>BSBN01000219.1:0-2400000 GCA_027924645.1 Cunninghamia lanceolata | reverse complement strand
ATAGCCAATATCTAGAAGGTCTAATAGTTTAGGACATGAGAAAAGGCAAGGTTTTACTGACCAAAGGTGGGGTTCTAATGACCAAAGGAGGGGTTTTACTGACCAAAGGTGGGGTTTTAGTATGTAAAGGTAGGGTTTTATTGACCAAAGGCAGGGTTTTACTGACCAAAGATAGGGTTTTACTATGCAAAGGCATATTTTTGCTCTACAAAGGTGCAAAACTATCACCCAAAGGTGAGTTTCTATAAAGACAATGAAAATTGAACTGAGCTAGAGGCATATTTCTGTGGTTCAGAGGCATAATTTATCCTTCCAAAGGCGTATTTCTATGTTGGATAGGTGAGTTTCTACATTATGATTGTGTGTTTCCATGCCTATGCCTAGAAAAAATTATTTTTTCTCAAAAAAAGCAAGGTTAAATCAAGTTAGTGGGTCCCACCGAGCATGTTAGAATGTGTATAGGTAAAAATTGAGTGAATAAAGATCAATAATGAATACTAAACTCAATCCTATAACCTTCAAGAAAATGATCTCAACGATAACTAAGATCAATGAATAACAAAACAAAGAAAGCTATCACCTAGATTGTATAGTTTCTTTGGTCTTTGTGGATTGCTCAATGAATTGCATAACCATGTTGCAACAAGTGGTCATGTGATAATGTGCTCAAAGATGCATTATGCTCAACGATGCGAGAATGCTCAAAGTTCTATAAGAATGCCCAAATCTTAATGATCAAAGAGGATTTTTTATGCAATGAAGGGGTGTTATGTCAGAAAATGTCTCCCTAGGACTTTTTCCCTCCTATCTTTAGCTCTTGGGTCCTTTAGAGAGCATTTTAATCATCTTGCATACTCATGTTAGCTCCTGATGAGAAAACCCCAAATTTTTATGACAAATATGACCTAGGGGGTACTATTAAGATAAGTCCTGACCTAGATTGGGAGGGAGGACTTGGGTACCCACACCCTAGTCTTGCCCTATTTTAGGTAGGACCTAAATTCAAGTGTCGGTTATGTGACCATTAATTAGGTCCCATGCTGACATCTCAAGTTTGAATTACAAAATTAAAGTGGGAATGCATTTGTTTACATATATAAGCATGTTTAGGACTTCATTTGCAAACTAGATGGATATTATGAACTTATGATCTTATGCTAAAGTGATTCAAGGCTTTCATTGTGTTGCTATTGTGTTTGTTTGTTGCAAATTTGGCTTCATCAATCCATCTCCTCATCGCATGAAAGATTGTCTTCCGTCCATGAGATCTACACCTCTGAGGTGACATTTATTTATGATTTCAATCATTTATAAATTGGTGTTTGCCCTCTATCCTGTAAGGATACACACTCTTTATCTAACAACGATGTTTGGAAGACTTGAATGTCTCTCTGGGGCTTGACTGAGACAAGCCTCTAAACACCACAACCTCCAACCCCCTTTTCTGTGATTGCAAGTTACACGTACAGAAGTGAAAGAAGTGGAGTTGTAGGGAGACATAACAGAGTGTCAGAATCACAAATCTGAGAAGAAAACCAGGACCTAGACTTGGGTGCCTACTCATTAGTTCTCTAGATCCTGAAACACAGAAATATCTGGAATGGTAGAAATAGGTTACAAACAACTTTTAGATATCCCAACAAAAACTGGTACCTTGGACTTCAGCATCTACTCATTAGTCCTCAACTTTCCCACATCTAAAATCTTGAAATATGGTATGTATCTAGTTGTCATTTGATATCTCTATCTATGAACATTTGTTATGTTTCATTCATTTATTTACAATTTTATGAAATTAGGGTTTTAAGCATAATTGGACTTTAATTGATCAATTAATTAGACAATTCTAAGTTTCAACTTGATTCTAAGGGACAATAAATGTGTAGTAGAGCCCTCTTGCAAAAGATTATGGCTTTGTTAGGGATTTCATGCAGAAGATATCAATTAAATGCAAATAAAGATTAAACAGAGGAATGGAAATACATAGAAATAATAACAGCAAGAGACAAGTTTTAATGTGGTTCACCCAAACCTGGGCTACATCCACCAATAGATAGTCTAATATTATTATCCAGTAAATCAAACTAATTACAACTAGCAATCCTTGCAACTCAATACCGTTGCAAAATGCTACAATACAATATCAATGAAAACCTTAACCCTTAGCCGCTTTTATAAAGCCTTATGTTGGTTACAAAAATAGGGTTTTTTTTATGTCAACCAATAGAAAAATAACTCTTGATGGCTTTATAAAATAATAAAAAATTATTAGAGATTTCGGGGGCATTGCCCCTGAGCCCCCGCAGTGGCACTGCCCCTCGACGCTGCCCTGTATTGCGACAAGGAGCACACTAGGGGCGCTACCCCTTGGACCCATCTTGGGGGCGCTACCCCCAAACCCCTGCAAGGGGCACTGCCCCTTGACCGCATTAAATAATTTGGGGGGAAACCGTACCTATAAAAGTGGGGTAAATTTAACTTTCAAGGCTAATTAGGCTCCATATAACAACAATCTCCCACTTGGAGACTGATCAAACTCCACACCATATCATCTCCCACTTGGAGATTGATCATAACACTACTAACCCTGTAGCTCCCACTGGAAATAAGCACCTTAGACTCTGTTGTTCTATTTTTTTTGTTTTCAATCTTGAAGACCAACTGAAGCTGAAGAGGAGCTTAGCTTCTCCCTTGTTACTGTCTTCATAAACATATCTGCTAGATTTTCATCTGTATGTATATTTTCTAGCCATAACTATCCATCATCCAACACTGACTAAATGAAGTGGTACCTCAACTATATGTGTTTGGTCTTTGAATGCAAGGTAGAATTCTTTGCAAGATGTATGGCACTCTAGTTATCCATAGACAAATAACTATTAGCCTTTTGCTTTCCCAGTTCTTCATTGAAAGATTACAGCCATATCATCTCCTTGCTTGCCTCTATTGCAACTACATACTCTACCTCCGTAGTGGATAAAGCAACCACCTTTTGTAATCGTGAGATCCAACTCACTATTGTCCCACCTATAGTAAAGACATAACCTATAGTACTCCACCCGGTATCAATATCCCTTGCCAAATCTGAGTCTACATAACTTGTTAAATCAGTATTAGAGCCCCGAAAATATAAGTGTTTATTAGATGTACCTCTCAAATATCTAAAAATCTATTTTACCGCATTCCAATGCTCCAATCTGGGATGACTCATATACCTACTTACAACTCCTACAACATGTGCAATATCTGGTCTCATGCATACCATGGGACACATTAAACTTCCTATAACTAAAGCATATGGTACCTTGGACATTTTTTCTTCCTCCTATTGTGTCTTAGGACACATCTCCTTAGTCAATTTTAAATGACTAGGCAAAGGTATGCTGAAAAATTTTGCATTCTCCATATGGAATCTCTACAACACCTTTTCAAAATAATTAGCCTGAGATAGAGTCAATTTTTTATTTTTCCTATCTCTGCAAATTTACACACCAAGGATTTGTTTTGCTTCCCCAAATCCTTCATAGCAAATGACTGTGCTAACTATTGTTTTAACTCTCTTATGTGATCCATGTTAGACCCTACTACAAGCATGTCATCAACATATAAACATAAAATAATGTAGCTGTCATTATCCAGCCTCTTAAAATAAACACAATGGTCAAAATTCCACCAGCCATAGCCTTGCTAAGCTATAAAACTATCAAATTTTAAATACCATTGCTGAGGTGCTTGTTTTAGGCCATACAAACTCTTATTCAATCTGTACACCTGTTTCTCCTTACCTTTGACCTCAAATCCTTGGGGCTGTTCCATATATATCTCCTCCAAATCACCATGGAGAAAGGCAGTTTTCACATCTAGTTGTTCCAAATGCAAATCTTCAGTAGCCACAATACTTAAAATAATATGAATAGAAGTCATCTTAACAACCAGAGAAAAAATCTCATCAAAATCAATTCCCTTTTTCTGTTCAAATCCTTTTACAACTGACCTAGCTTTAAATCTTTTCTTACCTCCATCTTCCTCTTTCAGCCTATAAACCCATTTGTTTGGTAAAGCCTTTTTACCTGCAGGCAACTTACATAATTCCCAAGTCTGATTTTTCAGCAAGGAATCTATTTCTTCTTTCATTGCAAGCTCCCACTTAACCTTTGTATCCACCTGCATAGCTTCATCATACCCTTCTGGTTCACCAGTATTTGTTAACAAAATAGAATACAAAGAGGGAGAAAACTTTTTAGGAGGTCTACTTAGCCTTGTTGACCATCTAACATTCACTGAATTTTATGGTATTTCTTGTTACTATTGCAGAGCATGAGGAGCCACTAGACCATCATTATATGGAGTATCATCTAGCACCACAAAATCCTTTTCTTTCTTCTCATGTTGCTGCAACTGATCTTTGTACAACACCTTCTCATTGAATACAACATCCCTTCTTCTCACAATTTTCTAATTTTCAAAATCCCAAAGCCTATAACCAAATTCATCAATGCTAATCCAATGAAGGTATACTTTTTTAATTTTGTATCCAGCTTGGTTCTATTTTTAGAATCTACATGTGCAAATGCTTCACATTTGAAGGTTTTGAGAAAAGAATAACTCACCTTCTTACCTATCCATGCTTCCTCTAGAATACCATAGCCCAAAGGAACTAAAGGACCTCTATTAATTAAATATATAGTGGTGTTGATAGCCTCTACCCACATGTTTAAAGGCAGCCCAACATGCAATCTCACAGTCCATGTATGCTCCATTATTGTCCTATTCATGCGTTCAACCACTCCATTCTCCTATGGAGTCCCTAGAACTATTTTCTACCTACGAATTCCATTAAAGGAACAATAATCCTCAAATTCTTTGCTACAATACTCACCACCATTATCAGATCTGAGACATTTTAATCTTTTAGCCATCTCATTCTCAACCAAGCTTCTCCATTTCTTAAATGTTTCAAATACATAAGATTTCTACCTAAGGAAATAAATCCAAACCTTCCTAGTTGCATCATCTATGAATGTAACATAATACTGAGAGCCATTGAGAGAAGATACCTAAGCCAGTCCCCATACATCTGTATGCACAAGCTCCAACTTTTCATCTTTCTTTCGCTTCCCATCCTTGAGAAAACTAACTCTCTTTTATTTTCCATACACACAACTTTCACAAAAATCCATATTAATACATTTTAGACTTGGTAAAAATTTCTTAGAATGAAGTACCTTCTGTTGCAAATATGAGGTGAGCCAGTGTTGTCATTGATGTCAACATACTCATATTGCATTGACAAGAAGGATTTGATGAGCTGTGTGCTGAGGATATTGAGAAAATTAGCCTCAGTCAGGAACAGTGAAGAACAGTGATGAGAAGAAGGTAAATGTACTGTATAGGATGAGAACCGGAGGATGCGGATTAAAGGGTTAGTAGATATGGGTCTTGAGATGCTACAGATAAGATTTCAGAGGTCCGCATGAAGATCTGAAGGAGTTGTGGCTGCCGGTATAGAACCGGGTCCGGCAAGTATCCGGAGGTGACAGAGGATCACAAAAAGGTCCGGTGAGGTCCGGAATTGTATTACCCTAATCTACGGATTGGAAGGAGTGCTTGGGATGTCCTTGTGATGTGTCATCCTGATTTGTGTATGATTTGGAGGTCCGGAAATACCTCTTGCATTATGACAGTGGCGACAGACTGTGTTCTTGAAGTTCCGGATGAGGAAGACAAGAGATCCCAGTAAGCAGAGGAAGTGCGGATGTATCCGGACATTCAGACAGGCTTGTGAAGGTTCTTGGATCATGTTTAGGTTTTGTTGTTGGTCCGCATTGATGGTAGAGCCCGGAATTGAAGTTATTCTTCCGGATGAAGTTCTTGCTCTGTGTAGCCGACCGGATGAGTTGTTCATCCTGCGAATGTTCTTGTGATGGCCGACCGGATGTGTTATTCATCTTGCGGATACTCCTATGGTTGTTTGCCGACTTAGATGTTTGTTCCTAAGTCGATGTCTTGTATAAATAACGGTTTGTGAGTTCATTTCAGTGTGTGGTGTGAGGATGAGTATGGTATAGCGAAGAAACGTGCGAAAGGCAGAGCAGAGATTGTTGGGCTTAATTGGAACTGATCTGGACATGGTAGAGATGTCATTCTCCAGTTCAAGACTGTGATTTTCATCACTTTGTAGACAGTGTGTCTCCTTGTAGGCAGTGGGCCTCTTTGTGAGCAGTGTGCTCGGGCAGTGAGCCCTTATTGGCATGTGCCATTCATTTTTCTTTATTCTTCTAACAGAGAATAATTCTTGGGTTAATCACCCCGTGGTTTTTCCCTTAACCGGGTTTTCCACGTCAAAATCTTGGTGTTCAATGTGTTGATGCTTATCTGCTCTTGTGTTTATGTATTATGCTTCCATGGATGATTATTTGATATGCTGCTAACTAACAACAGTGAGTTAAGTGTTTGAATGAGAAGAAGTTTTATACAAATGATTCACCCCCCCCTCTCAGTTGTATGCCCTAGATCCAACAATTGGTATCAGAGCCAAGTTCCTCTGACAAGAGCTTAACCGCTTGAGGAGATCCAGGATGTCGTCATACAAGAAGGATAGTCCGAAGTTTGATGGAACCAACTTCACTCTCTGGAAAGGTCGCATGAAGTGTCACTTGGAATGCATGGGAAAAGCATACCTGGGTATGATTTCAAAACCATATGTACCTCCACAAGGTGGTCCGACAACTCTGGATGAAATGACAGAAGCTGAAAACAATCTGCGGACCAAGGAAGCTCTTCTAAGCGCATTGAATGACTCAGATCTCTCGAATGTCATTGACCTACCCACTGCATATGAGATCCTAACTAAACTGGAACTTCTGTATGAAGGAGATGAGTTTGTCAAAAGTGCAAGGTTGCAAAGTCTGAAAGGGAAATTTGAAAGATTGAAAATGAGAGATGATGAAAACATCACTACCTTTATGCCAAGAGTAAATGAGCTGGTATGTGGAATCAGAAATGCTGGTGGAACTTTAGATGAAAATGAGATTGTCTGCAAAATCCTAAGATCCCTTCCTGCTGCCTACAAAATCAAAGTTGATAAAACCTACAAATAGTGTGTGTAAAGAATGTCAGTTAGGCAAACAAAGCAGAGTCTCTTTTAAAAGCAAAGATCAGTCTTCTACCGGATTATTGGAATTAGTACATACTGATCTATGTGGTCCGACAAGAATCAAGAGTCTGCAAGGTGATAGATATTTCATGTTGTTAATTGATGATCATTCCCGGATGATGTGGGTTACCTTTCTAAAAGAAAAATCAGAAGCTTTTGAGAATTTCAAAATCTTCAAAGCTATGGTGGAGAATCAAACCGGATTGAAACTAAAGTGTCTAAGGTCTGATAGAGGTGGTGAATTTACATCTGGTGAATTCATTGACTTTTGTGAGAAACAGGGTATAAGGAGACAGTTGTCTGCTCCTAAGACTCCACAGCAGAATGGAGTAGTTGAGAGAAAGAACCGGACCATCCAGGAAGCTGCTAGGACAATGATGTTGGAAGCAAATGTTCCTCAAATGTTTTGGAAAGAAGCTATCAGCACTGTAGTCTACACTCTCAATCGAGTTCAAATCAGAAACAACACCAGTAAGACCCCCTATGAACTCTGGTTTGGCATCACTCCTACTGTGAAATATTTCAGAGTATTTGGTAGCAAGTGTTATATTAAAAGAGATGAAGATCTAGGAAAGTTTGATGCTAGAAGTGATGAAGGAATTTTCTTGGGCTACTCCACTCAAAGCAAAGCATACCGGTGTTACAATAAGAGATTGAGGAAGATGATAGAAAGCACCAATGTAAAGGTTGATGAAGGAATTGAGAAGCCTTCAAGATTTTATGAGTTTGATGAAGATGACCAAGACAGTGTTCAAGGACCTCAATCCTCTCCGGTGAGACAGAGTCAGCCTGATCCGGTAAATCAGGAAGAAGAGTTAGGTTTGAATGAGGCTGATCAAGAAACAGCAGTGCTGGATACTCCCAAAATTCCAAGGTATGTAAGACTAAATCACTCTGAAGATCAGATCATAGGTGACAGAAGCAAAGGTGTACAAACTAGAAGGAATATTGCTCAAGATCAGAATGAATGTTGTCTAATTTCAAAGATTGAACCTAAAACAATAAATGAAGCCTGCAATGATGAAAACTGGACCAAAGCAATGGAAGATGAACTGATGCAAATTGAGAAAAATCATACTTGGGATCTTGTTCCCAGACCTAGAGACAGGAATGTAATTGGAACCAAGTGGGTCTTCCGGAACAAACTAAATGAAGCTGGTGAAGTAATCAGAAACAAAGTTAGATTGGTCTGCAAAGGCTACTCTCAAATAGAAGGAATTGACTTTGAAGAGACTTTTGCTCCGGTAGCAAGAATTGAAGCAGTCAGATTACTTCTTGCATTTGCTACCTTCAAAGACTTCAAGGTATATCAGATGGATGTCAAGTCTGCCTTCCTAAATGGTGATCTGGAAGAAGAAGTCTACATTGAACAACCGGATGGATTTTAATTGTCTGATAATAATGATATGGTCTGCAAGTTGAAGAAATCTTTGTATGGATTGAAGCAAGCCCCAAGAGCATGGTATGAAAGGTTGGATAAGCATCTTGTGCAGATTGGATTCAACAAAGGTACTGCTGACAGTAACTTATATTTCAAAATTGATCATGAAAACATTCTGATTGTTGAAGTGTTTGTGGATGATATCATTTTTGGAGGAAGAGATAGTATGTGCAAAACTTTTGCAAATCAGATGAAAAGTGAGTTTGAAATGTCTATGCTTGGTGAAATGAATTTCTTCTTGGGTCTGCAAATTACTCAAACAAAAGAAGGGATCTTCATTTCTCAGACCAAATATGTGAAAGAATTGTTAAAGAAATTTGGTATGGAAGACTCAAAGCCTATGAACACTCCTATGGCAACCGGATGTAAGTTAAGCAAAGATGATGATTCTCCAAAGGCAGATCAGACAAAGTATAGATCAATGATTGGTGGATTGTTGTATCTCACTCAAACTAGACCAGATATAATGCAGGCTGTTGGTCTTGTGGAAAGATTCCAGGCTGATCCTAGAGAATCTCATGTTATGGCAATCAAAAGAATTTTTAGATACTTGAAAGGAACAGTTGAGTATGGTCTATGGTATCCTAGAGATCCGGATTTCTCTCTTCATGCTTACACAGATGCAGACTGGGCAGGAGATGTGGATGACCGGAAGAGCACTAGTGGTGGAGCATTCTTTTTGGGGAAGAGATTGGTTTCTTGGCTAAGTAAGAAACAAGATGCAATATCTCTGTCTACAACTGAAGCAGAATACATTGCAGCAGTAGGTAGTTGCACTCAAATCTTATGGATGAAGCAGATGCTAAGAGACATCAAAGTTGAATATGAGGAGCCTATCACAATCTTCTGTGATAATTCAAGTGCAATTAATATTTCCAAGAATCCGGTATTGCATTCTAAGACTAAGCACATATCTATCAAATTTTACTTTTTGAGAGAACAAGTAAACAAGGAAGAAGTCAGATTGGAGTATGTTCCCTCCAAGGATCAGATTGCAGATATCTTTACAAAACCTCTTCCCAAGGACTCTTTTGAATATCTCCGAGAGAAGTTAGGGGTCATGGCCCCTCCGGTGATGAACTAAGATGCACTGATGTGCATCAGTCCGGTGGCTATCACAGTCATATCTTGTGATCTGGACTAATGGGGAGCTGCAACTAAGGGGGAGCAGCTGGTATGATTCTGATGCATGAGAATTGCAAGTATGAGCCCTTTGCCATTGATGTCAAAGGGGGAGAGAAGACATGTGAAAAACAAGTGGCTGATGATCAAAGGGGGAGCAGTAAAGGAAGAGAAGACATATGAAAAGTTGAAGTTCTTGTCCTAATGGTTTTTCACATCATATGTTGCCATCAATGACAAAGGGGGAGATTGTTGCAAATATGAGGTGAGCCAGTGTTGTCATTGATGTCAACATACTCATATTGCATTGACAAGAAGGATTTGATGAGCTGTGTGCTGAGGATATTGAGAAAATTAGCCTCAGTCAGGAACAGTGAAGAACAGTGATGAGAAGAAGGTAAATGTACTGTATAGGATGAGAACCGGAGGATGCGGATTAAAGGGTTAGTAGATATGGGTCTTGAGATGCTACAGATAAGATTTCAGAGGTCCGCATGAAGATCTGAAGGAGTTGTGGCTGCCGGTATAGAACCGGGTCCGGCAAGTATCCGGAGGTGACAGAGGATCACAAAAAGGTCCGGTGAGGTCCGGAATTGTATTACCCTAATCTGCGGATTGGAAGGAGTGCTTGGGATGTCCTTGTGATGTGTCATCCTGATTTGTGTATGATTTGGAGGTCTAGAAATACCTCTTGCATTATGACAGTGGCGACAGACTGTGTTCTTGAAGTTCCGGATGAGGAAGACAAGAGATCCCAGTAAGCAGAGGAAGTGCGGATGTATCCGGACATTCAGACAGGCTTGTGAAGGTTCTTGGATCATGTTTAGGTTTTGTTGTTGGTCCGCATTGATGGTAGAGCCCGGAATTGAAGTTATTCTTCCGGATGAAGTTCTTGCTCTGTGTAGCCGACCGGATGAGTTGTTCATCCTGCGAATGTTCTTGTGATGGCCGACCGGATGTGTTATTCATCTTGCGGATACTCCTATGGTTGTTTGCCGACTTAGATGTTTGTTCCTAAGTCGATGTCTTGTATAAATAATAGTTTGTGAGTTCATTTCAGTGTGTGGTGTGAGGATGAGTATGGTATAGCGAAGAAACGTGCGAAAGGCAGAGCAGAGATTGTTGGGCTTAATTGGAACTGATCCGGACATGGTAGAGATGTCATTCTCCAGTTCAAGACTGTGATTTTCATCACTTTGTAGACAGTGTGTCTCCTTGTAGGCAGTGGGCCTCTTTGTGAGCAGTGTGCTCGGGCAGTGAGCCCTTATTGGCATGTGCCATTCATTTTTCTTTATTCTTCTAACAGAGAATAATTCTTGGGTTAATCACCCCATGGTTTTTCCCTTAACCGGGTTTTCCACATCAAAATCTTGGTGTTCAATGTGTTGATGCTTATCTGCTCTTGTGTTTATGTATTATGCTTCCATGGATGATTATTTGATATGCTGCTAACTAACAACAGTGAGTTAAGTGTTTGAATGAGAAGAAGTTTTATACAACTGATTCACCCCCCCCTCTCAGTTGTATGCCCTAGATCCAACACCTTCATACCTTTTTCACTCATATGCCCAAGTATGTTATGCTACAGTGTTGTCTTAGAACCTCTAGCTATTGTTTCAGTCTCATCCTACGAACCTACAACAACTGTTCCTGAACCTATTTATTTTTTCTCTGCAATAGCTAAAGTAGAAGGAATAGTATGACATGTACAAATATATAAGGTGCCCACTTTCACACCTTTTGCTACTATTAAGGCACCTCTTGAAACCTTCCAATTTTTATCAGTAAATGTAACAATGCAACCTTCATTAGCTAGCTACCCTGCTAAAATTAAATTCTTACTCAACATTGGAACGCGGCTTACCTCTTGTAGTAGCCAATGATTCCCATTCTACAATGTAATCTTGATTCTTCTATTTCCAACAATCTGGCAGGGTTCATTAGCTCCCAAATAAACCAGCCCAAAATCCCCTTAGACATAATCAAGAAAATAACTTCTATGCAGTGTAGCATGAAATGAGGCCCCTAAATCTAAAACCCATGAATCATCAGCATTATCTAGGGAAAGAATCAAAGCATCATCTTCAGATTTATTACTGACCACATTTGCCTCCTTATTGACTTCTTACTTGTCTCCTTTATTCTTCTGAGACTAGCAATCTTTCTTCAGATGACCTAGTTTCCCATAGTACCAGAAATCCTTTTGTCCTCTGGATTGGGACCTCTTGTCCTTTGATTTTCCTTGTGACGTACCATGACCTCTAGAACCTTTTCCTCTCCCCTTTGATCTGCCCCTAGTTTCTACATTCAAAACACTACCTGATGTGGACCCTCCTAAGCTTTTCCATCGCATTTCCTTGCTATGGATAACACCAACAACATCATCAAATTTTTAAGTATTTGAACTAGAGACAAAGTTACTTATAGCTATTACCAAGCTATTCCTGCTTTCTAACAAAGAACATAATATCAAGAGAGCCCTCATCTCTTCATCAAATTTCACTTTTACAGAAGTTAACTGACTGGTAATCATATTAAACTCATTTAAATGATCTATCACAAATACACCTTCAATCATTTTCAGATTAAACAAATGCTTCATGAGAAATACCTTATTTGAGGCTGAGGGTTTTTCATACAATTTAGCCAAAGTTTTCATTAGTTCACTTGTTGTCGTCACTTTTGTTATATTGAATGCCACAAATGGTGCCAGGCACAACTGAATGGTTCCCAGTGCCTTTCTATCTAGAAGATTCCAATCCTCATCAGTCATTGCTACCAGTTTCTTGGCTATTCCTTCCAATGGCCTCCATAAATCCTTCTGATAGAGATAATCCTCCATCTACATCTTCCATAATTGATAGTTCTGCCCATTGAATTTATCTACCTTCAATTTACCCTCATCCGCCATTGCTCCCACTTAACCATGAGACCTTCTTGTAAACGATAATTGAACACAACCCGCTCTGATACCACTTGTTAGGGATTGCATGCATAAGATATCAATTAAATGCAAATAAAGATCAAACAGAGGAATGGAAATATATAGAAATAATAACAGCGAGAGAGAAGTTCTAACATGGTTCACCCAAACTTGGGCTACATCCACCAACAAAGAGTCCAATATTATTATCCAGTAAATCAAATCAATTACAACCAACAATCCTTGCAACTCAATACTACTACAAAATGCTATAATATAATATCAATGAAAACCCTAACCCTTAGCCTCTTTTATCAAGCCTTATGTCAGTTACAAAAATAGGGTTTTTTTTATGTTGTCCAATAGAAAAATAACTTTTGACACCTTTATAAAGTAATAAAAAAATGTTGGAGGTTTCAGGGGCACTGCCCGCGAGCCCCCGTAGGGGGTGCTGCCCTTCGACCTTGCTCTGTATAGCGACAGTGTGCTGCCCCTTGGACCCCGCAAGGGGTGCTGCCCCTTGACCCCATCTTAGGGGCACTACCCCCAAACCCCCGCAAGGGGCACTACCCCTTGACCCCGTTAAATAATTTGGGGGGAAACTGCACCAATAAAAGTGGGGTAAATTTAACCTCCAAGTCTGATTAGGCTCCATATAACAATAGGCTTAACTCGATTTATGTCCTTGAATATAAGGTGTGAAAGGAGGATTTAACCTTGAAATTGAAATTCCTTCTTTTTCCACTAAACATTTTTATTTGAACTTTGCACCTTGTTGAGTGTTGTACTTCAGATTTGTATTAATTTCATTCATCATTTTCCTATTGCATTTGAAAATTTACAAAAAAAATTGAAAATTTTGACATTTTAGGCTTGCATTTTCCAATAATTTGAATTGATTTGCATTTAGTTTCATTTAACTTCTATTATTTTCCTTAGATCTGATTTATATTACAGAAATTCATTATTTATTATTCATTTGCATTGCATTTTCATGCCTAATTTGTTAAAAATTGCTTGAAATTGCACATTTTTCATATAACCTAGTTTTTGCATTAGCTAGGGTTTGTAGTTAAAATCTTGTTTCAGATTTTACTGCTATTTAAACAATTATTTAGGACTTATTTCTAACTATAGTGTTTCATCATAGTGCATTTTTGTATTTAGATTTCATGTCTAGGGTTTAAAATGTTACATTTTCACTAGATATTGACTTATTTTGCATATAGAATTACATTAAAGGTGTGTTGTGAAGGATATTGATGTATTATTGGACTAATATTAGGGTTATTATTGGCTACACCTCATCAATTTCCTTACAACACCTCTTCTTTTAGTTATTTGCATCGAAAAAATTTGAAAAATCAAGCATTTTAGGTCATATTCACACATAGTTTTGCATTCATTTTCCTGCATATATCATGAATTCTCCTTATCATTCATCTTTGGAAGATTTATTTGAATACATTGTAAATGTTGATAATTTTTGCAAATCCACTAATAAATACCCTCAAGTCTTGCATCAAATAGCATATATCTATGGTATTGACATGTTCGTAAGCCCTACCTATGATATTATTCAAACAATAGCCTATTTTGAAAGATTTTTCATTATCGTGGGTGTTTTCCCTTCAATCTTGGAAAATCTCACTAATTTCATTTTGGAAAACAATCAAAAAGAAAGTAATGGTGACAATGTCTTTCCCTCACTCCCTTCATTTCATGATGACATAATGGACATTCTTTCTAAGACCTATGAGACTGATATAGCCCTGGGTGATTCATCTAATAAAAAGACTTGGTGAGGATATTTTGGCACAAGAAGATGACATCGTTGAGACATCCCTTAACACCACTCTATCATCCCTTCCCTCTCTCCTTGGCAAGCATGAAGCATTAGATGATGTAGATTCCCTTTGTGAACATTTACCTCAACCTATTGAAACTAAAAATTTACCAATTGATGTTCAAACACTTCTCAACTACATCTTAAACAAAGAAATAGATCACACATTTCTACGTGAACATTCACATACCTTGGACAATAATGAAAACTCACAAAACATCAAATACCAAACTATTCCTCACAATTGTTTTATATGGATGAGTATGTTAGCAATGGAATATGGCAATATTAATATATTATGTTTCTACCCTAGTCTGTGACTTCCAGGAGTAAGTCAAGTTTAGGGGGGGAGGATGTAGTGCCCCCTCATTGTTGGCTTGTGATAGTGGTAGTTTTGCATTGCTCTCTGTCAGTTGGAGACAGTCGTTAGTCTTTCATTGCATTGATACAGTTCTGAGACATTTGATTAGTAGGTTATGATTTATGTTTATTTTGATCTTGATGGATTATGTTTGATGGATATATTTAGACATGTGTTATGAGTTATGATGACATTAGTATTACTTCAGTTATGATATGTTGGACATGATTAGTAATGGATTAATATTTGCATGTTTTATTAGATCTGTTGATATCTATTTTCAAATGTAGTGGTTATAATCTTGTTCAAGAGTAGGGACGGTGTAGTATTACTCGCTCTGAGTACCCTACTATGCTGTGATTATCTGACTCTCTATGTGTAGACATATATGTACTTGATTGTATACAACCAATTGTTGGAACGCAGGCTGCAGGTATCGAACCTCAACTCCACCTGATATAGCAAGTTTGAGCAGGTTCTTGCACCAATGGGTATCAGTGATGGGAGATAACATGAAGTCTATTCCACTAGGTCAGTCCTTGTCTTCTATTGTGGTCTCGGGTCGTGTTGTCTCGAGTCATGTTGTGACGCTTGGTCCTTACCTTGTATGTTGGTAATCTTGTGTTGTGGTGTATAGTCGAGCTGTGTTAATTATGCTCATGTGTGGTTGGAAAATACTTTAATGATAATGCTCCTATTATGATTATTGGATAATATTTGTTTGTCTTAGAATTGGGATTGATACCTTGGTTGGATTTTAAAATAGACTAGAATTAATTATCTGCTATCTAAGAGCATTTATGTCATAAATTGGAGTTACGAGTAATTAGTATATATTTTGTACAGAATAATTTTGATATGTGAAATTAATGCCTTGAGTTGTCATTTTGGAAATTGGAAGATTTGGTATCCCTTGTTATAGTAAATTTTTGAATTTCTCCGAGGAGTGGGTTGTTGTGTAATGGATGCATGCTTGCATTAATTTTATGAGTTGAACCATTTTTATGGGGGGAATTGCAAAGAGAAAGGCAGAAATTGGGAAGCAAAAACAAAAGAATTTTGGTTGCAGGAACTAGAGAAAATTGGGAGGGGACTGAAATCCAAGTATGCTTTCATTATAAAAAATACACTTGTTTGATTAATGGGGTTTATTTTTATCTGTGTGCTTCTGCCATTGATGGATCTATTCTTGTCAACTATTCTTCTTTAAACTCTAAGAAATGTTTCATACTCCCCTATCAAAGTTGTTGAACTCAAATGTTATTCCTCAAGGCTGGAATCATCTGTTGATCTGGGTGTGTTGTGATTTTGATTTGATCTGAATTAATCATCTTGCATGTGTCATTAAAGGCTTCATTTTGGTCTTTGTTCATATGATATTTTTTTCTTTCAGATTTCAATTGTTTAATCCCTATGTGATCTTCTTGGTCTACAATGTCGATCTTCACCAATCTATGCAAAATTACCAGCATGTAGAGAAATTCTCAACCTACATTAGACACTTAAATACTGTGATCTCAGTTATGGACTAATTGGCTTGTATGTCAATGTCTTTTGAACCTCTTTATCGCCCTCTTGTTAGAACTTTTAATCGACCTTTGATTGGGCCTTCATTTATTTTGATCTTTGAGAAGGAAAATTGTGGCCTTCTCTGAGTTAATCCTTAGGAGATTGAAATTAGATTCCTTAAACCTGTTCTTGTGTCTTACGGCCAGCAGCTTATTGTCTCTTTTGCATTGATAGATTTAATTAGGAAATTATACCATGTTTTATGTATTGGTTTGGCCAACTCTCATTCTAACGTCGTATGACCGTACCTATACAGATTGTTGCCTTTTGATTTCTTTTGACTTTATGAAAAATTTCCTATGCTGAGGTTGGGTGTTTAGTCGAAGTGTGTCCTTAAACCATGCTCATTGGTTGTTGTTTATCTTCCCTATGCAGCCGTGCATCAGGATGAGTCTCGAATCCTACTGTAATCCTACATCCATAAATTGTGTTAGCATTAGGATCTTTGGGCAAGCCAGGAGCTATGACGCACTTACCTTGCTATTCTTCAGCCTTTTTGAACTTCATTCCCTAAACTATGGATCTCTTGGAATGCCTTGCAGCGTCTTGATATCACTCTCTGGTAGTGAATTTTGCCATATCACTTTCATAATCTCTTTCTGTAGACTGCTACCGATTTCTCAAATCAAGCTTCGAGTTCTTTTTTCCTAATTAGTCGAATGGTTGTAGTTTTAATTTCTGTTATTATAAATTGTGTGAACAAGAGGCCTTTTAGGCGAACATGAAGATGGCAATCAATTTCATGGAGTAGGTAGGAAACTTTCTTTTTAAAACTTGTCATGTGGCATAGGCTGTGCCTTACATCTAGACTCATTGATATTATCTTCCTTTTTTTTGTTTTTAATCCACTCATTAGTATAGCTATAGAGAAGAATTTCAACATTAGGATCTTCTTGTATTAAGTGGGTAGATTTGTATGTTCATATAATTATATTGTAAGCTTAGCTTAGTTGATTAGTATATTCTAGTGAGTTAAATAAATAAATTATGTATGTCAGTGTATTTTTTTTGTAGAATTAAACTATAAGCATAATCAAGTTTATTAGTAAGTACTAGGGAGATAAATAAATTTTGTGTGTTCCTTATATTTCACTAAATAAAATTTTTGTTCTTATAATCATGGGATACATTGAGTGTAGTAAATGAATAAGTAGCATAAGTTTAGTGTGAATTGAGTAAGCTTGTTAGGCTCTATGGTCGTGACTATGCAATTTTTAGATGTAATAATATAGATTAATTTTGTTCTTACTTTGTTGCTGACCTATGATTAACCATTAACGTTATGTTGAGTTGAATTTTTAATTTGGTAGTTGTTTTATTAAGATACCATAGTTGTATGATGTCGATGGAAATTCTTGCTTTAGAATAAATAGATATATTTAGTTTTGTTAGTTGTTTTACTAGATTTTACGGTTGGTTAGCAGTTAGAAGAAATATATATATGTAAGTGTAGATGATTGATGGGAAGTTTTTTTAATAAAAGAGGGTAAAAACTTTATTAATCAAAGAGAGCAGTACAAAGCATAAAATCAGCAAGAGGCCCAAATGGGCCTAGGGACAACAAACAAGAAGTCAAGAATTGGTCATGCAACATCTCACATCCTCCGTGACCAAATCCACCAAATATTGAGCAAGATCCCTAGGTAAACTATCCCAATCATCCACCCACCAGGTCCCATTCTTCTCAAAAGCCCATTTGGCCAACCCATCAGCCACCTTATTCCATTCCCGAGCGATATGAGAGAAGGTGATAGAATCAAATAAATCTCCAAGACTGGTGATTTACTTAGCCACCACCGTAAGCTGCCAACTAACATCATCAAACTGCCTTCTATTATCAAGTCTATCACCACCTGAGAATCTGACTCATAGATAATCTTATTCTAGCCAAGGGCATATTCCTTCTTCAAAACTAAACGAATAGCCAAGGCCTCCATAAGATTATTAGAGTGTAGCCCCCTATATTCTGAGAAGAAAAATACAACTATATACGTCTAAAAATGACACAAATCATCCTAAATAAATATTCTAAATATTTATTCCATTCTTCTATTAATTAAATAAATATTCCAAATTTATTTAATCAATTCACTATCTCACAATTAAATAAATTCTATTTATTTAATTAAAATTCTTCTAAAGTCCTTCACAATTAAATAATCATAAATTATTTAATTAAGCCTAATTCCTCTATCCTAAAGTTCTAAATTCAAAATTCCACGTCACCTTTACACCTCACCTTGTCCACCTCATCAGGTTGCACATGTAATTAAATATATTTAATATTTAATTGCCTTATTTTCCCTCACCCACATGGCCTATTTCTTCTCCAATCAGAGGTCAGTTAACCAATCAATCAAATCTGTTAACTAACCTGTCAGTTGAGTCAAATCCTCAATCAATTCAGTCAGTTCCACAATCCACTTTTCTAACTGATCAATCAATTCTGTTAACAGACCAGTCAATGGAGTTAACTCTCCAATCAGTTTTGTCACATCCCACCTTTCATGATGGAGCTGGGACACTTGGCACGTTTCCACTGGTTGCACATTCCTCAACCATCCTCAACCGTTGATCTTCATATCTTCTCTCAACCGTTGATTCCCATTCTTCCAAGTCTATAAATGAAGCTTCATCCCTCCATTCTAATCATCCAAGCTTTTGACATCGTTACTCTGCAGAAATATCACCATCACGCCTTTGGCAACCACTTGTCATCTGCAAGCTTGAGATCACCATTGTTGCATTGGAGCTCACCTTCATTGCATATCACACCATAGCCGTTCACCATCGACTTCCTCAAACAGCTTTAAAAGATTGCACTCTCTGAGGGCTTATCTCATCTGCGAAAGGATGATTCGTGATAGGCGAACAACAGAAGTTTCGAAATGGAAGAGGTTTGCTGTGTTTGTTCATTGCTTAGTTTACTTGAATCTGCTTTATTTCTCTATTCTGTTGATGTTTGGGTCATCTATTATTCATTTGATTGATCACTATTTTACCCTCACAACAACCACTCCAAAACTATCTCTACCCACCCCACCAATGCGAGCATGCCCAGGGTTACCCCTTATAGACCCATCAGTATTGATTTTCAAGACTCTAGTGGGAAGGGGTAGCCAATGCCCTTCCCTAGAAACCTTCCTTCTAGAACACCTGCTCCACCCAATCTTGGGCCTTCCGGGACCCCCAACAAGAATCCCTAGATTACGAATCACTCTAGTATCACCAGGATCCACTGGGGTTGACAGATCACATTTAGCATACAAGGTCTCCTACAAAGCCCCAAGAATGCGAGCTCAAACTTGACCCACTAGCAACTTCTTATCCAAAAAGACCCTGCGTTGCGCTCCAACCAGATGTGGCATATAATCATACTAGGGCCAATTGGCCAAGCTATGTGCATAAATGAAGTCCTCACTGGAATGGGCCCAAAGTTCTTCCAAAACTCCTCTAGAGAAGAAGGGTACCTGCATTGTAAACTCTAGGCCCCCCACCAAAAATGCCAAATAGTCCTAGCAAAAGGACACTGGAAGAAAAGATGTGAAATAGTCTCAACATCTTTTAGACATAAGAAGCATAAGAAAGGACCTTGGAAGCCATGTTTACAGAGGTTATCCCAAATCAAACACCTACCATAAACCACCAGCCAAGAAAAGAAATTGCATTTTGGCCAAGAGAATTTATTCCAAATATTTTTCCACCAAGGAACCTCAGCACTACCCCAAGCCTGTCTACCCAAAACATGATACCCTAAAACAACAGTGAACTTCCCTTTTGGATCCGAACCCCAAGCCAGTACATCCTGCTCTGGGAGAGAACAATAGACTCTATCAGCCAAAATGGAGGACAACTCCCTCCTATCCTCCAAAGATCCACCCATGGGCCATTCCTACATATCCTTCCACTGGCAAACAATAGTCTACCCCAAAGCCTGAGGGGCATTGAAATCCACCACTCTACTCTAACTAGCCTGAACAAAAATCCTACATAAGTCCCCCAAGTGAGGGTGTGAGGAGAGGATAGGCGGGAAGCCATCCTAGTAGTCATGTGAAAAAATAGCATCAGATCTTCTATTATAGATCCAAAACAGGCCTTGTTTAACCAGCGTAGGCCCCCTCTTGAGAGTATCCCAGATCATAGAACCTCTCCCCAAAAGACTAAAATGAGGCACCTCAGCACCCTCCACCTCCCCAAGGTACTTGAAGGTAAGCATCCTAGCCCAATACTGATGCTGATAAAAACACCATCTCCAGTATAGCTTAGTAGCCAAAGCCTGTCCATTCCAATCTGTCCTATGCAAACCCAGACCACCATCCTGCTTTGGCCGACAAACAACTTTCCACTTAATTAAGCTCCACTTCTTCGAAAGGAGATTACCCGACTAAAGAAACTGTCAATAGAGGCCCTCAAAATCTTTGATGAAACTTGAGGGAGCCATCAACACAAAGCACCTGTATATAGGAAGGGCCTGAACCACGAACTTCAATAGAGTAACTCTTCCAGCTGTAGATAACCATCTATAGGTCCAGTGACAAACCAGCCCACATAATTTATCCATCACATCCTGCCAAAAACACTTGGGAAGTGGGCACACATCCAGAGGGATGCCAAGGTATGTAAATGGAAGTTTCCCCACTTGAAACCTTAAGATCCTGGCAATACGTTGCTGAATAAGCCTGGGGGTATTAAAGAAATAAATGCAAGACTTACTTTCATTAATGCTTTGACCTGAGGCAACCAGGTAACAATCCAAAATCTGATGCAAAGCAACTACTTTAGCCACCTTAGCAACACCCATCAAAGCCGTATCATCCACAAACTAAAGATGAGTTTGAGGAGGAAGAGAATTGCTCCATTTCCAACCCTGAAAGAGCCCATCCATAACACAGGACTTAATGAATCTCCCCAAGCCTTCAGCCATCAAGATGAACAAATATGGGGATAAGGGGTCCCCCTGTTGAAGACCTCTAGAAGCACAAAACAGATCAGAAGACTCCCCATTTATGAGAACATAAAATGAGGAAGTCCTCACACAACTCATAACCCAATTAATCCACTCACAACTGAACCCGAAGGCTTTGAGAATTTTTATCAAAAAGCCCCAGTTAACTCTGTCATAAGCTTTAGCCATGTCCAACTTTATAAACATAACCTTTTCCTTAGAAAAGGCCATAGAGTGAATAGTCTCAACTGCAATAACTACTATGTCCAAAATCTATCTACCCGCAACAAAGCCCCCTTATTCCTCTAAAATGAACTTATCTAGACATGGCTTCAAATGTTTAGCAATTAGCTTTGTAATGATTTTATACACCACATTGCACAAAGCAATTGGTCGAAAAAGATCCAGAGAATCAGCACCCTCACATTTTGGGATAAGAGCAAGAAATGTGGCATTCATGGCTCACAACATTTGCTTATTCCTAAAAGACTCCTGCACCATCTCCAATAGATCAAGGTTGATGACTTCCCAAAATTCCTGAAAGAACTCAGCCGGGAACCCATCAGGACCAGGAGCCTTCCCTTTTTTCAACTGAAACACCACATCCTCCAACTCCTTCAAAGAAATAGGTTTAAGAAGAGAAGCATTCATATCCGTAGTCACCAGAGAGGGAATACAAGCTAGGATAGAAGCTTCCTCCTCACTAGCAGGCGAGGTATCTTCAGAAAAGAGAGCAGAGAAAAAATAACTGCCTCACTAGAGATCCCTGAAGAGGAAGAAAGAATAGAACCCTCAGGAGAGTGGAGAGAAGAGATAAAGTTACCTTGTCTTCGAGCCTTCACTGATTTATGAAAGAAGGAAGTATTCATGTCCCCTTCCTGAAACCAATCAACACGGGCCTTCTGTTTCCAAAAAATTTCCTCATGAAGCTCCCATTCCTCGAGGTCTTTAACTGTACTAACCTCAAGCCTGATTAAATTCGCATCTAGTCTCGAATCTACCTGGTAATAGAATCCAAGCGCTCCTGGGCAACCCTTTTCTGCTGAAACACATTGCCAAACTGATACTTATTCCAATGTTTTAGTTTATACTTCACATATTGAAGCCTCTTCACAAATAAGTACATAGCTGTACCAAAAGCAGGTCGTCCTTCAGTCCACCATCTAGAAACCAAGTCAAGAAGACTCTCCTCCCTGAGCCACATAAGCTAAAATCTAAAAGTTTGTTTGTTAGGACCATCAGCCAAATGAGTAGAGAATTTGATCAGCCAATGGTCAGATCCTCACCAATCTAAAATTTTAGAACTTGACAGCCACTTGTCACCCACCCAAAAATAGGAAACAAGAAACCTGTCTAACCATTCAGAAATGGCATTATCCCCAAGCCTCCTATTATTCCAAGTAAACATGCCATTTGAAGGTTTGATAACCACAAGTCGGAGCCAAGCTAAATTATCCCTTAGAAGATTAGAAGAGGGGTCCAAATGAGGTACACCCCCCTTTTCTCCTTGAGGGAGACAATTGCATTGAAGTCACCTACCATAATCCAGGGGAGGAAAGGATCCAATGATCTTAGAAGATTGATATGAGACCATAGGAGAGTCTTACCAAGGACATCCGTTGGAGCATAAATGTTAGAAAGAAGAATTCTTTCCCCTGTCTCCAAACTAATTGCAACCAGAGAGATGGAAAATCTACTAGAGATCCACCAAATGGGAGAAATTCACTGAGGATCCCAGAGGCAAGCAAGACCCCCTGAGCTGCCTTGCACACCCACATACTAGCAAAACCCTCTATTCCAAATCTTAGAAACACACTGCATCATACCATCCATAGATAACTTTGTCTCCTGGAGGAAAACCACATCTAGAGAATGAGCACTAACCAAGTCCCAAATAGCCTTTTGTCTAGGGATGCTATTCATACCCCTTACATTCCATGATAACACAATCATCGCGAAGGGTGAGAGAAATGAGTATCCAATGTCTTCATCGACCCAGATTCCACCAATGTCTGTCCAGCCATCTTAACTTTCTCTTGATCCTTCTTCCTCCCCACCTTCTGGAGTTTATCAGGAGCACACTTTTTTAGGGATTTTTGTTGTAGACCCAGAATAGGAGAAGAAGAGAGGGCATTTTCCTTACCAGAGTCTGCCAAACCTGGTCCACTGGCTAAACTCACCCTTTCACCTAAATAGGCCATGGGGGTTTCCACCAAACCACAAGATTCCCCAAACCTAGTGTAGACACCCTAAAATGACCAAGTCATCGCACTACTTGCATTTTGTCATTTCTTCCTAATCACTTGCATTCAACATTAATTAAATAATCTAATTATTTAATTAATTTCACCAAATTCTCCTAAATCACAAAATTGCGACATTAATTAAATAAATCCTCTTTATCTAATTAATTAAATCAAATTCCTCTATTATTCTTCCACAATTAAATAATTTTAATTATTTAATTAGATCATTGTTACCTTCCAAATTTTAGATCCACATTAATTAAATATATCCCATTATTTAATTAATTCAACAAATTCCCTCTTATCTACAATTAAATAATTCTTAAATTATTTAATGAAATCAAAATCGTTCTTTCAAAATCATGCACAACAATTAAATAAATTTATTTATTTAATTTGCTTTCAAATCTTCTAAATTAAATAATTCTAATTGTTTAATTCTTTCTTCTAATAATATCTTCTCTAAATTTAAATAAGTCAAATATTTATTTAAATTGCTTTTTCTTCTAAATTTGAGTTATCTCTAAAATAACTCAAGCTTTCTTGCACATGCAATTAAATATTCCTAATATTTAATAAAGCAAAATATCTTCTTATTCTCATGCAAATCTCTTCTTCTTATTTTAAATCACTTAACTGATTGTTATATTCTTTTAATTTCTTTAACTCATTCTTCTATTTTTGATAACTCCTCTCATGCAAAAGAAAGCAAGACACATGTCTCCTTCTTATTCGTTGCACGTTCCTCAACTATTCTCCTCCATTGATTCTTCTGAATTATCTAGACCGTTGATCAATTTTCATTGAAACCTATATAAACCCCCATCTCCTTCATTGAGCCTCTCTCTTCGATCTTATTCTCAAGCATACTTAACAGCGCTTTGAGCATACAAATGCTTCGATTGAGCAACCTCACAATCTCTTAACATTGATCTTTTGAGCACACTACTTTCTTGTTGCAGCTATGGTTTCGCAACTTCATTAAGCAATCTACACTTCTCCAAAGGGAACAATACAGATTTTGGTAAGAGCTTTCATGTTTCTTTGATTTGATAATATTGGCTTTTACTTAGATTGGTTTTCTTTATGTGATTGGTTTTGGTTTTATTAGTTTTGATTTAATCAATTTTTCCTCATACACATTCTGGCACGCCCGGTGGGACCCACTAATCTTTTTTTCTTTGAGAAATTGATTTTTTTTAAAGTTACAATACGGAACAGTGCAAATGACATAGAAAAGCACTTTTGGCAGTATCCTTAAGTGCTCTTGGAGGCACAGTAGAGTGCCCACGGGGGCACGACGACGCTTCTAGTAGCACAGAGTGACGCTTTTGGTAACACAGCAAAGCGCTCTCGGTAGTGTCGTTAAGCGCTTTTGGCTAATTAGGTTTTCTGACTTTGGTTGGTGTTTTTATTTTCTAGGGTTGATTCGTTACATATCTTTTGATTTGTCTGACAAGCTATTGTATTTGTCTTTCAAACCTCTTTTGATACTTCCTAAGCTGACTTATTTAGGGGTATCTTTGATATTTGAGTTAATCTATTGTGTTACTACACCGTCTAAGTTTTCTGAATTTGACGATATAGATCTATCAAATATTACTTCACAAAACAGTAGGTCAATCATGAAATCCCATTTAGATCTGGTTATTTTGACAAAAGCTAACATTTTTGTGATCTGAGACAGTGCAGCGCATTTGGATTTACAATATCACGCTTTTGGAAGCACAGTACAACGCTTCTGGATATGGTTTGGCACTTCTGGCAACACAGTAAGTCACTTCTAGTCTACAACACATCACTTCTGGTAGCACAGTGAAGCACTTTTGGTTTACAGTATGTCACTTTCGGTATAACAGTAACTCACTTTTGGTCAAATTGATTTGTTTTTTCTAACTTGTGAATTTTTGGTGGAACTAACTGACTTGTTGCAACTTCTTATTACTCACACAGAGCAAATAGGTGTTTTTAACATGTTCATGCAAGACGAGCATTGAAGAAATCTTGATTTATCTCACTAAGTCTTAGAAACACATTGCCTTCTTAAAGGATAATTAAACAAATCAATTCGGCAATTTAAGTCTTAGGAACATACTACTTTTCTTAAGGGACAATGGACATGTATACGAAAACACCTCAATTTTCTAAGGGACAATGGACATGAATGCCAAACACTTCAATTTCATAACGGACAATTGACAACTACAAACAAGTGTGTGCCTAATTTAGTTGCACCTTATTTTTCTTATAACGAGACAATTGAACCTTTGTTTGACGTGTTTGCTCTTACATTTCAGTACTTCCTTTAGAAGGGCCTGCTTTTGGATTGTGCTTCATCCAAAAGGGACGACCCTAAGCGGAGTTTTCCTTTGAACTACTATATAAGAGGGATAAGGGGAAAGCCAAGTCTTAACCGACGTCAGCCTTACCTTGTGGTGCCAAATTGAAAAGAGGTGTACTAGCTCTTTGTGGAAATAATTTTCACATGGAGTGAAGTGTTTGATACTCTTAGTAGGATTGGTTAGAGCTTTTAGTAGCTTGTCACATTGCTCATAAGGTGTTGGTCCCTTAAAGTTACTAATAACCATTCTAGATAGTGATTACCTGACCTACCTTCGAACATTGCAGTAATCGTCAGTGCAAGGGGAATCGATTTAAGCCCTTAAGACACTCACCATTGGCTCCCTTGAGAAGAGATAGTATTCCCTTGGCTATAGAGCTCTTGTGACCTACTTGAGCTTTCCAAGGGGAGGGTGAGATATCCCTACCTATCATCTCGCACAAAGATACAAAATATCTGACACCTTTATGGAATGACATTTTTATCAACGGAGTATTAAGTTGTGAGCTGATCTACTGCAATGAAACCTTGTCTCTAGGGATAAAAAGTGCTTGATTATTTTGTTTGCAATTGTCTCATACCTGTGGAAATATTGGGCTTTTTGTGAGCCTCAAACATACACTATCTATTGTGTCAGTCCTATTTTTTGTTGCCAACTTTGTTTGCTATGTTTTCTCTTGCCAAAACAACCAAATCCAATCAGAAATAGAAAATTTTTGCATTAGACACTACTTCAGCACCTTTGGTATTACAGCAGCTCACCCTTGGTGGTACAGTAGCTCACTTTTGGTCTTCGTAGCTCGCCTTTGGTATAGCAGTACCTCACCTTTAGCAACTCAGTCCATCACCTTTGGTACAACAGTAGCACGCTTTTGGTTGCACAATCCTGTGCCCTTGGTCAAATAGTATAGCACCTTTGGTCCAATACATTGTGCATCAAAGTTTGTCTTTTTTTTCAAAGCACAAGCAGAAACCCAGCCTAACAATCCTTAATAAGGTAGGATCCCCTTGATAAGTACACCTCAATACACCACCGGCATGCCTCCAAATTTTGTCCCTCAAGGTTATACTGTAGATCTAGCCCCATCTCAAGAAGAGCAACATTTTGAAATAGGTCAATCCTCTCAAGAAGATGGGCAAGATCTTGATGAATTCATACAAGAGCCTAGAGTCATGGCCTCCTTTGACAAAATCCTTAGTGAGAACCAAGATCATTTCTTTCATTTACTTGTAGAGCAAGGGGCCAAGTTACCTCAAGATTTTGATTTATCCACTCTCAAGGAGACAAACAACACCCTAAGTACCACACAGGTGGTCCAAACCATGTCAACTATGACCACGCCCTTACCTGAACAGAGCTCGCAGTATAGGAATCCCCTTTATCAAAACCCAACAGGAGAGAGGGTCGTATCACTGCTTCTGACTCCTATGGAGATCTACAAAAACCAACAAGAAACTCTCCAACATCAAGCAAAGTTAGCTAAGCAAGCCACCTTAGCTCAATCGAATATGCAACCACCTCCTAAAGTGTCCACACCAATCGCAAGTGGAATCTTGGTTACCCCATCATGAATAGGTTTCCCACCAAATTACAATCCGGGGAACAACTATGTAGCCATGCAACAAGGGTCTCAACAAATACCACCTCCTATATCATCCAACCTTCATGCCTCTCAACTAATTAGTGTCATGCAATCCCAACCACAACATTCTTCTACTCTCATCTTCAATCCACCTCAACCATCGCAAATCACTTCTACCTATGTCCCTCCTCTGCTACATTCATCATTGCTCAATTTCTTCAACACCTTGCCTATCCACCATCAACATTCCCAACATCAAGTTTCCCAAAGTTATGTGCCGCCATCGCAACCTAAACCCACACACTTTAGCTTTCCTCCAACCAATACTTTTCTTCAACCATCACAAAGCCAACATTCTTACCTAGCGCCACCTCCACCTCTGTCGAATCAAAACATCCAATTCCAACCCAATCTCAACCCAACATACAATGCATACGACCCCAACCAATCTTATGACCCTTATAATACCAATGCTCATGGCTTACAATACAACCCTCCGTATGGGCAACAACAACCACTTCTAGGACAACAGGAGATGTTCCCAACCCCTCCCACAGCGATGGAGCTAAAGATTGCAGAAGTTCAACAACAGCTATCTGATCTTACGTTTGGCCACACCAAGAAGACCTTCTCTTTAGAGGAAGTGTGTCCTTATCCTTTTGATCGGTCATTACCAATGATCCCTTTTCCTCAAAATTTCACTATTCCCAAGTTTGACAAATACAAAGGAAAAGGTGAGCCAAAAGACCATCTCAGGTAATTCTATCTTGCTTGCTTCGAGGTCTCACGTAACGACACATATCTTATGCATCTCTTTCCTCGCAGTCTTGGAGGTCAAGCTATAGAACGGTTCTCACACTTACCCATGGGTATCAAGTCTTTTAACGAGCTAGCAGAGAAATTTGCCACCCATTTCTCTTACAACGCAGAGCATGAGATTTCCATGACCAATCTATGCAACAATAAATAGAAAAATGCAGAAACTTTCATTTCTTTCCTCCAATGATGGCAACAAATGGCTAGCAAATTCCCTTTCAAGATCCCTAAGAAATAGCTTGTTAGCATATTTGTGCAAAACCTCAACCAAGAGTTAGGTTTCCATTTGCAAATTCTTAGTGCTACAACCTTTGATGAAATCACTTACAAGTGAATCAACATTGAAAAGGCCCTCATTACTAAGGGTGTGGTCAAAATCTTCAAAGGCATGAAAGACAACGCTCCTCATCAACAATCAAATGATAAACCTAAGTTTCGGAATAAGAACAAAAATGTGGTCAACGATGGGGTGGTCGATTCTAAACATGTCCAAATGTTGCAGACACCGCTGCAACTCTCCAAACCAAGTCAAGCTCCACCTCAACAATAGCAACAATAGCGGCAACCATATCAAAATCAACAACGACAACAGGAGCGACCTCAACAAGATTACCCGCCACGACATCAATTCACTCCCTTGGGAGTGCCTATAGAGTCGGTCCTACAACAGATTTTACACAAAGGGCTCATCACCTTACTAGATGCTCCCCCATATGGTGAACCTGTTTACAAAACTGTGCGGTATAGAGAAAATGAATACTGTGAATTCCATAGGAGCAAAGGGCATCGAACCGTATCATGCATGAAGCTCAAGCACCTAATTCAAAATCTCATCAAAGGCAACCAAATCACTTTTGAGAATGAACCACCAGCTCAACACACAAACAAAGACCTCGACATGTACAAGGAACCATTCCCTCATCATGGTCCACCTCCTCCTTAAGATAGAGGTAAAGGTATCAATCATGCTTCCACTTCCTTTGATTCCATTATCAGTCATTTTGAAGAGAGTCGAGTGTCTACCCTCACAATCAAAGGCAAATCTACAGATTGCACTGTTACCACTCGCCGTGGTCATGTCACCATTCATGGTCCTACACCCAGTCTTCTAGCTCAATCTGATTATAATCTTGTTGAACATCTAGGGAAAACACCAGCACAGATCTCTATCTTGGACCTTCTATGGTCATCACCTGCACATAGAGTAGTGGTAGAAAAAGCCCTCCAAGAGTCTTCGGTTCCTAACAACATAGTGGTCACGGATTTCCAAGCTATAGTAGGTAACATTGCTTTGGCCTACAATGTGGCCTTCTCTGGGAAAGATCTCCCATCCCATGATCCTTGTCACAATGATGCCCTTTATATTGAAGTTCTCATCCATAAGCACAAAATCAAATGCATCCTCATAGATGGTGGTGCTGGCCTCAACATCTGTTCTTTAAAGTTACTAAAGCAACTGGGATACTTTGAGGATCATGTCAACATAGATCATAGTATTACAATCAAGGGGTATGATGATGCTAAACGCTACTCAAAAGGTGTTATCCACTTGCCTATACAACTAGGCCCTGTCATGCTTGAAACCAGATGTCAAGTCCTTGCTATTAAACTGCCTTACAACATTATCCTAGGCCACCCATGGATCCATGCAATGAAAGTTGTTCCCTCCATGTATCATCAATCTCTAAAGTTCCCATACAATGGTATGGAGATAACTATCCCAGGAGACCCCAATTCTTTTGAATTCTGCCGTATCTTGCAAGGTAGTTATAAGAATTACAACCAGGTGCCTAACAATTAAAAAGCCCTTGAATCCCCACTAAATGTTGACCTTGCAATGTTGACTCTAGCCTCTACAAGTAACCCTAATCCTCTTCCTGAAATCAAAGGTCACATCCATGATATAGGCTTTCGAACATATGATATCTCAAAATCTTGTTATGTAGGGTAGATGCCTTTATCTCCAAAATATTATGGCCAACCACCCATTTCCAAAGTAACCAAAAAAGCAGCTATTCCTCCCCCAGGATTCCTAACCCAATTCCAATAGGGATGGTTATTGGAAGAGGAAACTATTGAGGATATTTCTTCTTGGCTCTATAAGGAGAAAGAACCAGTCATAATACTAGTCAAGCAATATGGCAATGGCTTAAGGATAGTAAAAAAAATGGGCTATAAAGGCAAGGGTGGCCTTGGGAAATAGAATCAACGAACTATGGAACCCATTGTTGTGACAAGGAAGCTAGACAAGAAGGGATTAGGATTTGGTAAGAAGGTACCACACGCCTTGGACATCGAGTATATCCTCGACGAGGTAGCTGACACTTTCCCTGCTGGTTCGACGTCTACAGAGGATATCATCGATGACTCTTCCCTCCATATGACCAACCTATTCACCAAATCCTCCATTTTTACGCTATCCTCCATATCCTTAACCTCCACCACAAACACCTAGAAAGTAACACTTGTCTACCCTAAACTTATCGATTGGGACCAACAAGGGTCCCCCGTTATAGATGTATTTCAGAATGACGAAGCTTTAGCTGAGTTCATGGGACTTCGGGAAGGTATCCCTCTTGGTGATCATAAAGTAGGTTTTGTAATGGAACTAGAGCCAACAACATATTTTGGTGAGAATGCCAAATCCTCCAGTCGCAAAAGTAAAAATAAAGAAAGATCTCTAGGTGAAAACCACACTGTGGCACATCCTGATCACAAAATAGTAAAAACAAAGGACGTATCCAAAGGTGAAAACCTAATTGTGGCACCTGAGGATGGAGGATTTGACCTTCCCCTACCATCTAAGTATCAAGAGAAGTCAACTCTCCTAGTAGAAGATTCTACAGAGATAAACCTTGGCACAGAACAAAATCCAAAGACCACATTCCTAGCAGCATCATTATCAGAAGCAAAGCACAAAAATCTTAACACATTCTTCTTCCAGAGAACCATCAACTTTGCATGGACCTATGCTGATATGCTAGGGTTAGACCCTAAGCTAGTTGTTCACTATCTCACTATTGATCCAAAAGTTAAACCAGTCAAGCAAAAGCTGAGAAAGATGCACCCACAAATAGGTCTCTTAGTAAAAGTGGAAATATAGAAGCTATTAGATGCAAAGTTCATATGACCAATTGACTATTCAGATTGGGTATCAAATATTGTACCTGTGTCTAAACCCAATGGGTGCATCCGCATGTGTAATGATTTCAGAGATCTTAATAAAGCATGTCCCAAAGATGACTTTCCACTACCAAACATTTACACTATAGTTGACTTGACAGTAGGTCACGAGATGCTTTCTCTCATGGACAAATTCTTTGGCTACAATTAGATAAGGATAGCAGAGGAAGATCGGCATAAAACAACCTTTACTTGTCTGTGGGGCAACTATTGTTGGTGTGTCATGCCGTTTGGTCTAAAGAATGCAGGAGCAACCTATCAAAGAGCAATGACAGTGATATTCCATGACCTCTTTCATCACATCATGGAGGACTATGTGGATGACATACTAGCTAAATCTTCTAGGATAGATCACATACAGGTTCTAGGACAGATCTTTGACAGGCTTGAGAAATACCAAGTAAGACTCAATCCAAAGAAGTGTGTCTTTGGTGTAACATCAGGGAAGCTGTTGGGATATATTGTATCTCGTTGAGGTATCGAAGTAGATCTAGCAAAAGTAAAAGCTATAGTAGAGATGCCTCCACCAAAGAACCTTAAAGCATTAAGGAGCCTTCAGGGAAGGTTGCAATCCATTAGGTGTTTCATCTCACAGCTAGTGGATAAATGTCAACCATTTCAACACTTGCTCCGAAAGGATGTCTCATTTCAATGGAATTATAAGTGTCAAGTAGCATTTGATCAGCTTAAAGAGTATCTAGCTAGACCTCCTGTATTGGTTCCACCAGTTGCTGATAAACCTTTGATATTATACATCTCAAATACAACTTCGGCCCTAGGGGCCTTGCTAGCACAACATGATGAAACGGGAAAAGAGCATGCAATTTACTCAACAAGTTAACCAATGGAAAAAGCTTATTTAGCAGTGGTGTTCGCTTCCCAAAAGTTGTAGCATTACATGTTGAACCAACATACAAATCTTATAGCTAAAATTGATCCCTTGAAGTATCTACTAGCAAAAGTAGCTCTCACAGGCTGATTAGCTAAATGGGTCATGATCCTTAGTGAGTTCAACATTGAGTGCATGGACAATAAAGCAATCAAAGGACAAGCCCTAGCAGATCAACTAGCAGAAGCACCCATGCAAGCTACACACCCTATGGTAGCAGACTTTCCAGATGAGAATCTCTTCACTCTTTCCAACTCAATAATGTGGAAGTTGTATTTTGATAGTTCCTACACATAGCATGGATCAGGGGCTAGTATATTGTTCATCACACCTCAAAATGACTATATTCCTAAGTCATATCAGCTTGCATTCCCTTGCACCAACAACATAGCTAAGTATGAAGCACTCCTCATAGGTCTCAATACAGTAGTTCAATGGGACATCACAGAATTAAAAGTATATGGAGACTCACAACTAGTCATTCGCCAAGTCACAGATGAGTATCAAACAAAAGATGAAAAGTTGGTCCCCTACAAACAACTAGTAGATGCCTACAAACCACATTTTTCTAGCATCACATTTGAGAAAATTCCAAGAGAGCATAACAAGACTGTAGATTCTATGGCTTCGGTAGGGTCACTGATTGACATGCCTACAAATACACAGAAATGTGAATTCTTGATCGAACAATTGTTGATACCAGCTGTCGATGTTCCTGTTACTGAAATCATCTGCGAACTTGTTGGTCCCAATTCTCTGTGGTATGAAGATATCTACGAATACCTTAAACACAATACCTTTCCCCCTGACCTATCATCCACCCAACGCAAAACCTTTATCCGTCGATCCTCCCGTTACACCATTCTGGGTGATACATTATATCGCCGGAGTCTCGATGGTATCCTCTCACGATGTCTTAATGCAGAAGAAGCTGAAGCTACCTTATGAGACATACACGAAGGTGTCTGTGGTGTACATTCTACCAGTCCTAATCTCGCTAAGAAGATACTCAAAACAAGTTATTATTGGCCTACAATAGAGCAAGATGCTGCACAGTTTGCTAACAAGTGTCTACAATGCCAGCAGCATGGAGATTTGATTCACGCACCAGCTCATGCACTACAACCTGTGACAACTTAATGGCCTTTTTCTCAATGAGGTCTTGACCTTGTAGGGCAAATCCACCCATCCTCTTCCAATGGCCACAAATTTATCATTACCGCCACTAAGTATTTCATGAAGTGGGTTGAAGCCATTCCCATGACCTATATCACTAGTAAGCAAATAGCCAAGTTTATCCTAAACTACCTCATATGCCGGTATGGTATTCCCCAAGCCATTGTCATTGATAATGGGAGACCATTCAAGAATCAAGATGTTCGTGCCTTGTGCACACAATACAATATCCAACATTGCTTTTCAACTCCCTACTATCCACAGAGTAATGGCCAAGCTGAGGCTTCCAATAAAACCATTCTCAAAATCCTCAAGAAAATAGTCAATGAAGCTAGTCGTGATTGGCACTTGCAACTCAATCCCGCCCTATGGGCCTACCGCACCAGCATCAGAACACCAACTGGTGCCACACCCTATGCCTTTGTCTATGGCTCTGAAGCCATCCTACCTATAGAGGTCGAGATCCCATCCCTTAGAGTATCCATGGAGGACTTGATCGGCGGAGATGAGTATCGCACTTCCAGATTAGCTGAGCTTGAACTACTAGATGAGAGGCACCTTGCCGCACTTAATAATCTCCATGTCTATAAAAACCACCTCTGGCGTAATTACAACAAAAAGATCAAAGAAAGACAGTTTCAAGTTGGTGATCTTATACTCAAAGAGAATTAGAGAAATCAAGCAGATTGAGAAAAGAAGGGCAAGTTTGAGCCTAACTGGTTAGGTCCCTTTATTGTCACAGCAGCATATGGATCAAGAACTTATAATTTAGCTACACCTGATGACATTCCTCTAGATGAGCCACTTAACAGTGTCCATCTCAAGAAGTTCTATGCTTGATCCTCAGAGTATTCTAAAAATAAAAAATAAAAAAAAATAAAAATAAAAATAAAAAAGTAAAAAACAAAAAAATTCAAAAAACATCCGTCCTCTGGTGAAAACCTGGCAAACAGGCACCTTGGATAAGTACCATAGTGAAAACCTAGCAAACAGGCACTATGTGTAGAGTTAGCATCCATCATCTATCGAGTCATGTCCACTCCATGTCCAGTGCACAAAGCATGCCTTTCATCCATACATCCATAATAAAATCATTGACCTTGTTTGCATTTCCATCTCCCTATCTAGTATAGCTTGGAAATTTGTCAATGTCCCTCGTCGTCATCCCACATCTTGAACTGTGTCAATAGTTTGCACTGTCTGGTCCTATGTCACAACTTTCTAGGTCTTCTTCATCAATTATCCATGCATTTTCCTATACCGAAATGGGGACAACTCTTTCCTTAACTTAGGTATAGGGGAGGTTCCTTGTTCATGGTTCACAATGCACTCTTCAATCTTTTCTCTTTTCTGCTGATAGCATCCTTTAATAGACACATCGCTCCTACGATAAGGCTATTATCTTCCCAACGCTTTTCCTACATCATCGCATCAACCAGAACTACATATTATCATCATTTCATTCTTAAGGTACCTTGATCCCATGGATATGGGTATGTAGGCAGTCTGGAATATGAAGGAAGTATCCAATACTTAGGTACATAAGATCTCCCCCTTCCACCTTGACCCATCTCATCACTCTATCCAGAACTACATGTTTGTCATCTTTCATCTTTCCTTGTAATGTGCCTTGATCCCGTGGATACATGGTATGTAGGCAGTCTAGAATATGAAGGATGTATCTAGTACTCATGCACATATGATTCATCATTCTCCATCCGTTTCAATCCATCAAACACTATCACCTTTCTAGTCATCCATTTGTCAAAATCCATTCGCCTCGACTTGACTAACTCAAGCAGCAAGCTAGTGCATCCTTTCAAAGCAAAAGTCCTTAGCAAACCTGAACCAAAGCAACTTCCTTCCAGAGTCATCTACTGTCTTGCATACCAATTGCCAACATTAGCTAAGTCCAGCTTAACCAAAGCACCAGATCCACAAGCTTGTCTTCTGTAGAATGTTCCATCGTCGAGACCAACACACGCATCTCCTACGACATGTGGCATTTCCTGCAGTGAGACATTGTCTTTTAGGTAGATAGCCCCCTTTAAAGGACACAGGGTTCCTACGATAAGGTTGTTATCTTTCCTATCCAATCTATCCTGAACAACCTCTTTGGCAAGAGAATATGTTGGCTGTATGTTTACTTTGTAAGTCAGTCACTTTGCTTTATGGTTTATCTTTTGTTCCTTTTCTATTACCTATTCAAGACTACCTTGATTTATCTATAATCTTGGTATGTTGCGATACAGTATGGATTGGGGGCATAGTCATTGCTTTTTTGTGCTTTGTTTGAGGAATGATCTTTAGTATCTTTCTTAGCATCATATTTATCTTGTGTGTGTTACAACCTAGCATCTTACATATTAATAATTCTTCTTGCATTTACATGTATTGAAGTTTATTTTATGTTCAAGACTATGGCTCATTCACATGATTCAACAAGGTTATATTATGTCTAAGGGATCTAAGTTCAAACCGTTTGCTTGCAAAGTCAACGTCCATGCACTTAGATATTACTGCACCTTGGTCTTTTATACCTTGGTGGCAAACTATCCATGTGCTATATCAAAAATAAGGATTGCTCTTTATATACAAATTGTGAAACCAATGCAACAAGCTCATTCATCCATTCCCACAACCTTTATATTGTTTTCATTGCAGTGATCAACAGTCTCTATCTTCCATCTCCTCTTGTTCTTCTCTCTGGTGCATATCTATAAAACCCACATGTCAGATATCACTAATCATCGCATCTCTATCATCATGGATCTATAAGAATCATACACCTAATATATGTCATCACATAAATCCATAATCATACATACATATCATCCCATCCATGACATCAAGCAATGCACACACAAAAGCATGAACAACAGTGAGCTGAATAGATCATCATATATCTCATGTAAAGGTCATCATAAAATACAAAATACACATGTCTACATCAATAGGCCATCTGTATACATCAATGTAATACATCAAGGCTATAAAGAGCCCACAAAATACACATCAGAATGCCCATAGGCATCTGTCTAAAATGATACAAAGTGGTACAAAATGATACAACATGATACAATGTACAAGTGTCTAGGCTCTAGTGGGTAGAGCTGCCCTCCTGCTGTGGTCCCTAGTCTCCACCTGTGCTCGGCGCTGGTCCCCCTGCTAGTCCTCCTCCTCCTGGTGGCACAAATGGTCCTCTCACCGAGGACAAGGACTGCCCTGTCCTACGAGACCCAGATGCTTTGGATCTGCTCCTATCCCTGTAGTTGGGTGCCTGTTGTGCTGCTGGCACTGCACCCACATAAAGACCTCTGTAATACTCTGCCTCTTTCCTTGCTGATACAAGCTCTCCCTGCACCTGGACGAGCTCACTATATAAGGTCCTCTGATTGGCACCCAGTGCACAGCGTGCCTCATCTCTCTCCCGTCTAACTCTGTGTAGTGTGGCCTCTACTATCAATCACAGTTGTACCTCTACATCCCTCTCCCGTATAGCCTAGGCTAGCTGCCCATCATCCCCTGCTAGTGCAGGCGCTGCTTGCACCACTGCCTATACTTGTTCCTGCACCTGGGCCTGTACCTGTGCCTACATGTCTACCTGTAAGTGTGCCAGGGCTATCTGTGCTGCTGCTGCCACCTGTGTCTACTCCTGTGCTAGGGCCTTGGCCTGTCTCTCCTCCACCCTAGCTGCATCCCTGTCTCTCCTCAGCCGCACCATCTAGAGCTCTAATTGAGTCCTCCAAGCTGTCTCTTCTTGTAATAACCTCTCAGTTCTCTCCAAATCCATCTCTACTGCTGGCTCCTCCTCCTCCGCCATCTCCCCATCCACCTATGAGCTGCTGGCCTCCCCAACTGCCTGTTGTTTGGCTGCTCTGGCCTGTCGTCTAATCTTGGCCTCTGCACCTGGGACTAGTACCTCCCCCACTGCCCCTGCCACGCCTAGTGTAGTCAATCTCATTGGCCTATGTGTCTTCTAATACCTGTCATACTCTGGTAATGTACCTAGATCGGCCAGTCCTGTATCCTAATCCCATCTCACAGGGACAAGTCCCTGTACCTCTGCTAATGCTATAGCCACTAGAATCTCTATATCCCAGTCTCCAACCTCTCGCCGTGTCCTGGCATGGGTCGCCTCCCCCACTGGTAACCCTTGGGGTAACCCAAACTGTCTCAGTACCCGCTCTGGCAGGTATCTCTTGATCATGTCTGTTCATCTCCCAAACAGATACCAAGCCTGTCTATAGTACATCAGCTGCTCATGCTCGACCTCCCACTCCTCACATAGTAACCATGGCCTCCACACAAAAGGGTCTATCTCATCGATCTACCGCCTCTAATGGCTAACAGATCCCAGTCTCTGATGTGTAATCACTCCCTCATACAAAAATGCATATGGCTCCCCCCTGGCCTACTGGCACTGTGTCATAGGTCAGATCACTGGGATATGCTCCCACACCCACACCTATAGCAAAGTCACCCCTGCTGAGAGACTCCTACCTCTCCTGTACACGCAGTGGTGCATGTCTTGGTACAACTACCCTAGCACACAAGGGCCCCATGCATATTGAATGCCATGTGTGAACATCCCTGATAGTACAGTGCCTCATCCAACTAATAATCCTCTAGATCTCCTGTCAGGGCAGAGGAAGCTGCCAATCAATGAGGATACTATCCACTTGATCCTGTCATAGAGTCTCGGGACGTCTGCCCACCGAATCTCTTCATCATCTATCCACAGGTCATCAGTTCAGAATACCTCTACCATGCCTGCCTCTCCCTGTGCTGGGTCAAAATCCACTCGCTCTCCATCAATCTGAATCATCAGGATGCGATACACATCCTCCAAGGTCACTGTCGCCTCCCCTATCGGAAAGTGAAATGAGCCTGTCTCACTATGAAACCTCTCTACCACTGCTGTCACTAGGGTGAGATTCACCCTAATGTGTGTCAAATGTATGACATGCCATAATCCCGTGTGCTCTAAGAACACGTCCTCCTCCCATGTCAACTGTACAACCTCATGTGCTATCGAGTGGTGTCGCTCTCTCGACATCAACGGTGGCATAATCCTCTACATCCACAACAAACCACTTGTTAATCAGTTTCACCATTTCTTCCTAGTCCTACCAACTTCTACCCTATGACACATAACCCTAGGACCAATGCCCCCTTGCTCTAATCTTGAGTCGTCAACCCTTCAATCAACCTTACCTAGATTCCTCTTCTGATGTAACCACAAGCACCTTGTTTTAAACAAAAGCACTTCCCTGTCTTACCACATGCGTCATCCTGCTTCCGCAAAAGCACTGGGCTAGCCTACACCAAAGGCGCCTTGTTTTATAGCACACTGCACTATACCTCCAATCGTGCCTCATTGTATGCACAAAGGCGACTCATTTTTTTACGTGCATTTCCAACCACGCTACCCTATTCTACCAGGTGCGCTGCATTGTCTAACCAGAAGTGCTGCAGCTTCCTACCAAATGCACTGCGGCGTGGAGCCTAAAAATCAAAAGCGCGTTGACTTTACCAACAGCACTGTGGCATGCCAAAAGTGCCCTAACCGACTACTAGTAGCGCTATCCTAGCCTAAGGCACTTTTGGCTGACCTAAAAACCCTACCTAGACCTAGCTCTCAACCCGACCAAAAACAACAAATTAAAAGGGGGTTTTTGGACACTTACCACTGCCGGAGCTCCTACTGGCCTCCTGTATGTTTGCACTAGCTCTGCCCGATCCCTGTGAGCTGGAATCGGCATCTCTCCGCGATGTCTACTCCTTCCACTCAACCTAAGTTTGGAGGTTCTACTCTCTCAATTTAGAAACTCTTAGTGTGCAAATGAGGATTGTGGTCCCCATGGGTCCTATTTATAGCTTCCCTCCCTCATTTTTCTTTTCTTCCCACCCCATTCTGCTTTTCGTCCTACTTTGTCGCGCTCTTGTCTAGTCGAGCGTCAACACAGTTCCTTTTTTGCTTCCCTGTATTCCTGCTCGAGGGGGCATACGCTGGGGCAACTACCTACACTAGGGCATCAAAAATTGTATCATGTCTTCAACAATCATTTTCTTTGACGCAATGTTGTAAAATGCATTGCATCAAAGAGGGGCAAAATGTAGACACCCTAAAATGACCAAGTCGTCGCACTACTTGCATTTCGTCATTTCTTCCTAATCACTTGCATTCAACATTAATTAAATAATCTAATTATTTAATTAATTTCACCAAATTCTTCTAAATCACAAAATTGTGGCATTAATTAAATAAATCTTTATTTAATTAATTAAATCAAATTCCTCTATTATTCTTCCACAATTAAATAATTTTAATTATTTAATTAGATCATTGTTACCTTCCAAATTTTAGATCCACATTAATTAAATATATCCCATTATTTAATTAATTCAACAAATTCCCTCTTATCTACAATTAAATAATTCTTAAATTATTTAATTCTTTCAAAATCATGCACAACAATTAAATAAATTTATTTATTTAATTTGCTTTCAAATCTTCTAAATTAAATAATTCTAATTGTTTAATTGTTTCTTCTAATAATATCTTCTCTAAATTTAAATAAATCAAATATTTATTTAAATTGCTTTTTCTTCTAAATTTGAGTTATCTCTAAAATAACTCAAGCTTTCTTGCACATGCAATTAAATATTCCTAATATTTAATAAAGCAAAATATCTTCTTATTCTCATGCAAATCTCTTCTTCTTGTTTTAAATCACTTAACTAATTGTTATATTCTTTTAATTCTTTTAATTGCTTTAACTCATTCTTCTATTCTTGATAACTCCTCTCATGCAAAAGAAAGCAAGACACATGTCTCCTTCTTATTCGTTGCATGTTCCTCAACTGTTCTCCTCCATTGATTCTTCTAAATTATCTGGACCATTGATCAATTTTCATTGAAACCTATATAAACCCCCCTCATCTCCTTCATTGAGCCTCTCTCTTCAATCTTATTCTCAGGCATACTTAACAGCGCTTTGAGCATACAAATGCATCGATTGAGCAACCTCACGATCTCTTATCATTGATCTTTTGAGCACACTACTTGCTTGTTGTAGCCATGGTTTCGCAACTTCATTGAGCAATCTACATTTCTCCAAAGGGAACAATACAAATTTTGGTAAGAGCTTTCATGTTTCTTTGATTGGTTCGCTTTATGTGATTGGTTTTGGTTTTATTAGTTTTGATTTAATCAATTTTTCCTCATACACACCTAGCATTGGGGGGAGAAGCAACTGAATCCATCACCACCTCGAAAGCCACCACAGGAACTAGGACCGAGATAGTGACAGGCAAAGACTCAGAATTATGATCAACTGAAGGAGAAGCTTCAACATGCATGTTAGGAGAAACCCCCTCCTCATGGACTAATTCATCCAAAGCCTCAAACTTGTTAAAAGTCTCCTCCTCTTGATGATCCTGAAGAGTCCTCTTCTGACCTTGATTCTTGTTTCATCCCTTAATTGGCACAAAGCCATCTTTATCTGGTACCACCCCCCGCATGGGTGCTTTACCCTTTTCTACCCTTCGATTAGATGGAGTCTTCACATTATCTGAACCACCAATACCTGAGGCATGAGGGCACCTCCTTTAAAGATGGCCATACACATGGCACAACCAGCACCTGAAAGGTAAAGTCTCATAGTCTAACTGTTAAGTCCAAACGCTAGACCCAACAATCAGATCAATAGAATTTGGTAGAGGCTAGCTCAGATCAATCTCCACATAGACTCGAGCATAGGAAAAAATTTGCTTCTCCAGAGTTTGCTGAGACGAGCCAATAGGCTTCCCCAGTAGCAACGCAATTGATTGTAGAATAGCCTGTCTCTAACATTCCAATGGCAACCAAGGAAAACAAACCCACACCGGCACCTTTGAGGGCAGCTCCTATGCCGAATGAAAGCCTGCATGCCAAGGCTTCATGAAAAGGCCAACTTGATTATAAAAGTAGGACCCTTCCTCAAAAACCTTGTTATGATAAGAGATACATGAAAAGACCACCAGAAAGAAGTTATTTGCAGCTAGCAAGATTTCAAAATCACCTTCTGGATTCCATGAATTATGAATCTAGGGTTCCAGAAAAGGCATCAAAACCCTCAATCCCATAAATTTGTAGATTTAAACATGTTTTCTATAATACTCCAGGTCCTCAGCTACTACCTCTATTTGAATCACCAGCTTAGGATGAACTTGAGCTCATTCCAAGGATCTATTTATCTTGTGCAATTTCAAAGCACCAGTGTTGAAAACCCCAACATCAGGCGGGGATGGATGAGGAGACCCATCACCAACCCCAGCCATAGTAGCATCCCCCGACGTCTCATCCAAAGGTGCACACCCTACCATTAGAAAATCCCCTCAAGCCCTTGCACCCCACACCTGCACCGAACAATGCACACACTTCAAGAAACCCCCCCAAAGCTAAAAAACCCCACCCCTTGCTGAAAACAACCCCACAAAGCCCAAACTACAAAGAAAAGATGCATGCAACAGAAAACAAACACATGCAGACCACAACCTGCTACAGGTCACGGGACTATACAGAGCTCCTGCACAGACGCTCCATAAAAAAAAATCCAAAAGTAGAAATAAATTTAACTCTGGGAAGTTTTATTATGGTTATAGCAAATCTATTTATTTATAATTTTTTTATTTGTTAATGGTTAGGTGTTCAACGAAAAGTTTTTTTATTTTTACTATAGTGAGATGTATATATTTATTTGTAGTTGTTTCATAAGGAAATTGTTGTTAGTAAGAAGTTTATGCTTTTGGTAATCACATATCTATATTTATAGTTTGTTTCAGTGGAAAATGGTAGATAGTAGCATGTTTATGCAAATAAGGAAAATATCTTTTCTTATAGTTGTTTATATTAGAATTGTTAAGTGGTAAATGATAGATGGTATTCCATGCAAATAGGGAAATATATATGTTTCGATTTGTAATTATAAGTGGTAAATGTTAGGAAAATATATATATGTGTGTGTGTGTGTGTGTGTGTGTTATATAGCGTTTTGAATTGAAATGATTTTGGTAAGATGTTAGTTGGGAACCTATGCATAGAGGAAATTAGGTAGGTTTATAATGTTTTGAATTGAAATTTTTATATGTAAATTATGTTATGGGAAAAGAAATATAGTTTTTTTGAAGATGTTTAATAAGTATTGTAGTTAGTAGTTCGTTGATGATAATTTATGTTCATAGGAAGATATATATATATATATATATATATATATATATATATATATATATATATATATAGTTGTTTTAATAGAATTGGTAGTTGGAAGTTAAAATCTCATAGTTGATTTCAAGATTAAATTGAGAGTACATTGAATCTCATTTACTCATTTTCCCTCCTAGTCGTATCTATATGCTTGTATTGGATCATTATGCTTACCTTGGGGTGGAGTTTATGTTCATGATTTGGTTAATTGTGAAGTGTGAATCTTGAGAGATGTCATGGCTGCTTGTTGTCTAACTGTGGAAGCGTTGTCCTTGTTAGATAATGGTTACCTTTTTATTGGTTGGTACCTAACTCTAGAGGTGTGGTGTCTTGGTCTTTGGTTCAGATAGTGGCATGTCAATGAAATGGGATGATTGGTTTATCGTGTCTTGTAATGAATGGGAAAATGGTCTCTTGGGCAGTACTTGGTTTCTAGATTGTATTGCTTCAATTTTTTGAAGGGAATCTAAGGACTTATTGTTGTGGCCTAGTGAATGGCATAAGTTATGGGTTAGAACTGCTTTGTGACTTTTATACCTCTATGTTGTAGTATGTATGATTGATCAGAGAACGCTACGGGAGTGGCTTTCATGGTGGAGCTAGTACCTAGTGAGAGGCTACCTGGGTAACCCCATGGAAGTTGTAAGTATGTGGAAACCTAATAACTCAATCAAGAGGGTTGAGGTAGTAAAACACTTAACAAGAAAAGTATGAAACCTCACCCATGCCTTGAGGGCTCTCACAAGCTAAGGATGGGAAGAGAAGGCCTAGTTGGCAAGGCCGACCTCCTTGTCTCCATGAGAGGACCTGTCGGCTCTGCATGTGTCACCCTATCGGGCCAGTGCCTAGAGAGAGGTTGCCAGGGTAACCATAGATGGGGGCTAGCTTCTGGTGATAGATAGCCTGGGTAACCCATGCTAGGACCATGCGATGACACTTTCCTTACGCAGTTCAGTTGTTTCTTCTTGGTTGTGCCTCTAGAGTGATGTCTTGTCTTGTGCAACTTTGTTGGCATGGTCAGTTGTGTCAAGTCTATTGTTGTTTGGTTATATTAGATGTTGTTACGTTGGCTTAGTGGAATCCTCATTGTTATCTCCTAGCTCGGAGGGGTGGAACTCAGGGTTCCACATGGTTGGGTGGCAGAGCTATCCATTGGTCTTCTTGGAGGTTCGAATCGGGTGCAGTATAGAAGTGATCCAATTCTAGATTTGCTTTGCACCTTCAGAGTTGTTGTATACATTTAGATGTATTTATTTGTATACCAATGTGATCGGTCTTGTAATCTTGTTTTGTAACTTTGTATATTAACTATCTTGCTAATGTAAAATTTGATCTTATCTGTAGTAGCAGTATAATGTATATCACTTTTGTGGTTTTAATTTCTATTCACTAATGCAGTTATGTTTCCCTGGAGGAATTAGAAGTGCTTTTTTTTCCTTATGTTGTGTATTATGATATCTTTGGTTACTCATATTGCAATGTCTTTCTTTCAAAAAAAATTATTTCTGGAATTTTGCACTTTGTAGTCTAACACTCTAGGCTTGCATGACGGGGCATTACACTTGGTATCAGAGGTAGGTTGCAACACTGAGACCTCTAGATTGTTGTTGTTGCTCTAGGTTAAATGATTTTTCTCGTTGTAGTGATGTTGGTAATAATATCTCCTACCTATATGCATTAGTATGAAGGTTGATAAGTTTATAGACTTACTCTTTAAGAAATGAATTCTTTATGCTTTATTCTACTTATGTGTCTGCTATGTTCTTTCTCCTTCATTTCTGGAAATGTGATGTTACATCTAACAATATGTTCTCCCTGAATGTTAATGCATCTAATTATCTGGTGGCATCATGCATCATGATTTATGTGGTTATGTGATGTTGACATCTTTACTTGGTTGCTTGAAAACCTATATCTAACCCCTAGATGGTCATGACCTCTTATGGAAGAATTGTTGTAATTTATGAAAGTTATCATTGTATATGCATGTGTAAGAACTGTATGCAGGAGATCAAATGAGATATTGTGTTGGGCCTATGAGATCAGGAGCGTGATAATGTAAGTCAATTATAGTTTGAATTATTCCTGTATGTGATATCATATATTCCTTTTATAACTTTGTGCATAAGGAAGCAATTGCATATTTCCATAGTTTAGTAGAATGAAATTGTATTGTAATAAAGATAGAAGTTGTTTAGATAAGAGGATGTAGTTAACATAATTGTTTGAGTGTTGGTGTACATTATCTAAACACATTCTGGAACTTATGTCCTTGAGTGTTGTGTAGAGGATACTCCCTTTTTGTGGCAAAAATTAGTCACATCATGATGTGAATTTGTTGTAATTTGGTTGTTTTGGAAATTTTGACAGTTGCTTCATGTGTAGTGTTGATGTGGATGTTGGACACACACAAATAGCCAAAACAAAAGTTACACAACAACCCTTGTTTATCTTGAAAGATACGATGGATTCAAAGAATTCATTATCCCAAGTCTCTGGTGATTAGTTCATAATCTATTGATGTTACTATGTGGTTGATGTGTACTGTTGTTTTCCATTTTGGGGGTCTTACGTAGATCTGTAGATTCTGTTCTTGCAACAATGCTTGACAGGGAGGTTACTCTACACCGCATATATCCTCAAAGGATGTGTCTAAGTTGATATTTGCATGAGTTCTACCCCTATTTATGATTCTCTGCATGATATTTTCAATAGTACATCTAGCTCAAGAGATATGCTAATGATATTCAGTTATCTATGGGATGTCAACATATTCCTCTATTCTACTTAATATTTATCATAATGTGCAGTTATGAAAGTGATTTCAATGAAATAAAAAAAGGAAAATAACAGAGGTAGGGTTTAAAGAATGAGATTCCTAAAATTACTTGACTGAGACCACTGATTCACATACATATTCCCATACATGCAATGAAGAGAAGAAAACTAGAGTCATACTTCACCAGGATAGTCCACAAATCCACATGATTCAGTGTAAATCTTCAAGGGTAAAAGTTGACAACAACATGCAATGAAATGAAAGCGCTTCTATTGAACACAACATTCACCCATACATATCCAGAAATCAACTTGAAGACTATTTAAGGTTTACAATCAGGATATAGTCTAAAGCTTCATCTCCATATAGTATGTTCATAAAATAGGTACATTTATAGTGATCTGAAGAAAGAACCTTGGCATTTCAACAGTTCAGTCCTCATTAGTCTCAATAATCCGATCTCTTACATGAAAATCGTTACAGGTCCAATATTGTATGATTGACCTCTCTTTGTATAGTACAGGAGCTTAATATATATATGGCTTTGATTTGCCCCAAAATGGCCCCAAAATCCTAGGAGATCGATGGTTCGCATCCATCAGATGCAGCATCAAACGGTGGGGGATGAATCCTACCAACAATTCGAGCAGCACACCCAGACAGGGTGCTGCTCCAACAATAAAGTCTCCATCTGCAAACCCCCTCGCATTGAAAGCCCCTTGGGATCCAATCCACCGCTCGGGGTGATCTTGCCATTAAAGCCTCCATCTTTATGTTCACCTGCACACCGCCATTGTGTCGGTAACCCTGCATCTTCCCAGCTACTCCAATAATCTACAATAAACAAGCAGGAGTTAAGCACCATTGTTTAATAAATCAGCAGGAAGACTAAACATCTATATTAAAATAGGCTCCAAATGCACAAACATAGCCATCGGGCTCAGAAACTGTGAAAAATTGGGCATCCAAATGCATATACGGTGTCAAACATGGCCGAGTCAACCATCGTTGACCAAAAATATGCATTCGGCCCTCAAATCGGCTTCAAAAATCCATTGCTTCACTTTTCCCGCCTATCGGCATGAGGTTTGCCCATCGGTGTGGCTAAAAAATTATCTACTAATCGCATTGCTCTAGCTGAAATGGCCTCAACGGCTAAGTCTTTTCTTTTTTCCTTGCATTTTAGTCTCCATCGGTGAGACACCACCTATCAAGGAGACAAAAACCATCCAAATCTGATAGTTATAAATTAGGCCGATACCAAATTTCCATCAGCAAAACGTATAACATCGGAGAGACCAAACCAACCCTCGCCAATCGTAAAGCCACACTGATCACCATGATACATACAAACTCCTTTGTATGTGCACCAGACCAATCATTGTTACAAACGACAGTTTATAACCCCTCGTATCTGCAATGTATCTCCTGATATACATTCAGATTTTCATACAAGCACTCAACCAGATTTTAATTTCTCTTCGATTCCGCATTGTATGCACTCTACAATACATGCTTCGAAATATGCAAGCACCCAAAACATTCAACAATTTCTCCATATTGAATTCTCCTTTGAAATCCGGCTTGAATGCACTTTGAAATGTATGTTTTGAAACATACATACAAATGCGAAGATACAACGATTTAATCCCATTTCATAGCCCCTTTAAAATCCGCAGCTTGCATGTGGATAATGTATATAATGCAATGTATGCTAGACACATACAAGCCGGAAATGTATAATGATTTAACATTGCTTAATAACTTTTCAAGTCCGTGTGATGTATAAGTCATTGCATATCAGCTTGTATGTATGAAATATACATTGCGCAAATATACAAAGACTTAACTCTCATTAATAAGTCTGTCGGGTCCACCCAATGTACATTCGCATTGTATGAAATACAAGCCCGCGGATACACAACAAATTAACCCTGGTTTATAACCCTTTGGGTTCTGCGTAATGCATAAAACCTTTGTATATTTGTCATGTATGCTTCGACCTGCCAAACATTCAAACGTTAGATACATGCAATGGAATTCAAACATTTATCCATTTCAACACTAAACTATTTCGGGTCCACATTGTATGTATAAATCAAAACCTTTACCCAGTGCATACAAGGCAAAAAAGACATACAATTGACTTTGTACGTGAAAGTGCTTGCAAATGCAACTAAGCATAAAAACGTCTTTGCATTTACAAATGACTTTGTATATGCAAAGCGATACACAAACCTGAATATACATTTTACCAAAATGATCATAACTTGCAAAATATGGCAAATTTTAAGATGGTTCAAAAAGCAACCCTAGCTCATTTTTCACAAGGAATCCAACCATATTATGCCTTGGTACTGAAAATGCATTTTTCTCTAGTTTTAGCAAAGTTTGCAACTTTCACTCTCTTTTCCCTTTACCACCAAGAAAAACAACACACAGAAGCAAAAAGCAAAGCAACAGCAGGGGTCCTCATTTTGCTAAGGAGTAAAATGGGGCATGTTGTGAACATCACAACAACTAGCAACTAAACAAAACAATTAAATTCAACCCATTAAAGAAAACCAAATGAAATAAATTCATAATTTCCAACTATCTTTTCTGTAAATTATTATCCAACTTGAGACTCAATGTATTCAATAAGGTGCATGGATTTTCATTTCAGTTTAAGTGGGTACAAATGATTAATAAGCCTCATCTTGAAGATTGGTTGAATAAACCAGTGACTAATATAATACTACATAGGTGAGGATGTTCCCTCATAGTCAATTGGATAGAGCCTTGCTGCCAGCAGGCGTGTATAGCCCCGACAAGGTTATCGTTACAATTCTCCTAAGTAGAGCCCCACTACCAGCGAGCGTCTATAGCCTTGGTAGAGTTACTTAGATGGCTTAATCTAGATTTTTAGTATAATCCATTTTATTCATTTTTATATTTTATATTTGATAGAACTTCATAAGATATTGCATTTGTAACTTCATGATGCAAGGAGTGGTCACTTGCTGAAATTAAGCTGAGAATTGTAATGGTAGCAAGGGTGACCTCTAATTTTTCACCTAATATCTACACTGGTATGTTCAACAAACCCAAGGATTTTAGGTGTGTCATTGTGAGAAACTTCCTTGAATACTCAACCCATTCTTATTGAATACAAAATTTCACAAGTTAAACAACTTTCTACATTCTTGATAGTCACAACAAGTTATGCATAAATTGCAAATGGTTAACCTGAATATTCTGAATTTTATACTATTTTCAATGGTTGTTAGTTTTCTCCCTAATACTCTAAAGAAAAACAAAGATCCCTACTGAGGAAACAAAGTAACCAAACAAAACAAAGCTGTTGTACAAACAACTATACAAAGAAAGTACACTATGATACACATGACTAACATGATGCTACTTCAGGCCTGAAAATAGTGTTTGAGGAACTGTCCATTAACTGAATGGAACATCCTCACTGGTTAAGGACTTGAGCTTGTAGGCATTGTCTCCTAAAATCTCAAAAATTTGAAAGGGGCCTATCTAGAGTTTGTCAAACTTACCATGATCACTCTTCCTTTCATGTGCTTTGTCCCATATCAGGACTAGATCTGAGATCCTGAAAGCCTTGATTTAGGCTCTTTTGTCAAACCAATGCTTGACAATAGCTTGATGTTTAGCAAATTAGTTAATTGCTATGCTTCTTTTTTCCTCTAGGTGCATCAGTTGTAGCAACCTAACTTCCTGTTTATTATCTATGCCTAGGTACTCCTGCGCAAACTGCAGTGTAGGAATCTTTAAGTTAATTGGGAGGATGGGATCCACCCCATACACTAGGTGAAAAGGTGAATTTCCTAATGTAACCTTATTCCTGGTTCTATCTACCCACAAGACATATTTCAAAAGAGTGTTCCATTCCCTTGGGTTCTTATCTATCAGTTTTTTTATGATGTTCAATAAGTTCTTGTTTGTGGATTTTGCTAATCCACTCCCTTAGGGATAGTAATTTGAGGAGAATTTTAAGATGACCCCATGATCAAAAGCCCAACCTGATAGTTTAATTGAAGCAAAAGTAGGTCCATTATCACATACTAAAGCATATGGAACTCCATACCTAGTCACTATACTAGTTTCCAAAAAACTAATGACATCCTCAGCATTGCATGTCTTGCTGCTAATAGCCTTAGTCCACTTGGTGCAGTAATCAGTAATAGTTAAAACATACCCGTGGCCTGAGGATGGTGGAGGATTAATAGGTCCTATGAAGTCCATTCCCCATTGAGCAAAGGGGTACATCTCCATCACTAGCTACAAAGGTTGAGCAGCATATTTCTCTCTATTTGCAGCAACCTGACACATAAGACAATGTTTGATGTGTCCAGTTGTGTCCTTAAAAATTGTGGGCTAGTAATACCCTGCCCTGAGGACAACATGAGTTGTGGCTAAGGATGATCCATGTGTAGTCCCAAATTTATCATGCAGTTTTGCTAGCACCTTATCTGCTTCTAATCTTTCTAAGCACCTTAGGTATATCCCCTCATAGTTTTTCTTGAAAAGGATTCCTCCTTTTAGCATATATTTTAGTGACCTTATCCTCAGGGCTCTCCTCTATGAGGCCTGCAATTTCAAGGGACATCTTCCAGTGATCAGGACGTGTTTAATGTCTGAGTACCACTCTCCATCATCTTTTGCATTTACAACATACTGCTGGCTCATAATATTGGGATCAATCTCCGATATCATCTGGCTTAATGCCTGTCCTCTTACCAACTTCATGGGGGTAATGTCCATATCGTACTCCTGGAGGACAGTAATCCATTTGGCCCTCTTTTCTCCTGGTTCACTTTGCATCAATAACATCTTTACTGCTACATCAGGTACTACAACAATCACCTTACTCCTCAGTATGTAATGCCTAAATTTCTTGACTGCTCAAACCAAAGCCAGTGCCTATCTTTCAACGTCCATGTACCTGAGCTCTACATCTCTGAAAGGGCAGCTCATGAAAGCTATAGGCTTTTCTTCCTTTTCTTCATTTTTTTGTGTTAGTACTGCTGCAGAGGTATGCTCTGAAGCAAATGAGTAGATGTAGAAGTCCTTGGTGTAATCTGGGCTGATCAAAACTGGAGCGTTTGATATGGCCTTCTTAATGTCTTCAAAAGCTACTATAGCTTCCGATGTCCATTCAATTTTAGCATCCTTCTTGAGCATGGCGTTCAAGGGCCTAATAATCTTTGCAAAGCCAGTGATAAATTTCCTAACAAAATTGATCTTACCGAAGTAAGATTTGAGCTTTGTCTTGCTTCTAGGCAGTTGTATCTTCATGATGGATTCTATTCTGTTAGGATCAATGATGATCCCATCCTCGGTTATCAGGTGGCCTAGCAATTTCCCTGTGGTCATCCCAAATATGCACTTCTTGGGATTCAAGGATATCCCATACTGCTTGCACTTCTTCAGCACCTTTCTCAGGTCCTCCACATGGTTTCCTCTTTCTTTGGAGAACACCATTAAGTCATCCATGTATATTACTATGCACTTACCAATCAATCCTCTGAAGGCTATGTCCATTGCTTGCTGAAATGTGGCTCCAGCGTTTATCAACCCAAACAGCATGCGCCTGTAGGCAAAGATCACCCATTTCGTGGTAAATACAGTTTTCAATCTATCAATTCTGTCCACCATCACCTAGTTTTATCCAGAGAAACTATCCAAGAAAGACATCATCTTGGTGCCGTTCAGAAACTATAGGACTTCATCTAGAGAAGGCAAAGGATAATTATCCTTTTTAGAAGATCGATTCAAGTTCTTGAAGTCCACGCACAGTCTGATGTCACCGTTCTTTTTCCTCACTGGGACCAGGTTCGCCACCCATGTGGAGTGTCTCACAGGAAAAATAATCCTGGCATCGAGCAGCGTTTTAACTTCTTCAAAAATAATTGGCTCTAGTAAAGCGTTGACGGGTCTTTGCTTTTGCCGAAATGGCTTAGCATCTAGCTTCAAAGGTATCGTATGAGTGATGATTGATGTGTCAAAAGTTTTTAGCTCGTCATACATCCAAGCAATGACATGGATGTAATCTTTGAGGGCCCGGGTTATCCCTTTTAATTCCTCCTATGTATAGACCTTCCCAATCAGAACATTTCTTCTTTTATCACCTTGCCCAATGTCAACATGCGAGTACTGTCCTTCATCAACCTTTTGAAGATCCCTTTATTTTAGCATGTTGTCTAGATCAAATGCTATCTCTAGCTCTATCATTCCCCTAGGGATTTTGTTACTTGGCAGCTCCAAGATTTTTTCTTCCTCCTAGACATGATCTTCTAGATTCTTTTCATCAATGATCTGTGCCTCTAAAACATCTTTATTGGAAATCAAATTCATTATATGTTGATCATCATCAAATACTTGGAGATTAGTTACATTATCAGGTATTGAAGGCACAGATACTAATTCAATTGAGAATCTCTTTAGACTTGATATAGACAGAGGTTCCAGAGTACTGGCAGCCTGGGCCAAAGCATCCACTCTGTGGTTTTTCTCTCTGGGTACATGGGTGATATTGAATGCATCAAACTCTTCTATTAAGTCCCACACCCTGTGTCTGTAATTGGACAACCTTCTATATTTGCAAGAGTACATAGCCCTTACCTACCTCACTACTAATTCTGAGTCCCCATAGACATGCAGAATCCTCACCTTCTTTCTAAGAGCAAATAGTATCCCATGAATTAGAGCTTCATATTCTGCCACATTGTTTGTACATGGGAACTGCAATCTGTATGCTACCAAGTAGGATTTTCCAGATGGGTCAATGAGGTCTATTCCTACTCCAGCTCCTTGTTTTGACTTGGATCCATCAAACCTGAGGATCCGAGGCCTATCTTCATCTAAAAGCTTGTCTGGGCCCTCTTTTTTTCTTTTGGCCCTAGCAGCCACACCACTGGATATCCACATTAACTTTGGTATCCCAACCTTCTTAGATATCACCTTGTTTGTCCCATGGGAAATTGATATTTTTTCTTTTTTCTCACCATCAGGAGGAACATCCTCTAGACCAAGCAGTGTCTGCCTTCTCAAAATATGCAGGCACAATGAGCAAGACATCTCTGAATGAGGTGCTTCATGCAACCTGCACCAGCTCCTAATTAAGGCATCCTATGGAGGTCCTTGCTGTCGTGCCATCTTTTGGATTTCTTTTGACAGAAACTCTTCAAATTTGGATAGATTGCTGCCCCTATCTTCATCAGATAACTCGTAATCTAACTCCACTAGACAATCACTCCCTGGGGTGATCTTCTTCTTGTTTTTACCATTACCTCCATTGCATACCAGTATCTTTTGTGTCATATGAATAGAACCTCCATCTTGCTGTGTGCATCCTCCTATTTCTGTAGAAAATGAACAAAAATCAGGATCATTATCATTACCTACAGGACTCACCACAGATGATGATGAAGATGCCTCATTATATGCTTGTTCTAGTTCTAACATGTCTAGGCAGGCGTCACAAGTTTTCTCAGAATGAGCCTTATTATGCAACCTGCATGATTTGTCAATCAAAATATCATGAACATGGATTTTTAATAATTGACATCGCTTCACCTATTTAAGTAAATGCATCTCAAATTTTTTGAAATGATCCAGTTCTAATTTATTTCCAAGATTACAATTAGTTTCTGAGTTTATCTCATCACCCCGAGGGTTATTAACATGATCATGTATGTCAAGCATCAGGGTCTCCTCAATGCTGGTGGTTCACAGTCTGATGGAATAAACTCTAGGTTCCACATCCACATACATGATCTCATTGGTTTTGTTGTATTCAGTGATCATGTGGTTCATGCGAGGCTCAGCTTTGATTCTTATTTGATTTGGTATACCCTTCCAAGGCAGCCACATATGACTGAAATCGGTTGACATATATCCGTTGAGGGTTTTTGACCAGTCTCTACTGAGTAACATTCCATACATATCAGGTATATCAACTACCTGAATATCAATATAGTGCTATATTCTAGGATCTGATGCTAGCTGCATGCGAATGTGGGTTAATTCCCCTACCACACTTACTTCTGTTTTGTCCAATTGTGTTACCTTCTTTAATGATTTAGATGTAACCCTAAAGCATTGCATATGGACAGGGGCATTACGTTGGTAGATGCTCCTGAGTCTACTAAGCAGTTGTGCAAATTTTTACCAAACATCCTTATGGTAAGGAGGAAGGCAGGTGACTCACTCTTGTCTTTGTATAGGGTCATGTGGGAGGTCTTTACAGCTTGAATAGTGGCTGAGGTTTTAGGTTTGATGTTAACATCCTTGGCACCATGATCTTTATTTCCAAGCTGGCCTAGGGTATGGCTATCTTCCTTTTGAGCAGAACCATCCAATGATTTCATGAAAGCATTCTTGATTGTGGGGGTTTTAAACAACTCTGACAATGGTAGGCTAATTTTTACCTTTTTCATTTCATCTGCCATATATGTAACCAATTTGTCAGATTCAGGAGGTAGATTTGCAGCCTTTGGTGCTGTGTTATGTGGTGCGAAATACCAAGCATTGACCTTGGGAAGTCCAGGGTTATTACTTGCCTTGGGATCAGGTGGAGTATTGAAATTGTTTGGAGGTAATGAGGTGGTCAAAGGATCATCAGATATGTTTAAGTTATTCCTTAAGTTGTAGTTATGCCTACCCTGAGGTTGTTGTTGATAAGCATTGACTTCCTCATGCTCAATTGATGGCTCATTCTCATCCTCAAAGGGGAAAACATAGTTAGACTCAAAAGCCATGGCTGATTCCTCATGTGTTGAAGTGTAATCCTGATATGATGATATTGTCTGCTGGTAAGGGCAATGCATGAAGCTTTCCAGTACTAGGGTAGAATCATACTCACAGGGGACAATTCCATTTCCCTCTACATAAGGTGGGTTACCTGAGGTATTGGCCACTTCAGCTTGGAATATGCTAGTAGCAATCCTGAATTGAGGACAGTCCAACTCTACATGAGCATTGGTGTTATGTATCCTACACCAGTTCGTAAGTGCTGCCTATGCAAGGTTTACTCTGGTGGTCTGCCTTAGTTCACTAGAAGGCTGATTGTCTAAGGGTGATGGCAAGGAACCATTGTTTGGCCTAGTGTTCCATACTCTAGGCTGTCTAGGAGGATTATTGTTGCTATTATTGTTGTGATTGTTGTTGTACCCTCTATCAGGATAATTTGGTCTGTCATTGGCGTAACCTCTATTTTGATTAGGCTGAGAGTAGAAATTATGGTTTCTCAGATGAGTGACCTCAGTAGTAAGTTTCCTTAACTGAGTTGATATTTATTTGATTTCTTCTTTCTCCTCTTTAACCTTGGCCACTACAGTCTCTGTTTGAGGTTTGAAAAAGGAAGACCCATTGTTATTGTTGGATTGTTCTACAGCCTGGGACACTTGTGTTTGATATCGTAACATCTGGTTATTCCCACTTGGTGGAGGCATGACACTAAGTGGGGGTATTTGCAAAGGGGCTGGCATCACTACTAAAGGTATCATTGCTCCATTGGTCTATTGGTGGACCAGATATGTAGGATAACCAAGAAGTGTGGGGAAGGCAATATTTGGTGTGGAAGTAGGAGCCAATTGTTGACTGACTTTGATAGCTTCCTCAAAAGCCTGTGCTAAGGTTGTTACACTAGGGTGTGTCCTTCTGATAAACATGGAAGTTAGGGGATCTAAAGATGAGTAATAAATGCTCCTAGTAGCTTCATCTATTACAACATAGGGAGCAATTAGCTTAGACAACATCTTCTGGAATTTAGCATTGAAGTTTGCAATGGGTTCTCCTTCACATCTCTTGATGGTGGTGAATAGGTGATCGTTCATTGAAGGATCTATAGGCACCTTGAACCTATCCTTGAAAGCTTTCTCCAAGGCATCCCATGAACTGACTAAACCTTGACCTAGACTGGTATACCAGTTATAAGCCTCTTCCCCTAAGGAGAATGGAAACAATCTGTATACCACGTCTTCACACTCAATTCTAGCCCTACAACAGGTGTCCTTGAAGGTTCTGACATGATCATCAGTATCCTGATATGGATGATACCTAGGACAAATTTTATCTGGATTTTTAGGCAAGGCATGACATGCATTGAAGGTCAAAGGTGACTCTGCCGTGAAGAATGACATTGCAACCAGTGGGGGTTGAATTTGGGATATAATAGGCTGAGGCTAGACCTGAGGTGTGACAGGTGGTCCTGTAGGTATTTGTAAGCCAATAGGAGTGATAGAAGCACACTCTAGTAAGGCTCCAGATGCACTAGGATCAGGGGAATGATGAATGTCCATAGTCTTAGGTCTAAATACCCTGATAGGTAGTTCTTCAAAGAGTCCACTAGATCTGGACTTGGTATTTGTTTTGAAAGCCAGGATTTCTCAAGTTTTCAAGGCAAAATGGCAGGTTTATGGTCAGGATTTGAAACTAACGAGATGTTTAAGCAATGCATGCGGGAATCTACAGTTTCCTTATTCAGCCCTCCTTCTAGCACTAGTTTAGGTATTGATGTGGATGCTGGACACACACAAATAGCCAAAACAAAAGTTACACAACAACCCTTGTTTATCTTGAAAGATACGATGGATTCAAATAATTCATGATCCCAAGTCTCCGGTGATTAGTTCATAATCTGCTGATGTTACTCTGTGGTTGATGTGTACTGTTGTTTTCCATTTTGGGGGTCTTACGTAGATCTGTAGATTCTGTTCCTGCAACAATGCTTGACAGGGAGGTTACTCTACACCACATATATCCTCAAAGGATGTGTCTAAGTTGATATTTGCATGAGTTCTACCCCTATTTATGATTCTCTGCATGATATTTTCAATAGTACATGCATCTAGCTCAAGAGATATGCTAATGACATTTAGTTGTCTACAGGATGTCAGCATATTCGTCTGTTCTACTTAATATTTATCATGATGTGCAGTTATGAAAGTGATTTCAATGAAATTAAAAAAGGAAAATAATAGAGGTAGGATTTAAAGAATGAGATTCCTAAAATTACTTGACTAAGACCACTTATTCACATACATATTCCCATACATGCAATGAAGAGAAGAAAACTAGAATCATACTTCACCTCACCAGGATAGTCCACAAATCCACATGATTCAGTGCAAATCTTCAAGGGTAAAAGTTGACAACAACATGCAATGAAATGAAAGCGCTTCTATTGAACACAACATTCACCAATACATATCTAGAAATCAACTTGAAGACTATTTAAGGTTTACAATTAGGATATAGTCTAAAGCTTCATCTCCATACAGTATCTTCATAAAGTAGGTACATTTACAGTGATCTAAAGAAACAACCTTGGCATTTCAACAGTTCAATCCTCATTAGTCTCAATAATCTGATCTCTTACATGAAAATCATTATAGGTCCGATATTGTATGATTGACCTCTCTCTTTGTATAGTATAGGAGATTAATATATATACGACTCTGATTTGCCCCAAAATCCTAGGACATCGATGGTTCGTATCCATCAAATGCAGCATCAAATGATGGGGGATGAATCCCACCAAGAATTCAAGCAGCACACCTAGATAGGGCGTTGCTCCAACAATAAAGTCTCCATCTGCAAACCCCCTCGCATTAAAAGCCCCTTGGGATCTGATCCACCACCCGGGGTGATCTTGCCATGAAAGCCTCCATCTTTATGTTCACCTGCATGCCGCCATTGTGTCGGCAACCCTGCATCTTCCCAGTTACTCCAATAATCTGCAATAAACAATTAGGAGTTAAGTACCATTGTTTAATAAATTAGTAGGAAGACTAAACATCTATATTAAAATAGGCTCCAAATGCACAAACACAGCCATCGGGATCAGAAACCATGAAAAATCACGCATCCAAATGCATATACGGTGTCAAAATTGGCCGAGTCAACCATCGTTGACCAAAAATATGCATTCAACCCTCAAATCAGCTTCAAAAATCCATCACTTCACTTTTCCCGCCTATCGACATGAGGTTTGCCCATCGGCACGGCTAAAAAATAATCTACTGAATGCATTACTCTGGCTGAAATGGCCTCAATGGCTAAGTCTTTTCTTTTTTCCTTGAATATTGGTCTCCATCAGCAAGACACCACCTGTCGAGGAGACAAAAACCATCCAAATCCAATAGTTATAAATTAGGCCAATACCAAATTTCCACTGGCGAAACGTATAACATCGGCGAGACCAAACCAACCCTTGTCGATCGCAAAAGCCACACCAATCACCATGATACATACAAACTCCTTTGTATGTGCACCAGACCTATCGTTGTTACAAACAACAGTTTATAACCCCTCGTATCTGCAATGTATCTCTTGATATACATTCGGATTTTCATACAAGCACTCAACCAAATTTTAATTTCTCTTCAATTTTGCATTGTATGCACTCTACAATACATACTTCGAAATATGCAAGCACCCAAAACATTCAACGATTTATCCATATTGAATTCTCCTTTGAAATCCAGCTTGTATGCACTATGAAATGTATGTTTTGAAACATACATACAAACGCGAAGATACAATGATTTAATCCCATTTGATAGCCCCTTTCAAATCCGCGGCTTGCATGTGGATAATGTATATAATACAATGTATGCTAGACACATACAAGCCGGAAATGTACAATGATTTAACATTGCTTAATAGCTTTTCAAGTCTGTGCGATGTATAAGTCATTGCATATTGGCTTGTATGTATGAAATATACATTGCGCAAATATACAAAGACTTAACTCTCATTAATAAGTTCGTCAGGTCCGCCCAATGTACATTCGCATTGTATGAAATACAAGCCCGTGGATACACAACAAAATAACCCTGGTTTATAACCTTTTGGGTTCCGCGCAATGCATAAAACCTTTGTATATGTGTCATGTATGCTTTGACCTGCCAAACATTCAAACGTTAGATACATGCAATGGAATTCAAACATTTATCCATTTCAACACTAAACTATTTTGGGTCCACCTTGTATGTATAAATTAAAACCTTTACCCAGTGCATACAAGGCAAAAAAGACATACAATCAACTTTGTACGTGAAAGTGCTTGCAAATGTGACTAAGCATAAAAACGTCTTTGCATATACAAATGACTTTGTATATGCAAAGCGATACACAAACCTGAATGTACATTTTACCAAAATGATCATAACTGGCAAAATATGGTGAATTTTAAGATGGTTCAAAAAGCAACCCTAGCTCATTTTTCACAAGGAATCCAACCATATTATGCCCTGGTACTGAAAATGCATTTTTCTATAGTTTTAGTAAAGTTTGTAACTTTCACTCTCTTTTCCCTTTACCACCAAGCAAAACAGCACACAGAAGCAAAAAGTAAAGCAACAACAGGGGTCCTCATTTTGCTAAGGAGTAAAATGGGGCATGTTGTGAAGATCACAACATGTAGTATGGGGGGTTAATAGTGAGTTTTCTTTCTTTTAACCTTCTTATGTCAGGAATGGTCACCAAGACTCTTTTCTTTATTCTTGATTTATTGAAATTTGCTGGCACTTTGTGACTTAAAGTTATATTTGAGTGTTTTTCCATGTGGGTTTGTATTTATTTTTAGATTTTCTATGGTGGTTATTCCGAATGTTTGATTCTGTTGGCCCATTTTTTGGTAAATGTTGTTTCTATCATGTTCATTTCGAACCTCTGATAGTATGTTGAAGGGAGGACTCCGCAGAGAATTACATGTTGCATGGTTGGTAATTAGTGAAAATAAGATATGAGATGAATTTTTTTTCCGTAGTTATATGTGACTGCAATTCTTTGGATTGTATGAGATTGCCATTAGATATAAGTAGATCACATGATTCACTATAAAGGTGAAGAATAGATGTCCTTCTTGTCTTTTATTGAACATTTGTGCTTGTTTTATGAACAATTATTTTATATGGATGAGTATGTTGGCAATGGAATATGGCAATATTAATATATTATGTTTCTACCCTAGTCTGTGACTTCCAGGAGTAAGTCAATTTTTAGGGAGCGAGGATGTAGTGCCCCCTCTTTGTTGGCTTGTGATAGTGGTAGTTTTGCATTGCTCTCTGTCATTCGGAGATAGTCGTTAGTCTTTCATTGCATTGATACAGTTCTGAGACATTTGATTAGTAGGTTATGATTTATGTTTATTTTGATCTTGATGGACTATGTTTGATAGATATATTTAGACATGTGTTATGAGTTATGATGACATTAGTATTACTTCAGTTATGAAATGTTGGACATGATTAGTAATGGATTAATATTTGCATTTTTTATTAGATCTGTTGATATCTATTTTCAAATGCAGTGGTTATAATCTTGTTCAAGAGAAGGGATGGTGTAGTATTACTCGCTCCAAGTACCCTACTACACCGTGATTCTCTAACTCTATGTGTGTAGACATATATGTACTTGATTGTATACAACCAATTGTTTGAATGCAAGCTGCAAGTACTAAATCTTGACTCCACCTGATATAACAAGTTTGAGCGGGTTCTTGCACCAATGGGTATCAGTGATGGGAGATAACATGAGGTCCATTCCATTAGGTTGGTCCTTGTCTTCTATTGTGGTCTTGGGTCATGTTGTCTCGAGTCGTGTTGTGACTCTTGGTCCTTACCTTGTATGTTGGTAATCTTGTGTTGTGGTGTATAGTCGAGTTGTGTTAATTATGCTCATGTGTGGTTGGAAAATACTTTAATGATAATGCTCCTATTATGATTATTGGATAATATTTGTTTGGCTTAGAACTAGGATTGATACCTTGGTTGGATTTTAAAATAGACTAGAATTAATTATCTGCTATCCAAGAGCATTTATGTCATAAATTGGAGTTATGGGTAATTAGTATATATTTTTTACAGAATAATTTTGATATGTGAAATTAATGCCTTGAGTTGTCATTTTGGAAATTAGAAGATTTGGTATTTCTTGTTATAGAAAATTTTTGAATTTCTCGGAGGAGTGGGTTGTTGGGTAACAGATGCATGTCTGCATTAATTTTATGAGCTGAACCATTTTTATTGGGGGAATTTGGAAGAGAAAGGTAGAAATTAGGAAGTAAAAATAAAAGAATTTGGGTTGCAGGAACTGGAGAAAATTGGAAGGGGACTAAAACCTAGGTATGCTTTCATTATAAAAATACACTTGTTTGATTAATGGGGTTTATTTTTATTTGTGTGCTTTTGCCATTGATGGATCTATTCATGTCAACTATTCTTCTTTAAACTCTGAGAAATGTTTCATACTCCCCTATCGAAGTTGTTGAACTCAAATGTTATTCCTCAAGCCTGGAATCATCTATTGATCTGGGTGTGTTGTGATTTCGATTTGATCTAAATTAATCATCTTCCATGTGTCATTAAAGGCTTCATTTTGGTCTATGTTCATTTGATTTTTTTTTCTTTTGGATTTCAATTGTTTAATCCCTATGTGATCTTCTTGGTTTACAATGTCGATCTTCACCAATCTATGCAAAATTACCAGCATGTAGAGAAATTCTCAACCTGCATTGGACTCTTAAATACTGTGATCTCAGTTATGAACTAATCATCTTGCATGTCAATGTCTTTTAAACCTCTTTATCGCCCTCTTGTTAGAACTTTTAATCGTCCTTTGATTGGGCCTTCATTTATTTTGATCTTTGAGAAGAAAAATTTTGACCTTCTCTGAGTTAATCCTTAGGAGATTGAAATTAGATTCCTTAAACCTATTCTTGTGTCTTACGGCTAGCAGCTTATTGTCTCTTTTGCATTAATAGATTTAATTGGGAAATTATACCATGTTTTATGCATTGGTTTGGCCAACTCTCATTCTAACACCGTACGACCGTACCTGTGCAGATTGTTGCCTTTTGATTTCTTTTGAATTTTATGAAAACTTTCCTATGCTGAGGTCAGGTGTTTAGTCAAAGTGTGTCCTTAAACTATGCTCATTGGTTGTTTTTTTATCTTCCTGTGCGGCCGTGCATCAGGATGAGTCTCGAATCCTACTGTAATCCCGCATCCATAAATTGTGTTAGCATTAGGATCTTTTGGCAATCCGGGAGCTATGACACCCTTACCTTGCTATTCCTCGGCCTTTTTGAACTTCATTCCCTAAACTACGAATCTCTTGGAACCCTTGGCAGTGTTTTGATATCACACTTTGGTAGCGAATTTTGCCATATCACTTTCATAATCTCTTTTTGTAGACCACTACTGATTTCTTAAATCAAGCTTCGAGTTCTTTTTTTCCTAATTCATCGAATGGCTGTAGTTTTAATTTATGTTATTATAAATTGTGTGAACAAGAGGCCTTTTAGTCGAATAGGAAGATGGCAATCAATTTCATGGAGTAGGCAAGAAACTTTCTTTTTAAAACTTGTTGTGTGGCATAGGTTGTGCCTTATGTCTGGACTCATTGATAGTATCTTTCTTTTTTTTGTTTTTAATCCACTCATTGGTATAGCTATAGAGAAGAATTTTGATGTTAGGATCTTCTTTTATTAAGTGGGTAGATTTGTATGTTCATAGAATTATATTGTAAGCTTAGCCTAGTCGATTAGTATATTCTAGTGAGTTAAATAAATAAATTATGTATGTCGGTGTATTTTTTTTGTAGAATTAAATTGTAAGCATAATCAAGTTTATTAGTAAGTACTAGGGAGATAAATAAATTTTGTGTGTTCCTTGTATTTCACTAAATAAAATTTTTGTTCTTATAATCATGGGATACATTGAGTGTAGTAAATGAATAAGTAGCATAAGTTTAGTGTCAATTAAGTAAGCTTGTTAGGCTCTATGGTCGCGACTATGCAATTTTTAGATGTAATAATATAGATTAATTTTGTTCTTACTTTGTTGCCGACCTAGGATTAACCATTAACGTTATGTTGAGTCAAATTTTTAATTTGGTAGTTTCTTTATTAAGATACCATAGTTGTCTGATGTCAATGGAAATTCTTGCTTTAGAATAAATAGATATATTTATATATTTAGTTTTGTTAGTTGTTTTAGTAGATTTTACAGTCGGTTAGAAGTTAGAAGAAATATATATATGTAAGTGTAGATGATTGATGGGAAGTTTTATTATGGTTATAGCAAATATATTTATTTATAATTGTTTTATTTGTTAATGGTTAGGTGTTCAACGAAAAGTTGATTTTTTTTACTATAGTGAGATGTATATATTTATTTGTAGTTGTTTCATAAGGAAATTGTTGTTAGTAAGAAGTTTATGCTTTTGGTAATCACATATCTATATTTATAGTTTGTTTCAGTGGAAAATGGTAGATAGTAGCATGTTAATAGTTGCTTATGCGAATAAGGAAAATATCTTTTCTTATAGTTGTTTATATTAGAATTGTTAAGTGGTAAATGATAGATGGTATTCCATGCAAATAGGGAAATATATATGTTTTGAGTTGTAATTATAAGTGGTAAATGTTAGGAATATATATATATATATATAGTGTTTTGAATTGAAATGAGTTTGGTAAGATGTTAGTTGGGAACCTATGCATAAAGGAAATTAGGTAGGTTTATAATGTTTTGAATTGAAATTTTATATGTAAATTATGTTATGGGAAAATAAATATAGTTGTTTTAGTAGTTCGTTGATGATAATTTATGTTCATAGGAAGATATATATATATATATATATATATATATATATATATATATATATATATATATATATATATATATATATATAGTTATTTTAATAGAATTGGTAGTTGGAAGTTAAAATCTCATAGTTGTTTTCATAATTAAATTGGGAGTACATTGAATCTAATTTACTCATTTTCCCTCCTAGTCGTATCTATATGCTTGTATTGGATCATTGTGCTTACCTTGGGGTGGAGTTTATGTTCATGATTTGGTTAACTGTGAAGTGTGAATCTTGAGAGATGTCATGGCTACTTGTTGTCTAATTGTGGAAGCATTGTCCTTGTCAGATAATGGTTACCTTTTTATTGGTTGGTACCTAACTCCAGAGGTGTGGTGTCTTGGTCTTTGGTTTAGATAGTGGCATGTCAATGAAATGGGATGATTGGTTTATCATGTCTTGTAATGAATGGGAAAATGGTCTCTTGGGCAATACTTGGTTTCTAGATTATATTGCATCAAATTTTTGAAGGGAATCTAAGGACTTATTGTTGTGGCCAAGTGAATGGCGTAAGTTATGGGTCGGAACTGCTTTGTGACTTTTATACCTATATGTTGTAGTATGTATGATTGATCAAAGAACACTAAGGGAGTGGCTTTCATGGTGGGGTCGGTGCCTAGTGAGAGGCCGCCTAGGTAACCCCATGGAAGTTGTAAGTATGTGGGAACCTAATAACTTAATCAAGAGGGTTGGGGTAGTAAAACACTTAACAAGATAAGTAAGAAACCTCACCCATGCCTTGAGTGCTCTCACAGGCTAAGGATGGGATGAGAAGGCCTGGTTGGCAAGGCCGACCTCCTTGTCTCCATGAGAGGACCTGTCAGCTCTGCATGTGTCACCCTATGGGGCCGGTGCCTAGAGAGAGGCTGCCAGGGTAACCATAGATGGGGGCCGGCTTCTGGTGATAGATAGCCTGGGTAACCCATGCTAGGACCATGCAATGACACTCTCCTTATGTAGTTCAGTTGTTTCTTCTTGGTTGTGCCTCTGGAGTGATGTCTTGTCTTGTGCAGCTTTGTCGGCATGGTCGGTTGTGTTAAGTATGTTGTCGTTTGGTTATATTAGATGTTGTTACTTTGTGTTAGTGGAATCCTCATTGTTATCTCCTAGCTCAGAGGGGTGGACCTTAGGGTTCCACATGGTTGGGTGGCAAAGCTATCCATTGGTCTTCTTGGAGGTTTAGATCGGGTGTAGTACAAAAGTGATCCAATTCTAGATTTGCTTTGCACCTTCAGAGTTGTTGTATACTTTCAGATGTATTTATTTGTATACCGACATGATCAGTCTTGTAATCTTGTTTTGTAACTTTGTAAATTAACTATCTTGCTAATGTAAAAGTTGATCTTATTTGTAGTAGCAGTATAATGTATATCACTTGTGTGGTTTTAATTTCTATTCACTAATGCAGTTATGTTTCCCTAGAGGAGTTAGAAGTGCTTTTTTTCCCTTATGTTGTGTATTATGATATCTTTGGTTACTCATATTGCAATGTCTTACTTTTAAAAAAAAAAATATTTCTGTAATTTTACACTTTGTAGTCTAGCACTCTAGGGTTGCATGACGGGGCATTACATATTCCAACACCATATATATGGACTAAAATGGGCACTTTTTGGGTTCCTTCACAACCTCACTCGACTAGAATGGGTATCATTAAAGTTCTTACATCACCCTCTTTAATTGATATAGAAAACCATGACACCCCTTCTACACCATCATTAATAGATACCTTTCTGACAATGGTCCCCTCACAAGCTTATGAAAATGTGGAAGAAACAAGAAGAGATAAAGATTTAACCATTAAAGTAAAGATCAAGATCTTGGACAATAGTTATTACGGTTATCCTTTCAGTTAAGTATTTCTAACCTTTTAAATCTTGTGTTGTGTTTCCCCTGTGATGTGTTATGTGTTTTTAGGCCTCCTTGGGTGACCCTTGACACTCTTATACCGAGAGACTGCATTTATTGTGACCCTTCTTCTATTTATATCACCATTCTTCTATCTTGCTTCTCCTCTATTTTCATTATTGTGTGTTGTGTCCTAGGGGCATAGCATTGTGGTTGGTGACTTGGGGGCACCTTCCTATGTGACAACCCTAAGGCACTTGTTCTCCTCTCTTCATTTATTGTTTACCTTATTTTAGTGGTTCTATCTAGCTGGTGGATGATGAAAAACAAATAAGATTGATGTGGACCATGTGTCCCTTTAGTGAGTAAGCAAAAATGGACCTAGTCCATATATGAAGACGGGGTTGATATATATTATCTGATGCTTGGCTAGTAGAATCGCTCCGTGTGATATTTTGATGTTGTCTTATCATACTAACAAACCATAATAATACATCTAATACGTGCACTTTGTTTATCTTTGAATCTCACCTTGGTTACACTTGGTTTTGAGATCTCTACACTATAGCCCCATAGTTATACTTTGATTTTGAACCCATAGTATAACCTCAGATCTTTATGTGAATGATTGCATGTATTTATTATGATCATGTGATGTGGTTATTATCTTAGAGAAATATTTCTAACCTTTCTTCTTGTAGGAAATTGTGTGATTGTGGGATTAATTGGCGATCGTAAAGTACATGTCACCTCTAGGGGCATGGGCTTTGTGAAAGCTCTTGTTCCCTTGTGTTTTTACTCTCTAAGTTAAAGTGCTTGATATTGGTACATGATATCAACCACCTTAAGATGGGGACATATAAGGTAAGTTGTCTAATGATTTTGGTACTAACAAAGTGAATTTGTAAGCCCTCTACAGAGGTGAGATGTTGTATCTCCATGCGAGTGCACATCTTTATTTTATATTGCAATGAGAAATCCCTCTATAGAGGTGGGATATCATGTATATTCTTTTAGTTTAAGCCCTCTGCAGAGGCAGGATATCACGTGCATATCCTTTTTTATAAAGCCCTCTATGAAGGTGAGGATGCTGTATCTCTTGAGGTAATGCACATCCTTTTTTATTTCAAAAGTCCTCCGAGTAGGTGTAGTTGTGTATCCTCCCTTAAGTGTGTCTTTAGTAGTTGTTGTGGCATAAGCCCAACCATTAGGTGTACCTGTAATGTGTCTGAGATGGTGGTGAACCTGGTAATAGGTTCTTTCCATTGCTTGTTTGTCATATTTAAGATGTATAGTATGTTTTTGACATGCTATATGGCGCTCGTGTCTTCTGTGTGTTTTCCCCCTTGTGTAGTCTTAAGCTATGTGGCTAGATGCCCCTCCCTACACTTAGGTTTTGTATGGCATGTTTTTTCCCAAGTGTAGTCTTCAAGAGCGTGTCAAAATGCCCCTCCTATGCTTTGGGATTTGTATGGCGTGTTTGATCTCAAGTGTAGTCTTCAAGAGCATGGTGAAATGCCCTCCATACATTTTGGGTTGTGTGTTTACTTTCCATGTACTTGCATTTGCAATCATATATGAGAAAATGAAAAAGAAATAATCACTACATTCACTATATTCACTATGTTTTTGCATGTCTTCAATGATGTCTTCTCCATGTATTACGTGCTTGTTATTGTCTTCTCCATGTTTTGCAGGCCTGTTGCTATCATCATTATGCTTGGTGTGTTTGTGATGTGTCTTCTCTAATGTCTACCTGAGTCTAGGGGCTAGAAATAGTTCCTCAATCTTTGTGTATATATTATCTCTAAGTGCCTGGTGTGTTTTTTGTATTTGTTGATTTTACTTTAATGCATTTATGGGCCTTGCATTCATACATACATTAAAGTGGGGGCTAAATGCTACATCAGAAAATGTCTCCCTAGTACTTTTTCCCTCCTATGTTTAGCTCTCAGGTCCTTTAGAAAGCATTTTAATCATCTTGCATACTCATGTTAACTCCCGATGAGAAAACCCCAAAGTTTTATGACAAATAAGACCCAGGGGGTGCTATTAAGATAAGTCCTAACCTAAATTGGGAAGGAGGACTTGGGCACTTGTGCCCTAGTCATTCCCTATTTTAAGCAAGACCTAAATTCAAGTGTCATTTATGTGACAGTTAATTAAGTCCCATGCTGACATCTCAAATTTGAATTATGAAATTAAAGTGGGAATGTGTTTAGTTGCATATATAAGCATGTTTAGGACTTCATTTGTAAACTAGATGGATATTGCAAGCTTCTGATCTTATGCTAAAGTGATTCAAGTATTTTATTGTGTTGCAGAGCAATATTGTGTTTCTATTGTGTTTGTTTGTTGCAGATTTGGCTTCATCAATCCATCTCCTCATGGCATGAAAGAGTGTCTTCCTTCCATGAGAGCTACACCTCAGAGGTGACATTTATTTGTGTTTTCAATCATTTATCAATTGATTTTTACCTCTATCCCGTAGGGATACGAACTCTTTATCTGATGACGATGTTCGGAAGACTTGAATGTCTCTCTAGTGCGTGACTAAGGCAAGCCTCTAAACACCACAACCCCTAACTCCCTTTTTTGTGATTGCGCATTACAGGTGCATAAGTGGAAGAAGTGGAGCTATAGGGAGACATAACAAAGTGTCAAAATCACAGATCTAAGAAGAAAACTAGGACTTGGACTTGGGTACCTGCTCATTAGTCCTCTGGATCCCGAAACATAGAAATCTCCAGAACAACAGAAACAAGTTACAAACAACTTTTAGATATCCGGACAGAAACTGGTACCTTGGTCTTGGGTGCCTAGTCATTAGTCCCTGACTTTCCTACATCTAAAATCTTGAAATTAGGTATGTATCTAATTGTCATTTGATATCTCTATATGCAAACATTTGTCATGTTTCATCTGTCTATTTACAATTTTATGAAATTAGGGTTTTAAGCATAATTAGACTTTAATTAATTAATTAATTAGAAAATTCCAAGTTTTCACTTCTTTCTAAGGGACATTAAATTTGTAGTAGATCCCTCTTGCAAAAGATTGTGGCTTAACTCGATCTATGTCCTTGAATGTAAGGTGTGAAAGGAGGATTTAACCTTGAAATTGAAAGAAAGATCGATCAATGGTTGAGATAAATCAACGAAATAAATGGTTGAGATGAGTTGAGAAGACATGATGAATGTGCACACGACATGAGTCATGTTTTAAAGAAACTTTATTGAGTTAACTAATTGCCTAGATAAAGATAGGATTTGATTTCATAAATTTAGAATATTATTTTTTCCAATTTATGAGTTGATTTATAAAAACAATAATGATTAAAGCCAATTAACTCAACTTTAGATTTATTTTTTGACATACTAAAAATAAGACTAATTGTGCACATAGAAGAAAAGATATTTTTTTGGATTGAGAATCATGCACAAATTATATTAAAAAAGACATAGATTACATCTTTGTGGTCAAGAGAACCACATCAAAAGTTTTTTCCTGCAACTAGAATCAATCCAAAACACATTTTATCCTAATACATACGAACAATTTTTCCTACTTCAAAACATAAGTATATACTAGAGTTTTTAACATACATATTTATATCTTCATATTTCTACTTAGGTATTACCATCCTTGTATTACTTTTTCAAAACATGTAAATACTATCTATTGTATTTTATAGCTCTCTGTATAAATCACTATTCCATATCATCTTCTGCCAATCCTACTACTAAAGGTAGATCTTTGTTCATATTAACCTCCTTTGTATTTGTGTTCCCATCTAAAGCCCTGTGTTTTTGAGTTGCCTCTTCTTCATCTACCATTTCTCTAGCCTGGTAATAGTACCCTTGACTGTCATCCAGATCAGTGCTATAGTAAACATCATCTATTTGTGTTTTCTTCATTTTCATTCTTCCACTGATCCGCAAACCATCCACTTTCCTAAGCCCATAGGCAATCCCTATTGTCACTATCTTTAGGAGTCCATTCCTAGAATAGTACCAATATTTGGTGAGCTCCTCAATTATTCTATGCTGACACTAAAATTATGGCAGGTGATTTCCAAATGTTTATACAGTTCGCCCTTTTCCATCTCTACCTGATGCTATTTATAGTACAGTTCTTGGAAGTTAGTGTACTCATTGTAAAATCTATAATGTGTGGAAAACTTACATATTAAAAATCATATTACAAATGAAATGTTCAATTTCAAAAATAGAAAGTATAACATTTATAACTTTCAATTATCCATAACTATATAAAATAGCAAGATTTCATTAATGAAGTACAAATTCCATACACTATAAAGTGTTACATTTCCAGTTACATACACCAATCAGGGTGTTACAATACATCTGTTTCAATGTTACAAGTAAGTTATCGCATCAATACATCAATGGAAATAATTACATTTTACAAATTGGATATACTAGCCATATAAGAATAATACAATGAAGTAAATATCCATAATGAATCATATAACATAGAATCTCTGATCTAGACCACCATGACCCCTACTGGTCCTTCGCAAGCTGAGGTCAAGAGTGTGGCTAAGGTACTTTTTCAACCCAACCATGAAGTACTGGACTTCCCTTGGTTTCTTCCTAACTCAAAGAAAACATCGACCCTGCACAAGGAGCCTGTTAGTCATGATGTTAGTCACAAACAAACATAGAATAAAAGTACACATTAACCTTTATTCATCTTGAATGATACTATGAATTCAAAGAATTCAGGATCCCAAGTCTCTGGTGATTAGGTCTTAATCGTCTGAAGTCACTCAGAGGTTAATGTGAGTTGCTGTTTCCATTTTGGGGCCTTACATGGAATTTTATCATCATCATGACATTCCTGCAGAAATTCTTTACAGAGAAGTTATATTATGCAGTTATTTGATGAGAAGATGTGGAAATACCTCAATCTTTGCATGATATTTTCAATTCTACATGGTTTGTATTCAAATATACTAAATATTTATGATTATCTACGAGATGTCTACATATTTGTGTTATTTGCTTAAGATTATCAATTATTTGCAATTATGAAGATGAAATGCTCTGAAATTAAAAAAAACTAAAAGGAATACTTCAATCTAATGTTGAACCTTTAGTTATTGATCCACATACATACTTGATACTGTCATGAGGAGAAGAAATCAAACCATATGTTCACCAGGATATTCCACAGCTAGATACAGTTGATGCAAACTTCAGAGGATGATGAATGAAAACAATACATGCAACATGATGAGCACTCCAAGGGATGCAGCAAATCAAAGCACATATCCAGAATTCAGACACAGATTACTCAAGATTTATAAAGATTTGTAATCAAAATACTCTTCTCTTTCATTAAGTATGCAAAAGACATGTACATATACAATAGCTTTGAAATGAGCCCTGAATACTTCAGCAAACAGATTTCAATTAAGTTTCGAATGTTTTCAATAAGGCATTCCACCACCTTTTATAGAATAAGGTGAGGAATCCGTTACAAAAAGATCTACGATCCTGATTTGTCAATGCAAATCTATGGTCACGATTCATCTGACTTCGTCAACCTTTACAAAATGGCACAAGTTGCCAGCTGACAACTATCTATACTACTTATGCTACTATCCCCTTCATGATGTATCTTCATCATGCTCCTCAGCTGATTCATGCGGGTCATCATCATGTGCGTCGCTTCCTGAGCTTTCACTATCCTGATGATGATGCTGCTGCATATGGGGCTGCATACTACTGCGGACCTGCTCATAAGAATGCAAAACTTAATCTATCCCTCTGCCATCTTGAGGTTTTGCTTTGATAATGGCGTGCCTATGTGCTTCATATTTGTCTCTGCTGTTATCAAGCTTATTTTTCCTGTCCTGCAGTGTTTCTTTATATTTCTCCATCTGGACCTTGATCCTCATTATTTTATCTATAAGTTCTTCTGTTAAGTGGATAGGTGGACCATCTATCTCTAATTGGAAGTTGCTGTGTACAGCTTTGATGGCGGACTCTTCATCTTGATTTTCTATTTTACCTTCCACCTTGCCTTCCAGTGCTTCCAATGTCACTGCTTCTTCAGACATCAAATCCCGTAGCCTCATGCTGATATCCCTCAGCTTATTATTGCATCTTTTGAGGACTCCACACTCAAACTGAGTATCCTTATACCATATATCTATCAATAATATGGTATTACTATTTAGCACCTACTTATTGATAAGCAGTTGAGGATTTATCCCCTTTATTTCCCCTAAAAGGCTTAGAACTCTCTCTAGCTTGTAAGACCTCTTCCCAGTCTGCATCTGCAATTTATCCACCTTAGTCTTGGAGTCACTCAAAATGCTCCACCTCTTCAGAGAGGCTTTCATTATTTCCATAGCATCATCCAATGTGGATGACATCCATTTCCTTACCACGGACGCCTCATGCTTCATGAGGTCCAATTTATTTACCTCCTCCTGAGAAATGGTAGTCAATGGGACTGCACGTTCAGTTGTGGTATCATCAGGATCGGTCAGCCCTTTGATATAGGCATGCAACTGAGCAATGTGCTCTTTATGTCGCTTATTCTTCTCCTTCTCTCTCTTCACCTTTTGAATTAGAGAGTCAATAATATCTTTGCCTTTCTGACCTTCTTGGTCCTCATTGGCAAAGCCCAAATCAACTGTGCTAATTTGAAATTCATCCACAGTGATTTTACCTTTTTCTTTCTCCACTACAGGTATGGCAATTTGTGCGGTCCTTCTCCCTGTTGCCGGATCTTTTTTGATGGCCGAAATCATTCTGGCCTTCCTCCTGGGTTTCATTAGATCAACGGAGAACAAGGTGGAGACGTCGAACTCTTGAATTTCAAACTCCTCTTCAATATTCACTTCTTAAGCTAACCACGAAGGTACCTGATCATGTTTTTCAACATCATCATGATGTGCACCCATACCTCCCATTTCTATCAATAGATGTTGTGGAGATGGTGACTTTTCCTTTTCTTCTTCTTGATGCTTGCTTTGTTGTTGATCTTGCGGCACCTCCTCCTGTTGAGGAATTTCCTTCTCTGGGGGAGCATTTTCTTGGTGTGGGGAACCCTGTGGCACATCCATTTGCTGATCATGATGATCATGACCTTCTTCTATCATTACTTCATCTGTTCCCAATTCTTCCCCTTGTTGCTTATCCACTTCACCAGATACTAGGGATTCTGCCTGAGGTGCTGGCAGTTGTTCTGCAGCTATTATTTCTTCCGAGCCTACACTATCAACTTCTTGTATTTTGGTAGCTGGATCCTCTAGTGCTTCCTTCTTCTCATCAACCCTTGCTTTCTGAACCTCTGCTATAGCAGGTTCTACTGATGTGTCATGTGGACTTTGTTGGCCTAACTCAAGAGCATGGCCTTCTGACTCTGCCATCTCTATCTCTTCTGTTGGGTGGCCTTTATCAGGTGATCCTGCTGGTTGTTCAGGACTTGCATCCTGTTTCTCTGTCAGATCCACCACTACAGGACTTGTCACCTCTGTGATCAATGCTTCTAGCCCTATCTCTTGTACTACCTGCTCTGGGCTCTTTTCTTGTTCTTCTTCTGCTTGTTTCATCTCCTTAAGCACAACTTGAACTGGTGGAGGCTTGTGGGGAGTCATAGTTATATCAGCAGCAAGTGTTTCCATCTTCTGTGCAGCCACATCCTACACTACCTCATCGTCAGACAGATTTATTATCTAATCAAGCAAGACATGTCCTTCCGCTTGTGTCTGGGAGGTCTCTTTCAGTTGTTCTTCTGCAAGTTCAGTTTTGAACTTGATTATGGTAGGAAGTGGAACATTATGTTGAAGTTCCTTCGGCACTTCACTACCTGCCCCTTGTAATAGTGTAGGGGGTTCACTTATTCCACCTCTCATGGAGGTTCTTTGTCTCTTAGGTGTTGTAGAGACCAGCACCTATGGAGCTCTCCTCTTCCTTTTTATTATTAACGGAGCCTCTTCTTCTTCAGGCTCTTCCTCCATGAGGATATCCTCTTCTCCAGGTTTCTTTGAAGATTGACCCACTTCCAGGGTCCCAGTTATTCCAGCCTCAGTTGTCTTACTCTTCTTGGGCTCCTCTTTCTTTGGAGGGGATTCTGACTCTGATCCTGATGCTGATCCTGATCCTGTCACCTCCTCAGCTGTAAACACTGCCCTGTCAATTATAACCCCTTTGGGTTGTTTATCTACTTTCTTGCCCCTTGGGGGTCTTTTGCTCTATTGTTGTGGTGGAGGTAACTTGTCTCCCTTAGTCTTCCTTTTCTCAAGTAGGAAGTCATCATATACCTCCCCAGGAATATCCTGGCCCTTCTTTTTGTTGTCCACTGTAATGGCAACACCTTTCTTTTTCAATGCCTCTACCTGATCATCAACCCAAGCTTGAGTCAGTTGTATGGTCCTGGCAATGAATGGGTCCAAAGATATATCTTCCTGCATGGTGAGGTCAGGTGCAGAGATAGTGCCATTGTATATCTTTTTCTATTCATATTCATCTGCCATTATCCTACCATCATCCTTCTTCAATTGCTGGGGAAGGGAGATGCAATCAAAAGTCCTAATTTGGTTCAGAGTCAACCTCTGATACCTCCTTCTCCTGGCTTCTGCCTCATCTTCACAGTCAGCCCAAAAATCCTCTAGGTGCCTTTGATGAATAGGCTTTCCTAGTATCTTCTGTATCCTGCCATAAGGATCATATGGTCTTGTTATTAGGAAAGGCTGCAAATTTATTTTATTCAGGGTGACCGTCACCTTCATTATATTGTTAGAGTCAGGGCACATATAGTTGCCAATGCTAACTGGGAACAAAATTGGTGGCAGCTTCTTGGCATCCTTGTACATGTTTATCATCATGGAGCCCTACCTGATAAATTCCATTAATATCACTGCATCGGTAGGATACCTTGGCAGCATGAGGGGATGTTCCTTGAAACCTTCAACCCTTATATAAGAAAAGGTTGCAAACTGGATATACCAGGCTCCATGCCTGTAAACTACTTCTTGAGCCTCCATGCTCAATCTTTTTGTTCTGTCCTCTTCCATGGTCCTTACCAGATGCATAGAGAATGCATCATTGACCAGTTTGTAGTCTCTGAAGTAGTTGGTTCTCTGTAGCTGGGGATGATGATCCTAGATGTATGCAGCATTTGTGCTTGTGAGCCTTCCATCTGTAACTAGGGCATCAAAAGTGCCTCTATAAGCACAAGAATAAAGAATGTAAGATGTCATATAAAATGCACAATTTGAACCTCCCAGGTTCAACAGCTTCTCATGCAGAGCATCACTTATTATTTGGCCCCATAGTGGCTTGGTGTTCGAATACAGACACATCATTATAATTCCATACATCCAATCCCTGAAACTACCAGTATCAGGTTGGCCTGTTACTCGATTCAGGAGTGCAATCATATACTGGTACTCCTCACTGAAATCATATTTAAACATGTGCACTGGGAGTTTGGCTGTTGCAGGATATGTGCTGTTCTCTGCTCACCATTGATACATGTTCTTTCTGGTCGATTTCTTGTTGGCCTCATACTCCTTTTCTGCCTTTCTCAGGTCCACACTTTTTACTTTACTGCCCAACGGCAGTCCAAATGTCTGGGAGAGACCCTTGATGGAGAGGTCTGCATATATTCTCCCATGCTTTACCACTTGCCTTGTCTGAGGATTATAATTCCGGGCACATTCTATAACTAGCTCTGGAGATTCCATGGAATATGGGAAACCAGCAATGTTCCACATTCTTGACACAAATACTGCGTCCAACACAGGACTCTTGTCATGCCCATCATTCAGTTTAGCTGACCAAGCCTCCAGATCAGTGCTCCCCTGATGGGTATCTGCAATTGCTCCATATTTGAACAGGACTCCCCTCTGAGAAGAGAACATAGGTCTACTGAATTCTTCTTGACACTTAATGTACCGCTTGTCAGCCATGAGTACCTACAATTAACAAAAACCTAACTCACAACAGGTATACACATATGCCCACATATTGCAATTAAGATCACTATGCCTACTATATTTCTTCACCATTACATGCATAAACCAAAACTTCCGTCATCATACCTGAACAATAATGACATGATGAGGGTTTCATTTACTTACCTGGTTATGCAAATTTCTCTTTTATACCAGTGGATTGCCAACGACGCTCCTGATTCAGCTGATGATCACCTCTTTCCTTCTGTCTATGAACTCAAATCGCACAATAGTAGCTGGTACGCGGAAACAGAACCTGGTGCTCTATAAAACAATTTTATCGCAAGGTGAATGTAAAAATGGCAGTTGAATTACCTTTTAACCTCGCAGTTAGGGTACACTTAGGGCAACTCTGACAGATTGGATTACATTCCTTGATTATTCGTGTGAAAACGTAGGATCTTGCCAAGGGTTTCATTGGGTTCCGGGGTCGGCGGGAACCGCCTACCATGTCTACGCGCATTAAATGATAATGGCGGCAACGGGAGCAGGGGGATATCCATATGATAGGATATCATGAGGGCAGGATGATATTCGCAATTATCAGGTTGAGTTTCAATATCATCCTCCTCCCTCATATTGAAATTGTTATCGCAACAAGATTCGGGTGACAAAAGCACCTTTGTTTATGTTTAGTACATCAGGAGGATATTTCGGTGTATCAGGTCATGTTTCAAAATATGATGATGACGAGACCAACTTACATGTCTCTTTTCAGAATATCAAGATGACGTCATCCTGATAGTCATTCTTTGTATCAGAAATATATCATGACATCATCATCATATTAGGTGAACATGATCATGTTTGGAAAAATATCCTGTCAAAATATGAATGTGATGATGATGTCATCATCATGTTTGCTTCTTCGTTTATCCGTTCTGGATGATGTCATCAGGATATTTGCTAAGGGTGATATTTCGCGTCAGGAGGATATTAAGAAATATCAGGTTACATTCAAAAACATGATGCTCGCGATACAAAAGATCGCTTGACGGGGAAGACTTGCTACCATTTAAAGTTGACGTCCGGATATTTGAGCTGCATGACATATCGGGGAATGTTTCAAATATGGTGATGATCTTCAAAAAGATGACAGGTTATAAAAATATATGATCCCTCTTCTTACGAATATTAGGTTTGACTGAAACTTTGACCATTCATAACTCTCAGGAGACCGTTCATAACTCTCACATCCTGAGGAATATCAGGATGATGTAAAAGACAAACCTACGTGAATTTTAATACTCTTTCAAACTATGAGGTCATAGAAATGAAATATGAAATTTGACAAGCTGACCTCATAATGGTGACTTACCTCATCCTGACTCTACATGATGATGCACCTGACTTACTTTTACTAGACCGCCAGAGAACAAGCAAGCCAAGCCAAAAAGTTGGGTCCCTGTTTTGCCAAGTCAAAATGGGGTGTGTTGTGTAACCACACAACAACTTTCCACCAAAGAAAACAAATAAATTCCAATGATTCAAGTGATGTGATCACATTCATCTATAGTATTTTAATTCCATCTAAGTATAAGTATCATGATACTCTAAATGATAAAATTTCATCATGGTAACAATGCTAACCAAAGATCAGGTGTGTGCATATGATTAATTATCCTCATCTTGAAAGCAAGTTGAAAACATAAGTAACTGGTGTTAAACTACATAGTTGGAGATCATCCCTCATAGCCAACCTGGATAGAGCCTTGCTGCCAGCAGGCGTCTATAGCCCCGGCAAGGTTATCTATACAATTTCCCTAAGTAGAGCCCCACTGCCAGCAGGCGTCTATAGCCCCGGTAGAGTTACTTAGATGGCCTAATTTTATTTATTTTTTGATTTTCTCTTTAAAATTCGTATTTGATATCATCATGTCAGCTTATTTGTACAAGGTATAGTCACTTGCAGCTTTAGGTTGGAGATTGTATTGGTAGCAAGGGAGTCCCTTTAGATTTTTCACTTAACACCTATACGAGTGTGTTCAACAAACCCAAGGCTGTTAGATGCTTCATTGTGATTGATTCATTTTGACCAAGAAAAGGCACCCTGATGAAAAGATATCACCCACCTGATCATGAACACTTCTTAGAATGAATCATAACCTATGTCTTAAATGTGATCTCATCACTTGAACCTTTACAATTTAGTTATTTTCTGGAGTGATGAAGTACATCATCCTAACTTACCAGAACAAGGTCTCAACTGACACAACAAAACAAACAAACTGTACAAACGACTATACAAATATACAATATGATACACATGACTTTTATGAAGTCATTCAAGCTTGGAAATAATGTTTGAGGAATTGTCCATTGACTGGCAATGAGACATCCTCACCGGTCAGGTTCTTAAGCTTATAAGTGCTATCTCCTAGTATCTTAGAAATTTGAAAGGGACCTATCCACAATCTATCAAACTTACCATGGTCACCTTTCTTTTCATGGGCTTTATCCCACATCAGGACCAAATTAGATATCCTGAAAGCTTTAACTCTGGCTCTCTTGTCGAACCAGCGTTTGACAACAGACTGATGTTTTGCAAATCGGTCAATTGCTTGACTCCTTTTTTCTTCCAGTTGCATCAACTGAAGCAACCTGACTTCTTGTTTATTGTCTATGCCTAGGTATTCTTGGGCAAACTACAAAGTGGGAATTTTCAATTTTACAGGGAGGATAGGATCTACCCCACATACTAGTTGGAAAGGCGAGTTTCCTAATGCAGTTTTCATTCTAGTTCTATCTACCCATAAGGCATACTTCAGAAATGAGTTCCATTCCCTGGGGTTTTTCTCTATTAACTTTCTTATGATACTCAGTAAATTCTTGTTGGTGGATTCTGCTAATCCATTCCCCTGGGGATAATAGTTGGATGAAAACTTGAGTATATTCCCATGATCAAAAGCCTAACTTGATAACTTGGTTGAAGTGAATGCGGACCCATTATCACTTACCAATGCATAAGGAGTTCCATACCTGGTGACAATGTTGCTCTCCAGAAATTTAATGACATCATCTACAGTGCAAGTTTTGCTGCTAATAGCCTCAGTCCATCTAGTACAATAGTCAGTAATTGTTAAAACATACCTATGCCCTGAGGAGGATGGAGGATTGATTGGTCCTATGAAGTCCATGCCCCACTGTGCAAATGGGCATTCTTCCATTACTGGCTGCAATGGTTGTGCAGCATATTTCTCTCTGTTGGAAGCAACCTGGCAAACATGAGAACATTTAACATGATCAGCTATGTCTTTAAAAATTGTAGGCCAGTAATATCCTGCTCTGAGGATTGCATGTGTTGTGGCCAATGCTGATCCATGTGCCGTTCCAAACTTGTCATGTAGTTCTGTCAGGACTCTATTTGCTTCTGGTTTTTCTAAACATCTCAGGTATATTCCTTCATAATTCTTCTTGAATAGGGTTCCTCCCTTCAACATATACTTTTGGGATCTTATTTTTAAGGCTCTTCTTTGTGAAGCCTGCATTCTTGATGGACATCTTCCAGTAATCAGGATGTGCCTGATATCTCAATACCACTCTTTATTGTCTCTCTCATTGATCACATATTGCTGACTAGTGATGTTTGGATCAATTTTAGATATCATCTGGCTCAAAGCTTGTCCTCTTACCAGCTTCATTGGTGTAATTTCCATATCATACTCTTGTAATACAGTAATCCATTTGGTTCTTTTCTCACCAGGCTCACTTTGCATCAGCAGCATCTTCACTACTGCATCTAGTACCACAACAATCACTTTGCTTCTTAGTATGTAATGTCTAAATTTTTTTACTGCTCTAACTAATGCAAGTGCATGTTTCTCAACATCTACATATCTCAACTCAGCATCTCTGAAAGGACAGCTCATGAAAGCAATTGGTTTCTCTTCTTTCTCCTCATTCCTTTGAGTTAACACTGCTGCAGAAGTATGTTCTAAAGCAAATGAAAATATGTAAAAATCTTTTGTGTAGTCTGGACTGATAAGGATAGGAGCATCTGAAATGGCTTTCTTTATATCTTCAAATACAGCTTTGGCTTCTAGTGTCCACTCAATTTGTGCATCTTTTTTCAACATGGCATTTAGTGGTCTGACAATCTCAGCAAAGCCGGTAATGAACTTCCTTACAAAATTTATCTTGCCAAAGTAAGACTTGAGTTCCTTTTTGCTTCCTGGAAGTTGTAACTTCATGATAGACTCCACCCTGTCAGGATCAATGATAATTCCATCTTCTGTGATTAGGTGGCCTAATAACTTTCCTGTTGTCACCCCAAATATGCACTTCTTGGGATTCAAAGATATACCGTACTCTTCACACTTTTTCAGTACATTTTTGAGATCAGCAACATGATTCCCCCTTTCCTTGGAGAATACTGTCAAGTCATCCATGTATATGACTATACATTTTCCTATCAAGCCCCTGAAGGCTATATCCATGGCTCGCTGAAATGTAGCTCTAGCATTTATGAGTCTGAATGGCATACGTCTATATGCAAATATCCCCCACTTTGTGGTGAAGGTAGTTTTCAATCTGTCAATTTTGTCAACCATCAATTGGTTGTATCCTGAAAAACCATCCAAGAAGGACATCATTTTAGCTCCATTTACAATCTGCAGAACTTCATCCAATGAGGGTAAAGGATAGTTATCCTTCTCTGATGCTCTGTTTAGGTTCTTGAAATCTACACATAGCCTGATGTCTCCATTCTTCTTTCTGACTGGCACAAGATTTGCCACCCAAGTGGAGTGCCCTACAGGAAATATTATCCTGGCGTTTAACAATTTTTTGACTTCTTCGAGAATTATTGGTTCGAGCAAGGCATTGACTAGCCTTTGCTTCTGTCTAAAAGGTTTAGCATTTGGCTTGAGAGGTATAGTATGAGTTATGACAGAGGTGTCATATGTCTTCAGCTCATCATAAGTCCATGCAATTACATGTATGTAATCCTTGAGGGCCTGAGTTATTCCTTCTAACTCTTCTGGTGTGCAAACCTTACCCAACAAGACATTTTTCTTGTCATCAACTTGTCCAATATTCACCTGTGAATATTGACCTCCATCTGCCTTGGGCAGATCCTTCTGTTTAAGCATATTATCCAAATCAAAAGCTCTCTCTAATTCAATCATACCTTTGGGGATCCTATTGCTAGGGAGCTCTAATATCTCATATTCTTCCCAGACATGATCTTCCATGCCATTCTCATCTATAATCTGAGCTTCAAATATGTCTCTATTTGAAATGAAGTCCAGAATGTGTTGATCATCATCAAACACCTAGAGATTGGTCACATTATCAGGTATTGAAGGTACTGACACCAGTTCTACTAAAAATCTTTTCAGACCAGATATAGACAATGGTTCTAATGTACTGGCAGCTTGGGCAAGTGCATCTGCCCTATGATTTTGTTCTCTTGGTACATGAGTGATATTAAAGGCATCAAAGTCCTCAATCAGGTCTCATACCTGATGTCTATAATTGGACAGCTTTCTATAGTTACATGAGTAGATTCCTCTTACTTGCCTCACCACTAGTTCCAAATCTTCGAAGACATGCAAAATCTTTATCTTCTTCTTATGAGAAAACAGTATCCCATGAATTAGAGCTTCATACTCCACTACATTGTTAGTGCAGGGGAACTGTAATCTATAGGCTGCTAAGTAGGATTTCCTGGTCGGATCAATCAGGTCAATTCCTACCCCAGCACCTTGCTTGGATTTGGACCCATCAAACCTCAGGGTCCAAGGTTTATCTTCAGTAGGACATTTAGCTAAACTTTCTTTTCTCCTTGCAGCTCTAGCTGCTGCTCCACCTGATATCCATTTTAGCTTAGGGACGTTATCACCCTCAAGTTTCTTCTTTCCTTTTTCTTGTGAGCCTGATGGCTTTTCTATTTTCTCTTTCATTTCAGCAGGAGGATGATCTTCTGGGCTTATAGCTGCATGCTTCTTCAAAATGTGTAAACATAGTGGGCACGTTGTTTTTGAGTGAGGTGCCTCATGCAACCTACACCAACCCTTGATTAAAACCTCATGGGGAGATTTATGCTGTCGGGTCATCTTCTCTATTTCCTTTACTAGAAATTCTTCGAACTTAGTCAGATCACTACCTTTTGTCCTCATCAGACAATTCATAATCTGGTTCCATAAAGCAATCACTACCAGGAGTGATCTTTTCTTTCCTCATATCATTTATCTAATCAGACACCAAAACTTCTATTTTCAGGATATGATCCTCATTATGATCTATCGACTCCTCTGTTCCTATAGAAGACAGATAAGAATTAGTGTCATCATCATCATCATTAGATGTAGCATTTACCTCAGAACATGATGATGACGCCTCACTACATGTATGCTCTAGCATCATCATGTCTAAGCATGTTTCACATGTCTTTTCTGAGTGCGCTTCATCGTGTAACCTACACCATCCATCAATCAAAATGTCATCAGTAGGTATGTTTAATAATCAACAACATTTTACTTGATTAGACAGATGCATTTCAAAGTCTCTGAAGCGATCTATTTCATTCTCATTATCAGGATTATTATCAAGTTCCATGACTGGCATATCCTCCTGAGGATCATCATCATGAAGATGATGCAAATCAAGCATCAAGATCTCTTCTATTTTGATAGTCTGTGGCCTGATGCAGTAAATTCCAGGCTCTACATCTACGTACAGGATCTCATTTGTTCGGTTGTATTTAGTGATCATATGTTTCATTCTAGGCTCAGCGTCAATCCTGATCTGATTAGGTATACCTTTCCATGGCAACCACATGTGACTGAAATCTGTGGACATATATCCATTGAGCATCTTGGACTAGTCTCGACTAAGCAACATCTCGTAAGTATCAGGTATGTCAACTATCTGAATATCATTGTAATACTGGATCCTAGGATTAGATGCTAGTTGCATGTGGATATGAGTTAATTCTCCTACTACGCTTACTTTTGTTTTGTCCAGCTATGTCACCTTCTTTAGGGATTTAGTAGGATGTAGTCCTAAGGCATTACATATCGACAGGGGCATAACATTCATGGAGGCTCCCGTATCAACCAGACAGTTGTGCAGGTTCTTGCTGAACATTCTTATGGGGAGGAGGAACGGAGCTGATTTGGTTTTATCTCTGTACAAGGTCATGTGGGAGGTTTCAACAGCTTGGACTATAGCTGACACTTTGGGCTTGATAATATTATCCCTAGTGGCATGATCCTTGCCACTGGACTGACTTGAAAGATGACTATCCTCTTTAGGAGCAGGATCATCTAGTGACTTCATGAATGCCCTTTTGATGGCAAGAGTTTTTAGTAACTCAGACAGGGACAGGCTGATCTTAATTTTCTTCATTTCATTGGCCAGATAGCTGACTAATTTGTTAGAGTCATGAGGTGTATTTACAACCTTTGATCCTGCATTCTAAGGGGACAAGTATTGAGCATTTACTTTGGGGAACCCCGGGTTATTGCTAGCCTTAGGATCAGGAGGTGTGTTGAAATTATTTGGAGGTAAGGATGATGTCAATGGACCAGCAGGTCTGTTGGCATTACTCCTCAAGTTATAATTATGCTTACCAGGATATTGCTGCTGATATGCATATACTTCCTCATGTTCTCTTGCAGGTTCATTTTCATCCTCAAAGGGGAAAACATAATTTGTCTCAAAGGTTAAGGTAGATTTCTCACATACCTGGTTATAACTCTGATAAGGTTGATTAATATAGGTTTCCAGCACAAAAGCTGAGTCATATCCACAAGGAACAATCTCATTTCCTTCTGCATGAGGTGGATTTCCAGAAGTATTAGACACTTCAGTCTAAAAGATGCTAGCAGTAATTCTAAATTGTGGACAATATAATTCTACATGTGCATTGGTATTGTGGATCCTGCACCAATTAGTAAGGGCTGCCTCAGCAAGATTGACTCTAGTAGTCTATTTGGCTTCACCAGGAGGTTGGTTGTCTAGGGGGGATGGTAATGAGCCATTATTTGGCCTAGAGTTCCACACTCTGGGTTGTCTCTGAGGATTATTGTTACTTCCACCATTATTGTTGAAATTATTGGTGTGATATCCTCTATCAGGATAATTTGGTCTGTCATTGGAATAATTTCTATTTTGACTTGACTGGGAATAAAACCCTTGATTTCTTAAATGTGTCACCTCTGTGGTGAGTTTTCTCAATTGAGCAGAAATTTCTTTGATTTCCTCCTTTTCTTCCTGAGCTTTGGCTACTACATTTTCAGTCTGAGGCTTGAAGAAAGAGGATCCATGATTATTGTTAGACAAATTAGTACCTTGAGGTGTCTGAGCATGTGTAGGATATTGTGGCAATTGGCTATTTCCATTAGGAGGGGGCATGATGCTTAGTGGAGGTACTTGCAAAGGTGTAGGCAGGACAGCTGGGGGTATCAATGCTCCATTAGGATATTGTGCAGGATATTGTGGAGAATATGTTGTAGGATATGATGCAGGATATTGTGACTGTATGCCAGGCAAGGTAGGGAATACTATATTTGGAGTAGGAGCAGGTATCAACTGCTGATTCACTTTGATAGCTTCTTGAAAAGCTCCTGTCAATGTAGTGATCTCAGGATGTGTTCTCCTGATGAACATGGAAGTTAATGGATCTAGGGCTGAATAATAGATACTCCTGGCAGAGGCATCAGATACTACATATGGGGCAACTAACTTGGACAACATTTTCTGGAACCTAGCATTGAAATTGGTGATAGGCTCATTCTCAAATCTTTTGATTGTAGCAAACATATGGTAATTCATAGATGGATCAATAGGGACCTTGAACCTGTCAAGAAAGGCTTTCTCTAAGACAGCCCACGAACCAACAGAGGCTTGGCCAAGACTAATGAACCAATTATAAGCCTCTTCCCCTAAGGAAAAAGGAAATAACCTGCACACCACATCTTGATGTTCTATTCTGGCTCTGCAGCAAGCTTCCTTAAATGTCTTGATATGATCATTAGCATCTTGATAAGGATGATATTTTGGACAAGGTTTGTCTGGATTCTTTGGTAGCTCATGATATGCAGTAAAGGTCAAAGGTGACTTTGCTGTGAAGAAAGACATTGCAACCAGAGGAGGTTCAGCTAGTGGTGTAGCTGGCTGGGGTTGGACTAAAGGCACACCCTGAAGCTAAATAGGAGGTGTCACAGATATCCCAGAAGGTATTTGGGAACCAACCAGAGTTACAGGAAGAGGTTCTGGTGAAGCTCTTGGTGCACTAGACTCTGGAGTATGATGAATGTCTACAGTTCTAGGTCTGAAACCTCTAACAGGTAGTTCTTTGAAGATTTCACTAGGTCTAGACCTGGTATTTATCCTGTGAGCCAAGATTTCTCAATTTTGAGGTGAATTGGCTGAAGCTTTGCAAATATTGGCTGGATTTCACCAAATGAGGTGATATTTGCAGTCAGATGGCTGACTAAACTGAATGTTTACGAGATATTTGCGAAGATACTACAAATATGACAGGATATTTGGGGTATCTCAACCCTTAGCACAAGATCTCAAGTTTCTAAGGCTTAAATTCTTCAAAGCTTGAACAAATTTATGTATCTTTGGCCAATATTAGTGAATTCAGAATGATCTACTGTAAAGCTTACAATATTTATGTGAGATCTAGAAATCTTTACACAGAATGCGCATATTCAAGCCTTTTTACAATAAATATTTGCGTAGTGTTTGAAATTCACAGATGATCGGAGGTTACCTTTCTCTCTGCATCATCAAACCTGAAAATAATGACAACGAATGCAGTATTCCAGTTCGGCCCTCCTTCTAGCGCTAATTTATGTTGCGTTAGGAGCGAGGAGCCTGCATAAAATGAATGATGACTGAAGCAATGGTGTCTTTTCCAGTCAAGCCCTCCTTCTAGCACCAATTTATGTTAGTCATGATGTTAGTCACAAACAAACATAGAATAAAAGTACACATTAACCTTTATTCATCTTGAAAGATACTATGAATTCAAAGAATTCAGGATCCCAAGTCTCCAGTGATTAGGTCTTAATCATCTGAAGTCACTCAGAGGTTAATGTGAGTTGTTGTTTCCATTTTGCGGCCTTACGTGGAATTTTATCATCATGACACTCTTGCAGAAATTCTTTACAGAGAAGTTATATTATGCAGTTATTTGATGAGATGATGTGGAAATACCTCAATCTTTGCATGATATTTTCAATTCTACATGCTTTGTATTCAAATATAATAAATATTTATGATTATCTACGAGATGTTTACATATTTGTGTTATTTGCTTAAGATTATCAATTATTTGCAATTATGAAGATGAAATGCTCTGAAATTAAAAAAAACTAAAAGGAATACTTCAATCTAATGTTGAACCTTTAGTTATTGATCCACATACATACTTGATACTGTCATGAGGAGAAGAAATCAAACCATATGTTCACTAGGATATTCCACAGCTAGATACAGTTGATGCAAACTTCAGAGGATGATGAATGAAAACAATACATGCAACATGATGAGCACTCCAAGGGACATAGCAAATCAAAGCACATATCCAGAATTCAGACATAGATTACTCAAGATTTATGAAGATTTGTAATCGAAATACTCTTCTCTTTCATTAAGTATGCAAAAGACATGTACATATACAATAGCTTTGAAATGAGCCCTGAATACTTCAGCAAACAGATTTTAATTAAGTTTCGAATGTTTTCAATAAGGCATTCCACCACCTTTTATAGAATAATGTGAGGAATCTGTTACAAAAAGATCTACGATCCTGATTTATCAATGCAGATCTATGGTCACGATTCATCTAACTTCGTCAACCTTTACAAAATGGCACAAGTTGCCAGCTGGCAACTATCTATACTACTTATGCTACTATCCCCTTCATGATGTATCTTCATCATGCTCCTCAGCTGATTCATGCAGGTCATCATCATGTGCGTCGCTTCCTGAGCATTCACTATCCTGATGATGATGCTGCTGCATATGGGGCTGCATACTATTGCGGACCTGCTCATAAGAATGCACAACTTGATCTATCCCTCCACCATCGTGAGTTTTTGCTTTGATAATGGCGTGCCTATGTGCTTCATATTTGTCTCTGCTGTTATCAAGCTTAGTTTTCCTGTTCTGCAGTGTTTCTTTATATTTCTCCATCTGGACCTTGATCCTCATTATTTTATCTATAAGTTCTTCTGTCAAGTGGACAAGTGGACCATCTGTCTCTAATTGGAAGTTGTTGTGTACAGCTTTGATGGCAGACTCTTCATCTTGATTTTCTATTTTACCTTCCACCTTGCCTTCTAGTGCTTCCAATATCACTGCTTCTTCAGACATCAAATCCTATAGCCTCATGCTGATATCCCTCAGCTTATTATTGCATCTTTTGAGGACTCCAGACTCAAACTGAGTATCCTTATACCATATATCTATCAATAATGCGGTATTATTATTTAGCACCTGCTTATTGATAAGCAGTTGAGGATTTATCCCCTTTAATTCCCCTAAAAGGCTCAGGACTCTCTCCAGCTTGTAAGATCTCTTCCCAGTCTGCATCTGCAATTTATCCACCTTAGTCTTGGAGTCACTCAAAATGCTCCACCTCTTCAGAGAGGCTTTCATTATTTCCACAGCATCATCCAATGCAGATGACATCCATTTCCTTACCACGGACGCCTCATGCTTCATGAGGTTCAATTTATTTACCTCCTCCTGAGAAATGGCAGTCAATGGGACTGCACGTTCAGTTGTGGTATCATTAGGATCGGTCAGCCCTTTAATATAGGCATGCAATTGAGCAATGTGCTCTTTATGTCACTTATTCTTCTCCTTCTCTCTCTTCACCTTTTGAATTAGAGAGTCAATAATATCTTTGCCTTCCTGACCTTGTTGGTCCTCATTGGCAAAGCCCAAATCAACTGTGCTAATTTGAAATTCATCCACAGTGATTTTACCTTTTTCTTTCTCCACTGCAGGTATGGCAATTTGTGTGGTCCTTCTCCCTGTTGCCGGATCTCTTTTGATGGCCGAAGTCATTCTGGCCTTCCTCCTGGGCTTCATTAGATCAGCAGAGAATAAGGTGGAGATGTCGAACTCTTGAATTTCAAACTCCTCTTCAATATTCACTTCTTTAGCTAACCACGGAGGTACCTGATCATGTTTTTCAGCATCATCATGATGTTCACCCATACCTCCCGTTTCTATCAATAGATGTTGTGGAGATGGTGACTTTTCCTTTTCTTCTTCTTGATGCTTGCTTTGTTGTTGATCTCGTGGCACCTCCTCCTGTTGAGGAATTTCCTTCTCTGGGGGAGCATTTTCTTGGTGTGGGGAACCCTATGGCGCATCCATTTGCTGATCATGATGATCATGACCTTCTTCTATCATTACTTCATCTGTTCCCAATTCTTCCCCTTGTTGCTTATCCACTTCACCAGATATTGGGGATTCTACCTGAGGTGTTGGTAGTTGTTCTGTAGCTATTATTTCTTTCGAGCCTACACTATCAACTTCTTGTATTTTGGCAGCTGGATCCTCTAGTGCTTCCTTCTTCTCATCAGCCCTTGCTTCCTGAACCTGTACTATAGCAGGTTCTTCTGATGTGTCAAGTGGACTTTGTTGGCCTAACTCAAGAGCATGGCCTTCTGACTCTGCCATCTCTATCTCTTCTGTTGGGTGGCCTTTATCAGGTGATCCTACTGGCTATTCAGGACTTGCATCCTATTTCTCTGTCAGATCCACCACTATAGGACTTGTCACCTCTGTGATCAATGCCTCTAGCCCTATCTCTTGTGCTACCTACTCTGGGTTCTTTTCTTGTTCTTCTTCTGCTTGTTTCATCTCCTCAAGCACATCTTGAACTGGTGGAGGCTTGTGGGGAGTCATAGTTATATCGGCAGCAAGTGTTTCCATCTTCTATGTGGCCACATCCTGCACTACCTCATCGTCAGACAGATTTATTGTCTCATCAAGCAAGACATGTCCTTCCGCTTGTGTCTGGGAGGTCTCTTTCAGTTGTTCTTCTACAAGTTTAGTTTTGAACTTGACTATGGTAGGAAGTGGAACATTATGCTGAATTTCCTTCGGCACTTCACTACCTGCCCCTTGTAATAGTGTAGGGGCTTCACTTATTCCACCTCTCATGGAGGTTCTTTGTTTCTAAGGTGTGGTAGAGACCAGCACCTATGGAGCTCTCCTCTTCCTTTTTATTATTAACAGAGCCTCTTCTTCTTCAGACTCTTCCTCCATGAGGATATCCTCTTCTCTAGGTTTCTTTGAAGATTGACCCACTTCCAGGGTCCCAGTTATTCCAACCTCAGCTGTCTTACTCTTCTTGGGCTTCTCTTTCTTTGGAGGGGATTCTGACTTTGATCCTGATCCTGATCCTGCTGCCTCCTCAGCTGTAAACACTGCCCTATCAATTATAACCCCTTTGGGTTGTTTATCCACTTTCTTGCCCCTTGGGGGTCTTTTGCTCTATTGTTGTGGTGGAGGTAACTTGTCTCCCTTAGTCTTCCTTTTCTCAAGCAGGAAGTCATCATATACCTCCCCAGGAATATCCTGGCCCTTCTTTTTGTTGTCCACCATAATGGCAACACCTTTCTTTTTCAATGCCTCTACCTCATCATCAACCCAAGCTTGAGTCAGCTGTATGGTCCTGGCAATGAATGGGTCCAAAGATATATCTTCCTGCATGGTGAGGTCAGGTGCAGAGATAGTGTCATTGTATATCTTTTTCTATTCATATTCATCTGCCATTATCCTGCCATCATCCTTCTTCAATTGCTGGGGAAGGGAGATGCAATCAAAAGTCCTAATTTGGTTCAGAGTCAACCTTTGATACCTCCTTCTCCTGGCTTCTACCTCATCTTCACAGTCAGCCCAAAAATCCTCTAGGTGCCTCTGATGAATAGGCTTTGCTAGTATCTTATGTATCCTGCCATAAGGATCATATGGTCTTGTTATTGGGAAAGGCTGCAAATTCATTTTATTCAGGGTGACCATCACCTTCTTTATATTGTCAGAGTCAGGGCACATATAGTTGCCAATGCTGACTGGGAACAAAATTGTTGGCAGCTTCTTGGTGTCCTTGTACATCTTTATCATCATGGAGCCCTGCCTGATAAATTCCATTAATATCACTGCATCGGTAGGATACCTTGGCAGCATGAGGGGATGTTCCTCGAAACTTTCAACCCTTATATAAGAAAAGGTTGCAAACTAGATATACCAGGCTCCATGCCTGTAAACTACTTCTTGAGCCTCCATGCTCAATCTTTTTGTTCTGTCCTCTTCCATGGTCCTTACCAGATGCATAGAGAATGTATCATTGACCAGTTTGTAGTCTCTGAAATAGTTGGTTCTCTATAGCTGGGGATGATGATCCCAGATGTATGCAGCATTTGTGCCTGTGAGCCTTCCATCTGTAACTAGGGCATCAAAAGTGCCTCTATAAGCACAAGAATAAACAATGTAAGATGTCATATAAAATGCACAATTTGAACCTCCCAGGTTCAACAGCTGCTCATGCAGAGCATCACTTATTATTTGGCCCCATAGTGGCTTGGTGTTCAAATACAGACACATAATTATAATTCCATACATCTAATCCCTGAAATTGCTAGTATCAGGTTGGCCTGTTACTCGATTCGGGAGTGCAATCATATACGGGTACTCCTCAATGAAATCATATTTAAACATGTGCACTGGGAGTTTGGCCGCTGCAGGATATTTGCTGTTCTCTGCTCACCATTGATACATGTTCTTTTTGGCTAATTTCTTGTTGGCCTCATACTCCTTTTCTGCCTTTCTCAGGTCCACACTTTTTACTTTACTGCCCAACGGCAGTCCAAATGTCTGGGAGAGACCCTTGATGGAGAGGTCTGCATATATTCTCCCATGCTTTACCACTTGCCTCGTCTGAGGATTATAATTTTGGGCACATTCTATAACCAACTCCGGAGATTCCATGGAATATGGGAAACCAGTAGTGTTCCACATTCCCGACACAAATACTGCATCCAGCACAGGACTCTTGTCATGCCCATCATTCAGTTTAGCTGACCAGGCCTCCAGATCAGTGCTCCCCTGATGGGTATCTGCAATTGCTCCATATTTGAACAGGACTCCCCTCTGAGAAGAGAACATAGGTCTACTGAATTCTTCTTGACACTTAATGTACCGCTTGTCAGCCATGAGTACCTGCAATTAACAAAAACCTAACTCACAACAGGTATACACACATGCCCACATATTGCAATTAAGATCACTATGCCTACTATATTTCTTCACCATTACATGCATAAACCAAAACTTCCATCATCATACCTGAACAATAATGACATGATGAGGGTTTCATTTACTTACCTGGTTATGCAAATTTCTCTTTTATACTAGTGGATTGCCAACGACGCTCCTGATTCAGCCGATGATCACCTCTTTCCTTCTATCTATGAACTCAAATCACGCAACAGTAGCTGGTACGCGGAAACGGAAGCTGGTGCTCTGTAAAACAATTTTATCGCAAGGTAAATGTAAAAATGGCGGTTGAATTACCTTTTAACCTCGCAGTTAGGGTACACTTAGGGCAACTCTGACAGATTGGATTACATTCCTTGATTATTCATGTGAAAACGCAGGATCTTGCCAGGTGTTTCATTGGGTTCCGGGGTCGGCGGGAACCACCTACCATGTCTGCGCACATTAAATGATAATGGCGGCAATGGGAGCGGGGGGATATCCATATGATAGGATATCATGAGGGCAAGATGATATTCGCAAATATCGGGTTGAGTTTCAATATCATCCTCCTCCCTCATATTGAAATTGTTATCGCGACAAGATTCAGGTGACAAAAGCACCTTTGTTTATGTTTAGTACATCAAGAGGATATTTCGGTGTATCAGGTGATGTTTCAAAATATGATGATGACGAGACCAACTTACATGTCTCTTTTCAGAATATCGGGATGATGTCATCCTGATAGTCGTTCTTTCTATCAGAAATATATCATGACGTCATCGTCATATTAGGCGAACATGATCATGTTTGGAAAAATATCCTGTCAAAATATGAATGTGATGATGATGTCATCATCATGTTTTCTTCTTCATTTATCCGTTCTGGATGACGTCATCAAGATATTTGCTAAGGGTGATATTTCGTGTCAGGAGGATATTAAGAAATATCGGGTTACATTCCAAAACATGATGCTCACGATACAAAAGACCGCTTGACGGGGAAGACCTACTACCATTTAAAGTTGACGTCTAGATATTTGAGCTGCATGACATATCGGGGAATGTTTCAAATATGATGATGATCTTCAAAAAGATGACAAGTTATAAAAATATATGATCCCTCTTCTTATGAATATCAGGTTTGACCAAAACTTTGACCGTTCATAACTCTCACATCCTGAGGAATATCAGGATGATGTAAAAGACAAACCTGTGTGAATTTTAATACTCTTTCAAACTATGAGGTCACAGAAATGAAATATGAAATTTGACAAACTAACCCCATAATGGTGACTTACCTCATCCTGACTCTACATGATGATGCACCTGACTTACTTTTACCAGACCGCCAGAGAACAAACAAGCCAAGCCAAAAAGTTGGGTCCCTATTTTGCCAAGTCAAAATGGGGCATGTTGTGTAACCACACAACAGAGCCTAGCAACCTAGAACGGTGTAAGGAGGGAATCTCTCGATGTGTGCCTATTTCCTGTATGCATTCCTAACCTAGAATGACATAACTCTTACAAGAAGGATGTGGCAGAGACATAAATAACATAATATAGGATTTTTTCAAAATCCATCTATTTCAATGGTACAATAGCTTGGCCAAGCAATAACAAAAAGTGGTAGTTTTAGAAAAAGTTAAACTACCATCTCTATGGGCTCAAGGCTCATTTACTTAAATTTAAATATAATTTACAATAACAAGTGTATACCAAACATCAAATTTCTTTTCAAAAAAATTTAGAGATTTATTCAAACTACTTTTCCCAGTTTACATATTTAGAGCCGATTATCATACTTCCAATGATATTCAATAAAATTGACTATAGAGAACTTAATTTATAGAAAACTAACTATATAAATATTTTAAAATTGCCTACAAATTTCATAATAGAAAGTTCATATAAATATTTTCCGTTCCATCTAGTTTACTTATATTCCCATTACAGTTTCTAAAATCTCATAAATTCATTTATATATATATACAATTCTATTTACAAATTCAGTACAACAATGATTTAATTAGCTGTTACACCATAGTATATTATAGAATCTTTTATTTCTATAGTCGTATACACAAACAGATATATATACAAATCATACAATAATATTTTATTAAAACAATGGACTGATATGCAGTAATATCAAGAACACCCTTTATCCACAGTGGTATATTCACACACACACACACACACACACACACACACACACACACACACACACACACACACACACACACACATATATCATTCAACAATATGAAAGACAACGACTGATTTATTGTAAGAATTCTAAATTGTGATCAGCGTTGGAAAGTTTCACAGACAACAGCCTTAATTTAAGGGAGGGGGTTGATGGCCCATATGGGGTTGTAGTCCCCAGTTTGTAGACTGCGGCTCCATATGGCCACCGTTGTGGGAGGTGGAGCCTCCCAAGCTCTTCATAAAATATTTTATTTATATATATTTTAAATACTGTGAATCATATTCGCTTACTAAGATTTGTATGTACTGTGATTTCTACATAAGTGAGATGTAATCTATGTCTATGGCGTTCTGAATTTGTTTAAAAGAAAATATAGTTAAACTCTACTAAAATAAATTTACATTGCTTCATTTCAATTTAGGTAGTAAAATATTGTAAATACATATTTACATACAGAACTGCAAACAATACAGTATGTATATTTATGTACATTTATATATATATAAAAATATACAGATTTAACTACAATAATAATATTTATTTAATCTTATGGAAAGTTGGTTTTTACATCAAAATGCTTAATTATAATTTTGTTATTGATATAATTAATTTTGTAAAGAGTTTTATTCTTTTACATTAAAAAAATATAACAGAGACTGTTTAATAAACTTTTATTCACACAATATAGAGGTGTAACATAATGAATTTTTGTAATAAAAACATAGTAAAATGCTATCCAACAATTGAATTGTGATCAATCCTTCGTTTCCTCAAAGCTTCCTCTGCCCCAGCTCTGCAACTCCTCTTCGTGTGCTCCTATTATTTTAATTGAATGTTGTTTTTATTTTCATATCTTGAAGTTGCATATCCATATTGTGTTCAGAATGAAAGATAAGGTATATTGTATGAATGAATAATGAAGTCTATTTTTAAGAATGAGGGTTTTTCCCCTTTTATTATTTTTCCTTCTCTATTGTTATTTTTCTTTGTTTTGTGTTTTATTCCCTAAATATAAGTTTCTTTTTCTATTTTTCTATTGTTTTATTGTTTTTCTTTCTCATTATTTTGTTTCTAAAACCTTGTTGTCTTTCTAAGTTTATTTCTAATTTAACAAATAAAGCTAATATTAAATATTAAATAAGATTTATTATCTTGCATCGATTCAATCCCAAATGCATTTCGAGATGGCGTTCGCATGCTCTGCAAGCCGAGCTAGGGCAACCGTGCCCTAGCTCATTCTCTGTGTGTTGCTCGCTTCTGCATTGTGGGGGGGGTTTTTTGAAGCTTTTGGGGTGGTGGTGGTGGGTTTTTTTCTTTTCTGGAGGCCTTCTTGCTGCCGTTTGGGTGGCTTGTGGGTGGAAGGGTTTTGATCCTTCCCTTGGGGTTTTGTCTTTTTCCATTTCTTGCAAACGTGTCCTAGGGGTTTGCATGCCTGCTGGGGTTCTTGTTTTTTGCTATGCAGGGTGGGGAAACATTTGGGGCTAGCCCCAAATTGGATTTCTGATCTGTAGTTGGTTCAAAGCCTTCGGCGCATGGAGTGAATGTTTTTGATAATACCCTGTTTTCTTCAGAGATGGAGATGAATGATCTAGGATCGGTTAGTGGTTCCCGAATAACGAAGATTAATGGGTGTTTGGAAAGATGCAAAGAGTGACCGAAGTTGATTATCCCGATGGAAATGCTTACAGATGATATTGAATACTATTCAAGGCACTCTTTTTATTGCAAGTTCATGGGTTTGAGAGTCTCGCTGTAATTTTTGGAATCCTGGGCTCAGTGGACTTGGATGCCAGAAGGGGAGATGGAGATTAGGCTCCTTGCGAACAACTTTTTTATGGTCTCTTTTGATTGCATGGTAGATCGGAATAAGGTCTTCGAGGGCGGCCCCTATTTTTATAACTAGGTGGGTTTATTTATCAAGCCATGGCATGCTGGCTTCAACCCGACTGAGGCACTACCAAGTCAGATCCCAGTTTGGGTTCAGTTGTCGTGGTTTCCAGTTGAGTGTTGGCGGGATGACGTGTTGCATTTGGTGGCTTCAATGCTCGGTAAACCTGTTGGGTCTTCACAACAGACACAGTATAAAAAGGTAATGACTTTTGCTCGTATCTGTGTAGAAATTGATTTAAGCAAGCCACTGTGAGATTCTATTGAAGTGAGTGTTGGATCATATACTTGGGTGCAACAGCTAGATTACGAAACCCTACCTTTTTGGTGTCGTCTTTGTCATGAATATGGTCACTTGCAGCGTAGGTGCCCTAGGGCTAAGCCTATGGTGCCCCAACCTTCCCAACCTTCTCGTAATCCACCTAGGGCTGATAATGGTAAGGAGCCTATTCCGGGTGATGGTAATGGAGATGATGGCTATGTCCCTATCAAGGCTCGCAATAGGAATCGAGGCCAGAAGCAGACTTTGAGGGAGAGGCAGGTTGATGAAACTTTTAATAGGTTTGAGGTGCTGGATGATCTTAGCTAGGGGGAAGTGAATCTAGGGTTGCTGAAATTGGATCAGGGAACTTTAGGTACAGGACAGGATGGGCCACCATTGGAGGCCATGCAGGTTGTGCAAGAGATTGGGGTTGGGCAGATGGATACGGATCAACATTTGAGTGTCCAGACTGAACAAGAATCTTCTATTGGAGCTTCGAAGAGTGGTGGAGGTGTTTCCCCATTGCCCCTGAAAGAAGGCAAGACTGTGGGAAGAGCTTTTTGGCCTCCCCTCTTTTGGGTATTCAGCAAATTGAACTGAAGAAAGGGATTGGTGACAGGACTTCCAAGCTGGGAAGGAAGAAGGATATGGAGAATATTAAATTAACTGGGGAAACTTTGGTGGAGTCAGGGTCAGTCAAGACTCTAGATTCACATTTTTCATGCCCCCAGAAATGATTGTTCTCTCATGGAATGTAAGGGGCTTGAACAGTGGCCCTAAGCAAAAAGCTGTTCATGATTTGGTTAGGAATCATTCTCTAGATGTTCTTTTTCTTCAAGAGACTAAATTATCTGTAGATAATATTTTGGCCATGGCTCCTAAGTTGTGGAAATATGGTGAATGCTAGTGTATGGGGGCTCTTGGTGCTTCTGGAGGGGTGGCTTGTTTTTGGAACCCTCAGAAGATTTTCCCTCTCTGGTGGATGTCCTCTAGATCCACTATATCCCTAGTCGCCTCTTGGTATGAGACTGGTGAGTGTATTCTCCTCTCTAATGTGTATGCACCTGTTGAGTTTCTGGGTAAACAACTTCTATGGTCCCATCTTCGTTTTGTTCGTAGCTTAGCTCCTTACCATCCGTGGGTTATGGTTGGCGATTTTAATGCTATTGTGGAGTTGTCTGAGAAAAGAGGTGGTATTCCTAGGTTGGAGCCTTCTGCTCTGTTATTCAGAGATAGTATTTCTAAATTAAATCTTATTGATGTTCAACCAAGTAATGGTTGCTTCACTTGGAATAATAGGAGAATTGGTGAGAGTTGTGTTGTTGAGAGGCTTGATCGATTCTTGGTTTCCTGTTATTGGGTTGGAGACTTATGGTCCACTCGATTTGAAATTCTTGATTAGAGAGGCTCTGATCATTGGCCTATTAAGCTTAACATTATCTCTACTCGGGGGCCTCATTCTCCTTCATTCAAGTTCCAGATTATGTGGTTACGGATCCTACTCTTCATGAACTTGTGGCTGAGTGGTGGCAGATTGGTAGACCAACTTTTGGTACGGCAATGTACACATTCTCCAAGCTTCTTTAGTTTGTCAAATATCAGCTTAAAAGGTGGAATCGGTGATGTTTTGGTAATATCTTTCATGCTAAGGTTGTTTCCCAGGAGGAGTTGAATAATATTACGCATTTGATTCATGAGAATGGGGCCTCTAAGGATCTTCTAAGGGAGGAGGCTAAGACTTTAAAAGTGGTTGAGGAATTTGAATTGTGGGAAGAAATCTATTGGAAGCAAAAGGCCCGGGTTGAATGGTTACAGGAAGGTGATAAAAACACCGCCTTCTTCTTCAATTCTGTGAAGGACAGGAGGCATGGTAATTCCATTCTTTTTTTGGTGAATGATAGGGGTGAACGTCTTGCCTCGTTTCAGGAAATCTCTACTGAGGCATCTTAGTATTTTGCTACTTTATTTAGGGAGGATTTTCGAGGGGGCTCTATTGAGGAAACACATGTTCTTTCTTGTATTCCTCAGTTGGTCTCCAGGGAGGCGAATGAGTATCTGATGAAAGATATCTCTCTTGATGAGCTGGAGGGGATTGTGTTTTAGATGAAGAAGGGTAAAGCTCCTAGTCCTAATGGTTTCCTGATTGAATTTTTTTAGGAATTCTGGGATATCATAAAGTTGAATCTTCTAGCAGTTGTCCTTGAGTCCCAGAGGAATAAGCAAATGCTTTGTGCTCTAAATTCCACCTTCCTTGCTCTCATACCCAAGTGTGAAGGGGCTGATAGGTTATCTCAGCTCTGGCCTATCTCTCTTTGCAATGTGGCTTACAAAATCATTTCTAAGTTATTGGCTGAGAGATTGAAGAAGTGGCTTAAAGTGCTGATTTCAGAGGAATAGAGTGGATTTGTGGTGGGTCGACAGATTCTTGATGGGGTTGTCATTGCTACGGAGACCATCCACTCCATGGACAACTCCCACAAGAAGGCTATGTTCATTAAGCTAGATATGGCTAAGGCTTATGACAGGGTTAGATGGCCTTTTTTGCAGAAGATCCTTGTTTCTTTTGGTTTTGGTGAGGAGTGGATCCAATGGGTCATGAGCTATGTCACGTCTGTTTCCTTCTCAGTTTTGATAAATGGAGATCATTCTAAACTTTTTGGTGCCTCAAGGGGATCCTCTTTCTCCGTATCTTTTTCTACTTCTTATGGAAGGCCTTGGACATTTGTTGAAAAGAAGGGTGGAGCTTGGCACCATTCAGGGTTGGTGATGGGGCGGAGACTTGCCTCCGCAATCTCATTTACAGTTTGTTGATGATACTGCCTTGATGGGGATGGCTACTATTAGGGAAGCTACTAACTTGAGGTAGGTGTTGGACATATATCTTGTTGCTTCAGGACAATTGATTAATGAGGAGAAGTCATCCATATTCTTCTTCAATACACCGACCCCCATTCAGAGAAGAATTGCTAATATCTTGAGGTTTCAGATAGGGGTTCTCCCTTTGACGTATCTGGGTTTCCCAATTTCTATTTGCCATCTTCCCAAGGGTTCTTGGCAGAATATTATTGATAAGCTCCATGCAAAAGTTAATCACTGGACCCACAGATGGTTGTCTTTTACGGGGCGGGTTCAGCTTCTCAAGTCAGTGGTGCAGGCTCTTCCTACCTACCGATGTATGCTTCAGGTGGCTCCAATGGGTTTTCTAAGGGAGTTGGATTCTCTTGCAAGGCAGTTCTTATGGGCGGGAAGTTTGTCATCCTCCAAGTGGAGCCTAGTTATGTGGGATGTTGTGTGTAGCGCAAAGCAATTTGGTGGTCTTGGTCTTCGACAGTCTATGTTATCTGGAGTGGCTGTAGTTGCTAAGCTTTTTTGGAGATGGTGTGTGGAACTGAATCAGCCGTGGGCCTGGATATTATCTCATAAGTATTTCCCAGGGATTCCACGGCAGGATCTCCCTCATTACCCTATTGAGGGGAAAGGTTCAGTGATTTGGAATACTCTTCAGAAGGGTGCAAAGCTTATCAAGGAAGGTTTATTTTGGATTTGTAGATGGGGAACTAAAGCTCTCTTCTGGTCAGATTCTTGGGATGGATTCCCTCCACTTACTTCTCAGTTCCCCAACCTTCTTCCTTTGTGCCACAGATTTCTCAAGGTTGGCTGGGCTAGGGTGAGTGACTTCAAGTCTGTTGCTTCTTTTGGTCAGTTGGAGGTAGCTCATTGGAAGGATCCCGCAGTGTGGCCAGATTTGGGACTTGCAGAAGATAGTGCTGAGCTTCACAAGATTCTTCATAGTAGGAGTTGTAGTTCTCTTCTGGAAGAAGATATTCTTGCTTGGACCCATAATCCTAAGGGGGTTTACTCTGTTGCTTCTGGTTATCAGGTGTTATTAGCTCATAAGCTAACTGGGGTAGAGGTTCATTGGTGGCAAAGGGTGTGGAATAAACTCTCATGGCTTAAATGCAATTGCTTTGTTTGGACTTTGGCTTGGAATAGGTGTTTGACCTGGGATAACATTCGTAAACGGGGATTTCAAGGACCTTCAATTTGTGTTTTGTGTGGGGGAGCAGAAGAGGATTCTTCGCATTTGTTCTTCCGGTGCCCCTTTGTTGTGCAGCTTTGGCATTAGTGGTGGGAGGTTTGGAAGCTTCCTTGTATTCATGCGTGCTCTTTGGTTGAATTCTGGGATAGTATGGGAAGACCTCCTTCTATGGCTTCCTTTTTGCAGGAAGTTTGGTTCATGGGTCCTACCTTTTTGCTTTGGCAGATTTGGCTGGAGCGAAACTACCAAATTTTTAGTGATTAGAAGTTGGTGGGTCGGCAAGTTTGGCTGCGTATGCTAGGAATGGTGTAGGAATCAGTTTCAGCTAAATGTGATTTGGTTTTTCCCTTGGAGAGAGGTGATGATGAGTTAGTGGCCAGACTGGGTCTTCAAGAGATTCATTCTTCTTTTGTCAGTTCCAGGAACTGTAGGCAAGGGAAAAAGAGGGTTCAACGGGTTGGAAGGTGGTTACCTCCTCCCAATGGATTTTTAAAGATCAATACTGATGGTTCTTCTAGGGGCAATCCTGGGCCTGCTGGAATTGGTGGAGTTGGTAGGGACTCAGTTGGGTCAATGATTTTCCTGTTCTCTATACATGAGGGGGTGAAGACTGTTAACTTCATGGAAGGTCTGGCAATTCTACATGCTATTGAGAGGGCCCTTGCTTTGGGCTGGAGAAAAGTTATATGTGAAGCTGATTCATAGATTTTGATTAATCTCTTGAATGAGCGAATGATATCTGATATTAATTGGCAGTTGTCTTTGGTTGTTCAGTGGATTCTTCAGGTTAGTTCTCGGTTGGAGGAGGCATCCTTTGTGCACATCCTGAGGGAGTGGAATCGAGCTACCGACTGCTTGGCCAAATGGGCCTCTGAGCATGATAGTGGTTGGAAAGTTGAGGATTGGGATCAGGTTAACCCTGAGCTGCATCTGGATTTAGACCGGTTCTTGGAGGAGGATAGGAGGATACATAAGGATAGTTGATGTTGTTTAGGCTGTGGGGTTTTTGCCTTGTTTTCTGGGGCTGGGTCCCTTGGTTATTATTGTAATGCTCTTTTCTTATTTCTAATAAAGTTTTTTACCCCTTTGTTTTAAAAAAAAAGATTTATTATCTTGCATCACAATTATCAATAAATAATAATTCTAATTTCAAATAAAATCAATAAATGATTTTAAAACTACTTTTTTATTTTTCCCCAAAGAAATTAATATTAATCTAACAATTAATTAAACAAATAACTATAGCATATCAAGTATTCTCCTTGCAAATAAAATAAGAAGCAATCATAATTAATTATGCAAATGCAACTATATGATTTTCTAAGTGAGTGTGTGTGAGAGAGTTCCCTCCATCTTAACCCTGTCAAGCTGCTAACTTCCTCTACCTTTTAACCACACCCTTGTCTTCAATAACCTATAACTCATGAAAACTCATATTTCCCATTAATAGGTTAGTGTTGAATTAGCTGAAGCATAGACGAAGCACCATAATTTATCATTTCAAAATAACTTGAATAAAAATAACATTCATTCAATTTCATCTTTTCCATAATAAATTAATCAATATTCATTCAATTTCATCTTTTCCATAATAAACTAATCATTTACTTATTCCATCTTTTAAAATAGTCATAGTATTTATTCAACCACACATAATCATCCATAATTTAGTTCCTCATAAAGTAAGTTCAGAAAGCATCAAAGTCTGAGACGTGACAAAATCTCTTATCAAACCTTCTCATATTCCTCGAGTAGAAGTATCCTTTATGTCATCCTTGTAGATCATAGTTCCCCCCTCCATCATCTCTTTGAATTTGTCCTAAGATAGCTCCAAGGAGACCACAACATGTTCAAAGAATTTATATTTGGTGAGACTAGAGAAAGCCTCACTGAGCACCCTCTCCTTACATTGGAACCTATCCTCATTCCTCATTTTCCAAATAAACCAAAGGATTTTAGTAGATAACACAAACTAAAATTTATTACCTTTTCTATTAAGACCATCAACATAGCCACACAGAATTTATTTCTAGTTTTTACTGACAGTAGGACTCCACATAGATATATTCCCCATAAATAATGACCAAACCAACTTAGCATATACACATTCAATGAAAATATGAAAACCATTTTCAACAACATTGTATAGAGGGAAAAACACATTGTCAAAACCAATACACAGTTTATTAAGAATAAGAAGCCATCTAAAACAAGATTTCTTAGGTTCTATGATCCTTGACCAAAGTAGTTTAAAGATTTTAGAAAAGACATTTTGCCCCAAAGTGTCAACCCAGGATGTGTTGATATGTTGGAATACTTCCTGTGAACTTGAAAGCATCTTATAAATCAAAATTGGTTTCACATTCAAAAAACTAGTCCCATCCAACCATTTTAGATTCCCAAAACATTCTTCTCCCAAAATAGAAACTTCCAAGGGAAGATTGCAAATAAGACCCTTTGAAAGAGTGGAAAAAGTTCTATCCTGTTGATCATTAAGACTAAATTCATTTTTAATCTGAGTCCAACTTTTAGGACAACCTCCATCAAACATATCATTAAGATTAGTCAACCCTTTCAAGTTGCACTTCTTGGCTAAGCATCCCTGAAGTAGGGCTAAAAATTTGCCCTTATACCTCACATTCCACCAAATGGTTATGTGCCCCCAAATGTTTTTTTTTTAGATTAATAGCTTCTCTGCCAGAATTAGAACTTTTTCTTACTCCCAAGCTCTCCAAATACTACAAAAAACCATAGATCCCCTAGGTTTGGTTTTGAAATCCCCAAGCAATGTATCATGAAAATGCAAAATCCCCCAATTTTTATTCTTCCCCAAAATAGAATTTTGAATATTGTTCCTCACCAAAACTTTCCAAGGCTCCCCCTAGAAAAGGAATTGATAATCCATTTTAGTGCCAATGTAACACCCTAAATCCTCAAATCCTTTAGCCCTAGTCCCCCCCAATTCTTTGCTTATACAACACCAATCCCATTTGACCAAATGTTTTTTCTTTTACATTTACCATATAACTATAGGAATTGCCTTATAATTTTATGGATGACCTCAAATTTATAATTTGCAAAGAGCCACATAGAGGATTAGAAAATGGAATAAGCTGACAGAATCTTCTGACAAACTTGAACCCTACCTACTAATGATAGATGCGACCTACTCTAGTTTTTCAATTTTTTTAGCTTCCTTTAAATTTTTGTAAACATCCAATCCCACATCATTTTCAATTAAGGGCAAATGGAAAAGGGGATACCAAGGAACCTTGCTTGTTTCATAAGGCCTCCCCATTTCCATTTGCCAGCATTAAGCCATTCTAGAGCACATTCATCCCAACTTAACAGTATAGATTTAGAAGGAGAGATTTTAGCATCTGATGCAAGACAAAAGATTTCTAATCTTGCCTCCAATGTGTCTAGTTTACATTTACTAATTCTGGGAAAAAGTGTTGTGTCATCAAAGAATTGTACATTAACCAATTTATCACCATTAGGTAAGGAGTTACCATCTAGTTGTCCTTCAATTAGCTTTGTTCTTAGCCGATAATGGAGTGCTTCTGATGCTATAATAAATAAGGTAGGGGCAAGAGGGAAACCCTACCTAATTGATCTCCCCAAATCAAAAGGAGAGGATAAAACACCATTAACCTCCACCTGGGCTAATGCATCATTGAAGAACATTTTAACCATTTTATAGAAATGATCAGGAAACCCTATGGCTTTTAGTATTTTCAAGACAAATGACACTGCACCCTATCATATGCTTTTTCAAAATCTAAGAGTAGAATACTAATTCTTTGATTGGTTTCTTTTTCCTAGTGTAATGTTTCCCAACTAGTGATTAAATTTTCAAGGATGTACCTACCTTTATGAATCTTGTTTGAGTGCTACTTATTATATTTAGCAGAATACCCCTTACCCTTAGTGCCAACACTTTAGCAATACTTTTATATGAAACATTTAGTAAAGTTATAGGTCTCCAATTCTTAATATTTTCCTTGTCACCATCCTTGGGGAAGAGATTAATGATTCCCCTATTTATCTATTTTCTCAACGTTCCCCTCTTAATAGCTTCCTCATAAAGATCAAATAAATCATCAACAATCTAAGACAATTTGGCATTGTAGAATTCTATAGGAAGATCGTCATCCCCTGGGAACTTTCCATTATCCATAGATTCAATAGTTACCTCTATTTCTTCTCTTAAGATCTCTTTATTAGGTTTAGTCTTCATTTCATCATCCACCTTTTCATTACATATTTTTTTGTAGAGCTCTTGGGCTTCCTTGCATCCTTCTTTATTATATTTTGCCTTGAACAATTTTTCATAAAAAGCCATTTAAAGCTTCTAGTATATCCTCTTTCTTCTCCAGACAAATTCCATTTTCCACCACAGTCCCTATATTTTCTTTTATGTTTTTATATTTTAGGAGATTAAAAAGGTATTTTGTGCTTTTATCCCCATCCTCTAGCTAGTGTAACTTTGCTCTAATTTTAGCACCTTGGGCTTTTTTAACCTAAATTTTCCTTAGTCTATGCTTTACATCCCCCATTCTTTCAATTAGTTCTTCATCCTTTGGCTTACCTTGAATCTCCTCTTCAACTTTAAGGAATCCCTCCTAAAGTAGCAGTTCTTCTCTCTTCCTATCTAAGGAATATTTCTTCCCCACTTTCTGAAAGATAGATTTGCATGAGGTCATTGTTGGCAAGAGACACTATATGGATTCATGGTTGTTGTCATTGATGGCAACAAAGGTCATCCCACATATCCGCAAGTCATGATGTGTCTCTACTGGAAGTCAGAATGAAGGTTGTTGTGGTCCGGTAAACAAGAACAGAGCATATGGCAAGGTCCGACAGATTGGTCCAGATCTCTCAGAGGAAGTGTCTTGGTGCAGTGCAGATTTGGGGAAGTCAAGAGGACTACCTTGAGTGGTATATTCCAAGGATTTAGCCTCCGGTGATGGACAAGGAAAAAGATATGAATAGTTGAGTACCGGATTCCTGAGAGACAGTGAAAACAGAGGAAGAATTGACTGACAGAGTATCAGACTACTTTCTGGATGTGTTACTGTTGATGATAAAGGTTGTGAAGGCATGAATCATGTTTGGCTGACATGATTAATGATATCTACAAGTATATGCTTGATCCGCATTGCTTGGTGAGCAAGGATTCAGCCGACAGAATAGAGTTTGTAAGAAACTAGACTGTTCCGGATGCCGACTAGAAAGGTGATGAAATTACTTGTGCGGATATATATAGAGGATGGATTTAGTTGTGAAGGGTGTGATTGTGTGAAGATATATGCAAATAAGTGCAGAACAGAGCAGAAGTAGCAAGAAAGATCTGGTATGTGAAAGGATAGCAGAATAAAGAACAGAGGAAAGATGAAGTGCAGCAGATCAGTGTACTGAGCCTAACCGGAACTGAACTACAGCATATGTAGATGCTTCCAATCAGTTCAAGACTGTGATTCTTATCACTTTGTAGACAGTGTGTCTCCTTGTAGGCAGTGGGCCTCTTTGTGAGCAGTGTGCTCGGGCAGTGAGCCCTAATTGGCAAGTGCCATTTTTGTAATTTCCTATTCTTCTAACAGAGAATAATTTTTGGGTTAATCACCCTGTGGTTTTCTCCCTTAACAGGGTTTCCACGTCAAAAATACTGTGTCATGTGTCTCTTATTTCATGGTAATGTTTTTGTGTTTGAATCAATGCTGCATTAATTAATAAGAAAGTTCAAAAAGGGAAATAATTAGGATAACTGATTCACCCCCCCTCTCAGTTATCAACAATTGGTATCAGAGCTAAGTTCCTCCTAATAGAGCCTAACAGCTTGAGGAAGATCTGGGAGTTCAAATGGATGCATATGGTTTAAGGGAGCAACTCAAGACTGCCCTTGAGGATCTTGAACAGTCAAATTCTGAAGTCAATGAATTAAAGGAAAGACTCAAACAAGCTGATGAGTTCATGAGAGAATTAAAAGACAAATTAAGTCTCTCTCTGAAAAAGAGAAAGGAGCTGCTCCAACAATTGGCAAGACAAAGTGAAGAAAGCAATACAAATGAAGAATTGACTGAGCAAACCAAGTTATGTGAAAAGTTATCAAAAGAAGTCATTATGTTAAGACATGAAATGGAATCAGGAACTATAAAGTTTACTCAAGAGATTGAAGAAAAAAGAAAGGCTGAAGACAATCTAAGACAATCTCTTAAAGAAAAATCAGAAGAATGCCACCAGATGGACAGGATTATCAGACATCTTGAATCTGATCTTGAAGATGCCAAAGATAATGAAGAAAAACTTGAGGATCAAATTGCCTCTCTCAAAAGAGATCTTCAAACAGCAAATGAATATAAAGAAAAATTCAAGATAAGTTCTGCCCAACTTGAAGTACTTCTTGGAAGTCAAAAGAGGATAGATGACAAGTATGGTTTGGGATATGAGAAAGGAGAAAGCTCCGGATCTGGTCAAAAGAATTTTGGATCAGAAAATCCAAGGAACAGGCCTAGAAGACCTCCGGTAAGACAGCCCAATGCTCAAAGATATCCATCTTTCAATGGATACTGCCACAGCTGCAACCACTTTGGTCACAAAGCTAATCAGTGCAAAAAAAGAATGAATCAGATTAATTCATCCTTCTCTGGACAGTGCTTTAACTGCAAAAGGTATGGACACAAATCCCATGAATGCAGAAATATGCAAGTAAACAATTCATTCAAAGGTAGATGCTTTACATGCAATAGAGTAGGTCATATGGCTAATCAATGCAAATCAAGAGGTTATCAGTCAAACATGCAAAGAAATGTTATTTGCCAACTCTGTAATAGGTCCGGTCATAATGCTAAAGTCTGCAGAAGCAAGAATCAGGACAAAAGAGGTCCGGTGTATAATCAGAATCAAGACAAGGGTAAACAAAAGATGAATGCAGATGAAGTTAGGAATCAGATGAGCAAGATTTGGGTGAAGAAAAGTTCAGAGAATGTAGAGGTTGGATCCTCACTAGACTCTGGTGTTGATAATTCTTCCGGAAATTAAAAAGTGAGCTCTGGCTCAGGGGGAGACTCAAAGAAAATCCTGTTCCCCCAGCCAATCAAGTGGTGCTGGATGTGGCACAAGATGCGGAGTAAAGGGTTTAAAGATATAAGTCTTGAGATGATCCAGATAAGATTTCAGAGGTCCGCATGGAGTTATGAAGAAGCTGTGATCAATCAAGTAAGACCTGTTCCGGGAGATGCTCCGGTATGACAGAAGATTACAAAAAGGTCCGGAGAGATCCGGAAGTGCATTGTCTCATTCTGCGGATTGGACAGAGTGTTTGGGATATTCTTGTAATGTGTCACCTTGATTTATTCATGATTGAAAGATCTGGATGATGTTCACAGATCAGGACTAGATCAGGACTGATCCGGGATACTCCAAGCTATCCGGATAAGGCAAAACCGAAATAATATAGGTCGAGCATTTATTGCCATCAGATATTAGGGTTTGCAGAGCAATATAAGGGATTTCTCAAAAAGCATTTGCTCATTCTGCACTCAAGAAGAAGCGAAAAGTGGAGCTCTGCAACAAGATTCATCAAGCACACCAAAGATCTCCTGCCGAAGTCATTGCATAAAGAAATCAATCCAACCACTCCGTGCAAACCGAAGGCACATAAGGTATTCTCTGTTTTCATTATCTCACTGCAAATCTTTGAAGAAATGGCTACTCCAAATATAGTGAAAATCTCAGATAGGCCCCGACCTGAATTTAAGAAACATCCATACAAGTCATTGGAGGTAGATCCCTTAGGAGCATTTTCCAGTGTTCCTCACGGAGTTTTACATACAGAAGACATTAGGGTTTACATACATGCAAGCATTGAGGAATTTGGGGAATTCAAATTAAGAGATCTCTATCACAAGCAACTGATAGACAATGCTTTTGAGCTTAAACCAGAGTATAAGGGTATCCAGAAGAAACAATTTGAACAATTTATTCATTTCCCCTGCTTTGAAGAAGATGAATGGGTCCGGTATGTACTGAGCAGGATGCATGACAACTTCCTATGGCTGGATAGACCCTGCAAGATCACAAAAGAGGCAATTAGAGCAGTAACTGGTCTATACTCTTCCGGAGGGATACCTATCCTCAAATCTGTTAAGAACAACATTGTAACTGAGGCCACCGGATCAAAATTTGATAAGAGGGCAATGACCATTGAAGATATTTCGGATCCGGATATCAAGTATGCATCCATGATAATAGGATACAAGATCTATCACTCCAGCAGGGAGAATTCTGTATACGGAACTGCAGTATACACTGCCTATGAAATGCTAAGAAAGAATGCAGAATATGATCTCTGCGAACTACTGTTAAGCCAATTAATGGAAAATATACAGAAAATCAAGAAGGACAAGAAGAATTCCTTTAAGTATGGTACTCTTATATTATGTCTATTCTTCTACTTCATGAATGAGCTGCCCGGATCAAGTGGATGGGCATGGCAGAATGACAAACCTGTTGCAGTCCAAATAAGAGACTATCTACATGGGCTTGGGGATGCCAAAGCAAGAAATACAGCCCTATGGGGATACTTCAAAAACTTCCAAAGCATGATGCAAGCAAGAGAGAGAATTCCCCAGTCTCTTGTTGAAAAATACAAAGACTCAGTGTGCTTTATGGTTGACACTGATCAATGCCTAATGGAGGCAGTGGAGCCAAGGACTGTCTGGATCATGCCCATGGGGTATGAAGTGGATGAACAGATAGTGGAGCTGCATGTTCAACACATGCTAAGTCAGCCCAAAGATCCTAAGGTAGAAAGGTTTGGAACCTTTGAGGAACTGAGTGTAAAAATACATGTAGAACTCAGGGAACCTGAGATAAAGAGAAAAGTGAGAAAAGAAGTAGAGCACATTGCTCAAGGCCTAGGCATCTCAAAAGAGGCACTTGATGCCAGCCGGGAAAAGAGAAGAAAATCTGAGGAAGACAAGAAAGAGGCAGAAAAGAAAAGCAAGAAAAGTGCTCCGGTGGAATCCTCAACCCGGACCAGATCATCTAAAGGATCCACACCTATCAAAACCAAAAGCTCAAAACCGGAAGTCCAGGGATCCGGTAAAAGATCCAAGACAAAAGCCTCAAGAGCTTATCAAAGCCAAAAGGATGAAGAAGAAACTGAGTCAGATGAAGGAGTGAAAGAAATAAAGAAATAGAAAAAGAAAGAATCTGGTAAATCCTCTTCTGGCTGAGACAAGGAAGAAATAACAGAAGAACTTTCTGAAAAACCCACCTTGTCTCTAGACTGTGTAGTCAAATCAGTCACTGTGGATGGGAACCTTCAACCAGTGGTAGAATTTTATGATGACTACAATGAGGCAGATCAAAAGATCCTGCAAGAAGCCATAATAAGGTACTTGAACATCTACAATAAAGCTTTTATTGAGATTATTTCTGAAATTCCTAAAAGCCTAGAAAAGAAATTAGAAATAAGAAAGAATAATGCTCATGCAAAAGATCTTGAGATCCGGGAGCAGATAGCTATTCAGCTATATCCTCAAATTGATCCCAAGACAATGAACATAATCTTCAAAGACTGCAAAGATGAGTTCAAAAGTAAAGCCAGGATGAATCAACTCATGCTTGGTGAGACTGACAAGGTGGCCAAAGAGACAGAAGAGATCCTCCGGAAGGCCTTCAAAAGGTTCAATCTTCCTGTTGTAGAGGACTTAGGTGCAGAAACAGCTGTGGACTTGGAATCATCTGCTCTGAAAGAAGTGGGCCTTGAACAGACTAACATCTCTCCTCCGGTTTCCCCTATAGTCTCCGGATCCCAAGAAGAAGAGAAACTACAGGAGAAAGAAGCAGCAGTCAAAGAAAAAGAGGTTGACAGCACCAAGGATGCTGAGAAAGAGAAGACCCCAATAGAGAAACATCTGTCTCCAGCAAGAGACACAGCACAAACTGTTCAAGAATTCTTGACAAAAGCCACTATAGAAATTGATGAACCGGACCTGCTAAAAGGACCATTAGATTTTGACTCTTTGTCACCGGTGCAAACAATGAAAATAGCCTCATTTGCAAATGAGAAAGTCAAAGAGAAACTACTAAAGTCTCATATGGAAGACTGTGAGTTGATAGAGGCTGCCTCCGGAGTGCTTAAGAAGATTATGCCATCAATCCAGATAGATCCGACAGCCTCCTCTTCCGGTAATCTCAAAACCTTAGTCAGCAGTGTTAGTACACATTTTGAATCTCTAGAAAAATCAGCTGAAGAAAAGGTCCGGAAGGAATTTTTGGATAAAAGATTTTTAGAAGTATTAGGATTAATCTCTACCGATAGGAGAATTATGAGTATTGGAATAAAGAGCTTAGAAAATGCTCTTAAGGATGGCGGTGACATTTACAAATTTTGTATATCCTGGTCAAAGGCAACAGCAGCAATTGATAAGAAAATAAAAGAGGAACATGACAAGCTACAAAGTTTATCTCAAAGTTTTGATCCTCTCTCTTCCTCCATAATAAATCAAGAATGTTAGACTATTGCAGTCTTGAATGAAATAAAGAATCTTGAGAAGGAAAGGAAGAATATCACTAACCGGATGGGAGAACTTAGAAGGATTATAATCCCTAAGTTAGAAACTATGCATGAGGCCATCAGTGATGCTCAGACCACCGCCCAAACAAATGATCCGACAGATCTCAAGAGGGCAGAAGCTTTTGCATTTTTGTTGAGTGGTCACATCTCAATTTTGGATAGAATGAAGCAAAGTTGGGCTACAGAACTGATCCAATTGAAGACATCCTTTGCAGACATTCTTCAGTATATGTGAGTATGTAAATATGCGGCTATGTATAGAAAATTTTTGAAAATTTTGGTGTGGAGACCCTACCCTTTGCCATTGATGTCAAAGGGGGAGTGAGGAGCAGTGAAAAATGAGGAATCCAACTAAGGGGGAGTTCCGGAAATTGTATATAAAGACAGAGCATCAGCAAAGGGGGAGCATAGTGTAAACACTTAGTCATTTTTCACTAAGTGTTGCCATCAATGCCAAAGGGGGAGATTGTTGGCAAGAGACACTATATGGATTCATGGTTGTTGTCATTGATGGCAACAAAGGTCATCCCACATATCCGCAAGTCATGGTGTGTCTCTACCGGAAGTCAGAATGAAGGTTGTTGTGGTCCGGTAAACAAGAACAGAGCATATGGCAAGGTCCGACAGATTGGTCCGGATCTCTTAGAGGAAGTGTCTTGGTGCAGTGCAGATTTGGGGAAGTCAAGAGGACTACCTTGAATGGTATATTCCAAGGATTTAGCCTCCGGTGATGGACAAGGAAAAAGATATGAATAGTTGAGTACCGGATTCCTGAGAGACAGTGAAAACAGAGGAAGAACTGACTGACAGAGTATCAGACTACTTTCCGGATGTGTTACTGTTGATGATAAAGGTTGTGAAGGCATGAATCATGTTTGGCCGACATGAGTAATGATATCTACAAGTATATGCTTGATCCGCATTGCTTGGTGAGCAAGGATTCAGCCGACAGAATAGAGTTTGTAAGAAACTAGACTGTTCCGGATGCCGACTAGAAAGGTGATGAAATTACTTGTGCGGATATATATAGAGGATGGATTTAGTTGTGAAGGGTGTGATTGTGTGAAGATATATGCGAATAAGTGCAAAACAGAGCAGAAGTAGCAAGAAAGATCTGGTATGTGAAAGGATAGCAGAATAAAGAACAGAGGAAAGATGAAGTGCAGCAGATCAGTGTACTGAGCCTAACCGGAACTGAACTCCAGCATATGTAGATGCTTCCAATCAGTTCAAGACTGTGATTCTTATCACTTTGTAGACAGTGTGTCTCCTTGTAGGCAGTGGGCCTCTTTGTGAGCAGTGTGCTCGGGCAGTGAGCCCTAATTGGCAAGTGCCATTTTTGTAATTTCCTATTCTTCTAACAGAGAATAATTTTTGGGTTAATCACCCCGTGGTTTTCTCCCTTAACAGGGTTTCCACATCAAAAATACTGTGTCATGTGTCTCTTATTTCATGGTAATGTTTTTGTGTTTGAATCAATGCTGCATTAATTAATAAGAAAGTTCAAAAAGGGAAATAATTAGGATAACTGATTCACCCCCCCTCTCAGTTATCAATAGTCATCATCTTTCTCTAGTAAAGAGAAGCTCCTTTATCCTTATAAAGTAACTTACAGATACTTCTTAAAGAACTAATACCATTTATACAATCTTCATCCCTTAGAAGCTCACAATTTAGTTTATAACTACCATCTTTTTTAGTTTTGAACCTTTCTTCTTGTTTTTTAACTATTATAACTAATCTTATGGGGTGGTGATTAGAGAGTGCATTTGTTATAACTTGCACCTTATTTATTCCCTTTATATTCTAGAAAATAAATATTTCTTTCTCCACATAGAGCCTATCTAGCTTGCTATAAATTCTGCTATTAGCTTTTTGGCTATTACACCAAGAATACTAAATTCCTTTACTATTCTTCCTCACACCTTCTAATGGATCCATCAATTTCAATGTCTTTTTCATTCTTTCCTAGAAAAATCTCTGATTCCCTCTCCACTCCATTGGGTTACCTCCTACTTGTCCTCTTTTTTTTCAATCATGTTAAAGTCTCCACCTATAACCCAAGGCACCTTTGGAAGTTCATTGGCTATCCAGTTCCATAACTTAACCCTATTACAATACTCATTGGGGACATATACCGAGCAGAGCTCAATATCAAAACCCCCAGAATCTAATGTGATCCAAATACATTTGTTACAAGGGGATTACCCTATCTCCTTGAGATGCTTTTCCCATCTCTTGCTTAGAAGGATGGCATTGCCACCCTTCCCCTTAGTAGTAAAGGCAATAACTATTAGATTTAGGACAGACAACTGAGAGGGGGGGTGAATCAGTTGTAAAACTTTCTTCCAATTAAGCATATTAATAAATCAATCATGGAAACATAATGCATTAAATCAAGAGCAGAAACACATCAACACATAAGACACCAAGATTTTGACATGGAAAACCCGGTTAAGGGAAAAACCACAGGGTGATTAACCCAAGATTCTATTCTCTGTTAGAAGAATAGAAAGAATAAAATAGTACATGCCAATTAGGGCTCACTTCTCGAGCACACTGCTCACAAGAGGCTCACTACCTACAAGAGACATATTGTCTACAAAATAATAAGTATCACATACTTGAACTGGTGAATAGCATCTTCACCATGCATGAATCAGTTCCATTTAATCCCAAAAACTTTTGCTCTGCCTTTTGCTTTCTTCCTCGCTACCACACTCTCATCTCCACAAGACACTTTGAAATGACTTTACAACTCTTTATTTATACAATACATTGACTTAGGAATAATCATCTGAGTCAGCAAACATCTACAAGAACATCTGCAAGATGTGTAATTCATCCGGTCGGCCAAACTTAGGAAGAACACCATCATCTAGAAGTTATTCTTCAACTGCAAGCTCAAACTCTAATGTGGACCATCAACATGAACTGGACACGATCCAAAGACCTTCATGCGGACCTCTAAAATCTTTACTGGATCATCTTAAGACTCATATCTACAAATTGTTTGAACCGCATCCTCTGATAGTCATGTTATTTTGGATCTTTACCTTACTATCTTCACTGTTCTTCTCTATTCCTGATATGACTAATTTTCTCAATATCCTCAGCACATAGCTCATCCAATCCTTATCATCAATGCAACAGGAGTATGTTGACATTAATGACAACACTGGTTAGGCCCATACTTGCAACAATCTCCCCCTTTGTCATTGATGGCAACATATGATGTGAAAAACTATTTTGACCATCAAGACAAGAACTTTTCTTTACTGACACAACTCCCCCTATCACCAACAACCATTCACTTATCTTCTATTCCTTTACTACTCGCCCTTTGATCAGTCACCACTTTTGCTCACATGTCTTATCTCCCCCTTTGACATCAATGGAAAAAGGCACATACTTGCAATTCCACCATTTCAGAATCATACTAGCTACTCCCCCTGAGTAGTAGCTCCTCATCATCAATATAAACCACAAGATATGACTGTGATATCCACTGGATTGATGCACATCAGTGTACCTTAGTTCATCACTAGAGGGGTAATAACCCCTAACTTCTCCCTGAGATACTCAAAAGAGTCCTTAGGTAGAGGTTTAGTAAAGATATCTGTAATCTAATCCTTGGAAGGCACAAACTCCAATCTGACTTCATTCTTGTTTACTTTCTCTCTCAGAAAGTGAAACTTGATAGATATGTGTCTGGTCTTTGAATGCAACACTAGATTCTTAGATATTTATTGCACTTGAATTATCACAGAAGATTGTGATAGGCTCCTCATATTCTACTCTTATGTCTTTTAGCATTTGCTTCATCCACAAAACTTGAGTGCAACTACCTACTGCTGCAATATATTCTACTTTTGCAGTGGACAGAGATACTACCTCTTGTTTCTTTCTTAGCCAAGAAACCAATCTCTTCCCCAAAAAGAATTCTCCACCACTGGTACTCTTCTGGTCATCCACATCTGTATATGCATGAAAAGAGAAATTATGATCTCTAGGATACCACAAACCATACTCAACTGTCCCTTTCAGATACCTAAAAATCCTCTTGATAGCCATGACATGAGATTCTCTAGGATCAACTTGGAATCTAGCAACAAGACCAACAACATTCATAATATCAGGTCTAGTTTGGGTGAGATACAATAATCCTCCAATGTAGTGCCCCTCTATTTTCACTTTGGTTGTGTCAGGTATGTTTGACATTTGGTTATTTGGTTTGGATTGTTCATTTGATGCTATTGGTTAATCATGGCATTAAAATAATATTAGTAGTCATTAAAAACATTTTTGATAATTAAATAAATAGAAATGCCTTTATGCAAATTTAGTGTTGAAAATTTAAAAGGGCCCCTATATTATTTATAGCACTATAGTTTATTAGCTATATTAATTTGTTACATTTTCTAGAGGTTATTTTATATTATTGGTGAGTGAAACCTTATTTTATATAAGGAAACCTAATAAAAATATAATGTTATTAAATATTACTTTAGGATACCTAATTATAATTGCTTGAGGACAAGCAATCTTGAGTGGGGAGGGTTGTCATGTCCCTATAATGATTTATAATTGAATTGTTTATTTAAATAATAAGTTAACCTTATATAAACTAAATATATAATAGATTTATTTAAAATATATTATTAATATGTATTATTTAATAAATAATATTATTAATTTAATATAATTTAAATATTATAAAATATATGAAATATATATATTTATATTTTAATTAACTAGATATATTATAAATATAAATATTTTAATATAATATTTATGTGAGTAATTAATAAGATATATTATTATATATAAAAATAAATATTATGAAGAGTCTTACCTATTAAAGCTAGAAAGTAAAGTAATTTGGAATAAGACAAAGTAATACGGTTAAACAAAAGGTTAAATTCAAAATAAAATCATATAAAAATAAAAGTCTAATAAGACAAACATTATCCCACTATATATATTTAGAGCTCCCATACTTAATAACAAATGTATTTATTTATACTATATATATTATATAAATAATGTACTTTAAAAAGATTAAGGGGAGGTGGAAGGAAGATATTTATAAGTGCAGCACATTAATAAATAATATATTATAAATATATCTAATAATATAAATACAAATATTATTATTATTATTATCTTATATTGTAATATAAATATAAATAATATAATATAAATTATATATCATTTATTATAATGATATAATATAAATACAAATAATGTAAATAAATAATAATAAACATCTTTTAACCTATCCTCTTATGATAAGGGAGTTACATATGGTTAGAACTAGTTTTACCACAAAAGGGAATTAATATAAAGTAATAAAAATAATAAGAGACATACCTCTTCGAACATATCCCTTGAAAGGGAAATAAATAAAGGTTGTGAGATAGAAGGAAATCATCATCGAAAGAATGAAGTAATAAAAAGAAATAAATAAACAGCTGTGAATTCAATAAAGGTAATAAAGAAGAAACATCATTTGAATTCATCAAAGACACAGCAAGAAAATATCACAAGGAAGACATGAGGGCAGCCAAGGAAAAGGATCATGGGGAGAAAATATAAAAAGAGTATGGGACAAATACATATATTTAGATCTACATTTTATAACAGCAATACAATAAAGACTATATTACCACAGCATAGGTAAGGAATCCCAGGTAAAGCAGGTAAGTAAGTATTTATATTTACTTATTCAATTTATGATTTGTAAGAATTTATAATTACTTGTTCAATTTATAACTTGAAAGATATAAATAATAAGGTTATTAAGTAGAAATTGATATATGTGATATATGCATTTATGTTTGAAATATATATTTTAAATATGTATCTTGTATGATTTGAATTCATAAATTGTTAATAAATGACGTATGAGAGATAACAAGTATGTATATGTATAGATAAAGATTAATTAAGGCCTTAAGGTAAAACCTAGGGAGAAGGCTCTAGGATAAAACCTAAAGATTAATGAAGGATCTAGGGTAAAACCTAAAGATTAATAAAGGCATTGTAACGCCTGCCTTGGACGCCTTAAAGAATACACACTTATGCAATATAATACAGGAATTTTTTTTTTTTAAATGATTAAGTAACGTTAACACAACTAATTACAACATATTCTCTAAGGAATTCAAGGCCACATCACTTAACAAATTGACTAACACAAATTAACACACATCAGTAACTGATCCAAATCCATGCTCAAATAAATAACTTATTCACATTCATTGCAAACATCAAATAACGTAATCTGCATGATAAAATACATAACTGAAATGCTTTCATATAAGTACATCAAGACATCATTACATTGCCACTTTTAGTCTACATCAAAGTTACATACATAAAGAATGTTCTGTTACACAAATCTGGTACAAGGTTGTGCACTTACATCATCATCATTGGAACAAGTACAAATCCTTTTTCTACATATGATCTTGTCAAGAGTAACCAATGGATAAAATAGCTCTTCCACCCGACCATGTGGAACCCTAAGGTCCACCCCCTGAGCTAGGAGTTAACATGAGGTCCCAAATACTGACAGTCAGGTAGACGAAAGACAAACAAGAACAAAGGGCGACCAACACCAATACAACACATGGCAATCTCAATACAACACAACATAACTTAACTTAACTTAACTTTCACTTTAACTTTAACTTCCACTTCTAGAGGCGACACAAAACAAATGAGGAGAGACTAAACAAGGGATGCTAAGTTGTAGTAGGGAGAGTGTCATCGCACGGTCCTAACATGGGTTATCCTGACAGCCTCTCACTAGGCGCCGGCACCCATCTATGGTTATCCTGACAGCCTCTCACTAGGCGCCGGCCCCATAGGGTGACACATGCAGAATCGACCTTCCTTTCATGAGGACAAGGAAGTCAATCATGCCGACCAGGCCTTCTCTACCCACCCTTAGTCTAAACAAGCACTACAGGTCATGGGAGAGGAATCCATTAATCTTATTAATGTGAAATCTACCCTTAACCCCCTAGTTAATTTTAGGTTATCACTTGATTAATCTACTTCCAACGGGTTATCCTGACTGCCACTTTGGGCGCCAGCCCCACGTTGAAAGCCACTCTCCTTCCTATCACCTAGTAACCTTGACATCATACAAGACTTATAACAAAACACGAATATATACACTGCAAGGCATAAACCCTCTTGCATCAAAATAGAATCATAACATCAATTGTTATCCAACACTATTAACATTGCAATACTTTATCCTCTTACAGATTTCAGATCTCTCCTTACGACAAAACAGTACAATAAGAGCACAAGAGGTTTGATATTTCATCCTGAGATTATTACTTTACAAGACACAACATTCAACCTTGACAGAACCTCATTATACTTCATACTTTGTTTGATACACATAAACGCTATTACATCATAATTACAAAACAGCAATACACAAGTTGCAAATACTTAACAACGACAACTTAGCCTCTGGAATACAAGTTTGAACAACCTCAATCCGACTCATTACGACACTCATTCAATTCAATTCAATTCAGATTCAAGAGATGAAATACTACAATTCATTCTCAGTTTAATGCAAACAACTTCTGAAATAAAATCAACATTATATTACAACAATTAAATTAATACCTTGCAACCAAATCTCTAACTAACCTTATATTGTTTCAAAAGATAAATAAATTGATTAACTAAATCATTACAATAACAGATAAAAGAACCACTTAATATCCGTTTACCGTTCAACACTTCCACAACGGTATCTTACGGCTGAACGGTAATTACACGAGGAGGGTTCAATCACGAAAAGTTTGTTATCCTTCATACGGTCTATCAGACATTCTAATGAGCTCAACCAAATGGATTCTTTTATGATGATTTGAAGATGTTTCTGAAATTGATCTTATCTGTGGTGATATAATTTCTCAAGAGAACGATCGTAAATGCGCCCTATGCGAACAGCTTGGAATAACTTACTACTGAGATGTAAAATTGCTATTGACTATTTTACCACTGATATGCATTCGGTCTGACGACTTCTGTCTATGATTACTAAACTTGCAAACTTACTGCGTTGACGGTATCCACGTAAATCATTTGCTCATTCTCTAATGAATAGCAATAATCACAAATGACGGTGAAAATCTGGAAAAACGCTATGTTACAGCAATGGTTTCTAGAGATGGTCTTGGGCAGTTTACTCAATACAAGTTCAATTTTCCTGGTGCAGTGATAGATCTTTGTTCACTAAATACATTGCTACAGAACAAGGGTGAATGTTTCATAACTGAATATATATATATATAAAGCCAAATGCAATACACCAGTCGACTGTCTACGGGAATTTGCACACTAGTATTCTATAGTTATCAGAAGCAACTGCTCTACAATTCAGGTTTGAGAAAGATAATCATTAGGCTACTCTACTATACGCCTATCTCAAAAATCAGACGACCTTCAAAAAGTGGCTGCCAAACACCAACAGTCAACCAAGACCGCGGCCACCCTGAGCATAACAACTTCTTCTGGCAGTGGGGAGAACATGTATAAGCACCCATTGATGTTTTTTTTTAAAATTGAAAACCTCTTACTTAAACATTGTCTTTTATAGATCATCACAGCAAACTTTTAATCTCTGCATTATCGCAGGGCTCAATGTTCCAGGCCTTAACGCTTATGATTTGTGGGTTGCTTGGCCTGATGGGTGTCTCTGTGTATTGTGGTGTCTGGATCACCTTGCCAGGTGGCTGTTCGTTAAATTGAATAGGGTTTAATGCAATCTCTCGACCCTAGTAACCACATACCAACTGTCTACAGACCATTCCTTCCCTCTGGCGGATATGTGCCTAGCCCATACGGCTAGTAATACATTAAAACAAATGCAGATAGGAATCCAAACCAACAGAATCTTCAATAATCGATAATAACAAGGGGCTCGATATCTCCAGCTATGGAGTAAGTTAGGCAGTGAAACATAGCACAATACTCAGAACATGGCGAATAAAAGGGACCCGAAACTTTCATTTCAACGAGTGATATCAGGCAGCGATCTACCTATGATGATCGGTCCACAAACTGAATAATGCCAAATGCACAACAATATACACAGGATATCATTTCAAGGCTTCGGAACTCCCATTCACAACGAATGATAGCAAGGCAATGGACATCGAGTAATGCTAGGTTAACGGTTTAAGCAGAGGAATCGGAATTTTCCATTCAAAGCGAATGAAAACAAGGCAGAAACGAGTGACAGCAAGGCAGAAACGAAATGAAAACAAGCCAGTGGCTATCCAATACCGTCGGTCCACGAAGGAATAATGCCAAAGACAAAATACATGGGATATAGACACACCATACTGGAGGTAAAATGAAATGAAAAGGCTTCAGAAATTTTCACCAAATTGCAGGACCATAAGACAAAAGCAGCGCTCTACCAGTGACGCCCTAGCTTGCAGATATAAATGGCCTGGAAAATGATGAAAGGTAGAGAAACTTAAAACGACCCTGATATAGTTAGGCTCACAGCCATAGAATTTTGCACGTGAGCAGAGATGAAACGGATCTAAGAATTACTACTGTTTTCCAAATCAATTGTTCAAACCGTTATCAGTTTCAGCGCTGAATCGTTTGTTGCCAGAATAGTCTAACGGATGAGAGGGTAAGGAAATAGCAAAAAGGCAATTCATGATTGAAACTACGCAAGAAATCTGGACTGAGAGATCTTACGGAAATGTCATCTTTACATCTTCACACCCTACCTATTTAACGCCGGTCTGAGAGTGCATACATAAGGTATTACTGAAATACATCCTCAATGATAAAAGTAAACCATCAAAAATGAATGATTGCAGGAATGACAAAATGATTCGGCCAAAGCAGTGGAAGGAAGACAATTGACTTACGGAATCCTTGAGCAGAACTGAAGTATTTAAACCATAAGAGAAGATGCTGATCACACACAGAGAGGACAGTCTACAGAACTATTTGGAATCGAATAAACTATAACCACATTTGTAGATTCAAAATGAAGTTCAGAGATAAGGCATTCGACAGAACCTAGTTTCGCAATCCACTCGACGAACCTGCTCCAATCGTTGCAGCTCCAAGCTGCTTCTTTCCTTTTTACCTGTGTTGCTGTCCTTGATGCCCCTACAGCTCTTTTATAACACAGCCTCTCTCCTCTCCAAGGGCTTGGCATGCGATCCCATGCACAACTCCCTTAAAGCATATGTATTTTATTTAATTTAATGATCCCCACTTATTATTTATTTTATTTTATTATTATATCTATTTATAACCGACCCCAAAATATTGTTATAAATAGAATAGTACTATATCGACAATTATATAATTTTGTACTATCCTTTAATTTATTTTATTAATCAAGTTGTGAATCACAATTTACAACATGATTACCACTATTTATTTATTTAAATATTAATTATAATTAATATTATATCGAATAATACAAATTTCTTACAACTTTATTTAACAACAACACTCCTCATAAAATAACAATTTATTTATAATGACAATCGACAACTAACGACATTATGCCCATTTAACAACATTTATACTCTTCTGTAGAATAATTCTAATTAGAGCACAACATTACCACACATACTTAGACACCTGCAGAACTCATTAGACTCCAAGATACAATATTACCTGACAGTAAGACATGGGTGAATGACAACCAATAACCACAAGGGTAAACTGACGATGAAGGAACACTGACTAGGGACCTCACGTTAACTCCAACCAACTAAACCATTGGCGAAGGCACGCTCAGACCTGTAATCAGGTGGAGTCAATGCCTAGTACCTGCATCTTGCAGCAACGCACAGTTAACCGTAACAAGATATACATATACATCACCTACAGTCCTATCGTGAATGGAAATCACAGTGGGGTAGGGTACTCGAGAACGAGTAATACGACACTGTTCCATTCACGTTTATGAATAACAATCAACTATATTGAACAAGGTATCAGATTACTAGTCTACAACATAAAATGATCAACTAACTTCCAATCCCATATAATGAATAACATCAAAGCATCTAAAACATTAGTTCATTTATCAAATTGTAAAGCATAAAATGACATAATCCATCATCAACATCTGTTATCATAACAATTAAGTTCATACTGAAATAGCAAAATAACTAGAAATCCATCATCAACGATCTAAAAATACTGTCAAAATGTCCAGTACCACTAAGAAAACATCAGTCCAAAAGACGATAAGTTGAGGGGCACTACAGGCATGAATTCCTAAGGGTAGATACGAGACTTCCTAATTAACCACCTAACGCTAAGAAGGTGGGGTAGATAGTTATGGTAGGTATTGATCATTCCATGGGAATGGGCCTTGATTGACGAATCAAGAATATTATGGGCCTTGATTGACAAATCAAGGATATTACTATGGACCTTCAATTTAAGTATCGAAGGAATGGGCCTTAGTTGACAAATTAAGGAATTATAGGCCTTAGTTGACGAACTAAGGAATTATGGGCATTGGTTGACAAACTAAGGAATAATATTAATGGACCCACAGGATTGAGATGACATCACTTACCCAACGAATCTTCTCTCACAAGGTGGAAGGTGAGGTTAAATTAGAGGCCTAAGGATTATCTCACCCAAGGAGAATCATAATGTATGGAAAAATGGATTTATGAAATGGCAAATAGTATAGGGTTATGTTTATGAATATCATCAAGATTAAAAGGAATACTAATGTTCTCTTTTGGTAAGTTGAAATTGTTTGCAAGGGTGCAAAAATTTTGGCTTGCTAGAAGGGGACATTACATCCAATCACTGATCAGTCTTAAGAGAGTCATCATCTTTGCTTAATTTACATCTGGTTGCCATGGGAGTACTCATTGGTTTTGATTCTTCCATCCCAAATTTCTTCAACAATTCTTTCACATATTTGGTCTGAGAAATGAAGATTCCTTTCTTTGTTTGAGTGATTTGTAGACCAAAGAAGAAATTCATTTCCCCAAGCATGGACATTTCAAATTCACTTTTCATTTGATTTGCAAAAGTTTTACACATATTATCTCTTCCTCCAAAAATGATGTCATCAACAAACACTTCAACAATCAAGATATTTTCATGATCAATTTTGAAGTACAAATTACTATCAACAGTACCTTTGTTGAAACCAATCTTTAGAAGATGCTTATCCAATCTTTCATACCAAGCTCTTGGGGCTGGCTTTACTCCATACAGTGCTTTCTTTAACTTGCAAACCATATCACCATGATCAGACAATTCAAATCCATCCAGTTGCTCGATGTATACTTCTTCTTCCAAGTCATCATTCAGAAAGGCAGACTTGACATCCATCTGATATACTTTGAAATCCTTGAAGGCAACAAAAGCAAGAAATAATCTGACTACTTCAATTCTTGCCACCGGAGCAAAAGTTTCTTCAAAATCAACTCCTTCTATTTGAGAGTAACCCTTGCAAACCAATCTAGCTTTATTTCTAATTACTTCACCAACTTCATTTAGTTTGTTCCAGAAGACCCATTTGGTTCCAATCACATTCTTGTTTCTAGGTTTGGGAACAAGATCCCAAGTGTGATTCTTCTCAATTTGCATCAGCTCTTCCTCCATTGCTTTAGTCCAGTTTTCATCATTGCAGGCTTCATTCATTGTCTTATCAATCTTTGAAATCAGACAATATTCATCTAAATCTTGAGTAGTCCTCCTTGTTTGTACGCCTTTGCTTTTATCACCTATGATCTAATCTTTAGAGTGGTTCAGTCTTACATACCTGGGAACTCTGGGAGTTTCTTGCACTTCTAATTCTTGATCAGGCTCATTATAACTCATCTCTTCTTCCTGATTCACCAGATTAGTTTGAATCTAAATTTCAGAAGGGGCTTGGGCTCCTTGAATCAGAACACCATTTTGATCATCTTCATCATATTCATAAAACCTTGAAGGTTTTTCAATTCCTTCATCAACCTTCACATTTGTACTTTCTATAATCTTTCTCAGTCTCTTATTATAACACCAGTATGCTTTGCTTTGAGTAGAGTAACCCAAGAATATTCCTTCATCACTTCTAGCATCAAACTTGCCTAGATCTTCATCTCTTTTAATATAACATTTGCTACCAAAGACTCTGAAATACCTCATAGTAGGAGTGATGCCAAACCAAAGTTCATAGGGAGTCTTACCGGTATTGCTTCTGACTTGAACTCAATTGACAGTATAGACTGTAGTGCTAACAACTTCTCTCCAATAGATCTGAGGAACATTTGTTTCCATCATCATGGTCCTAGATGCTTCCTGTATGGTCCAGTTCTTTCTTTTCACTACTCCATTCTGTTGTGGAGTCCTAGGAGTAGACAACTATCTCTTTATTTCATGTTTGTCACAGAATTCTATGAACTCACTAGATATGAATTCTCTACCTCTATCAAACCTCAGACATTTTAATTTTAATCCGATTTCATTCTCTACCATACCCTTGAATATTTTGAATTTCTCAAGAGCTTATGATTTCTCTTTCAGGAAAGTAACCCACATCATCGGGGAATGGTCATCAATTAATAACATGAAGTATCTATCACCTTGCACACTCCTTATTCTTGCTGGACCACATAGATCAGTATGAACTAAGTCCAATAATCCGGTAGAATAATGTTCCTTGCTTTTGAATGAGACTTTGCCTTGTTTCCCCAACTGACATTCTTTGCACAAGCTATTTGTAGGTTTCACTAGTTTTGGAAGATCTCTTATAGCCTGAGTGTTGCTTATCTTGATGATATTATCAAAATTCACATGACACATCCTCCTATGCCATAGCCAACTCTGATCAATTTGCACAAATAGATAACTTTTACCAGTACCAACTAAATGGAAGATATTACCTTTTGTCTAAGTACCGGATGCAATCAATGTTTCAGAACTTTCAAAGATCTGGCATTTTCCATTCTTGAATTGGAGATCATAGCCTTTGTCCACCAACTATCCAACACTGAGAAGATTTGCTTCAATCCTTCAACATACAATACATTACCAGTTTTGTTCTTTCCATCAAAAGAAATAGTTCTTCTACCTCTGATTCTACAAGCAGAATTATCACCAAACTTTACCACTCCTCCTTCATACCTTTCCAAATCTAAGAACTTATTTTTGTCACTTGTCGTATGGTGAGAGCATTCACTGCCAATGACCCAATCATCATTTTCTTCAACTTGGGCAGCCAGAGCTCTTTCTACAACTTTATGATTGATAGATTTAGAGGGCATTGCATCTTCTTCCTTGATGGTAATAAACACCCAATCACTTCCTGATTTATTTCCTATCTCTGATTCATCATCTATTACTCCATTATCATCCTCTTCATGAACATAGTAACAATTCTTTTGGAACCTTGATCTGTTAGGATTTGGCCTTGAAAATCTTTCTGGACACTTTGAGGCAAAATGACCAATCTTATTTCAGTTAAAACACTTAAAAGGTAATTTCCCTTCATACTTACCGGATCCTCTTGGCAATCTTTTTGTAATAAGGGCTTCAAGCTGAGCAGTTTTAGCTTCTTCTTCTTCTAGGTCTTTTCTTGCTTTTTCATACCATGATAGTTTCCTTGAAGAGTTCTCTCCCGGATCAAACCTTTTTCCTTTTACAGAAGCACTAGCTTTGAATGTAGATTTAGTCTTGGGTGGGACATCTCCAAACTCGGTCATTTCAAATGCGGCTAATTAACCAACCAATTGATCTCTTGTGTCACTTGAATGGAAGCAACCTTGATTTTATAAGAAGCAAGAAGGGATCTGAGAACTTTCCCAATGATCTCCTCTTGATCCAAGACTCCACCAGCACATCTAATGCCACAAACAAGCTCATTTACTCTTGGCATAAAGGTAGTGATATTTTCATCTTCTCTCATCTTCAGATTTTCAAATTTCCCTTTCAAATTTTGTAGCCTTGCACATCTAACATACATGTCTCCTTCATGCAAAAGTTCCAAATTTTTCCAAATCTCAAAAGCAATTTGTAGATCAACAACATTTGTAAGATCTGAATCAAACAAGGTGCTTAGAAGGGCTTCTTTAGTTCACAAATTGTTTTCAGCATCTGTGATTTCACTTGCAAATTTCAGGCCATTCTGAGGAGGTGTATACTTTGTTGTAGCCATGGTCCAGTACTGCATTCCCATACATTGTAAGTGACATTGCATGCGACTTTTCCAAAGATTAAAATTGGTTACATCAAACTTCAGACTATCCTTCTTGTAGGATGACATCCCGGATCTCCTCAAGCAGTTAAGCTCCTTTTAGAGGAACTTGGCTCTGATACCAATTTTTAGATTTAGGATAGACAACTAAGAGGGGGATGAATTAGTTGTAAAACTTTCTTCCAATTAAGGATATTAATAAATCAATCATGGAAACATAATGCATTAAATCAAGAACAAAAACACATCAACACATAAGACACCAAAATTTTGACATGGAAAACCCGGTTAAGGGAAAAACCACGGGATGATTAACCCAAGATTGTATTCTCTGTTAGAAGAATAGAAAGAACAAAATGGCACATGCCAATTAGGGCTCACTGCCTACAAGAGACACACTATCTATAAAATAATAAGTATCACATACTTGAATAGGAGAATAGCATCTTAACCATGCTTGAATTAGTTCCATTTAAGCCCCAAAACTTTTTCTTTGCCTTTCACTTTCTTCCTTGCTACCACACTCTCATCTCCACAAGACACTTTGAAATGACTTTACAACTCTTTATTTATACAAGACATCGACTTAGGAATAATCATCTGAGTCGGAAAACATCTACAAGATGTGTAATTCATTTGGTTGACCAAACCTAGGAAGAACACCATCATCCAAAAGTTATTCTTCAATTGCAAGGTCAAACTCTAATGTGGACCATCAACACAAACTGGACATGATCCAAAGACCTCCACAAGCTTGCCTGAATCACCAAGAACATCCACACTTCATCTTCTTACTAAAATCCTTATCTCCTTCATCCAGAACCTCAAGAACACAGTCTATCATCACTGTCACGATGGAATAGATGCTTGCGGACCTCCAGACCACTAACCAATTGAGTTATATCTTCACATGGACTTCCCAAACACTCCAAATCCATAGAATAGGATATTGCATTTTTGGATCCCATCGGACCTATCTATGGCACTCTGTCACCTCTGAACACCTGTCAGAACTGGTTTACTTGAGTGGCCACAACTTCTTCAGATCTTTATGTGGACCTCTGAAATCTTTACTGGATCATCTTAAGAGTCATATCTACAAACCCTTTGAATCACATCCTATGATAGTCATCTTATCTTGGATCTTTACTTTACTGTCTTCACTGTTCCTCTCTGTTCCTGATATGATAAACTTTCTCAATATCCTTAGCACATAGCTCATCTAATCCTTATCATCAATGCAATAGGAGTATGTTGACATCAATGACAACACCGGCTACGCCCATACTTGCAACAATAACATCCCTCCAAATAAACCTCAATATGTTCTCCATCAAAAAGCCTACAACCTTGAATAAAAAATATGTCCATGTCCCTATTCTTGTTATAAAAATCTAGCTCACTACATATTTTGTGTCAAGGGATTCCAATCCCCTAACATTCCAACTAAAACAATGGATTTCTTTCATCAATTACTAAACTTAGGTGGAGTTGGGTTTGTCTCCATTGTAAAATCTATCAAAGCATTTAGGGATCTAATCATCCTTGCCTTTTTTACCAGGTTTAACATTACTATTTGTCCTACTCATGTTCTTTCTCTTTTTACCTTCCTCATTTGTTTTGTCTATCTCATCAATATATTTTTTCCCCTTTTTTCCAATTATTAGTTCATGCTTCCCTCCTATTGGGGTAGATTTTGCCTTCATGCCACTCAACTTGTGGACATCCATAGCCACAGCTTGGGTGTGTGTATATGGAAAAATGGATTAAATCTAAACTAAATAAAACCAAAGAACCCAATAACATAAAGGAAACGAATCTAAGTAAAAGCCATAAATCACCAATCAAAGACAAATGAAAGCTCTTACCAAAACCTGTATTGTTCCCTTTTGGAGATAATGTAGAATTGCTCAATGAAATTGCAAAGCCATAGCTGCAACAAGCAAGTGTAGTGCTCAAGAGATCAATGTCAAAAGATCGTTATAGTGCTCAATCGACGCGTTGTGTATGCTCAAAGCTCTGTTAAGTATGCCTGAGAATACGATCGAAGAGAGAGAGTAAATGAAGGAGATGAGGGGGGTTTATATAGATTTCAAGGAAGATTGATCAACGGTCCATATAATTCAGAAGAATCAACGGAGGAGATAAGTTGAGGAATGTGCAATGAATGAGAAGAAGACATGTGTCTTGCTTTCTTTTGCATGAGAGGAGTTATCAAGAATAGAAGAATGAGTTAACTGAAGAGATAAATCAATTAAAAGAATAAAGCAATTAGTTAAGTGATTTAAAACAAGAAGAAGAGATTTGCATGAGAAAAGAAGATATTTTGCTTTATTAAATATAGAAATATTTAATTGATGAGCAAGAAAGTTTGAGTTATATTAGAGATAACTCAAATTAGAAGAAAAAGGCAATTTAAATAAATAATTGATTTATTTAAATTTAGAGAAGATATTTTGGAAGAAATAATTAAATAATTAGAATTATTTAATTTAGAAGATTTGAAAAGCAAATTAAATAAATAAATTTATTTAATTGTAGATAAGAGGGAATTGTGATGAATTAATTAAATAATTGGATATATTTAATTAATGTAGATGTGAATTTTGGAAAGCGAATAATGATCAAATTAAATAATTAAAATTATTTAATTGTGGAAGAATATAGAGGAATTTGATTTAATTAATTAAATAAAGAGGATTTATTTAATTAATGTTGAATTTAGGAGATTTAGAAGAATTTGATGAAATTAATTAAATAATTAGATTATTTAATTAATGTTTGCAATGCAGGTGATGAGACAGATAACGAAATGCAAGTGATTAGGAAGAAATGACGAAATGCAAGTGATGCGACGACTTGGTCATTTTAGGGTGTCTACATTTTGCCCCTCTTTGATGCGATGCAGCTTACAGCATTGCTTCAAAGAAAACGATTGTTGAAGATGTAATACAATTTTGGCGAGAGAATATGTTGGCTGTATGTTTACTTTGTAAGTCAGTCAATTTGTGTTATGGTTTATCTTTTGTTCCTTTTCCATTACCTAATCAAAGCTACCTTGATTTATCTATAATCTTGGTATGCTGCGATGCAGTACGGATTTGGGGCATAGTCCTTGCTTTCTATGTGCCGTGTTTGAGGAATGATCTTTAGTATCTTTCTTAGCATTCTATTTATCTTGTGTGTGTTATGTCCTAGCATCTTATATATTAATAATTCTTCTTGCATTCGCATGTATTGAAGTTTATTTTATGTTCAAGACTATGGCTCATTCACATGTTCCAACAAGGTTATATTATGTCTAAGGGGATCTAAGTTCAAACCGCTTGCTTGCAGAGTCAACATCCATGCACTCAGATATTACAGCACCTTGGTCTTTTATACCTTGGTGGCAAACTATCCACGTGCCAGAATGTGTATATGGAAAAATGGATTAAATCTAAACTAATAAAACCAAAGAACCCAATAACATAAAGAAAACGAATTTAAATAAAAGCTATGACGAATAATCAATGCAATAAAGACTTTTACCGAAATCTGTGTTGTTTCCTTTGGATTGAATGTAGAATTGCTCAATGAAATTGCAAAGCCATAGCTGCAACAAGCAAGTGTAGTGCTCAAGAGATCAATGTCAAAAGATCGTTATAGTGCTCAATCGACGCGTTGTGTATGCTCAAAGCTCTGTTAAGTATGCCTGAGAATACGATCGAAGAGAGAGAGTAAATGAAGGAGATGAGGGGGGTTTATATAGATTTCAAGGAAGATTGATCAACGGTCCAGATAATTCAGAAGAATCAACGGAAGAGATAAGTTGAGGAATGTGCAACGAATGAGAAGAAGACATGTGTCTTGCTTTCTTTTGCATGAGAGGAGTTATCAAGAATAGAAGAATGAGTTAACTGAAGAGATAAATCAATTAAAAGAATAAAGCAATTAGTTAAGTGATTTAAAACAAGAAGAAGAGATTTGCATGAGAAAAGAAGATATTTTGCTTTATTAAATATAGAAATATTTAATTGATGAGCAAGAAAGCTTGAGTTATATTAGAGATAACTCAAATTAGAAGAAAAAGGCAATTTAAATAAATAATTGATTTATTTAAATTTAGAGAAGATATTTTGGAAGAAATAATTAAATAATTAGAATTATTTAATTTAGAAGATTTGAAAAGCAAATTAAATAAATAAATTTATTTAATTGTTGTGCATGATTTTGGAAGAATAAAGATTATAAATAAAATATTTGATTTTATTTATTTTTAGAGGATTGAGATAATTTAAATAAATTTGCATGATTTATTTAAATTTAGAAGAACAATTGATTTAATTAAATAATGTAAATTATTTAATTGTAGATAAGAGGGAATTGTGATGAATTAATTAAATAATTGGATATATTTAATTAATGTAGATGTGAATTTTGGAAAGTGAATAATGATCAAATTAAATAATTAAAATTATTTAATTGTGGAAGAATATAGAGGAATTTGATTTAATTAATTAAATAAAGAGGATTTATTTAATTAATGTTGAATTTAGGAGATTTAGAAGAATTTGATGAAATTAATTAAATAATTAGATTATTTAATTAATGTTTGCAATGCAGGTGATGAGACAGATAACGAAATGCAAGTGATTAGGAAGAAATGACGAAATGCAAGTGATGCGACGACTTGGTCATTTTAGGGTGTCTACAGGGTGTAATGCCCCTCACATTCTAACAGTTCTGAGAGAGTTGCTAGTTTTTCATTGCATTTATACAGTTTCGAGACATTTGGATTAGTAGGTTATGGTTTAAGTTTACTTTGACCTTGATGGATTATGTTTGATTGATATATTTAGACATGTGTTATGAGTTATGATGACATTATTATTACTTTAGTTAGGATATGTTGGACATGGTTAGTAATGGATTAATATTTGCATATCTTATTAGATCCTTTGATATCTATTTTCCTATGCAGTGGTTATAATCTTGTTCAAGAGTAGGGACGGTGTAGTATTACTCACTTCGAGTACCCTACTACACCGTGATTCTCTAACTCTCTATGTGTAGTAATATATGTATTTGATCGTATACAACCAATTGTTCGGATGTAGGCTACAGGTACTGAGCCTAGACTCCCCTTGATATAGCAGGTTTGAGCGGGCTCTTGCACCAATGGGTATCAGTGATGGGAGATAATGCGAGGTCTATTCCACTAGGTCAGTCCTTGTCTTTTGTGGTGGTCTCGAGTCAGGTTGTGATGCTTGGTCTTTGCCTTTTATATTGGTAATCTTGTGTTGTCGAGTATCGTCGACTTGTGTTAATAATGTTTTTGTGTAGTTAGATAATACTTTAATGATTTCTTATTAAAATAATAATGCTTCAATTTTGCTATTGGATAATATTCAGTTTAGCCTAGACCTTGGAATGACACCATTGTAAGATTTTAATAGACTAGAATTAATTGTCTATTTATCCTAGTGTATTTGCATCATAAGTTGTGGTTTCAAGATATAGTATCTAGCTTATTAAAGAATAATTTTGGTTATGTATTAATGGTTGTTGGTTGTCAAATATGTTTTCTAGATTTGGGAATCTTTATAAAAGTAAGAATTAAAATTTTGTCTAAGTAGTGGTATGTGGGGTAACAGATACATGTCTGTGATAATTTATGAGATGAGCCATTTTTATTTTGGTTTGGAGGGGAGTTGGAGAGAAAAAAAGGCAGAGATTGGGGAGCAAAAACAAAGGATTTCGTTACAGAAATTTGGAGAAAAACATCTTTTTTTGGAGGCCTTCAGGTGGTATTCTTTTCGCATTTGCAACTCAGTTCAAGGTGTTTCCACTTCTAAAGTAGCTTTGCAAGTAAGTTCTTATGTTTTAACCATTCTCTGTTGATCTAGAGATAATTTTGATATTGCTAGGTCCACATTCTTTTAGCCCTGTAGAGTCCTCTGTAATGCAAAGTAAGAAGTATTTAAGTGTTGTGGTGTTCAGGTTATGAAGCTCTTTAATGATGCATGAATGGATTTCTATTTGTAAGTCATTCCAGGGTTGAATTCTTATCTATAAATAAAACAAGCTTTTGCACCATAGGAAATTTGAGATCTTTAGGATTTATACCGATAGGATCAAACAAGTAGTTTAGAAAAAATTTCTTGACAAAAGATGTTATCTTTCTCGGAGAATCCTAACAATTTAGGAAGAAATAGCTTTTTTCCCTCACATCTGTACCTCCTTCATCGTGCTCTTTCCCTGTGTGTGCCCCAACTATCAGTGTGTTTTGGCATGTTAAGGAGGTTTCATTTTTGAGTCGTAGCATGCCATATCTATGAATCCTCGCTTAGCATCTTTTAGAAGGAATACTTGAACCTATTCAAATAATCTCTCTTGGGTATATCCCATAATTGTAACAAACTACCAAATTTGTTCTATGCCATTTGTCAGCCAAACCCTCTACATCTTTGTTTTTGTCAATTCTACTCCTTGCAGCAATTTTGTGGTTGTTGACCTATACACTAGGCTACCCAAACATAGATAATATAGAAAGATCATAGTCATTGCACTCCAACTCAATCAGAATCATCGTAGGAATACATAGTCACTCACCATGAGTAAATTGTCACATTTCCATAGACTTTACCAATTCTTTTTTCTAGTATTGGTGCTCTCAGGTTTGCCAGTGGTAGATCAAACCCTACTCACATCTTAAACTAAGAAGTAAATCTCACTTAGGGTTCAAAGGCAATGGTTGATTGTCTAGCTATCTCTTGTTAATTAGCGAAGCCACATGCATCTTATTGTTTCACCTTGTTGTATACTACAATCATCACCTATCTCGTGGGATATACTCTTCCATCGCTTGGCCAACATGATACCTTTGTGCACATCTTGAAAATATTATGATTAACCCATTGTTTAGCCTCTCTGAGGTGAGTCAAATTGGTTCAAATGACTAGATAGGTCTCCTTTACATTATTAAAAAACCCTGGAAATTATTAAGTATGTTCCTCATAAGCATACTCTTTATTAATGTTGCCAACGAATATATTTGCCAGGTCATTGTAATCATAATATTAGCTCATTTAAAGGTATGCATCCTTATTGTAGTCACTTCTGTCTAACTCTGTACTCGCAGTAGGTTCAAAAAATAGGCAACTTTCATAGGAATGATGTTGGCCAAAGATTATAGGAATTGCCCTCAATTTCCTCTATAGAATAGTAGGATTGGAAAGTTTTAGAGTAGGTAGTCTAAATATAACTAGTTTCCACCTTTCCACTACCGAAGACTAGTTCTTTTTTTTTAGAAGCAAATCTATGATTGTTAGTCGACGTGGCTTGTTAGGGAACCGTCGATAGTAGGTCGAAAGGGTGTCTCTTTTGCATAGAAAATAAATGTGTTTCTTTCTTGTAAATATGTTTATTAGTAATTCAAAATGGTAACATGATTATTGGAATGTGGTGTTATGTTAGGAGAAGTATATTGGTTTCTAGTAGTTTGCTTGAAATTATAGATGCTTATTAATAATTTAGGCTTAGTAGTATTTCTAAGTTGTAGCACGGCAGATATGAATCCATACCTAGGGAAATACATATGCAATAATTTGATTATTGAAATGGTCTTATGTTAGAAAGTCATATAGGGTTATATTAGTTTTGTATTTGAAAATGTTATTAGTGATTTATGCTTGAAGTTTGATCCATAGATGCTTTTAGAAAGAGTTATATTTAATTATAGTTAATTCAATAGAGGTTGTGGAGGGTCAAATAGATGTAAATAGTTATAGTTGTTCTTTTTTTTTATATGTAATTGATAGTATTAAAATATAGAATTAGATGTTCGTATAGTTGCGCACGAAATCAAAATGTGATCTAGTGAATTTTAATTAAAACATTTAAATTTAGATACTTTTATTAATCGAATCAAGGAAGTGTATTTTGATTATATTAAAGGAATTAAAGTATTTTTTGGGGGGGGGTTGTTATAGTAATGAACTTAATTTATAACTTTTCATTGTTTTTAGATTTAGTTAAGATGATCAAATTTTGATTCTCCATCTTTCATGTCATTAATTCCTTGAGATTTAATGTTGCAATTTGGGATACCCTTGTGTAAGTCAATATTTTGTCATGATAAGATTTGGAGCAAGTGGTCAAGTTGTATGTCCAAGGACTATGATGATTATGGTTTTAATTCAGTTAACGTCTTACAGTATGTCTCTTGTTCATGTATGGGGGTCTTGGTATCATATTCATGGAAGTTTGATGTAATTGGTCTATGACATTTCTTAGTTTGGAGTCACATGTTACAAATCAAGTGTCAAGTTGTTAAAACTTTGTTCCATTTTGGATAAAGGCCTTATTTGTGATTAGTGTCTATGTGCCGACTCCAAGGTTAGGTTTGCATTCTATTTTGTTAATTTTTCAGTTCAAATGATGTTTTTGATTAAGTGGTCATGTGGATAAGGGAAAAATTTTATTACAGAAATGAGAATTAGAAGTGTTGAATTGTGAAAATCAGATGTTATTAGTCCCTTGCTCTTATATGTTGTTTTAGATACCGATTAGGGGTGCTAGTTGTTTGAGGGGGAGTTGCTTCCATGGTGGGGCCGGTGCCCAAAGTGGCTACCTAGAAAACTCCATGGAAGTGGTAAGCAAGTGATAACTAATAATTGATCTAGGTGGGTTGGGTAGTAATCCATATAACAAGATAAGTATGATGCCTCACCCATGCCTTGAGTGCTTTCATAGGCTAAGGATGGGATGAGAAGGCCTGGTTGGCAAGGTCGACCTCCTCATCTCGATGAGAGGAAGTGTGGACTCTGCATGTGTCACCCTATGGGGCCAGTGCCTATAGAGAGGTCACCAGGAAAACCATAGATGGGGTCTAGCTTCTAGTGAGAGATACCCTAGAAAACCCATGATAGGACCATGCGATGACACTCTCCCTGCTGTAGCGTAGTTACTTGTTGTTTTATCTTTTGTTGCTACCTCTAGAGTGCAGATTTGTCTTGATGGTTGATTCTATCTTATCTTATTGATTTGTCTTGCTTTGTCAACTTCTATCTTGTTCGTGCAACCTTGTTATCATGTGTGCCTATTTGGAGTCTGTATCTTGTTGTTTCATTATTGTGACTTCGACCTAGTGGATCCTCGATGTTATCTCCTAGCTTGGTGGGGTGGACCTTAGGGTTCCACATGGATGGTAGATAGAGCTATCCATTGGTCTTCTTGGAGATGTGGTTCGAGTCCTTGCAGAAGTAATCCAGTTATAGAATTACATAACTCATTCAGTGTTGTTGTATACTTTCATATTTATTCAGTTATCAACCGACATGATCGGTCTTGTAATCTTGTACTGTAAATTTGTAATTTAACTATCTTACTAATGTAAAAAGTTGTTCTTATCTGTAGTAGCAATATAATATTTATCACTTGTATGGTTTATCTTCATTGCACTAATGCAGTTATGTTTCCCTAGAGGAGTTAGAAGTGCACTTTACTTAATGTTGTGTAATATGATATCTTTGGTTATTAATATTGGAAATTTCTTGCTTTAAAAAAAAATTATTTCTGGAATGTTGCACTTGTTTGTCTTGCACTCTAGGGTTGCATGACAAGGCATCACATTTGGTATCAGAGCCAAGTTTAAACACTGGGTACTCTGGTTACAATTGAGCCCATTATGTGACCTAGTGCTTAAACTCTGTAGAGTAACTTATATTCATGTTGTGACCCTTTCTGAATGTAATAATTTGCCTTTTGGTGTTGTAGGTAGATGCCTAGAGGTAGGGACCGAGGTCGTAGTAGAGTTAGGGGTCATGGGAGAGGTGGTGGAGGTACACCTCCTTCCAGTTCTCCTCATGAGAGTACCCATGAAGGCGGGGGTTAGAATATGGAGGGTTAGGGTCAGCCTAAAGGAGCCCAGTTGAGATAGATTTTTGAGGAGGCCCTTGCCCATCTAGGCCCTAGACAGGAGGTTGAGCAACCTACAGGAGGTCAGGAGGTAGATCAGTCGGGTCCTAGAGTGAGAGAGATATCTCCTAGGCAGAGAGAGTTGACAGCGGAGTAGGAGACCACACTAGCCATCCATATGAGAGATCTTTTGAGGGCATGCCCTCCCACCTTTGATGGAGCTAGTAGTGGTCTAGAGGTGGAGACTTGGTTATTAGATATAGGTAGGTGTTTCTCCATGCATCTGTATGGAAGTAACACCAAATCCATATGTGCTATTTTGCATCTCTGAGGATTTGCTTTGACTTGGTTGCAGTTAGAGGAGTAGAACCTACATTTGGACATTAGCACCATCTCTTGGGAGTTATTTTTAGAGAGGCTTAGAGCCCATTTCCTTTCTGACCATTGGAGGCAGCGCTGTGCAGATGAGCTTCACGACCTGAGGCAAATGGCCATGACAGTTGAGCAGTATGAACGTAGATTTTATGAGCTCAAGCAGTATGCAGGTATCGAGGATGACGAATTTATGTTGGTGCAACATTTTATCAGGTGCTTGAATGCCTAGATTAGTGGAGGGGTTCATGTATTCAAACCTAAGACTATGGAAGTTTTCATGGAGAAAGCCTGATTAGTGGAGAAGAATTTGGCTATGGCACTCGGTGGGCATACAGGTGTGCATATTCGCAGTGCACCTTCTTCAGGATATGGTTTCCGAGGTGGTCACACTTAGGCATTAGGTTCTCATGCACCCTCTAAGGGTGGACAGCAGCAGGAGTACTCTCAGTCCAAGCTAAAGAATTCACAGTATCAGTAAGGTAATAGATTTCAAAACAAGAGGAACCAAAATTTGCATCATTCTAGGCAGGAACATGCTGAGCGTACTGCACAAAGCACACAGTCTATAGTGAGCAAGGGTAGTTTCCAGCAGTCTAGTGCTTTCCAAGGTGGTAGTGGTTTTGGTATAGGCACAGGGTGTTTCTCTTGTGGCCAGCAGGGCCATATTGCTAAACTGTTCCCGCAGAAGGGTGCTTCAAGGTTTAGACATCGATCAACGGCTTTAGAGCCAACGGTTGGTGATGCAGGGAGATCACACAGAGTCTTTGCAGTGGTTGATAACTGTCAGGTAGAGCATCAAGGCACTATGGTGGAGACTTCTAGTTTTATGTGAGGTATTAGTTTTTCTATTCTTTTTTATTCTGGTTCATCTGAATTGTTCATATCTCCTTCTCTTGTGGACCGTTACGGCTTAGTGGCAACAAAGAATGATGATAGGTGGCAGGTTGAGTTAGCTTCTGGGGCTAAGGTCGTAGTTGAGTCCCTAGTGCCTGGTTGTGAGTTGAGGATTGACTCTTTATCCACTACAGTAGACCTTCGTACCCCTTGGATCATATGATATAGTTTTGGGGATGGATTGGTTAGAGGCCCATCAGGCAGTGATTGATTGTTAGCATAAGTTTGTTAGATGTGTGGATGACTTCGGTGCAGAGGTGGAGGTGGTAGGAGTTCAAAGACCTACTTCCCTATGTATGATCTCCACTATGCAACTCAACAGATGCATGCGTTAGGGATGTGAGGTTTTTGTAGTATCTGTTAGTGACTTAGAGATGGAGGAGAGTCGAGAAGCATCTCTTGATGATCATCCACTTTTGAGGGAGTATGCTGATTTTTTTCCATCTAATATTCTGGGGATGCCACCTAAGCATGACATCGACTTCAGGATTGACCTTGTTCCAGTACAGAGCCCATCTCTCAAGCTCCATACAGGATGACCACTTAGGAGCTTAAGGAGCTTTGACTGCAGTTGGAGGAGCTGTTAGCCAAAGGGTTCATTCGACCTAGTGTTTCTCCTTGGGGAGCACCTGTGATCTTTCTGAAAAAGAAGGATGGATCTCTGCGACTATGTATCGATTATTGACAGCTCAACAAGGTGATAGTGAGGAATAGGTATCCCTTGCCTCGGATCGATGATTTGTTTGACCAGATTAAGGAGGCCAAGGTATTCTCTAAAATTGACCTTAAGTTGGGATATCACCAGTTGAGGATATTTGAGGTAGATATTCACAAAATAGCATTACATACCTGTTATGGACATTATGAATTCACAGTGGTACCATTTGGGTTAACAAATGCACCTTCAGTTTTCATGAGCCTGATGAATGGTGTTTTCCATACTTATCTCAAAAGATTTGTCCTTGTATTTCTAGATGATATATTGATCTATTCAAGGACAATGAAGGAGCATGAGGAGCATTTGCGTCAAGTGTTGCAATGTCTAAGAGAAAACCAGCTTTATGCCAATTTGTAGAAATACAAATTCTTTCAGATAGAGGTGAAGTATTTGGATCATGTTATCTCTGGAGAGGGTATTGCAGTGGATCCTTTGAAGATCCAAGCTATCATGGAATGGCCTACACCCACTATTGTTTCTGAGGTCCGTAGTTTTATGGGATTGGTAGGTTACTATAGTCGTTTTGTTATGGGGTTTTCGAGGATTGCCCATCCTATTACTTCTCTTTAGAGGAAAGGGAAGAAGTTTGTATGGTCAGAGCAGTGTCAAGCAGCTTTTCAGACTCTTAAGGAGCAGTTGACCAGTGCACCTATTTTAGTAGTTCCTGATCCTACTAGGGACTTTGTTGTTTGTACCGATGCTTCTTTGGAGGGTTTGGGACCAGTTCTGATGCAGGATGGTTGCGTGGTTGCCTATGAGTCTCGCAAACTCAAGGATCACAAATTGAACTATCCCACTCATGACCTGGAGTTAGCGGCTATTGTGCATGCCTTGGTGAGATGGAGGCATTTCCTTTTAGGGCATCAGTTTGAGCTACATAGTGATCATCATAGTTTGTAGTATATTTTCATGTAGCCAAACTTGAATGCGAGGCAGAGGCGTTGGATGGAGTTCTTGTGTGAGTATGACTTTAAGGTCAGATATATTCAGGGAAAAGAGAATGTGGTAGGAGATTCTCTTAGTCATTGGCGGCATGAGATCTCAGCAGTCTCTCTCTCAGTCAATTTGAGAGGTCAGATTCTCGCATCACTTCCTACTGACAGTTGGTGTCAGGAGGTGAGATCTGAGATTGAGTCTGTTAGACCTTTACAAGGTAGATCCTCTAGTTACTCTCTTGAGTTAGATGGTCTTTTGTGACATTTGGGTCATATCTATGTTCCTAGTTCTGAGGGTCTTCGTACCCTAGTGTTGTTAGAGGTGCATCAGGTACTCTATTCTGCTCATCTGGGTGTCAAGAAGATACATGCAAACCTACGTCAGCTATACTTTTGGAGTGGTATGAAGCAAGATATTGTTGATTTTGTGTCGAGATGTCTTGAGTATCTGAGGGTGAAGGGGGAGCATCAGCATCCTATAGGTCTTTTGTAGCCTCATTTGATTCCAGAGTGGAAGTGGGATATCATTTCGATAGACTTCATTGTTGGTTTGCCAGTATCCTCTCACTGACACAATGCTATTATGGTCACTATGGATAGGTTGATGAAGGTAGCTCACTTCTCTCCTATTCATGCTTCTTATGTACAATGCTTCTATGGTGGCTAGAGTGTTCATGGAGGACATCATCAGACTTCATGGGATTCCCTATAGGATCATCTCTGACAGGGATCTAGTGTTCACTTCTGCCCTTTGGACTTCTTTGTAGCATGCCTGGGGACATAGCTGAACTTTAGTTCAGTTTACCATCCTAAGACTGATGGTTAGATTGAGAGAGTTAATCAGGTTCTCAAGGATATGTTGAGGATGTATGTGATGGATCAATAGAGCTATTGGGAGGACTATTTACACCTGGTGGAGTTTGCCTATGATAATGAATATCATATATTCTATTGGCATGTCTCCATTTTAGGCCTTGTATGGTCATCCATGTAGGACCCCTTTGAGTTGGGATCATCTGGAGGATAGAGTCCTTCTAGGACCAACTATGCTTAGAGATTTGGAGCAACAGGTTGAGAGGCTTAGAGAGCATCTGGTGGTAGCCCAAGATAGATAGAAAAAGTATGTAGATGCTCATAGGATCGATCGTCAGTTTTCAGTTGGGGATCGAGTGTTCTTGCGTGTGCAACCAGGAAAGAGTCCAATTTGCTACGGAAAGGACTCTAAGCTAGCATGGCACTTTGTTGGACCTTTTGAGGTGTTGGAGAGGATTGGTCTAGTTGCTTATCATCTTGCTTTGCCTCCTAGCATTTCACACATCCATGATGTGTTTCATGTTTCTGTACTTAGACCTTACTATCCAGATATTGCTCATGTTCTTGATTGGACTACTCTACAGGTAAAGGACGGGCCACTGGCTTTAGAGCCCATAGGCATTCTACAGCATAGGAGACTTGCTCTCAGGGGCAGAGATGTGGAGCAAGTTAGCATCCAGTGGGATCCTAATAATGAGACTTCTTCTACATGGGAGGATGCTTCCAAGATGAGAGAGTTATATCCTTACTTATTTGCAAGCTTCCAAGAGTAAGCCTGATTCAAGGGGGGGAGGATATAATGCTCCTCACATTTTGGCTTGTGATAGTTGTTAGTTTCATATTTCACTCTGACAGTTCTGAGACAGTTGCTAGTTTTTCATTGCATTTATACAATTCTGAGACATTTGGATTAGTAGGTTATGGTTTATGTTTACTTTGACCTTGATGGATTATGTTCGATTGATATATTTAGACATGTGTTATGAGTTATGATGACATTATTATTACTTCAGTTAGGATGTGTTGGACATGATTAGTAATGGATTAATATTTGCATATCTTATTAGATCCTTTGATATCTATTTTCCTATGTAGTGGTTATAATCTTGTTCAAGAGTAGGGATGGTGTAGTATTACTCGCTTCGAGTACCCTACTATGCCATGATTCTCTAACTCTCTATGTGTAGACATATATGTATTTGATCGTATACAACCAATTATTTAGATGCAGGCTGCAGGTACTGAGCCTGAACTCCACCTGATATAGTAGGTTTGAGTGGGCTCTTGCACCAATGGGTATCAGTGATGGGAGATAACGTGAAGTCTATTCCACTAGGTCAGCCCTTGTCTTTTGTGGTGGTCTCGAGTCAAGTTGTGATGCTTGGTCCTTGCCTTTTATATTGGTAATCTTGTGTTGTGGAGTATCGTCAAGTTGTGTTAATAATGCTTTTGTGTAGTTGGATAATACTTTAATGATTTCTTATTAAAATAATAATGCTTCAATTTTGCTATTGGATAATATTTGGTTTAGCCTAGACCTTGGAATGACACCTTTGTAAGATTTTAATAGACTAGAATTAATTGTCTATTTAGTTGGCCGATAGGCCATTCTATATGTTCACACATCTTGTAACTGCCAAAAATTTGGTAGTTCCACTACTTTCATCGTCCACAAATTTTTTTTTAAAAAAATGGTAGTCCCACTACTTTCATCATCCACAAATTTTCCACTCCACAAATTTAAATTTTGTAATTGGCAAAAAAATTTGGTAGTCCTAATAGAATTAAATAAAAAATTCTATGATGGTGGAACTGCCATGCCACACAAGAAAATAAAGGTTTGAGGTTGCCAGCACCAAATTAAAATTTGTAACTGGCAAAAAAAATTGGTAGTCCTAATAGAATTAAATAAAAAAGTCTATGATGGTGGTGCTACCATGCCACACAGGCAAATAAAGGTTTGAGGCTGCTAGCACCAAATAAAGAAAACTCATTAAATTTTATCCTCCATGCATTGGACAATTAAGAAATGGTACAACCCACCACTAACTAAATTAGAATCTATTAAAACTCAAGCGAGCATATCAAATTGCAATATTTAGGAGTTTTCCTTCCACAATATTGCAAAGGGGCTAGAAAGACAACAAGTAGAGGCCGGGCTCTGATATCAATTCCACAGGAATCACACACCAAGGTTTGTTTCGACTGCTTCCTTCTCTTACTTAAATTTTTCATTATGCCGAAAACATTTTCTTTGCAATGGATTGTGTATGCTTGAATTCTTCATTGTGCTAAAAATCTTTGCTTTGAAATGGATTTTTGTATGCTCAAAACTCCATACTTAACTAGTTGTATTGTACTTGTCCTCTGCATTTACAGGGAGATTCAGTTCATTAGCCTCGTGGCATGCAAATTTGTTTTTTGAAACCACACAATTTGAGGTATGTGAAAGAGTATGCAAATGATAAATAAAAATGGAAACAAACATTTATAAATCAAATATTTATTCTTATCAATTTAGTTATATAATCTGCTTATAACTACTGGTCAAATTATAGGCAAATTTCAATTTATAAAGAGAATCAAATTTACCAGCCCACTTGAAAATCAATGGATCTTTGAGTTCCAGCTATATATGTGGATTTATTGGTAAGGGGTATGGTCCAATTCATAAGAACAACCAAACCAATCCAACCTTTTTTCTTTGCCTGTATTTACAAAAGAACAATAGGATGTACTTGAGGAATTTTTTCTAGAAGTACACAACAGTCTTCATGGAAAAATTCTACCTTGATTGACAAAAGAAATTGAAATTGATCTTATATGAATATCCACAAAAGAGAAAACAAGGTCAAAGATCAAAGTTCATCCAAAGAAAGAAGAATCAGTATACAAGAACATGGTGTAAAGGGAGTAACTTTTAAAGCCAAAAGTAAGAGAACACCACCTGATATTTTTCCCTGTATAACTCCACAGCTGTTGCATGTGCTAACAATACATTATGGGCAACAATATAGGGCTCAACAATTGTCTTTCTAGAAGTACAATTTCTACAAGGGTATGAACAATATTGAGGAGTGAAGTGGCCATCGTCATAGCCTGCAAATGAAAATATAATGGGTTCATTGAAAGTTGACCAGTACTTAATTCTATCCCCAAATTCTCTGAAGCATATGTCTGCATAAGCCACAAAGTCTTCCTTGCAAGAATTAAAACATGGCATCAGATAAAATAAAATCATTTCTATTCTGATGTGCATAAATGAAATACTAAAGAGACTAAGAAGATCCAAGAGATGTTTCATTGTTAACACTCTCGTTTGAATGCATGCTTTCTTGGCTTTTGCCCACACTTTGGTCGAAAGCTTCCCACTTGCATTCACCATGACTGCTCTGGCCATATTGGCCTACAAGATTAACATAAACAATATATACCCATTATTTTCTTGCAGTATTTAGCAATTCACTCAGGGATGAAACCAAGGTAGCAACTTTCCTAGGGAGCAGATTATAACTACTATTCTAATTTATTCTATTTTGGCACAACTAGAGAGAGAATACTGGAGAAAGCTAAGTGAGTTGGAGTTACTTCAGGACTCCACATTGGTTTGCGACTTTAACTATGCTTCCATATCTTGTACACCTGCCAATCACATTTGTTTAAAAGTTTCTAGTGCCTTTTCAACATATCTATTTTGTACATATCATGTAATCATTTCATGAGGCATTTTATTCAGCCATTCATGTTTTTATATGTGCTTTCCACATTTCGTGAACATGGCTACCAAGGTGGCTGCAACTAACAAGAATCTCTCTTCATTATGTTTGGTGGAAGTCCATATCCCTCTTATGGCTCCCATTTGGGCATGCTGGGGGAAGATGTTGATAGAGGTTGTGGATTTTTCTTTACACCTACACACTGCACCTGCTTAAAAGTTTCTAAAGCCATTTTAATGAATATCAATACCTTACAATCTTGGCATTTCATTTAGGCGCAAGTGGAGAAGATGTTGAAATGAGTTGCAACCTCAGGTTTCATATCTGCCAATTGCATTTTCTTACAAGTTCTTAAAGCCCTTTTTAGGAATGCATTTTGATGCATATTCTGCAAACATTATAGTTCATGAGATGACATTACTCTTTTGGGGGCAGCCTGTTAAACAGTCCAACACCTTGTCTATGTGTCTAGATCTTGCATACAAGTCTTCTAGAGCATTTCGGCTGGGCTTAAACAGCACACTCTAAGCTTTGACTGCTTAGGTGGCGCATGTGGGCCCGTGTTTTTGTTCCCCTACTCAACAGTCAGCTGCATCTCCAACTGTATTATCTACCACATTGAATTTGGAGAATTTTTCAAGCTTCCTCAACAAATCCCTTTCATACATATCCTTTGATCATTTGATTCTTTTAGAAACACTCAATGCTCCTCTTCATCTAAAACAGAGAGCGGCTTATCTTCTTTATATAGTTAAATGTTATCTTCTTTGTATAATTAAATTTTTTAATGACAAACTGCTATTGTTTATCACTAAATTTTGTAGATCCTCCTCTATTGTCTTTAGAACCCTTATAATCTCTATAAAGAGATGTCTTGTAACTATTGTCTAATCAGTGAATTCAAAAGTAATATACAGACAGTCCTATAGTCAATACAAAAAACTATAAATTTTCTACCTATGTTATAGTTCTGGTGTGGTGTTTAATTTTTTGTTGGTTGTTTAGTTATGCTATGTAATATTCATATTCAATACTATATGCTGTAAGTGGTATTTGTTTTGCTTAGATAAACTTATAGTCTTATCTTAAACATTTGTATGTAAAGGTGAAATTAATTTTTATTTCACTGAGATAAGTTGATAGATAGAATAGCTAGCATTGACATAATTTATGCTTAGTAAGGAATTTGGAGCTTTATATTTAGGAGTTTTTATTTATAGTTACTGCACTCATGCATGGTAAAGAAGAAAAAAAAATCAATTATTTTTTTAATGCCAAACTGCTGTTGTGTATCATTGAATTTTGTAGATCCTCCTCGGTTATCATTAGAACCCCTGTAATCTCTATAAAGACATGTCTTCCAACTATTGTCTAATCAGTGAATTTAGAAGTAATATATAGATAGTCCTACAATCAATACAAAAACTATAAATTTTCTACCTATGTTATAGTTCTGGTGTGGCGTTTAATTTTTTTTTTCGCTGTTTAGTTATGCTGTGTAATATTCATATTCAATACTATATGTTGTAAGTGGAATATTTTTTGCTTATCTTTTTTCTGTTGTAAGTGGATATTTGTTTAGCCATCAAGTATTTTGCCAAATTTGATTACTTTGTTTTAGTAAAGTATTTATTTAATTTAGAATCAAATATTAGTTTAGAAAGAATATTATCTTTGTTGATTATTGAAATTATAAATTAAGATTTTTATCAAGATTAGGAAATAACATTACTTGTGAATATGATTTCATCTTGATTTTATATGTATAATTGTCTTGTATCTATTTTCTTAAATGCATTAGAATTAGTTTTATATTTTATTAGTACTATTTTATATAGATAAGTGTTCATGTTAAATAGAACTTTAAATTAGAAGCTAAATTTTAAACCTTCTTTATTTAGAAACTTTTAGTTTCAATCTAAATTTTACTTTTAGTACTCCTTGTTAACTATGAATTTAAATCACTGATCAGTCATCATATCTCTTTATCTCTTATTAGATAACTAAATCAATTACTTCTTTCTAAAATTTAATATCTTCTATACATTTTCATTAACTACCCCTTATTAATATATTAGAAGTAAAAAAATAGGTTACTAAGTGTAAACCATATTGTCTTATATTATTGTATTTAAGAATAGAAATAAAAATATAACTTTGGTATGATTGTTTACTTAAAAAAGATCTCTAATTGAGAATAGAATAGAAAGATTCTATCCAATAAATATATGAATTTATTTGTAATATCATTAAAAGAAATTATTTTAGAATGGAAGAATATTCTTACATATGTAAATGGATATATACACATATTCATATATTTATATATATTTAAACATGCTCTTATTTATTTACATATATTTATTTATAGCACACATATTTATAGAAAAAATTTTATTTAGAAAATATAAATGTGTAATGCCCCGCCATGAACACCTTAGAAAACAACACATTTGTGCTATGAAATGCAGAATGTTTTTTTTTTTTGGTATAAGATAACAAAGTAATGTTTTGCAAATCAATACACATCATTAACTAACAACTTGTCTTCTAAGGTCCCATGGTTGCATTAATTGACAAATTAATCAACATAATTTACATGCATTACTAACTAACATTAGCAGAACATTCTACATCTATTCACTAATGATTATACATATACATCTCCATTTCATGACATCAGTTAGATAATCAACTTGATCAAGATTACATGTACATATTCAAAAGTCTATACATATGAGTACATCACTATGTATTTACATTATCAACATCTTGATTACATCTAAATATAGACAATGTGATACAGTTGATACACGAGGCTAGTACATGAATATAAATTACTTCCTTCATAATTGGTACAAGATCTAATGCCTAATACACAAGATGTATCCTCCTCATTCACGAACAACAGCAAGGGAAAGCCAATGGATAAAGCTCTTCCACCCAACCATGTGGAACCTTGAGGTCCACCCCCTAAGCTAGGAGTTAACATAAGGTCCCCACTATAACATACAGTCCGGTAGACAGCAGACTATAAGACAACACATGAATTCAACATCACAAGTCAATATCACAAACAACACAACAGTACTTCCAGAGGCAAACACTTAACAAATGGGAGATTACAACTAGGGAATGCTAGGCTGCAGTAAGGAGAGTGTCATCACATGGTCCTAACATGGGTTACCCTGATAGTCTCTAGCTAGACGCCGGCCCCCATCTATGATTACCCTGACAGTCTCTCACTAGACGTCGGCCCCATAGGGTGACACATGTAGAATCAACATTCCTTTCATGAGGACAAGGAAGTTGATTTTGCCAACCATGGCCTTCTCATCTCATCCTTAGCCTGAACAAGCACTACGGGCATGAGTGAGGCATCCAATTATCTTGATTAGTGTGAAAACTACCCAACCCTCTAAATTTATTATTAAGTTATCACTGGATTAACAACTCCCAATGGGTTACCCTGACAAGCCACTTTGGGCACCGGCCCCACATTGGAAGCCACTCCCCTATTTGCACCTAGGAAACCCCATCCATCAAGCTAAACATATATCATCATAACAATAAAACTTTGCATAGACATTGCAAGGCATTAACCCTCATACAAACTATGGCATAATCACAAGGACATACTCTCAATACATTACTCATGGCTTCTAGATGAAATAACACATAAGAAATTTATCCTTTACAGATGACAATGTGTCCCCATGGTCTTAAGCAACACGATATCTTATAACATACTCAAAACAAATAAATAATTGCAACATCCATGAAGGACTCAATTATCATACCATGAGGCATTCTCAACATACCATGTACATGTAAACAAACATTATAACCTATGCCTCTGGAACTAACCACTCAGGTAGATGTAACAACATAGGGACCATGATGACATATCTAATTCACTTTCCACAAATCAAGTTTCATAACCCTATTATGTAAGCAAATTGTACTCAACAAGAAGCCATTTTAAAACAATAATTTATGTTTATTTTAAACACTAATTGACTATATTAGGTTTCAATTAATAATGTCGATTAAATAATTTAACATTATCAAATTCAAACATAACTTGTAATTCGTTTTTAATTTGGAACAAATCAACAGATTACATAAGGTTATTTGCCATATATATATATATATATATATATATATATATATATATATATATATATATATATATATATATATATTCAGTTACATTCTATAAGACATAACACAATATAAATATACTTCTTCACATTGTAAAAGAATATTTAATTTCTCTGGCATAAACTTTGTTATCCAATTTGAGGCCTCCTTAGTATTGTCTTAGATTTGATTAAAATACGAGGGTAGAGATATAATTACCTATCAAAATGTAAAGCTATAAAACTATAATACCTATACTGTAAATTGGATAAATATCTACTTGTAATTTAAATCCCAACCCTAAAATTAATAATAACATTACTCTATATTTAATTTGCAAAGAAAACTATTATATTAATATTAAAACATAGTGTATCATTGATTGTATTCTCGTTAAGAATAAATCTACAATTAAAATAACTACATGTAAATACTTATTAAAACAATTATTTAGTTGATTTACAAAGACACAAATATCATTAACCTAACTAAGATAAACCACTATTGTCCGTGTTATAAATCAAGTAAATTAAATAATTGCAATGTAATTCTAAATTCAATTCTTGTGGAGGGTTCCTATTTATTTGTAACCATATAAAACCCCTAAATCTTGTAATAACCTATTTAACTTAAAGGTGAAAAGAACAATTGTAATTACTTCTACATAAACATCAATTGCAAATACCTATGGATCAAATATTATTGGTCTAACTATCACTACATTCAAGAGTAATTAAAGTATATATACAAAAAGAAGGATCAAGTTCAACAAGTCATTTATAAAGAGAAAGTGATAGAGTTCAAAACCGCATTAAATTTCATTTATCCACTCTAATACACCGTCTTTCCTTATCATGATCCATTTACATTCTAAATTCAATAATTTGATCATATAAATTCCGTTAGCTTAATTTAAATAAATCACATGACCAATATAATAATAACAATAATAATAATAATAATTAATAAAATTCCACAGATCATTTGATAACAAATATCTTTCATCCAAGGTCATTAAATAATTAACGTTACACCTTATTAACAAATCTACTATATATAATTAATCACCTCATTAAAATTATAAAATTGTATCATTACATTACGATTTATATCAACCACATTTTATGACAAATCAATAATCTAATAATTTAATCCCATAACCTTCAAAACTTGATCTAATTGTATTACGTAAATAATTATAATATTCATCTTATATTTGATTTGAACTACTAACCAAATACTGATTAAACTCAAGTAAGACTCCAAAAGGGATCAGTTTGCTACACTTACATTGTCATAAATATAAGAATGAAGTATGTATAGAATTGAACATTTATTTAAACCTGGGGAATATGACAAGACAAATTTACTCATGACACGGCAATTTACTCATGAATGAGCAACATATAGACATGAAACTCTCCTTGGTGATTAAATCCTATGCGTTAGAATATAAAGTTAAAGATTCACCAAAGATCATTATTGTTTAGAGTGCCTACACCATTCTTTCTAGATGTTGGGGGAAAATCTTAGGATGAATAGCGCAGCCTCCCAAAAGTTCGATGGGATAAGGATGAGAGAAGGAATATGTGCATATTATTTTGTTTTCTTTTATTTTACGATGGGGATTTCAACCATATCAATGGTGGGAATTACCAGAGCAACCAAACCTAACCCTAAAATGCCATTGGCATCCACTACTCATCTCGATCTCAGAGTATTATGTAAAGAGGTGCAAGATACGTACAACAATGGATTTGGTGAAATGACTTAAGAAACTTTTAAACAAATGCAAATTGTAGGTGTAAAGCCAGACGCTAAAACCTTTACCAGTATTTGGTCAGATATTATAGTGGAATGCTCTGATAGACATATACACAAAATGGAGAAGTGTAGATAAGACACGCGACTGAGGGCAAGACGTCTCAACATGAGGCAAAGGAAACTCTTAAAAGAATGAATCATCTTTATTGTTGCTGCACCTGAGAGCCATTGTGTCTGTCACATGAAATGCAATGATTGTAGGATATGAACAACAACGATCACTCCTAATGTCAACCTTAGCTGTGCACATCATAGTATATTGAATCCTTTAAGTTGTACATGTCTTTGTCCATCGAGCAAGCATAATATAAGGAAGGCAGTTTGGTAAGTTCTCAAATAAACTAGTCAACACAGCTCATGATACTTTAGTCATAAAACCATCATCAGATGAACAACTATGGGTGAGAGCAGATTTGATGACTTCTACAGTAGCTGCGATGGGAATTTAACCAGACTCTGCTGACTTTGTTATCATTCAGCGAACTGGCACATGAGGGCATACAAGTTCACTGGCTGGAAGCTGCGAAAACCTCATATTACTAGTTTGCCCTAATAGGTAGTGCACAAGGGCCATACATTTTCTAAAGTTTATGAAGAAAGTTAACAATGCCAGATGACTTGCGAGTGTAGTGAGCCTGATTGTAACCCTCATCAAATACTGACCAAAACAAAAGAAAACTTTCCATAGACCAAATGTAAGGCTGTGATCGAGCACTAAAACAAGAGCAAAAGCACACTTGGATGAGCGCAATGGGAATTCCTGAAAGAAACCTAAGTTCAAATCCCTAACAGACAAGTTTCAAATTGAGAAAACTCCTCCTTCCAATAGGCATTCATGGCGAATACTCAAGTTTGAATTTGGGAAAGATAAGATTTAACATTGGGAAAAAATCACTGCATCAAATGGGCATCCATAGCAAAGACTCAAAATCAAATTGTCAAACAACATGTTTAAAACAGAACAAGTTACTGCATCCAAATCTGGGCGTGACTGTGGCATACTTACAAAGATTACACCAGGTCCATCCCTATGTAAATTTGACCCCATAGATAAGCATGGTCAAGTTGTCTAATACAAATTTATTCTTCGTCAAAAAGAAAGGGCTAATTTTGGGTAAACTAGACTTGACATTAAAACACAATTAAAACTGTGTTGAATGTACGGATGTGGTGAATGGGAAACAACTTATATTCCATTGAATCTACAACAAGATCGAAAATTGTGATAGGTTCAAAATTAAAGATAGGTTGGAGGTCACGAGAATTTCAAGTCTGCCTTTAAAGAATCTAACACCAAATCCTAAATAAATCCCATCCATGGAGGAAACACAATAATCTAATTCTATTAAAATTCATATGCAATAGGCATAAAACGTATATAGTTGCATACCTGAAGTTTGTTAAGCTTTTCCAAAATCTCCTTTCCTCTCCAAAATGCAAACCCCCTTCCCTTCTCTTCCAAAAATCTCTCTCCAAACTAGGACTCAACTCCCCGGATAAATGTAGGAGACAACCTCTCTTCCCGACAACCCACTTTCTCAAAACACAGGTTGAACTCCTCGAGTAAATGCAGAAACATTCCTCTCTTTTCCCAACAACCCACTCTCTCGTGGGATTCAAAATTAATTATATCCAAAGACTCCCAATTCCTCCAATTTGCAAATGACGGCACCCGGTATTAATTTGTATATCCCCAAAATACTGAATACATGGTGTAAAGCGACAACCCTAATTTTTAACCTTAAAATATTATCGTTGTTACTATAAATTTATTTTATCAACATTATAGTTGTTTATTCCTCTTTACTTATGCACTTTGTTTTCTTTTTAATTTAATCCGCTTACCACATGTGACTTATTATTTCATTTAATCATTTATCTAATTTATATATTTATTTACTAATTCATGTTAATTTGCCAATTATCAAACAATTAAATCATTTATAATTAATAACAACACATACTTTCCCTAGCAAATGTTTATTTAACATTAGCTTAATTTTAACCTTATTTTTAATGTACTAACCAAGCTTAAATCAACATTTTAAATTGGATAAACCCAACTTACTGGATGATACCTAACCCCATGTAAAGCCACAAGACATGACGACAGGATAATGACAAATAGTCCAACTGACGGTGACGACAGGATACACTACTGAGAACTCATCCTCTTTGAGGATGTTGACTGAGTAAGGAACCTTACGCTAACTCCAATCAACAACTCCATTGGCTAGGGCATGCTCAGACCTAGTAGTTTAGGTGGAGTCGATGCCCGATACCTGCATCCCGCACAAACAACAAGGTTGTACATATATATATAAACATGTAGTCATAGATACAATGAACGGAAGTCACAGCGTGGCAGGGTACTCGGACATGGGTAATGCGACACTGTTCCATTCATGTAAACACATCATTAAATAACTACATCCATTACCAGTAATGTATCATAATCATGATCGAATAACACATTAAACTCAGAATAACATTAATCTATAATCATCAAATATGTCCATCAAGATCAAGGAGAACATAAACCATAACATACTAGTCCGTATGTCTCAAAACTGTAAATATGCAATATAAGACTATCAACTATACCGGAACTGTCATAGGAAATATGAAAATAACATCTATCACAAGCCAAAAGCGAGGGGCATTACAAAATGATTACATGGAAAATGATATTATGATAAATTTTAGTTTATTTATATTAATATTATAATTTTTTTAGTTCTTTTAAAAAATTGGTATAGTTAAGATTTAAATTTAATCTTAGTTTGAAATTAGTTTTTATTTAATTCTATTAAATTACAACTAAAAATTAATTTAATTTAGTTTACAATTATTTTTAAATCTTTTAAATTATTTAATCTTAATTTTGGTTTGAAATTTTTTACAGATACTTTTTGAAATTGAGTTCAACAAATCAAAGGTAAATGTTTCTAATCTACAATTTACTTGTAAATTTATTTATATTAATTTGTTTATAAATTAGACCTTTATATTGCATTTAATTTGTTTTTAAAATTAATATAAAATTTTTAATTAAAAAAAATATATAAAAGTAAAAAAAAATTAGTTTTAGTTATCATTTGATTTTTTTAATTTATTTAGTTATAAAAAATTTAGTTTGCTTAAGATTTAAATAATCTTAAATATAAGCTTAGATTTAGTTTGAAATTAATTTTTATTTAAAAAATAATTTAAATTTAAAGTAAGTTTAGTTCAAATCTAAATTTAAAAAATAATTACTTTTCATCTGCATTATTACTATGGACTTAATGTTGATATGTACTAACATATGTGCTATCTTTTTTGGATTTAAGCCAAATTATCTTTACGGTTCATGTCCCTTGTTTGTATGCCCATAAGAGAACTTTTGCATCTATATTTTTAAAATGATTCAAATAAGTTTCTAAATAGATTCATTTTTATCTATTTTAAAATGATTCTTCAGGCATCTAAATGGATTCTCTTTTCAAATCATTCTTTAGGCATTCCAACTAAATTCTTCTATTAAATGATAGTAATATCATTTATGTATTATATTAACAATGCTTGATTTTAGCTTCAGCTTTAGTTTGAAAGAATGATTCACTGGTTAATAAATGGTAGTTATTGTTATTATGATTTCATTATGTTCAATCTCCAACTTAGCAAAGACTTTCTTTTCTTAACTTTAAAAATAGTGTTTGGTTAAATCTAGCTTAGAAAATTGTTCTTTAGAAGTAATGCAATTTAATTTAATCAACTTTATTATTCTTTAATGTTATTGTGTAGATTTACAAATGAATCCTTCTTACTCTTAGAATTCTAAAATCAATCCATTTTTTTAAAAAACATTCTAATCTTATCTTTTTAAAACCTTTCTAAGTTGATCTCCTCTATTATGTGAAGAATATAAATACTTGTTTATAATTTTTTTTTAAGAAACTAAACTCTCTCTCTTTTAATAGTAGCTTTTCTCTTTTATTTCTTATTTGATAAGAATTGTATCTTGTTTTTTTTTAGAAAAATATTTAATCAGTTTTGTAAATGAAGAAATAAATTAATTTTTTTTATAAAGATTGATTTTATAAAAAGATACTTGTATTAGTATAGATGAAATAAATCTTCAGAAGACATACTAACATGGTAAAGTACTCTCTTTCCTAATATATTATCTAATCATTAACTAACCATCACATAATTAAAATGTCTCTCCTAATGTACATGACATGATAAACTACTCTCCGTCCTAATCTATTAACTGATCATTAACTAGTATTAACTAGCAATCACATAATGAAAACCCTCCTAATGTATTATCTGATCCATAGCTTATCATCTCATACCAAAAATTTAGTACAAATGACCATCACAAACCTCTATTCTCTAATACTTTCTGGTAGGCACGCTTCCTCTTGCAACCAACAAAACATGTGTCCTTTCATACAATGGAATGAATAATTTTAGTGCCTCCAAAGGATCCCCTATACATACAAAAAGCATATATGCCTCTTGCATTAAATTGATCCAAAGTAATTTTTTATGGAAGAAGAAACATTAGTGAGTTATCTTTGAGGCTTCAAATGTTGGAATAGATTACTACAAAACATTTCAATCCACAAATTAAATAAATCTCACAAGATCTGTACTTTAAAATATAAATTATTTTTTGTTTCTTCTTTCCATGAGATCATCATTTGTGAGGCTCCAAACGGTGGAACAAAATACTGCTACAGTTCAATCCAGAATGTCAAATCAATCTCACAATATTTATATTTATAATATGATGAATTTGTTTTTGGCTTCTTCCTTGTGATGAGCTCATACCCTAGGGAGTATTAGTCTTGGTTGTTAGTAGGCATTTTAGAGTAAACTTGGGGTATATTCTGAAGATTTGAATGCAAACATACTTTAATGGATTCCACGTTCTTTATACTACGAATTTATCTTCTTTGCATGCATGGAAAATGAATTATTGATTAAACACAATTGCAAATATTTTATATGATGTGTTGATAATTTGTTTAGTTTTTAGATTTGATTTAATTGTTTTCTTTTATATAATTAGAGTTAGAGTTTATAATTTTATTTTTATCTTAACTTAGATTTAATTTCTAATTTTACGATATGATTTTTGTAGTGCTTATCGATGGAAAAAAGGACAGAGAAGAGGCCCATTATGGAGGAAAAGGAGGTCACGACTCAAAAATCTGTAGAAAAAATAAAGAAAAAGAATAAGCGGATCTTTACGATCTACTTGTTTAAAACTCTCAAGCAAGTGCACTCAAATATCAATATTTCAAGCAAAGCTATGGTAATTATGGACAAGTTTATTAATGAGATGTTTGAGAAAATTGCAACCGAGGCAACCAAATTTGCTCGCTACAACAAAAAGAATATCATCAACATACGAGAGATTCAAATAGGAGCTTGCAAAGTGTGCAGTTGCTCACTATTCCAAGATTATTGCTGAGTTCATGAAGGCTTGATGTTTTTGTCTCTATTTTGAATTAGGTTTTAGTTTGTGTGAAGGGTTATTATCCTTAACTTTTGTATTCAGCATACTTTACATAAATAATTTATGAAGGAATTTTTGGTTTTAGATTATTCAGTCTTGATATTAAAATTTCATATTAATCTTTCAAATTATGTCTTACTTTTTTAAAATAAAACTATAATTTTATATATTTCTATTTCTAAATTAAATTATATGTAGGTTTAACACATTATTGTTTTATTTTTAAATACTAATGTATATTAGTTTGTGTAAAGGGTTAGATTAAGATTTTTTGATAAATGCTCATAAAAACTAATATGAGAAAGTCCATTAAAGGGCAAGTATAGATCATACTAGAAATTTGTCAATATAAACTAATATTATAGTTATAATATTTATTTTAAAGGGCAAGTAGAGATAATTACTTGGTATTAATGAGAACAAGAGCTTCAAGAAACATTTTTGATAAATTTAGATATATTAATATACTTTATATTTTAATATTAATCTTAAAATATTAAAAGATATCTAAAACTAAACAATAGTTATAAGTTTTTTACAATGCATATTAATATTTTTTTCATGTTTAAGGTTTTTTTTTTTTTTAATGTAACTTAGAAATTAGAATTGAAATTTTTACTAGCCTATTTTTAAAAGAAATTGATACACCAATATTTATTTTAAACTTATAAAAATTTGTATTTTGCTAACAAGCATCATTCATTGTTGCATTCTATTTAGATATATAAAACTAACAATTTACTGTGTATTTTTCATGAAATGTAAAAGGTTGTTAAAAAAATTTATGATCATTTAAAGTTGAATATAAGTTGTATTTTAAATAAAAATGTGTTGTTTTTAAAAATAAAATTCATGGTTACCAAAAATTATTGAGATCATTTAGGTTGCATATAATTTATATTTTAATTAATAATATGATGTTGTTCAAACAACAAATGATATTTTTTTGTTCAACTACTAAGAATTCCATGATACATTTTTGGTCAAATATTTAAAAAAATATTTTAAGGATGCTTCTATTAGACACGCTGATGTGGTGAGTTGTGTGATGAGTCACACCTCCAAACCTTAGGTGTAGATAGATAAGAGTCAATTTTGATCTCTTTTTTAAAAGTTTGAACTCAATTTTACCTTTGATGAGCTACATTGCTATTTCAAAATAAGTTCATGTCTTGAAGTTTGAGGTTAATAGTTGCTTTTAAATTAAGTGGGTGATTAAAGAAAACTATCTAATGTTATACTTGCTCATGAGATATGCACTATCTTCAACTTGAACATAATGGCAATTCATCTTGTGCTTAGATTGATATTGTAAGCATAAGGAAGTAAAACTAATTGCATGAATCTTGAGGAACATAATTATAGAAGCCTACATATAACTATATATTTCATCATTGAACAATTTCAAACAATACAAGGTTACATACCACTACTTTATAGAAGCCTACATATAACTATAAATTTCATCATTACAACATGCATAATTGAAAATAAGTTTAAGACCTACTCCATTCATGCTTCATATACCACTAACAAATGAAGATAATAACAAGTTTAGTTGCATCTGTCTATAACTCATTTTCTTCCAACTAATGCTATAAAAATTAGATTAATTTTTATTAAATTTTCTAGATAAAAGCCACATGAATGAAAATATAAACAATAATACAATTTCCATAAATAAGTAATGTCTAATGTTCAAACACACTTCAAACAAATAAAGTTCAAAGACACTTCAAATAGATAATCAATGGTTATCAAAATTTAAACACACACGCACAAAGTAAATGTCAAAGCACAAACACACACTTCACATAAACAATAAATGCAAACAAAGTGAATTCAATTTTAAACATAGGACATGAAACGCATATAAGTCAATGCTAAAGTTCAAACCCATGCTTCACACAAACAATAAATATATCAAATTAGAGTAACAAAGTGAATTCAATTTTAAAAATACAAAGTGAAAGAAATATAATTCAATTCTAAAGTTCAAACCCGTAATTCCACAAACAATAAGTATATCAAACTAAAGTGAATGCCAAAATTGCACTCCACACAAACAATAAATATATTCCAAAGTGAAACACCCTAAATAAATGTCTTTAAAATATAACTTCCTAATAGTATAACACTAACTATGACAATGATAATATAATTTCATTGTGGTTGAATGGGAGGGCATAGTTCTCTAATGATTTCTTTATGATTTATTTCTTTTAATGGTTCATTCACAATTTAGTTCATGTTGTTATTCATTTAAGCCAAAAAAAATTGAATTTCTTATAGTATTTATAGCCTTGTCCACAAACTACTACATTTAATAAATTTCCAATAACAATATAAATATAAACTATTTAGTGATAAGCCTATAAATATTTGTTGTTCATTTACATAAATGAATATTGTGTTGTTAACAATAATGTTATGGTCTTTATACTTGCAATAATAATTTTTCTTTCAATTATACCCATGTAATAAGAATTGTATAAAATAAAATATTTCATGTGATCTTATTTCATATAGCTTACCATTTAATATCATATTCAATGTGATTTATTAAAAGTTACATTCAAAACATTGATTTATGTGTATGCTGTTATTATACACTTTTCTATTGTCTTCATTTCTCTTTAAAATTCTTGTGGTATTAAATATATTATATAAGTTGTAGATATAGCATAATGAGGCAATCATAAAGGGAGACAAGAAATTTCAACAAGATGAAAAGATCTTGCAATTACTAAATATATAGTTTTTTTATGATTTAGTTCATGTGGTTATTCATTTAATACCATTTCATTATTTTTATTTGCAAAAACAATTATCTTATAGTATTTATAGCCTTCTCCACCAACTATTACTTTTAATGATTTTTTAGAAAAAATATAAATATATACTATTAAAGGATAGGCCTATTAATATTTGTGCCTATCGGCCATTTGATAGCACCTTTGGTGCTTTTACTAGTCCTAGTGTATTTGTGTCATAAGTTGTGGTTTTAGGATATTAGTATCTAGCTTATTAAAGAATAATTTTGGTTATGTATTAATGGTTGTTGGTTGTTAGATATGTTTTCTAGATTTGGGAATCTTTATAAAAAGTAAGAATTTAAATTTTGTCTGAGTAGTGGTATGTGGGGTAACGGATGCATGTCCATGATAATTTATGAGCTGAGCCATTTTTATTTTGGTTTGAAGGGGAGTTGGAGAGAAAAAAACGTAGAGATTGGGGAGCAAAAACAAAGGATTTCGTTGCAAAAATTTGGGGAAAAACATATTTTTTTGGAGGCCTTCAGGTGGTATTCTTTTTAGATTTGCAACTCAGTTCAAGGTGTTTCCACTTCTACAATAGCTTTGCAAGTAAGTTCTTATGTTTTAACCATTCTTTGTTGATCTAGAGATAATTTTGATGTTGCTAGGTCCACATTCTTTTAGCCCTATAGATTCCTCTATAATGCAAAGTAAGAAGTATTTAAGTGTTGCGATGTTTGAGTTATGAAGCTCTTTAATGATGCATGAACAAATTTCTATTTGTAAGTCATTCCAGGGTTGAATTCTTGTCTATAAATAAAACAAGCTTTTACACCATAGGAAATTTGAGATCTTTAGGATTTATGCTGATAGGATCAACCAAGCAGTTTAGAAAAATTTTCTTGACAAAAGATGTTATCTTTCCCAGAGAATCCTAACAATTTATGAAGAAATACTTTTTTTTCCCTCACATCTGTACCTCCTTCCTAGTGCTCTTTCCCTGTGTGTGTGCCAGCTATTAGTGTGTTTTGGCATGTTAAGGAGGTTTCATTTCTAAGTCATAGCATGCCCTATCTATGATTCCTCACTTAGCATCTTTTAGAAGGAATACTTGAACCTATTCAAATAATCTCTCTTGGGTATATCCTATAATTGTGACAAACTACCAAATTTGTTCTATGCCATTTGTCGACCAAACCCTCTACATCTTTGTTTTTGTTGATTCTACTCCTTGCAACAATTTCATGGTTGTTGACTTGCACATTGGGCTACCCAAACTTAGATAATATAGAAAGATCATAGTCATTGCACTTCAACTCAATCAGAATTGTCATAGGGATACATAGTCACTCACCATGAGAACACTATCACATTTTCGTAGACTTTATCGATTCTTTTTGCTAGTATTGGTGCTCTCGGGTTTGCTAGCAGTAGATCAAACCCTGCTCACATCTTAAACTAAAAAGTAAATCTCAATTAGGGTTCAGAGGCAATGGTTGATTATCTGGCTATCTCTTGTTAATCGGTGAAGCTGCATGCATCTTATTGTTTCACCTTGTTGTATACTGCAATCATCACCTGTCTCGTGGGATATACTCTTCTATCGCTCAGCCAGCATGATACCTTTGTGCACATCTTGCAAACATTATGATTAACCCACTGTTCAGCCTCTCTGAGGTGAGTCAAACTGGTTCGAACGACTAGATAGGTCTCCTTTACATTATTAACAAACCCTAGAAATTATTAAGTATGTTCCTCATAAGCATACTCTTTATTAATGCTGCCAGCGAATATATTTGTCAGGTCATTGTAATTATAATATTAGCTCATTTAAAGGTATGCATCCTTATTGTAGTTCCTTCTGTCTAACTTTGTAGTCGCAGTAGGTTCAGAAAATAGACGACTTTCATAGCAATGATGTTGGCCAAAGATTATAGGAATTGCCCTCAATTTCCTCTATAGAATAGTAGGATTGGAAAGTTTTAGAGTAGGTAGTCTATGTAATGCCCCGTCATGCAACCCTAGAGTGCTAGGCAAAAAGTGCAAGAATTCCAGAATTTTTTTATTTTTTTTAAAAGCAAGATAGTGCTAAGCAGTAAACAAACATACCATATTACACAGCATAGAGGAATTTACTCTCCAACAACTCTAGGGCAACACAACTGCATTAGTAATACAAGTAAGACCACAAAAGTGATAACCATTATATTGTTGAAATAATTACAAATAACTTTTACAATAGCAGGATAGTTTAATTACAAAGTCTTAGTTCAAGATTACAAGATTACAAGATTACAGGACTGATCATGCCAGTTTAACAAAAGAATACATATGAAAGTATACAACATAGCTGAAGGTAGAAAGCTAACTGGAACTGGGACAGCTCCGCACAAGGCTTGATCTGAATCTCTAAGAATACCAATGGATAGCTCTGCCTCCCAACCATGTGGAACCTTGAGGTCCACTCCTCTGAGCAAGGAGATACACAACGAGGATCCACTAGGTCAAAGTTACAACAATGAGATAATAGTAAGATACAGACTCCTCACAGGCATACAAGATAACAAGACTGCAAAGAATGACAATATTCCACCAAATCGAACCAACATCCAAACAAGATCAAACATGAAACCAAGACTATATTCCACAGGTAACCATGAAATCAAGAGAACGAAACTGAGTTGCAGAAGGAGAGTGTCATCGCATGGTCCTGACATGGGTTACCTAGGCTATCTAACACCAAAAGCTGGCCCCCATCTATGGTTACCCTGGTAGCCCCTCTCTAGGCACCAGCCCCATAGGGTGATACATCTAGAACCGATGGGTAACTCATGGAGATGAGGAGGGTGGTCTTGCCAACCAGGCCTTCTCAACCCATCCTTACCCTGTGAGAGCACTCAAGGCATGGGTGAGGTATCTTGCTTAACTTGTTAAATGTTTACTACCCCAACCCTCCTAAAAGTTATAAGTTTTCTACCTGCTCATAACTTCCATGAGATTACCCAGGCGGCCTCTCACTAGGCACCGGCCCCACCATAGAAGCCACTCCCTTAGCAGACTCCAAACAACAACAAACCACCAAGAGCAAATAAAGTAAAACACGACATCTACCAATACTCCTACCATTCACTTGCCCTGGCAATATAAATCCCATGCATTGATATACCATAAAAAGAATTAGAATCTAACATAACACACCTCTGGAGACAGGTACACAATCAAGGTCAAAGAATCCATTATCTGATGGGGAAAAAGATTCTGCATCTATGACACCAAGAGGTTAAGACATCTTACCTAATTCCCCACTTGACAACTAACCAAAAGTATAGACATAACACCACCCAAGATGTACACAAGGGTTCCCTACTAGAACACAAGTGTAATAAGGTTGTCGACAGGAAAAGAGACGCACATACTTCTCTTATGAAGCAAGAAACCAACCATACAATGTAACATCAAGAAAAGTTCAAGTTAATGACATTGATAATTTCTAATGAAACACTATAACATAAATGACTACCATCCTTAAGAAATACACTTTCCCATATTAAATTCTAAATCTACCAATAGTACAAAATGCACATCAATAACTATCATTTTCTACTTAAGTATAACCTACTTATTAACATATTATGTAATTCCAAAATATGATCCTAATTAGCTTTACTTACCAACCAATAATCAATGTTTACCATTTCTACTAAAACTACTAAAAGTAATTACCTATACTGAGCATAAATCGTGATCACATTATACTATCTATAATTTAATCAAACAACTACAAATATAATCCTATGAGCATGACTTACTATTGTCCTAAAACACCAATAAAACAACACTTCTTTTCCCAAAAGCAACTCTTCCATTTAATACTCAATCCATTACTATTCTAAGGTAAGAACGATAACAACAATATTTACCAATCGATTCCAAAAGTTACTTCTATAAGGAACAATCAACGCATTTTCCTAGCAATAACATCTATGTTGAGTACTATGGTTCCCCATCTAATAAAATCTACTATCTAGCATACGCAATGCCAAATCATTAAGATCCTATAAGGAAACTTGCCATAATAATGTAATATTAACCAACTCTAACGAAACCTCAAAAAGAACTAATTACCAAGAGCATAAATTTCTAATGAACCCATTATAACTCCCACACCCTCTAAAGTCCTATTTACATTTCTACAAATAGCAACTCTCGAGCGCAAATCAAAACACCATAATTCCTATCCATGTGAGGTTCCAAAAGAAAAAGAAAAAAAAGCTATCATTAAACTATTTATACACACATATATATCAAATATTAAACACTTCAATTTCTATCAGACTAGCTACCATTCGATCCTACCACTTAAGACATTCAGAATACAATGAAACTATGGCTAAAGTCGTCGACTGCCTCCCACTACCTACCCACTAAAAGGCGACAACCGAACTAAGGTAAACCTAGCATAGTGGTCTCACCTTTCAACCCTACTGTCGATAAGCCCATCCATCGACAGTCTACACAAAACTACATTGAGTAGGCTGCCAACCTACCTGATATACCACAACGTGCAGAGATAACTGACAATGACCACACTCAAACAAAAAATACCAATTCTATCCTATGATGATACACAACTCGTGAGTCTAAGCTGACCACAGTGTCAAGACAAGCGACAGTAGAAACAACAGGACTCATGGAACTCCTAATACAGGGAGTGGTTAACGGTATACTACCCACCCAATCTAGTTAGCAACAAAACTAGGATGCTAAGAGCATCTACAACAAGGTAGCAACCCGCATTTTGAGATAAAGACAATGAATGAATAGAAGTTAACAAGAAGGTGGAGATAGTGGGACACAAGAGCCTGCAAAGGAAACATTGAGAAAACAGCAAGTTTCTAAAAAGGAGTCCAACTTCCACGCCCACTCCAGCGACCTCCAAAACAATTTACATAAGTATATGCTTCTAAATGTTTCCAGTACGCTATTCCAAAAGCCATGGAAATAAAAATGGTCTTCTGTCTGTCAAGAAGGCAATGGAGAAGCAACCTCAAGACAAAAGTCAAAGTTCCAAGACATACATGCAAGGTATTATCCCTCTGGAGGTAGGATTGAAGTCACCTGACATCATCAGGGTTGTAGAGTAAACACAACACAAGGAATTCAAGGTAGGAAGGAATACAATAAGTATGATGACCAGAACAAAGTTGCAGGCCCTACAAGAAGTATGGCAACATGAAAGTAATAATCAAAACTCTACTTACAAGTGAAGAGGGACATGGGAAATAAACTGGCATTAACGACAGGGATAAGGGTTTGAAGAAAGCTCAATACTAAGCCAACTAATCCACAGAGTTGGGATTCCTATGCAAGTCTACAGGCTAAGGACACAAGAGCTCAGAAAGATAAACACAAGGCTCAACCCAAGGAAACCATTTTAAATAAATCTATAGGGTTTGAAGTAGCATTACATCATACAGGACTCACACAAGGTAATAAATTTCAAGATACATGCAAGTATCACCAGGGCAACTAAATCACATATAGTGCATACAGAAATCCAATTTAACTTTCAAGCTGCAATCAACTGCAATTTTCACAAATAGAGACAAATAACATACCCAGATTACAAACCCCTTTCGAAAATCCTTCCAATCCAGCAACCAATTCTGCCTTCTTCTCCCAATTCTCCATTCTTCTTCCAATTTCTCTATTCTCTTTCCAATTTCTCTGTTCTCCTTCCAATTTCTCTATTCTCCTTCCAATTTCCCCCAAAAGAAATTCAACTCATAAATTAAAATGCAGAAAACATGCCTCCCATCCCAACAACCCACTCCCCGTGAGTTACAAAAAATTGCTATATCCAGAGATTCCCAATTCTTCCAATTTTGAAATTGACAACCCCGGCATTAATTTCAGATAACAAAAATATTTTGTACCATAAAATCACTAATTACCCGTGACTCCATTAATGGACATAAATATTTTATCTTGGAAGATAATTTAATTCCAAACTATATTAAAATTTAACCAAGGTGTCATCCAAAGCTTAAAGCTAATTTAATAATTATCTAACAAACAAAATAGGAGCATTATTGATGACCACTAATACCTTAAAGAATTTTCCAACCACATAGGAGAATAATTCAACATTATAAAGCACAACTTGGCTATACACCACAACACAAGATTACCAACATAACAAGACAAAGACCAAGTGTCACAACCTGACTCGAGACCACACAGAAGACAAGGACCGACCTAGTGGATTAGACCTCATGTTATCTCCCATCACTAATATCCATTGGTGAAAGAACCCGCTCAAACCTGCTATATCAGGTGGAGTCGAGATTTGGTACCTACAGCCTTCATCTAAACAACTAATTAAATATGATCAAGTACATATATGTCAACCTACGAGGAGTCAGAGAATCATGACATAGCAGGGTAGTCGAATTGATTAATGCTACATCGTCCCTACTCTTGAACAAGATTATACCCATAGTATTAGAAAACTAAAATCTACAAATCTAATGAAACATGTGAATAATAATCCACTAATAAACATATCCAACACATCATAATAGAAGTAACCATAATGTCATCATCACTCATAGCACATGTCTAAATATATCCACCGAACATAGTCCATCAAGGTCAAAGAGATCATAAACCCAAAATATGTAAATCTGATGTCTCGAAACTGAAATGTGCAATAGAAGACTATCAACTGTATCAGAACTATCAGAGAGAAATATGAAACTAGCATCTATATCAACCAAATTGCAAGGGCCATTACATCCTCCCCCCCTAAAATTAGGCTTACTCCTAGAAGCCTGCAAATAAGTAGGGATATAACTCCCTCATCCTGGAAACATCCTCCCAAGTAGCAGAGGTCTCATCATTAGGATCCCACTGGACCCTGACCTGCTCCGCGTCTCTGCCCCTAAGAGTGAGTCTCCTATGCTGAAGAATGCCTATGGGCTCCAAAGCCAGCTTCACATCATCTACCTATAGAGTAGTCCAATCAAGAACATGAGCAATATCTGGGTAGTAAGGTCTAAGTACAGAAACGTGAAACACATCATGGATGCATGAAAGGCTGGGTGGCAAAGCAAGATGATAAGAAACCGGACCGATCCTCTCTAACACCTCAAAAGGTCCAACAAAGCACAACACTAGCTTAGAGCCCTTTCCATAGTGGATTAGACTCTTTCACGGTCGCACACACAAGAAAACCCAATCCCCAACAAAAAATGATCGATTGACCCTATGAGCATCTGCATACTTCTTCTGCCTATCCTGAGCTGCCACCAGATTCTCTCTAATCCTCTCAACCTGCTGCTCCATATCTCTAAGCATATCCAGACCCAAAAGGACTCTATCCTCCAAATGATCCCAACTCAAAGGAGTCCTACAAGGATGACCATACAAGGCCTGAAATGGAGACATGCCAATAGAACTGTGATACCCATTATTATAGGCAAACTCCACTAGGAAAAGGTAGTCCTCCCAACAGCTATGCCGATCCATCACATACATCCTCAACATATCCTCAAGAACTTGGTTAACCCTCTCGATCTGACCATCAGTCTTAGGATGGTAAGCTGAACTAAAGTTTAGTTGTGTCCCCAAGGCATGATGTAAAGAAGTCCAAAGGGCAGAAGTGAATACTGGATCCTTGTCAAAGATGATCCTATGAGTAATCCCATGAAGTCTGATGATGTCCTCCATGAACACTCTGGCCACCGTAGAAGCATTGGATGAAGCACAGACAGGAGAAAAGTGAGCTACCTTCGTCAACCTATCCATAGTGACCATAATAGCATCATGTCATCGAGAGGACATCGGCAAAACAATAATGAAGTCTATCAAAATGATATCCCACTTCCACTCTTGAATTAAATGAGGCTACAAAAGACCTGTAGGGTGCTGGTGCTCTACCTTCACCCTCTGGTACTCAAGACATCTCGACATAAAATCAGCAATATCCTGCTTCATACCACTCTAAAAGTATAGCTGATGCATATTTGCATGCATCTTCTTGACACCCGGATGAGCGGAATAGGGTACCTGATGTGCCTTAGACAAAACTAGGGTGCGAAGACCCTTAGAACTAGGAACATAGATATGACCCGAATGTCGTAAAAGACCATTTGACTCAAAAGAGTAACTGGAGAACCTACCCTCTAAGGGTCTACCATACTCAATCTGTGATCTCACCTCCTGGCACCAACTATTGGTACGAAGGGCAATGAGAATTTGACCTCTCAAATCAACTGTAAGAGAAACTGCTAAGATCTCATGCCTTCGACAACCAAGAGTATCTGCTACCACATTCTCTTTTCCCTGAATATATCTGACCTCAAAGTCATACTCACACAAGAACTCCATCCAACGCCTCTACCTCGCATTCAAGTTTGGTTGCGTAAAGATATAATGCAAACTACGATGATCACTGTGCAGCTCAAACCGATGCCTTAGGAGAAAATGCCTCCATCTCACCAAGGCATGCACCATAGCTGCTAACTCCAGGTCGTGAGTGGGATAGTTCAATTCATGATCCTTGAGTTTGCGAGACTCATAGGCAATCATGCGACCATTCTGCATCAGAACAGCTCCCAATCCCTCCAAAGAAGCATCAGTACAAACAACAAAGTCCCTATCAGGATCTAGAACTGCTAATATTGGTGCACTAGTCAACTGCTCCTTAAGAGTCTGAAAAGCTGCTTGACATTGCTCTGACCAAACAAACTTCTTCCCTTTCCTCTAGAGAGAAGTAATAGGATGGGCAATCCTCGAAAATCCCATAATGAAATGGCAATAATAACCTTCTAGCCCAATAAAACTGCAGACCTCAGAAACACTAGTAGGTGCAGGCTAATCCATAATGGCTTGGATCTTCAAGGGATCCATTGCAATACCCTCTCCAGAGATGACATGACCCAAATACTTCACCTCAGTATGAAAGAAATCACATTTCGACAAATTGGCATAAAGCTGATTTTCTCTCAGACACTGCAACACCTAACGCAAATGCTCCTCATGCTCCTCCATAGTCCTCGAATACATCAATATATCATCTAGGAACACAAGGACAAACCAGTCAAGATAAGTGCGGAATACCCCATTCATCAAGCTCATGAAAACTGAAGGTGCATTCGTCAACCCGAATGGTACCACTGTGAACTCATAATGTCCATAACAGGTGCGAAATGTTGTTTTGTGAATATCTGCCTCACAAATCTGCAACTGGTGATATCCCAACTTAAGGTCAATTTTAGAGAATACCATTGCTCCTTTAATCTGATCAAACAAATCATCAATTCGAGGCAAAGGGTACCTATTCCTCATTGTTACCTTATTGAGCTGTCGATAATTGATACATAGCCATAGGGATCCATCTTTCTTTTTCACAAAGATCACAGGTGCTCCCCAAGGAGAAACACTAGGTTGAATGAACCCTTTGGCTAATAGCTCCTCCAATTGCAGTCGAAGCTCTTTGAGCTCCTAAGTGGTCATTTTGTATGGAGCTCGTGAGATAGGCTCTGCACCGGGAACTAGATCAATCCTGAAGTCGATGTCATGCTTAGGTGGCATCCCTGGAATATCAAAAGGAAAAAACATTTGCATACTCCCTCAAGAGTGGATGATCATCAAGAGATGCCTCTCGACTCTCCTCCATCTCCAAATCACTAACAGTCACTGCAAAACGATGACATCCCTGACGCATGCATCTCTTGAGTTGCATAGCCGAGATCATACGTAGGGAAATAGGTCTCTAAACTCCTACAACCTTAACCTCAGCACCAGAATCATCCACACATCTAACAGACTTATGCCAACAATCTATCACTTCCTGATGGGCCTCCAACCAATCCATCCCCAAAACTATGTCATATGAACCTAGGGGTACAATGCGAAGGTCCATAGAAGTGGATGGAGAGCCAATCATCAATTCACACCCTGAAACTAGAGACTCAACTACTATCTTAGCCCTGGAAGCTAACTCAACCTGCCACCTAACATCCTACTTTGCTGCCACTAAGCCACAACGCTTCACAAGAGAAGGAGATATAAATGAATCAGATGCACCAGAATCAAAAAGAACAGAAAAACCAATACCTCGCATGCGACTAGAAGTCTCCACCATGGTTCCTTGATGCTCTACCTGTCGGTCATCTACCGCTACAAAGACTTGGTGAGACCTGCCTGCATCACCAACTGTCAGCTCAAATGCCACCAGTCGATGTCCAAATCCTGATGCACCCTTCTACGGGCATTATCTAGCAATATGGCCCTGCTAGCCACAAGAGAAACATCTGGTGCCTCTAGCAAAACCACCATCACCTTGGAAAGCACTAGACTGCTATAAGCTACCTCTGCTCACTATGGACTGTGTACTCTAAGATGGCTGATCAAAACAGTTGTGCTTATTGTACTGCCAAGACCGGTCCTTCTTATTCTAAAATCTATTACCTTGCTGATGCTGAGAATTCTTTGGCTTGGACTGTGAATACTGCTGCTGCTGACCACCCTTTAAGAGTACATGAGAACCTGATGCCTAAGTGTGACCACCTTGAGAACCATATCCTGAAGAAGGTGCACTACCAATGTGCACACCTGTATGCCCACCAAGTGCCATAGCCAGATTCTCCTCCACTAACTGGGCTTTCTCCATGGCAACCTCCATAGTCTTAGGTTTGAATACACGAACCCCTCCACTAATTCAAGCATTCAAGCCCCTAATAAAATGTTGTACCAACATAGACTCGTCATCATTGATTCCTGCATACTATTTGAGCTCATAAAATCTGCGCTCATACTGCTCAACCGTCATTGCTAACTACCTCAGCTCGTGGAACTCATCTACTCAACGTTGCCTCCAATGTTTAGATAAAAAATAGGCTCTAAATCTCTCTAAGAACAACTCCCAAGACACAGTGCTAACATCCAAATGCAGCTTCTGCTCCTCTAGCCACCACCAAGTCAAAGCGAACCCTCGAAGATGCAAAATAGCACATCTGGTCTTGGTGTTGCTGCCATACAGATGCATGGTGAAAAACCTACCCAAATCCAATAACCAAGTCTCTGCCTCAAGTCCTCTACCAGCTCCATCAAAGATGGGAGGGCGTGCTCTCAGTAAATCCCTCATATGGCTCGCTAATGTGGCCTCTTGCTCAGCTGTCAACTCCCTACACCTAGGAGACCTCTCTCTCTCTAAGACCTGGCTGGTCTACCTCCTAACCTCCTCTAGGCTACTCACATTCCTGTCTAGGGCCTAAACGGGCAAGGGCCTCCTCAAGAATCTGTCTCAACTAGGCTCCATTAGGCTGACCCTGACCCTCCATGTTCTGACCCCCGCCTTCATGGGCACTCGCATGAGGAGAACTGGGAGGAGGTGTACCGCCACCACCTCTCCCACGACCCCTACCTCTACCCCGACCTCAGCCCCTACCTCTAGGCATCTACCTACAACACAAAAGGCAAATTATTACGTTCAGAAAAGGTCACAACAGGGATAAAATCATTCTATAGAGTTTAAGCACTAGGTTACATAATGGGCTCAAATATAACTAGGGTACCCAGTGTTTAAACTTGGCTCTGATACCAAATGTAATGCCCCATCATGCAACCCTAGAGTGCTAGACAAAAATTGCAAGAATTCCAAAAATAAATTTTTTTCTTTGAAAGCAAGATAGTGCTAAGTAGTAAACAAACATACCATATTACACAACATAGAAGAATTTACTCTCCAACAACTCTAGGGCAACACAACTGCATTAGTAATACAAGTAAGACCACAAAAGTGATAACCATTATACTGCTGAAATAATTACAAATAACTTTTACAATAGCAGGATAGTTTAATTACAAAGTCTCAGTTCAAGATTACAAGATTACAAGATTACAGGACTGATCATGCTGGTTTAACAAAAGAATACATATGAAAGTATACAACACAGCTGAAGGTAGAAAGCTAACTGGAACTGGGACAGCTCCGCACAAGGCTCGATCTGAATCTCCAAGAATACCAATGGATAGCTCTACCTCCCAACCATGTGGAACCCTGAGGTCCACCCCTCCGAGCTAGGAGATACACAACGAGGATCCAATAGGTTGAAGTGACAACAATGAGACAACAGTAAGATATAGACTCCTCATAGGCATACAAGATAACAAGACTGCATAGAACGATAGTATTCCACCAAACAGAACCAACATCCAAACAAGATCAAACGTGAAACCAAGACTATACTCCAGAGGTAACCATGAAATCAAGAGAACAAAAATGAGTTACATAAGGAGAGTGTCATCGCATGGTCCTGGCATGGGTTACCTAGGCTATCTAACACCAGAAGTCAGCCCCCATCTATGGTTACCCTAGTAGCCCCTCTCTAGGCACTGGCCCCATAGGGTGACACATACAGAACCGACGGGTCCTCTCATGGAGACGAGGAGGTTGGTCTTGCCAACCAGGCCTTCTCAACCCATCCTTAGCATGTGAGAGCACTCAAGGCATGGGTGAGGTATCTTTCTTAACTTGTTAAATGTTTACTACCCCAAACCTCCTAAAAGTTATAAGTTTTCTACCAGCTCATAACTTTCATGGGGTTACCCAAGCGGCCTCTCACTAGGCACTAGCCCCACCATAGAAGCCACTCTCTTAGTAGACTCCAAACAACAACAAACCACCAAGAGCAAGATAAAGTACAACACGACATCTACCAATACTCCTGCCATTCACTTGCCTTGGCAATATAAATCCCATGCATTGATATACCATAAAAAGAATCAGAATCTAACATAACACACCTCTAGAGACAGGTACACAATCAAGGTCAAAGAATCCATTATCTGACGAGGAAAAAGATTCTGCATCTATGACACCAAGAGGTTAAGACATCTTACCTGATTCCCCACTTCACAACTAACCAAAAGTATAGACATAACACCACCCAAGACGTACACAAGGGTTTCCTACTAGAACATAGGTGCGATAAGGTTGTTAATAGGAAAAGAGACTCACATACTTCTCTTATGAAGCAAGAAACCAACCATACAATGTAACATCAAGAAAAGTTCAAGTTAATGATATTGATAATTTCTAATGAAACATTATAACATAAACGACTACCATCCTTAAGAAATACACTTTCCCATATTAAATTCTAAATCTACCAATAGTTTAAAATGCACATCAATAACTATCATTTTCTACTTAAGTATAACCTACTTATTAACATATTATGTAATTCCAAAATATGATCCTAATTAGCTTTACTTACCAACCAAGAATCAATGTTTACCATTTCTACTAAAACTACTAAAAGTAATTACCTATATTGAGCATAAATCATGATCACATTATACTATCTATAATTTAATCAAACAACTACAAATATAATCCTATGAGCATGACTTACTATTGTCCTAAAACACCAATAAAACAACACTTCTTTTCCCAAAAGTAACTCTTCCATTTAATACTCAATCCATTACTATTCTAAGGTAAGAACGATAACAACAATATTTACCAATCGATTCCAAAAGTTACTTCTATAAGGAACAATCAACACCTTTTCCTAGCAATAACATCTATGTTGAGTACTATGGTTCCCCATCTAATAAAATCTACTATCTAGCATACACAATGCCAAATCATTAAGATCCTATAAGGAAACTTGCCATAATAATGTAGTATTAACCAACTCTAACAAAACCTCAAAAAGAACTAATTACCAAGAGCATAAATTTCTAATAAACCCATTATAACTCCCACACCCACTAAAATCCTATTTACATTTCTACAAATAGCAACTCTCAAGTGCAAATCAAAACAGCACAATTCCTATCCATGCAAGGTTCCAATAGAAAAAGAAAAAAAAGCTATCATTAAACTATTTATACACACATATCTATCAAATATTAAACACTTCAATTTCTATCAGACTAGCTACCATTCGATCCTACCACTTAAGACATTCAGAATACAATGAAACTATGGCTAAAGTCATCGACTGCCTCCCACTACCTGCCCACTAAAAGGTGACAACCGAACTAAGGTAAACCTAGCACAGTGGTCTCACCTTTCAACCCTACTGTCGATAAGCCCATCCATCGAAAATCTACACAAAACTACACTGAGCAGGCCGCCGACCTACCTGATATACCACGATGTGTAGAGATAACCTACAATGACCACACCCAAACAAAAAATACCAATTCTATCCTATGATGATACACAACTCATGGGTCTGAGCTGACCTCAGCATCAAGACAAGCGACAGCAGAAACAACAGGGCTCACATAATTCCTAGTACAGGGAGTGGTTAACCATACATACTGCCCACCCAGTCTAGTCAGCAACAAAACTAGGATGCTAAGAGCCTCTACAACAAGGTAGTGTTGTGTGGTTGCACAACATGCCCCCTTTTGACATGGCAAAATAGGGACCCAACTTTTTGCTTGGCTTTTTGTGCTTTCTGGCAGTTTGGTAAAAGTAGGTCATGCAGATCATCATGCATGGACAGGCCGGGTAAGTCATCATCATGAGGTTAGTTTGTCAAAATTCATATTTCATTCCAATAACCTCATATTTAGATAGAGCATCAAATTTCATGTAGGTTTGCTTTTTACATCACCCTGATATTCATTAGGATGTGAAAGTTATGAATGGTCAAAGTTTGAGTCAAACTTGATATTTCCAAGGGGAGGATCATATTTCGTAACATCAGTCATATTTCAGAAGGTCATCTCGATCTAATTTATCACCTAATAATTCATGCGATCCAAATATCTAGACGTCAATTTTAGGTGACAGTGACCTTTACCCGTCAGCTGCCTTATGTTTCCCGTGAGGATCATATTTCTCAATATCCTCCTGATGCAAAATATCCCCCTAAGCCATTATCCTGATGACATCATTTGAGTCCAATAAACAAAGAAACTAACATCCTGATGATGTCATCATCACATTTACCACTCAGCAGGATATTTCATAAACATGATCCTGTTCCCATAACATGACGATGACGTCATGATACCTTAGCGATACAATAAGTGAATATCTGGATGATGTCATCCTGATATTTCGAAAGAGAAGTAATTTTTATCTGGTCATCATCATCTCGTAACATCACCTGATATATGAAATATCCTCCTGATGTATGAAACATGACATGTGGGTATGTTTATCACCTGATCTGTCGAGGATAGTTTTTCCTTTCAGGGAGGATGATCACATTGCACTCAGGATGATATCTGCAATATCACCCCGATATTCGAATATCACCCCGATATTCGAATATCACCCTGATATTCATATATCATCCCAACATTCATATATCACCCCACTCTCATTGCCGCCATTGACATTTAATGCATGCAGAGGTGGTAGGTAGTTCCCGCCGACCATTAAACAAGATCGAACATTTGGTGAAATCCTAAATTTTCGTGCAAAAATTCAACAAATAAGATTTAATCTGTCAGGATTTACCCTAATTTTACCCTAATTGCAAGGTTAAAAGGTAAATTCACCACAATTTCAGAATCACCTTGTGAGAAAATCATTTTCTACAGAGCACGTGATTCCAAACCCCCCCATACAGGCGACTCTTGTACGAACAGAGCTCATAGGTAGGAGGAAGCACGTGATTATCAGTAGGATTAAGAGCATTCTCTAAGAACCATTGGTATAAAGGGATTTGCATAACCAGGTAAGTAATTAAAACCCTCATCCTGTTGCTTCTGCATAGTCAGGTATGATGTTGCTGGTTTGAAGTTTTAGTCTATGCATCCTGTGATAGGTTAATGCTCAATGAATATAGTATGCATGGTGTTAGTAGAGATAATTGTTATCTGCATGCATGTGAGTACCCATTGAAAGACAAAGTTGTGTTAATTGCAGATATCTATAGATGACAAGAGGTTGGTAAGGTGTGAAGCTGAATTCAAGAATCCCATGTTCTCATCTCCAAGAGGAATCCTGCTTAAGTATGGTGCAATTACAGATACCCATCAAGGAAGCACTGATTTGGAGGCCTGGTCCACCAAGATGAATGATGAGAAGAATAGAAGCCCTTTGTTGGATGCAGTATTCGTGTCCGGATTGTGGAATGCAGCCAGTTTTCTGTACTCTATGGAGTCTCCTGAGCTGGTGGTCGAGTGTGTACAGAATTACAATCCAGAGACCAGATAGGTGGTGAAACATGGAAGAGTGTATGCAAACCTATCCATTAAAGGTCTTTCCAAGACATTTGGACAGCCATTGGGCAGGAAGGTTAACAGTGTTGCCTGAAGAAGTCAGAAGTTCAATATGAGAATAATAAGAAGCAGGCCAGGAAGAACATGTATCAATGGAGGGCCCAGAATAACACATATCTGGCTGCTGCCAAACTTCCTTTGCACCTGTTTAAGTATGATTTTGATGAAGATTATCAATACATGATTGCACTACTTAGCAGGGTGACAGGCCAGCCTGATACTGGTAGTTTCAAGGACTGGATGTATGATGTAATCATGATGTGCATATATGTAGACATCAAGCCACTATGGGGCCAGCTGATAAGTGATGCTCTTTATGAGTAGCTGATGAACCTGGGAGGTTCAAATTGTTCATTCTACATGACATCATACATTGTCTACTCATGTGCACACAAAGGCACATTTGATGCATTAATTACAGATGGAAAGCTTACAGGCAAAGTCAATGTTGTGCACATTTGGGATCATCATCCCCAGCTATAGAGAGCTAACTACCTCCAGGATTACAAACTAGTCAATGATGCATTCTCTATGCATCTAGTAAGGACCATGGAGGAGGACAGAACAAAGAGATTGAGCATGGAAGCTCAAGAAACAATCTACAGGAATGGAGCCTACTACATTCAGTTTGCTATGTTTTCTTACATGAGGATTGAGGGATTTGAAGGACCTCCCTCATGCTGCCAAGATACCCCACTGATGTAGTGATATTGATGGAATTCATAAGGAAGAGCTCCACCATGCTGAAGACATACAAGGATGCTCATAAGCTCCCTCCAATCTTGTTTCCAATCACCATCGGTTGGTACATGTGCCCAGATTCAGAAAGCATCAAGAAGGTGATGGTCAGCTTAAGTAAAGTGCAATTGTAGCCATTTCCAATAATAAGACCATATGATCCTTATGGGAGGATATAGAAAATAGTAGGGAAGCCTATTCATTAGAGGCACCTAGAAGACTTCTGGGTGGATTGTGAAGATGAAGCAGAAGCCAGAAGAAGAAGATACCAGACGTTGACACTGAATCAAGTCAAAACCTTTGACTGCATCCCTATTCCTCAACAATTGAAGAAGGATGATGGCAGGATAATGGAAGATGAGTATGAGGAAAGGAAGATATATAATGATACCATATCTACACTTGACCTAACCATATAGGAGGACATGTCCTTGGACCCTTTCATTGCCAGGACATTACAGCTAACCCAAGCTTGGGTTGATGAATAGGTTGAGGCATTGAAGAAGAAGGGTGTTGCCATTACTATGGACAATAAGAAGAAAGGGCAGGATATTCCTGGTGAGGAATATAATGACTTTATAAATGAAAAGAGAAAATCTAAAGGAGACAGACTACCACCACAACAACAACAAAGCAAAAGACCCCCTAGGGGTAAGAAAATTGATAAAGAGCCCAAAGGGGTGATTATTGAAAGAGCAGTATTTCCTGTTGAGGAGGCAGCATTAGGATGAGGATCAGGATCAACATCACCTCCACGGACAAGGAAACTGAAGTCCAAGAAAGATCAGCCAGCAAGGGGAGTAATTACTGAGACCCAAGAGGAGGGTCAGTCCTCACAGCAACCAACAGAAGAAGTTGTCCTCATGGAGGAAGAACCTGAAGAAGAGGAGGCCCCCTTGCTGTTCAAAAGAAAGAGAAGAGCCCCACAGGTGGTGGTAGCTACCCCACCTAAGAAACCAAGAATATCTATGAGGGGAGAAATAAGGCAATCCCCTGCACTAGTGAAAGGGGCAGGTAGTGAATTTGTACATAAGGAATTTTAGCACAATGTTCCACTTCCTACCATTGTGAAGTTCAAAACTGTACTTGCAGAAGAGCAGATGAAAGAAACCTTGCCAGGAGGTCATATCTCATTAGAGGAGACAATTAACCTATTTGATGATGAGGTTGTGAAGGAGGTATCTTCACAAAAGATGGAAACCCTTGCTATAGGTATGTAAATGACCCCTCATAAGACTCCAACAATTCAAACAATACTGGAGGAGATGAAGCAAGTGGAAGCTGAAAAGGAAAAGAGCCCAGAAAGGGTAGCCTGAGAAATAGGGCTAGATACACTGGTTGCACAGGTGACAAGTCATGTAGTGGTAGATTTGACAAACAAACAGGATGCAAGTCCTTAACATCCAGTAGGTACACCTAACAAAGGGCAACATATAGAAGAAGAATAGATGGTAGAACCAGAAGGCCATGCTTCAGAAATAAGCCAACCAAGCTCATAGGATGCATCAGCAGAACCTGCTATAGTAGAGGTTCAGGAAAAGAAGGCTTATGAGAAGGATGTATTGGAAGATCCTGTTGCCAAAGTTCAGGAAGTAAGTAGCATAGGTGCAGAACAGATAATGGCTTCAGAATAAACACTAGCACCTAAGGAGGATTTCACAATATCCAATAAGATGAATGTGCTTCATGAAGAAGAAAAGGCAAAGGAGGATGAGGTAATGACGGAAAAGGATCATGATCATTATGATCATCATGTGGATGTAGCACAAGATCCTCCACCTCAAGATGATGTTCCTCCAGAAAAAGAAGTTCCTCAGTAGGAGGATGTACCACAAGATCACCCTCAAAGTGAGCATCATGAAGAAGAGACAAGAAAATCACCTTCTCCCTCACATATGCTGACGGAAATAGGAGACCAAGGTGAACAACATGATGATGCGGAGAAACATGATCAAGTACCTCCATGGTTAGAAAAGGAGGTAAACACAGAGGTAGATTTTGTAATTCAAGAATTTGATGTATCTACTTTATTTTCTGAAAATATAATAAAACCAAATAGGAAGGCCAGAATGACTTCGGCCATTAAGAGAGATCCTACAACTGGTAGAAGAACAACACAGGTATCAATCCCTACTGTAGAGAAGGAGAAAGGTAAAATTACCTTAGAAGAATTTCAGATCAGCACAGTGGACCTGGAGTTTGCAAATGAAGACCAGGAGGGTCAAGAGGGCAAAGAAATTATAGATTCTTTGATTCAAAAAGTGAAAAGAGAAAAGGAGAAAAATAAGAAACACAAAGAGCATATTGCTCAGTTGCATGCCTATATAGGGAGGTTGACTAATACTGAAGATACTTCAACTGAACATGCAGTCCCATTGACTGCTATTTCCCAGGAGGAAGTAAATAAGTTGGATCTCATGAAACATGAGTCATCCATACTGCGGAAATGGATGCTATCCACATTGGATGTAGTAGAAGAAGTAATAAAAGCCTCTCTAAAGAGATGGAATTCCCTCAGTATCTCCAGGAAGAAGGTAGACAAATTACAAATGGAGACAAGGAAGAGGTCTTTCCAATTGGTGAAGACATTGTCTGCCTTAGATGAAATAAGGAGGATAAATCCTCAGCTGCTCAAAAATAAACAGGTACTGGATAATAACACTACATTACTAGTAGACATATGGTATCAAGACATTCAATTTGAATGTGGAGTACTTAAAAGATGCAATAATAAACTAAGAGATATCAACATGAAACTGCATGATATGATGTCTGTTGAGGCAGAGATTTTGGAAACCTTGGAAGGAAAAGTGGAAGGGAAACTAGAGAATCAGGATGAAGAGTTTGCCATCAAAGCTTTACACAGCAACTTCCAGTCAATAGCTAATGATCCACTTGTTCACTTGACGGAGGAAGTCATAGATAAAATAATGAGAATCAAGGTCAAGATGGAAAACTACAATGAGACACTGCATAGCAGGAAAAATAAACTGGATAGCATTAGAAATAAGTATCAGGCACATAAGCAAACCATTATCAAAGGAAAGACCCAGGATGGCAGAGAAATAGATAAAATCATGCAGTTGTATGAACAGGTTAGGATCAGCATGCAACCTCATATGCAAGGTCTTCTTCATCAGGATGATGAAAGTTCAGAAAGTGATGCACCTGACGATGAAGCTCATGAATCAGATGAGGAGGATGATGATGATACATCATAAAGTAAATATCAACATCTGATACTTAGCAAAAGTAAGTATCTCAGATAGTTGCCAGCTGGCAACTTGTGCCATTTTGATAGAGTTGACAAAGTCAAAGAGAAAGACTGACCATAGATATTCATATACAAATCAAGATTTGAGATCTTTTTGTAACGGATTCCTCACCTTGTTCTATAAAAGGTGCAGGAATGCCTCTTTTTTAAACATTCAAAACTTAATTGAAATCTGTCTGCTGAAGTATTCAGGGCTCATTTCAAAGCGTTTTGTATACATTTATATCTTTGCATACTTAATGAAGGAGAAGACTTGTTTGATTACAATTCATAGTAAATCTTGAGTAATTAGTGTGTGAATTCTGGATATATGCTGTGATTTGCTACGTCCCTTAGAGTGCATGTCTACCTACATATGTTGTGTTCATACAATTCCTTTGAAGTTAGCATCAATTGTATCTAGCTGTGGAATGTCCTGGTGAACATATGGTTTGGTTTTCTTCTCTTCATGACTATATCTGATGTGCATGTGGTTCAAAAGCTAAAGGTTCAACATTAATTTGAAGCATTTCTTTCAACTTCTTTTAAATTTTAGAGCATTTCACCATCATAATTGCAAATGACTGATAATCTCAAGCAAATAACACAAAATATGTGGACATCTCGTAGATAATTGAAAATATTTAGCATATTTGAAGTTCAGGCATATATAATTGAAAATATCATGCAAAGATTTGAATATAACTACATCATTTGATCAAACAACTGTATAAAATGACCTCTCTATGAAGAAGCTTTCCAGAAGAAGTGTCATGATGATGAACTTCATGTAAGGCCCCAAAATGGAAATAGCAACGCACATCAACCTCTGAGTAACGTCAGACTATTAAGACCTAATCACCGGAGACTTGGGATCATGAATTCTCTGAATTCATCGTATCTTTCAAGATGAATAAAGGTTAATGTGTACTTTTATTCTATGCTTGTTTATGACTAACATCATGACCAACATAAATTGGCGCTAGAAGGAGGGCCTTATCTGAAAGAAGACGCTCATCATCATTATTTTCAAGTTTGATGATGCAGAAAGTAAGGTAACCCCAGTGCATTCGTGAATTTCAAATATTGCTCAAATATTTACTGTAGCAAGCTTGTAAATGCTCATTCTGTGTAAAGATTTCTAGATCAGACGTAAATATTGCAAGCTTTACAGTAGATCATCATGAATTCACAAATATCAGCCAATGTTAAGTAAATCCATTCAGGCTTTGAAGAGTTTTTCCTTAGAAGCCTGATATCTTGTGGTAAGAGTCATCCTGCCCTGTTATCACCTTATATTTGCACTATCCTTGCAAATATTTCATAAATATCCAGTCAGATCAGTCATCCGACTGCAAATATCACCTCAATTGGTGAATTTCAACTGATATTTGCAAAGATCTAGCCAATTTACCTCAAAATCAAGAAATCTTGGCTCACAGGATAAATAACAGGTCTCGGCCAAGTGGAATCTTTGAAGAACTACCTGTTAGAGGTTTCAGACCTAGAACTATGGATATCCATCATACTCCAGGGTCTAGTGCATCAGGAGCTTCACCAGAACCTCCTCCTGTAACTCCTGTTGGTTTGGAAATACCTTCTGGGATATCTATGACACCTCTTGTTCAACCTTAACCTCAGGTCTAACCTCAGCCAGCTATACCACAGGCTCAACCTCCTCCAGTTGCAATGTCTTTCTTTGCACTAGAGTCACCTTTGACCTTCAATGCATATCATGAGTTGCCAAAGAATCTGGACAAACTCTATCCAAAGTATCATCCTTATCAGGATGCTGATGATCATATTAGAACCTTTAAAGAAGCTTGTTGTAGGGCTAGAATAGAACATCAAGATGCTGTATGTAGATTATTTCCTTTTTTCTTAGGGGAAGAGGCTTATAATTGGTTTATTAGTCTTGGTCAGGGTTCTGTTGGTTCATGGGCTATCCTAGAGAAAGCTTTCATAGATAGGTTCAAGATACCAATTGATCCTTCAATGAACTATCACTTATTTGCCACTATTAAGAGGTTTGAAGGTGAACCTATTGCCAACTTTAATGCTAGGTTCTAGAAAATGCTATCCAAGTTAGTTGCTCCTTTTGTAGTAGGAGATGCTGTTGCTAGGAGTATTTATTACTTAGCTCTGGATCCATTGACTTCCATGTTCATTCGGAGAACACATCCTGAGATCACTACCTTGACAGGAGCTTTTCAAGAAGCTATCAAGGTAAATCAGTAGTTAGTCCCTACTCCAACACCAAATGTTGCATTCCCTACATTGCCTGGCATGTATCTAACTTATCCTCCTGCATATCCTACACAGCAATATCCTAATGGAGCTATGATACCTCCAGTAGTCATGCCTGCACCTTTGCAAGTACCTCCATTAAGTATCATGCCACCTCCTAATGGGAATGGCCAGACGCCACAGTATCCTGCACAAACTCAGACACCTCAGGGTGTTGATCTATCCAATAATAACCATGGATCCTCTTTCTTCAAGCCTCAAACTGAAAATGTAGTGGCTAAAGTTCAAGAAGAGAAGGAAGAAATCAAGGAAATCTTTTCTCAATTAAGAAAACTCACTACAGAGGTGACACATTTGAGAAATCAGAATTTCTATTCTCAGCCTAACCAAAATAGAAGTTATTCTAATGACAGACCAAATTATCCTGACAGAGGATACAATAACAATAGTAATTTCAATAATAGTGGTGGAAATAATAACAATCCTCAGAGACAGCTTAGAGTATGGAACTCCAGGCCAAATAATGGTTCATTACCATCACCCTTAGATAATCAGCCACCTGGTGAAGCCAAACAAACTACTAGAGTCAATCTTGCTGAGGCAGCCCTCATCAACTGGTGCAAGATACACAACACAAATGCTCATGCAGAGTTAGACTGTCCACAATTCAGAATTGTTGCTAGTATTTTCCAGACAGAAGTATCTAATACTTCTGGAAATCCACCTTAGGTAGAGGGAAATGAACTTGTTCCTTGTGGATATGACTCTGCATTTGTATTAGAGAGTTGCACTGATCATCATCAGCAGATTGTGTCATTCCACCAACATTATTCCCAAGCTTGTGAAGAGTCTTCCATGGCCATTGAGTCAAATTATGTCTTCCCCTTTGAGGATGAGAATGAGCCTTCCATTGAAAATGAGGAGGTGCATGCATACCAGCAGCAATATCTTGGTAAGCATAATTACAATCTGAGAAGTGGCTCCAACAGACCTACTGGTCAATTGACATCATCTCTACCTCCAAATAATTTCAACACACCTCCTGATCCCAAAGCTAGCAATAATCTAGGATTTCCCAAGGTAAATGCACAATATCTGTCACCCCAGAATACAGCATCAAAAGTTGTTGCCTTACCTCAGGAGTCTGACAAACTGGTTACATACCTGGTTGATGAGATGAAAAAGATAAAGATCAGCCTGTCTCTGTCAGAATTGTTGAAAACTCCTGCAATTAAGAAATCCTTCTTGAAATCACTTGATGATCCCGCTCCTAAAGAGGATATTCATTCTCCAGTTCATCTTAGCAATAAGGATCATGCTGCTAGAGATAATAATATCAAGCCTAAGGTGCCAGCTACTGTCCAAGCTGCAAAAACCTCACATATGACATTATACAGAGATAAGAGTGAGTCACCACCTTTCCTCCTTACCATAAGGATGTTTAGCAAGAATTTACACAATTGTTTGGTAGATTCAGGTTCATCTACAAATGTGATGCCCTTATCTATATGCAATGCTTTAGGACTGCATCCTACTAAATCCCTAAAGAAGGTGACACAACTAGATAAAACAGAAGTGAGTGTAGTAGGAGAATTGACTCATATACACATGCAATTAGCATCTGATCCCAGGATCCAATATTATATTGATATCCAAGTAGTTGATATACCTGACACATATGGGATGTTGCTCAGCAAGGACTGGTCAAAGACTTTGAATGGATATATGTCCACTGACTTCAGTCACATGTGGTTACCCTGGAAAGGTATACCAAACTAGATAAGAATAGATGTTGAACCTAGAATGAAGCACATGATAACCGAGTATAATAAAATGAATGAGATCATGTATGTTGATGTTGAGCCTGGAGTTTATGCCATTAGACCACAGACTATCAGGATAGAAGAGATCCTGATGCTTGACTTTCATCATCATCATGCTGATGATGATCATCAAGAGGACATGCTGGTTGTAGAACCTGATAGTAATTTTGAGAATGAGAATGAAATAGATCGCTTCAAAAATTTTGAGATGCATCTATCCAAATAGGTAAAGCATTGTCAATTGTTAAATATACCTGCTAATGATATTTTGATTGATAGATGGTGCAGATTACACGATGAAGCACATTTAGAAAGGACTTGTGAAGCATGCTTAGACATGATGATGCTAGAGCAAACATGCAATGAGGCATCATCATCATATTCCGAGGTAAGTTCTATCTGTTGATGATGATGATACTGATTCTTGTTTGTCTTCTGTAGGAACCATAGAAAAGGTGATCGATCATGATGAAGATCATGTACAAATAATAGAAGAAATTTTGGTGTACGATCAGATAAATGTTAAGAAAAAAGAAAAGATCACCCCTAGAAGTGATTGTCTGATGGAGTCAAACTATGAACTATCTGATGAAGACAGAGGCAGTAACCTGACCCGATTTGAAGAGTTCTTATCAGGAGAAATTAAGAAGATGATAAGACAAAAGAAACATCCACAAGATGCACTAACTGAAGGATGGTGTAGGCTGCATGAGGCACCTCACTTGGAGACCGCCTGTTCATTGTGTCTGCATATTTTAAAGAAACATACAGAGCCTGATCCAAAAGATCATCCTCTTGATGATAAAAAATAAGAAGAAAAATTAGCTTCTCAGAAGGAAGAAAAGATGAGGTCTGAGAAAGCTGACATTCCTAAGTTAAAATGGATATCAGGTGAAGCAGTTACCAAAGCTACAAAGAAAAATAAAGGTTTAGCTAAACCTCATGCTGAGGATAAATCCTGGATCCTAAGATTTGATGGATCCAAGTCCAAACAAGGAGCTGGAGTAGGGATTGATCTCATTGATCCATCAAGAAAATCCTACCTAGCTGCATATAGATTACAGTTCCCCTGCACTAATAATGTGACAGAGTATGAAGCTCTGATTCATGGGATGCTGTTTGCTCTCAAAAAGAAAGTGAAAATTCTGCATGTCTTTGGAGACTCAGAATTGGTTGTCAGACAAGTAAGAGGAATCTACTCTTGCAACTATAAAAGATTGTCAAATTATAGACATAGAGTGTGGGATTTGATTGAAGACTTTGATGCATTTAACATCACCCACGTTCCTAGAGAACAAAACCACAGGGCAGATGCACTTGCCCAGGCTGCCAGTACACTTGAGCCACTATCTATATCAGGTCTGAAGAGATTTTCAGTAGAGCTAGTATTTGTAGCATCAGTACCTGATAACGTTACTAATCTTTAGGTCTTTGATGATGACCAGCACATCCTTTATTTCATCTCTAATAAGGATATATTTGATGCTCAGATCATAGATGATAATAGTGTGGAAGATCATGCTTGGGAAGAAGATGAAATATTAGAGTTGCCTAGAAACAAGATTCCCAAAGGTATGATTGAATTAGAAAGAGCCTTTGATTTAGATAATATGCTGAAATAGAAAGATCTTCCCAAGGGTGATGGAGGTCAATATTCACAAGTGAATATTAGACAGGATGATGACAAGAGAAATGTTTTGATAGGTAAGGTTTGCACACCAGAAGAGTTAGAAGGAATAACTCAAGCCCTTAAGGATTACATCCATGTAATTGCATGGACTTATGATGAGATGAAGACATATAACATATCAGTCATAACTCACACTATACCTCTCAAGCTAGATGCCAAACCTTTCAGATAGAAGTAAAGGCCAGTCAATGCTTTGCTTGAACCAATAATATTCGAAGAAGTCAAGAAATTGTTAAATGCCAAGATAATATTTCCTGTGAGGCACTCCACTTGGGTGGTAAATCTAGTGCCAGTTAGAAAGAAGAATAGAGACATCAGGCTATGTGTAGATTTCAGGAATCTGAATAGAGCATCAGAAAAGGATAATTATCCTCTGCCCTCATTAGATGAAGTTCTGTAGATTGTAAATGGAGCCAAAATGATGTCCTTCCTGGATGGCTTCTCAGGATACAACCAAGTCATGGTTGACAAGATTGACAGGCTGAAGACTACCTTCACCACAAAGTGGGGGATCTTTGCATATAGACGTACGCCATTTGGGCTGATAAATGCTGGAGCAACATTCCAGCAAGCAATGGACATAGCCTTCAGAGGCTTAATTGGAAAATGTATAATCATCTACATGGATGACCTCACAGTGTTCTCCAAAGAGAGAACAAATCATGTAACAGATCTCAAAAATGTGAAGAGTACGGAATATCCTTGAACCCTAAGAAATGCATATTTGGGGTAAAAACAGGCAAATTATTAGGCCATTTGATAACTGAAGATGGAATCATCATTGATCCTAATAGGGTCGAGTCCATCATGAAAATACAACTCCCTGGAAGTAAGAAAGAACTTAAGTCTTACTTTGGTAAGATTAACTTTGTAAGAAAGTTCATCACTGGTTTTGCAGAAATAGTCAGACCACTAAATGCTATGCTGAAAAAGACGCCAAGATTGAGTGGACAGTAGAAGCTAAAGTTGCTTTTGAGGACATAAAGAAAGCCATATCAGATGCTCCTATCCTCATTAGTCCAGACTACACAAACGACTTCTACATCTATTCATTTGCCTCAGAACATACCTTTGCAGTAGTATTGACTCAAAGGAATGAGGAAAAAGAAGAAAAACCAATAGCCTTCATGAGCTGTCCCTTCAAGGATGCTGAGCTGAGATATGTAGATGTTGAAAGGCAAGCACTTGCATTGGTCAGGGCAAAAAAGAAATTTAGGCATTATATACTAAGAAGCAAGGTGATTGTAGTAGTGCCTGATGCAGTAGTGAAGATGCTGCTCATGCAAAGTGAACTTGGTGAGAAAAGAGCCAAGTGGATTACTGTATTACAAGAGTATGACATGGAAATTACACCCATGAAGTTGGTAAGAGGACATGCTTTGAGCCAAATGATATCTGAAATTGATCCAAACATCACAAGTCAGAAATATGTGATCAATGAGAAGGACAATAAAGAGTGGTATGCAGATATTACACACATCCTAACTATTGGGAGATGTCCTCCAAGACTGCAGGCTTCACAAAGAAGAGCCTTGAAGATAAGGTCACAAATATATATGATGAAGGGAGGAACCCTATTCAACAAGAATTATGAAGGAATATATCTAAGATGCTTATAAAAGCCAGAAGCAAATAAGGTTTTATCAGAACTACATGACAAGTTCGGAACTGCACATGGATCAGCCTTTGCCACAACACATGCAATCCTCAGAGCAGGATATTACTGGCCCATAGTTTTTAAAGATACAGCTGATCATGTTAAATGTTGTCATGTATGTCAAGTTGCTACCAACAGAGAGAAATATGCTGCACAACCCTTGCAGCCAGTGATGGAAGAGTGCCCATTTGCACAATGGGGCATGGACTTCATAGGACCAATCAATCCTCCATCATCATCAGGTCATAGGTATGTCTTAACAATTACTGATTCTTGTACCAGATGGACTGAAGCTATCAGCAGCAAGACTTGTACTGCAGATGATGTCATTAAATTTCTGGAAAGCAACATTGTCACCAGGTATGGAATTCCTTATGCTTTAGTCAGTGATAATGGTTCTGCCTTCACTTCAACTAAATTGTCAAGTTGGGCTTTTGATCATGGGATCATACTCAAGTTTTCATCCAACTACTATCCCCAAGGGAATGGATTAGCAGAATCCACCAACAAGAATTTGTTGAATATCATAAGAAAATTAATAGAGAAGAACCCTAGGGAATGGAACTCATTTCTGAAATATGCCTTATGGGTAGACAGAACTAGAATGAAAACTGCATTAGGAAACTCACCTTTCCAACTAGTATATGGGGTAGATCCTATCCTCCATGTTAGCTTGAAAATTCCTACCTTGTAGTTTGCCCAAGAGTACCTAGGCATTGATAATAGACAAAAAGTCAGGTTGCTTCAACTGATGCACCTAGAAGAGAAAAGAAGTCAAGCAATTGACCAATTTGCAAAACATCAGGCTGTTGTCAAATGCTGGTTTGACAAGAGAGCCAAAATCAAAGCCTTCAGGATATCTGATTTAGTCCTGACGTGGGATAAAGCCCATGAGAGGAAAGGTGACCATGGTAAGTTTGACAGATTATGGATAGGTCCCTTTCAAATTTCTAAGATACTAGGAGACAACACTTATATGCTTAAGAACCTGACAGGTGAGGATGTCCTGTAGACACCCTAAAATGACCAACTTGTCATGCTACTTGCATTTCATAATCTGTCTAATCACCTGCATTTCAACATTAATTAAATAATCTAATTATTTAATTAATTTCACCAAATTCTTCTAAATCACAAAATTCAACATTAATTAAATAAATCCTCGTTATTTAATTAATTAAATTAAATTCCTCTATATTCTTCTACAATTAAATAATTTTAATTATTTAATTAAATCATTATTCGCTTTTCGAAAATCAAATCCACATTAATTAAATATATCCAATTATTTAATTAATTCAACAAATTCCCTCTTATCTAAAATTAAATAATTCTTAATTATTTAATTAAATCAAATTTATTCTTCCAAAATCATGCACCACAATTAAATAAATTTATTTATTTAATTTGCTTTCAAAATCTTCTAAATTAAATAATTCCATTTATTTAATTATTTCTTCCAAAATATCTTCTCTAAATTTAAATAAATCAATTATTTATTTAAAAACTCAAGCTTTCTTGCTCATCAATTAAATATTTCTATATTTAATAAAGCAAAATATCTTCTTTTCTCATGCAAATCTCTTCTTCTTGTTTTAAATCACTTAACTGATTGCTTTATTCTTTTAATTGATTTATTTCTTCAGTTAACTCATTCTTCTATTCTTGATAACTCCTCTCATGCAAAAGCAACCAAGACACTTGTCTTCTTCTCATTCGTTGCACATTCCTCAACTTATCTCCTCCGTTGATTCTTCTGAATTATCTAGACCGTTGATCGATCTTTGATGAAATCTATATAAACCCCCCTCATCTCCTCCATTACTCTCTCTTCGATCGTATTCTCAGGCATACTTAACAGAGCTTCGAGCATACACAACGCGTTGATTGAGCACTATAACGATCTTTTGACATTGATCTCTTGAGCACTACACTTGCTTGTTGCAGCTATGGCTTTGCAATTTCATTGAGCAATTCTACATTCAATCCAAAGGAAACAACACAGATTTCGGTAAAAGTCTTTATTGCATTGATTATTCGTCATAGCTTTTATTTAAATTCATTTTCTTTATGTTATTGGGTTCTTTGGTTTTATTTAGTTTAGATAGATCGATTTTCCATATACACATTCTGGCACGCCCGATGGGACCCATTGGTCCTGATTTAATATCAAATTTGTGGAATTTTTAGTTTGATTTCACAGGTTTTTTAACTCTTTTTTTGGAGAGATTCGAAAAAAAAAAAAAATTTAAAGGAAGCTTGCTGGGCAAAAATGGAGGTCACGGTTGCTTTCGGAAGGGTCGAGGGACGAAGAAAAATATAAAATTTGACCTATTTCAGTGAAGGTAAAATTTTTTCGCCTCTGGCACGCAACCCGAGGCCATACAATCACTGTGAGGTACGGTAAAAAAAAAAAAAATTTCTTTTTTCAAAAAAAAATTCAAAAAAAAAAGCAAAAAGAAAAAGCAAAAAAAAATCCAAAAATAAAAAAGCAAAAACAAAAACCAAAAAAAAAACAAATAAAACAAATAAAAAATGAAGTGTTTTTAGTTTTTATTTCTTTTAGAAAGTAAAACAAAGTAAAAAGAATCTTTTTTCTTTTTTCTTTTTATTTTTTGAAAAAAAATAAAGCACCTTCAGCCCAGCAGCAGGTCACATCAGTGACCAGGGGCCAGTCACAGGGGGCTAAGATAGACCCCTCTTCAATGAGCTTTTTAAATGAATAGGCAATTTTCAAACCTCATTATCTTGGTCATACGGACACGTATTTCAGTGCTTTTTTTTTTGAAATAGGCTAGAATTTTGTGATCTACATCGTGGTGAAATTGGTTTTTTCTCAAGATTCTCTGATTTTTCAGAAAATTGATTTTCTCACTGCTGTCTTTGTCTCGTCACAGCTTTTTGACTTTTCAAGCTTCATAACTTTCACAAACGGACTCGGATTCAGGTGATGTTTTTTTTGAAAGTTGGTATTTTTCTGTCCTCTACACAGTGGTAATATTTTTTCAAAGATTTTCTGAGATCTATTTTTTAAGACCACTCATTGGCCTATTCTCAATCTCTGACTTCAAGCACTTGCTAACTTTTGAGTTTGTGTGGACCTAATATCACTTGTTGCAGCTTCTTATTACTCATACAGAGCAAATAGGTGTTTTTAACATGTTCATGCAGGATGAGCATTGAAGACCTCTTGATCTATCTCACTAAGTCTTAGAAACACATTGCATGCTTAAAAGGATAATTGAACAAATCTTTTATTGCAATCTAAGTCTTAGGAACATATTGCTTGTCTTAAGGGACAATGGACATGTATGAACAAACACCTCAATTTTCTAAAGGACAATGGACATGAATGCCAAACACTTCATTTCATAAGGGACAATTTACAACTACAATCGTGTGTGTGCATAGCTTAGTTGCACCTTATTTTTCTTATAACGGGACAATTGAACCTTTGTGTGACGTGCTTGATTTTACATTTTTTGTACTTCCTTTAGAAGGGCCTGCTTTTGGATTGCGTTTCATCCAAAAGGGACGACCCTAAGCAGAGTTTTCCTTTGAACTGCTATATAAAAGGGATAAGGCAAAAGCCAAGTCCTAACCGACGTCAGCCTTACCTTGTGATGCCAAACTGAAAAGAGGTGTACTAGCCCTTTGTGGAAACGATTTTCACATTGAGCGAAGTGTTTGAAACTCTTAGTAGGATTGGTTAAAGCTTTTAGTAGCTTGTTGCATTGCTCGTAAGGCGTTGGTCCCTCAAAGTCACTAAGAACCAATCTAGATAGAGACTACCTGACCTACCTCCGAACATTGCGGTAATCATCAGTGCAAGGGAAATTGATTTAAACCCTTAAGACACTCACCTTTGGCTCCCTTGAGAAGAGATAGTATTCCCTCGGACATAAAGCTCTTGTGACCTACTTGAGCTTTCCAAGGGGAGGGTGAGATATCCCTACCTATCGTCTCTCGCAAAGATACTAAATATCTGACACCTTTATGGAATGATATTTTTATCGACGGAGTATTAAGCTGTGAGCTGATCTACTGCAATGAAACCTTGTCTCTAGGGATAAAAAGTGCTTGTTATTGATTGCAACTGTATTTGACCTGTGGAAACATTGGGCTTGTTTGGAGCCTTGAACATACACTATCTGTTGTGTCAGTCCTTGTGCCTTTTTTGACCACTTGTTTGCTGTGTTTTCTCTTGCCAAACCAATCCAATCATAAACAGAAACATCTTTGCCTTTGAAAAACATCAGACACTACTTCAGCGCCCCTGGTATTACAGCAGCTCGCCTTTGGTAATACAGTAGATCGCCTTTGGTTAGCAGTAACCCGCCTCTGGCAAAACTCTACTTCAGCGCCCTTGGTATAACAGTAGCTCGCTTTTGGTCACTGTAGCTCGCCTTTGGCATAGCAGTAACTCGCTATTGGCAGCTCAGTCCGTCGCCTCTGGCCCACAGTAGCACGCTTTTGGTAGCACAGTCCTGCGCCTCTGGTCAAACAGTATAGCGCCTTTGGTCCAGTACTTTGTGCATCAGAGTTTGTCCGTTTCTTCAAAGCATCTCACAGATTCCCAGCATTACATTGTGTCCTAAACATACCCCATGGTCACCACTAGGCTACAGCAAACTATGAAGTCTAGGCAAGTTGTCCCTAAGAAGCACAAGTCACCCCCTCGCACACCACAATCAGGTCGTCTCAACGTTACTCCCAAAGTGACTCCTAGTACACCCGCGGCAAGACCAATTAGCTCTCCAAACATGCCGCACATAGATGAACCAAGCAATCCTCATGAGGATAGAACCCCTTTGCTAAATGCACCGCAGTATACTATAGGCTTGCCTCCGGATTTTGTCCCACAAGGTTATGTCATAGATCAACCCCCATCTCAAGAAGAGCGACACTTTGAAATAGGTCAATCCTCTCAAGAAGATGGGCAAGATCTTGATGAATTTATACAAGATCCTAGAGCTATAGCTGCCTTTGATAAAATTCTTAGTGAGAACCAGGATCATTTCTTTCGCTTGCTTGCAAAGCAAGGTGCCAAGTTACCTCCAGATTTTGATGTGTCCACTCTCAAGGAGAGCAACAACACCCAAGAAACCATACAAGCGGTGCAAACCATGTCCACGGTCACTACGCCCTTACCTACTCAAGGCTCGCAGTATAGGAATCCCCTTTTTCAAAATCCAACAGAGGAGAGGTCCATATCACCACTTTTGACTCCTATGGAGATCTATCAAAACCAACAAGAAACTCTCCAACGACAAGCAGAGTTAGCTAAGCAAGCCACCTTAGCTCGATCCAATGTGCAACCACCTCCTAAAGTGTCCATCCCAAGCGCAAGTGGAATCTTGGTTACCCCATCACGCGTAGGTTTCCCACCCAATTACCATCCAGGGAACACTTATGTAGCCATGCAACAAGGGTCTCAACATATGCCACCTACTATATCATCACACCTGCATGTCTCTCAACCAATTGGAGTCACGCAGCCCCAACCACAACATTCTTCTACTCTCATCCTCAAGCAACCCCAACCGTCGCAAATCACTTCTACCTATGTTCCTCCACCACAACATTCATCTACTCTCATCTTCAATCAACCCCCACCGTCGCAAAACACTTCTACCTATGTTCCTCCTCCACAACGTTCATCCACGCTCAACTTCTTTCATACATTACCTAGCCACTCGCAACATTCCCAACATCAGGTTTCCCAAAGCTATGTCCCACCTTCACAACCTAATCAAACGCACTTTAGCTTTCCTCCCCCCAATACGTTTCTTCAACCATCGCAGAGCCAACATTCTTACCTAGCGCCACCTCCACCTCTGCCTAATCAAAACCCCCAATTCCAACCCAATCTGAACCAATCATACAATCCATACAATCCCAATCAATCTTACGACCTTTACAATACCACTGCGCATGGCTCACATTATAATCTTCCATATGGGCAACACCAACCACTTTTTGGACAACAGGAGACGTTACCAACCCCTCCCACGACTATGGAACTAAAGATTGCGGAGGTACAACAACAGCTATCTGATCTTACGTTTGGCCACACCAAAAAGACCTTCTCCTTGGAGGAAGTGTGCCCTTATCCTTTTGATCGGTCGTTACCAATGATCCCTTTTCCTCAAAATTTCACTATTCCCAAGTTCGATAAGTACAAAGGAAAAGGTGACCCAAAAGACCATCTTAGGGAATTCTATCTTGCTTGCTTCGAGGTTTCTCACAACGACACATATCTTATGCGTCTTTTTCCTCGTAGTCTTGGAGGTCAAGCAATAGAATGGTTCTCACACTTACCTACGGGCATCAAGTCTTTCAACAAGCTAGCACAGAAGTTTGCCACCCATTTTTCTTACAACGCAGAGCATGAGATTTCCATGACGGACCTATGCAACAATAAACAGAAAAATGGTGAAACGTTCATTTCTTTTCTCCAACGATGGAGACAAATGGCTAGTAAATTCCCTTTCAAGATTCCAGAGAAACAGCTTGTTAGCATATTTGTACAGAACCTCAACCAAGAGTTAGGTTTCCATTTGCAAATCCTTAGTGCTACAACCTTCGATGAAATCACATACAAGGGCATCAACATTGAGAAGGCCCTCATTGCTAAAGGTGTGGTCAAAATCTTTAAGGAGACGAAAGATAGCAATTCGCATCAACAGTCGAATGATAAACCCAAATATTGGAATAAAAATAAAAACGTGGTCAATGATGGAGTGGTCGATACTAAGCATGTCCAAACGTTGCAAACACCGCTGCAACTCTCCAAACCAAGTCAAGCTCCACCTCAACAACAGCAGCAACAAAGGCAGCCTTATCCCAACCAACAGCAAAGACAACAAGAGCGGCCCCAACAAGATTACCCTCCACGACGTCAATTCACTCCCTTGGGAGTGCCCATCGAATCGGTCTTACAGCAAGCTTTGCAGAAAAGGCTCATAACCTTACCTGATGCTCCTCCTTATGGAGAACCTATCTACAAAACTGCATGTTACAGAGACAATGAGTATTGTGAGTTCCATAGGAGCAAAGGTCATTGAACTGCATCTTGCATGAAGCTTAAGCACCTCATCCAAAACCTCATCGACCGTAATCAAATCACCTTTGAGAATGAATCACCAGCGCAACACACGAACAAGGATCTCGATATGTACAAGGAACCATTCCCTCATCATGGTCCACCTCCTCCTCAGGATAGAGGTAAAGGTATCAATCACGCTTCCACGTCCTTCGATTCCATTGTAGGTCGTTTTGAAGAGAGTCGAGTTTCTACCCTCACCATCAAAGGCAAATCTACAGATTGTGCTGTTACTACTCGTCGAGGTCATGTCACCATTCGTGCACCTACACCTAGGCTTCCAGTTCAGTCTGATTATAATCTTGTCAAACATCTAGGGAGAACACCAGCACAGATCTCTATTTTGGACTTTCTACGGTCATCACCTGCACATAGAGTGGTGCTAGAAAAAGCCCTCCAAGAGTCTTCCATTCCTAACAACATAGCAGTCGCAGATTTCCAAGCTATAGTGGGTAATATTGCTTCGCCTTACAATGTGGTCTTCTCTGAGAAAGACCTTCCCTCCCATGATCCTTGTCACAATGATGCCCTCCATATTGAAGTGCTCATCCATAAGCGCAAAATCAAACGCATCCTCATAGATGGTGGTGCTGGTCTCAACATCTGTTCTTTAAAGTTACTAAAGCAATTGGGATACTCTGAGGATCACATCAACACTGATCATAGTATTACAATCAAGGGGTATGATGATGCAGAACGCCATTCAGAAGGTGTTATTCACTTGCCTATACAGCTGGGCCCCGTTATGCTTGAAACCAGGTGTCAAGTTCTTGATATTGAGCTGCCTTACAACATTATTCTAGGCCGCCCATGGATCCATGCAATGAAAGCTGTCCCCTCCACATACCATCAGTCCCTCAAGTTCCCATACAATGGTACAGAGATCACCATCCCAGGAGACCCTAATCCTTTTGAATTTTGCCGTGTCTTGCAAGGAAGCTATAAGAATTGCAATCAAGTGCCTAAAAATGACAAAGCCCTTGAATCCCCTCTCTATGTTGACCCTGAAACTCTCACGCAAGCCTCTACAAGTGAACCTACACCCCTCCCCAAAATCACAGCTCGCTTTCGGGATATAGGCTTTGGCACTTATGATATCTCTGAATCTTGTTGTGTAGGGCGGATGCCTTTATCTCCAAAATCTTACGGCAAACCACCCATTGCTAAAGTTACCAAAAAAGCAAATATTCCTCCCCCATCATTCCTAACCCAATTCCAACATGGACGGTTATTGGAAGAGGAAACTATTGAGGACATCTCTTCTTGGCTCTACAAGGAGAAAGAACCAGTCACGATACCAGTCAAGCAGTATGGCAATGGCTTAAGGATAGTGAAAAACATGGGCTATAAAGGCAAAGGTGGCCTTGGGAAATAGAATCAAGGCACTATGGAGCCCATTGTGGTAACAAAGAAGCTAGACAAGAAAGGATTAGGATTTGGTAAGAAGGTACCACGTGCCTCGGACATCGAGTATATCCTCGACGAGGTAGCTGACACTTTTCCTGCCGATACGACGTCTACAGAGGATATCACCGATGACTCTTCCCTCCACATGACCAATCTATTCGCAGAATCCTCCATTTTTACACTATCCTCCGTATCCTTAACTTCCACCACCAGCACCCAGAATGTCATGCTTGTCTACCCTGAACTTATCGATTGGGACCAACAAGGGGCCCCCGTTATAGATGTCTTTCAGAATGATGAAGCTTTAGCTAAGTTCATGGGACTTCGGGAAGGTATCCCTCTTGGCGATCACAAGGCAGGTTTTGTAATGGAACTAGAGCCCATGGCTTACTTTGGTGAGAATGCCAAATCCTCTAGTCACAAAAGTGCAAATAAAGAAAGATCTCTAGGTGAAAACCACACTGTGGCACCTCCTGCTCATAAAATAGTAAAAATAAAGGACGTATCCAAAGGTGAAAACCCAACTGTGGCACCTGAGGATGGAGGATTTGACCTTCCCTTACCATCTAAGTATCAGGAGAAATCAGCTCTACTAGTGGAAGATTCTACAGAGATCAACCTAGGTACAGAACAAAATCCAAAGACAACATTCCTAGCAGCATCATTATCTGACACAGAGCACAGAAATCTTAACAACTTCTTCTTGCAACGAACCATCAACTTTGCATGGACCTATGCAGATATGCCAGGGCTAGACCCTAAGCTGGTAGTTCATTATCTCACAGTTGATCCCAAGGTGAAACCAGTCAAGCAGAAATTGAGAAAAATGCACCCACAGATAGCTCTCTTGGTGAAGGTGGAAGTACAAAAGCTATTAGACGCAAAATTCATACGACCTATTGACTATTCAGATTGGGTCTCAAACATTGTACCTGTATCTAAACCTAATGGGCTCATCCGCATGTGTAATGATTTCAGAGATCTCAATAAGGCATGTCCTAAAGATGACTTTCCACTACCAAACATTGACATTATAGTGGACTTGACAGCTGGTCACGAGATGCTTTCTCTCATGGATGGATTCTCAAGTTACAATCAGATAAGGATAGCTGAAGAAGACCAACACAAAACAACCTTTACATGTCCTTGGGGCAATTACTGTTGGTGTGTCATGCCGTTTGGTCTAAAGAATGCAGGAGCAACCTATCAGTGAGCTATGACAGTGATCTTCCACGATCTATTTCATCACATCATGGAAGACTATGTTGATGATATATTGGCTAAATCTTCTAGAGCAGAACATATACAGGTCCTAGGACAGATCTTCGACAGGCTTGAAAAATACCAAGTAAGACTTAATCCAAAGAAGTGTGTATTCGGTGTCACATCAGGGAAGCTGTTGGGATACATAGTATCTCGTAGGGGCATCGAAGTAGATCCAGCAAAAGTAAAGGCTATAGTGGAGATGCCTCCACCAAAGAACCTTAAAGCATTAAGGAGCCTCCAAGGAAGGTTACAGTCCATCAGGCATTTCATATCACAGCTAGCAGATAAATGTCAACCCTTTCAGCACTTGCTCTGAAAGGATGTCTCGTTTCGATGGGACAACAAGTGTCAGGCAGCGTTTGATCAACTTAAAGAGTATCTAGCTACACCTCCTGTATTGGTCCCACCAGTTGCGGACAAACCCTTGATATTGTACATCTCCACTACAAAGTCAGCCCTAGGGGCCCTTCTAGCACAAAATGATGACTCAGGCAGAGAGCACGCAATTTACTATATCAGTAGAACCTTGGTGGGATATGAGCTCAATTATTCACCCATGGAAAGGGCTTGTCTAGCAGTAGTGTTTGCCTCCCAAAAGTTGCGACATTACATGCTGAACCAACACACAAATCTGATAGCTAAGATTGATCCCTTGAAGTATCTACTAGCAAAAGCAGCTCTCACAGGCAGACTAGCTAAGTGGGTCATGATCCTTAGTGAGTTCGACATTGAGTACACAGATCGTAAGGCAATTAAAGGACAAGCCCTCGCGGATCAACTAGCAGAAGCACCTATGAAAGATACACACCCTATGGTAGCAGACTTTCCTGATGAAAATCTCTTCACTCTTGCTACCTCCGTAATGTGGAAGTTGTACTTTGACAGTTCTTACACACAGCATGGATCAGGAGCCAGCATCTTATTTGTTACACCTCAGAATGACTACATTCCAAAGTCATATCGGCTAGCATTCCCTTGCACCAACAACATAGCCGAGTATGAAGCACTCCTCATAGGTCTCAATACAGCAGTTCAATGGGACATCACAGAATTACAAGTATATGGAGACTCACAGCTAGTCATCCGCCAAGTCACAGATGAATACCAAACAAAGGATGAAAAGTTGGTCTCCTACAAACAACTAGTGGATGCCTACAAACCACATTTTTCTAGCATCACATTTGAGCAAATTCCAAGAGAACATAATAAAGCTGTGGATTCTATGGCTTCTGTAGGGTCACTGATTGACATGCCTGCAAATACACAGAAGTGTGAATTCTTGATCGAGCAATTGTTGATACCAGCCGTCGATGTTCCTGTTACTGAAATCATCTGCGAACTTGTTGGTCCCAATTCCCCATGGTACGAAGATATCTATGAATACCTCAAGAACAAAACCTTTCCCCCTGACCTATCATCCACTCAACGTAAAACCTTTATCCGTCGATCCTCTTGTTACATCATCCTGGGTGATACACTATATCGCCGGAGTCTCGATGGTATCCTCTTACGATGTCTTAACGCGGAAGAAGCCGAAGTTACCTTACGACACATACACGAAGGTGTCTGTGGCGCACATTCTACCGGTCCTAATCTTGCTAAGAAGATACTCAGAACAGGTTATTATTGGCCTACAATAGAGCAAGATGCCGCACAGTTTGCTAAGAAGTGTCTACAATGTCAGCAGCATGGAGATCTGATTCACGCACCCGCTCATGAGTTACAACCTGTGACAACTCCATGGCCTTTTTCTCAATGGGGTCTCGACCTCGTAGGACAAATTCACCCTTCCTCCTCAAATGGCCACAAGTTTATCATTACCGCCACTGAGTATTTCACGAAGTGGGTGGAAGCCATTCCTATGACCTATATCACCGGTAAGCAAATAGCCAAATTTATCCTAAACTACCTCATATGCCGGTATGGTATTCCCCAAGCCATTGTCACCGATAATGGGAGACCATTCAAGAACCAAGATGTCTGTGCCTTATGCATACAATACAATATCCAACATCACTTTTCCACTCCCTACTATCCACAGAGTAACGGCCAAGCTAAGGCTTCCAATAAAACCATTCTCAAGATCCTAAAGAAAACGGTCAATGAAGCTGGTCGTGATTGGCACTTGCAACTCAATCCCGCCTTATGGGCCTACCGCACTAGTATCAGAACACCAACTGGTGCCACACCATATGCCTTGGTCTTTGGCTCTGAAGCCATCCTACCTATAGAGGTCGAGATCCCATCCCTTAGAGTATCCCTGCAGGACCTGATCGGCGGAGAGGAGTATCGCACTTCCAAATTAGCTGAGCTTGAACTACTCGATGAGAGGCGCCTTGCCGCACTTAATCATCTCCATGTCTATCAAAACTGCCTCCGACGTAATTACAGCAAAAAGATCAAAGAAAGACGGTTTCAAGTTGGTGATCTTGTACTTAAGGAGAATCAGAGAAATCAAGCAGATCGAGAGAAGAAGGGCAAGTTTGAGCCTAACTGGTTAGGTCCCTTCATTGTCACAGCAGCATATGGATCGGGAGCTTATACTTTAGCTACACCTGACGGCATTCCTCTAGATGAGCCACTTAACAGTGTCCATCTCAAGAAGTTCTATGCCTGATCCTCAGAGTATTCCCACAAAAAATCAAAAATCAAAAAAAATCAAAAAATACAAAAATACAAAAACATTCATCCTCTGGTGAAAACCTGGCAAACAAGCGCCTTGGATAAGTACCATAGTGAAAACCTGGCAAACAGGCGCTATGCGTAGAGTCAGCATCCATCATCTATCGAGTCTTGTCCACTCCTTGTCTAGTTTGCAATCTGCTTCATCCATCCATTCGTAATAAAACCATTGATTTTGTTTGCATTTCCATCTCCCTATCTAGTATAGCTTGGAAATTTGTCAATGTCCATCATCGTCATCCCACGTCTTGATCTGTGTCTACAGTTCACACTGTCTGGTCCTAGGTCAAGTCTTTTGGTGTCTTCTTCGGCGGTCACCCCTACAGTTTCCTCTACCAGAATGGGGGCAACTCTTTCCTTAGCGTCAGTCTAGGATTGGTTCCTTGTTCATGGTTCGCAGCGCATACTTCAATCTTGTCTCATTTCCACAGGTAACACCCTTTAACGGACACTTCGCTCCTACGATAAGGCTGTTATCTTCTCCACACTTGTTCTACATCATCACCTCCAACAGAACTACATGTCATCTTTTCAATCTTAAAGGTACCTTGATCCCATGGATATGGGTATGTAGGCAGTCTGGAATACGAAGGAAGTATCCAGTACTCAGGTACATAAGACCCCCTCCTTTCACCTTGACCCATTCATCACTCTATTCAGAACTACATATTTATCACGTTCATCTTCCATCGTAAGTGTGCCTTGATCCCGTGGACACAGGGTATGTAGGCAGTCTGGAATAGGAAGGATGTATCTAGTACTCAGGCACACACGATCCATCATTCTCCACCCATCCCAATCCATTAGCACTGTCACCCTTCTAGTCTTCCGTTGTCAAAATCCATTCGCCTCGACTTGACTAACTCAAGCAGCAAGCTAGCGCATCCTTTCAAAGCAAAAGTCTTTAACAAACTTGAAGCAAAGAGGCCTACTTCTAGAGTCATCTACTGTCCTGCATACCGATTGCCAACATCAGCTAAGTACCGCTTAACCAAGCCCTAGATCCACAGGCTTGTCTTCTACGAAGTGTTCCATTGTCGAGACCAACACACGCGTCTCCTGCGACATGTGGCATTTCCTGTAGTGAGACATTGTCTTTTTAGGTAGATAGCCCCCTTTAACGGACACAGAGTTCCTACGATAAGGCTGTTATCTTTCCTATCCAATCTATCCTGAGCAACCTCTTTGGCAAGAGAATATGTTGGCTGTATGTTTACTTTGTAAGTCAGTCAATTTGTGTTATGGTTTATCTTTTGTTCCTTTTCCAATACTTATTCAAAACTACCCTGGTTTATCTGTAATCTTGGTATGTTGCGATGCAGTACGGACTGGGGGCATAGTCATTGCTTTCTGTGTGCCGTGTTTGAGGAATGATCTTTAGTTTCTTTCTTAGCATCATATCTATCTTGTGTGTGTCACGGCCTAGCATCTTACATATTAATAATTCTTCTTGCATTTACATGTATTGAAGTTTATTTTATGTTCAAGACTATGGCTCATTCACATGTTCCAACAAGGTGATATTATGTCTAAGGGATCTAGGTTCAAACCGTTTGCTTGCAGAGTCAATGTCCACGCACTCGGATATTACAGCACCTTGGTCTTTTATACCTTGGTGGCAAACTATCCACGTGCTATATCAAACTAAGGATTGCTCTTGATATACAAATGTGAAACCATTGCAACAAGCTCATCCATTTACACCATCCATTTTTCCATGGCCTTATATAGTTTTCTAGCAATGATCGATCAACAGTCTTTTCTATCATGTTCTCTTCTATCTCCACTTTCTTCTATCTATCATCAACCCAACCTTATCTGTCTCCAACAAATCTTCTAGTCGAGCGTCAACACAGTTCTTTTGTCACTTCCATGTCTTTCCTCTCGAGGGGGCACCCTACACCAGCTACGCTGGGGCAACTACCTACACTGGGGCATCAAAAAATTGTATCACGTCTTCGACAATTAATTTCTTTGATGCAACGCTACATGCTGCATTGCATCAAAGAGGGGCAAAATGTAGACACCCTAAAATGACCAACTTGTCATGCTACTTGCATTTCATAATCTGTCTAATCACCTGCATTTCAACATTAATTAAATAATCTAATTATTTAATTAATTTCACCAAATTCTTCTAAATCACAAAATTCAACATTAATTAAATAAATCCTCATTATTTAATTAATTAAATTAAATTCCTCTATATTCTTCTACAATTAAATAATTTTAATTATTTAATTAAATCATTATTCGCTTTTCGAAAATCAAATCCACATTAATTAAATATATCCAATTATTTAATTAATTCAACAAATTCCCTCTTATCTAAAATTAAATAATTCTTAATTATTTAATTAAATCAAATTTATTCTTCCAAAATCATGCACCACAATTAAATAAATTTATTTATTTAATTTGCTTTCAAAATCTTCTAAATTAAATAATTCCATTTATTTAATTATTTCTTCCAAAATATCTTCTCTAAATTTAAATAAATCAATTATTTATTTAAATTGCTTTTTCTTCTAATTTGAGTTATCTCTAAAAAAACTCAAGCTTTCTTGCTCATCAATTAAATATTTCTATATTTAATAAAGCAAAATATCTTCTTTTCTCATGCAAATCTCTTCTTCTTGTTTTAAATCACTTAACTGATTGCTTTATTCTTTTAATTGATTTATTTCTTCAGTTAACTCATTCTTCTATTCTTGATAACTCCTCTCATGCAAAAGCAACCAAGACACTTGTCTTCTTCTCATTCGTTGCACATTCCTCAACTTATCTCCTCCGTTGATTCTTCTAAATTATCTGGACCGTTGATCGATCTTTGATGAAATCTATATAAACCCCCCTCATCTCCTCCATTACTCTCTCTTCGATCGTATTCTCAGGCATACTTAACAGAGCTTCGAGCATACACAACGCGTTGATTGAGCACTATAACGATCTTTTGACATTGATCTCTTGAGCACTACACTTGCTTGTTGCAGCTATGGCTTTGCAATTTCATTGAGCAATTCTACATTCAATCCAAAGGAAACAACACAGATTTCGGTAAAAGTCTTTATTGCATTGATTATTCATCATAGATTTTATTTAAATTCGTTTTCTTTATGTTATTGGGTTCTTTGGTTTTATTTAGTTTAGATAGATCGATTTTCCATATACACATGTCCCATTGCCAGTCAATGGACAGTTCCTCAAACATTATTTCCAGGCCTGAGTGACTTCATGACAGTCATGTGTATCATATTGTACATTTGTATAGTTGTTTTTACACTTATGTTTTGTTTATTGAGACCTTGTTCTGGTTAGTCAAGATGATGCACTTCATCACCACAGAAAATAACTAAATTGTTAGGATTCAAGTGATGAGATCAAATTTAGACATAGGTTATGATTCATTCTAAGAAGTATTCATGATCAGGTCTATGATAGCTTTTCATCAGGGTGCCTTTTCTTGATCAAAGTGAATCAATCACAATGAAACACTTAAAAGCCTTGGGTTTGTTGAACACACAAGTATAGGTGTTAAGTGAAAAATCTAAAGGGACTCCCTTGCTACCAATACAATCTCCAACCTAAAGCTGCAAGTGACTGTACCTTGTACAAATGAGTTGACATGATGATATTAGATACAAATTCTAAAGAGAAAATCAGAAAAGAAGTAAAATTAGGCCATCTAAGTAACTATACCGGGGCTATAGACGCCTGCTGGCAGTGGGGCTCTACTTAGGGAGATTGTATAGATAACCTTGCTGGGGCTATAGATGCCTGCTGGCAGCAAGGCTCTATCCAGGTTGGCTATGAGGGATGATCTCCAACTATGTAGTTTAACACCAGTTACTTATGTTTTCAACTTGCTTTCAAGATGAGCATAATTAATCATTTGCACACACATGATCCTTTGTTAGCATTGTTATCATGATAAAATTTTATCATTCAGAAGACCATGATGCTTACGCTTAGAAAGAATTAGAATACTATGAATAAATATGATCACATCACTTGAGTCATTGTAATTTGTTTGTTTTCTTTGGTGGCAAGTTGTTGTGTGGTTACACAACATGCCCTATTTTGACTTGGCAAAACAGGGACCCAACTTTTTGCTTGGCTTTTTGTGCTTTCTAGCGGTTTGGTAAAAGTAGGTCATGCAGATCATCATGCATGGATAGGATGGGTAAGTCATCATCATCAGGTTAGTTTGTCAAAATTCATATTTCATTCCAATAACCTCATATTTAGATAGAGCATCAAATTTCATGCAGGTTTGCTTTTTACATCACCCTAATATTCATTAGGATGTGAAAGTTATGAATGGTCAAAGTTTGAGTCAAACTTGATATTTCCAGGGGGAGGATCATATTTTGTAACATCAGTCATATTTTAGAAGGTCATCCCGATCTAATTTATCACCCAATAATTCATGTGATCCAAATATCCAAATGTCAATTTTAGGTGACAGTGACCTTTACCCGTCAGCTGCCTTATGTTTCCCGCGAGGATCATATTTCTCAATGTAACCCGATATTTCTCAATATCCTCCTGACGTGAAATATCCCCCTAAGCCATTATCCTGATGACATCATTTGAGTCCAATAAACAAAGAAACTAACATCCTGATGACGTCATCATCACATTTACCGCTCGGCAGGATATTTCATAAACATGATCCTATTCCCATAACATGACGATGAAGTCATGATACCCTAGCGATATAATAAGCGAATATCTGGATGATGTCATCCTGATATTCTAAAAGAGAGAAGTAATTTTTATCTGGTCATCATCATCTCGTAACATCACCTGATATATTGAAATATCCTCCTGATGTATGAAACATGACCTGTGGGTGCGTTTAGCACCTTATCTATCGAGGATAGTTTTTCCTTTCGGGGAGGATGATCACATTGCACTCAGGAAGATATTTGCGAATATCACCCCGATATTCAAATATCACCCTGATATTCATATATCATCCTGACATTCATATATCACCCCTCTCTCATTGCCACCATTGACATTTAATGCGTGCAGAGGTGGTAGGTAGTTCCCGCCGACCATTAAACCTGATCAAACACTTGGCAAAATCTTGAGTTTTCATGCAAAAATTCAATGAATAAGATTTAATCTGTCAGGATTTGCCCTAATTTTACCCTAATTGCAAAGTTAAAAGGTAAATTCATTGCCATTTCAGACTTACCTTGCGAGAAAATCATTTTCTATAGAGCACGTGCTTCCAAACCCCCCCATACAGGCGACTCTTGTATGAACAGAGCTCACGGGCAGGGGGAAGCACGTGATTATCAGCAGGATTAAGAGCATTCTCTGAGAACCACTGGTATAAAGGGATTTGCATAACCAGGTAAGTAATTGAAACCCTCATCCTGTTGCTTCTGCATAGTCAAGTATGATGTTACTGGTTTGAAGTTTTAGTCTATGCATCTTGTGATAGGTTAATGCTTAATGAATATAGGATGCATGGTGTTAGTAGAGATAATTGTTATTTGCATGGATGTGAGTACCCATTGTAAGACAAAGTTGTGTTAATTGTAGATATCTATGGCTGACAAGAGGTTGGCAAAGTGTGAGGCTGAATTCAAGAAGCCCATGTTCTCATCTCCAAGAGGAATCCTAGTTAAGTATGGTGCAATTACAGATACCCATTAAGGAAGCACTGATTTGGAGGCTTGGTCTTCTAAGATGAATGATGAGAAGAATAGAAGCCCTCTGGTGGATGCAGTATTCATGTCCGGATTGTGAAATGCGGCCAGTTTTCTGTATGGAGTCTCCTGAGCTGGTGGTTGAGTGTGCATGGAATTACAATCTAGAGACCAAACAGGTGGTGAAACATGGAAGAGTGTATGCAGACCTATCCATTAAAGGTCTTTCCAAGACATTTGGACTGCCATTGGGCAGGAAGGTTAACAGTGTTGACCTGAAGAAGTCAGAAGTTGAATATGAGATTAATAAGAAGCAGGCTAGGAAGAACATGTATCAATGGAGGGCTAAGAATAACACATATTTGGCTGCTACCAAAATTCCTGTGCACCTGTTTAAGTATGATTTTGATGAAGAGTATCAATACATGATTGCACTACTTAACAGGGTGACAGGCCAGCCTGATACTGGTAGTTTCAAGGACTGGATGTATGGTGTAATCATGATGTGCATATATGCAGACATCAAGCCACTATGGGGCTAGCTGATAAGTGATGCTCTTCATGAGCAGCTGATGAACCTAGGAGGTTCAAATTGTTCATTCTACATGACATCATACATTGTCTACTCCTATGCATACAAAGGCACATTTGATGCATTAATTACAGATGGAAAGCTTACAGACACAGTTAATGCTATGCACATTTGGGATCATCATCCCCAGCTACAGAGAGCTAACTACCTCCAGGATTACAAACTGGTCAATGATACATTCTCTATGCATCTGGTAAGGACCATGGAGGAGGATAGAACAAAGAGATTTAGCATGGAAGCTCAAGAAATAATCTATACGTATGGAGCCTGGTACATTCAGTTTGCTATGTTTTCTTACATGAGGATTGAGGGATTTGAAGGACCTCCCCTCATGCTGCCAAGACACCCCATTGATGCAGTGATATTGATGGAATTCATAAGGCAGAGCTCCACCATGCTAAAGACATACAAGGATGCTCATAAGCTCCTTCCAATCTTGTTTCCAGTCACCATCGGTTGGTACATGTGCCCAGATTCAGGAAGCATCAAGAAGGTGATGGTCAGCTTAAATAAAATACAATTGTAGCCATTTCCAATAATAAGACCATATGATCCTTATGGGAGGATACAAAAAATAGTAGGGAAGCCTATTCATCAGAGGCACCTAGAAGACTTTTGGGCAGATTTTGAAGATGAAGCAGAAGCCAGAAGAAGAAGATACTAGAGGCTGACACTGAATCAAGTCAAAACCTTTGACTGGATCCCTATTCCTCAACAATTGAAGAAGGATGATGGAAGGATAATGGCAGATGAGTATGAGGAAAGGAAGATATATAATGATACCATATCTACACCTGACCTAACCATACAGGAGGACATATCCTTGGACCCTTTCATTGCTAAGACATTACAGCTAACCCAAGCTTGGGTTGATGAACAGGTTGAGGCATTGAAAAAGAAGGGTGTTGCCATTACTATGGACAAAAAGAAGAAAGGGCAAGATATTCCTGGTGAGGAATATGATGACTTTATAAATGAAAAGAGAAAATCTAAAGGAGACAGACTACCGCCACAACAACAACAAAGCAAAAGACCCCCTAGGGGTAAGAAAATTGATAAAGAGCCCAAAGGGGTGATTATTGAAAGAGCAGTATTTCCAGCTGAGGAGGCAGCATCAAGATCAGGATTAGGATCAGCATCACCTCCACGAACAAGGAAACTAAAGTCCAAGAAAGATTAGCCAGCAAGGGGAGCAATTACTGGGACCCAAGAGGAGGGTCAGTCCTCACGGCAACCAACGGAAGAAGATGTCCTCATGGAGGAAGAACCTAAAGAAGAGGAGGCCCCCTTGCTGTTCAAAAGAAAGAGAAGAGCCCCACAGGTGGTGGTAGCTACCCCACCTAAGAAACCAAGAACCTCTATGAGGGGAGAAATAAGGCAATCCCCTGCACTAGTGGAAGGGGTAGGTAGCGAAGTTGTACATAAGGAATTTCAGCACAATGTTCCACTTCCTACCATTGTGAAGTTCAAAACTGAACTTGCAGAAGAGAAGATGAAAGAAACCTCACCAAGAGGTCATATCTCATTAGAGGAGATAATTAACCTATTTGATGATGAGGTTGTGAAGGAGGTATCTTCACAAAAGATGGAACCCTTGCTGTAAATATGCAAATGACCCCTCATAAGACTCCAACATTTCAAACAATATTGGAGGAGATGAAGCAAGTGGAAGCTGAAAAGGAAAAGAGCCCAGAAAGGGTAGCCTAAGAAATAGGGCTGGATACACTGGTTGCATAGGTGACAAATCCTATAGTGGTAGATTTGACAGACAAACAGGATGCAAGTCCTGAACATCCACCAGGTACACCTGACAAAGGGCAACATATAGAAGAAGAAAAGATGGCAGAACCAGAAGGCCATGCTTCAGAAATAAGCCAACCAAGCTCACAGGATGCATCAGCAAAACCTAATATAGTAGAGGTTTAGGAAAAGAAGGCTGATGAGATGGATGTATCTGAAGATCCTACTACCAAAGTTCAGGAAGAAAGTAGCACAGGTGCAGAACAGATAATGGCTTCAGAACAAACACCAGCACCTAAGGAGGATTCCACAATATCTAGTGTGATGAATGTGCTTCATGAAGAAGAAAATGCAAAGGAGGATGAGGTAATGACAGAAAAGGATCATGATCATCATGTGGATGTAGCAAAAGATCCTCCAGCTCAAGATGATGCTCCTCCAGAAAAAGAAGTTCCTCAATAGGAGGATGTACCATAGGATTGCCCTCAAAGTGAGCGTCATGAAGAAGAGACAAGAAAATCACCTTCTCCTTCACATATGCTGACAGAAACAAGAGACTAGGGTGAATAACATGATGATGGAGAGAAACATGATTAGGTACCTCCATGGTTAGAAAAGGAGGTAAACACAGAGGTAGATTTTGTAATTCAAGAATTTGATGTATCTACCTTATTTTCTGAAAATATAATAAAACCAAACAGGAAGGCCAGAATGACTTCAGCCATTAAGAGAGATCCTACAACTGGTAGAAGAACAACACAGGTAGCAATCCCTACTGTAGAGAAGGAGAAAGGTAAAATTACCTTAGAAGAATTTTAGATTAGCACAGTGGACCTGGAGTTTGCAAATGAAGACCAAGAGGGTCAAGAGGGCAAAGACATTATAGATTCTTTGATTCAGAAAGTGAAAAGAGAAAAGGAGAAAAATAAGCAACACAAAGAGCATATTGCTCAGTTGCATGCCTATATAGGGAGGTTGACTAATACTGAAGATACTTCAACTGAACATGCAGTCCCATTGACTGCTATTTCCCACAAGGAAGTAAATAAGTTGGATCTCATGAAACATGAGTCATCCATACTACAGAAATGGATGCTGTCCACATTGGATGTAGTAGAAGAAGTAATAAAAGCCTCTCTAAAGAGATGGAATTCCCTCAGTATCTCCAAGAAGAAGGTACACAAATTACAAATGGAGACAAGGAAGAGGTCTTTCCAATTGGAGAAGACATTGTCTGCCTTAGATGAAATAAGGAGGATAAATCCTCAGCTGCTCAAAAATAAATAGGTACTAGATAATAACACTACATTACTAGTAGACATATGGTATTAGGACATTCAATTTGAATGTGGAGTACTTAAAAGATGCAATAATCAACTGAGAGATATCAACATGAAACTGCATGATATGATGTCTGTTGAGGCAGAGATTTTGGAAACCTTGGAAGGAAAAGTGGAAGGGAAAGTAGAGAATTAGGATGAAGAGTTTGCCATCAAAGCTTTACACGGCAACTTCCAGTCAGTAGCTGATGATCCACTTGTTCACTTGATGGAGGAAGTCATAGATAAAATAATGACAATCAAGGTCAAGATGGAAAACTACAATGAGACACTGCATAGCAGGAAAAATAAACTGGACAGCATCAGAAATAAGTATGAGGCACATAAGCACGCCATTATCAAAGCAAAGACCCAGGATGGCAGAGAAATAGATAAAATTGTGCAATTGTATGAATAGGTCAGGATCAGCATGCAACCTCATATGCAGGGTCTTCTTCATCAGGATGATGAAAGTTCAGAAAGTGATGCACCTGACGATGAAGCTCATGAATTAGACGAGGAGCATGATGAGGATACATCATAAAGAAAATATCAACATCTGATACTTAGCAAAAGTAAGTATCTCAGATAGTTGCCAGCTGGCAAATTGTGCCATTTTGATAGAGTTGACAATGTCAAAGAGAAAGACTGACTGTAGATATTCATATACAAATCAAGATCTGAGATCTTTTTGTAACGGATTCCTCACCTTGTTCTATAAAAGGTGTAGGAATGCCTCTTTTTTAAACATTCAAAACTTAATTGAAATCCGTCTGCTGAAGTATTCAGGGCTCATTTCAAAGCTTTTTGTATACATTTATATCTTTGCATACTTAATGAAGGAGAAGACTTGTTTGATTACAATTCATAGTAAATCTTGAGTAATTAGTGTGTGAATTCTAGATATATGTTGTGATTTACTGCATCCCTTGGAGTGCATGTCTACCTACATATGTTGTGTTCATACAATTCCTTTGAAGTTAGCATCAACTATATCTAGCTATGGAATGTCCTGGTGAACATATGGTTTGGTTTTCTTCTCTTCATGACTGTATCTAATGTGCATGTGGTTGAAAAGCTAAAGGTTCAACATTAATTTGAAGCATTTCTTTCAACTTCTTTTAAATTTTAGAGCATTTCACCATCATAATAGCAAATAACTGATAATCTCAAGCAAATAACACAAAATATGTGGACATCTCATAGATAATTGAAAATATTTAGCATATTTGAAGTTCAGGCATATATAATTGAAAATATCATGCAAAGATTTGAATATAACTGCATCATTTGATCAAACAACTGTATAAAATGACCTCTATGTGAAGAAGCTTTGCAGAAGTAGTGTCATGATGATGAACTTCGTGTAAGGCCCCAGAATGGAAACAACAACACACATCAACCTCTGAGTAACGTCAGACGATTAAGACCTAATCACCGGAGACTTGGGATCATGAATTCATCGTATCTTTCAAGATGAATAAAGGTTAATGTGTACTTTTATTCTATGCTTGTGTATGACTAACATCATGACCAACAGGTAGCAACCTGCATTTTGAGATGAAGACAATGAATGAACAGAAGTTAACAAGAAGGTGGAGACAGCGGGACACAAGAGCCTGCAAAGGAAACATTGAGAAAACAACAAGTTTCTAAAAAGGAGTCCAACTTCCACGCCCACACCAGCAACCTCCAAAAGAATTTACATAAGTATATGCCTCTAAACATTTCTAATATGCTATTACAAAAGCCATGGAAATAAGAACAGTCTTCTGTCTATCAAGAAGGCAATAGAGAAGCAACCTTAAGATAAAAGTCAAAGTTCCAAGACATACATGTAGGGTATTATCACTCTGGAGGCAGGATTGAAGTCACCAGACATTATTGGGGTTGCAGAGTAAACACAACACAAGGAATTCAAGGTAGGAAGGAATACAATAAGTATGAAGACCAAAACAAAGTTGCAGGCCCTACAAGAAGTATGGAAACATGAAAGTAACAATCAAAACTCTACTTACAAGTGAAGAGGGACATGGGAAATAAACTGGCATTAATGACAGGGATAAGGGTTTGAAGAAAGCTCAATACTAAGCCAACTAATCCACAGAGTTGGGATTCCTATGCAAGTCTACAAGCTAAGGACACAAGATCTCAGAAAGATAAACACAAGGCTCAACCCAAGGAAACCATTTTAAAGAAATCTACAGGGTTTGAAGCAGCATTACATCATACAGGACTCACACAAGGTAATAAATTTCAAGATACATGCAAGTATCACCAAGGCAACTAGATCACATATAGTGCATACAAAAATCCAATTTGACTTTCAAGCTATAATCAACTGCAATTCTCACAAATGGAGACAAATAACATACCTAGATTACAAACCCCTTTTGAAAATCCTTCCAATCCAGCAACTAATTCTGCCTTCTTATCCCAATTCTCCATTCTTCTTCCAATTTCTCTGTTCTCCTTCCAATTTCTCTGTTCTCCTTCCAATTTCCCCCAAAAGAAATTTGACTCATAAATTAAAATGTAGAAAACATGCCTCCCTTCCCAACAACCCACTCCCTATGAGTTACAAAAATTTACTATATCCAGAGATTCCCAAATCTTCCAATTTTGAAATTGACAACCCCAGCATTAATTTTGCATAACAAAAATATTTTGTACCATAAAATCACTAATTACCCGTGACTCCATTAATGGACATAAATATTTTATCTTAGAAGATAATTTAATTCCAAACTATATTAAAATTTAACCAAGGTGTCATCCAAATCTTAAAGCTAATTTAATAATTATCTAACAAACAAAATAGGAGCATTATTGATGACCACTAATACCTTAAATAATTTTCCAACCACATAGGGGAATAATTCAACACTATAAAGCACAACTTGGCTATACACCACAACACAAGATTACCAACATAACAAGACAAAGACCAAGTGTCACAACTCGACTCGAGACCACACAGAAGACAAGGACTGACCTAGTGGATTAGACCTCATGTTATCTCCCATCACTAATATCCATTGGTGAAAGAACCCACTCAAACCTGCTATATCAGGTGGAGTCAAGGTTTGGTACCTATAGCCTACATCCAAACAACTGATTAAATATGATCAAGTACATATATGTCAACCTACGGGGAGTCAGAGAATCGCAGTGCAGCAGGGTATTGGAACCGAGTAATGCTACACCGTCCCTGCTCTTAAACAAGATTATACCCATAGCATTAGAAAATAGAAATCTATGAATCTAATGAAACATGTGAATAATAATCCATTACTAAACATATCCAACACATCATAATGGAAGTAACCATAATGTCATCATCACTCATAGCACATATCTAAATATATCCACCAAACATAGTCCATCAAGGTCAAAGAGATCATAAACCCAAAACATGTAAATCCGATGTCTCAAAACTGAAATGTACAATAAAAGACTATCAATTGTATCAAAACTATTAGAGAGAAATATGAAACTAGCATCTATATTAACCAAAATGCGAGGGGCATTACAGTCTAAATATAACTAGTTTCCACCTTTGCACTGGCGAAGACTAGTTCTTTATTTTTAGAAGCAAATCTGTGATTGTTTGTCGACGTGGCTTGTTAGGGAACCGTCAATAGTAGGTCAAAAGGGTGTCTCTTTTGCATAGAAAATAAATGTGTTTCTTTCTTGTAAATATGTTTATTAGTAATTCAAAATGGTAACATGATTATTGGAATGTGGTGTTATCTTCGGAGAAGTATATTGGTTTCTAGTAGTTTGCTTGAAATTGTAGATGCTTATTAATAATTTAGGCTTGGTAGTATTTCTAAGTGGTAGCACGGCAGATATGAATCCATACCTAGGGAAATATATATGCAATAATTTGATTATTGAAATGGTCTTATGTTAGAAAGTCATATAGGGTTATATTAGTTTTGTATTTGAAAATGTTATTAGTGATTTATGCTTAAAGTTTGATCCATAGATGCTTTTAGAAAGAGTCATATTTACTTATAGTTAATTCAATAGAAGTTGTGGAGGGTCAAATAGATGTAAATAGTTATAGTTGTTCTTTTTTCTTTTTTTTTGATATGTAATTGATAGTATTAAAATATAGAATTAGATGTTCATATAGTTGTGTAGGAAATCAAAATGTGATCTAGTGAATTTTAATTAAAACATTTAAATTTGGATACTTTTATTAATCAAATCAAGGTAGTGTATTTTGATCATATTAGAGGAATTAAAGTGTTTTCTTTTGGGGTTGTTATAGTAATGAACTTAATTTATAACTTTTCATTGTTTTTGGATTTAGTTAAGATGATCATATTTTGATTCTCTATCTTTTGTGTAATTAATTCCTTGAGATTTAGTGTTGCAATTTGGGATACCCTTGTGTAATTCAATATTTTGTCATGATGAGATTGGGGGCAAGTGGTCAAGTTGTATGTCCAGGGACTATGATGATTATGGTTTTAATTCAGTTAACAACTTACAATGTCTTTTGTTCATGTATGGGGGTCCTAGTATCATATTCATGGAAGTTTGATGCAATTAGTCTATGACATTTCATAGTTTGGAGTCACATGTTACAAATCAAGTGTCAAGTTGTTAAAACTTTGTTCCATTTTGGATAAAGGCCTTATTTGTGATATAGTATCTATGTGCCAACTCTAGAGGTTAGGTCTGCAATCTATTTTGTTAATTTTTTGGTTCAAATGATGTTTTTGATTAAATGGTTGTGTGGATAAGGGAAAAGTTTTATTACGAAAATGAGAATTGGAAGTGTTGAATTGTGAAAATCAGATGTTATCAGTCCCTTGCTCTTGTATGTTGTTTTGGATATCGATTAGGGGTGCTAGTTGTTTGAGGGGGAGTGGCTTCCATGGTGGGGCTGGTGCCCAAAGTGGCTACCTAGAAAACCCCATGGAAGTGGTAAGCAAGTGATAACTAATAATTGATCTAGGTGGATTGGGTAGTAATCCATATAACAAGATAAGTATGATGCCTCACCCATGCCTTGAGTGCTTTCACAAGCTAAGGATGGGATGAGAAGGCCTGGTTGGCAAGGTCAACCTCCTTGTCTCCATGAGAAGTGTGGACTCCGTATGTGTCACCCTATAGAGAGGTCACCAAGAAAACCATAGATGGGGGCCAGCTTCTAGTGAGAGATAGCCTAGAAAACCCATGATAGGACCATGTGATGACACTCTCCCTGCTACAGCATAGTTACTTCCTGTTTTATCTATTGTTGGTACCTCTGGAGTGTAGATTTGTCTTGATGGTTGATTCTATCTTATCTTATTGATTTGTCTTGCTTTGGTGAGTTATGTCCTGTCTGTGCAGCCTTGTTATCATGTGTGCCTATTTGGAGTTTGTATCTTGTTGTTTCATTGTTGTGATTTCGACATAGTGGAGCCTTGATGTTATCTCCTAGCTCGGTGGGGTGGACCTCAGGGTTCCACATGGATGGGAGGCAGAGCTATCAATTGGTCTTCTTGTAGATGTGGTTCAAGTCCTGGCAGAAGTGATCTAGTTATAGAATTGCATAACTCATTCAGTGTTGCTGTATACTTTCATATTTATTCAATTATTAACCGACATGATCAGTCTTGTAATCTTGTACTGTAACTTTGTAATTTAACTATCTTGCTAATGTGAAAAGTTGTTCTTATCTGTAGTAGTAGTATAATGTTTATCACTTGTATGGTTTATCTTCATTACACTGATGCAGTTATGTTTCCCTAGAGGAGTTAGAAGTGCACTTTACTTAATGTTGTGTAATATGATATCTTTGGTTATTAATATTGCAAATTTCTTGCTTTTAAAAAAAAAAATTCTGGAATGTTGCACTTGTTTGTCTCACACTCTAGGGTTGCATGACAAGGCATCACATTGGGGATCTGTTGCTCTTTTTTAAGAATTCTTCCTTCAATGAATCTAGCTTATTTCTTTGATCTTATATCTCCCTAATCTTGTGTAATGCCACTCTTGGGTATTTTTCCTCCACCCAACTATAATAAAACCATTAGTAAAGATAGGGCCTTGCTTGTTGACAACATATGACATTACTTGATGATCTTTATTACCCAAGGGTAAACCACCCTCCCCATCCTTTTCTTAATTGTTATTGTCATTTTGTGTTTGTGTTTCATCAATTTGGGATTCATAGCAGGGGTTATCATCTATCCTGTCCTCTCCTACATTGTCATCAACTGAAAAGAGACTTAGGCTTCCTTCTTGAGTACTATATGAATCATAGTCGTCTAGAGGTCTATTCACCATTGCCTCAAAGGATAGATCACTTTCCTTTGGATTGTTTCTAATGTTTACAACATCTTCATTTACTACCATAGGGTCATTTTCTCATTTGGTAAGTTTTTCTCCTAAAGCGAAAGTAGTTTCAGACTTGTCTTGTATATCGGAGTCAACCCTAGAGTCACTCCCTGACCCACCAGAAGTACTTTTCCCAAGGAGAACATTACCACCCTTTTCCTTAGTTTCAATATTAAATCATCTTTTTTACTATTTCTATTTAAAACTAGGCAATCCCTTCTCTGGTGCCCATCCATTTTGCATAAGAAACAAGAATTTAATCCCCCTAGCCCTACAATTTCACATTGAGCGGTTTTATTGTCCAAGTTATCTCAATAATTTTAGATATTTTCACTCTAGTGTTAAATACCACAAGCATTCTTGCATCCAAATGTGGCAAGGTTGCCCGAGTTTCATCAACTTTAATTGTTTTTCTAAAAGATTTAATTAATTGAGGCAGAAAACCCCAAAACTGTACATGAACATTCTTGATTAAAATCCATCTAGGAATAGAACAAAACTGTATCTCCTTATGTGAGGTTTCCAGGGCCCAAGGAAAGGCTTTAAATAGAGCAGGCCCAATATTCCAAAAGTTTTTTCTACTACTCATTTCTACATGCTATGACTTTTGAGAAAAATAACAAATATGCCACTTTGTATCATTCTACAAAATGAGAAGTAAATCCCAAGTTTTTTGCCCCAAACTACTATTAACTAGTTATTAAAAAACTTCCTCGATGGCATTTTGTCAATATTAATACAAGTAAAAAACACAGCTATATTTTTCAATCTATTTTTTTCATTTCTTAAAGCCTTTAGCATGTCTTCATTGGGGCACAAGGATACTTTGCTTGGGAAAGAGGAGGACTCACCTTGTTTCTTTTCTCTAGTCTTGCTTCTCGCACTCCCTTCTTCAGTGATGTCATGGTTAGCTCTGAGTGCATACGTGACCAAGAAGCCCATATTTTCTAGCAGAGTCTCGGCATCATCAAAACTTAGGGCTTCTCTATAGGTTCTGTTAGTTTCTCATTGTTTGTTTATCTCTCCTTCTACATGTTTCTCCATCGAATATTAATTATGTGAATTAAATGTTAGAGCCAACCCAGCCCACTCCTTAGCTAGCATCTATACATCCATACACCAAGGATGACACCAAGGTGATGTCAGGGTGAGGGTGGGGAAAAAGGGTATGAAAAAGTGATATTTTTAAATTTTCAAAAGTTTATCAATGCACCACAAAGGCTCTTCTAAAATAAAACCAAATATCAATAATCAACTTAATCTACCAATACAGCTGAAGAACCAAGGAAGAATTTAAAAGAAGGAAGAGCATCCCAAGTAGGAAGCTCATGGAGGATTACAGAAAAACCCTCAAGCAACCCCTACAAGATCATTGAATTCCCTAAAATGTACCTAGAAAAGATATTTTAAGAAGATTTGAAAGATAAAACAAATTAAATAAATAAATTTATTTAATTTATCTTGCATGATAGAAGAAAAGATAAGATTTGAGGATAAGAATAAATTAAACAAATAAATTCATTTAATTTATTTTGCATGATAGAGGAATATAAATAAAATATTTATTTTAGTTATTATTAGAAGATAAAGTCAACTTAAATAAATTTCAATAATTTATTTAAATTTAGAAGAATATTAGTTAGTTAAATAATTAAAAAAATTATTTATTTATGGTGGATAAGAGGAATTTGAATAAAGATTAATTAAATAATTGATTTATTTAATTAATGTGGATATGAAGATTAAAAGAGGATAATTAAATAATAAAAATTATTTAATTTAGAAGAATAAAGTGGAAATTAATGAAATTAATTAAATAAATAGAATTTATTCAATTAATGTTGGAATTAGGGGAGTTAGAAGAAATTGATGAAATTAATTAAATAATTAGATTATTTAATTAACGCTAGATGCAAGTGATTTGGAAGAATTTGATGTATGCAAGGTGAATAATGTAAAGGTCATTTTCAGGTGTCTACACCAGGTATAAGAGTTACAAAGCAAGGCTTAGGTCATAGGTGGACTCAACAAGTGCTGGAGAACAAGACAAAGGAGGCGAAGCAGTTCGAGAGGATGATCAAAATGTTGCCATGTGGCATTTCATTTTTATGCTCTTTCTTTAAAGTGCTCTGAACTTGTTATTTGAAATGACTTTATTATTAATTATGCTTTAATCAGTTATCTTTAAGAAGTTGTTATGTTGTTTAAAGATAGTTATTTTAAGACAAGGTTGTATGTACAAAGCATGTCGATGCTATGAGGATCTTTTGACAAACTTTGTGTTGTTGATAGGTCATTTTTGTGTTACTTTCTCTTTTAGTTATTTTCAATAGACAAAGGAAGTTTGAGAAGTTGAATTCATATATTGTAAACTTTGTGTTATGGTGGATGAATGTTGCATTCTTCTTATGTTGAATGTTATCATCTTTTTGAATTGTAGTTTATATTACAAAAATTGGGAATCTATGTTTAAGCTCATTATTGTAGATTGTTTCTCTTTGATTAATAATTGTAGTAGTGATTATGTTATGAAAAATATTGGATTGTGAACATTTCTACACAAAGTTTTTATACTTCTCTATTCTTTAGTTATTCTTTGAGATTGAATGCCTCTATTGATTTCTGGTTAAAAGCACCACCTTTTCTACTTTCTGGTTAAAAGCACACATAGTTTTCATTCATTTAAAATCTTTTGAAGGTAGTTGCTCCTTGTAAAATAACATAGAGAATCATTGCAAAATATAATTGCAATTGAACTTAATTGTTAATTCATTTGTCATTATGTTGGTTTGAGAATATAGATTTTAGTGACAAATCTGTAAACTAACACACCAAAACCTAAAAGACATGTCATGATTCATCGAAGGCTTACTTGACTTAATCTCAAAGGTAAATACCTCAGTAATTGGAGGTTTCAAACATTTTTATCTCTCTGATTTGATTCATTCAAGAGCAGTGCCTAGTGTTTCAAAATCAAAGAGCCAAGCCTCTCCTTAGTAACTCAAAGTTGTTTTAGTTTTGTTTTTGGTTTAGGATAGCTAATTTTTCTTGGTCTTTCCACTCTTTTCTTCAATTTTGATCTTCCCATTTCTACATTCAAAGAACAACACCATAAGGTTAGGTTTTCTAAACACAATGTTATCAAGATTTGATAACTTCTTACGAAGTAAGCTCATAGGCCTTAGTGTTCAAACCATGCTCTGATACTACATGTAAGGAACCACTATCCATTATATCAACTTACCAAAAAATTTCTAAGATTAAACCACACATTTTTTTATAAAGCATAAGTAAATCTTAAATACCAAAAATAAGATTCATAATGAAATTTCCCAATTCATACATCATTTACAAAAAATCAATAAATTGGCATACATAAAGTACACATTACAAGATTGCATCTTCATTCTAATATTGCTTTTACAATTTTACAAGTTTGTAATGATATATAAATCATATGAAATATAATTGATGTCTCTGATTATCCAAGTCTTCAACAATCTTCAACTATAAGAGGGAGATCATCACCCGAGTGCTTTTCCTCCAACCATAGACTAGTAGTCCCCCACACACCTTCAATCTAGAAGTAGCCCTACCCTTAACAAGAGTAGTGGATTAATGCAATCAACAAGATCCACTATGCCATCTGAGAACTACAGTTGTGTTTGATTTACAAACAATCAGTCATAAGACTCTAGAATCCATCTAGCTAGGTATGACACAATCCAACTAATTTACAAATTAAAAGACACTATGAACCAACAGATGCAAGCAGTGATTTTGCATTACTTTGGCCAAAGATTTTATAATAAATTACACATTCTAAAATGTAGATGTGTGTTGCACACCTCTTTCTCAAACTTGTTAATAGAAATCATTATTTCACACTCAAATATACTTTAAACTATAATACGCAATTACTAGCACCACAGTTTAAACACTATATGATGTAGAGAAGTTATCCCATCTATAATTCTCAATTAGTCAAGTATAGGGTAGAAAACTGAATAATTCCAAATTTACAGTATAGTACTATTATGCATCCTTACATTCTCAACTATACACAATCTCTGAACAAAATGTTCACAATACTTTTAGATATCAAACATCAACCATAGATAAACAAATAGGTTTCACATAATTTGGAAGATTCTGATTCCAACCAAAATGAAAATATAGTCAATTTAGTTTGTTTCATTTGATGTTCTAATTCATTGTGATAGTCACTTCTATTGTTTGACAGATTTGCATAAGTCAAACTAATAATAAATTGAGTATAGAACTAAGTACAAATATTGATAAAAGTTTATCCTTCAATAAAGAGTTTAGATTCCCTGGATAACTAATTAAATTTCTTCATTCATAATGATAATAACATAGATAATATTCTCTTACTACTCTTCCAACTATATCTTCTCATCACCGAGTATCTTATAGTTTGTAAGATTTATCAAGATACAATGATCACGTATGTATATATATATATATATATATATATATATATATATATATATATATATATATATATATATATGCATGAATGCTTACAAACTTTCTTACATATATATGCATACATATTCTTAAATATAAAAATAGGATAACACTAGTATATATAAGTATAATATTCTTCAATAGATACAAAACTGATCTAGGTCTACAGATTAACATAGTATTCCTTTTGCAATTGCATTTATCTTGATCACAAATATCACAAATGTTTCACAATTGTTTTACTAATTTAATCATAAATGTTTCACAATTGTTTTACTAATATTTCTTGATCTCATATGATTATAGTATTCTAATAAAGTGATACCTAGATAATAAACTACTCAAACTTAAAGAGCGCAAACACTTCATGTCTATTTCCTATAGAGAATAATAAATCAAATTGTTTTCAAACAAGAATGAGGCCTGTTACAACAAGTATTCAGTATTGTTGTAAGATCCTCAACTAAATCAAATAAGAAATAATCAAATTAATAATCATTATGTAATTAATACAAATATATACTACATCCATTTTCAAGAGTCACACCTTGACCAGTTGTTTTTAATTTAATCATAAAAATGGATTCCAACCATATCTACACATCCAAATTGTTACCCCACATCATTTTTCTTATGCAAGATCTGATCAACATTTATACTTTAGTTACTTTAGGTTCACACATCTTGACAACTATACACACGTCAAGTAAGTAGAGCTCTAAAGAGAGAGATAGAGAGAGAGAGAGCATCATGAGGGTGATATCCACCCTACCATAAAGCTTTAATCTTTCCCATGCCACCCCACTGGGGAAGCTTGACCCGTCCCGAATGATCTAAAAATGTGTGGAGACATGCATGAAGGAATTTGCACACTAGGAACATCAATGACAATCAAGGAACTTGTTTACTCATGTAACATATACCTAATGTACATATCCATCGATAAACATATTATAGAAAATGTTAGAAATTAGGATCTTATGATACTAATCATTTTATACATAATATAAAATATATATAAAAGAGAATTATACAAGCATAGATTTAACACATTACACAAGATATACATGGGAAAACCCCTTTTGGGTAAAAAACCCCATAAATCGTCATTTTATTAAAACACTTACAAATAATAGTCTATTAAGAAATAGACTGAACCTGGGGATATACTTATCTACATACTTCCACATGGTCAATAATACCTTCTGTGCATTGTGATATATTTCATTATAAAACTCCAAATTCTCCACCTCTCAAATAAGAGAGAACCTCCTTAAATAAAAGAAAAGGGGTGGCATAATACCTAAAGGAGTATTAGTCACACCCATTCAAAGAAACCATTATTAAATAATTAATAATCTAATATTTATTAGATTATAATTATTAAATGGTATATATGCAAGTTATAACATAAGGTTTTATAACCTTATATTAGAACATTATATAAATGTTATAAGGGTATGACCCCTAATAAAATTATGTTCTAACACTCCCCCTTAATGTTAATTGGGGGCATCACATGTCAATTTCTATAAAATAAAAAATGAAGTACCCCAGTAACATAGGTTTTCTTTGATAGTGAATTAAATAGGGACACAAATATATGTCAAAATGAAGAGCATGTATTCTAAACTACATGAAATTTATCTTGTCTCAATTTATAATCCCATGTTTTAAAAAATGATATGAGGTCTTACAATGATTCTATTGGAGCTTGAAACTCCTCAAACCAGCCTCCCTCCAGGTTCATTACATATTGCTCGTAGGTCTTACATAATACAATGCTTTTATAAGTGGAAGATTTACAGAGAGAAGAATTATTTAAGATGCCAATAGGGCTTACATATAATACAAGGAGCTAACCATGTATAATTCCTAGAGGTCTTATTGTTTTCATTTTAGGTATTACATAGAGCTACCATTGTTAGACATACTCTTTCCCCCTCAATGACAACTCCTTACATCATGAGGCATTAAAATGCCTAAAGTCTTATTTTATGCCTTAGATCTTACATCTAGAGATGATATTGGCATGCACACTCCCCCTCGATGACCAAGGATTGATTTGGATTTGGAGAATTTGGTACTAAACAGAGGTTTGATGTTATATCGCATATATAATTTTTATTATTACTGGGAGCCTCGCCCAGATCTTCTTAACATGGTATATCTGCCACCTAATAATCAGTCTAATAGAACTAAAGAATAATATTATGATGGAAGGACTTTCCTTTGAAAGAAATTCCCATGAACTTCAAATGTGCTTTATTTCTAGAAATATGATTCTTGAATAATAGTAAATTATTAGAACACATTGATATACTGAGACAGGGGGTGAATCAATATATGCCAATTCTTAATCCAAGTTAACTTTATCAACCAAATATTTTTACTGCCTTAAATAGAAGATAAATAAAATTAAACAATTCAAAGCACAACACATAAGCACACAACCATAACACCTGATTTACATAGAAAACCCTAGAAGGGAAAAACCATGGTGAGAAAGCTACTTGGATCTACTTGTTTAGTGGGGAAAAGAGGGGGTTTTAGTTTCAAAGGTAGATCCTCCTTTCACTCCAACATTCAAGGACATAAACTAAGTGAGGCCACAATCTCTTGCAAGAGGGCTCTCCTACAGATTTAGTGTCCTTTAGAATGAAGAGGAAACTTGGAAGTTTCAAACTAATTGATTGATTAAAGTCCAATTAAGCTCAAAACCCTAATTTCATAAAATTATAAACAAATAGACAAAGTACAATAAATTCTCACACACAGAGATATCAAATGACAATCAAATACATACTAGATTTTAGGATTTCAAATGTGAAATAATTAGGGACTAATGAGTGGCCACTCAAATCCAAGGTACCAATTTCTATTGGGATCTCTAAATAATGTCTGCAACCTATTTCTGTTGTTCCAGAGATTTCACTATTTCAGGAACTAGAGGACTAATGAGTGGGTGCCCTAGTCTAGGTCCTAATTTTCCACTTTCCTTTGCACTTCCGGTACTCTTCTTTGCTTCCTTGAAACTCCACTTCTTCCACTTCGGCAACCTATAACCTACAATCACATAAAAAGGGGTTGGGGTTTGTGGTGTTTAGAGGCTTGCCTCAGTCAAGCCCTAGAGATACATTCAAGTCTTCTCAACACTATTATCAAATAAAGAGTGTGTATCCCTATGGGATAGAGGCAAAATCCAAATGATAAATGATTGAAAACACAAATAAATGTCACCTCGGAGGTGTAGCTCGCATATAGATGATAATCATTCACATAATGAGAAGATGAAGCCAAATCTATATAACAAACACAATAACAAGACAACTCTTCTTTGGAACAATGAATACTTTGAATGCTCTAGAATCACAAGTGTGCCAAAAGTTCATCATCATCTTCTAGTTTACAAATGAATCCCTAAACATGATTATATGTGCATCTAAACTCATTCCCCCTAAGAATTTTGTAATTCAAATTTTGGGTGTCAGCATAGGACCTAATAACAGTCATATAACTGACACTTAGATTTTGGTCTTGACCTAAAATAGGGAAGGACTAGGGCACTGGCACCCAATTCCTCCCTCCCTATTTTAGTTAGGATTCATCACAATAGCACCCCCTAGATCCTATTTGCCATAAAACTCAGGGGTTTTCTTATCGGGAGTCAATACTAACATGCAAGATGATCTAAACACATTATAAAGGACCAGGGAGCTAAACATAGGAGGGAAAATGTCCTAGGGATATATTTTCTGATGTAACATTTAGCCCCCACTTTAATGTATGCATGAACATAAGGCCCATATATGCATTAAGGTATAGTCAACAAACACAGCAAGCATGTCAGGTACTTAGAGCTAATGCATACACAAAGATTGAACACTATTTCTAGCCCCCAATCTTAGATAGACATTAGAGAAGACATGCCAAACACAATGAAGACAGCAATAAGCACGTAAAACACAAAGAAGATAGTAACAATCACACAAAACATGGAGAAGACAACATTGAAGACATGTAAAGCACAATGAATATAGTGAATGCAGTGATTATTTCTTTTTCATTCTCATATATATGAATACAAATGCAAGTACATGGAAAATAAACCCACAACCCAAAATGCAGGAGGGACTCATCGCCACCAGTCTTTAGACTACATATGGGGAAACATACATGCAATACAAACCTTAGAGTGTAGGAGGGACTCATCGCCACCAATCTTTAGACTACACTTGAGAACAAACATGCCATACAAATCAAGCACACCATATAAATCCCAAAGCATAGGAGGGACTCATTGCCACCAGTCTTTAGACTATGCTTGGTAACAAACATGCCATACACACACACATTGAAGACATGGAGAAAAAATGATTAACAAGCGATGGAAGGAGCCTATTACTAGTTTCACCACCATCTTAGGCACATTACAGGCACACCTAATGGTTGGGCTTCACCACAACAACCACCAAAGATATGCTTAAGGGAGGATACACCAACCTTGCCTGATCGGAGGACTTTTAAAAATGACAGGATGTGCACTCTCCTTGAGAAATACACCATCCCCGCCTCTACAAAGGGCTTAAAATAAAAGGATATACACAATATCCTACCTCCATAGAGGGCTTACAAACATGCTTCATTAGTACCAAAATCATCAAACAACTTGCCTTATATATTCCCCCACCTTAAGTTGATTGATATCATGTACCAATATCAAGTACTTTAAGGTAGAGAGAAAACACACAAGGGTACATGAGCTCTCACAAAGCCCATGCCCCCATAGATGACATGTACTTTACGATCACCAAATGTTCCCACAAAAACACAATTTCCTACAAGAAAGGGTGTTAGAAATCACATAATAATGATAAACAACAATACATGTAATCATTCACACTAAGAGCCGAGGTTATACTACAGGTCCAAGATCTGAGCAAAACCATGGGGCTATACTGCAGAAATCTCAAAACTAAGTGTAACCAAGGTGAGATTCAAGGATAAACAAAGTGCACAAAGCAGATGTATTGTTATGGTTTGTTAGTGCGTTGGGACAACATCAAGATATCACATGGAGGGATTCTACTATCCAAGCATTGGATAATATATAACAACCTCATTGTTATGTATGGACTAGGTCCATTTTTTCTTACTCGCTAAAGGGACACTTGGTCCTTATCGGTCTTATTTGTTTTTCATCATCCATAAGCTAAATAGAATTACTAGAGGAAGCTAAACAATAAATCAAGAGTGGAGAAACAAGTGCCTTAGGGTCAATGCTATGCCCCTAGGACACAGCACACAACAATGAAAATAGAGGAGAAGCAAGATAGAAGAATGATAATAAAAATAGAAGGGTCACAACAAAGGCGGTCTTCTAGTATCCTTGACCTTACAAGAGTATCAAGGGTCATCCTAGGAGGCCTAAACAACACAACACATCATGGGAGAAATGCAATACAGAGGTAAATGGTTAGAAATACTTACCTGTAGGCACAACCGAGCTAATGGTTGTCGATAAGCAAATCAACAACTTCCCACTCCCAAATGTTAGAAGAAAGTGGGACATAAGGTACCATAGCCCAATTTTTGTTCTTGTTTTCAGGTTGTTCAATCGTAAGCTCTTCTTGGTTTGATTCAATATTAGGTGGGATGTTTTCTTGTTGATGTGCATTTAATTGGGAAAAGGCTTGTCTTCTTCTCCTTTCTCTTGGTTGTCTATTTCTTTTTGTCTTATTTCTTATATCTTCAAAAGTCTTGTCATGTTTTTCCTTATGTTTTTGCATGCTAGAGGAGGAAGTACCATATTCAAGTCTCATTTGTCTTGATGAAATTTCTTTCTCTCGATGACTCACTCCTATAACATCAAAAAATGTCCTTTTGGGGGCTTTTCCCTCATAAGGTTTAGTTCCCGGGTCTTTAGTATGCATTTAAGACATTTTAGTTCATATTTTGGCATCCCAATGGAATGAGACCTAGGTTCCATGGAAAATTGGACCTAGGTGGACCCCTTGAGCTATTCTCTACCTAAAATAGGGGGAGGACTTGGGCGTATGCACCCTAGTCCTACCCTATTTTGGGGCAACCCCAATTTTCGAGTGTCGGTTAGTGACCATTATTAGGTCCTTTTGCTGACACAGTAAGTTTGATTTTTAAAATCTTGGTAGGAATGCTTGTAGGTACATATATAAGCATGTGTAGGCATTCATTTGGAAACTAGATGATCATTGTGAACTCTAAGAATTCTCAAGGTGATTCAAGGCTTCTATTATGTTGCAAGAGCAGACTTGTATGTTTTGTGTGTTGATATTTGTAGATTTGAGCATCAATCTCCTCATGGCATGAAGAGAATCTTCCTCCATGAGAGCTTCACTACAAGGTGACATATCATTATGTTTTTATCATTGATTCCTTTGTTTTTTTTTCTCAGACTCACAAGAACATGCACTCTTTTGTCTAACAATGGTGTTCAGAGACTTAAGTGTCATTCGAGGCTTGATTGAGGCAAGCCTCTAAACACCACAACCCCTAAACCAAGTCTTGTGATTGCAAGTTATAGGTGTCGTATCTGGAAAAAGTGGAGTTTTAGGAAGGCTTGGAAGACATCAAGGATTTAGGGTCTAAAGAAAAGTCAGATAAAGGAGCACTTCCAGGACTAGGGCACCTGTAACAGTGTCCCTGATGCAGAGGCATCCACACTAAAACCTTGACATACAACATGTATGTCTACAACCCATCATCATCATCATATTTTATGTTAACATTGTCGGCATCATCATATTTTCTCTTGCTGACCGATATCCTCCTGCAGACAAACCTTCAACCTTTCACCTGTCAGCAGCATCATCATATCCGGCTATCGGCAGCATCATCATATTCGACAAGCGCAATCATCCTCCTGACGATCACTGTTCATCTTACCGCCAACCTCTATCTGCAGCATCATGATGTTCGACATCATGTTCATCAGCAGGATATAAAATATCTGGTTCCTCCCATATATCCTGATGATGACACTTCACGTACCTTTCCTTCGATGCTTACGTCACCCCGATATCTAACTACTTAAACAAAAGCATCAGGATATGACTTATCCGGTCATATTGAAACATCCTGATGTTGATACTCAACTTTATACTGATGACGAATATTCTGCCGAATATTCCTCTCACGATCCACTTAACTTCTCAATGCCTTATGCCGATACCAAAACACTTATGGTCAGCAGGATAAACCTTTATCAGGTGATATTTTGGAATGTCCTGATGATGATTATCCTGATGACGATGATGTCATATGCAGTTCCTTCAATATCCTACTGTCGGCCAAACTTAACATTATCGGCCCGCGATGATTTTATCAACCTGATCGACTAACTTGCGCCGATATACTCTTCCTCGGCAACACCTGATGATGATCACCCTGAAACGCATTCACCTTATGCAAACGATTGCATCATGCTCACCTCCATCTACTCAGACGATGCCCGTTGTAACTGTAGGATATACCCAGAAATATCCTGATGATGCAGATGCGAAACCTTAGCGGATTTTTCCCACCGTTCTGATCCGCTGAACCTCCTGGGATGACCTGATCCGCTTCCTGGACAACTTTCCAGACTCTAACAACTAGCACGACCTAGCACATACCCATGCTAGGGTTCTCAACACCTCTCGACTGTGATCCTGCAAATATACATGCGAACAAACAGAAAATGCAAGCTAAACCCTAAACTATGGTACATAGCCATTCCACCGATTCGACGAATCAACCGGTGGAATGGATCAGCGAATCCATGAAACCACCAGAACAACCACACGATTAAACAATGGAATTCAACAGAGAATTAACACAAATAGGATCTCTTTATTGATTTCAAAAGATGCAAGTACAATACTCTGTCTCTCACACAGCACAATCTAACTCCTCAATCTGTATCTATCTATCTGTCTGTCTATCTATATCTAAATCCAACCGCTCCTACTACATAAATAGGAACTCCCTACGAGTACTACCACTTGATTCCCAGTGGCTGGGAGCTTCCAAGCGGCTAGGAAATCTCTCCAGGCGGCTGGGAGATCCAACCGGACATACAGTATAACAGCTGTCCAAACAAACTATCTAAAAATAGTAAAGTCTGGTCAACATGACCTTATTACATGCATTCGTCTAATAAGACCTTCTTGAAAACATTAACAAGACTTATAACAAACTAACTGCCTCATGGAGGCCAGCTGTCAGGTAGGTGCTCCTGCACCATACTCCCCAACAGAAAAGAACTCATGTCCCATGAGTTAGGATGTGGAAGAATTCCACCTTGACACTTTGTCATGTCAATGTTCTGACCTGTTCCAGCTTTATCCTCTGCTGTCTCTTGGCTGCTCCAAGACTTTTGAACTGTAACTTGCTGTCTTGCAAGTAAACCCTCATGCCTGTTAATGTAGGCCCTTCTCTCACATACCTTGTGTTTGTCAGGTTGTCTGACCAGAACCTCTGTCTGAACTGCCTCTTGAACTTCTACAATGTTCAACTCTGTCTTTCTTTCAACCTTTATAGGACAAACAATAGTCCCAACTATGACAACATCCTTGTCATTCCTCTCAACTGGTTGCTGTTTGCAAACCTGTTGCTGAACCTGCTGCTGACCTCTGTCAGTCAAAACTGAAACTGTCTTCAAACTGTTGTCCTTAACAACTTCTTTCCCTGCAATGTCCTCAACTGCCTTTATGCCTGCTGCTATAGGCATGTGCACAAACTCCTTCTTTCCCACTAAAATGATTTTGGCTGCCCCCTGTGCTGCAGCATTTGCCTGCAATGGCATCAACATAATAGTTTTCCCATCTTTCTTGATGGTGTAGGTATTAGCATACCCATCATATAGTACCCTCCTATCAAATTGCCATGGTCTACCCAATAGTAGGTGACAACATTCCATGGGCAAAATGTCACACAAAACTCTATCATGATATGCCCCAATCTGAAAATCAACATATGCCTGTTCATTTACAAAAAGTGATTGACTATCACTCACCCAAGATGCCTTGTAAGGGTGTTGGTGTGGAATCCTTTCCAAATTCAGTTTATCCACCATTTCCTGAGATACCATGTTGTCTGTTGAACCAGTATCAATGACAACCTTACATACTTTACCTTTGCTCTTGCATGTGGTCTTGAAAAGAGCTCTTCTTTGCATCATATCCTTTGATGTCTGCAAACTAGTTCTCCTTTGCATCACTGCTTCTCCCTCCTCAGGATATCCATAACTGTCAGGAGCTCTATTTTGATAAGTGTTTGAACTTTGTACACTTTGCTCTACTTTCTCTTCTTGCACAAGTTGTACTCTCTTGTCATTCATTCTATCATCTCTGGATGATGAACCTTTGCTTTCTGGACATTTGAAAAATGGATGACCAAACTCACCACAGGTGTAACACTTTCCTGAAAATGTAGTAGAACCTCTACCACCTCCAAATCTACCTCTATTACCTTTCCATCCACCTCTGAAATTAGACTGTCCCTGTCCTTTACCAGTGTCTTCTTGACCCTCATTGGTTTGCCTTGTTGTAGGGGCTAATCCTCTTCCCCTCATATTGTTTCCTCTTCCTCTCATGGACTTATCTTGTCTCCTATTCATCTTTTCTTCAATCCTGATTGCCATTTGGTAACAATCCTCCACACTCTTAGGGTTAGCTAAAACTAACTCATCCTGTATGTTCATTCTCAAACCAGCCAAGTACCTAGCCACCTTTTTACCTCATTCTCATGATGACCAGATCTCATACTCAACTTATAAAACTCCTCAGTATATGCCTTCACATCCATTTCCTTCTGCCTTAAAAATTGCAGCTTCTTAAACATCTGAATCTCATAATCCTTAGGCAAGAATTTACCTTTTATCCTTGCTACCATCTTATCCCATGAAGTGATCTTTGACTTCCCTTGTTTCCTTCTCTCGGATTGTACATAATCCCACCATACCAAAGCATGACCTCCTAACTTGGTCTTTGCAATCTTTACCTTCTGATCCTCAGCAACATCTTCACATTCAAAGTGATTATCAAGTGCAGCAATCCAATCTAGTAACTCATCTTCATTCAAACTTCCATTATACTTGGAAACATCAACCTTCACTTTAGGTTTATCACTCTGTACTGCCTTTAACAGTTTTGCAAATCTCTAGTCTTCAGCATCCAGATCTTCAGCTACCTCTTCATACTCTTCAACAACATCTTCATCTTCTTCTGATTCACTGTCGTCCACTTCCCTCTTTTTGTTCTTCTCCAAGGCTACAAGCCTGGCTTGAAGTGCTTCAGCAAACTCCTTCATCTTCCTCATCTCTCTGGCATGTTTTTCCTTCATCTCCTGCAACTCCCTTGCAGTACCATTACCTTTCGGAGGCATTTTGTCAACCTCTCACTCCTCTACCTCTGTCCTTTCAGTGACAGAATCAACACACAATAGCCCAAACCTTTTGCTGAGCTCTGATACCACTATGATGCAGAGGCATCCACACTAAAACCTTGACATACAGCATGTATGTCTACAACCCATCATCATCATCATATTTTCTGTTAACATTGTCGGCATCATCATATTTTCTCTTGCCGACCGATATCCTCCTGCAGACAAACCTTTGACCTTTCGCCTGTCAGCAGCATCATCATATCCGGCTATCGGCAGCATCATCATATTCGGCAAGCGCAATCATCCTCCTGACGATCACTGTTCATCTTACTGCCAACCTCTATCTGCAGCATCATGATGTTCGACATCATGTTCATCAGCATGATATAAAATATCTAGTTCCTCCCATATATCCTGATGACGACACTTCACGCACCTTTCCTTCGATGCTTACGTCACCCCGATATCTGACTACTTAAACAACAGCATCAGGATATGACTTATCTGGTCATATTGAAACATCCTGATGTTGATACTCAACTTTATACTGATGATGAATATTCTACTGAATATTCCTCTCACGATCCACTTAACTTCTCAATGCCTTATGCCGATACCAAAACACTTATGGTCAGCAGGATAAACCTTTATCGGGTGATATTTCAGAATGTCCTGATGACGATTATCCTGATGACGATGACGTCATATGCAGTTCCTTCAATATCCTGCTGTCGGCCAAACTTAACATTATCAGCCCGCGATGATTTTATCAACCCGATCGACTAACTTACACCGATATACTCTTCCTCGGCAACACCTGATGATGATCACCCCGAAACGCATTCACCTTATGCAAATGATTGCATCATGCTCACCTCCATCTACTCAGACGATGGCCATTGTAACTGCAGGATATACCCAGAAATATCCTGATGATGCAAATGCGAAACCTTAGCGGATTTTTCCCACCGTTCTAATCCGCCGAACCTCCTGGGATGACCTGATCCGCTTCCTGGACAACTTTCCAGACTCTAACAACCAGCATGACCTAGCACATACCCATGCTAGGGTTCTCAACACCTCTCGACTGCGATCCTGCAAATATACATGCGAACAAACAGAAAATGCAAGCTAAACCCTAAACTATGGTACATAGCCATTCCACCGATTCGACGAATCAACCGGTGGAATGGATCAGCGAATCCATGAAACCACCAGAACAGCCACACAATAAAACAATGGAATTCAACAGAGAATTAACACAAATAGGATCTCTTTATTGATTTCAAAAGATGCAAGTACAATACTCTGTCTCTCACACAGCACAATCTAACTTCTCAATCTGTATCTATCTATCTGTCTGTCTATCTATATCTAAATCCAACCGCTCCTACTACATAAATAGGAACTCCCCACGAGTACTACCACTCAATTCCCAGCGGCTGGGAGCTTCCAAGCGGCTAGGAAATCTCTCCAGGTAGCTGGGAGATCCAACCGGACATACAGTATAACAGCTATCCAAACAAACTATCTAAAAATAGTAAAGTCTGGTCAACATGACCTTATTACATGCATTGGTCTAATAAGACCTTCTTGGAAACATTAACAAGACCTATAACAAACTAACTACCTCATGGAGGCCAGCTGTCAGGTAGGTGCTCCTGCACCAGTCCCCCACAGACAGATTTTGGGAAACAGAAGTTACAGGGCTGATCGGTGTCGGAAGGAGGTCCAGATTCCCCAAAAAAGTAGATACCTTGGACTTGGGTGCCTGTACCATAGTCCTTGACTATTCCACCTCAGAACCCCAAAAACAAGTACTCTATGATTTGTTATTTTACTCAAGTCTACAAGAGCTTTTTTTGTCTTTCGTCAATTTGTTGTCGTATTTGCATAATTAGGGTTTTAATGGTTAATTAGACATAAGAGAAGGAAAAATTGATAATTAATTCCCTAATCCAAGTTTCCCTACTTCTACAAGTGACTCTAGGATATGATAGTGCTTGCCACTTGACCCTAGATCCTTTAATGTATAGTGGAGAGGCGGATCTAAACATCTAAACACTAGAACATTAACAAATCCAATTTTCCACTAAACATTTTGGTGAACCCATGTTTTTTGACTTAAATTGCAACTTTTTGAATGTTTTTCTTCATATTTGGTGTGATTTCATTCATTTATTTGGTCATTTATTTTATTACATTGAGAAAAATTCAAAATAATTGAAATTTTTGAAAAATACAAAAAAATGCATTGTTTGGCTTACTAAATTGCACCAATTCTTCCTAAATTTTCCTAATTCATGATTTTTGCATCAGATCTAATATAAACTACAGAAAAATCCAAGAAATCATAAATTTACATGGCATTTTCATCATTTAATTGCTAGGGTTTTGTGGAAATTTTGACAATTTTATATAACCTAGTAATTCCAAAATCTAGGGTTTGTAGGAAAAAAAATTTATCAGATTTTCATACTGATTTTAGATGCTCATTCAAATTTTTATTTTTTTTAGTCTTGCATTTTAGTTTGAATTTGCATTTAGATTTAAAATATTTGCATTTTTGCATAAAAAATTTCAACAAAAAACTAGCAATTTTTATGCATTTTCATTAAATTTGCATGGGTTTTTTGCATGTTAAGGATTTAAATTATTTTCAGATCTAAGAGTAATTAAAATTCATTATAAATCATAATTCAAATAATTTTCATAGCATTGTGTTAAGATCTCAAACCTAGGGCTTCAAAAACAATGATTTTCACTAAAATTGGCCTTATCGACTCTCTAAACTTGCACCATAGGTGTGTTATGAAAGCTATTTTAGCATTAATTTGATTTTATTAGGGTAATAATTTTTTTCCCCTCATATAAATCTTCATAACACCCTTTTAACAGGCTCTTATAGTGAAAATTTGGCGAAAAACTACACATTTTGACCATTTTTGCCCTAGGGTTTGACCTAGTTTACACTCCAAGCATGTTGTGACCAATTTTATGGATTTAGGTGACTGATATTATTGATATTATTTGATGGACCTCCTAAAATTCCTTACAACACCCATTTTACTAGGTCTTGGAGTTGAAAAATCATGAAAAATAGTATATTTTTGCTATATTTTCACTAGGATTTGACCTTGAGTGGCGCTAAAAGGGTGTTTTGATGGGTATTTTGGCACCAAGTGGATGTTATTACTGATATTATTTTATTTCCATCATCATTTTCCTCACAACACCCTTTTTTATGCTCTTTTATATTAAGTTTTGGTGAAAAAAAAAGTGCCTATTTTGACATATTTTCACTATAGTTGACTTGGCATTATCTTGGATTTGCATCAAGAGTGTGCTAAGAAGGATCATATTGGTCTTTTGGACTGATATAAGACATATAATTTTCTACCCTTGATCAAAATCCTTAAAACATCCTTTGTTCCATTCATTTGCATTGAAAAGAGTACAAAAAATCAAATGTTTAGGTCATTGTTGCATATAACTTTGCAATTGTCCTTTGAAAGCTTTTAAAATCTGATTTTGCATCTCATTATGGCCTCTTCATGTTATCCATCTCTGAAATATTTGCATGAGTATATCCTAGATTTTGAAAATTTCTCTAATTTCACTAATAAGAATCCTCATGTTCTAGAGCACATAGCTTCTGCAAGTGGTATTGATGCTTCTATATATTCTACATATGAGCTGCAATTACTTTGTTATACACATGATTTTAATAGCTTCACACTATTCATAGGAGCATATCCTTGGATATTAGAATATTTAACTAAATTCATCAATAATAATACTCATGAGAAAGATAGCTTTAGTAATTCCATTGTTTTCCTTGGCCAAGATGAAGCATTAGTGAATGAAGAGCTCCCTTTAACAAAGGACATTCTATGGGTTGACAATGAACATTCATTTAACAATAATCACAATCCTATCCTAGTGCGTGAAACCTTTATGGATCATCTTATCAACCTTCTTCCTTTAGTTGATTGTTCACACACCTTGGATTTTACTAAGGAAGAGAAGACCTTTAATGTCCTTCCTTTGTTTGAGTATTCATGTCATTTGGACATCACTAAGGATGTAGCACTAATGGATGAGGAAAATTCTTTCACATTAAATATTGCAAGGATAGATGTTGAGATCACTCAAAATAATTTGCTTCTCCCACCACCTAAGAGGATAGTGATTATAAGTAATAATGAACTTCAACAAGAAAACTTTCCACCTAACATTGAGTCAAACCAAGAAGCATTTAAGAATGAACAAAAGAATAATTACAAAAACTTGGTAATGGTACCTTATGTTTGCAATTGTAAAGAGAATGATTTTTTATGACTTCTAGAACGAAGACCCTATAGGTAAGTATCTCTAACCCTTTATCTCTCTCGTGATGTGCTTCCCCCGTTATGTGTTATGTGTTGTTTAGGCCTCCTAGGATGACCTTGGATTCTCTCGTAAGGTTTAGGATACTAGGAGACCACCTCTGTTGTGACCTTCTTCTATTTGTATCATCATTCTTCTATACTGCCTCTCTCTCTGATTTCATTGTTGTATGTTGTGTCTTATAGACATAGCATTCTACTTGGTGGCTTGGGGACACCCTCTTACGTGATTGTCCCAATGACACTTGTTTTCTCCTCTCTTATTTATTCTTTCCCTTCCTCTAATGTTTCCACCTAGTGGGCGGATGATGACAAACATTTATACTGATGTGGACCTAGTGTCCCTTTCGAGAATAATAAAAAAATGGACTATAGTTCCTAATATGATGATGGGGTTGTATATTTTATCTGATGCTTGGCTAGTGGAAGCACTCATGCTTTCTGCATAGTGAATTTTATGATGTTTATGTCACATTTACAAACCTTAATAATATTGCTGCTCTATGCACCTTTGTTTTCCTTTGAATCTAGCCTTGGCAGTAATTGATTCAGAGAGCTTTGTCATATAGCCCCACGATTATCCTCAAACTCGTAATTCATTGTATAACCTTGGCTCTTTGTCTAGTTAATCATATGCATTGATGTTGTTGTTTATCATGATCTTGTAGACACTAACATATTTCTTGTAGGGATGTGTTTGTGGGAATATTTGGTGATCGTAAAGTACATGTCACCTCTAGGGGGCATGGGCTTTGCAAAAGTCAGTGTTCCCTTGCGTGTTTTCTTCCTACCTTAACATGCTTGATATCGATAACTGATATCAACCACCTTAATGTGGGGGCATATATAATGTAAGCTATCTATTATAGATGTTAGCAATGTGTTTGACCTCAGATGTAGAGATTTGCGCCCTAGAGTAGTGCATCGTGCATCTTGAGTTTGTTTGCAATCAATCAATCAATCATGTAATCCCTCTATGGAGGCGAGATATAGAGTATATCCTTTTTCTTAAGCCATCTGCGGAGGTGGGGAGGGTGTATTTCTTAGAGAAGATTACATCATCCTATCATTTTCAAAAGTCCTTTGTGGAGGTGGGAAGCGGTTATGTGACTAACTCAACCCTTAAGTGTGTTTTTGGTGATTGTTGTGGTGAAGCCCAATCATCAGTGTGTTCCTGTAATGTGCCTAAGATGGTGTTGGACCTAGAAATAGGTACACTCCATCACTTGTCTGTCATATTTTCTCCGTGTCTTCAAGTGTGTGTGTGTTTTGGCATGCTTGTTTTGTGTGGCGTGTTTGTTTCCCCATATGCAGAGACCAGTGCCCTTGAGTAGTACTTCCTACATTTTGGGAGATTTTATATGTCTTGCATGTGTGTTGCCCCATAAATACAAAAACCTATGCCCTAGGGTAATGCATCTTGTATTATGGGAGGTTTGTTTACTTTCTAGTACTTGCATTTGCATTTCATATATATGAAAGAAAAATGAAAAGAAAAGAAGAGATAACATTTTTGTCTTCCATGCATTAATGTGTCTTCTATGCATTGACTGTCTTCTCCATGTTCTGTGTGACTGTAACTGTCTTCTCTGTGTTTCATGTGCATGTTACTATTTTCTATGTGATTGGTGTGTCTTCTCCGTGTTTGGTGTGTTTTCTATGTTTGTGACCTTACTTTAATGCATGTATGGGCCTTGCATTTATACATACATTAATGTGGGGGCTAAATGTAATGTTAGAAAATGTCCCCTTGGGGGCTTTTCCCTCATAAGGTTTAGCTCCCAGGTCTTTAGTATGCATTTAAGACATTTTAGTTCAGATTTTGGCATCCTGATGGAATGAGACCTAGGTTCCATGGCAAATTGGACCTAGGTGGACCCCTTGATCTATATCGTACACAAAATAGGGGGAAGGACTTGGGTGCCCACGCCCTAGTCCTTCCCTATTTTGGGGCAGCCCCAATTTCTAGGTGTCAATTAGTGACTATTTTTAGGTCCTTTTGCCGACATGGTAAGTTTGATTTTTAAAATCTTGGCAAGAATGCTTGTAGGTGCATATATAAGCATGTGTAGGCATTCATTTGGAAACTAAATGATCATTGTGAACTCTAGGCATTCTCAAGGTGATTCAAGGTTTCTATTATGTTGTAAGAGTAGACTTATATGTTTGGTGTGTTGATATTTACAGATTTGAGCATCAATCTCCTCATGGCATGAAGAGCATCTTTCTCCATGAGAGCTTCACTACAAGGTGACATATCATTATATTTTTATCATTGATTCCTTTAATTTTTTTGCCTCTTCCTCATAAGGGCACACAATCTTTTGTCTGACAATAGTGTTCAAAGACTTAAGTGTTCTTTGAGGCTTGATTGAGGCAAACCTCTAAACATCACAACCCCCAAACCAAGTCTTATGATTGTAGGTTATAGGTGTCACATTTGGAAAAAGTAGATTTGTACGAAGGCTTGGCAGACATCAAGGATTCAAGGTTTGAAGAAAAGTCAGACAAAGGAGCACTTCTAGGACTAGGGCACCCACAACAGTGTCCTCCATAAACAGATTTTGGGAAACAGATGTTATAGGGCTAATCAGTGTCGGAAGGAGGTCTAGATTCCTTGAAAAAGTAGGTACCTTGAACTTGGACACCCGCACCATAGTCCCCAACTATTCCACCTTGAAACCTTAAAAATAGGTATTCTGTGATTTGTTATTTTACTCCCATCTATAGGAACTTTTTCTGTCTTTCGTCAATTTGTTTTTGTATTTGCATAATTAGGGTATTAATGGTTAATTGGACATAAGAGAAGGAAAAATTGATAATTAATTCCCTAATCAAAGTTTCCCTACATTTTCAAGTGACTCTAGGTTATGATAGTGCTCAACACTTGACCCTAGATCCTTCAATATATAGTAGAGAGGCAGATCTAAACATCTAAACACTAGAACATTAACAAATCCATTTTTCCACTAAACAACTCCTAATCCTTGTAAGGATGGCAGGGGATGAACCTTATCATAGGTTCCTTTTCCTTTTTCTCTAGGAATCTCTTCTAATACAGGTTGTTCGTCTCTTACTGTTTCTTGCATAGGACCAGCCACTCAATGTAATATTTTTGCTTTATATTTTCTATATCCCAAGTTAAAATCCGTTCGTGGCTCTAGTTCCTTGTTAGATCATTCCCAAAAGTAATAAAGGGTGAAGTGTTGTTTTGTAACCAAAGGTTTATATCTATTGCAAGGAATAGTATGCACTTGTCAATTCAAAGGGAATTTTACATAGTTGTGAATCATTTAATGGATAACTTTCATAGCCTTTAACCATGGGTGTCCTAATTTTATGCAAAAAAGGTTAGATATAGAGACAACATCAAATAGTTGTTCTAGAGATTTATCAAATATCATGACCAATAAAGATATTTTCCCAGAAGTGTTTATAAAGGTTCCCTTGTGTGTCTTAATCATCATGTTAGAAGGATCATAGAAATCTTGTACCAAACCATGTGAATAAATGAATTGTTTTGTTGCCACATTAGTCATGAAATTAGGATCTATAAGTGTTCCATCTACCAATTTTTTCATTATCTTCACAGTGATATAAAGAGGTCCTTCATTTTCTCCAATATTGTAGGAGTTCGGACAACACTGAGAGGGGGGGTGAATCAGTGTTGTATTAATTCTTAAAATTTTACAACTTTTTGCAAGCTTTCTCTTTCAGAACAGATGAAAGGAATACATTAATGATTTGTTGAGTTTATATGCACAAGACTTACAATAACAGATGTAAACAAAACATGATCAAACTAATAATATGCACACACATAGAAGAAATCAAGACACAACCTTTTTACCGAGTGGAAAACCCTCAGGGGTAGAAAAACCACTCATAAAGTGCCTCACTGGCTTAATTGAAAAACATGCCTCACTGGCAATACAAATTGTCTCACTGACAAATACAGATGTCTCACTGACCACAAGCCTCATAAGCATACTGTGCCTCACTGGCAAACACAATCACTATAAACAAAACATCAAACTTCATGTGCAAGACATGATTGCTGTTCAAACATATTTGCACCATTGTATACAACCTTATACCTCCTGTTAGATTTTCAAATCAAAACAAGCTTCATATACAAATCTCTATAAACAATTTTCTTTGCAAATTAATCAGATCCATTCAACAATACTGCATATCAATCTTGTATTCTAATCCTCCATTCAACAACACTGAATATCAATCCTGTATTCCAATATGCTCAACAACACTACTTTACTCTGTCTGTTTCATTTCTGTCTTACAAGTCTCAATGCCTTGATCAATCAAATTCATGATTCATATCACCTTGTCAATCTCTATATCTGTATTTGATCTTTGTCAGTTCATCATCAATCTGCACAACATCACTCACCTCATCTTGTTAATCCACAAGACTCTTAAATCAAAAGCATCTATAATATCATTAAATAAAGTCTGAATATACTTTCACAACCCATCACAATGCACTTTAAAAAAACCCTTCATATTCTCTGCTCTATTTTTTAAACAAAATATCTTTCCGTCAATTCTATGCATTAAAAAAAAAATTTTGATCTTCCTCTTCTCTGTACATGATCCTTCACATTCTTTGACATTTCAATTTGGACAATTTCTGTATTCAATATTATCCCTGCAAATAAAATCTTCAATTTGATTTTCTCACAAGACAAAAACATCATTCAATCCTGTTGATCTTCCTCAAAAATATCTTCATGAAAACCTTTCATATTCTATATCTGTGAAGAAATTACTTTTCTCTTCATGTCTATGACTGTTCATTTTCTTCCTCTCTTCCTCTTTGCAAATTCCTACAATCTTATTTCATCTTCAATAAAATCAAAAAATCAATTCATCTTTGAAAACCAATCTGCCTCAAAAACAATCTTCAATCTATAAAGAATCTTTCTCATTGCATCATTGTTATCTCTGCAATTTTTTTATAAAAATCTTTTCTAAAATTCTTCAATAGTTTTCTAAAAAATTGCTTTTAAAAAGCAATAGCAATCTCCTATAAAGGCTCCTTAATTCTATAATCAATCTTAAGCCATTTAATTAAAAATGGAAATTTAAAAAAAGTTTCCAAAAAATCTTTTATATAAAAAAATGCCCACTTATATCGGGCTCCCTCCTTATACCATGCACCTTTCATTTCAATGTCATAAAATATGACATACTAAAGTTTCTAAGTTTAAACAAAAAACAAACCTTCCATTTTGAATGTATCGCGGACCCTCCAAAACATTTTCAATTGTTTTTAAATTCATAAAAATCTCTAATACAAACACGCTCCAAACACTTTTGAAGAGAGTCGTTTGAAATGATTTCCCGCCTGAGGATTTTGGAAGAGACCGATGCTATCGGTTAGGAGTATGAACGGGCCAGTCACCGCCATGACTAGAGACCCCTCCAAATGGTGGTATTTAAGTTGTAAACCCACTATAATAAGTCACAAGCAATTTAAAACATAAAGTATATTAAGAGTATGATTGGCAGCTAAGGAGGCTTAAAGGATGACTTAGGTTTATGTTCAAAACTTTGATGCAAAGTGACAAACAACATTTTGCTTCTCAAACAAAACTTCATCTGTGATCTTTTTCCTTTTTACAACCTCAGACACATTTCTCAGACACTGTCATTAAAATGATATTAAGGCATGAACAAGATCTAGACTAGGGCATTAACAAATTGCTAAGAACATACAATTGATAGAACCCTAGCACACTTGGATGCAATACTAATAGCAAAAATATTTTTGTCTGAGACACAAAGAGTATATTTTAGGTCATGACGACACTGTAACATAGGGAGGTTCAAGACAAGAAGACACAAGAATATTTAAGATATGATGACACTAATGGAATCATGAACACATGAAGACCTTGACATGAGAATATGAAGCCACTGTATATTTCTGCATATGACACAACTGCAATGCCATTGTATATTAGATATCAACTGCAATGTCTGTCAACTACAATGTATCGTATATCAAGAGAACATTGATATGCGACCATTGAAACTAAGAGCATCAACAAATCGACACAAACTTATCTTTTGATAACCTTTGACTCCCTGAAAGAATCTTTGCAACCTCACCTGAATTTTCACAACTTCAAGACATATAAACTAATCCATCAAATTGAAACTCAAATGATCAATCATGCTTTACCAAATGATCAACCAACTGAGATCTTCTTTGAACAACAGCTATGGCAATTCTTGTATTGCACCATCTCCTCCTGATATGAACACACTTTTGACATCAATGACAACCTATCACCATCAATCTCCCCCTTTGTCATTGATGGCAAAACCACCTGATGCAATTTTTCTTTCTCCCCCTTTTTGACATCGGATGACAAAGACTATTATCTCCCCCTGAGAACAACTCCACTGAAAAGATGTTATAGCTTGATAATTGCAATCACCCTGCAATATGAGAAATCTGATGACAATACCACTGAGAAGATGAAGACTGACACACTCCTTCCTGATAACATCACAAACTTTCAAAACAAACAGTTCTTCTTCAATCAACAATCTTTTTGACCCGCATGACAAAACTCCAATGAATCTATTTGTTTCCCCTTTGTTGAATACCACTGGCAATTACTGGCAAGACATAACTCAACTCAATACCATCCATTTACTGATATTCAACCTTCTGAACACTTTTGCAAAGAAATCATAAACAAACCAATACTCTTTGATGAACAATTTTGCAGGCAAAAAAAAACATGTAGACCCCTCATCATAGATGCCAAGATGACCATTTTTGATAAGACCTTTACTTGCCTCTGATTTGAAGAAAAAACAAGATTCACCATCAATGTCATAAGAAACTCTGGATTGTCATAACTTGAAGCTCATACCTGAAACCACCACACAATTTGAACAAATCTTTCTAAACCAAATTAATGAGAAAGATACTATCTTCAAATCACCTGAAAGCTCCAAGGTACATGTCATAAAACATAACTCAACAAAGTAATAGATATAATCATCAAACTAATTTCCCGATATGAACTATCATCCTGATTTTCTGATATGAACTATCATCCTACAACCATATTCTGACACCTTTTCATGACAAAGAATGAAGACCATTTGAACTACCCTCCTGTTCTGCACAAAACACTTTTCACAACACATTGTCAAATCTGATATATACATAACTACATCCTGCAACCAACAAGAACTCCTACCTCTTGACTTTGTCATTCAAACAAACAAACTACATCAACAAATTCTTTCTGCAACAACTCTTTGCACAAATCAAAAGCAGAGATAATTGCTATGAATTGAATTTTTATTTTTAGCCACCACAGACAAATATCTGATAAGAGCTCTTTGAAACAACTAAAGCTCTTTGCTATGATAACCAATACTTTTCAATAACAGGATCCCAATGAACATCATAACAACTCAACCATTGTCAGTAACAACATGCTATGAACAAAATATGAATAGGATCATATTAAAACCAAAACTCTTAACACTATCAAACTCTTTTCTCTGAACTCCTGACCATCCTTTTAACATCTTGTATGCATACAGAACTAAAGATCACCTGTATCTGTAACACCCGCCTTGAACACCTTAAAGAAATACACATTTATGCTACATGAAACAGGAACATTTTTTTTTTTTTAAAGATTAAGATAACAAATAATGTTAACATAACTAATTACAATATATTCTCTAAGGATACAAGGCTGCATTACTTTACAACCAACTAACATAATTTAACATTCATTAGTAACTAATCTAAATCCAAAGCACAATTAAATAACTTATTCATACTCCTTACATATCGTCAGATAATACAATCTACATAATCAAAACATAACTGAAATGCTTTCATATAAATACATCATTACATTGCCATTTTCAAACTACATCAGAATCACATACATTATGATTGATCTATTACACAAATCTGGTACAAGGTTATACACATACATCTACATCAACTGGTACAAGTACAATCATTTGAATACTGGAATAAATCTTTTCTGCACAGGAACTTGATGAAGAATAACCAATGGATAAAATAGCTCTTCCACCTGACCATGTGGAACCCTAAAGTCCACCCCCTGAGCTAGGAGTTAACATGAGGTCCCAAACAATGACAGTCAGGTAGACAAAGACTAATCATGAACAAAGGATGACCAAACGCCAATACAACACATGGCAATAACAACACAACACAACTTGACTGAACTTCCAGAGGCAACACAAGACAAATGGGGAGAGAACAACTAGGGAATGCTAGGCTGTAGTAGGGAGAAGTGTCATCACATGGCTTGTCATGGGTTGTCCTGGTGAGCCTTCCTAGGCCCTGGCCCCCATCTTGGGTTGTCCTGGTAGCCTCTCCCGACTCCCGGCCCCCATACAACGCTCATGCGGAATCAACATACCTTTCATGAGGACAAGGTAGTTGATCTTGCCATTCCAGGCCTTCTCATCTCATCTCAAGCCTAAACAAGCACTTGAGCCATGAGTGAGGCATCCACTTATCTTGTTTAGTGTGCCTAACTACCCAACCCCAAATTCATTATTTAGGTTATCACTTGATTAATCTACTTCCAACGGGTTATCCTGACTGCCACTTTGGGCGCCGGCCCCACGTTGAAAGCCACTCCCCTACCTGCATCTAGAAGACCCTACTCAACAAACATAGCAAACATCATCATGACGACGATGATACATAAACCATGCAAGGCATTAACCATCTTGCATAACCATTATTCTGATATGAACATATACATGTAATAATGCAAGGCATTCACCTTCTTGCATATCATCTCAAATACAAAGACATACTCTTAATACATTTTCCATGGCTTCCAACGAAGCAACTCATAAGAAAAATACTTTTTCATGAATACCGACGTCTCCCCATTGTCTAATCCAATACAACATCCCAAACAAATAATTCAATCAATCACAACATTCATAAGAGCCTTCCTACACATCAAGAAGCATTCAAAATATTTACATTCTTCCACAATGCCATAACCAAATTCCTTATACATAACAAAAGGCGACACGACTTCAATAACTCAGGACACTTATCAACACGTTACATGAAATCAAACACAACAACCTTGGCCTCTGGAAATGAACCCTTGACAACTTACACTTTGACCATTTCATACAATATCAATTCACACTAAATAATTATCTAATACCTTTAAATCAAATTTCCAATACAATAAAACCAATGTCAAACTAAACTAAATTTCATTATCCATAATATATAAAATCACAACGGTTTTCTTTTAAATACATAATGACAACATTATTCTAAATTCCCAATTTCATTTGGCTTTTAAACAATCAACTATACTTTTGAAATAATAATAATAATAATAATAATAATACTAATAATAATAATATTAATAACAGTAACAATAATAATATTATTATTATTGTAATAATAATAATAATTATTATAATTATAATGATGATAATAACATTGACATTAATAGTACTTCTATTAATATGCATTCAAACACATTGTAAAGTAAATAAACATTCCTTAGGGTTAATCTAAGCCAATAAAACGAAATGCATACAAGAAAGCTCAACTAACCTAGATTAACAATGACGGTTTTCTGCAGACTAGAGTTTGTATCTAAATCAGGCACTGCTGTGAGATCCACCACTATTTTAAGGAATTCAAAAATGCTGTGAAAATTTTATAGCGAGAACATCAACCCACTTGATCGCTAATGAATCAATCAATGAGCTTGCCCTTTCTATCTCGATGAGGGAAGGTGAGTTACTGAGGTGGTATTTCATCATTCTTTTACTCTGCATTCATACTACTGATGGAAGCATAAATTGGCCAACAGCTTCTTTATATTTCATCCGCACATTGAGAAGTAACTTTTTCACATATATTGTCAATGATAGGTTTATCAATACCTTCTACTCCTTTTTCAGTGTACATCTTTAGAGAATCAATAAACGGATCCTTCTCTGACATTTCTTGCGGATGGGCAATTCCCATCTGATCATAATTTCCCATTACATATTTTGCACAAACCCTGAATCTAAGTTCCAATTTTAAAATAGTTTCTTCTAAATTTTGTGGGACTTGTCTTGTGCTTCTCTTTTGTAGATCAGGGTTCAAATGTTCAATGCATTACATAGTCTGGAACAACTTCTCGTAAAAATGCATTTGCATTCTACTTTCTACACTGTTGCTATTCCGCTTTGAATGTTGAACCTACATTCGAGGCTACAAGCCTACACGGAGATCCCCTCTGCTATGAAAAGATGATCCTCCTGCACTGCAACTAAACCCTGGCCCCAATAGAAGTGGTCATTCATATTCATGCATCACTACAAAGCCTTCATCTCCAATTTGGTGTCTTAGCTATCGATCCTCTTCTCATTTCTATCTGGAATCTTCAAGCTTGGCCGTAGATTTTCTCTCAACACAAAGAACAATATTGTCAGTCCCGCGAACCCCGACACACGCATTACCCTTGCGGACGGCCTCTAGCGCATATTCCACCTGGAATAGATGGCTGTCAGGTGAAAATACTATGATTGCCCTGTCGTATCTCGCCATTATTCTGTTATCTCAAAACCCTAAACAAATTCTAACTATGATTCGCACGCAAAACCCTACTCCGCAGCAAAAGGTGAGTTCTTCAGACTATATGGAGATGTAGAGTGGAGAGCAAGCAAGCACGTTTAAAACCCTTTTTGCTCTGCTTTTGCTTTCCCTTACATGATAGTCGTATTCTCCGTTGCTGTGAACCCAGCGGCCATTACGCCTGGCTGAATAGAGACGGGAAGCGCGGGCTCCGGTGTCTGTAGTGGACACAAAGTTTCCGAAGCCTTCTCCTGTTGCAGTGTCCCACACCGCCGTGAAAGCTGAATCTTCCTTTATACAACCACATGACTCGTACACCCCATCCCCGTAATGCCATCCGTTGTCAATATTAAACATAATATATATATAATCACAACGATTTCCAATAGGGTCCCAGATTTCCACAATCCACGCTAGTTGAACTAACATAAATCAATTGCAAAAGAATTGCAATCTTAAGTCCACCACCAAGCTCCAGTAATGGATGTATGATTGGCACTTAAGGACTCCTAGTTGCCGATACTGGTGATCGCACCTTGATTGTTGACCTTCTAATTGATGCCTATGCCAAATGTGATCGCCCTTGTTGAAGACAACCAATTCGCCCTTCTTCAGTCGCCTCTCTCCAGTGAAATAAAATAGTTATAGCACACATGAGACAGAGTTTCCCTATCTTCAAACCATCATGGATTCTTAGAACTAATCAGATCTTCTTATGATATTGGCTCCGCACTGGTTGTCGCTGGAAAAGGGGGTCTTCAATCTTGCATTCTGACTGTCCTACCACAAATTGCAAGCTTCTTGGGTGTGCCTTGAATGTGGAATGAATTCCTTCACCAAATGACGACTTCCCACAAACCTTGGATGTCTTGCACATGTCTCAGAAGCACATGCTATTACATTTAACCTTCCACACCATGCAATTGCACTATATTTTCTGCAGAGCTCGGGAAGGTCATCTTGTGCTGTAAACTGTCGGCGTCTGTTGCAGGTACATCTGGTACACCGTGCCCACCATGGCTCGATCTTCTTCAGAAAAAGGAGGAGAATTATCAAAATTATTCTTAACAATTTTGGTGTGCTCGATTTCCTGTTAGTCAGGGGAAAGGGTTTTGGCAGGCCCGCAAGGTTTCATAGGAGTCACCTCCTCCCTCTCCTCCTCCTTCTCCTTCTCCTTCTAATGTAACCTGGCCATGATTATCGAATCGCCGAGTCCGTTTCAATTACTGAAGTTCCACGCTTCTTTTTCCAGCCTTCTACTCTCTTCTTCTACCTGCAATCCTCCCCCTTTGCCTTTACCAGCTTCTCTTTTATAACACAATCTCTCTCATCTACCAAGGAACTTGGCACATGATCCCGTGCATCTCCCTCCTCGAGAAAGACTTTTATTTAATTTAATAATCCCAAGCGGTTATTCCTTTTTTAAATACTAACACACAATTCTAACAATATTTACTTATTTTATAGCCGACCAAGCATAAAGCATTTAAGAAAGTTATAATATTACAACAATCTATAATAGTACAACTATATATTAATTTATTTTATTAATTTAGTTGCAAATCATAACTTACAATTATTATATTTATTTGAATATTTATTGTAAATAATACTATATTAAATAATACAAAACCTCTTACAATCTTTATTTAACAATAATACTTCTATTAAAATAATAATTTATTTACAACAATAATCAACAATTATCAACTCAATATTATCTTTTACAACTACATTTAATTATCAACATTATACTTTCCATAATATAATTCTAATTAAAGCACAATACTACCATACACACTTAGACACCTTCGAAACTAATTAGACTCCAAGGTACAGTTTTACCTGATAGCAAGACATGGTCGAATGACAACCAATAACCACAAGGGTAAACTGACGACTAGACAACACTGACTAGGGACCTCACGTTAACTCCAACCAACTAATCCATTGGCAAAGGCACACTCAAACCTATAATCAGGTGGAGTTGATGCCTAGTACCTGCATTCCTACAACAACACACGGTTAAACATTCAAGATATATATACATCACATGCAGTCCTATAGTGAATGGAGATCGCAGTGAGGTAGGGTACTTGAGAGCGAGTAATATGACACTGTTCCATTCACATTTATGAATAAACGATTAACTATGTTGAACAAAGTATCCGATATTAATCAACAACATAAAACATTCAATCCAATATCGAAATTGACATCAAAACATCTGTAACATCTAGTTTATTTATCAAATTCTAAAGCATAAAATAACAGAATCCAACATCAACAATCATTACTATACTGATCAGGTCCATAATGAAGTAACAAGATAACAAGAGATCCATCATCTACTATTTAAGACACTATCTTAAAGTCTAAGCAAACACCAATCTGATGGACGACGAGATGAGGGGCATTACATCCTCCCCCCCTAGGATCAGGCTTACTCCTGGAAGCCTGCGAATAAATATGAATATAGCTCTCTCATTCGGGGTGCATCTCCCTGGTAGCTGAAGTCTCATCACTACACGATGGGCATCCAACCAATCCATCCCAACACTATGTCCTAGGATTCTAGTGGTATAATGCAAAGATCCGCCATGGTAGATAAGGGACCTATCCTCAACTCACAACCACACACAAGAGAGTCCACTGATACCCTAGATCCAGAGGCTACTTAACATTTTCAGGTTGCTAGGCGAGGACTACAAATGAATATGTTCTTCAGAGTTTAAACAACTAGTATAGCTTGATGGGCTAAGTTAAATCCCAGAGTACCCAGTGTTAGCAAACCTAGCTCTGATACCAGATGTAACGCCCGCCTTGAACACATTAAAGAAATACACATTTATGCTACATGAAACAGGAACATTTTTTTTTTAAAAGATTAAGATAACAAATAATGTTAACATAACTAATTACAATATATTCTCTAAGGATACAAGGCTGCATTACTTTACAACCAACTAACATAATTTAACATTCATCAGTAACTAATCTGAATCCAAAGCACAATTAAATAAATTATTCATACTCCTTACATATCGTCAGATAATACAATCTACATAATCAAAACATAATTGAAATGCTTTCATATAAATACATCATTACATTGCCATTTTCAGACTACATCAGAATCACATACATTATGATTGATCTATTACACAAATCTGGTACAAGGTTATACACATACATCTACATCAACTGGTACAAGTAAAATCATCTGAATACTGGAATAAATCTTTTCTGCACAGGAACTTGATGAAGAATAACCAATGGATAAAATAGCTCTTCCACCCGACCATGTGGAACCCTAAGGTCCACCCCCCGAGCTAGGAGTTAACATGAGGTCCCAAACAATGACAGTCAGGTAGACAAAGACTAATCATGAACAAAGGATGACCAAACGCCAATACAACACATGGAAATAACAACACAACACAACTTGACTGAACTTCCAGAGGCAACACAAGACAAATGGGGAGAGAACAACTAGGGAATGCTAGGCTGCAGTAGGGAGAAGTGTCATCACATGGCTTGTCATGGGTTGTCCTGGTGAGCCTTCCTAGGCCCCGGCCCCCATCTTGGGTTGTCCTGGTAGCCTCTCCCGACTCCCGGCCCCCATACAACGCTCATGCGGAATCAACATACCTTTCATGAGGACAAGGTAGTTGATCTTGCCATTCCAGGCCTTCTCATCTCATCTCAAGCCTAAACAAGCACTTGAGCCATGAGTGAGGCATCCACTTATCTTGTTTAGTGTACCTAACTACCCAACCCCAAATTCATTATTTAGGTTATCACTTGATTAATCTACTTCCAACGGGTTATCCTGACTGCCACTTTGGGCACCGGCCCCACGTTGAAAGCCACTCCCCTACCTGCATCTAGAAGACCCTACTCAACAAACATAGCAAACATCATCATGACGACGATGATACATAAACCATGCAAGGCATTAACCATCTTGCATAACCATTATTCTGATATGAACATATACATGTAATAATGCAAGGCATTCACCTTCTTGCATATCATCTCAAATACAAAGACATACTCTTAATATATTTTCCATGGCTTCCAATGAAGCAACTCATAAGAAAAATACTTTTTCATGAATACCGACGTCTCCCCATTGTCTAATCCAATACAACATCCCAAACAAATAAATAAATCAATCACAACATTCATAAGAGCCTTCCTACACATCAAGAAGCATTCAAAATATTTACATTCTTCCACAATGCCATAACCAAATTCCTTATACATAACAAAAGGCGACACGACTTCAATAACTCAGGACAATCAACACGTTACATGAAATCAAACACAACAACCTTGGCCTCTGGAAATGAACCCTTGACAACTTACACTTTGACCATTTCATACAATATCAATTCACACTAACTAATTATCTAATACCTTTAAATCAAATTTCCAATACAATAAAACCAATGTCAAACTAAACTAAATTTCATTATCCATAATATATAAAATCACAATGGTTTTCTTTTAAATACATAATGACAACATTATTCTAAATTCCCAATTTCATTTGGCTTTTAAACAATCAACTATACTTTTGAAATAATAATAATATTAATAATAATATTAATAACAGTAACAATAATATTATTATTATTATTGTAATAATAATAATAATAATTATAATTATAATGATGATAATAACATTGACATTAATAGTACTTCTATTAATATGCATTCACACACATTGTAAAGTAAATAAACATTCCTTAGGGTTAATCTAAGCCAATAAAACAAAATGCATACAAGAAAGCTCAACTAACCTGGATTAACAATGATGGTTTTCTGTAGACTAGAGTTTGTATCTAAATCAGGCACTGCTGTGAGATCCACCACTGTTTTAAGGAATTCAAAAATGCTGTGAAAATTTTATAGCAAGAACATCAACCCACTTGATCGCTAATGAATCAATCAACGAGCTTGCCCTTTCTATCTCGATGAGGGAAGGTGAGTTATTGAGGCGGTATTTCATCATTCTTTTACTCTGCACTCATACTACTGATGGAAGCATAAATTGGCCAACAGCTTCTTTATATTTCATCCGTACATTGAGAAGTAACTTTCTCACATATATTGTCAATGACAGGTTTATCAATACCTTCTACTCCTTTTTCAGTGTACATCTTTAGAGAATCAATAAACGGATCCTTCTCTGACATTTCTTGCGGATGGGCAATTCCCATCTGATCATAATTTCCCATTACATATTTTGCACAAACCCTGAATCTAAGTTCCAATTTTAAAATAGTTTCTTCTAAATTTTGTGGGACTTGTCTTGTGCTTCTCTTTTGTAGATCAGGGTTCAAATGTTCAATGCATTACATAGTCTGGAACAATTTCTCGTAAAAATGCATTTGCATTCTGCTTTCTACACTGTTGCTATTCCGCTTTGAATGTTGAACCTACATTCAAGGCTACAAGCCTACAAGGAGATCCCCTCTGCTATGAAAAGATGATCCTCCTGCACTGCAACTAAACCCTGGCCCCAATAGAAGTGGTCATTCATATTCATGCATCACTACAAAGCCTTCATCTCCAATTTGGTGTCTTAGCTATCGATCCTCTTCTCATTTCTATCTGGAATCTTCAAGCTTGGCCGTAGATTTTCTCTCAACACAAAGAACAATATTGTCAGTCCCGCGAACCCCGACACATGCATTACCCTTGCGGACGGCCTCCAGTGCATATTCCACCTAGAATAGATGGCCATCAGGTGAAAATACTGTGATTGCCCTGTCGTATCTCGCCATTATTCTGTTATCTCAAAACCCTAAACAAATTCTAACTATGATTCGCACGCAAAACCCTACTCCGCAGCAAAAGGTGAGTTCTTCAGACTATATGGAGATGTAGAGTGGAGAGAAAGCAAGCACGTTTAAAACCCTTTTTGCTCTGCTTTTGCTTTCCCTTACATGATAGTCGTATTCTCCGTTGCTGTGAACCCAGCGGCCATTACGCCTGGCTGAACAGAGACAGGAAGCGCGGGCTCCGGTGTCTGTAGCAGACGCAAAGTTTATGAAGCCTTCTCCTCTTGCAGCGTCCCACACCGCCGTGAAAGCTGAATCTTCCTTTATACAACCACACGACTCGCACACCCCATCCCCGTAATGCCATCCATTGTCAATATTAAACATAATATATATATAATCACAATGATTTCCAATGGGGTCCCAGATTTCCACAATCCACGCTAGTTGAACTAACATAAATCAATTGCAAAAAAATTGCAATCTTAAGTCCGCCACCAAGCTCCAGTAATGGATGTATGATTGGCACTTAAGGACTCCTAGTTGCCGATACTGGTGATCGCACCTTGATTGTTGACCTTCTAATTGACGCCTATGCCAAATGTGATCGCCCTTGTTGAAGACAACCAATTTGCCCTTCTTCAGTCGCCTCTCTCCAGTGAAATAAAATAGTTATAGCACACATGAGACAGAGTTTCCCTATCTTCAAACCATCATGGATTCTTAGAACTAATCAAATCTTCTTATGATATTGGCTCCGCCCTGGTTGTCACTGGAAAAGGGGGTCTTCAATCTTGCATTCTGACTGTCCTACCACAAATTGCAAGCTTCTTGGGTGTGCCTTGAATGTGGAATGAATTCCTTCACCAAATGACGACTTCCCACAAACCTTGGATGTCTTGCACATGTCTCAAAAGCACATGCTATTACATTTAACCTTCCACACCATGCAATTGCACTGTATTTTCTGCAGAGCTTGGGAAGGTCATCTTGTACTGTAAACTGTCGGCGTCTGTTGCAGGTACAGCTGGTACACCGTGCCCGCCATGGCTCGATCTTCTTCGAAAAAAGGAGGAGAATTATCAGAATTATTCTTAACAATTTTGGTGTGCTCGATTTCCTGTTGGTCAGGGGAAAGGGTTTTCGCAGGCCCGCAAGGTTTCATAGGAGTCACCTCCTCCCTCTCCTCCTCCTTCTCCTTCTCCTTCTAATGTAACCTAGCCTTGATTATCGAATCGCCGAGTCCGTTTCAATTACTGAAGTTCCACGCTTCTTTTTCCAGCCTTCTACTCTCTTCTTCTACCTGCAATCCTCCCCCTTTGCCTTTACCAGCTTCTCTTTTATAACACAATCTCTCTCATCTACCAAGGAACTCGGCATGTGATCCCGTGCATCTCCCTCCTCGAGAAAGACTTTTATTTAATTTAATAATCCCAAGCGGTTATTCCTTTTTTAAATACTAACACACAATTCCGACAATATTTACTTATTTTATAGCCGACCAAGCATAAAGCATTTAATAAAGTTATAATATTACAACAATCTATAATAGTACAACTATATACTAATTTATTTTATTAATTTAGTTGCAAATCATAACTTACAATTATTATATTTATTTGAATATTTATTGTAAATAATACTATATTAAATAATACAAAACCTCTTACAATCTTTATTTAACAATAATACTTCTATTAAAATAATAATTTATTTACAACAATAATCAACAATTATTGACTCAATATTATCTTTTACAACTACATTTAATTATCAACATTATACTTTCCGTAATATAATTCTAATTAAAGCACAATACTACCATACACACTTAGACACCTTCGAAACTAATTAGACTCCAAGGTACAGTTTTACCTGATAGCAAGACATGGTCGAATGACAACCAATAACCACAAGGGTAAACTGACGACTAGACAACACTGACTAGGGACCTCATGTTAACTCCAACCAACTAATCCATTGGCAAAGGCACGCTCAGACCTGTAATCAGGTGGAGTCGATGCCTAGTACCTGCATTCCTACAACAACGCACGGTTAAACATTCAAGATATATATACATCACATGCAGTCCTATAGTGAATGGAAATCGCAGTGAGGTAGGGTACTCGAGAGCGAGTAATACGACACTGTTCCATTCACATTTATGAATAAACGATTAACTATGTTGAAAAAAGCATCCGATATTAATCAACAACATAAAACATTCAATCCAATATCGCAATTGACATCAAAACATCTGTAACATCTAGTTTATTTATCAAATTCTAAAGCATAAAATAATAGAATCCAACATCAACAATCATTACTATACTGATCAGGTCCATAATGAAGTAACAAGATAACAAGAGATCCATCATCTACTGTCTAAGACACTATCTTAAAGTCTAAGCAAACACCAATCTGATGGATGACGAGATGAGGGGCATTACATTATCATTGTCACATACTAAAAATCAACATTGTTAGCAACATCATCATCAATAATTTCAAAGCATGGTAAGAATGATAGACATACAAGATCATCATATCAAATGATCTTTTTCCTGAAACTTCTTGGGGTTAACTGATAGAACATTTGATACCTCCCCCTCACTTCATGCTATCTGTTATGCAACTGATGAAGTGACTTGTGCAGGATGCACAAGCTTAAATTCTGGCTTCTCAATTTTAACAAGCTCTTTCTTCCTCCAAACCTTTTCTGTCCTTTTCTTTTCCCAACCTTTCAAATTAGGTGGAGCTCTCCTGCAACTTTGAGCACTCCTATTAAGCTTCCATGAAGGATCATACACTCTGTTCATTTTTGCAGTTTCTTTGAATATGTCCAACATTATTGCACTTGTAACATACAAGGTTAGTATTCCTTTTGCAAACAACTGCTTTATGACCAAAATGATTACAAGTATAACAGTAACCATTAAATGAATAGTTATACCTGTACATGTAAGCTTGTCTTATAGATGCAGGTTTTCTAAAATTTCTTCTTTGATTGTGTACAAATTCATCTCTGGTTTTCTGTTCTGTTTCATTCTTCCTTTTACTTTCTCTGGCAGCAACATGATGACTTGAATCAATTTTTCTTCTAGGAGTCTCTCTTGCTTTTGAACATTCTCCTTCTTCAAAACCAAGTCCAGTAGTGTCTCCATATAGTTTTTGTTTACCAAGCATCTCTTGTAGCTTGCTTGTGCTTTCTTCAAATTCCTTATACTTCTTAAGACCATCATACTCTTTTCTCAGATTGATAATTTCACCTTCCAGTTTTAGATTCTCAATCCTTGAAACTTCAAGGTTAGAAATTGATACATCAGCTATTCTCTTAGCTTCAACAATTTCTGATTTCAAACTGACAATCAATTTATTTGATTCACTTGCTTGATTCTTCAAGTCTACAATTAGGTTTCTAGCATCTTCAAGATCTGTAAGAGCTTTATCTTTTGAATCTCTTTCTTGCTGCAACTGCATCATTAATTTATTGTTCTCCTTCTTATAATTCTTGAGCTCACTCAAAGCATATATGAGCTCTCCTTCCAAATCTATCTCACAATCTTGTTCATTATAATCCTGATCATCATCACTCTGATCATCATCACTTGTGATGCTAGTTTTTTCTGAATCTGATTGTGATTGTCTTCTTTCATGATCACTTTCATTAGACACCAAATTGTTCTCTTCTTTGTCATTACCTTGATAAATTCTTATGAGTTCTTTCCAGATATCCTGAGCTGTTTCACACTGCACAACTTTACAAGAAATATCATTAGATAAACCAGATAAAATAACCTTCTTGGCTATATGATTGCATTTAAGAGCTTCTTTGTTATTTGCAGAGTTAGAATATCCATTCTCAATAGTCATCCATATATCATATCCTAAAGAGGATAAATAGACTTGCATTCTCATACACCAAACTAAAAAATCTGAACCATTAAACAAAGGAACTCCATAAAACTCTTTCATTGATTCAACTTGTGAACCATCTTTATCAACTAATTGAACATTAACACCTAAGTTTGATATGGATGATGTCTTCTGTGTCTTTTGACCAGAAAGAAACTTGACATTTCTAACGTTCTTATTTCTTCTGCACTTACCCATTGAACTCCACACACAGGACCTACCCAAGCTGATTAAGCTGCAAGAGGGAAACTGGCTCTGATACCAATTGTAGGAGTTTGGACAACACTGAGAGGGGGGGTGAATCAGTGTTGTATTAATTCTTAAAATTTTGCAACTTTTTGCAAGCTTTCTCTTTCAGAACAGATGAAGAGAATACATTAATGATTTGTTGAGTTTATATGCACAAGACTTACAATAACAGATGTAAACAAAACATGATCAAACTAATAATATGCACACACATAGAAGAAATCAAGACACAACCTTTTTACCGAGTGGAAAACCCTCAGGGGTAGAAAAACCACTCATAAAGTGCCTCACTGGCTTAATTGAAAAACATGCCTCACTGGCAATACAAATTGTCTCACTGACAAATACAGATGTCTCACTGACCACAAGCCTCATAAGCATACTGTGCCTCACTGGCAAAACAATCACTATAAACAAAACATCAAACTTCGTGTGCAAGACATGATTGCTGTTCAATCAGATTTGCACCATTGTATACAACCTTATACCTCCTGTTAGATTTTCAAATCAAAACAAGCTTCATATACAAATCTCTATAAACAATTTTCTTTGCAAATTAATCAGATCCATTCAACAATACTGCATATCAATCTTGTATTCTAATCCTCCATTCAACAACACTGAATATCAATCCTGTATTCCAATATGCTCAACAACACTACTTTACTCTATCTGTTTCATTTCTGTCTTACAAGTCTCAATGTCTTGATCAATCAAATTCATGATTCATATCACCTTGTCAATCTCTATATCTGTATTTGATCTCTGTCAGTTCATCATCAATCTGCACAACATCACTCACCTCATCTTGTTAATCCACAAGACTCTTAAATCAAAAGCATCTATAATATCATTAAATAAAGTCTGAATATACTTTCACAACCCATCACAATGCACTTTAAAAAAACCCTTCATATTCTCTGCTCTATTTTTTAAACAAAATATCTTTCCGTCAATTCTATGCATTAAAAATTTTTTTTGATCTTCCTCTTCTCTGTACATGATCCTTCACATTCTTTGACATTTCAATTTGGACAATTTATGTATTCAATATTATCCCTGCAAATAAAATCTTCAATTTGATTTTCTCACAAGACAAAAACATCATTCAATCCTGTTGATCTTCCTCAAAAATATCTTCATGAAAACCTTTCATATTCTATATCTGTGAAGAAATTACTTTTCTCTTCATGTCTATGACTGTTCATTTTCTTCCTCTCTTCCTCTTTGCAAATTCCTGCAATCTTATTTCGTCTTCAATAAAATCAAAAAATCAATTCATCTTTGAAAACCAATCTGCCTCAAAAACAATCTTCAATCTGTAAAGAATCTTTCTCATTGCATCATTGTTATCTCTGCAATTTTTTTATAAAAATCTTTTCTAAAATTCTTCAATAGTTTTCTAAAAAATTGCTTTTAAAAAGCAATAGCAATCTCCTATAAAGGCTCCTTAATTCTATAATCAATCTTAAGCCATTTAATTAAAAATGGAAATTTAAAAAAAGTTTCCAAAAAATCTTTTATATAAAAAAATGCCCACTTATATCGGGCTCCCTCCTTATACCATGCACCTTTCATTTCAATGTCATAAAATATGACATACTAAAGTTTCTAAGTTTAAACAAAAAACAAAACTTCCATTTTGAATGTATCGCAGACCCTCCAAAACATTTTCAATTGTTTTTAAATTCATAAAAATCTCTAATGCAAACGCGCTCCAAACACTTTTGAAGAGAGTCGTTTGAAATGATTTCCCGCCCGAGGCTTTTGGAAGAGACCGATGCTATCGGTTAGGAGTATGAATGGGCCGGTCACCGCCATGACTAGAGACCCCTCCAAACGGTGGTATTTAAGTTGTAAACCCGCTATAATAAGTCACAAGCAATTTAAAACATAAAGTATATTAAGAGTATGATTGGCAGCTAAGGAGGCTTAAAGGATGACTTAGGTTTATGTTCAAAACTTTGATGCAAAGTGACAAACAACATTTTGCTTCTCAAACAAAACTTCATCTGTGATCTTTTTCCTTTTTACAACCTCAGACACATTTCTCAGACACTGTCATTAAAATGATATTAAGGCATGAACAAGATCTAGACTAGGGCATTAACAAATTGCTAAGAACATACAATTGATAGAACCCTAGCACACTTGGATGCAATACTAATAGCAAAAATATTTTTGTCTGAGACACAAAGAGTATATTTTAGGTCATGACGACACTGTAACATAGGGAGGTTCAAGACAAGAAGACACAAGAATATTTAAGATATGATGACACTAATGGAATCATGAACACATGAAGACCTTGACATGAGAATATGAAGCCACTGTATATTTCTGCATATGACACAACTGCAATGCCATTGTATATTAGATATCAACTGCAATGTCTGTCAACTACAATGTAACGTATATCAAGAGAACATTGATATGTGACCATTGAAACTAAGAGCATCAACAAATCGACACAAACTTATCTTTTGATAACCTTTGACTCCCTGAAAGAATCTTTGCAACCTCACCTGAATTTTCACAACTTCAAGACATATAAACTAATCCATCAAATTGAAACTCAAATGATCAATCATGCTTTACCAAATGATCAACCAACTGAGATCTTCTTTGAACAACAGCTATGGCAATTCTTGTATTGCACCATCTCCTCCTGATATGAACACACTTTTGACATCAATGACAACCTGTCACCATCAGTTCTATCATGAGGTGTAAACACAATTTCGGGTTCAGGGACCTTTCTTTTAATATAAAGCCTAGGAGGGAACCTAGTGTTATTGTTGCAATTAGGATCCATGTGTATATGCTTTCAAATCAATGTAAAATCAGATTTCAAAAGGTTTTCAAAATTTATGCAAGGAGCAAGTACAAAATTGTGTATGAATATGCTCTAAAATGCTTGATTTTTCACTTTTTTTTTCTCAAATTTTCAATGCAAATCATAGAAAGAAGAGGTGTTGTGAAGAATTTTAAGAGTGACAAAAAATAATAAGCCTAATATCAACCCAATGATGCAACAATATCCTTCACAGCATGACTATGATGTAATTCTAGAGAGACGATAGGGCAAAATCTAGTGAAAATGCAAGGTTTTCAAACCCTGGACATGAAAATTTGCAAGAAATGCACTATGATGAAACACTATAGTTAGAAATCAGTCATGAATGAGTGTTTAAAATAGAAATAAAATCTGAAACAAGATTTTCACTACAAACCCTAGCTAATACAAAAACTAGGTTATATGAAAAATGCACAATTTCAAGCAATTTATAACAATTTAAGCATGAAAATGCAATACAAATGAATGATAAATGATGAATTTCTATAATCTAAATCAGATATAACGAAAATAACAAAAATTAAATGAAATTAAAGGCCAATTAATTCAATTTTTGAAAATGTAAGCCTTAAATGCCAATTTTTTCAAATTTTTCAAAATTTTCAATTTTTTTGTAATTTTTCAAATGCAATAAGATGGAAACTAAATGAATGAAATGAATGTAAATCTGAAGTAAAACACTAATCAAGGTATAAAATTCATTAAAACATAGGTTCACCAAAATGTTTAGTGGTGAAAAGAAGGGGTTTTAGTTTCAAAGGTAAATCCTCCTTTCACTCCAACATTCAAGGACATAAACTGAGTGAGGCCACAATCTCTTGCAAGAGGGCTTTGATATAGATTTAGTGTCCTTTAGAAAAAAGAGAAAAATTTGAATTTTCTAACTAATTGAATGCTTAAAGTCCAATTATGCTCAAAACCCTAATTTCATAAAATTGTAAATAAACAAGCAAATCATAACAAATGCTCACACACAATGCTATCAAATGGCAATCAAATACATACCAAATTTTGGGATTTTAGATGCAGAATAGTTGGGGACTAATGTGTGGGCACCCATGTCCAAGGTACTTGTTTTTGTCAGGATCTCTAAAGAATGTCTGCAATCTATGTATGTTGTTCTAGAGATTTCACTATTTTAGGATTCAGAGGACTAATGAGTGGGCGCCCTAGTCTAGGTCCTAATTTTCTACTTTCCTCTACACTTCCAACACTCTACTCTACTTCCCTGCAACTCCACTTCTTCTGCTTCAACATCCTGTAACCTGTAATCACAGAAAAAGGGGTTGGGGTTGTGGTGTTTAGAGGCTTACCTCAGTCAAGCCTCAGAGAGACATTCAAGTCTTCCAAACACTATTGTTAGATAAAGAGTGTGTATCCCTACAAGATAGAGACAAAATCCAAATGATAAATGATTGAAAACATAAATAAATGTCACCTCGAAGGTGTAGCTTATAATGCCCCTCCATTCTCATCTTGGATGTGCAGATGGTCTAGCTAAGGACCATGAAGATGAAGGTAAAATAATAGGAATATTTAGGGTATGTTAGACAATTGATGTTATACATTATATGATGTTGGTAGATGCTACATTCATGTTGATGATATTCTTGATTATGCTCATGTGTGGTTTCATATGATAGTTACTATGTTTTATCGATAATCTTTGTTGCGACACTGATAATTTATATGCTTTGACAATTGTTTTACATTCAGGTGAATATGATGTTGATCTTACTATGATTGTCATATGTTAGAATTGATTTTTATATAATTGATTCTGTATCATAGGATGTTATGTTGTAATGTTTTGTGTAGATTAATCTTATTATGTGTATCATGCGATTATCTAATGATGGTTCTTATTTAGTCATTTAGTAACTGATTGCTATGTGTGTTGTGATTACGTGTTTGATGTGATGGTGAAAGGGACAGTGTCGCATTACTCAGGCGTGAGTACCCTGCTACGCTGTGATTCTCTTTCACGATGTATTTAACTATATATATATATTTGTTTGACTGTTTGATTGCTGTAAGATGCAGGTACCAGAGATCAAATCCATCTAAATTGATAGGTCTGAGCATGCCTTAAACCCAATGGAAACTATTGAATGGAGATAATGTGTGGTCCCCTAGTTAGCCATCATCCTTGAAAATGATGAGTATCCAGTTTTGCACCTAGTCAATGTTATTTGTATGGGCGTAATGGTCAATCATTATCATTGTGGTCATGCTTTCGATCATGCATTGTGTTAGGTATTGTTTGGCATTTGGGTTATTTTGTTTGGAATTGTAATTAATGTTTTGGTTAATTGCTTCATTACAATAAAATTATTAAGTCAAGAGGCCACTTTGATAAATAAATATAGATGCTTTTATGTAAATATGTATTATGTCTGAAAAAGATTCTCTTTCTTTATTATTATTGTCTTGAGTAATTATTTTCTATTTTGGCCACTTGGAAGAAGTGGCAGTTACATATCTCAAGAGGGAATCTTAGAAAAAATTATTTCTTTTGTGTAAGAGACTAATTTAAGAAAAGTAGAAAGAAACTATTTTTGTTTGGTTGTAAATGAAATAAATAGCAAATTCTAAAATCAATAAAATTAGAGAGAAATTATTGTTTGGTTAAAAATAGCAAATTGTAAGAAAGTAATAAAGGAAAATCTTCTGGAAGAAATTATGGGGGTGGTTATGCATGTTGGACTTTATTTTGAAATCTCAAGACATGATTTGGGGAGGAGTGTGCATTTCAAATGGAGAATATGTTTTATATTTTGGGGATCTCTCTCTCTAAGGAAGTTTTCATTTTTCTTTTGGCACCATAAACCATAGTTTCCAGAAGGAAAAACTTGGGGGAAAATGGATGCGAGTTGGGAATTTTTTGAAGATGTGATAGAAGTAATATTCCAGGTATAGATTGAGATATGAATCTGATTTATTGTTGCATTAGATTTAGTAAAATATTCTATGAATTCTCTTCTATATTTTCTGAACCTAGTCTATTTCATTAGCCATAACTTTATTTTTACAAACTGGGTTTGTCTAATTTTTTTTATATATGGTGCATGGCTTAGATATCTAAATCATATCCGAAAATAAGCCTTACCCAGTTTGTCATTTTGGAGATATTATATTTTGTGACTATCTACCTCTGACCCATTTTGTCTCTATTTTAGTAGTCTGTTCCGTTAGCCATAACTTTATTTTTACAAACTGGGTTCCTTTAGACTTTTTGTATATGGTGCAAGACCTAGGTTTCTAAATAATATCCAAAACTCAGCCATACCTAGTTTATTAGTTTTGAGATATGAATATTTTGTGACTGTCTACCTCTCACCCATTTCGTTTCTATTTTAGTCTATTACGTTAACCATAACTTTATTTTTACAAACTAGGTTTCTCTAATTTTTTTATATATGGTGCATGGCCTATATTGTAACGCCCCGCCTTGAACACCTTAGAGAAATTCACATTTATGTTATTTGAAACAGGAATTTTTTTTTATATATAGTGAATAAGATAACAAAGAATCCATCATCGAATGATCTAAGATACTGTCATAATGTTGAATCCTACTAAGCAATCATCAATCTGATAGACTACAAGGTGAGGGGCATTACATATATATACATACACACACACACACACACACACACACACACACACACACACACACACACACACACACACACACACACACACACACACACACACACACACACACACACACATATATATATATCCTTACCTAGTTTATCATTTTGAAGATATGAATATTTTGTGACTGTCTACCTCTCACCCATTTCGTCTCTATTTAGGTAGTCTGTTGCGTTAGCCATAACTTTATTTTTACAAACTGGGTTCCTCTAGAATTTTTATATGTGGTGCATGACCTAAGTTTATAAAACATATCTGAAAATCAGCCTTACCCAGTTTGTCATTTTAAGATATGAATATTTTGTGACTGTCTACCTCTCACCCATTTCGTCTCTATTGAAATAGTCAGTTGCGTCACCAATAACTCTATATTTTCAAACTGAGTTTCTCTGAGATTTTTCAACAAATTCATTTTGTGCATATCCTATGATCATTTCTTTCCATCATATGACTGTCTTTGAGGCATTCTACTAATCAGTCTGCATGCCTTGTCTATGCTTTCACATTTTGCATTGTTGGTAGCTTCTAAAGCCTTCTCAATAAATTCATTTTGTGTTGATCCTATCATATGCATGTGGTTAAAAGTGTGGTAGATTTGATGAAGATGTTAGATCTATAGGAATGTTTTGTTGTTCTGTATTCTTTTCCTCTCAAGATAACCTTAGAACAAGGTTCCTTCATTGTAGCTTCAGGTTTTGTATCTTGTGATTCTAACTAGTGTAAGATATTTATAGCATTCTAATATTATAGGTTTTTAGCTTTGCTTATACAATTATATTTAATAGTATTTACAAAATTGTCTAGATTATTAATGAAATCTACATTAGTGTAAATAGTGTAAATAATTGTTGTGTTTAATTTGTATGCCTTAGAGTTATTTATAGTTTGTTCACAATCATTTTAATTAAATGAAATTAACATAAGTCTTAAGAATTATTGGTTAAAATATTGTTGCTTGTGGACACTTATATTTTATGATCATAATGTAACTGCTACTGGTGATTAGAAAGTTATAGTTCTGTATTGTTGAGATGGATTCACTTTATAACTGTTAGATGATTGCTCATGCTTGGATTAATGTTACATTCCTTATATATATATATATATATATATATATATATATATATATATATATATATATATATATATATATATATATATATATATATATATATATATATATATATATATATATATATATATATATATATATATATTGTTGAAGGGTATTAGTTTATGATGTTCTTTAAGAGTGAATGTGATGTGAAACCCATGGTGTTTTTAATGGTGTCAAGTGTTGTATCATTTGGGGAAGTTGTCTCCAGAGGCCTAGGAGGGTGTGATTGTGTGGGGGTTGGCTCTATGTGCATCATGTGAGTTGAATGAAATACATTCTTGAAATGTTGCCTCCTATTCATGTTAGTATGATACATGTTCAAGATGGATAATTCCTTGCTCAGTGTACCTATTCATGTGGTTATGATGACTGTGCAAGATGGATAATGCCTTGCTCAGTGTACCTATTCATGTAGTTATGATAACTATGAAAGATGGGTAATGCCTTGCTCTGTGTAACATGAAATGATGTATATTTTGTGTTGTAAATGTATCATGATGAGAAATGTGATAGTTCATGCTTGGGTTTTGTTTTGGGATTTGAGAATCTAGATGTAGTGAAAGGGGAATGGGTTTCAATGTGGGGCCGGTGCCCAAAGTGGTTTGTCAAGGTAACCCATTAGAAGTTGTTAATCTAGTGATAACTTAATAATAAATTTAGAGGGTTGGGTAGTTTTCACACTAATCAAAATAATTTGATGCCTCACTCATGATTGTAGTGCTCATTCAGGCTAAGGATGAGATGAGAAGGTCGTGGTTAGCAAAGTCAACTTCTTTGTCCTCACGAAAGGAATGTTGGTTTTACATGTGTCACCCTATGGGGCCAGCATCTAGTGAGAGACTGTTAGGGTAACCATAGATGGGGGTCGGCACCTAGCGAGAGACTATTAGGATAACACATGGATGGGGGCTGACGTCTAGTTAGAGATTGTCAGGATAACCCATGCTAGGACCATGCGATGACACTCATCCCTACTATAGTCTAGCATTCTCTAGTTGTGTTCTCCCCTTTGTTTTGTGAATGCCTCTAGAAGTGATGTTTGAGTTACTTGTGATGTCCTTATTGAATGGTGTTGTTTTGGAGTCATGTGTAGTCCTTACACTTGTTAGTCTACTGTCTTTCTTGATTATTTTCTTAGTGGGACCTTATTGTTATCTCCTAGCACGGGGGGTGGACCTTAGGGTTCCACATGGTTGGGTGGTTGTGCTTTTATCTCCATTGGTTTCCCTTGCTGTTGTTCGTATGTGATAAGGATGTACCTTGTATGGCAGATTTCAAATCTTGCTCTAGCTTGAGGAGACAGATACGTATGATCATGTTTCAATCTTGTATATTAGTTGAATCATGTACTGTTATCTTGATATATGTACTCCAATGCAATCTGGATAGTGATATTGTAAACAATATAATGTTTTACTCTCTTGTAAAGGAACTTGTCTATGTACTCGTGATCCTATATGCAGGATCCCGATGTTACTTATTTGATGATATAATATGAAATTGTATGTGTTTATTTATCTGATACAATTAGACTTAGAATGAACTATGTTAGTTAATTCATAATGTTGGTTAGATCTTGTTTTAGTTTATTAGTAATGCAGCTGTGGAACCCTAGAGGATAAATCTTAATTTAAATGTTATGAATAAATATATGATTATTGTTATTTCTTTCATTTTAAAAAAAATATATATTTGTCCTTTTTGTAAGTTTAGTTGTGTTATCCTCTGGGTTCCTTGGTGGGGTATTACATAGCTCACATATAGATGATAATCCTTCACATCATGAGAAGATGAAGCCAAATCTACATAACAAACACAATAACAAGACAGGTTTGCTCTACAACAATGAATACTTTGAATGCTCTAGAATCACAAGTGTGCTAAAATTTCATCATCATCTTCTAGTTTACAAATGAATCCCTAAGCATGCTTATATATGCATCTAAACTCATTCGCACTAAGAATTTCATAATTCAAACTTTGGATGTCGGCATAGGACCTAATAATAGTCATATAACTGACACTTAGATTTAGGCCTTGACCTAAAATAAGGTAGGACTAGGGCACAGGTGCCCAAGTCCTCCCTCCTTGTTTCAGTCAGGATTCATCACAATAGCACTCCCTAGGTCCTAGTTGCCATAAAACTTAGGGGTTTTCTTATCGGGAGTCAATACTATCATGCACGATGATCTAAACACATTCTAAAGGACCCAGGAGCTAAACATATGAGGGAAAATGTCCTAGGGAGACATTTTTTGATGTAACACTACTATCCAAATCCAACCTCACAAATAATAAAATATATTTACAATATGTTTTATGGGCTACAACTACTGAAATCATAGTTTTTATGGGTTCAACCAAAGGAAGCTACAACTCCCTATAGTGCTACAACACTTACAAAAAGAGGCTACAACCTCTATAGACAACACTTGATAGCTTCCACTAATCAAACACCTTTGTTGCATCAACACCCTTCACACTGTCATGAATCTTCAACTCCTCTGCTCAACAAAATCTACTACCTTCAACACACTTCCACCCATACACATACTTAATTCCACATTCACACATACATCCTCACACACTCTCACATCATCTCTATTTTCACACCAAATAGGATCTTTCATTTATACTGTCTGCAATATTCAAAAACTTTCTCTTTCATCGGCCAAGATGAAATGTGTAGCATGTAACATGCAATGACCACAACAAGTCAGTACCCAAAGAATATGAAAATCTAATTCATTTCAAACAAAGATGAAAGACAGGACCTATTTTATCTTATCACAGTCTTCCTTGTTGGCGTACACTTCCAAACATCTAGCGTAATCATCAAAATACATCAAATCAACCAAGCAAACACTTAACCTTCCACATATTAGCTCTAGACCTATAGCAGTATTGGAGATACCAAATAACATCATGCATATCACTTTACAAGCAACACATGACTTCCAAGAACCTTTCCATACACTCCTTTCTCTAAGTTATGCATCTTCTTTCTAACGCAAACAAACAATCATTGAACAAAACATCTCTTGCAAGCCTTGAATATACAGTCTTGAGATAGAACATTGAAAAACCAATTTGTGGTACACTTCAACACATGAAACTTAGAACAAACAAGCATATAGACCTTCTAAACTTAACCTTCGAACAACAAAGCTAAATAATGTAATGCAGTGAAATGTGGTGGCTTTTACTTTCTCCTTCTGGGAACCCTACTCAACAACATGATTTATCTTTCCTCTGCTAACTCCAAAGAACCTTTGTTGTACAACTTATCATTTAAAACTTGAATATATTATACCTCTCAACTATATCCGCTTCTCCTCCAAACCACAAAATCACAACTTCAAATGCAGAGAAATGTGGAGCATTTCTCTGACTCTTTCTGACTGCAACAATATAGAACCATTGTCTTCACTCTACAAGCTCTAGGATCTTCTGTGGTAACTTTCATGCTCTAAAATTAGGAACATACAAACTTTACACATGTCTCTAACTTCCAATGCCTTAGACTATCTAAAACCTTTTGCACTTTCTTTCATGTCTTAAGCAATTCCTTCCATCAAGAAACAATGAATACAACATTTACCATACCAGAGACTACAATCACAACTCTTTTCATCAAAAACAAGAGTCTTTGTTTTAGCACATCCTTTGTCCATGAACTTCAGAAGGTAAGGTACAACTATGTACAGATGATACTAATCAAATGGTATGCTCATGACTTTCATCACCTTATCCTTCACAACTTCTCTGACTGCTCCTTTACTTGCTCGTTTGATCTCTAGCTCTCTTGGCATCACTAATCACTATTCTGCAACAATCTCCCTTTGCATCTATATTGACATCACTGATCAACACTTCATAACACTGTTGGCATCAATGACAACACATATGCAACAATCTCCCCCTTTGGCATTGATGGTAACACTTTACCTGATATGCCCATTTTCTCCCCCTTTGACATTAAGGACAAAGGGATAGTGGTCTTCCTATGTACCTGTAAAAGAGTAAAAATTCCCCCTATCTTGTACAAACCTCTTTCTACCTACTCCCTCCAAGGGGTAGTTGTTGTACCTTGCACACACGCCACATTTTACCAAATGGAGACCCCCTCTTTTGCTTTGGCTTGAAGTCTCAACCTTTCTTACTTATGATGATGAGAAGGTGAATTTATGCTTAGAGTGCATGATTTGTTCTAGATTTGGGTATTTTGCATGTTTGGAGTGATTTGATGTCTTTCATAATTAATTTGGAGGTGTCTTGAGTGGTCGTGTGCTTAAAAGATAGCCATTTATTGCCTTTTGTGCTAAAGTTGGGTGTTACTGCATTTTGCCCCAAAATCATGTGTCATTGGATATTATCCTTAAAATTGCTACTGCAGGATGTGCCATGTTGAAATTCCTAGTTTCAAGGTCTTAGAGTTGCAAAATCATGTCAAATTTCACAAGATTTCACTAAGGGTTCATATACTTTCATTTTGGCACATGGTCATGAAGCCCTGATTTGGCTAAGTTTGAAACCTTGAAAATCTTGAAAAATGGCTAAGTCTGAAATCTGGTGGAACCTCAAAAATCTAAAATCTACATATGAAATCCTGTGGATCTGGAACCTATCTCAAACATCTTGACAGTATATTTCAAAATATTTAAAGTATTGGAAATTGACTTAAATATATTTTGAAATATAGTATCACCCAGGGACTATCAAAATCTAGCCCTAAAATTGCCTCCTACTACCAAAATCGCTAAAAACAACTTTCATTGACTTGGTGCTAAAAATTGAACTCACTAACTTCTGCTAAAAATAGTCACTACCGACTCTCGGTGTAAAAAAATCGCTCACGGACTTCTGCACGAAAATCATCACCTACCGACCTTAGTGCTAAATTCACCTATGACCAAATTTTGGTTAGTAGCACCCAAAATCCATGCAAGTTGGTCGCACCCAAAAGTAGCGCAAAAGCCTATCGCGCTAAAAACAAACCTCTCTGACTTTGCGCTAAAACAACCTCTAGATGACTTTTAGGCAGTGACTCCCGAAATCAACACAAGTTGGTGACCCATGAAATCTGTGCTAAATGAGTTTAGCCCGAGAATTGCACCTCTGACTTCAACACTAAAATCACTTTTGACTAACTTTTAGTTAGTGACCTCAATCAACGCTAAGGTCAGCAACCCCTAGAATCAACGCTTTTTGGTATTTTGGCCTGAAAATTTGAGTTTTTCAAGGTGTAAATTGGATTTTCTTGATGGATGTGGACTGTACAACTATTTATCACATCATGATGGATGTTTTTAGCATGTTTGTGTGGATTTTGAGCATGTTTAATGATAATTAATGCCACTACACCTAAAAAGTCAATAACCCCCAAAAATCTCTTTTTTTACAAAAAAGGCTATAAAAACATAAAATAAAAGTTTCCAAATGGATTCAAATGGCCAAAAAAACCTCCCAAATCAAAATATAGGCCAAATGGGTACTTGAAAATGGCAAAAAATGCAAAAAATCATGTGAAAATCACTAGATTTAAAAGGTTGTTCATAGAAAAGTGACATTGACAAGGGTAGTTTGCATACGAAAAAAATTGAAGTTGTTCATCAAAGTACATGTCTAGATGATGATGGAAGACAATGTGTATGGTCTACAAGTCACCCAACTAATGAGTATGAGATCCATGACTGGTTAAAATATCTTTCTTAGTCAGACAAATCATTCTAAGGATATATTGTCCCAGCTTGGATAAAACTTAGTTTGTAGTCATAGGAAATGGAACTGGGTAGTATACAGGGTTACACTTCTACTACTGAGGATGTTGGCAAGATACATGATGAATTAGACCTCACCAATAGTCATGCTAAGGATGCAAATCAAAAATCAAATGCTTCAAAAATATCAAGTTCTAAGTCTAAATTTGTTGTTGCAGACATGCAGAACAACAATTTATTACAGTTGGCTGATAGTTCTGAATATGAATAGCAGTTAGATTAGGTCAAATATATGCAAGAACAAGAAAAAATTAGTCCCCCGGATCAAGAAAAATCATGGACATCAATGTAAGAAGATATAAAATCAGATTGTTTGGTGAAAACAAATGAAGTTCTTGGTTGCATCATCCCAGTATACCATCATGATCAACCATACCAAGCTGATGCAGTTTCTCCAATGGAGTTTTCAGCTAGGACAAATGGATAAAATATGGATGATACATCATTACAAGGTGACATTGACATTAGGGATCCAGTCATAGAGGACACAAGAGACCTTATTGCTGCTACAAACTATGAACTTGTAGTCCAATATCAAACACCAGCTGAAATAGGAAGGTTGTTGGTTGATGCAGATAAAGTTTTTTCAAAACATATGACTGATTTTGATGAAGACAATTCAAGTTTATCATATATTCACCAAGCTAATCATGTTCACACCTGCATAAAAGAAGATCTCCAGATGGCTGATGTTGGCATGCTACTGACAAATGAGAGCAAAAGTATGCAATCTGAGAATGAAAATTAGACATTCATGCAAAGTGATGGTTTGGAAGCTTTTTCATGTCAGGCACTTGATCACATAATTGAGTTGGTATCAACAATAAGTAAGGATATATTGTTGCATGGCAATTCACCACACATGATAGACTTTGCTTTGACCAATTTATGCAGAATCCATCCAAATGATCTACATTTTGAAGATAGTTGTCCAGAGTTTCTATTTTCTTGGGAAGTTGATGTAGCATTCAGTGATCCAAAACTATCCAATGCACATGATATGACCCAACATGAACTCAGACCTCCTGAAGGTGGAAAAGTTAGTGGTCAATGCAGCAAGGTGATGAACTTACATCTTTGACTAATGGTATTGCAAATTAGGCTGTATCTTCCCTCTTCTCACTTGGTTTTGAAAGTTATCAATTTGATTACGGTGATTTAGGAAAGACAACTTGCATATGGATTGATCATGGCCCTAATGAATTGCCCCAATTACTTATCTTATGTGACTAGTACCCTGAACATGAACCCAACCTACCCATGCCTTACTTTTCATAGTACAAAGATGAATTTGCCAGACTAAGGAAATTAACTTGCACCTTGTTACTCATGCATGTCCTAAGGAATAAATCACGGAGAAGTGTAAATACTTGTTGTCCAGAGTTTTTATACATAGTTCTGCTTGTTTTCAATTAGGTTTTAGTTAGTAGTCTATTGTTTTAGATTAGTTTCTACTTTCTATTTTCTATTTTCCTTAGTTGTTAGCTACTAGTAGTTGTTAGTTGTTGGTTGTTAGTTTTCTTTGAGTTTAATTTCCTTGCTTTCCTCTTGTTTTGCTTTTGCCTTTTGCTTTGCTTTCTCTTCTTGCACTTGCTTTTTTGGGGTTCTCCATTTCTTGAATGTGGTGGGAGTTGTGCAGACCTACAAGTGGTCCTTTGTTGGGTAAGTAATTTGGAATATTTCTTTGAGAACCTAAAGTTTTCTACTTAGGTCTTCCTGTGGGTTCCACAGTTATACTTGGATGGTATCATGTTTTTTCATGGGAAATGAGTCATTAGTCAGTGTACTTGGAGTATTTTCTAGTCATATATCTCTTGCACTCTTAATAATCCTAGGGTATCTAGGTGAGTCTTGGTGATCTTACATTAAGTGAAAAATCTAAGGTCCACCTTTGTCGCCATCGGAATTCCACACCTAGCTATCTGAGTGATCAACTTAACCTATGCCATCAAAAAAATGTGTTGCAAGGGTAGCAGTATTGCATTGTACTCTAACAAATCTAAGCTTAATGGAATATCAATCAAGAAATAAAGAAAAGAAAATCAACAAATTACAATCACACACTATAAATCAGTTAGATGAACAATCACGTAACCTCTACCAGAGCTATGGATGCCTGACTGGCAGTGGAGCTCTGCTTGAGTGGAATTTTGAGACAAACCCACCAGGGCTATAGATGCTCGTTGGTAGTGGGGCAATGTCAAGGTAGTTCATGAGGTGTGTGCTAATCATGTAACTTAATGTAAAGGATCTTAGATGAGTTTAGCTGCCAAGGGATGGGAATTAATGTAATTGCACACACTCAGGTTTTTAGGATACAGATGGTTGTGCTATGCTTTTGGTTTCTACTTCCATGATAGGGTATCATGTCTTCTTGTTTAACATGTGGGTAACACAAATATTCTAGGTTCAAAAATAAAGTTTATCTTAGAAATTCTCTAGAGCATTTCTCCAGCAGAATCGCCATTTGTTGTGCCTTGCACACACACCCCATTTTACCAAATGGAGACCCCCTCTTTTGCTTTGGCTTGAAGTTTCAAACTTTGTTACTTATGATGATGAGAAGGTGAATTTGTGCTTAGAGTGCATGATTTGTTCTAGATTTGGGTATTTTGCATGTTTGGAGTGATTTGATGTCTTTCATAATTAATTTGGAGGTGTCTTGATTGGTCTTGTGCTTAAAAGATAGCCATTTATTACCTTTGCACTAAAGTTGGGTGTTACTACATTTTGCTCCAAAATCTTGTGTCACTAGATATTGTTCTTGAAATTGCTATTGCAGGATGTGTCATGTTGAAATTCCTAGTTTCCAAGTCTAAGAGTTGCAAAATCATGTCAAATTTCACAAGATTTCACCAAGGGGTTCATATACTTTCATTTTGATGCATGGTCCTGAAGCCCTGATTTGGCTAAGTCTGAAACCCTAAAAATCCTAAAAAATGGCTAAGTCTGAAATCTGGTGGAACCTCAAAAATCTAGAATCTGCATATGAAATCCTATGGATCTGGAACCTATCTCAAACATCCTGACAATATATTTCAAAATATTTAAAGTATATGAAATTGACATTACTTAAATATATTTTGAAATATATTGTCACCCAAGGATTGTCGAAATCTAGCACTAAAATTGCCTCCTACTGCCAAAAGTGCTAAAAACAACTTTCACTGACTTAGCGTTAAAAATTGAACTCACTGACTTTGCACTAAAAATAGTAGCTACCGACTCTCAATGCTAAAAACATCACTCATGGAGTTCTACGTGAAAATCATTGCCTATTGACCTTAGTACTAAATTCACCTCCAACTGACTTTTGGTCAATAGCACCCAAATCCACACAAGTCGGTGGCACCCAAAAGTAGTGCAAAAGCCTATTGCGCTAAAAATAAACCTCTTTGACTTTGTGCTAAAACAACATCTGACTGACTTTTAAGCAATGACTCCTGAAATCTGCGCAAGTCAATGACCCATGAAATCCATGTTAAAGGTGTTTAGCACTAGAATTGCACCTCACTAACTTCAGCACTAAAATCACTTCTGACTGACTTTTAGTTAGCAACCTCAATCAGTGCTAAGGTTAGCGACCCCCAGAATCAACGCTTTTTGGTATTTTGGCCTGAAAATTGAGTTTTTCAAGGTCCAAATTAGATTTTCTTGATGGATGTGGATTGCACAACTATTGATCACATCATAATGGACATTTTTAGCATGTTTGTGTGTATTTTGAGCATGTTTAACGACAATTAATGCCACTACACCTAAAAAGTCAGTGACCCCCAAAAATCTCACTTTTTACGAAAAAGGCTATAAAAACATAAAATAAAAGTTTCCAAAATGATTCAAATGGCCACAAAAACCTCCCAAGTCAAAATATAGGCCAAATGGGTACTTGAAAATGGCAAAAAATACAGAAAATCATATGAAAATCATTGGATTTAAGAGGTTGTTCATAGAAAAGTGACATTGACAATGAGCTTCTTTTGACTGATTCATGACTACAAATGGACATATTTTGATTCAAAATGATGGAAAATGACTATTCAAGATGAAATTGATGCTTTTCATTGTGAATTGTAGGTCTTGGAGGACATAGGAGCCAACTGGAGCTGTTGTGGAAGGTGAACACACAAAGATGTAGTGCTGACCCAGAAATGCAGAATCAACATTTCACCAACCAAATTGTTGCTGCACATGCAAAAGGAAGTTAGTATGATTTTTGAGATGATGGAGATAGGCCTCAAGAGCTAGGAGACATTGAAGATCATGCCTATTTCATGGAAGTTCCTACAAATCCACTCAGTTCCAAGACGTGCATACAGTTGTTCTAGCAATCCACTCATGCAAAGTTGGATCCAACAAGCATCTAGCTAGATGTGACTTGATTAAAAACGTGCCACATACCTATTTTAACTAGTCAACTCATTGGACAAGTCATTTGTCCTACTAGATAACTCAGAAGTGACAAGCAACAAAATGATTCAGTCAGAACATTGACTCCCATCAGTCCACATCAGCTCATATTTTCAAGGGTCTTGTGACTTTATTTTAACTTTATTTTGCCATGAAAATTGCCTCTTTGTCATATACAACCAAATGGGTATCCATTTTGACCAAATTAAATGTATTTTGATGTTGTATTTTGTCTTTTTCTATCAAGAGAAAAGTGAATCCAGGATTGTAACTACCCACCATCCAAAATTAAATGCCATGTACTCTAGACTCTTGGTGTTGAGTTAATCTTCACCGTCCATTCAAAAACTTGGTATGGTGCCTTGTCTATAAAAGGGCCATCATTCTCTCATTGTAACAAGACAGTTTTGATGCTAAATTGTTGACACTTAGCTAAATTTTCTAGTTAATACAAAAGCAAGTTGCTACAATACTTTTCTGATAATTTATTTCTTTGTATTATCAATTTGGTTTCATGGTTCACATCTTGATCTTCATTAGTTAAATCATGCTTTGAAATGTTATTGATTTATTGAAGGTATTTGATGAGCATTCTAGTCCATACTATTAGTTGATTTTTGATTGTAAGTAGCTATGCATAGTTATCCTGGGTTGTTAAATTGAGCTAAGTTCAATTGCATTACAATATAGTTAAATCATGCCAAAACTTGGGTATTTAATGAATGTATGTAATCTAAAAATCTTGAGAATCTGTAGAAGATAGCATTATTTTATGCAGCACTATAGAAAAGTCTTTAGCTTGGTGAAATAGAAAATTGATTTAATTTCTGAATGTCTATCTACCTACAAAAATCTTTACATTGTGAATGTCACTTGGGATCTCTCTAAACCCTACTTCCTTTTGCATTTTCTTATTAAACAAGTGTTAGAGTTAGGTTCCAGTAGCATTTCATATTGCCATATCAGCGGAAATGATATAAGGGTTTGCATTTATTATTGTCCCAACCTGTCAAACCTGTCAAATTGCATGTAAGACCCCTTGTAGGAGAAGCTAGAACATCCCATTGAAAAATTCCAAGAAAGATAAGACCTAGCTGTATTATCCTTGGAGTAGTCTTACTTAGGGTAGAATACTTTTCAAGAGAGGTGTGATACCAGCAAACACACCTGCATTGTTGTGTGCTCAAAACACCATCAACAGTAGCCTCCATCAATTCAAGGATAAAGGTATACTTTGAGCTCCCCATAGATAGATGTACCATATATGCATCTAGTTAGAAGGAGGGGCAACAACCCCTAATTTGTGTCTAAGATACTCAAATATGTCCTTGGAAAGGGCCTTTGTAAAGATGTCTACAACCTAATCCCTTGTAGGTACATATTCCAATCTGATCTCTTGATCTGCAACCTTCTCTCTTAAAAATGGATACCTGATAGATATGTACTTGGTTCTAGAATGCATCACTAGATTATTTAAAATATTGATGGCACTTGTATTGTCACAAGGTATAGGAATGGTCTCATCAAACACTACCTTGATATCCTTTAATGTTTGTTTTATCCACAACACTTGAGTGTAGCAGGATGCTGCAGCTATGTACTCTACTTTTGTTGTTAACAAGGACACTGAATATTGCTTCTTACTAAACCAAGAGACCAATCTATCTCCCAAAAATAAAGCTTTACCACTAGTACCTCTTCTATCATCAACACTACCAGCCCAGTCTACATTAGTATATACACTTAGAGAAAATTCATCACCCCTTTGATACCACTACCCATATTTTGGATTGCTCTTCAAATATATGAAGATCCTTTTGGTAGCCTTCACATGTGTTTCTCTTGGATCAACTTGAAACCTTACAACCAAGCAAACAACTTGCATAATTTTGGGCCTTGATGTTGTTAAGTACAGTAGGACCCCAATCATAGACCTATAGACTCTGATCAGCTTGAGGTGACTCATCATCTTTTCTCAAATGACATGTTACCATAGGAGTACTCACTAGTTTGCAGTCTTCCATACCAAACTTCTTCAACATTTCCTTGACATACTTTGCTTAAGAGATAAAGATGCCATCATCTGATTGATCTATTTGAAGTCCAAGAAAGAATGATAACTCACTTATCATAGACATTTCAAATTCTTTCTACATCTCTTTTGCAAACCTCTTACACATTTCATCATTGCCTCCAAAAATTATATCATCAACATACACAATAATAATTAGAATTTCTTCATCCTCAATTTTGATATAAAGATTACTATCTATGGTACCTTTCTTGAAGCCCTGGTGGAGTAAGTACTTGTCTAACCTTGCATACCAAGCCCTAGGGGATTTTTTGAGACCATACAAAGCCTTCTTAAGTCTGCATACCATATTCAGGTCTTCTGATAACTAAAATCCATCAAACTACTCTATGTAGACTTCTTCTTCTAAATCCCCATTCAAGAATGCAGATTTGACATTCATTTGATATACCTTGAAACCTTTATGAACTACAAATACAAGAAACATTCCGATTGCCTCCATTCTTGCCACTATAGCAAATGTCTCCTCAAAATCAATTCCTTCTACTTGTGAGTAGCCTTTGCAAACCAACCTTGCTTTGTTTCTCACCACTTCTCCATCTTCATTCAATTTATTTCTAAATACCCATTGTGTACCTATCACATTTTTATCTGTAGTCCTTGGCACTAATTCCCAAGTCTAATTCTTCTCTATTTGGTTTAGTTCTTCTTTCATTGCATGTATCCACTCTTCATCCTTACTAGCATCAATAAAGTTTTTAGGATCTACTCTTGATAGTAAATAAAAAGTTTACATATTCATATGCTCTTGTAAATCTTCTTCTTGTTAGTACTCCTTTATTCTTATCTCCAATGATTTGATCTTTTGAATGATTCTTCTAAACATACTTGGAAGGGGTCTTGGTGACCTCCTCTTGTGTCTCTTCCTTCAACTTTTTCTTCTTCTTCTGTGCAGGAAGGTTCATATGACCAACAATCTTCTTGTTCATCTATGATTTGATGTGATTCTTCATCAACCCTAACATTTGCACTCTCAACTATCTTCCTTAGGTTTTTATCATAGCATTTGTAGGCTTTGCTCCTAGTTGAGTATCTAAGAATGATTCCTTCATCAGATCTTGAGTCAAATTTTCCTAAACCTTCTTCATCTCTTTTGATGTAGCATTTGCTTCCAAAAAATTTGAATTAATTGACTGATGTTGGTCTTCCATACAATAGCTCATAAGGTGTCTTTATGTTGTTTACTCATAGTTGGCCTCTGCTAAGAATATAAACAACATTATGGACTACATTTTTCAATATACATCAGGCAACTTGGCTTCACTCAACATTGTTCTAGCCATCTCTTGGATAGTTCTATTCTTTCTTTCCACTACTCCATTTTTTTGAGGTGTTCTTGCAGTAGAAAATTGCATCTTTATTCCATGATCTTCACAATATTCCTCAAATTCACTTGATGTGAACTCACCACCTTGATCAGACCTTAAGCACTTGATTCTAGAATTTATTTCATTCTCAACCATGGATTTGAAAATCTTAAACCTACCAAAATCTTCTAATTTTTCTTTCAAGAATGTAACCCATGTCATCCTAGAGAAATCATCAATGAGCAACACGAAATACCTCTCACCTTGTAGACTCTTTGTCCTGATAGGTTTGCACAAATTAGTATGAACCAGTTCCAGTGGCCTTGTATAAGAATACTCCTTGGACTTGAATCATATCCTTGTCTACTTCCTAATCTAGGATTCTCTACATAAAGTGCTTGTAGGCTTGATGATCTTTGGCATATCTCTTACTGCTTGCATGGAGTTCATCTTCACAAGATTGTCAAAGTTGATGTGCCCCATCCTTTTGTGCCACACCCAACATTCATTTATCTATCTACATGACAGGTCATTCCATTGATAGCTTTTAGGTTATACAAGTTATTCTCTATTCTAGTACTTTTTACCATGAATACACTAGACTTTGCTCTTCTAATTTCACACCATTGATCATGAAATATGAGATTGGATCCTTTGCTACACATCTAAATTACACTAAGAAGATTATGCTTGAGACCTTCTACATAAAGAACATATTTTGTCCTGGACTTTCCATCAATACTTATGGTACCTTTTCCACAAATCTTTGTAGCTAAATTGTCTCCAAATTTGATTGATCCACCATTCCACTTAACAAGATTAATGAATATGCTCCTATCACATGTCATGTGGCTTTACATCCACTGTCTATTACCTAGAGATTTGTTTTCTCTTGAGCATGAAATTTTGTTTAGACAATCATTGAATTTTCAACTTCATTATTTGTCTCCTGTCTTTTGGAAGAACCACTTTCCTTGACTTGTTTAGCAACATTTATCAACTAAGATTCTTATTTTGCTAATCCACTTCTGCAGTATATTTCTATATATCTAAAATCGTTACATATTTGACATACCACATGTTGAATGCACAAGAAAACTAAGATGGGGGGTGAATCAGTTATAGCTTAAAATTTCAAAACCCTCACACACATTTAGATCTACATAGATTAAATTAACCCTTAGACTGTTATGATAAATAACCATGAAATAAAATAACATAAACTGAATCAAACCAACATCAAACACAAGAGAACACTAGATTTACATGGAAAACCCAAGAAGGGAAAAACCATGATGAGGATTAGCTCACAATATAAAGTAGTATCAATATCGAATCACAAAAAGGCTCACTGCTAGAATAAAGAAGAAGATAGAGAAGAATGTTACAAGGAGAAAACTACCTCAATGCAATAGAGGATTCCACTACAACACCAACTTCACTTCCATAGAAACACTAAAGAATTGTAGACACCTTTTGCTCACTGCATCTAGTAATCTAGCACATGAAAACTTGTACTATACCACACATTCAACCACACTATTACTCACATCACATCCATCACAGCCACAATCATGATCCCTTAACACTTATTTATACTATCTTCAACCTTGAGAACATTCTCTAATGTTAGCATTACCCTTAACACAGAAGATTCAAATTAGGTCTGGACCTAAACATTCCCACAGTGGAAAGGAATGAAGGCGGATTGCAACACATCTTAACTTGGACCTAAATTCATCCAAGCACGCTACTCCACACTTTCACAATCACCAAAGCAACTTCACAATTAGTGTAAACACCCAAGGTCGGCCAAACCTATGTCGACATAATGAAATTTTAAGTACATGCTTCCTCAAACCCAATGATGTCTTGCATACCACATGTAAGGATTAAACACAATCTAGAGTATTTCAAGAGCATCCTAAACCATCCTAAAAACTAACAAATCCCTCTGCAACAACTTTCACCTACCGCACAAGCTTATCTTGTTTATCTAGCATGCTTAACTACCTCTGTCATACACTGTATCTCTAGAAATTGACTTCTAGAGCACCAAACCACAAACAACTTCAACAGAAGAAAGATATAAACCTTATAAGCACAAATCCAAAACCACAAAACCTAAAACCACTTTGCGGAGAAATGTAGAGTAAAGACATTTCTCCTAGACCCCACTGCAACACTCAGAAACATAGTCTTCATACTAGTGAACACAACCCCCTTTGTGCAACAAACTAGAACACCAAATTTAGAATATAACATCTTTGAACAACATATCCAAACTACAAAGTTAGACCTTCAACATAGAGTAAATGCGGAGCAAAATTAGAACACTACTCTGTAAACCAAAATGCCACTTCAACACACTATTTCCTTTAATAATCAAATTTTCTCAAAAGCACTTAGAAACTAATCAATAGAAACATATTCTCAACATCTTCAGCACCTCTACTAGAAACCAAACCATCTTCAGCAAAAAAACTTAACCAAATAGCTCATACTATTGCAACAACCTTATCTTTGTTCAACCAACCTCATCATCAAAGACAATATCCACTCAACACTAACTACTCATACTCTTGTACCATTTCTTACTTGTACAGTTGACACAGTTGATGCCAATGACAACACAAGCTTGTTGACATTAATGACAACACTAATTATAGATACTTGCAACAATCTCCCCTTTTGTCATTGATGGCAACACATAATGTGAAAAACCATCAAGACACAACTCTGCACCAAACTTATTTTCTTTCTTACTCTCCCCCTGTCTTTCTTTCTTTTACACATCTTATTATTTCCCCTAGACTACTTCCTCTTTCATTTTTCACATTGCTCTCTCTCCCCCTTTGACATCAATGGCAAACCCTTTCAATCTTACTTTTAGACAACTACTCAACCTTGTACTGGCTTACTTTTGCTATGCAACATCATTTCTTTTACTGCTCTGCATGCTCCCCCTTAGAAGTAGAAAACATTAGAACTTACTCCCCTTGACTATAGCAACCATCATGACCACTACCTACTCCCCCTGAGAGGTAGCCTCCAACATTAGTCTAGAATAAGGAATGAAACATGAACTCCACTGGACTAATGCATATCCTTGTGCATCTAGTTCAAAGAAGGAGGGGCAATAACCCCTAACTTCTCCTGGAGATACTCAAATGTATCCTTAGGAAGAGCCTTGGTGAATATATTAGTAACTTGATCCTTTATAGGCACATAATCAAGCTTCACTTCATTCTCTGCAACCTTCTCTCTCAGAAAGTTATACCAGATTGATATATGTTTTGTCCTTGAATGCATCACTAGATTCTTTGAAATTTTAGTAGCACTTGTATTATCACAGAAGATAGGAATAGGTTCATCATATACCACTGTAATATCCTTCAAGGCTTGCCTCATCCATAATACCTGTGTACAACAAGATGCTGCTACTATGTATTCTACCTCTATAGTAGACAGAGATACTAAATCTTACTTCTTACTTAACCATGACACCACTCTATCTCCAAGAAAGAATGCACTGCCACTTGTACTTTTCATGTCATCTACACAACTAGCCCAATCTGCATCTGTATAAGCACTTAGAGAAAATTCATTATCCTTTGGATACCACAAGCCATGATCTGGAGTGCCCTTTAAATATTTGAATATCCTCTTCACTATTGCAACATGTGACTCTATGGGATCTTCTTGAAATCTAGCCACAAGAAAAACTACATGCATAATATCTGGTCTAATAGTAGTTAAGTATAACAATCCTCCAATCATTGACCTATACCTACTTTGATCAGCCCTAGGATATTCATCATTCTTTTTTAGCTTGCAACTAGTTGACATAGGGGTACATACTGGTTTAGAGTCTTTCATCCCAAACTTCTTTAACATCTCCTTGACATACTTTTATTGAGAAATAAAAATACCTTTATCTATCTGATTGATCTGTAGCCCAAGGAAGAAGTTCATTTCTCCACACATTGACATCTCAAATTCTTTTTGCATTTCATCTACAAAACTTTTACACATACCTTCATTTCCTCCAAAGTTTATATCATCTACATACATTTCCACAATCAAAATTTGATCTTCTCCTACTTTGATGTAGAAATTGCTATATGTGGTGCCTTTATTGAATCCTTGTAATAATTGCCTATCTAACCTTGTGTATCAAGCTTTGGGGGCTTGCTTCAATCTGTATAGTTCCTTCTTTAACATGTAGACTATGATAGGTTTATCTGATAGCCGAAATCCATCTGGTTTTTCTATGTATACTTCTTCCAACTCACCATTCATGAAAGCAGACTTCACATCCATTTGATATACTTTGAAATCTTTATGTGATGGAAAAGCCACAAACATCTTGATGGCATCCATTCTTGCCAACAGAGCATAAGTTTCCTCATAATCTATTCCTTCTACTTGTGAGTAACCTTTACACACAAGCCTTGCCTTGTTTCTTACCACTTCTCCATTCTCATTTAGTTTGTTCTGGAATACCCACTTAGTTCTAATCACATTCTTATTTTCTAGTCTTGGGACAAGTTCCCAAGTCTGATTCTTTTCAATCTGCATTAGTTCTTCCATAGCTTTGATCTAATACTCATCCTCACATGCTTCAATCATTGTTTTAGGTTCAAATTTAGAGAGTAAACATAGATTTACTTGTTCTTCAGTAGCTTTCCTTGTTGTCAGTACACCTTTGTTCTTTTCACCAATTATTTGATCTTTAGAATGATGCTTCTGCACATACATGGGAGTTTTAGGAGTCTTTTCTGGAGCTTCTTCTTCTTCAATCTATACTTTTCATCAGCACTTTCTTCTTCTTTGCAAGATGACTCATGTGATTCATATCCATCAACTTCTAAATTCTTTTATAGATCTTCATCAACTTTGAGATTTGCACTCTCAAAAATCCTTCTTAACCTCTTGTTGTAGCACCGATAAGCTTTGCTTTTATTATAATACCTAAGGAAGATACCTTCATCAGACCTTGCATCAAACTTTCCTATATTTTATTCATCCCTTCTGATATAACATTTGCTTCCAAACACTCTAAAGTACTTAAAAGTTGAAGTCCTTCCATACCATAACTCAAAAGGTGTCTTTATACTATTTACTCTTGCCTGCACTCTATTTAGTTTGTAAACAACAGTATGAATTGCTTCTCTCTAGTAGACCTCTAATAGTTTTGCTTCTTTTATCATTGTCCTTGCATCTTCTTGAACAATCCTATTCTTTCTTTCAACCACTCCATTCTGCTAAGGATTCTTAGGGGCAAATAAGTGCCTCTTTATTCCATGATTCTCACAAAACATGTTAAACTCATTGGAGGTAAATTCTCCACCTCTATCAGACCTCAAACATTTAATTATTATATCCATTTCATTCTCAACCATGACTTTGAATTCTTTGAACTTATCTAGGGCTTTAGATTTTTCTTTGATAAAAGTAACCCATGTCATCCTAGAATAAACATCAATCAATAGCATGAAATACCTGTCACCTTGAAAACTCCTTACCTTGGCAGGGCCACCAAGATTTGTATGCACCAATTCCAATAGTGTGGTAGAAGATTGATCCTTAACTTTGAAACGTCTTCATGCTTGCTTTCCAATTTGACATTCTTTATAGACAACATCGATGGGCTTTGTAATCTTTGGCAAATCTCTCACAGCTTGAATTGAACTTATCCTTACCACCTATCAAAATTGATGTGACACAATCTCCTATGCCATAGCCATCTTTCATTGATCTGAGTCATGAAGCAATAACCATGACCACCTTTGAGATGATATACATTTCCATATGTTCTCTTTCTAGTAGATATCACATTTTTGAAATCTTTTATAATCTCACAACCACCATCCTAAAACACAAGATTGTATCTTTTGTTATACATTTGTCCAACACTTTAAAGGTTATGCTTTAAACCCTTAACATAAAGAACATCATTAGTATTATTCTTGCCATCAAAACTAATTGAGCCTCTTCCACATCTCTTAGTAGCTCTATCATCAACAAATCTAACTAGTCCTCCACCATATTTCAATTTTAACAAACTTACTGTTGTTACTGGTAATATGATTTGAGCATCCACTGTCAACGAACCAAAGGTTCTTTTCCTGTGTAGTATGAAAAGTAGATATCAAAGTGCTTTTAGCATTAAGACCTACCTCTGGAGCCTTTTCCTTCACACATTTCCTAGAGTTAGTAGAAACAATATCATCTCTTAAATCTATGAACATACATTCATCATCCTCATTATTCTCATAATCAGATTCATCATCAAATATACTTGCATCTTCTCTAACATAGTAGCTTTTCTTAGGCACTCTACTCTTGTTCTCCTTGTTCTTCCTTCAAAAGATTCTTTCCAGACATCTTGAAGCATAATGACCAATCTTACCACAACTAGAACACTTGAAAGGCAACTTACCACTATACTTAATAGTACCCAATTTCATTCTTCTCACAAAATTAGCTTCGAAATCATCTAAATCCTCCTAATCTAATTCCACAGTCTTCTCAAATTTTCCAACTTTGAAGGTAGTCTCAGCCTTTGCACTACTTGTACCAAATTCTCTCATTTCAAAAGTAGTTAAGGTGCCAGGTAACTGGTCTTTAGTAAATTGATTCAAATTTTGCAATTCTTCAATTGTAGAAACCTTATGACTATAAGCCTTAGGAAAAGTTCTTAGTACCTTCAATATCACTTCTTTTTCATTAATATTTCCACCAAGTCCTTTGATGCCATTAACAACTTCATCCACCTTTTGTAAGTAGCTTGTAATTTTTCATCTTCAGACATTCGTATGGTTTCAAACATGAGCTTCAAATTCTACATTTTAGCTTGCTTGAACTTATCATCTCCTTCATGAATACTTTTCAACTTATTCTAGATTTCCTTATCAATTTTTAGATCCATAACTTTCACCAATTCATCATTAGATAGTCCACTTAAAAGAGCATACCTTTCTTTACCATTGGTTTGAAAAGCCTTGATCTCATTTGCAGTACTTGGACCATCATCTAGTATTATGTATTCAGTTGTGATAGCCTTCCAAATATCATATGCAAGAGAAATCAGATAACCTTCCATCCTTTTTTTCCAGAATGCATAATCTATAGTGCCCCTCCATTCTCATCTTGGATATGCAAATAGTCTCACTAAGGAGCATGAAGATGAAGGTAAAATAATAGGAATATTTAGGGTATGTTAGACAATTGATGTTGTATATTATATGATGTTGGTAGATTCTACATTCATGTTGGTGACATTCCTGATTATCCTTATATGTGGTTTCATGACAGTTAGCATGTTTTATTGATAATCCTTGTTGTGACACTAATAATTCATATGCTCTGACATTGTTTTACATTTAAGTGATTATGATGTTGATCTTACTATGATTGTCATATGTTAGAATTAATTTTTATGTGACTGATTTTGTATTATAGGATGATTTGATTATTGTGTGGTGTGAAAAGAGACAATGTCATACCACTCATTCGTGAGCATCTGATGATGTTACGATTCTCTTTCACTCTATGACCATTTGATATTTATTATACTTGTGCATAGACCATGTTGTGTGTTGCAGGTTGCAGGTATCAAGCATTAACTCCATCTGAATTGATAGGTCTGAGCTTGCTTTAAAACCAATAGAAATTGTTGAATGGAGATAACATATGGTCCCCTAGCTTAGCCATCATCCTTGAAGAGGATGAGTATCTAGCTTTACACCCAGTTAGTGTTGTTGGTATGGGCATGATAGTCATTCATCGTTGTGGTGGTCTTGCTTTCTGATCATGCATAGTGGTCATGTATTGTTCAGCATTTAGATTATTGAGTTTGAAATTGTTTGATTAGTGCTTTGGTTAGTTGTTGCATTAAAATAAAATTATTAAGTTAAGAAGGCACTTTAAATAAATAAATAAATATGGATACTTTTATGTAAATTTAATTTTATGAGAAATTAAATTATATTGTAATCTAAGGTCAATAAATAATAATAATTATAATGAGGAAAATAAAGTGTTATTAAAACAGGAATATAATTGATAAAATTAAAATGAAGTTATTATATAAACAAGTAAATGTTTTGTTAATGGTAATAAAAATAAATTTATAATATTTATAAGTTGTCATAAAAAATTATATATATAGCAAATTCTAAAATAAATAAAATCAAAGAGAAATTATTATCTTGAGTAGTTATTTTCCATTTAGGCCACTTGGAGGAAGTGGTAATTATGCACCTCAAGAGGAAATCTTAGAAATAATTGTTTCTTTTGAGTAAGAGACCAATTTTAGAAAAGTAGAAAGAAAATATTTTTGTCTAGTTGTAAATGAATTAAATAGCAAATTGTAAGAAAGTAATAAAGGCAGAATTTATTGCCTTTAATAAGGAGTATCTTCTGGAAGAAATTATGGGGGTGGTTATGCATGCTCAACTTTATTTTGAAATCTGAAGATATAATTTGGGGAAGGAGCATGTATTTAAAAGAGGAGAATATGTTTTATGTTTTCATTATCTCTCTCGCTCTCTCTCAGGAAGTTTTCATTTTTCTTTTGGCACCATAAACCATAGCTTCTAGAAGAAAAAACTTGGAGGAAAATCAATGCAAGCTGAGAAATTTTGTGAAGATGTGATAGAAGTAATATTCTAGGTATGGACTGAGATATGAAACTTGTTTATTGTTGCATTAGATTTAGTGAAATGAATTTGTAATATGCAAGCTTTATATTATTCTATGAATTATCTTCTATATATTCTAAACTCATTCTGTTGTGTTAGCCATAACTTTATTTTCATGAACTGGGTTCCTCTATAATTTTTATATATGGTGCACGACCTAGTTATCTAAATCATATCCAAAAATTAGCCTTACCCAATTTGTTGGTTTGGAGATATGAATATTTTGTGAGTGTTTATCTCTTACCCATTTCGTCTCTATTTTAACAGTCTGTTGCATTAGCCATAACTTTATTTTTACAAACTAGGTTCCTCTATAATTTTTATATATGGTGCATGACCTAGCTATCTAAATCATATCTGAAAATCAGCCTTACCCAGTTTGTCATTTTGGAGATATGAATATTTTGTAACTGTTTATCTCTCACCGATTTCATCTATGTTTCAACAGTCTATTGCGTTAGCCATAACTTTATTTTTGTGAACTGGATTCCTCTAGAATATTTATATATGGTGCCCGACCTAGTTATCTAAATCATATCTGAAATTAGCCTTGCCTAGTTTTTCATTTTGGAGATATGAATATTTTGTGACTGTCTACCTCTCACCAGTTTCATCTTTGTTAAAATAGTTAGTTGCATCACCAATAACTCTAAATTTTTGAACTGGGTTTCTCTAAAAATTTTATATAAGATTTAACTCTTACCTATGAAAATCAGATCCAAAAATTAGCATTACCCGGTTTATGAATTTAGAGATATGTATCAATTAGTGACAGGCATTCATATGCCATCTTAGTTGTTATTAAATCTACAAATCCATTCTGTGTGTATCCTGCAATCATTTCAATCCAAGTGATGGCATCTCTTTGAGATGACTGTCAAACAGTTCATAGACCTTGTCTATGCCTCGATCTTTTGCATAACCATCTACCAAAGTATTTTCAACTATATAAGTTATCACTTACATATTAGTGGCATCGACTTATAAAAATTTGTCGATGGTTGTTCATCTAATGAGGAGTCGAAAGCTTTATCTTGATCTCTTTCTAAAATGAACTGAAGTAAGTTGAGAAGGACATAAAACCTTTACTAGAACTTTTATCTATTTGGCATTAAAGATATTGGTTATATTTTCTAATTTTATTGTATCATTGAATCTGAATTTTAGGACTTGTTTTGGAAAGTTTTGTAAATAGTATAGAAATGTGTTAGTGTATCAATAGCTAGGATTCATATTTATAGTTCAATATATTATCAAGATTTAGAAGAATATTATAGAAAAGATCATTCTTAGACTTTATCTATATTGTGTGTGTAATTATCTTAAATTTATGGATGAGTGAGTCTACTTTTAGATCATGATTGGAGGAGATAATTGGTTTGACAAGTATGTCTTGGTTAGAGTCCCTTTTTAGGATCCTCTTAAGTAACTATATAATTTTTTTTTTTACATATTATTTTGACTGATCTAATAATTGCAAAGTCTTTGATAAGGACCATATAGGTAAGTATCAAGTAGATACCTTAATTATTATATAATGCCTTAGGGATGACTTTGATAACCTTTAGAATGGCTAAACCATTGATTTTTATTTCTAATTGTAAACCTTGTAGTTAGATTAATAAAATTTTATGATATTATCTCATGGCATTAACGTAGTAGAGGTAGTATTAGTACTAGTTTATGAGTAATGCTTATAATTGTTTGTTATGTATAGCAACAAATGAAGTTACTTTGAAACTAAATACATATATTTAGGTATAATTGGATTGGAGATGGTGTTAAATGCTTTGATAAGGAATCAAATCTTTAGACTTCTTTTAGGTTTATTTATTGAGATTAATGTTTAGATAGAAAGTAATTACTTTGGGAGTTTAGATAAACATGAAATGAAACTAGTTTTGAATAATGAATTAATGTTTGAGTAAAGGTGCTAACTCTTTGTTATAAGTGATTCAAATCTTGGTGAAATGATATTTTGCATTCATAATGAAGTTCACATATATGTATCAAATTCGATATGATTAATTATATTGTTGTTATCTTTTAACAAAGGTTAGATAAATCCCTAACATTTAGGTTTTGTTTATATCTTACATAGATACTAGGATTAGTATAATATTTGAGTCTAAAAAGTAGAGAGAATGTTTTGTTGATTTATGGGTAGCTTATGATTAATGTTACATTCTTAAAAACCCATATTTAGGGCATCATATCATATGTTGCATTTGTGGTAATATAATTGAAATATTGTTGAAGGATCTTAGTTTATGATGTGCATTTGAGAGTGGATGTGATGTGATACCATTGTGTTTTAGTGGTGTTAAGTGTTTGTGTCATTTGGGAAGTTGATTCCAAAGGTCTAAGATGTTATGTTTTGTGTTCATGAAACTATGTTATTAGGTGTGCTAAGATAATGATGTCTCTTGTTTATGTATGTGGGTTTTGGTAAAAGATAATGTGAAATGATGTACATTCTGTGTTGTAAATGGACCATGATGAGGTAATAATCTCCTTTAAGGATGTATTGATATCAAACTTGTGTTAAGTATTGTGTTTGTTAATGGGGAGATCTCAGTAATCATAAAGAGGAAGTATTTTGTTTATGGTTGAGATTTGGGAGCAAAATGGTCCATGCCTTGCTCTGGATGTATGTTATTTATGTGTTGTTATGATTGCTTCAACTGGAAGTTTTGGGACAATGATTTAAGAGTTCATCCTTGTGATTATGTTTTATATGTAAGAAGGTAAATGCCTTGCATTGTTTATGTATACTAGTTGTTATGATGGTAATGGTCTTGCTTGATGGATAGTGTTTTCTAGATGTAGGTAGGGGAGTGGCTTTCAATGTGGAGCCAACGCCCAAAGTGGCTTGCCAAGGTAACCCATTGGAAGTTATTAATCCAGTGATAACTTAATAATAAATTTAGAGGGTTGGGTAGTTTTCACACTAATTAAGATCATTGGATGCCTCACCCATGCCTGTAGTGCTCATTCAAGCTAAGGATGGGATGAGAAGGCCGTGGTTGGCAAATCAACTTCTTTGTCCTCACGAAAGGAATGTTGGTTTCACATGTGTCACCCTATGGGGCCGGTGTCTAGTGAGAGGCTATTAGGATAACCCATGTCAAGGCCATGCGATGACACTCTTCCCTACTGTAGCCTAGCATTACCTAATTATGTTTTCCTCTTTCATGTGTGATTGCCTCTGGAAGTGATGTCTTTATCGACTAGTATTGTATTTGAGTCATGTGTAGTCCTTGCACTTGTTAGCCTATTGTCTTCTTGGTTGTTTTCTTAGTGGGACCTTATTGTTATCTCCTAGCATGGGGGTGGACCTTAGCGTTCCACATGGTCGGGTGGTTGTACTTTTATCTCCATTGGTTCCCCTTACTATTGTTCGTGTGCAAGAATGATGTGCCTTATGTGGTAGATTTTAGATCTTGTTCTAGCTTGACGAAACAAACACTTATGTTCATGTTCCAATTTTATATATTAGTAGAATCATGTACTATTATCTTGATGTATGTACTCCAATGTAATCAGGAAAGTGATATTGTAACCAATGTAATGGTGTACCCTCATGTAAAAGAAATTGTATATGTACTTGTAATCCTTTATACAGGACCTTAATGATTACTTATTTGATGTTATAATATAGAAATGTATGTGTCTATTCAGTTGATACAATTAGATTTAGAATGAACTATGGTTGTTAGTTAATTCATAATGTTGGTTAGATCTTGTTAATACTTTGTTAGTAATGCAGCTATGGAACCCTAGAGGATAAGCTTAACTTGATGTTATGAATAAATATGATTTACATTTCTTTGTTATTTCTTTCCTTAAAAAAAATTGTCCTTTTTGTATAGCATAGTTGAGCTATTCTCTGGGGTTTCCTAGTGGGGTGATACATAATCTATTCCATTAAACTGGGGAAGATCCTTCTTGTGCACCATCTTGGATCTACTTCAAGTGGTTAATCTCTCTTCCAATGAACTTGGCTCTAATACCAATTATTGAATGCACAAGACAATTGCAAGAGGGGTTGAATCAGTTGTAGATTAAAATTTCAAAACCCTCACACACCCTTAGATCCACATGGATTCAATTAACCCTTAGACTATTATGATAAATAAGCATGAAAGAAAATAACATAAATTGAATCAATCCAACATCAAACACAAGAGATCACCAAATTTATGTGGAAAACCCAAGAAGGGAAAAACCACGGCGAGGATTAGCTCATAATATAAAGTAGTATCAACACAAAATTAATAAAAGGCTCACTACCAAAAGGCTAACTACCCAAAAGAAAGGCTCACTACTAGAATAAAGAAGAAGATAGAGAAGAATGTTACAAGGAGAAAACTATCTCAATGCAATAGAGGATTCCACCGCAACACCAACATCACTTCCACAGCATCATTGAAGAATTGTAGACACCTTCTACTCATTGCATCTAGTAATCTAATACATTAAAGCTTGTACTACACCACACATTCAACCACACTATTACTCACATCACATCCATCATACCCATAATCATGATCCCTTAACACTTATTTATAATGCCTTCAACCTTGAGAACATTCTCCAAGGTCAGTATTGTAGGAAACACGGTTGTCATTGCACTAAAAGGTCAACCTATTAATGCCTAATACAACCACTAGAGTTAATGAATCCATGGGAGGTGGTTAAGCCATGTCACGAATCCCACGAGAGATGTTGGCTCAATGCCAACAATCCCCCCCAGCGTCACTCGCGGGGGAGATTTGAACCTGGAAACTTTGGGTCTGATACCACTTGTTGGAGTATAGGATAACACTAAGATGGGGGGTGAATCAGTGTTGTCTAATTTTTAAAATCTTTTCACACCTTTTAATTTACAAGACAAAGAATAAAGGAGACATCAATAATCTATCAAATTCATATGCACAAGTATGATGATGAATAGAATGAACATGACCTTATGTGTAAAACATTATAAAACACACACATAGAGGCATGACATAACACAAGAATTACTAGAGTGAAAAACCCTCATGGGGTAGGAAAACCACTCAAAATTGCCTCATTGGCTTATTCAAAACCTCACTAGTTACATATAGGTCTCACTGACCATACAAGCCTCACTGGCTACAAAGAGGTCTCACTAACCATACAAGCCTCACTAGAAAATACAATCACCATCATTAAAACATAATGCTTAGTGTGAAAGAAATGATTGTAAGTCAATCTGATTTGTACCATTACATAACATGTCTTCTCTGAGTTTACATATCTCTTTGCAATCATACTTAATCCAATATACATATCAATCTCATGATCTCTGCACAATCAATTCACCTAATTCAGAATCAATTGCATATTGTCTTCACACTTGACATGGTTCAATCTGTAAGTTTGTTGCATAATATCTTCATCCTACTTGTAAAAACATGATCTCATACATCACATAAAAAAAATCATCTGATTCATCTCTATTGTCTCTTCAAAAAGATCTTCACAAAAATGTCTTCAATACACACACACACACACACACTCAATGTGCCTAAAATACCATTATATAAAATTTGAATGTCCTTTCATGACTTTTCACATTCTTCTAATTCATTTTCACCTTCACAAAAAAACTTTCATTTTCCTCTTTTCAAAAATAAATTTACAATATGTTCTTCTCTGCCTGCAAAATAAAATCATATATATATTTCTTCTCTGCATCTATGAAGAACTTGCAAGAAAAAATAAAATCATTTTTCCCTTCCTTGTAAGACCATTCCCATGACCATTCATTTTTATTTCTCTTCATAAAGATAACTCTTCAAATTCTCTTTTCATTTTTCTTTACCTATAAAAGAATAAGAATAATAAAGAACTTCCATTTCTTCCATATTCCTTCAATCTTTTTATCTTCTCTGCAAATTTCTTCATCCAATTCATAAAAGACTTCCATGCTTTTATTCAAATCCACTATGTGATTTTATTTACTCATCTTTATGAGAACATTAAAAATCCTATAAACTTCAATCATAAATAATATAAATCAACTCTTCACTTATTTTAGGAAAAAAAAAAATAAACTTCCTCCTTTATCTTTTCTACTACGACAGGTATTAAAAATTAGAAAGGAATCTTCATAAAATCTCCTTTAAAAATTTCACAAAGATCTACCTTTTCAAACATACCAAAAATAGCGTTAAACAATGCAGTCAAATAGAAATGACATCCAATCTGCATGTCAAAATACATTCACATGGGAGTGAGGTCAAAGTATAAATGATGGTCATTGATCAAGGTTTTTCATGCCCACCGATCTTTAAAATAGAACCATTGATTCTTATATTGACACCCACCACATATAAAAGGTAACCGATGTAGTTGGTTGAGCTAGGAGAGGGCCGGTCATATATCATGACTTAAGGACCCTTCACTAGGTCAACTTAAGTGAATTACTTGTAATCACAAGTCACCTTTAAAATAAAACAAAAAGTAAAACAATCATACACAGGTAGAGAGTGATATGTAAAGTATTTTAGACTTTGTGATTTTAAACCTTTAATAAATCTTGAGCCCTTAAAAAATGATTATCTTATTATACCAAACTGACCATGATCTACATTAACATCCTATCAGTCCTAACCATGAACTAATGAATATGAACATGAACTAATGAAACTCTAACAAGTCTTATCATCAACTCAACAAATCTCAAACCTTCTTGTGTCCAACCTTGTATCATCACTTACATCCTACATTTTGTAGACCATCTGCATCTCCTAACTCAACCATGAAGCAACTTGTACTTTGCATTGTATATGATTATGTCATCAACCAACAACTTCATGTAACCTTTAAGAAGATCAATGAGGTCTCCTATACCCAACTAATACATGTTGTCATGAAGAACCCTAACTGCCATAGAAAGGAGAATATCAAGCATCCTTGAAACTAACTATTAGATGACATGATCCTGATTGAGTGAACAAACTGCTCCTATCAACCTCTATCTTGAATGTCACAACACTATAAATCAAAACAACTTTATCAAACACTCTGAACCCCTGTAACATTCTCTACAAGTACCACTCTCTGCAAGTCTTAGATCATGACATTAACATGAGTAACCAAGATGGGATGAAAGCATCTTGCATATCCTAAGCATGAAAATAATGCAACCTCAAAGCACATGAAGTATTGAACATGATGAAGTAACATATCAACTCAAATTCTCAATTATTATCTTGACACAAAGTAATGCAGATCCTAATATAAGAACATCATATTATGTGAACTCTTAAGATGAGAATCCAAACCTTCACAAATAAAGCATGATCATCAAGATATGAACTTTATCTTAAACAAACATGAAGCAACTTCATCAAGCATGTTCACTAAGTGAACTCTTGTGAACTCCTAAAAGCATGATCCAATTCTTGCCATATGAAGACCAATCTAACTTTCATTATGATGTATCTGCATCATCAACTCACACCTTTTTGACATCAATGATAATCAATTTCCATCAGGCATTGCCCCTTAATGCAGAAGATTCAAATTAGGTCTGAACCTAAACATTCCCATAGTGGAAAGGAATGAAGGAAAACCACAACACATCTTAGCTTGGACCTAAATTTATCCAAGCACGCTACGCCACACTTTCACAATCACCAAAGCAACTTTGCAATTCGTGTAAACACCCAAGGTCAGCCAAACCTATGTTAACATAATGAACTTTTAAGTGCACACTTCCTCAAACCCAATGATGTCTCGTAGATCACATGTAAGGCTTCAACACAATATAGAGTATTCCATGAGCATCCTAAACCATCCTAAAAACCAACAAATTCCTTTGCAACAAGTTTCACCTGTCGTGCAACCTTATCTTGTTTATCCATCATGCTTAACTATCTCTATCATACACTGTATCTCTAGAAATCAACATCCAGAGCATCAAACCACAAACAACTTCAACAAAAGAAATATATAAACCTTATAAGCATACTCCAAAACCACAAGACCTAAAACCACTTTGTTGAGAAATGCAGAGCAAAGACATTTCTCTTGGATCCTAATGCAACACTCAGAAACACAATCTTCATACTCGTGAACACAACTTCCTCTGCACAATGAACCAGAATACCAAGTTTTGAATATAATATCTCTTGACATCTCTGAAGAACATATCCAAACCACAAAGTTAGACCTTCAACATAGAGGAAATGTGGAGCAAAATCACAACACTACTCTATAAACCAGAATGCCACTTCAACACATTATTTCCTTTAATTATCAAATTTTCTCAAAAGTACTTGGAAACTAATCAATAGAAACATATTCTCAACATCTTCAACACCTCTACAAGAAATCAAACCATCTTTAGCAAAACAACTTAACCAAAATGTTCATACTATTGCAACAACCTTATCTCTATTCAACCAACCTCATCATTAGAGACATTATCCACTCAACACTAACTACTCATACTCTTGCACCATTTCCTACTCACACAGTTGACACCAATGACAACACAAGCTTGTTGACATCAATGACAACACTGATTACACATACTTGCAACACCACATTGACATCCACTAGTGAAGTTGGAGAATTCTTAGTTACAAGATTTCTTCTATTCATTCCAGACTTGCAATCCATAGCCTTATGACCAAATTTATTGTAGATAAAACAATAACCAAAGAAAGCATGATTGAACTTGTTCATGGAGAAATGTCTTACATGAAAATATCTTCCTTGAGGCATGATGAGATCTACTTCTTCAGTGTCATCTAGACTTCCAAACTTTGTTTTTTCCAATTCCTTTTTTAGTGTCAAAATTTCTTTCTCAAGTCTTGTGCATTCTTTTATTTTAGCTTCAATCAGTGCTCTTTGTTCTTGATTATCTTTCCTTGCACAATCGAAGACTTCAAGAGAAGAAATAAGTTCAACTTCAAAATCAACTTCACATTCGTCTTCATCTATAGTCTTGACCGACCCATCAGAGATCACCATTTCCATGAATAGAGATTCTCCTCTTGCATCATCTGATGAGTAGTGATCTACTTCTATGGAGCTATAGTCTTCTTGGGAAAGGAGGTTCCTCTTGAAGTTGTTCATTTTGAAACCCTTGCTTCTATTTTAATTTTCTCCAAAGGGGAATTTAGAGGCAAAATGACCAATTCTTCCACATTTAAAACATTTGAAAGGTAGCTTACCTTTATACCTGCCTGATCCCCTCTTCATCTTTCTCACAAGGTTTGCTTCTTCTTCCTCAACTTCAATGTATAAATTAGATGCTTCTTCATTCTTTATATCTTTGAAAGTAGCTTCTCTTTTGCATGGACCTATGACTTCATTTCTCATCTCATAGGCAGTGAGGGACCCAAACAACTCTTCGATGATGATTTTCTTTAGATCTTTAACTTCTTCAATAGAAAAAACTTTTGAATCAAACCTATCAAGAAGGGTTCTCAGGAATTTCTACACAACCACTGAGTCAGCTAGATCTTCACCTAGTCCTCTAATCTTCATCTACTTGGAGAAAATAGATAGCAATGTTTTCTTCTTATTTCATCCGTAGATTCTCAAACACTATTTTGTAATATTGTAATTTTTCTTGCTTTACGGTGTCATTTCCTTCATAGAGATTTTTGAGCTTATCATATATCTCCTTAGCTGTCTTGTACTACACTACCTTGACAATCTCTGAACTAGTCAAACCACTTAAGATGGCATTCTTGGCTTTAGCATTGTTTTTATGAGCCTTCTTCACATTTGAATCTATAATAGGATGTTTAGGTTTAGTATAAGCATCCATTGTAGCACTCCAAACATCATACCCTAGCGAGCTAAGATAGGCTTCCATCCTTACACTCTTGAAGGCATAGTTACTTCCATCAAACATCTGTGCTTTAGAAGAGAACTCTTTTTTGAGCCATGTGTTCTACTCCAAGATCTACCTTCAGTTGTTATTCTACACCAAGGAACTCAACTCTGATACCAATTTTTAGAGCACACTGATATAATGAGAGGGGGGTGAATCAGTATATGCCAAAACTTAATCCAAGTTAACTTTATCAACAAAATCTTTTTACTACCTTAAATAGATGATAAAGTAAATTAAACAATTTAAAGCACAACACATAAGCACACAACCATAACACCTGATTTACATGGAAAAACCTAGAAGGAAAAAACCATGGTGAGCAAGCTCCTTGGATCTACTATCTAAATCCATCCTCACAAATAATAAAATAGATTTACAAGTTTTATGGGCTACAACCCAAAGGAAGCTACAACTCCCTAAATCATAGTTTTTATGGCTTCAACCAATGGAAGCTACAACTCCCTATAGTACTACAACACTTACGAAAAGAGGCTACAACCTCTGTACACAACACTTGACAACTTCCACTGATCAAACACCTCCACAGCATCAACACCCTTCACATGTCACGAGTCTTCAACTCCTCTACTCAACAATACCTTTAACACACTCTCACCCACACACATACTTACTTCCACACTCACACATGCATCCTCGCACACTCTCACACCATCTATATTTTCACACCAAATAGGATCTTTCATTTATACCCTCTACAAGCTTCAAAAACTTTCTCCTTCATCAACCAAGATGAAACGTGTAGCATGTAATGTGCAATGGCCACAACAATTCAACACCCAAAGAATGTAGAAATCTGATGCAGTTCAAACCAAGATGATAGACATGACCTAGTTTGATGTAGGAGCATCCCTAGTTCAAGAGCAATCTTGTATCAATAAAAAACATCTACATTTCAGTTTACTTGCAGTTTAGTTTGTTTCTTTTCATTTTCTAGTTTAATTCAGGTAGTTTAGTTAGTAGCAGTTTTTGTATTTTGGTCTGCATTCTACCACAATTGTATTTCACATCTTACAGAGCTAGAATCGGCATCTAGATTCATTCATCTACATCATATCTAGAATTCAGAGCATTTGGATTAGTTACCAGAAAGTTATCACTATCAGAAGATCGACTATTTTCTCATAATAGAGCAACCTGACAGTCTCTGATAATCAGCTAAAGGAGAAGACTTGTAGAGCATTCTTTGACTTGTGGAGCCTAATGACACATCATTCAATGATCTTTGGTTCATGGCTAACTTTTCCTAAGATCTGTACTTCATTCCATACATTTGCGGAGGTGTTCTACATGATTAGGTCTGACCTATCCATGTACACATGTTACAGCTCTTCCTTGGAGTTTGTGATCTTCCTTGGCCGATGCAGAGGAATCTTATGTTTCGGAGATGATATATATTGATGTAATAGATCCTTAGGAAAGTAGTTCATGATAATAGTGATAGTTGATAGTTTAGATTTTGTGCGAGGGAACTTCAAAGCTATATCTTGCACATATTCTGATATTCTGAAATCAAGCCTTTGATCCCTAAATTGTAAGCCTGCATGTTGCCAGCCGATTTGTATTTGAATTCTATGATATATTGAATGACCGAATTTGTATTTGTTCTATATCTTTGAGTTGTTTCCATTGTGTTTACTCTAGCTGCACAGTCTAGATAGTTCATTCTATGAACCCTCCTATCATGACTGTACCAAGTGGTATCAGAGTGAAATTTTAAATCTTTGGGAGTGAATTGAACAAAGTTGGCAAAGGAATTCCATAAGATCTTATTGTGGCAATATTGCCAAATTGAGGCAAGTTACTTGTGTCACAATCAATCACCGATTGTGAGGCAATTGTCACCTTGTAGCCTGATTGCCAAACTTGAGGCAGTTTGCACTTGATCCTAGGAAAATGCCCCTGAGGGGAGTTGTTGTTGTTGCAACAACGGCTGGTAGAATGAATGAGATGATGGAAATGATGAAAATAGTGGAAATTTGATTAGATTCTATTGAGGAAGACAAGTGAAGAGGATTGACATAGAGACCTAAAGTTGAAAGTGATGATGAAGAGGAATTTCAATCTGTTGAACAAATTTGCAAAACCCTAGGAAGTGATGAAGAAGAAGAATTAGATCAAGTAAAGATGTTGCGATCTTTTTTAAAGATTAGAAAGAGACCTAGAGTTGATGTACTGAACTGTACTAGTAATTTGAACCCTAAAGAATTGATCGAATAGATAAATGACATGGAAGAATACTTTGAGTATGAAGAAGTTGCAGATCTAGAAAAGGTGAAATTTGCAAAGACAAAATTGAAAGGACATGCTGCTATATGGTGGAAAGAAGTTCAGCTGGATAGAAATTGAAGAGGAAAAGAAAAGATTACAAAGTGGGATAGGATGGTGACAAAACTAAAGAATCAATTCATACCTGCTGACTACAAGTTAGAACTATTGAAAAGATTGCAGAACCTGAGACAAAAGGAGAAACATGTGAAAGAGTATACTAAAGAATTTCATAAGATGATTGTAAGGACAAGACATAGTGAAGTAAGCAAGGAGAAAGTGGATAGATACATCAATGGACTAAAATTAAACATTCAAGAAGAACTAAGTTTGGTGAGAATGACTTCTTTGGAGGAAGCATATCAGTTTTCCCTAAAAGTTGAAGAGAAGATGAATAAGAGACATGACCAAAGACAGAGAGGCAGAGGAGGTAAATTTTAGAGAGGTAGAGCATTTTCTAGAGGAGACAGATAACATCTAGAGCAGAACAAGTTTGACAATACATTCAAGGACATAGATAATAATGCATACCGAAGAGGAAACCCTAGTGCATACCAGAATGAAGGGTACAAAAGAGAAGGAAGAAGATTTGATAGGAGAAAATTCAGATGAACTTGTTTCAAGTGTGGAGGTGAAGGACATAGAGAATTTGAGTGTAATCAGGGGGGTATAAACAAAAGAATAGAGAATAGTGGAAGAGCAGCTTATGTTGAAGAAGAACCTCTTGGATCACCTAGTTCAATTGGTAAATTAGAGAAAGGAGAATCACTTGTGATGAGGAGAGCACTATTTCAAGCATATACAAAAGAGGAACCATTGCAAAGGAAATTTTTTTTAGAGCTAGATGCAAATCATGAGGTAAATGTTGTAAAGTTGTAATTGATAGTGGTAGTTTAGATAACCTAGTTTCAGAGGAGATGGTGACTAAGCTAAAGTTGGAAAGATTGAAACACCCTAAGCCCTATCAGATAGCATGGATTCGGGATGATCATAACGTACTGGTGAGTTAACAATGTTTGGTGAAATTTCATATTGGATCTTATCATGATGAAGTCTTGTGTGATATTATGCCTATGGATGTATGTCATATTTTGTTGGGTAGATCTTGGTAGTATGATAGAAAAGCTATGCATGATGGGAGAAATAATACATACACTATAACATCAAATGGAAAGAGAATTACTTTGATTCCTATGGAGGATGATCCTAAGAATGAAGTGTGTGGGAATGATAGAATCTATTTGGTAGATGGAAGAAAATTTCTGGAAGGTTTGAGACATGAGAATATGTGTTATGCCTTGATTCTTAAGAAGCCTTAAACATTAAAGGAGATTGAAGAATCACAACTGGAGGAGATAATAGAGTTGCTGACAGAGTATGAAGACATCATATCAGACAATGTACCTGAAGGATTGCAACCAATCAGGAGTATCAGTCATCACATGGATCTTATACCGAGAGCTAGTTTACCTAGCAAAGATGCACATAGAATGACACCAACAAATAATGAAGAATTTAATAGGTAGATACAAGAATTGTTGAGGAAAGGTTTGATCAGAGAAATTCTGAGTCCTTGTGTAGTACCTGCAGTGTTAGTACCTAAGAAAGATGGAGAATGGCAAATGTGTACTGACTCTAGAGCAATAAACAAGATCATTGTTAAGTATAAATTTCCTTTACCCAAGATGGATGACATTATGGATTGTTTGAGTGGAGCAAGATATTTTACAAAGGTAGACTTGAAGAGTGGATACCATCAGATAAGAATTAGAGGAGATGAATGGAAGACTACTTTTAAGACAAATCAAGGATTGTATGAATGGTTAGTGATGCCTTTTGGATTGACAAATGCATAAAGTACTTTCATGAGATTGATGAATGAAGTATTGAAGAAATTATTGGGTAAGTTTGTGATTGTATACTTGGATGATATTCTAATTTTTAGTAAGACAAAAGAAGAACATTTGTGGCATATTAGACAAGTTTTGCAGAGAATGAGATAAGACAAATTGCTAATAAACATTAAGAAATGTAGTTTCATGAAGGAAGAACTAGTATATTTGAGATTTGTGATTTCTGCGGAAGGATTAAAGATGGACCCTGAGAAAGTTAGAGCAATTGTTGAATGGCCTACACCAGAGAGCATTGGAGAGGTTAGATCATTTCATTGATTAGCTAGTTTCTACCAGAAGTTCATCAGAAATTTCAGTTTAATTTGTAACCCTATGACAGAGACAATGAGAGGTGACATAAAAGATTTCAAATGGACATTAAGAGCAGATAAGAGTTTTGAGTTGTTGAAGTAGAAAGTTAAAGAGAAACATGTTTTAGCATTACCATATTTCAATAAGGTATTTCAAGTAGATTGTGATGCAAGTGGCAGCACAATAGAGTAGTGTTAAGTCAAGAGGGTAGACCTGTAGCATATTTCGGTGAGAAGTTGAAAGATGTAAGGAGGAAATATTTAGTTTATGATCAAGAGTTCTATGCTATAATTCAAGCCCTGAAGAAGTGGAGACATTATTTACTGCCTAAGGAATTTGTGTTGTATATAGATCATCAAGCTTTACAATATTTGAATAGTCAAGGTAAGTTTAATCAGCATCATATGAGATGGGTAGAGTTCATGCAAAGTTATACTTTTGTGTTGACAAAGATGAGAGTTAAATTATTAGGTTTTGATGAATTGAAGAACATGTATGAGGGAGACACTAATTTTGTAGAACCTTGGAAAGCATGTAAGGAACCTATTGTGATAGATAGGAGTAAATGGTTGGACTATTTCATTTAGGAAGATATGTTGTTTAGAGGAAATTAGTTGTGCATACCTAGAAGTTTAATGAGAAATAATTTGATCAAGGAGCAACATAGTGGTGGATTGGCAGGACATTTTGGCATCTACAAGAGAGTGGCTTTGGTGAGTGAAAATTATTGACAGTACTGGAGAGACCTTGGGAAGAAATAAGCATGGATTTTGTAATGGGATTGCCTAAGACACTGAGAGGATATGATTCTATATTTGTAGTGGTGGACAAATTTTCAAAGATGGCTCATTTCATACCTTGTAAGAAGACAACCAATGCAATGCATGTAGAAGACCTATTTTTCAAGGAGATTGTGAGATTGCATGGATTACCTAAGAGTATAGTTTCAGATAGAGATACAAAGTTTGTTGGATACTTTTGGAAGACACTTTGGAAGAAGATGAGGAAGATTTGAAGTTCAGTTCAACATTTCATCCATAGACTGATGGACAAATAAAGGTAGTGAATAGGAGTTTGGGAAACTTGTTGAGATGTTTGGTTGGAGAAAAGGTAGGAAGTTAGGATTTGATTCTTTCACAAGCAAAGTTTGCATACAATAATTTAGTAAATAGGAGTACTGGAAGAAAACCTTTTGAGATTGTTACCAGACTGAATCCTAGAGGAGTGACAGAACTAAGAGACATGGGCACAAGAAGAAAAGAGAAGTGCAGAAGAAGAAGAATTTGCATATCACATGAAGATAGCGCATAATCAGGTGAAGAGGCATTTAGAAGATATGAACAACAAATATAAGGAACAAGAAGATCAGAAGAGAAGACATAAAGAATTTGTTATAGGAGATGGTATACATGAGAAAAGAAAGATTTCCAGTTGGAACATATAATGAGTTGAAGATGAAGAAGTTTGGACCTTGTAAGATACTTAGAAAATTTAATTTAGGAAATGCATATGAAGTGGAACTACCAGAGACATTGGGCATATCACCTATTTTCAATATTGCAGACCTACACCAGTATCATGAAGTAGAGTTTAGTGACAACATGGTAAAAGGCTTGAAAAAGCAATTACCACAACAAGCACCGGAGCAGATTGAAGACATTTTGGATAGCAAAGTTGGATGTAGCACTAGAGGGATATAATACAAAGAATACCTTGTGAAGTGGAATGGAAGACTAGAAGAAGATTCATCATGGATTTCTCAGGCTTAGGTGGATTGTCTTAGTTCTCCCCTAGCCCCAACAAATTGAGGGACTCACTTTTTCAATAACCCTGGATGTCTGATGAAAGAGCATCCCTAGTTCAAGATAAATCTTGCATCAACCAAAAACATTTGCATTTTAGTTTTCTTGTAGTTTAGCTTGTTTCTTTTCATTTTCTAGTTTAGTTTAGGCGGCTCAATCAGTAGCAATTTTAATATTTTGGCCTGCATTCTACCACAGTTACATTTCACATCTTGTGGAACTGAACTTAGCATCTAGATTCATTCACCTACATCATATCTAGAATTTAGAGCATTTGGATTAGTTACCAGAAAGTTATCACTATCAGAAGATTGATTGTTTTCTTAGAACAGAGCATCCTTACAATATCTGATAATCAGCTAAAGGAGAAGACTTGCGGAGCATTCCTTGACTTGTGGAGCCTAATCACACATAATTCAATGATCTTTGGTTCATGGCTGAGCTTCCACAAGATCCATAATTCATTCCATACATTTGCGGAGGTGTTCTACATGATTGGGTCCGACCTATCTGTATACACACGTTACAGTTTTTCCTTGGAGTTTGTGATCTTCCTTTGCCGACGCAGAGGAATCTTATGTTCTAAAGATGATATATATTGATGTAATAGATCCTTAGGTAAGTAGTTCATGATAATAGTGATAGTTGATAGTTTAGATTTTGTGCGAGGGAACTTCAAAGCTATATCTTGAGTATATTTTGATACACTAAAATTAGGCCTTTGAGCCCTAAATTGTAAGCCTGCATGTTGCTAGCTGATCTATATTTGAATTCTATGATATACTAAATAACTAAATATGCATTTGTTCTATATCTTTGAGTTGTTTCCATTGTGTTTACTCTAGTTGCATATTCTGGATAGTTCATTCTGTGAACCCTCATGCCGTGACTGCACCATAGTTTATCTTATCACACTCTTCCTTACTAGTACACACTTCCAAACATATGGTGTAATCATCAAAACACATCAAGTCAGCCCAACAAACATGTATCCTTCCACATATTAGCTCCATACCTAAAGTGGTACCAAAGAGACCAATTAACATCTTGTGGATCACTTTACAAGAAACACATGACTTGCAAGAACCTTCACATACACTCCTTTCTCTGAGTTATGTGTCTTCTTTCTGATGCAAACAAATAGACATTGAACATAGCTCCTCTTGCAAACCCTGAATATATAGTATTGATATAGAACATTGAAAAACCAACTTGTAGTACACTTCAACACTTGAAACTTGGAACAAACATACATACCTTCTAAACTTAACCTCTAAATAGCAAAGCCAAATAATGTAATGCAGTGAAATGCAGTGGCTTTCACTTTCTTCTTTTGGAAACCCTACTCAACAACATGATTTTTCTTTCCTCTACTAACTCTGGACAACCTTTGTGGTATAACTTATCATTTTAAACTTGAATATATTATACCTCTCAACTATATCTACTTCTCCTTCAAATTGTAAGATCACAACTTCAAACATGGAGAAATGTGGAGCATTTCTCTAACTCTTTTTGACTGCAACAACACAGAACCACTGTCTTCACTCTACAATCTCTAGAATCTTTTATGGTAACTTTCTTGCTCTGAAATTAGGAACATACAAATTCACACCTATCTCTATCTAACTTCCAAACTGGAAGTCCATAGATTCAAATGTGGAGAAATGTGGAGCATTCTCTGGAGCTTCTTTAGTGCATCTTCCAGTGCCTTGGATTTTTTGAAATCTTTTACACTTTCTTTCATGTCTTAAGAAATGATTTCCATTAGGAAACAATGAATACAACATTTACCATACCAGAGACTACAATTATAGCTCTTTTCATCAAAAATAAGAGTCTTCATGTTAGCACATTCTTTGTCCATGAATTTTAGAAGATAAGGTACAATTGTGTACAAATGATACTAATCCAATGGTATGCTTATGACATTCATCACCTTATCCTTCAAAACTTCTCTAACTACTCCTTTGCTTTCTCCTCTAATATCTAGCTCTCTTGGCATCACTGATCACTATTCTGCAACAATTTCACTTTGGCATCTCTGTTGACATCACTGATCAACACTTCATACCACTATTGACATCAGTGACAACACATATGCAACATAAATAGATCTATCATATAATAAAGTGGGACCTGTAATAACACCCAGATGAAAATCATTTTCAATAATCTCCCAAGCACATTGATTCTTTCATAGTGACTTTGTAGTCAACTTTTGATTAAGAAGCTATAAAAGATAGTTGTTTAAATATTACTCCATCCATGTGATAGTATCTGCACCATATTTTGAAGGCATTGATTAAGGTATATGTCCTATCAATAAGGTTACCAATATAGTTAGTAATATAATATTCAATAAAATTTATTTTTGGTGCAAAAATAATAAAATCTCATAATTAAATGGCTAAGTCAACATGTATAATAAGCTATGACAATACTTTAAAATGATCTAACAATCTTATTAGGAGATCATATGGGATTTTAATAAGTATAAGTATGTATAATTTACCATGTTTCTACAAGAAAAATAAAGTCATTAAATATATAGTAATGATCCATGAAAGATTAAAACAATGAGTGAACTATCATTTCCAGGCTTGCTCCCTAGACAGTGTATTATGGTAATAGCCACCCATTACAAGTAGGTTCTTTTTTACCTAATAAATTTAGAGAAAATACTTGTTGGACAAACTAGGATACTAAGAGGGGAGTTGAATCAGTATCTAAACAAACTTCAAATCCTTTAGAGAAAATTAAGAATTAAGCATTACAGAATCAACATAAACATGAAAGATCAACACATAACACTAGATGTACATGGAAAACCCAAGAAGGGAAAAACTATGGTGAGGATTAACTCACAATATATGAAGCTCAGAATTACAAATTTGTTTTAGGGCTACAACCCAAGGAAGCTACTACTCCATGCTGACTTTATTTTTAGGTGTATAACCCAAGGAAGCTACTACTCCATGCTGACTTTATTTTTAGGTCTACAACCCAAGGAAGCTTCTACTCCCAAAAGATTTTGTTTTAGGGTCACTCCCAAGGAAGCTAATACTCCCTACTTACTTTGTTTTAGGGTCACTCCCAAGAAAGATACTACTCCCTAAATAGAGAAACAAACTAAGAAGTTATTACAGTATGACCATCCTTCTACTGCCTAAAAACTGACATTGAAGCTCACACGTTTGATGATTGTACTTCTACTTCTTCTAATGATTGGATCAATTAGGATCACTCTTCACTTCCCTCCTATCACAAAATTTTCTTCAAGATGAATCAGGAAAACCTCTAACACTTCTTCTCTTTCTCCTTTAGTCACACATCACAATGCATATGATATTCATACTCTACTGTTCACACTTTCATATTTTCATTTTCGTAATCATACTTTACCTAGATCTACTAGGTTCACAATATATACATGATATTACATTGATTACATTGCAATTCACCCAATACAATAAGAAAATTTCAATTTACAAGTCAGCCTAAGATTACATATCATGAAACATGCATAGGGCAAGCCCTATCATGAACTACATGCTACTCCAGGAGAATAAATTCACCTTGCAGACCCCAACACATGCTTAGCCTAGTCCTAAACATTCTTCACAATATCATCCATCAAAAAGTAACATCTACACATCACACTCATTTGAAATAGGATGGTCTTAAGCAAGAAAACATGAGGCTTGAAGCATAACAATCACAACCACTTACAAACCTTGTGTGATACTGAAAATAAGAAAGATCTTCATGAAATTCTTCTATACAAATCTTCGTGACTCATACAACATCTTTAGATACACCTCTAACTTTGCACAATAAAGACATTATGCCACATACCTTCAAACATGTACTTTGAGATCAAGCAGCCATGTAGAACACACTATAACACACTGTCTTCAAATTGTCAATTGTAAAACACTTGTTGGCCATGATGTTAGTCATTCGCAAACATAGAATAAAAGTTACACAACAACCTTTACTCATCTTGAAAGATACGATGAATTCAAAGAATTCATGATCCCAAGTCTCCGTTGATTAGGTCTTAATCTACTGACGTTACTCAGTGGTTGATGTGTGTTGCTGTTTTCCATTCAGGGGGCCTTACGTGTTTCTGCAAAGTTCATCATCATTATCTTCAAATATCCTGCTCTGGATGTTTGCTCTGCATAAATCTCCAACAATTCTACCTCTGTACTGTAAATTTAGTCAAATAATGTGCCTACAGGCTGATATTTGCATGATTTCTATCATTATTTATGATTCTTTGCATGATATTTTCAATAATACATGCATTTAACTCAAATATGCTAATGATCTTCAGTTACCTACGGGATTTCAGCATATTTCTCTGTTCTGCTTGTTATTTATCATGATTTGCAGTTATGGTGATGAATTTATGAAATTGAAAAAGGAAAAGGGTTAAAGAATGAGATTCCCAAAACTACTGGACTTAGATCACTGATCCACATACAAGCTCCCATACATGCAATGAAAAGAAGGAAACTAAAATCATACTTCACCAGGACATTCCACAAATCCGCATGATCTAGTGCAAATCTTCAAAGGAAAAGTTGACAACAACATGTAATGAAATGAAAGCGCTTCCAGTTGAACACAGCATTCACCAGTACATATCCAGAAATCAACAGGAAGATTACGTAAAATTTACAATCAGGATGTAATCTAAAACTTCATATCCATTCAGTATGCTCAAGAACAGGTACATTTACAGTGATCTGAAGAAAGAACCTTGACATTTCAACAATTCTATCCTCATTAGTCTCAGTAATCTGATCTCCTAATTGATTCTACAGTAATTAGCCTTAATGCGCCAGATGCATCTGTGTATTCTAATGTATCTCCCCTTTATCCTTTGACAAGCTCTGGCCTTTATATAGAGCAAATGCCAGAAAACGGTTACAGTGATCCAAGGATCAGGATCCTCTCCTAATAATCAACGGTCTAGATGAAAAGCACATGCTTCGCCAGTTAGCAAATGTACAGCTGGCACAGAATATTTCAGCATCTTCAACTTGATTCAGTCTCCAGCTGGCGAACAGCATATTTGACAATATCCTCCTTATTTCTAGTTCATGTTGCCTCCATGTGCAACTTTGTAATTATCAGCTTCAGCAGCAGCTCTAACAGCATCATGACTTCAATGCTCAGCTTCAGCAGCATCATCATGACTTCCTGCAAGTAAACAGACAAACATTAAGTTCATCATCATGCGGATAAACAACAGGAAGTAAAACGTTTTATTAAACAAGCCCCCAAAAATGTGCAGCTACAGGCAATCGGGCTCCAAATCAGTGGAAAATTATGCACTAAATGCATAAACATCTTCAAAACACCCGGGTCAACCATCGTTGACTGGGAAATCAGCAATCGGGTCTTCAAATTTCCATCGCTTCATGTTCTCGCCCATTTTCTTGTATATCGGGTTCAAAATATGATCATGATGATCTCAAAATATACAAGGAAATAACTGCCCTTTAACCATCCTTCGAATCCGGCTTTGCATGCTCTGTTTGCATGTTTCGGGTCATCATCATCATATTCGCATCGGTGTGACCACATATGATCAAGGTGACAATATTAGACTTGGCCGATGGCAACAGTTATGCCGACGCCAAAAATCATGATGATGCCCAACTCTATGTCTTCTATCTAGCTGCAGGATATCATGAAATATGATGCTCCTCCCCTGTGAATGCTCTGATGAAAAGCACATCAGGATGTTTCACTTCTGCATATTGGGGAAAGAAAGACATCATCATCATCATCATGTCGAAGGTAAACAGGAGGATTTGGAATATGATCCTGCTGCTGAGGAAAGGAATATGATGGTGACGTCATCCTGATATTTGCTTCTTCGTTTATCAGGTCAGGATGATGTCATCAGGACATTTGCAAAAGGTTATACTTCTCGGCAGGAGGATATTGCGAAATGTCGGGTAGACGAACAAGATCATGATGATCTTGACAACATGACTAAGGAATGAAATATCACCCTCTCTCCGAAAGATAGGGTGATCATCATGATCACGCAAAAGGAGATCAGGAGGATATTACGAAATGTGATCCTGCCTTGAAAAATATCCTGATGATGATGATCACCAGGACTTTGACGTGCGCGTGCAAATTATGCAAATGGCAGACTTTCTAAGTCGGGTGATATTATAATATCAGCATGATATTATAATATCGGGTGATGTTAAAATATCATGATGCTCGCGATGTGCCCAAGGTCGCTTGACGGGTAAAACACACTATCACTTAAGATTGACGTCCGGATATTTCAGGACTGCATGATTTTTTATATCGGGTGATAGACAAAGATCATGATGATGACCTTTCGCGATACAAAAGACCGCTTGACGGGAACAACCTACTACGACTTAAAGTTGACGTCTGGATATTTCGACCTCAGGATATTATTGGGGGCGTTTCAAATATGATGATGATGTTCACCATCATCAATTATCAGGTTTGACCAAAACTTTGACTATGCATAACTCCCTCATATGGACAAATTTTCGGGTGATGTAAAAGGCAAACCTGCATGGAATTTCAAGCTCTTTCTAACCATGAGGTCATAGAAACAAAATATGAACTTTGACAAACTAACCTCATGATGATGACCAACCTCATCCCGACCTTCATGATGATGATGCACCTGACCTATTTTTACCAAACCGCCAGAAAGCAGACAACACAAGCCAAGCCAAAAGTTGGGTCCCTGTTTTGCCAAGTCAAAATGGGGCGTGTTGTGTAACCACACAACAACACTCTTTTGGTAATCCAAACAACATGAAACTTGGAATGTAGAAGATTTGAAACTATTTGAAGCTATATTCCAATCCATAGAGCTAAAACATCAACAACATGAAAATGTAGAGCACTCTCCCATATTGTCTTCAAAGCAATCTTCCTGTAGTAGAAACTTTCACCAACATTCGGAGGCCAAAACTTCCTTGTATCAACACATACATTCTTAGAACCAATAAGAGAGAGCATACAACATGATTCAAACTATTAGCAACATCTCCTCAACATTAGGAACACATATGATCTATTACAAATATGGGCCTAACCAATGTTGTCATTGATGTCAACATACTCCTGTTGCATTGATGATAAGGATTGGATGAGCTGTGTGCTCAGGATATTGAGAAAATTAGTCCTAATCAGGAATAGAAAAGAATAGTGAATATAGTGAGGTAAAGATCCTAGCTAAGATGAAGATTAGAGGATGCGCTTCAAAGGGTTTGTAGATATGTGTCTTAAGATGATGCAATAAAGATCTCATAGGTCCGCATGAAGATCTAAAGAAGTTATGGCCACTCAAGTAAAACTAGTTCTGGCAGATGTTCAGAGGTGACAGAGTAATACAGATAGGTCCAGTGAGATCCAAAAATGCAATATCCTATTCTACAGATTTGGTGGAATGTTTAGGAAGTCAATGCAAAGTGACAACTCAATTGATTCATGGTCTGGAGGTCTGCAAGTATCTATTCCAATATGACAATGATGACAGTGATGACAAACTGTGTTCTTGAGGTTCCGAATGAAGGAGAAAATGATTTCAGTAGGTAGAAGTAGTGTGGATGTTCTTGGTGATTTAAGCAAGCTTGTGGAGGTCTTTAGATTGTCTCCAGTTTGTGTTGGTGGTCCACATTGAAGATTGAGCTCATAATTAAAGAATTACTTTCAAATGATGATGTTCTTCCTAAGTCTGGCTGACCGGATGAGTTACACATCCTGTAGATGATCTTGAAGATGTTCTATAAAGAATGGCATGTTCCTAAAGGAATATTAAAGTCTCAGATCTGTGTGGCTGATAGTGTGTTGATCCATGTGAAGTCTTTTTGTAATTAGTCATGTTGCATTTATGTATTTGCTTTGTAATGTATGCTGACTTGGATGGTTATTCCTAAGTCGATGTCTTGTATAAATAAGGAGTTGTAAAGTCATTTCAAAAGGAGCTTGTGGAGATGAGAGAGTGGTAGAGAGGAGAAGAGAGAGAAGGTAGAGCAGAAGTATTGAGCTTAAATGGAACTGACTCAAGCATGGTGAAGATGCTATTCTTCAGTTCAAGTATGTAATACTTATTATTCTATAGACAATGTGTCTCTTGTAGGCAGTGGGCCTCTTCTGAAAAGTGTGCTCAGGTAGTGAGCACTAATTGGCATGTGCCACTTTGTTATTTCTATTCTTCTAATAGAGAATACAATCTTGGTTTAGTCACCACGTCATTTTTCCCCTAACCGGGTTTTCCACATCAAAAATCTTGGTGTCTTATGTGTTAATGTGTTTCTGCTCTTGAATTGTTGCATTATGTTTCCATGATTGATTTATTATTATGCTGCTAAATTAAGAAAAGGATTTAAGTGATTAATTGCAAGAAAGTTTTAGACAACTGATTCACCCCCCCTCTCACTTGTCTATCTTAAATCTAAGATGATTATCTTAGTGCTTCTAATTCCCATCTTAATATGTCAACTTAAAGATTCGAATTCCCATATTAATATGTCTCCTTTGTTGTCAACAATCATACTCAATGAATATTGTCTCTACTGACTAAGAACATTAGGAACACGAAATCCAACCATGAACTTCTAATTCCCATCTTAATATGTCTTCTCTACAGTCACCAGATAGGACATGACATCCAACCATGAACTTCTAATTCCCATCTTAATATCTCTTCTCTATAGTCACTGGATAGGACATGAAATCCAACCATGAACATCATTATAATCACTTAGCAATCATATGTGCAACCATCATCATTATCAACATCATCCATCACCACATGATAGTGTTGACATCAATGACAACCTTAGGAATCATGTGTAACAATCTCCCCCTTTGGCATTGATGGAAACACACACCTACTACACATATCTTCTCATTCTCCCCCTTTGACATCAAGGACAAAGGGAAACAAATTCTCCTCCTTAAAGCATGACTTATTCTTGCTACAAATAGATTGCACCTATCATCAGCAACCACTACCTGCTCCCCCTGAGAGGTAGCCACCATTAGTCTAGGAAAAAGATATAGCAGGAATTACTCCCCTTGGACAAATGCACCAATCATGCATCTAGCTAGAAGGAGGGGAAATTACCCCTAGCTTCTATTGAAGATACTCAAAAGTATCCTTTGAAGGAGCCTTTGTGGAAATATCTAGAATCTTTCCTTTGTTGGAACATATTCCAACCTCACTTCCTTATCTGTAACCTTCTCTCTCAAAAAATCAAAATTGATTGATATATGCTTGGTTCTAGAATGCATCATTGGATTCTTGGAAATATTGATACCACTAGTATTATCATATAAAATAGGTATAGGCTCATCACACATCACTTTTATATCCTCCAAGGATAGCTTCACCCAAAGCACTTGAGTATAGCAAGATGATGCAACAATATACTCATCTTCTATTGTGGAAAGGACAATAAGTCCTACTTCTTACTCTGCCAAGAGACCAATTTGCTTCCTAGGAAGAAAGCACCACCACTTGTACTTCTTCTATCATCAACACAACCATCCCAATTAGCATCAGTGTAGGCACTTAAATCAAAGTCATTACCTCTAGGATACCATAAACCAAACTTTGGAGTTCTCTTCAAGTATATGAATATTCTTTTCACTGCCTTCTCATTTGTTTTCTTAGGATTAGCTTGATATCTGGAAACCACACATACTACATGCATAATATCAAGTGTAGAAGTAGTCAAGTACAATAATCCTCCAACCATAGATCTATAAAGAGTCTAATCGGCCTCTAAAGACTCATCATTCTTTCTCAAGTGACAACCAGTAACCATGGGACTACTTATCGGTTTGGAATAATCCATACCAAACTTTTTCAACATCTCTTTAACATATTTATCCTGAGAACTAAAGATACCAACATCGAACTAAGAAATTTGAAGCCCAAGGAAGAAAGACATCTCACCAATCATAGACATTTCAAATTCTTTCTGTATCTGTTCAAAAAACCACTTACACATACTATCCTCTCCACCAAAGATGATATCATCAACATACACTGCAACTATTAGAATCATGTCTTCATTTTCCTTAATGTAAAGATTACTATCTATGTTACCTTTCTTGATGCCTTGTTGAAGTAAGTATTTATCCATTCTAGCATACCAAGCCCTAGGGGCTTGCTTGAGACCATACAAAGCCTTTTTGAGTCTGCACACCATGTTCAGATCTTCCAACAATTGAAACTCATCCAATTGTTCAATGTAGACCTCTTCCTCTAGATCACCATTCAAAAATGCTGACCTAACATCCATTTGATAAAATTTGAAGTTCTTGTGAGCAACAAGAGCCAGAAACATCCTGATTGCCTCCATCCTGGCTACCGGAGCATAGGTCTCTTCAAAATCAATGCCTTCAACTTGTGAATAACCTTTACACACCAACCTTGCTTTGTTTCTCACAACTTCACCATCTTCATTTAGTTTGTTCCTATAACATTCTTATTGGATGGTCTAGGATCTAATTCTCATGTCTCATTCTTCTCTATTTGATTCAATTCTTCTTCCATTGTCTTCAACCAATCATAATCTTTGCTAGCATCAGCAAAGTTTTTGGGCTCCATCTTTGATAGTAAACACAAATTCACTTGCTCACTTGTTTTTGTAAATATTCTCCTTGTCTACACACCTTCATTCTTATCTAATGATCTAATCTACTAACCGATTCCTCTAAACATATTTTCCTGGGGTCTTAGGTATTTTCTCTAGTTCTTGTTCCTTTTCTTCTTTCTCATCTTCTTCTTCAATGTAGGTAAATATATGAGATCTAATACAAGTCTTCATCTACCTTGACATTTGTGCTCTCAATCATCTTTCCTATCTATAGGCCTTGCTTCTGGTTGAGTAACCAAGAAAGATCCCTTCATCACTTCTTAAATCAAACTTTCCCAAGTCTTCTTCATCTCTTCTAATATAGCATTTTCTGCCAAAGGTCATGAAGTATCTGACAGTGGGATGTCTTCCATATGATAGCTCATAAGGGGTCTTAGTGTTGTTGACCCTTAGTTGCACTCTGTTAATTATATAGACAATAGTGTGAACTACTTCCTTCTAGTATGTGTTAGGCAAAATTACATCTTTCAACATTGCTTGAGCAATTTCTTGCACAGTCCTATTCTTCCTTTCCACTACCTCATTCTATTGAGGGGTTCTAGGATCTGACATATGTCTCCTAATACCATGATCTTTAGAAAACTTTTCAAATTCACTTGAAGTAAACTCACCTTCTCTATCAGACCTTAAACATTTGATCTTAATATCCATTTCATTCTCAACCATATCTTTGAAAACTTTAAACTTATCAAGGGAATTTGATTTTTCTCTTAAGAAAGTAACCCAAGTCATTCTAGAATAATTGTCAATAAGTAGCATGAAATACCTTTTACCTTGTTGACTCTTACTCTTGTAGGGCCACATAGGTTAGTGTAAATCAGCTCTAATGGCATGGAAGAAGAGTACTCCTTGCTCTTGAAATTTGTCATTGTGTTATTTCCCATTTGACATTCCTTGCATAATGTGTTTGCAGGCTTGGTTATCTTGGGCATGTCTCTCACCACATGAATAGAGTTGATGTTTACCATACTATAAAAGTTGGTGTGTCTCATTCGCTTGTGCCATAGTGATGAAGGGGGTAAATCATAAAACACACAACAACAAAAATTACACACAAAAAATAGGAATGTTCTTTTATTGATTTGGACAACACATTACATTATAGAAGCTCAAATATAATCAAAGGATGAATCCTACATAGGCTACAACACATTATAGCTTCCTATCTCCAGACTCTAGAATCTTCTACCTTCTATAGTCGCAAATCTATTAGGTTCTCTATTTTCCCATAGTTTCTTGATTCTACACTTTCCCCCTTATCTCTAATACTACCAAGGGTTCCCAAAAATGGTTATAAATAGCCCTTTTTGGCAGCCTCCAACAAAATTTTGAATCTTGCATCCCCCTCCAAAAACAAGTCAACTTATGGGAGCCATAACTTTTGATCTGGGTGTCTGATTGATGAACTATTTGAAGCAATGGAAAGATCATGGAGTGCTCTATGCACTAAGAATTAGATTTGCTAATTCTATCCATTTTTGGGGTTGTACAGGGCCATTTAGTGTCTTAAACCTAACTTTGAATAATTTTTAGGGGTTTCTCGGGAAACAGAAACTTTGAGATCTTTCAGCCTACAAATGATCTTCACCTAATTCCTTTGCCAAAGGTCTTATTTTTCATTTATGAAAATTCCTCTAAATTTTTGCTTCCATATATTCCTAAATGCAAACTTTCCAAAAATAGCAGTTTGTTATTTTGAGTAGTTTGGAAAAACTGAAAGTTCTACATCATTATTCAAGAGATTATGGAACCAAAAATATAAATTTTGAAAAAAAATGAAAACATCAGAAATTTTGAATCATCATCTTTTTTTGGGTGATGCAAGATTGCCCTTACACCACTGGATGCTCTTGCATTAGACACCCAAGGTAATTTTGAGAAGTGACCTTGTGTTTGAGGAAAATCCAAAACAGTCAACCTCTACCTTAGATAACTAGGAAGAATCTTCAATAGGCATTCCTGTTAAGGGAAATTATGCATAAATATCAATGAAATCAATAATACCCATAACTCAATGAAATATAAAATTAAAGAAGATCTAAAATGATGAACAATACCTCAACAAACCTCTTTAATTCATGACTTCCATTGATGGCCTATCGCAAATGATCTTGTATATGAATATGCCCTCAAAAGGTGCACTTCCTTGCTATTCCAAGATGTCAAGTGGGAATGGCCGTGATAGTTTACTGCAATGAAGATGAGCTTCACAATAATGGTAATGGTGATGTGGTAACAAGTTGATTGCAAGCAACAAAGGAATGACTTGGGTGCCAAAGGTGCGCTATAGTTCCTGTAGAGTAACAATACTAAAAGCTTGGATGACAGAAATTGAAGAAGAGGGTTCAATTTATAGACTCGCGAGAGAGAAGATCAATGGTATAGAAGACTTGAGAGAATGTGCGTGCATAGAAAGAAGACAAGTGTCACACAAAAGCTATTTTGTTTGAGCTAACTACTTTCTTTTATAAAGATAAGATATGCTTTCATAAATTAGAATGCTTGTTTTTTTTTAATTTAAGAGATATTGATAAAAACAAGGTTGATTGAGTTAGTTAAGTCAACTTGTGATTTGCTTTTGTATGATTTGTGAGAAATTAAATAATAAATTATTTAATTTTGTGTGCATGAAGAAGAAGACTTACTTTTAGAAGATTTGGAAGATATTTAGAAGAATTTAGAAGATAAGAAAGCAAATTAAATAACAAATTTATTTAATTGTTTGTGCATGATTTGGAAGAATAAATAAAATATTTGATTGTATTTTATTTTTAGAGATTGAGAGAATTTAATTAAATTTGATTTGATTTATTTAAATTTGGAAGAATTGACTTAATTAAATAATTAAGAATTATTTAAGTGTTTAGAAGAATTTAATTAAATAAAGGATGTTATTTAATTTTGACTTTAGAAGAGGTAATTAAATATTTTAATATTTAATTAACATAGAGGAATATGAATCGAATAAATAAATTTGTTTATTTATTTATTGATAGAAGAATTAGAATGGAATGAATATTAAGAATATTTATTTAGAGCAAGTCATGTCATTTTTAGGTGTATACACTTCCTTTCCACTTCACCAGATATTCTTCATATTGCCTATTCTGAGTACTCATTTCCACATGGATATCCAAGATCTCTTCTATCTCCTCTTTTGAAGTAGATGCTGGAATACTCCACTATTCTTCTGTTGGTCTATCCTCTGTTCCACCATGATATTCTATTAAATTAGCAATGTTGAACATAGAGGAAATATTGATCCTATTTAGCATCTCTACCTCATATGCATTTCCTAAATCATGCTTCTTCAAAATCTTGCATGGTCCAAATTTCTTCATTTTCAACTTATTATAGGTTCCAACTAGAAATCTCTCTTTTCTCAAGTGAACTATGACTTCATCTCCTACCTGAAATTCCTTATATCTTCTCTTCTAATATGTCTTAGCCTTGTACTAAATATTCATCTTATTAATGTACTTTCTCACCTCTTCATGTAAATTCTTTAGGTGTTCTGCAAAGTCTTCGTCTTCAACACTTGTCTTTTCTTCCTTGTTCATCTTCCTTAACTCTAAAGCATTTCTTAGACTACTCCCACATACAATCTAGAATGGTGATTTACTTGTACTCCTATTGAAAGAATTGTTGTAAGAAAATTCTACCTGTGGTAAAATCAAATCCCATCCTTTGGGCTTATCTCATGCTAAGCATCATAACAGGTTACCCAGACTCCAATTCACCACTTTTGTCTATCCATTAGTCTATGGATGGTGTGCAAAAATGAACTTTAAATCTGTCTTCATCTTCTTCCACAATGTCCTCCACAAATAACCAACAAACTTGGTATCTCGATTTGAAACTATGCTCTTAGGTAGACCATGTAGCCTCACCACCTCTCTAAAAAATAACTTTGCAATATGAACATCATCATTAGTTTTCTTACAAGGAATAAAATCTGTCATCTTCAAAAATCTATCCACCACCACAAAAATAGAATCATGTCCTCTCTGTGTCCTTGGTAAACCAAGAATAAAATCCATATTAATATCATTCTATGGCTTCTCTGGTATAGGTAATGGCTGATATAGCCATGTATTCTAACTTGTTCCTTTTGCCATCTGACACACTCTACAACTCTGCACAAATTTCCTCATATCTTGTTGTGACTGTGGCCAATAATAATTCTCACCAACAATAGCAATGGTCTTATCTTGACCAAAGTGTCTAGCTAATCCCCCACTATGCTTCTCCTTAATTAGGTTCTCTCTCATGGAACTCCTCGAAATGCACAACTAGCTTCCTCTAAACAGCATGCCATCTTAGATTATGAAATCCAACCATTTTATCCTATCCTAAGTAATAGGTTCCAAACAATCTTTCCAAGCCTCTGCAAAATTTGAATCTTTAGGATAAAAACTTTTGAGCTCATCGAATCCAACAACCTCTATCTTCATTTATGTCAACAAATTTTGCCTTCCGCTTAAGGCATCTACAACTCTATTTGATCTTCCACTCCTGTGTTTCAAAATAAAAGTATAACTCTACAAAAACTCAACCCATTTTAAATGCCTTTGGTTCAACTTCCCTTGACTATTAATTTATTACAAAGCTAGATGATCAGTATATAAAATAAACTCTTTTGGAAACAAATAATGTCTCCATTTATTCAAAGCTTGAACTATTGCATAAAACTCCTGATCATAAATAGAATACTTTTTCTTTACATCATTAAGATTCTCACTAAAATAGGCAAAGGGCTTACCTTCTTGACTCAAAACAGCTCCTATAGTACTGCCACTAGCATCACAATCTACCTAAAATACCTTATTGAAATCTGGAAGTGCCAAAACAGGTTGCTTTGTGACTTTCTACTTTAATGTATCAAAACTCTTGGTTGCTTTTGTTGTCCATTTAAACTCTTTTCTATCCCCTCTCATTGCCTCAGTTAGGGGTGCACAAATGATACTAAAATTCATGGTAAATTTTACATAAAAACTTGTCAAACCATGAAAATATTGTACCTCTATAGCACTCCTTGGCATGGGCCATTCGATGATAGCCCTTACTTTTTCTAGGTCCATCTTAAGACCTTCCTCTAAGACAACAAATCTAAAGTATACCAACTCCTTTGTAAAACTACATTTCTTCAGATTAATCAACAACTTCTCCTCCCTCATTTTCTCTAAAACTCTTCTAATATGCATCAGATGTTCATTGCAAGTCTTACTAAAAATCAAAATGTCATCTAAATAAATAATAACAAACTTTCCAAAAAATTCTTTCAATACCTTATTCATGAGCCGCATGAATGTGCTTGATGCATTGGTTAGACCAAATGGCATGAATAACCACTCATACAAACCTTCATTTGTCTTAAGGTTGTATTTCATTCATCTCCTTCTCTTATTTAGATCTGGTGATACCCACTCTTTAGATAAATTTTTGTAAAGCACTTGGATCCACTCAAACAATCCATTATGTCATCCATTCTGGTCAATGGAAATTTGTACTTGATTGTGATCTTGTTGATGGCTCAGGAATCTGTACACATTCTCTACTCTCCATCTTTCTTTGGTGCTAGTACTATAGGTATTGCACGTGGACTTAGGCTCTCCCTTATCAGTCCCTTCCTTAACTCATGAGCTTGTCTATTTAGCTCTTCATTATCTACAGGAGTCATTCTATGGGCTGCTTTATTTGGCAAACTAGCTCTTGGTATCAAGTCAATTTGGTGACTTATCTTTCTCACCAGTGATAAACCTTCTAGCACACTATCAAAAACAATATCCTAAAATTATTCCAATAGATCTAAGACTTTTGCCTATACATCTTCATATTTCTCCTAGTTGATCTTAGGAATCAATGCAAAGAAATGATGCTCGCGCTTCATACCCTCCAAAAATTTCCTACCATCTACAAAGCAAATTCTAGAAGTGCTACATATGTTTGCTTCCACCTCCTTCAAGGGTTTCAACTTATGATGAACTTCATCCTTTTAAAGAGAATAGGTGTTTGTAGGGCCATCATGGACAACACACCTATCATACTGTCACAACCTTCCTAATAGCATATGACATGCATCCATCGGTATGATGTCACACAGCACCTCATCATGGTAATCTCCAATCTTGAACTTGACAAAACACTACTCATTGACCAAAGCTCTATGGTCCTTCTACAACCATGCAATCCAATATGGATGTGGATGCCTTCTTCTTGTCAACTTCATCTTGTTAACCATCTCCTCTGAAACAAGATTGTCAGTGCTTCCACTATCAATAATAGTATCACAACACTTACCTTCACACTTCAACCTTGTGTAGAATAAAATCTTCCTTTGATATGGTTCTTTCTCCTCATTCAACAAGGTTCTTCTGACAACTAGGGTTTCTCCCCTTTCATCATCTTCGAAATGCTCAGATCGTGCATCTTCATCTACATGTGCAACTCATGCATTACCTCTAGGTTTCTTGTTTGTCCTTCCTTGATGTTGTAGACACTCGTATGCTCGATGTCCTTCTTCTACACATTGGAAATAGGTTCCTCTAAAACCTCCTGCCTAGGTTTGCCTCTTCCTCTTCCTCTTTTCTCACCATTGTTCTGGTCATGAGGGTAGTAGGCATTATCTCTCTAATTTTGACTGGTGACAGCTTCTTCACTTTTCTTTTGATCTTCATTATAGCCTCCATAGGATCTTCCTCCAGTCCTTCCACCTTGACCTTTTCCCCTTTGCTTGCTTTCAAATTTTTTATTCAATTTCTCTTCCACCTTCAGGGAAACTTGGTATGCATCTTCTATGGTGGTCATTCTGACTAGGTTCAACTCCTCTTGAATACTTAGCCTCAACCCATTAATGTAACTAGCTACTTTCACCTTGTTGGCCTCTACATGGCTTGTCTTGATAGTAATATTATAAAACTTCTCTATGTACTCCTTAATAGAGTTGTTACCTTTCTTTAATCCTTGCAGCTTCTTTAACAACTCCAATTCATAGTCCACAGGAATGAACCACTTCTTTATTTTTTCCACTATCTGATCCTACCTAGTAATCTTTCCTTTTCCTCTTCTATTTCTCTCTAACTGAACCTACTTCCATCAAATACTAGCATGGCCCTTCAACTTTGTTTTTGCAAACTTGACCTATTCTAGATCTTCTATATCTTCATGCTCAAAATATTCTTCCATATCATTGATCCAATCAATAAGCTCTTCTGGGTTGAGATTCCTAGATTAGGTAGAGACTTCAATCCTTCATCTCTATCCAATCTTTGAAATGGCCCTCAATAGCCTAACTTCTATAGGATCTCCTACAACTTCTTGTTCTTCCTCAGATAGCTCTTCTTTAGCTTCATCTTCATTTTCTTCTCTTGTTCTCAGCTCAAACCCTCTCCATAGCTCCTCTTGTAATGCATTGATTTGCCTTCATAGGGCTCTAAAACCCTCTTCCATCCAATCATTTCTCCCACCATGGTTTCTTTGTCAAGGTATTTTGATCTCTACAACAAACCCACAACCTCAAGTCCTAGTGCAAACTACCTCATGGTTGGCGATCTGTCTACACACTCAAGAACCCTTGCTTTGATACCACTTGATGAAGAGGGTAAATCATAAAACACACAATAACAAAAAATGCACATAGAAAATAGAACTTTTATTTTATTGATTTGCACAACACATTACATTATAGAAGCTCAAATACAATTTGAGGATGAATCCTCCATAGGCTGCAACACATTACAGCTTCATATCTCTAGACTCTAGAATCTTCCACCTTCTGTAGTACCAAGTCTACTAGGGGTTTTGTTTTCCCACCTTTTCTTGATTCTAAACTTTCCCCCTTATCTCTACTACTACCAAGGGTTCCAAAAAATGGTTATAAATAGCCTTTTTTGGCAGCCTCCAGCTAAATTTTAAATTTTGCATCTCCCTCCAAAAATAGGTCAACTTCTGAGAGACATAACTTTGAATATGGGTATCTAATTGATGAATTGTTTTAAGTACTAAAAATATCATGGAGTGCTCTAAGTGCTAAAAATGGGCTCTACCAATTCCATCCATTTTTGGGGTCATACGGGGCCATTTAGTGCCTCAAACCTAACTTTGAATAATTTGCAGGGTTTTTTTTAGGAAATGGAAACTTCATTATCTTTTAGCCCACAAATGATCTTTGCTTGATTCCTTTGACAAAGGTCTTATTTTTCATTTATGAATCTTCTTGTAAATTTTTTCTTCCATACGTGCCCAAATGTAAACTTTCCAATAAATAGTAGTTTGCTATTTTTAGTAGTTTGGAAAAACTGAAAGTTCTACATCATTATTCAAGCGATTATGGAACCAAAAATAATTTTTTTGAAAAGAAATGAAAACAACATCAGCAATTTTGAGTCATCTTTTTTTTGGGTGATGTAAGATTGCCCTTACATCACTAGATGCTCCTGCATCACATAGCCAACACTCACTAGATTGAGCCAATAAACATGTTCTTCCATTTACCTCCTTTAGATGATAGATATCACCATATGACTTGATACCTTCTACAACTAGTTTTATGGACTCTGCCTTCTTGTTTCCAAAACCTTTGGCATGAAAGGTAAGATTGTATCCTTTACTACACATCTGACTGACACTAAGAAGGTTATGCATTAACCCTTTGACATAGAGGACATCTGTAGTTCTAATCTTCCCATCAATAGTTATAGCACCCTTACTATAGATTTGTTTTGACTCATCACCACCAAAATTGATAGCTCCACCATTCCACTTCTCAAAGCTAATAAACTTCTCCTTGTCACCAGTCATATGATTAGAGCAACCACTGTCAATAACCCAATCCTTGGCTTCTTCTCTTGCATGAAAGGTAGTTCATACAACCATTGATCTATCATTTTTTTGGTCAGCTTGCAAGGCATCAGACTTTTCACATTTTTTGACATCATCCTTTTTTTCATCAACATTCAAGGCCATGAAAAGAGTTTCATCATTTGAGTCATCATGATCTGCATCTTTTGAAGAACAACTACTCTCTATGCAATCAATGATTCTTTTGAACTAGTCTTTCTTGTTACCACCTCTTGATTCTTTAAAAGAACATTTAGAAGCAAAATGATCAATCTTTCCATAGTTGAAACATTTGAAAGGTAACTTACCTCTGTATTTTCCAGTGCCTTTCTTCAAGGTTCTTACAAAGTTTGCTTCTACTTCATCATCTTGATCGGTTGCTTCATCTCATGTCTTCTTACTTTCTTTGAATGCAACTTTCTTCTTTGGATCCCTTTGTCAACTTATCTCATTTCAAAGGTTGTGAGAGAGCCAAATAATTGATCTATTGTATATTTATTTAAGTCCAGAGATTCCTCAATGGTAGACACCTTATGACTATAAGATTTAGGAAGAGATCTCAAAACTTTCTTCACAATCTCATCTTGTTTCACTTCCCCACCAGGACCTCTGATGCCATTGACTATTTCATCCACCCAGAGCATGTAACCAACAATGTCTTTATCTTCTATCATCCTTAGTGTTTCAAACTTGCTCTTGAAAATTTGCATCTTGGCTTACTTCACTTTACTGTCTCCTTCATAAACACTTTCAGGTCTATTCCAGACTTCCTGAGTAGATGTACAACCCATTACATTCATAAGTTTTGAATCAAATAGTGTAATCATGATAGCATTCTTTTCCTTGGCTTTGTTATCATACAAGTTATTCTCATCTGCATCTATAGGATCACTAGCAAGGATAATGTAACCCTTCTTGACTAATTGTCAAACACCATATGCTAGAGAAGATAAATAGTTTTCCATCCTTAACTTCCAAAAGGAACAATTTGTTCCATCAAACATAGGAACCTTGAGAGATCTATTACTAGCCACCCCAGACCTTCCTTAAGTGGTTAAGCTTCTTTTGAGTAACTTGGCTTTGATACCAATTGTTAGACAAACCAAGATACTGAGAGGGGGTTGAATCACTATCTAAACAAACTTCAAATCCTTTGGAGTAGATTAAAACTTAAGCATTATAGAATCAACATAAACATGAAAGGTCAACACAATGCACATCAACACATAACACCAGATGTACATGAAAAACCCAAGAAGGGAAAAACCATGGTGAGGATTAACTCACAATATATGAAGCTCAAAATTACAACTTTGTTTTAGGGCTATAACCCAAGGAAGCTACTACTCCCTGCTAACTTTGTTTTTAGGGATACAACCCAAGGAAGATTCTACTCCCAGAAGATTTTGTTTTAGGGTAACTTCCCAAGGAAGCTACTACTACCTATTGACTTTGTTTTAGGGTCACTCCCAAGGAAGCTACTACTCCTTGAATTGATAAACAAACTCAAAAATGATTATAGTATGATAGTCCTTCTATTGCCTGAAAACTAACATTGAAGCTCATACCTTTGATGATTACACTTCTACTTCTTCTGATGATTGGATCAATTAGGATCACTCTTCACTTCCCTCATGTGACAAAATTGTCTTCAAGATGAATCAAGACAGCCTCTAACACTTCTACTCTTTCTCCTTCAGTTGTACATCACAATGGATATAATATTCATACTTTGCTCTTAACACTTTCATATTTTCACTTTCACAATCATACCTTAACTAGATCAACTAGGTTCACAATATATACATGATATTACATTGATTATGTTAGCAACATAGTCAAGAGACACTGCTAAAAGAATGTTGTCATTGATGGCAACAAGGTTCGGTAAAGGTCTAGGAGACTAACTTAGTCAAAATGGCTAAGTATGGGCAAGCTATAGAAAATCAAAGATTGGGTCAGTATGCCTCTGCAGTTGAAGATCATTATATGCAGTTTAGGGATGTTGTTTATAGATATTTGGTGATCATGTTTTCCAAGTGTTCAAATTATGACTTCCTCTGGAAGTCATATGGTGAATTGTCTAAGTTTGGATGAACAAAATTAAGCCTGAAACAGTGTAAATTACTTGAGTATTTTGGTTCTTATTCCTTTGCTGTAGAGTATTTTCATTTGTGGTTCTAAGACAATATAGACACATGTCATAAGCATCTAAATTCATATTTGTAGCACTTGAAGTCCACTAGATCATATTTGACAAGTTCTCCAGTATCAACTTCTAATCTAATAGTATTTCTCTGTGATAGAACAACAATTCTGAGATCTGCATTTCCTTATGAAAGAATAGTATGCTCCATAGTTCTAAAGGTATGATAATATGTCCATAATGGATACTGGATATGATTTTTAGAGTTTCATATGGTTCACATTGAAAGTTATCATGTGACAGTTGAACTGGTCAAGTGTGTACTTGAGGGATAAGCCGACAAGCATGTTAGATCTATATGCGGTGAAGATATGTTCTTTGAACAATCAAACTAAGTGGTTTAATGACTAGTCCCAACCTATATGAAGACTATTGTATGTCTGTTTGGGTCCACATTGTTGTTTGTGCACAAGATCAAGCTGATAAGGTATAACATTTGTATACACATTTCATGTTTGGCTTGCCGACCTGACTGTGAAATGAATCTTGCTATGAATATATATACTTGATGGATTTCAGTGTTGAAGGTATGGAGAAGTGCAAATAAAATGTGTGCGATCTAAGGCAGTTTTGTGATCAGAAAAAGATAGTAAAAGTAGAAGGGCAGAGCACATGTGAAGCAAAGAAGAAAAGTAGGGCAAACATTATGAAGACATTTGAGTTTGATACTGAGCTATTAATAGAATTGCAGTAGTCATCTCTTGGAAGTGAGCCAATCCTTCTTTTATCATCTCTTCTATTTTCTTGGCAGTGAGCTTATTGTAGTGAGCACTTCTTTAGATAGTGAGTCCTTGGGCAGTGAGCCTTCATGTAATTCAGTATTGCTATCATAATATATTGTGATCTAACACTCACCGTGGTTTTTCCCTTTTTGGGGTTTTCCACATAAAAATCTTAGTGTCTATGTCTTATGTCTTTATGGTTGTTGTTCTTATGTTTGTTTTACTTTCATCTTATTGAATGTGGTAAATGGATTAATAAATATGTGAAAGAGAATTTTTATAGAATATTGATTCACCCCCCTCTCAATATTCATTGTGATCAACAATTGGTATCAGAGCAAGGTTCCTTGAAAGAAGTCTAATAGCTTGAGGAAGATTTGGGAAAGAATACTCATGGCAGCCAGAAGGTATCCTGCTCTAGGCAATGTCACAATTGATCAAGAATTAAAAACAACTCTTGAAGATATTGATAAGTATGAAGTAGAAATCTAGGATTTGAAGGAAAATGTCAAAGAAGAAGATGAATGCATCCTAAAGCTAACAGAGCAAGTTAATAGATCAAAGGATATGAATATAGAGCTAAGTCAGTAGTTGATTGAAGCAAATGACACTCTAAGTAATTTATTAAGGTTGGTTAAAGAGAAAGAAAAAGCTGAGGAACATTTGAATCAAATTTTGAAAGTTAAGTCTGAGGAATGTGAAAATTTGGGAAAAGATGTGTTCCTTCTAAAATATGATCTGGAAGTAGCTAATAGCTATAAAGAAAATTTCAAAATAAGCTCTACAAAGCTTGAGGAGTTGATTGAAAGTCAGAAGAGTTTATATGATAAGAAAGGCTTGGGATTTGAAAAAAGAGAAAGTTTTAGATCAAGTCAAAAAAACATTATGATGAAGAAAAACAAAGGAAACTAGTTTTGGAATCAAAGAAGAATACCTTCGGTCAGGCAGCCAAATGCTCAAATGTACCCATCTTTCAATGGCTATTGTTTTAATTGCAATAAGTTTGGTCACAAGGCTACTCAATGTAGGAGTAGAATAAATCAGAATGTTCCATCATTCTCTGGTCAATGTTACAATTGTAAGAAAATTGGTCATAGATCAAATGAATGCAGAAGTCTTAACAATGTAAGGAATACTCAATCCTTCAATGAAAAGTGTTTTGCATGCAATAGATTTGGGCATATGGCTAACCAATGTAGAACAAGAATGAATCCAATCAATAGAAGGAATCAAGGATAGAGAAATGTGGTATGCTACAATTGCAATAAGTTTGGACATGCTGCAAGATTTTGAAAATCCAAGAATGAGAAAAGAGATTGTCCTACAGAGAAGAGGAAAATAGAGCAGAGAGAATATAAAGGTAAGAACAAGATTTATCCAATAGAAATCAAGAAGGAAATGAGCATGGTCTGGCACACCAGTCTCTGGTGCAGATACTTCCTTCGAGAAGTAAATTGGGAGCTCTAGCTCAAGGGGAGCTATATTGAAAACTCAAATCCCCTAGCCAGATATTCAATGCTAGGATCTAGCACAAAGATATGATGAAAAGCTTCATATGATAGATCTTTTAAAATAAATTATGGTAGAAGAGGATCAAATGTGGAGCATTCCAAAACAATCTTGATTAACTGGGCTTAACAGAGAAGTGTTTGACAACTTTTTCAAGGACTACATTTATGACGATTAGGTTAAGGAATCAAAGGTTAAAAGGCTTGGATTCAAAAGGTTAATCACTTTACATTCAAACTATCAAGTGTCTAAGAAAAACTCAAGCAAAATTCTAGGCAACTACAATGATCTCCAAAGTAATTCAAAGAAAGCCAAATTGATCTCAAGTGAAGAAAACCCTATTTCGGCAAAAGAGGTGTTTTTGATTAAAACCCTACTATAAATTTGTTTAACTCTTTGTGGAAATGGAAACACCACAAGTGGTTGATATAACTAAGAGACTGAGACCAAAATTCAAGAAACACCCCTTCAAACCAACATATGTCAATCAAATGGGTGCATTTTTAGGTATACCATATGGTGTAATACATGTCGAGGATGTTAGGACTTACATTCATGTTGCCCTAGAAGAACATGGTGACAGTAAATTCACATATTTATATCTAAAACATTTAAGTGGTGACCAATTTGAGTTGAAAGAAGAATATAAGGCTTTGGAAATGAAGAAATTCCTTTAGTACAAAGACTTCCCAACATTCGCAAAGGATGAATGGGTCTGGTATGTTCTGAGTAAGATCCATGATGAATTCATGTGGTTGGAGAGACCATTCATGATCACAAAGGAGGAAATAAGAGCTATGACTGGATTAAGCTCCACCAGTATAGTACCAGTATTAAAATCTGTAAAGAATGAAACAGTGATAGTGGCCACTAGAGCTAAATTTGACAAAAGGGCATTGACAATCAATGATATTGAAGACCATGTTCTAAGGTTTGCATCCATGGTGCTAGGTTACAAAATCTACTTCACAAACTGGGAGAATTTTGTCTCGGGTACTACTATGTACACTACTTATCAAATGATCAAGGAGAATACAAACTATGACCTCTATGAATTGTTATGACAACAATTAATGGAAAACCTAAAGAAGACAAAGGATAAAAATACCCCTTCAAGTTTGGTAAGTTGATCATCTACTTATTCTTCTATTTCATGCATGAATTACCAAGTATGAAGAATTTGTTCTAGTTAAATAGTCAACCAATTGTAGTGCAAATTAGAAATCATCTAAGCAGTATAGGAAGTCATGATGCACAGACTATAGTCCTATGGGGCTATTTCAAGAACTTCCAAAGGGTAATGCAATCTAGGGAAAGGATCCCTAAGACAATTGTGGAAAAATATAAAAATGATATATGCTTCATTGTTAACAAGGATCAGTGAATGATGTAGGTTGTTGAGCTTAGAATAGTCTAGATTATGCCAATGAGGTATGAAGTAGCAACTGATGTGTTAGATGGATATGCCTAGCACATGTTAAGCAAACCTAGGGATACCTCAGAGGATAGATTTGGCACATATGAAGAGCTATCTGTAAAAATTTCATGTTGAACTAAGGAAGCCTAAAATCTAGAAAAAGGATAAGAAAATGCCAGAAGAATATGCACAAAGCAAAGGATTCACCAAAGAGCAAATATCAGCCACAAGAGCTAGAGCTAAAGTAGAAAGAACAGCTAAGAAAAATAGAAGGAGCAACAAAAGGAAGCTAATAAATCTCTAAAAGTTCAAGTGGTGCAACAATAGGCACCTGTTGCACCAAAAAGAACAAGAGGTGCAAGTTCCTTTGGAACAACATCTAAATCCTTTGGTATTCCCTCCTCAACAACTGTAGAAGTGCAAATAGGCAAAAGGAAGAAGACCAAAGGTCAAAGAGTGTATGTCAATGTTGGTACAGTTGATGATGAGGAAACTGAGACCAATAAAGAGGTGAAGAAGATGAAGGCACAGAGTGTACCACCCTCCATTTCTTAGCAAGGAAAATCCTCTAGTGCCACAAAAAGGAAGACCTCCAATAAGGATATAGGGAGAAAGAAGGCTAAGACTAAAGCACCTGTAGAAGACTAGACTACAATGAGTCTCAAGGAAGTATAGAAGGCCATTATAGTTGATGGCAATCTAAAACCAATTGCCCAACTATATGATGAGTTCGACGATGCTAATAAAAAGGTCATTGAGGTTGTTGTCATCCAATACTTGGATATATATAATAAATCTCTCATTGAAATAATTATTGATCTCCCAGAAAGCTTGGGAAGTATAATGCCTGCAAGGAAAGAAGCTTCTATGGCCAAGGACATTGAGCTTAGAGAGCATATATTAATAAAGCTATGTCCTGAAATCACCCCAAAAGAAAAGGCAAAAATCCCCAAAGAACTTCATAAAGAATTCAGAACAAAGAGGAGAATGAACACTCTAATGACAGATGACATTGAGAAAGTAGTTAAAGAAGCTAAGGAGATCACCCTAAGAGTGTTGAAGGAATTTCATCTCTCAACCATAAATGATAATGAAGAAATAAATGTTGGAGATGACATATCTATTCTGGATGTTAGCATGGACCAAGGCCCAGACAAAAATAATGAAGAGATGAAAGAAAAGGAAAATCAAGCCCCTACTACTGGCAATCTAGACACTGTAAAAAGGGATCAAACTATAACAAGTCCTCCTCTAGATTGACAAACTGATGAGAAGATTGATGAGCAAATCAAAGTTGATGATCAAGATTTTGACCAAGATAAGATGAGCCCTATACTGGAGCAAAATGCTAATGGAAATGAGGCTATGGATCTAGATCCTCTAGAGAAAAATAAAGAAGTCTCTAATATAGCAAGAGACACTGCTAAGTCTATTAAGGAATTTTTGGAAAGAGAAAAACAAGTCTTGGATGAGCCTGAGCTTTTGCAAGGTCAAATAAACTTGGACTCAATGTCCCCTGTGCAGAAATTTAAATTGGTATCAATTGTGCAAGAAAAGGCATAGGAAAAAATATTGAAGTCACATATAGAGGATAGTGAACTCATTGGTGTGGCATCCAACATTTTCGAGAAGTTGATGCCATCATATCAAAAGGATACATCAATGTCTTCAACAAATCAACTGAAGGGACTCGTAAACTCAATAAGTGTGTATTTTGAAACTTTTGAAAAGTCTACAGAAATGAAAGTAAGAAAAGAGTTTGATGAGAAGAGATTAAGTGAGTTGAAGACCATATTGATCAATGACAAAAATTTATTAGATGATGGAATAAAAGGTATATAGAGTGCTATTAAAGAAGCTTGTAATTTGTACAAATTTTGTTTATCATGGCTGGAAGCCACAAAGGAGTTAGAAGAAAAGATCAAGGATCTAAAATTGTAGCTAACAAATATTTCTAAGTCATTTGATTTGGCAATTGAGTCAATAAGTAGCAAAGAGATACAAGTTATCAATATTCATAATGACTTATGTAATCTAATGAATAAGAGGGATCAAATAAAAAATAGAATGTGTCAGTTGAGAGGACTAATAAGTCCTAAGCTTGACTCAATGTGAAATCTTGCAGTAGAAGCATTGTAGGTAAGTGCACTAATTGACACACCCTTTAATATACAAAAGGTAGAAAAAATTGGTCTTCCTAATAAATGGCCATATTCAAATTATGGAATGGAGAGTTAGCTCAAATCAAAACCATTTTCCATGGAATCCTGCAACCGACAACAAATTATGTTAAAGATTGTACCTGTACCTATGTGGCAGAATATAACATTTTTTGCATTTTTTACTATCTTGACACAATTTTGACTCTTGTACATACATCTTTTCCATTGATGTCAAAGGGGGAGAAGAAAACTAGTGAAAAATGGACAAACTCCTAAGGGGGAAAAGAAAAATAAGGTGTATATAGTAAGGAAGAGTAGACAAGCATTTTTCACTAACTGTTGCCATCAATGCCAAAGGGGGAGATTGTTGGCAACATAGTAAAGAGACACTGCTGATAGAATGTTGTCATTGATGGCAATAAGGTTTGGTAAAGGTCTAGAAGACTAACTTAGTCAAAATGGCTAAGTATGGGCAAGATACAAAATATCAGGGATTGGGTCAATATGCCTCTGTATTTGAAGATCATTATATGTGGTTTAGGTATGTTGTTCATAGATATTTGGTTATCACATTTTCCAAGTGTTAAAGTTCTGACTTCCTCCAAAAGTCATATGGTGAATTGTCTAAGTCTGAATGAACAGAGTTAAACCTAAAACAGTGTAAAGCACCTGAGTATTTTGGTCTGCATTCCTCTGCTATAGAGTATTTTGATTTGTGGTTCTAAGACAATATAGACACATGTCATAAGCATCTAAATTCAGAATTGTAGCACTTGAAGTCCGCTAGATCATATTTCACAAGTTCTCTAGTATCGGCTTCCAGTCTTACAGTATTTCTCTGTGATAGAACAATAGTTCTGAGATCCGCATTTCTCTATGAAAGAATATTATGCTCAACGGTTCTCAAGGTATGTTAAAAGTTCCATAATGGATATTGGATATGATTTTCAGAGTCTCATATGGTCCGCATTGGAAGTTATGATGTGATAGTTGAACTAGTCAAGTGTGTACTTAAGGGATAAGCCAACAGGCATGTTAGATCTATATGCGGTGAAGATATATTATTTAAACAATCAATCTAAGTGGTTGAATGATTGGTCCCAACCTATATGAAGACTATTTTATGTCTATTTGGGTCCACATTGTTGTTGTGCACAAGATCAAGCCGACAAGGTATAACATTTGTATACACATTTCATGTTTGGCTTGCCAACCTGATTGTGAAATGAATCTTGCTGCAAATATATATACTTGACGGATTTTGATATTGAAGGTATGGAGAAGTGTGAATAAAGTGTGAATAAAATGTGTGTGTGATCTAAGGCAGTTTTGTGACCAGAAAAAGATAGCAAAAGTAGAAGGGTAGAGCATATGTGAAGCAAAATAGAAAATTAGGGTAGACATTATGAAGACATTTGAGTATGTATACTGAGCTATTAATGGAACTACACTTCAGCATTTTGTAGATGCATTTGCAGCAGTCATCTCTTGGTAGTGAGCCAATCCTTCTTCTATCATCTCTTCTATTTTCTTGGCAGTGAGCCTATTGTAGTGAGCACTTCTTTGGATAGTAAGTCCTTGGGCAGTGAGCCTTCATGTAATTTGGTATTGTTATCACAATATATTATGAGCTAACACTCACCGTGGGTTTTCTCTTTTTAGAGTTTTCCACATAAAAATCCTGGTGTCTATGTGTTATGTCTTTATGGTTATTGTTCTTATGTTTGTTTTGCTTTCATCTTATTGAATGTGGTAAATGGATTAATAAATATGTGAAAGAGAAGTTTTATAGAATACTAATTCACCCCCCCTCTCAGTGTTTATTGTGATCAACAAATTATATTGCAAGTTGGCTGATACAACAAGAATATTACAATTTACAAGTCGGCCTGAGATTACATATCATGAAACATGCATAGGACAAGCCCTATCATGAATTACACACTACTCTAGGAGAAGAAATTTGCCTTGCAAACCCCAACACATGCTTAGCCCAGTCCTAAATATTCTTCATAGCATCATCCTTCAAAATGTAACATTCACACATCACACTCATTTGAAATAGGATGGTCTTAAGAAGGAAAACATGAGACTTGAAGCATAACGATCACAACTACTTGAAAACCATGTGTGGTACTAGAAACAAGAAAGAACTTCATGAAATTCTTCTAGACGAGTCTTCATGACTCATACAAAATCTTCAGATACACCTCTAACTCCACATAGTAAAAACATTGTGCCACATACCTTCAAACATGTACTCTGAGATCAAGAAGCCATCAAGAACACACTATCTTCAAACTGTCAATTACAAAACACTCTTCCGGTAATCCAAACAGCATGAAACTTAGAACATACAAGATTTGGCACTATTTGAAGCTATCTTCAAATCCATAGAAGTACAACATCAACAACATGAAATACAGAGCATTCTCCCAGACAATCTTCAAAGCAGTCTTCGTATAGTAGAAACTTTCATCAACATCTAGAGGCCAAAACTTCCTTGTATCAACACATGCATTCTTAGGACCAACAGGAGAGAGCATACAACATGCTTCAGACTATTAGAAACATTTTCCCAACATCATCCACACATCTGATCATCTTAGTGCTTCTAATTCCCATCTTAATATGCCAACTTAAAGCTTCTAATCCCCATATTAATATGTCTCTTTTGCTATCAACAATCATACTCAATGAATACTATCTCTATTGACTAAGAACATCAAAAACATGGCATCTAACTATGAACTTCTAATTCCCATCTTAATATGTCTTGTCTACAGTCACTGGACAAGACATGACATCCAACCATGAACTATATCTTCTCTGTTAGATAGGACATGACATCCAACCATGAACTTCTAATTCCCATCTTAATATATCTTCTTTGCAGTCACTAGATAAGACATGAAATCCAACCATGAACATCATTATCATCACTTAGTAATCATACGTGCAACCATCATCCTTATCAACATCATCCATCACCACATGAGAGTGTTGACATCAATGAAAACCTTATGATAGTGTTGACATCAATGACAACCTTAGGAACCATATGGGTAACAATACAAACCTCCTTACTTGTGAAAAAAATATTTATGTACAATATCAAAATGTCATCTTTTTTGATGTCTTTACCATTTGGACATACATTGTTAGCTTGTAGTATTTCCCCTTATGAACCTTGCTTATCTATGGCATATAGGCTAAATTGCTTCTTGATTATAACAATATTTAATTAACTAATATCAATTTTTTATCAATTCGCTTGCCATGCAAAATTATCCAAGGTTTTTATCAAATTATTTCATATAAAAGATAATTTATCTAAAATTGTATCCTATACATATGACAATTCTTATATTTATGTCATCTTTTACTTTTAGAGATGATGATTTTCCTTAACATCCAAGAGAAAACATCCTCTATGGTTATAATAGAATAGTAATAAATTTATGTTTTTAAGTGTTGCTTATCAAAGATTTTTTAACTATTATAATAGTAGATATCTCTAAATTTAGTTTTAATATGTTCAAACATAGAGCATGATGTATTATGGCTCATTTAGCTTTAGTATCTCTTAAGACATGTTAGATTTATAACAAGTGAAGTTAGTCTTTAAACTTTCATAGATCTAGTGATAGAAGGATTTCTATTTATGGCCTCTCTAATGTATTTTTTTAGCCCTTTCCACTAGCATCTTACCATACTCCTATAATCCTTGGGACCTAAATGAGTATTATATGATAGTTAGATAAGTTAACCAAAGGGATCTGAGAAAGTAAATACACTCCATCATAAATATTACTACCAGATCTAAATGACCTAGGAAATTTGGAAGCTCAATCATAAGAATGGCATATTTTTCTTGAAGTTGTCATGCACTTAGTTTTTTTTTTTATTAAAAGTGTAAAAAATTCCACAGAGGTCATAATGAATTAGATTGAGGGTATCACAATTGTTAAAATTTTCAAAATAATAATAATATGAATATCTCTACTTTTGTAATACAATTATCAACAAAAAAGAATAAATTCCTTTATCTCCTACTTTACCTTCAACAAGTATTGCATATAAAATGCCAACTCCAATAACAAAAAAAAAAAAAAAACCTCCCTTTGATGCTAATGTGAGCATATCAAGTCATAGCAAAGGAAAATTCATACCATAAGACATATGTGGGGATAAATCTAGATACAAAACTATCAATATCTTCCAATGTTGTTAGATGACTTTACTAGAATTAGGCTCAAATATTGAGTAAACATAACTATTTGATTAGAGATATGAATATTAATAATTTAACCTTATCAATCTAAAAAAATGATTCTATCAATTTTAAATTATTGAGACAAGGACGTTAGTATTTCAATATTGTAATGGGAAATCATCATTTTCATATAAATTATCTAACTTATCTAAAGTAATGAAGTAAGAAGAATGATTAATATAAATATAAGCTTACCATTTCTTGACATCTTTCCTCTTGGCTTACCAACCACACTCATTACAACATAACAAATATTGATTTGACATTGAACTACATCAACAAAAATCTAATTAACATTGTCTTGAATGTCACTTGTAAGATCCATGGCACATCACATTGTCCAAACTCAATAGTGGTGGAAATGACTTCTTAACACATTTTGTCAAGACAAATGTCGCTTCAATCTCAATTTTGTTTCCTAATTTTCTAATCAAATCACTTCACTAAAAATAACATCAATATTATGGAAAAGACTAAATATTTAGTAATTATTACGGAAATATTTAAATAAAATACATACATTTAGGCTCAAATCAACATACACTATATGTCAATCAAAAGATTGTAATCATTTATATTTGGGTCCATGAGACAAGTTATGGTACTATTCACTATTTTCTAATACTAATCCGATCGGCTCTTTCCTTAAAGGCCACCTATATTCATTTAATATTTCTTATTTTGTCTTTCAAAGAGGAGACAGACCAATTTAGTTAAAGAGGTAGGTAATGCTAAACTTTCCTTTTGAACTAATTTAAGGGAGATGGCCCAATCATGGGCATAGCACTAATCGTGGGTATAGTATGTGATAGCCTAGGGCCCACTTTTGGGCAATAAAAATGCCAGAAAAAACTAGAAAAGTGCTTTTTATTATGATAGGGATAGGTTCATATAAAATTCAAAATATGTCCTATCATAGGTAGAGTATTTTTTTACCACCTTCTCAATATTAGGTGAATGCAACTTGATATTTATTTGCCACCATCCCAATATAAAGTGAATGCAAGTAGACAAACTTATTTCCACAATATAAATAATTTTTGCTACCTTCCCAATAAAAGGTTATTGGGAATGGTTTATTTTTTAACCAAAATATATGTCTTATTGCATTAAAAGTGAGTTGACATGTACATAAGTCATTGTCAACTAACCAAGATGTAAATATATTTAACAAAATACATTAAAACATGTTCCATTTCTCATCTTTTTTTTTACAAACTACTAGTTCCACCATGTTCATAATCACCAATCTTTTTGTGAATTTACCTACAAAAATTAAGAAAAATAAACTCTCAAGCTCACTATGCATTGCAATTTTTCAATAAAACATATAATTATTATACTATTTTATAGAAATAAACATAAAATTAAAATAATAAAAACAAAATATTAAAACTGGTTAGAAATACATTTTTTTTAATATCATTTCAAATTCTTGCTCTGCATTGAACCAACTCAGTGATTAGTAAACAACATACAATTCTAACTGTTACAATTAAAAGAATGATACAAATTGAAACAACAAATTCATACATGTAATAGTGAGTGAAATTTAAGACACATTTTAGCAATTTCATGGCAATTTTTGAAAAATGCACAGTAAACATTGATACACGTGCTTAAAAAATGCTAGGAAAAAAATGGGAGGGTGTCATCTTGACTGTCAACAATGAAACAAGCAATGATCAAGGTTATGTGTGCAATGAAACATGCAATACATGGTATACTATCATATCCCCAATTCTACCTTTTATAAACACTAGAGTGATCATGTTAAACCCTTCCTCAAACAGCACAATGATACAAATATATATAAACTTCAAACAATGGTATGATACAGATAAAGCTTAAAACAACAATATAAAATAACTTGAAAGAGTAGTATGCTATAGATAAATCTTAAAACAACAATATGAAATATCTTGAAAGACTGGTATGATACAGATAAATCTTAAAACACCATTATGAAATAACTTGAAATAGCAGTATGATACAGATAAATCTTAAAAAAATAATATGAAATATCTTGAAAGACTAGTATGATACAGATAAATCTTAAAACAACAATATGAAATAACTTGAAATAGTAGTATGATACAGGAAAGGGTTTGAAATATTTCTATCATACTATTGTTTCAAGTTATGTAAATGTTTCATAATGTTGTTTTAGAAATGGTTACCATACATTTTACAGTAATTTAGGAACAAACAAAGCATACATCTAACTAAGTTCAATGTAAATACTATACCAGGACTGGGCCTCTTTAGTATGTGACATATGACATATGGTGGGTATAGTGTGACAGCCTGGTATAGGAAACTATATCTAGATAGGAAACTTATGTAAGGGAGAGGGAGAGGTGGTGGGTAGGGCGATGTTCAGTGAGGGGTCCATGTCAACAGCTATTGAGATGGAATTTTTTTTTTGCAACATCCCTTGATAGTCGAGATGGCACCGCCCCATATATATATATATCAACTCAGCTATATCTATCTATATATCTGACTCAGCTATATCTATATATCTATCTATATATCTGACTTAGCTATATCTATCTATATTTTCTAAGCTTTTACATTCATACTATTATAGGAAAGAGTTTGAAATATTACCATCATACTATTGTTTCAAGCTATGTAAATGTTTCATAATGTTGTTTCAAAAATGATTACCATACATGTTACAGTAATTGAAGAACAAACAAAGCATACATCTAATTAAGTTGAATGTAAATGAAGAAGGGTATAGTAAACTTATGTAATTGAAGAACAAACTAACCATGCATCTTATTGAGTTGTTTGCAAATGATCAAGGGTGTGTGTGCAATGAAACAAAAAATGCATGTTATACTATCATATCCCCAATTCTAACTCTTACATAATAAACAATGATACAAACTAAAACAACAAATTAATACATGTAAGAGTGAGAGTAATTGAAGAACCAACTGATACGGCATTATGATACTCATATATAATTGTTCTCATGGATGGATTATTTGAGAAGCTAAAGAAAGACTAAGCCAATGGTGTGCATGCCAAGGTGGTAGGCATTAAGACCGTCGGCGGTAGAATGTTGGGCAGTTAATGCACATTAACTGGTAGTATGTTGAGTTAGTACTAGCGTGGCGCTAACCCATGAAGGATAATACACATGTCCAATATCAGTCGATGGCACATTTTACTACTCAAAAACTCAAATGTCAAGAGATATATATATATATATATACATTGCAAAGATAGAAAAATGAGTAAGTTTAATGAAAATGAACAAGGATATAGGAAACATACGTATCTATGTATCTTTGCAATATATATATATATATATATACCATAATGCTATATTGGAAAGGGTTGGAAATATTTGTACCATACTACAGTTTGAAGGTATATAAACATAACATAGTTAACTTTAAGGGAGAGTGCTCGATATTTGATTGGGGTTGTTTTGGAAGTATAGAATGTGAGAACATAAACATGGGCTATGAAACAACAAATTTGATTCATTTAAATGTAAATGGACAAGGAATTTGAAAGTAATGAAATCATACATGAATGCATAAGATAAACTAAAGACAGGTTTGAGTCTTACTGTAAAAGCTAAAGGAGAAGACTACATTGCTTTGGAGGAGCTCATTGTCAATCAGTTGTATTGAGCACAAAGTAAGAAATTTGAATTTGTGAATAAATAGCTTGCATCGCACAATTGAGCATTGCTTGTATAAATAAATAGGTTGATAGAATTTGAATAGATAGCAAGTGGAGAATTTTGAATATACATAATTTTAAATTAGGCATATGCATATGCATAATACATATATGTGTAGACACCTAAAAATGACCATATCTTCACATCACTTGCATTTCTGCCAAATCACCTGCATTTCAATGTTAATTAAATAATCTAATTATTTAATTAATTTCATCAATTTCTTTCAAATCACATATTTTTGACATTAATTAAATAAATTCAATTATTTAATTAGTTCATCACAAATTCTCTCTTATCTACAATTAAATAATTTACATTATTTAATTAAATCAAATTATTCTTCCAAATTTAAATAAATCATGCAAATTTATTTAAATTATCTCAATCCTCTAAAAATAAATAAAATCAAGTATTTTATTTATAATCTTCATATTTTATTTATTCCTCTATCATGCACAATCAATTAAATAAATTTATTTATTTAATTTCAATTATCTTTCCAATTCCTCTAAAAAATCATGTTAACTCATGTGAACAATCAGTCTTATTTTTAGAACTCTAAAAAAAGACAAATCTAAAGTTAAGTTAATTGGCTTTAATTTATCTTGTTTTCATCAACTCATGAATTAGAAAAAAAAGTATTCTAATTTATGATATCAAAATCTATCTTTATCAAAAAAGCAATTATCTTAATAAAAATACCCTTTTTGGAGTGACACATGTCGTGTGCACATTCATCATGAGTTATTTGATTTATCTCAACCATTCATTCTATGGATTTATTTCATCTATTGATTGATCATGTTTGAAGCCTATATAAACCCCCCTCATCTCCTTCACAAATCCTCTTCGATCACTTATTCTCAGGCATCCTTTACAGTGCATTGAGCATACATTGCATCGTTAAGCACCTTACGATCTTTTGACATCGACCTTTTGAGCACGAATACCCCTACATTCGCTTGTTGCAACCATGGTTTCACAACGTTATTGAGCAATCTACATATCTACAAAGAGAACAATACAATCTAGGTGAAGTCTTTCTTGTTTTATTTGATTTATTCATTGATATTGGCTTTTTACTTAGATCGATCTCTTTATGTTATGGATTATTGAGTTGTTATTAACATTGCTTTGATTTTATCATTTGACCTCTTAATTTTTCTCATACACATTCTGGCATGCTCGGTGGGACCCACTAATCCCTTTTTTCTTTGAGAAATTAATTTTTTTAAAGTACAGTATGGAACAGTGCACCTAACACAGAAAAGCGCTATTGGTAGTATAGTAAAGCACTTTTGGCATACCAATATAGTGCCCTTAGGTGATTCTGTGCTACCTTATGGAAACACAGTACCTTGCTTTTGGTACCACAACACAGCGTAGTTGGTTTAACAGTAAAGCACTTCTTGTATCCTAGTTTTGTTGATCTTATATTGTGATTCATAGGGTTCTAAACTCATTATATCTATCATTCGTTGACTGACAAGCTGATTTATTTTTCTTTTAATTATCATTTATATTGCCTAAGCTAACATATTTAGGAGTATTAGCATTTTTTGAGTTAACCTATCATTTTGTGGCATCTTATGAGTAGTTCTTGATTCCAAGATACAGATCCTATCATTCATTACATCCTAGATCTTCAAGTCAACCATTACATCATCTTTTGATCTAGCTTTTTTAACAAAATCTAACTTTATCTAGATCTGGGGCAACAAAGTGCATTTGGAAGCATAGTACAGTACTTTTGGTAGTGCAATACAGCACGTCGGGTAGCATAGTGGGTCGCTTTTGGTTCTACAACAACTCGCTTTCAGTCACATAGTGCAGCACTTTTGGTTATATAGTAAAGTGCTTTTGGTCAATTGATTTATCTTTTTTTGCTAACTTTTGAGTTTGTGTGGAACTAATCAAATTGTTGCAGCTTCTTATCACTCAAACAGAGCAAATGGGGTTCTCTAACATGTTCATATAGGACAAGCTTTGAAGAATTGCCAAAATTATCAAATCTAGGTCTTAGGAACATATTTCTTTTTTAAGGGACAATTGAACAAATCATCTTTACAATCTTAGAAAACATATTGCTTTCTTAAGGGACAAAACATTTTTTTGCAATCTAAGTCTTAGGAACATATTGCTTTCTTAAGAGACAATGGACATGAATGCAAGAACACCTCAATTTTCTAAGGGACAATGGACATGAATTCCAAACACTTCAATTTCATAAGGGACAATTTACAACTACAATCGCGTGTGTGCCTAATTTAGTTGCACCTTATTTTTCTTATAACGGGACAATTAAACCTTTATTTGATGTGCTTTCTCTTACATTTCAGTTATTCCTTTAGAAGGGTCTACTTTTGGATTTTGCTTCATCCAAAAGGGATGACCCTGAGCAAAGTTTTCCTTTAAACTTATATATAAGAGGGATAAGGAAAAAGCCAAGTCCTAACCGACGTCAGCCTTATCTTGTGGTGCCAAATCGAAAAGAGGTGTACTAGCACTTTGTGGAAACAATTTTTACATTGTGCAAAGTGTTTAATACTCTTATTAGGATTGGTTAAAGCTTTTAGTAGCTTGTCACATTTCTTCTAAGGCATTGGTCCCTCAAAGTTACTAAGAACCAATCTAGATAGTGACTACCCGATCCACATCTGAACGTTGTGGTAATCATCAATGCAAGGGGAATCGATTTAAGCTCTCAAGACACTCACCATTAGCTCCCACGAGAAGAGATAGTATTCCCTCAGCCATAAAGCTCTTGTGACCTACTTGAGCTTTCTGAGGGGAGGGTGAGATATCCCTACCTATCATCTCTCGCAAAGATACAAATGTCTAACACCTTTATGGAATGACATTTGGTAGACAGAGAATTAAGTTGTGAACTAAACTACCACAATGAACCTTTATCTCTAGGGATAAAAAGTGCTTGATATTATTTACAATTGTCTTATACCCATAGAAACATTGGGCTTTTTGTGAGCCTCGAACATACACTAATTGTTGTGTCTTTGATGTGTTTTCTCTTGCCAAAGCAAATCTAATCAAAATCAAAACAAAATCTATCAAAATTTGCCTTATAAACATCACAGACACTACTTAGTGCCTTTGGTATAACAGCAGCTCACCTTTGGTATAGCAATAGCTCGCCTTTGGTATAACAATAGCTCGCCTTTGGTATAACAATACTTCGCCTCTAGAAAACCTACTTCAGTGCATTTGGTATAACAGTAGCTTGCTTTTGGTATAACAGTAGCTTGCTTTTGGTATAACAGTAGCTCGCCTTTGGTATAATAGTACCTCGCCTTTGACAGCTTAGTCCAATGCCTTTGGTAACACAGTAGATCCCTTTTGGTAACACAGTCTTGTGTCTTTGGTCAAATAGTACAATGCCTTTGGTCCAGTAAACTGTTCATCAAAATTGTCTTTTCCAAACAAACATAGAAAAAATTCTAGCAAGCATCTCAAACAGAGTATCCTAGTGCATCCCATGGTAACCACTAGACTCCAGCAAACTATGAATGCTAAACAAGTTCCCCTAAGGAAGCGTAAATCACCTCCTCATACACCTCAACCAAGCCAATCCAACATGACTCCAAAGGGTACTCCAAAAACACCAATGGAAAGGCCAACCAACATTCAAAACAAGCCACAAAATGACCAAATAAACAATCCTCAAGAAGGTAATGTTCCTTTGGTAGATGTGACTCAATTCACCACCGGCATGCCGCATGACTTTGCTACACCTAGTTATACCATGGTTCAAGTCCCATCTCAAGAAGAGAGACACCTTGAAATAGGTCAATCCTCTCAAGAAGATAGATAAGACCTTGATGAAATCATGCAATATCCTAGAGCTATAGTAGCATTTGACAAAATCCTTAGTGAGAACCAAGATCATTTCTTCCACTTGCTAGCTGAACAAGGAGCCAAATTACCCAAAGGTTTTGATCTATCAAATCTTAGTGAGCCAAACCAAACCCATGACACCATAACTGCGGTCCAAACCATGTCAACTGTGACCACACCCATACCTGAACAAATCTCACAAGGGAGAACAATTGTACAATATGAAAATCCCCTTTATCAAAACCTAATGAGAGAGAGACCCATATCACCACTCCTGACTCCTATGGAAATTTACAAACGCCAACAAGAGACTTTACATTGTCAAGCCAAACTAGCAAGACAGGCCGCTCTAGCAAAATCAAACACATAAAACACTCCTAAATTTCCCACACTAATTGTAAGTGGAACATTGGCTACCCCATCATGAGAAGGTTTTCCACCAAATTACAATATGGCAAACACTTATGTAGCCATGCAACAAGGGTCTCAACAAACACCACTGCCAACATCATCAACCCTTCGTATCCTTCAACCAAATAATTTCATGCAACCCCAACCATCACAAAACGTCCACACCACCTATGTCCCTCCACCACAACATTATTCTACACTCAATCTTAGTCAACCCCAACCATCACAAAACACATCTACCTATATCCCTCCACCACAAAATTCATCGACACTAACCTTTTTCAACACATTTCCCAATCAACCTCCACCATCACAAAACACATCTACCTATGTCCCTCCACTACAACGATCTTCCACTCTCAACCTAACCCACACCTATCTCAATCCTCAACATTCCCAACACCAAACTTCCCAAAGCTATGTTCCACCACTGCAACTAAACCCAACAAAATTTAGCTTTCCTCCTCCAAATTCTTTCTTCACACCACCACAACCAAACCCAACAAACTTTAGCTTTCCTCCACCAAACTCTTATCAACAACCATCACAAAGCCTACACTCTTACCTCGCACCATCCCCACCTCCCCAAAATCATAACACCCAAATCCAACCCAATCCAAACCCAACATACAACACATATGACCCAAACCAATGATATGACCCTTGCAACATCAATGCCCATGGCTTCCACTACAATCTTCCATATGGGCAACAACAACCACCTCTCAGACAATAGGAGATGTTTCCAACCCCTCCCACAACTATGGAGCTAAAACTAGTGGAGGTTCAACAACAACTATATCTGATCTTACATTTGGCCACACCAAGAAGACCTTCTCTTTGGAAGAAGTTTGTCCTTATCCATTTGATCGGTCATTACCCATGATCCCTTTTCCTCACAATTTCACTATTCCCAAATTTGATAAATACAAAGGAAAAGGAGACCCAAAAGACCATCTTAGAGAATTCTATCTCACTTGCTTCGAGGTATCACATAATGATACATATCTTATGCACCTCTTTCCTCACAGTCTTGGAGGTCAAGCTATAGAATGGTTCTCACACCTACCCACGGGTACCAAATCTTTTAATGACCTTGCAGAGAAATTTGCCGCCCATGTTTCTTACAACATAGAACATGAGATCTCCATGACCGACTATACAACAATAAACAAAAAAATGGGGAAACTTTTATTTCATTCCTTCAAAGATGGAGACAAATGGCTAGCAAATTCCCATTCAAGATACCTAAAAAGTAACTTGTTAGCGTATTTGTATAGAACCTTAACCAAGAATTAGGTTTCCATTTGCAAATCCTTAATGCTACAACCTTCGATTAAATTACCTACATGGGCATCAACATTGAAAAAGCCCTCAACGCTAAAGGCATCGTCAAAATCTTCAAAGACAACAAAGATAACACTCCCCAACAACAATCAAATGACAAACCAAATTTTGGGAACAAAAATAAAAATGTGCTCAATGATGGTGTGATAGATTCTAAACATGTCCAAAGACTGCAAACACCCCTTCATCTTTCAAAACCAATTCAACCTTCGCCTCAACAAAACCAACAAAAACAACAAAGACAGCCAAACCAAACCCAACAACAATAACAACAAGAGTGACCTCAACAAGATTACCCTCCACAATGCCAATTCACTCCCTTGGGAGAGCCTATAGAGACTATTTTATAGAAACTTATAAATAATGGACTCGTCACCTTACCAGATTCTCCCCCATATGATGAAATTGTTTACAAAACCACACGGTATAGAGAAAATGAATATTGTGAGTTCCATAGGAGCAAAGGACATAGAACCTCATCATGCATGAAACTCAAGCACATAATCTAAAACCTCATCAACGGAAACACAATCACTTTTGAGGATGAACCACTAACTCAAAACACCAATAAAGACCTCAACATGTACAAGGAGCCATTCCCTAACCATGGTCAAGGTCAAAATCCTGACAAAGGTAAAGGTGTTAACAAAGCTTCAACTTCCTATGACTCTATTGTGGGTCATTTTGAAGAAAGTCATGTATCTACCCTCACAATCAAAGGAAAATCTACGGATTGCGTTGTTACAATTCATCGTGGTTGTGTCACCATTCATGGTCCTACACCAAGTCTCACAACTCAATCTGATTATAATCTTGTCAAACATCTAGGGAAAACCCCTGCACAGATCTCTATCTTGGACCTTCTATAGCCATCACCCACACATAAAGCTATGCTAGAAAAAGCCCTACAAGAGTCTTTGGTTCCTAACAACATAGTGGTCATAGATTTCCAAGCTATAATAGGTAACATTGGCTCACCTTACAATGTGGTCTTTTCTAAAAAGGACCTCCCATCTCATGATCCATGTCATAACGATGCCCTTCACATTGAAGTCTTCATCCATAAACGCAAAATCAAATGCATACTTATAGATACTGGTGCTGGTCTCAATATATGTTCTCTAAATTTACTCAAACAATTGGCATACTCTAAGGATCAAGTCAACATTGATCAAAGTATTATAATCAAGGGATATGATGATGTTGAATTCCAGTCAGAAGGTGTTATCCACTTGCCTATACAAGTAGGCCCTGTCATGCTTGAAACTAGGTGCCAGGTCCTTGACATTGAGTTACCTTACAACATTATCCTAGGACACCTATGGATCCATGCCATGAAAGTTGTTCCCTCAACGTACCATCAGTCTCTCAAGTTCCCATTTAATGGTATGGAGATAACTATCCTAGGAGATCCTAATCCTTTTGAATTATATCATGTCTTGCAAGGCAGTTATAAAAATTCTAACCAAGTGTCCAATAATGACAAAGCCCTTGAATCCCCATTATATGTCAATTCTTAAACTCTGACAAAAACCTCTGCAAGTGAACCTAATCCTAATCCTATTCCTGAAATCAAAGCTCACATCTGTGATATAGGCTTTGGAGAATATATCTAAAATTCTTGTTGTGTAAGGCAAATGCTGCTATCTCCTAAATCCTACGGCCAACCGCCCATTGCCAAAGCAACTGAAAAAGTAACTATTCCTTCCCCAATATCTCTAACCCAATTCCAAGAGGGAAAATTATTGGCCGAGGAAACTATTGAAGACATCTCTTCTTGGCTCTACAAGGAGAAAAAACCAGTCACAATACCAGTCAAGCAATATGGCAATGGCTTAAATATAGTCAAAACATGGGCTATAAAGGCAAAGGTGGCCTTGGAAAATAGAATCAAGGAATAATGGAACCCATTATTGTGACAAAGAAACTAGACAAGAAGGGGTTAGAATTCAGGAGGAAGGTACCATGTGCCTTGGACATCAAGGGTATTGTCGACAAGGTAGTACAAACTTTTCCTACCGATTTGACATCTAATGAGGATATCATCGATGGATCTTCCCTCCATATGACTAACCTATTTTTAGAATCCTCTGTATTTATGTTATTATCTATATCCCTCACATCCAACACAAACACCCAAATTGTAACACTTGTCTATCCTAAACTTATTGATTGGGACCAGCAAGGGTCCCCCATTCTAGATGTATTTTAGAATGATGAAGCTATTGTTGAGTTCATGGGACTCTGGGATAGTATCCCTCTTGGTGATCACAAAGCTATTTTTGTAATGGAACTAGAGAAAAATGCTTATTTTGGTGAGAATACGAAATCCTCCAGTCGCAAAAATAAAAATAAAGAAAGATCTTTAGGTGAAAACCACATTGTGGCACCTCCTGATCACAAAACAGTAAAAACAAAGGACGTATCCAAAGGTAAAAACCCAACTTTGGAACCTGAGGATGGAGGATTTGACCTTCCCCTACCATCTAAGTATCAAGAGAAATCAACTCTCCTAGTGGAAGATTCTATAGAGATAAATCTTCGCACAGAGCAAAATCCTAGAACATTCCTAGCAGCATCATTATCAGAGAAAGAACTCAAGGATCTTACCAATTTCTTCTTGTAGTGCACCATCAACTTTGCATGGACCTATGCTGATATGCCAGGGTTAGACCCTAAGTTAGTTATTCACTATCTCATAGTTGATCTAATAGTTAAACCTATCAAATAGAAGTAAAGAAAGATGCATCCACAGATCGCTCTCCTAGTGAAAGTTGAAATACAGAAACTGCTAGATGCAAAATTCATCAAGCCTATTGACTATTCAGAATGGGTCTCAAACATTGTACCTTTGTCTAAAATGAATGGGGGCATCTGCATGCATACTAACTTCATAGATCTTAACAAAGCATGTACCAAAGATGACTTCCCACTGCCAAACATTGATCTCATAGTAGACTCGATTGCTAGTCATGAAATGCTTTCTTTAATGGATGGATTTTCTGGCTAAAAAAAGATAATGATAGCAAAAGAAGATCAACATAAAATATCTTTCACTTGTCTGTGGGGTACCTATTGTTGGTGCGTCATTCCATTCGGTCTAAATAATGCAGGTACAACTTATCAAAGAGCAATGACAGTGATATTCCATGACCTCTTTCATCATATCATGGACGACTATGTGGATGACATACTAGCAAAATCTTCTAGGGCAGATCACATACAGGTTCTAGGACAAATCTTTGATAGACTAGAAAAATATCAAGTTAGACTCAATCCAAAGTAGTGTGTCTTCAGGGTAACATCAGGAAAACTATTGGGATAAATTGTATCTCACAGAGGCATTGAAGTGGATCTAGCAAAAGTCAAGGCTATAGTGGAGATGCCTCCACCAAAGAACCTCAAAGTATTAAGGAGCCTTCAAGGAAGGTTATAGTCTATTAGGCATTTTATCTCACAGCTAACAGATAAATGTCAACCATTTCAACACTTTCTCCTAAAGGATCTCTCATTTCGATGGGATGATAAGTGTCAAGCAACATTTGATCAGCTTAAGGAATATCTAGCTACACCTCCTGTCTTAGTACCACTAGTAGCTGATAGGCCTTTGATCTTGTACATCTCAACTACAACTGCAACCCTAGGGGCTCTCCTAGCATAGTATGATGAGTCAAGAAAAGAGCATGCAATCTACTATATTAGTTAGACCTTGGTGGGTTATGAATGCAATTATTCACCTATGGAAAGAGCTTGTTTAACCTTAGTGTTTGCTTCCCAAAAGTTGTGGCATTACATGATAAACCAACACACAAACCTCATATAAAAAATTGATCCATTGAAGTATCTACTAGCAAAACCATCTCTCACAAGTAGACTAGCTAAATGGGTCATGATCCTTAGTGAGTTTGACATTGAGTATGCAGATCGTAAAGCAATCAAGGGATAGGCCTTAGCAAATCAACTAGTAGAAGCACCCATGACAGATGTACATCCTATGGTATTTGACTTTTTGGATGAAAATATCTTCACTCTTTCTACCTCTGTAATGTGGAAATTGTATTTTGATGGTTCCTACACACAACATGGATCAAGGGCCGGCATACTGTTTATCACACCACAAAATGACTATATCCCAAAGTCATATCAGCTCACATTTCCTTGCACCAACAACATAGCCAAGTATGAGGTACTCCTCATAGTTCTCAACACAATAGTTCAATGGGACATCATCAAACTATAGGTATATGGAGACTCACAACTAGTCATTTGATAAGTTACTGATGAGTACCAAACAAAAGATGAAAAGTTGGTCCCCTACAAGCAACTAGTGGATGCCTACAAACCACTTTTTTCTAGCATCGCATTTGAGCAAATTCCAAGAGAGCATAACAAAGCTATAGATTCTATGGCTTCTGTAGGGTCACTTATAGATATGCCTGCAAACACATAGAAATGTGAATTCTTGATTGAGCAATTGTTGATACCAGCTGTCGATGTTCTAACTACTGAAATCATTTATGAACTTGTTGGTCCCAATTCCCCATGGTATGAAGATATCTATGAATACCTTAAACATGGTACCTTTCCCTTTGACCTATCCACAACCCAATGCAAAACCTTTATCCATCGATCCTTCGGTTACACCATTCTGGGTGATACACTATATCACCAGAATCTCGATGGTATCCTCTTACGATGTCTTAATGTGGAAGAAGCTAACACTACCTTATGAGACATACATGAAGGTGTCTATGGTGCACATTCTACCGGTCCTAATCTCACTAAGAAGATACTCAAAACAGGTTATTACTAGCCTATAATGGAATAAGATGCTCTACAGTTTTCTAAGAAGTGTCTACAATGCCAACAACATGGAGATTTGATTCATGCACTAGCTCATGAACTACAACCTATGACTACTCCATGGCCTTTTTCACAATGGGGTCTCGACCATGCAGGACAAATCCACCCATCCTCATCCAATGGCCATAAGTTTATCATTACCACCACTAAGTACTTCACTAAGTGGGTCAAAGTCATTCCCATGACCTATATCACCAGTAAGAAATTAGCCAAGTTTATCCTAAACTACCTCATTTGATGGTATGGTATCCCCCAAGCCATTGTCACCGATAATGGGAGACCATTCAAGAATCAAGATGTTTGTTCCTTATGCACACAATACAATATCCAACATCACTTTTCCACTCCCTACTATTTGCAAAGTAACGGCCAAGCTGAGGCTTCCAACAAAACCATTCTCAAAATCCTCAAGAAAATGGTCAATAAAGCTGGTCATGATTAGCACCTACAACTCAATCTTGCCCTATGGGCCTATCAGAATAGTATTAGAATACCAACTGGTGCCACACCCTATGCCTTGGTCTATGGCTCTGAAGCCATCCTACCTATAGAGGTCAAAATCCCATCCCTTAGAGTATCCATACAGAACCTAATTGATGGAGAGGAGTATCACACTTCCAGATTAGCTAAGCTAGACCTACTAGATGAGAGGCACCTTACCACGCTTAATCATCTCCATGTCTATCAAAACCACCTCTGGCATAACTATAACAAAAAGATCAAAGAAAGATAGTTTCAAGTGGGTGATCTTATCTTAAAAAAAATTAGAGAAATCAAGCAGATCAAGAAAAGAAGGGCAAGTTTGAGCCTAATTGGTTGGGACCCTTTGTTATCACAGCAGCATATGGATCAGGAGCTTATACTTTAGCTACACCTGACGACATTCCTTTAGATGAGCCACTTAACAGTGTTCATCTCAAGAAGTTCTATGCCTGATCCTCAGAGTATCATAAAAAAACAACAAAAATACTTCGTCCTCTGGTGAAAACCTGGTAAATAGGTGCCTTGGATAAGTACCATAGTGAAAACCTAGCAAATAGGCGCTATGTGTAGAGTCAACATCCATCATCTATTGAGTCTTGTTCATTCCATGACCATTTCACAACAAACTTCATCCATCCACCCATAATAAAACCATTGACCTTGTTTGCATTTCCATCTCCCTATCCAGAATAGCTTGGAAATTTGTCAATGCACATCGTCATCATCCCACGTCTTGATCTATGTTAACAGTTATCATTGTCTTGTCCTAGGTCAAACTTTCTATGTCTTCTCCATCATTAGCTATCTTATGTCAGTCAACCATAACAACACCTCTACTAGAATGGGGGCAACTCTTTCCTTCACCTAGGTCTAGGAATGGATCCTTGTCCATGGTTCCCAACAAATACACAAACAATTCAAATACAAACACAAGCACTTCAACCATCTCCCTTCATGTGACAACACTTTTCCTACATCATCAAACAAACCAGAGCTACATATCATCTTCTCAATCTTAAAGTACCTTGATCCCATGGATATGGGTATGTAGGCAGTTTAGAATATGAAGGAAGTATCTAGTACTCAGGTACATAGGATCTCATCATTTCACCAACCCAAGCCTGAATGCCTTGACCCACTCATCTCTCTACCCAGAACTACATATTTATCATTTTGATCTTTCATCATGATGTGCCTTGATCCTGTGGATACAGGGTATGTAGGCAGTCTAGAATACGAAGGATGTATCCAATACTCAGGCACATACAATCCATCATTCTTCACCCATTTCAATCCATTGACATGTCATCTTTCTAGTCTTCCATTTATCAAAATCCATTCACCTCAACTTGACTAACTCAAGCAACAAAACAACAAACACACGCATCCTTTCAAAGAAAAAGTCCTTAACAAACCTGAATCAAAGAAACTTACTTACAGAACCATATATTGTCCTACATATCAATTGCCAACATCAACTAAATCAATCCCAAATAAGAAACAAGATCAAAAAACTTGTCTTTTATAGGACGTGCCTTGCTTAAAACCAGACCAACACACGTGTCTTATGCGGCATGTTACATTTCCTAAAATAGGACATTATCTTTGCAACAGATAACACCCTTTAACAGACACATTGTTCATATGATAAGGTTGTTATCTTTCCTATCCAATCTATCCTGAGCAACCTCTTTGGCAAGAGAATATGTTGGTTGTATGTTTACTTTGTAAGTCAATCAATTTACTTTTTGGTTTAGCTTTTGTTCCTTTTCCAATACCTATTCAAGACTACCTTGATTTATCTATAATCTTGGTATGTTGCAATGCAGTACGGATTGGGGGCATAGTCATTTTTCTTGTGTGCCATGTTTGAGGAATGATCTTTAGCATCTTTCTTAGCAGCATATTTATCTTGTGTGTGTTATGACCTAGCATCTTACATATTAATATTCTTCTTGCATTTACATGTATTGGAGTTTATTTTATGTTCAAGACTATGGCTCATTCACATGTACAACAAGGTTATATTATGTCTAAAGGGATCTAAGTTCAAACTGCTTGCTTGTAAAGTCAACATCTGCACACTCAGATATCACAGCACCTTGGTCATTTATACCTTGGTGGCAAACTATCCACGTGCTATATCAAAAATAAAGATTGCTCTTTATCAACATTTGTGAAACCGTTGCAACAAGCTTATCCATCTACCCATCCATTTGTCCATGGCCTTATATGGTTTTCAAGAAATGATCAATCAATAGTCTTTTCTCTCATATTCTCTTTGGTATCCTTTCTTCTAACTTCATCACCATCTGGTGCATATCTACAAAACCCTCATGTTAGATATCGCATGTCATAGCATATATATCATCATATCTGTATCATATCATCATGTCATCATGAAACATACATTTATAAGCATCATATAAGCATATATGTCATCACATAAATCCATAATCATACATACATGTCGTCACATCACATATTATAAGGAAATGTATAAACAAAAGCATGAACATCAATGAGCAGTAACGTGTCATCATATCTCATCATGTGAAGGTCATCAAAATACAAGTGTCCATGTCTACATCAACAGTCCATATGTATACATCCAAATATACATCAATAAGCACATCATGGTAATCCAAAACCTACAAAATATACATCAGATGCACGCAGGCATCAGTCAAAATATACAATGTCCATAATGATACACAAATGATACAATATACAAAATACATGCTCTAGTGGGTAGAGCTTCCCTCCTGCTATGATCCCTATCCTCCGCCTATACTCGGCAAAGGTCCCCCTACTAGTCCTCCTCCCCCTAGCGGCACAAAGGGTCCCTTAACTACCCTATCTTGCGTGACCCAAATGCTCTAGACCTACTCCTCTCTCGATAGCTAGGTGCCTGTTGATCTGCCGACACTGCCCCAACATAGAGACCCCTATAGTACTCGGCCTCTCTGCCTACTAACACAAGCTCTCCCTGTACATGGATAAGCTCATTGTATAAAGTCCTCTTATCGGCACCCAGTGCACGGTGTGCCTCATCTCTCTCCTACCTAACCCTCTATAGGGTGGCCTCTATTGTGAAACACAGCTATACTACTGCATCTCTCTCCAAAGTTAGCTAGGTAATCTGTCCATAATCTGCTCCTGGTGCTAGTACGGCTTGTGCCGCTGCCAATGCTCATTGTGTTGACGCCGCTGCTTGTGAATGTACATGGGCCTAGGCCTCAACCTATCTAGCCTCCGCCCTTGCTATATCCTTGTCTCTCCTCAACCTCACCATCTGGAGCTCTAGGCGAGTCCTCTGAGCTATCTCCTCCTAAAGTAGTCACTGGGCTTGCTGTAGCTCAGTCTCTGTGACTGGGTCCTCCTCCTCTGTCATCTGTACATTAGCTTATTAGCCTCTATCCTCTCCACCCACCTGCTCTTTGGCCTCTCATCTGACCCTCACCTCTCCACCAGGCACTAAAACCTCTCGCACTACCCCTGTCACCCCTAGAGTGGTCAATCTCACTAGCCTATGTGTTTTCTACTACCTGTCATACTCTAGTAGTGTCCCTAGATCAGCTAAGCCTGAATCCCAATCCCATCTCTTTGGGACAAGTCCCCGCAACTCTACCAAACCTATAGCCACTGGAATCTCAGCATCCCAGTCACACAGTCGCCTCTCCAACAGGCAACCCCTATGGTAAACCAAACTGTCTAAGTACCTTCTCTGGTAGGTACCTCTCAATGGTATCTATACATCTGCCAAACAAATATCGATCCTGTCTACAATACATCAGTTGCTCATGCTCATCCTCCCATGCCTCCCATAGTAGCCATGGTCTCCAAACAAAAAATGTCCATCTCTTCAATCTGTCACCTCCAATAGCTCACAGATCCAAGTCGCCTATGTGTAATGACTCCCTCATATAGAAATGCATATGGTTCACCCCTCTCACGGTGACGCTGAGTCATTGGTCTAATAACTGGGATGTGCTCCCAAGCCCACACCTGTAATAAAGGCACACCAGCTAATAGGCTCCGCCCTCTCCTGTATACACAATCATGCATGTCTTGCTATAGCTATCCCAAAACACAAGGGCCCCATGCATAATGGGTGCCATGTGTAAACATCCCTAATAGTATTATGTCCCATCCAACAAATAATCCTCATGATCACCTATCTAGGTAGAGGAAACCACCAACCAAAGTAGCAACAATCCATCTGATCCTATCACATAGTCTCAAAACATTAGCCCAACAGATCTCGCCATCCTCTATCTACAGGTCATCTGTGCAAAATACCTCTATCATGCCAGCCTCACCACGCCCTAGGTCAAAGTCAACTATATCTCCATCAATCAGGATCTTGAGGATGCGATACACATCCTCAAGTGTCACTATAGCCTCCCCTATTGGAAAGTGAAACAAGCAAGTCTCACTGTGATATCTCTCCACAATAGCTGTTAGAAGGGTGAGATTCACCCTAATATGCATCAAGTGTGCCATGTGCCATAATCCCATGTACTCCAAGATGCATCATCCTCCCAAGTAATCTACACCACCTCATTTGTAATGATGTGGTGTCACTCCCTTGACATCAGAGGAGAAAGGACTCTCTGCATCCATAAAACCACTTGTCAGACCTTTTGCAAACATTCTAAGTCTACCCAAGTCACTAAGGACATCTACATGCACAACAATGTGATGTAAATAAGACCTAGGTCAACTTTCCACATCTCTAACCTTAGTAGTCAACTCCTACGTCATCCCTAGCATCTCATGTTAAACTTCACCTAGGTCAAACTAGATAAAAGGCCAAAGCACCTTGTTTTATCCAAAGGCACTTCACTGTTTTAGCATGCACACTTTACTATTTACCCATATGCACTTTTCCAACTAACCCAAAGGTGACTTGTTTTTCATAAGTGTGTTGCATGTGTATACAAGAGTGCCTTACTACACTTGCAAGTGTGCTATGTTGTTTTGCAAACCCTAACTGATAGCACCTAACTAGCCATCCAACAACACTTTACTGAATTACCAAATGCGCTTCGGCGATATACCAATTGCGATGTGGCACACAACCCTAGAACCTAAGGTGTTGAGCTTTTACTAGACGCACTTCGCTGCACTACTAGCTGCACCTTCGTACACCAAATGCACTCTAGCTGACCACCAAAGGCACAATGTCATTAGACAGCGCTTTTGGCTGACATAAACCTAAAACCTAGAAAAACCCTAGAAATAACCTAAAAATTCAACGCAAAGAGGTTATCAAGCACTTACCACTATTAGTGCTCCCACTGGTCTCCCGTAGGTTCACACCTACTCTGCCTAATGTTTATGCGTAGGGATAAGCATCTCTCCAAGTTGCAGGTTCTCTCCACTCAAAGCTCTCACAAACTAAGCTAGGAGGCTACAAACTCTAAAATTGATAAACTCTAAGTGTGTAAGTGAGGGATATTGACCCTTTTGGACCTATTTATAGTGTCCCTCCCCTTTTTCTTCCCACCCCATGATATTTTCTACACCGTCACGTAATTTTCTAGTCGAGCGTCAACCCAGTCCTTCTATTGCTTCCCTATCTTTCCTCTCGAGAGGACATACACAGGGGCAGCTAGCTACACTAGGGCATTAAAAATTGTATCATGTCTTCAACAATCATTTTCTTTGAAGCAACGCTGTAAACTACATTGCATCAAAGAGGGGTAAAATGTAGACACCTAAAAATGACCATGTCTTTACATCACTTGCATTTATACCAAATCACCTGCATTTCAATGTTAATTAAATAATCTAATTATTTAATTAATTTCATCAATTTCTTCCAAATCAAATATTTTTAACATTAATTAAATAAATCCTCTTTATTTAATTAATTTCATTAAATTCCTCTATATTCTTCCAAAATTAAATAATTTTTATTATTTAATTAAATCATTATCCTCTTTCAAATTTCAAGTCTACATTAATTAAATAAATCCAATTATTTAATTAGTTCATCACAAATTCTCTCTTATCTACAATTAAATAATTTACATTATTTAATTAAATCAAATTGTTCTTCCAAATTTAAATAAATCATAGAATTTATTTAAATTATCTCAATCCTCTAAAAATAAATAAAATCAAGTATTTTATTTATAATCTTCATATTTTATTTATTCCTCTATCATGCACAATCAATTAAATATATTTATTTATTTAATTTCAATTATCTTTCCAATTCCTCTAAAAATATCATGTTAACTCATGTGCACAATCAGTCTTATTTTTAGAAATCTAAAAAAAGACAAATCTAAAGTTAATTTAATGGCTTTAATTTATCTTGTTTTCATCAACTCATGAATTAGAAAAAAAAAGCATTCTAATTTATGATATCAAAATCTATCTTTATCAAAAAAGCAATTATCTTAATAAAAATACCCTTTTTGGAGTGACACATGTCGTGTGCACATTCATCATGAGTTATTTGATTTATCTCAACCATTCATTCTATGGATTTATTTCATCCATTGATCTATCATGTTTAAAACCTATATAAACCCCCCTCATCTCCTTCACAAATCCTCTTTGATCACTTATTCTCAGGCATCCTTTATAGCGCATTGAGCATACATTGCATCGTTAAGAACCTTACGATCTTTTGACATCGATCTTTTGAGTACAAATACCCCTACATCCACTTGTTGCAACCATGGTTTTGCAACGTTATTGAGCAATCTACATATCTACAAAGAGAATAATACAATCTAGGTGAAGTCTTTCTTGTTTTATTTGATTTATTCATTGATATTAACTTTTTACTTAGATCGATCTCTTTATGTTATGGGTTATTGAGTTGTTATTATCATTGCTTTGATTTTATTATCCGACCTCTCGATTTTCCTTATACACAATATGTATATGCATATGCATATGCATATGTATGGACATAATTCAAAATTATGTATATTCAAAATGCAATATGCATATGCATATGCATTATTATTATTATTATTATTATTATTATTATTATTATTATTATTATTATTATATATATGCATGAAAACCAGTGATATACATTGATATACATTGAAAGGAGTCATAAGTAAATAGGAATGAGCCCTTCTTTTGTAATAAGAGTGAGAGTAATTGAAGAACAAAGTAACCATGCATCTAATTGAGTTGACTGCAAATGATCAAGGATGTGTGTGCAATGAAAAAAAAATGCATGGTATACTATCACATCCCCAATTCTAACTCGTATAATTAAAAGAATGATACAAACTAAAATAGAAAATTCATACATGTAAGAGTGATCGTAATTGAAGAACAAACTAACCATGCATCTTATTGAGTTGTTTGCAAATGATCAAGGGTGTGTACAATGAAACAAAAAATGCATGTTATACTATTACATCCCTAATTCTAACTCATACAAATCAAAGAATGATACAAACTGAAACAACAAATTCATACATGTAAGAGGGAGTGTAATTGATGAACATACTAACCAAGCATTTACTTGAGTTGATTGCAAAAGATCAAGGGGGTGTGTGCAATGAAACAGAAAATGCATGTTATTCTATCACATCCCCAATTCTAACTCTTACATATCAAAGAATGATACAAACTAAAATAACTAATTCAAACATCTAAGATTGAGAGTAATTGGTTAATAATATTTGGAGCCATTTTTTGATATAGCATCATGATTTTTTAAGAATAACTCGAAACAACCAACTGATACAACATTTTGATACTCATATATAACTTCAACCAGCATTATGATACTCATATATAACTTAAAACAACATTATGATTCTACAATTTGCATATTTATATTGACAATATTGGAACATTATCATACACTCCATAGTTGAGGGTGCCATGCACCTATCTTTTGGCTGAATGTATGTATGATTTGTTTTCATACATACATACATACATACATACATCATAGTAAAATAATGTATGTATGTTACATAGAACTAAAATGATTACTAAATTGACCGTAAGAATCCTATATATACATATGAACCATTGACAAGAATTTGACCATTTCGGCTGAGGCAATTCTTCTATGGACAGGGCTAAGAGGATGATGGGGGATGGGAATTGTTGAGCAAGGGGTTCACAACAACGGTGGAAATACTCGGTAAAACTATAGGTGCATGAAACCCTTAACAGTCAAGATGTTGAAACCCTTCAATGGTATGTATATGTATACACACAATCAGCCAAAGGATAGGTACAAGAAACCCTTAATAGACAATGTAGTATGGAAAAGGTGTTTAATAACTTTGAATATTGCATATGCATATACAGAAATGAAAAGAAAGGGCTATATTATGGCCGACTGTGTGTAAATGTGTATACACACACATATGCTATATGTGTGTGTGTGTGTGTGGGTGTGTGTGTGTGTGTATACACATATACACACAATCAACCATATATATGCATATATATATTTGTATACTCACATATACACATAGTCGGCTGCCATATAGGTGCAATATTGCTTCAAAATAACATTTGTTTGTCATTATGTGTGTGTATATACACACATAGAAATGGCCATGATAAAGCTACAATAAAGCTTCATAAAACGATCATATAATTACTTGCACACTGAAGCTATTTACACAAAAAAAATTTGCATGAAAATATGTAAAAAACCTTGCAATGTGCATTTTTTGCCTATGTGAGGTTGGAACACAACCTCACCTATGTAATGAGAAGCTAAATGGTTTCCTTATGCCAAATGTGGCGTTGATAAACATATAAAGTTTGAAAAATGTATCACCAATATTCACCCATGGCCTCACCACCATCGGCATCCAACTGAACCAAGAGTGGTCCTGAATGCAACCGCTCCAAATACAAATTGTTCTCATGAATGGAGTATTCGAGAAGCTAAAGAAATACTAAGCAAATTGTGTGTATGCCGAGGTGGTAGGTGTATACACCTAAAAATGACATGACTCTATCTAAATAAATATTTTAAAAATTTATTTCATCTTAATATTCCTCTATCAATAAATAAATAAATCATTTGGTTCATATTCCTCCCAAAAATTAAATAAAATCACTTATTCAATTAGCTTCATCAAATTCTTCTAAATCCTCTTAACTACAATTAAATAATTCTACAATTATTTAATTAAATCAAAGTTATTCTTCTAAATTTAAATAAATCGATCAAATTTATTTAAATTATCTCAATCTCTAAAAAAATAAAATATAATCAAATATTTTATTTATTCTTCCAAATCATGCACAAACAATTAAATAAATTTATTTATTTATTTTGCTTTCTTATCTTCTAATTCTTCAAAAAAATCTTCCAAATCTTCTAAAAATAAATCTTGTTTTTCATGCATGCAAAATTAAATAATTTATTATTTAATTTCTCTCAAATCGTGTAAAAAGCAAATCACAAGTTGAGTTGGTTGATTTAATCAATCTTGTTTTTATCAACAACACTTAAATTAGAAGAAAGCATTCTAATTTATGAAATCAAATCTTATCTTTATCAAGAAAGTAGTTAACTCAAACAAAATCATTTTTTGTGTTACACTTGTCTTCTTCCTATTCACGCACATCCTCTCAAATCTTCTCAACCATTGATCTTATTATCTCTTCTATACTGTCAATCTTCCTTCTCTTAAGTCTATAAATATAACCCCTATTCCTCCATTTCAAGAATCCAAGCTTTCAGTAAACTTACTCTATAGGAATCACAACGCACCTTTGGCACCTAACACCATTCTATAGCTTGCGATCACCATTTTTTTTGTATTGAAGATCCTCTTCATTACAAGAACTATCACAGTTGTTCTCCTTTGTCATCTTGGAAAGAAGCAAGGAAGTACACCTTTTGAGGGCTACATTCATACAACAAGATCAATTGAGATAGACGATCAATGGAAGCTACAAAGTAACAAGGTTTGTAAGGTATTGTTCTTTGTTTTGATTCTTGTTTATTTCTATTTTCACTGAGTTATTGGGTTATTATTAAATATTGATATATTATCCACATTTTCCCGTAACATTTCTGGCACCCACTGTGGAACCTTGCCCCAATTTAACCTCAAAGTTGAGTTTTTGTGCATTGTAATGCCCCTCGCTTTTTGCCTATGACAGATGTGATTTTCATGTTTCCTATGACAGTTCTGGTTTAGATGATAGTCTAGTAGCGCATGTTTACAGTTTCGAGATGTTTGGACTGTTACGTTATGGTTTATGATCTCCTTGAGCTTGATGGACTCTTTGACATTGTGCTAGCTGATTATGGATCTATGTTAGGATGATGCTTGTTTACTTGAACCTTGTGCTTTCACAGTTGATGGACTCTTTGACATTATGCTAGCTGATTATGGATCTATGTTAGGATGATGCTTGTTTACTTGTACCTTGTCCTTTCACAGTTGATGGACTCTTTGACATTATGCTAGCTGATTATGGATCTATGTTAGGATGATGCTTGTTTACTTGTACTTTGTGCTTTCACAGTTGATAGACATTGATTATGGATTGATGCTACTTTTAGTTTAATATGTTGTTCGATCATGATTATGGTGTATGACTGGTATTAGTTATTTAGTGATGTGTTACTTGAACAAAATAGTGTTGCATTACTCGTGTCCGAGTACCCTACCACGCTGTAACTTCCGTTCATTATGCTTGTGATTACATGGTTATATATGTATATATGCACAACCTTATTGTTCGTTGCAGGATGCAAGTACCGGGCATCGACTCCACCTGACTTACCAGGTCTGAGCGTGCCCTAGCCAATGGAATTGTGGATTGGAGTTGACATGAGGTTCCCCTAATTAGTCAACATCCTCGAGGAGGATGAGCTTTCAGTGTTGTACCATGTCGTCACCGTCAGTGGATCGTTGTCGTCATTTGTCATTATGTCCTGTGGCTTCACTCTGGTCAAGTATCACCTTGTAAATTAGGGTATATCCAATTTGAGTGTCAATCCATGCATGATTAATATTTTATTCAAATAAGGTCAAATTAAAGCTTAAATTAAATAAAAATTGCTAGGGGATTATGTGTGTGGTTTATTAGTTATAAATAATTTAATTATTGATAATTGGTAAATAAATAAATTAAACTAGATAAATGATTTAGCAAATTATTAAATTTACTTAATTGTAGCGGATTAAATTAAACAGAAAATAAAAATGCCTATGTGAAGGGAATAAACATCTCTAACGGTGATAAAATAAGCTAAACTAAGTAATTATGGGGTAAATATGATTTACGGATATTTTAACGGTGAAACAATATTGTTAAGGGTAAAATGACTATGTCTTGGAGGAAGAGAAATTAAATTTGGTCAAGAATTAATAAAATTACTTCTCTACAGATAAAAATAATTATTATCCGGTGACCTTTGGGTTTGCTTTGCCATCTCTAATACTATTGTTATCACTATGAATATTCAGGTACATTATTAAATTCAATCTCGCTAACATGTTTTTTTTTTGGTTTAAATATTAGGGTTGTCATATTTGGGGATTCACAAATGTATTTCAGGTGACGTCATTTGTAAGATTGAGGATTTGGGAGTCTGGAATATAGTTAATTTTTGCACCCACGAGAGAGTGGGTGGTGGGAGAAAGGAAGGAATGTCTCTGCATTTACCCGAGGAGTCCATTCAGGGTTTTGAGAAAGTGGGATGTCAGAATGTCCCCGGCATTTTATCCGGGGATCTGAGTCCTGGTGGTAAGAGTTTTCGGGAAGAGAAGGAAGGAGGGGCTTGCAGAGGAAAGGAGACTTTGGGGAAAAGCTTAACAAACTACAGGTATGGTTCTGTGTATGTTTTATGCCCTTTTTGCCTATGAAAATTAATAGAAATTAGTTTAATTGTGTCCTCCATAGATGGGATCTAATCAGGTTTTGGCGATAAATAACTTAAGTCAGATGTGAAACTCTCATGTTCTCCATCGTATCTTGCCTTGGAAACCTAACACAAATTTCCATTTTGCTTGAGAGTCAATGGAACACGATTGTTGTCATTCACCACATTTATGCATTCAGCACAGTTTCGATTGAGTTTTAATGTCAAGATTTTTGCCACCCTTGAATAGCCCACATTGTCTTAAGATTGTAGAAATCGCCGCATTCTTGTCTCTCTGCCTATCTATTTAAATGCACCATGATTTTGTATGCGAATTGGTCTTGAGTGTGTACCTTGCAATCCATCTTTCTGACCGTTTGTATGCAATCGGCAACCACCCCATTGGAGTCATTATACTATCTTGCAATCATTCTTTGGCATGGTACGAAGAGGGTAGACGCATTGTAATATCTATTACTGGTTTCCTATTGTTAATAATGCTTGGTCGGGGGCACATACCGTAGGAATCTGCATTAATCCTTTGACTATATTTAATAAAATGCACCAGCCAGCGTAACTGCCTTTACCACAAATCGATGAGCGCATCAAGTAATGCAAGGCTTTCATCACTCCTTAAGCCTAACCACTAATGTTTGAAAATTTGGCGTCAAATTATTAAAATCCGCTGTCAAAGGATGAATAGTGTGATAAGTCCTTACAGTTCCAACTCCTCGACGGGTTCCAGGCCCCCACGTTCTAGTAGTATCATGACGATATCTACTTCATCAGTTTGCATAAGAACAACTTCACCCAAAGCTTAGGCATAAACATCTGCGCGTGTCCCTCAACTTTTACACCACACAGACTTAATACAATCTTTTCTCTGTCTTATCACATATATCCCATGTGATTTTCACTATTATTGCTTTGCCGCAATTGGTTATTATTCTTTTCCTTACACATTCCTCCAGAGGCAATTCAGCAAACATAGTCATACCAACTTGGCTAAATAGGTGCTAAGCAGGTAGATTCATCAATGGCGAATTCATCTTCCTGCCGAATCTACTTCCCCACAGTTTTGGCTCCTTGATTTGAAGTCATGGTCTGGAGGATTATTTTTTTAGAATCGATTCTCATTGCTTATTGCTGCTGTCATCAACTATGAGGTGCTCACTCTAGATTCCTTCTTGTAGGAAGATATACCTTTGTGGAGTGAATTGCCTTCTTCCTGCACCAACTTTTTTATTATGATTCTAGTCTAGAAACCTCAGTCACCTAATCAATCTAATGCATGATATTTCTTGATGATTTTCAATTGAATGTGAGTAATCCTCTATATCCGTGGTCTGCCATTCGGTCAGCGGCAAGACGTTTCAGTGTGGTCGTCAAGTGACACTCTGTAACAGCTGCAATAAATCTACATTCATTTGCATCCTTGGATTTATTTCCCTGAAACCTGTTAGGGTTAAACCAGCCCATAAAATTAGCTAGTTTTGATTTGCATAAACAAAATTGATTCCTCATTGAATGTAGATAGGTGTATGGCATATTTATCAATTTTATATTTGTTCATGTGTTGCATAAGATATCAGTAAATAATAATAATGTTAATTGAATATAAGTTTCCAAATATATTGTTAGGGTTAGGGATTAAGAAAATTGGTATAGTATTGATTCATAGTATGATTTAAAATTTCTTTAGAGTAAGGAACAATAGAAGCTCGTAAGCTTAGTTAGTAAGATTAGATAAAATAGAATTTACATTTTGAAATTCTTTGTATTATATCATTTGCCTTATAATTAAATTAGTAATTATAAACATTAGAGAAAGTTTACTTGTGGTTATTTAGGTATATATCATTAGCATTTATATTCAGAAAAGCTAAATTACATAGTTTTGGAGGAATAGTGGTTATGGAAAAAGTATTAGAAAGTCTTTTTAATTTAATGAATTTATTTTAGGTATTTGTCACAAAAATTAAATGAACATGTTATTATTTTATTAGATTATGAAGTATGTTATGGTAAGAATGTAAATAAGATGTAACGTTAATTAATTAACGATATGTGGAATTTTAATATAATTATTGTTGTCACTGTTATTATTATTATTACTAATATGATTATTATTATTATTGTTTTAATATCATCATTATTATTATTATTATTATTATTATTATTATTATTATTATTTGTATCACGTGATCTAATTAAATCAAGCCTTTGGGATTGATATAAGCTATTAGCGGGATTATTAAAAGAAAATTTAAATGTATATCAGTTTTGGGATAAGTGAATATTCAATGTGTTGATCCGTATGAAATAAATTTTAAACTTTCATTATAACCCTTTAATCAATCTGAGATTATATTACGGACAATAGAAGTTTATTTTAGTTACGTCAATGGTAATTGTAGCATGTAGATTAATTAAATGATTATCTTTAATACTTAGTTGAATATAATTCACTTTATTGTAAATCATAGGTTTATTCCTTGTAAGAATATGATCAAAATACAAGCTTTATCGTAATGATTGTTATACCCATGTAACAACTTGATCAAGTACAAATTGCTATAGTGGAAGTAGTTGTATGAAGGCATAATTGGATCATAAGTATAATTGATTCTCGTAAGATGTTGATTCAAACTGTGGGTCATAAAACCGTTCTTATAGCCTTTCAATTGTGTATATTTCCGTATGGCTAGAGTTCCAGAGGCTTAGCTTGGGATGTTTTGTATTCATCTGTTGTGTTGTTAGATGTATTGAGATCATGATGTTATAAGAAGCCTTGTCGTCTCTAGTTATGAATGGATTAAATGGCAAATGAATGATAAATGCACTTCTTGTGGTTGTATTGTTATCCAACTTATTGTACTAGTCCTGTATCCAATGTTGTGGTAAGATGTGGAAACAGGGTGATATGGGAATCTTAGATTTGCAATGAATATGTGTTATCATGGGCAATGGTCTAGGAGTCTTGCCCTTATAATTATGTTATGGTGGGTTAATGCTTTGTATTGTTATCTAAGGATAGTTGTTATGCAAGATGGTCAATGCCTTGCATGTTTCCATATCCACGTTGTTGTGATGTCTTACTATGCTTGTTGTGTAGGGCTTCCTAGTTGTAGGTAAGGGAGTGGCTTCCAATGTGGGGGCCAGTGCCAAGTGGCTAACTAGGGTAACCCACTGGGAGTTGGTAATTCAGTGATAACATAATAAATTACCTAGGGGATGGGTAGTTTTCACACTAACAAGATAATAAGATGTTTTGTTCCTCACTCATGCTTGTAGTGCTAGTTCAGACTAAGGATGAGGGGAGAAGGCCGGGATTGGTAGATTTACTTCCTTGTCAACATGAGAGGAAGGTTGATTCCCGCATGCATCATCCTATGGGGCCGGTGTCTAGAGAGAGACTGCCAGGGTAACCATAGATGGGGGCTGGTGTCCAGAGAGAGACTGCCTGGGTAACCCATGTTAGGACCATCCGATGACACTCTCCTTACTATAGCCTAGTAGTCCCTAGTTGTCCTCTTTCTGGTTGTTAAGTGTTGCCTCTGGATGTACTGTTGTGTGTTGAGATTATGGCTTGTGATGTCGGAGTCGTGTGTCGCCTTATAGTCTACTGTCTACCTGACTGTATGTCGTAGTGGGAACCTCATGTTAACTCCTAGCTTGGGGGGTGGACCTTAGGGTTCCACATGGTCGGGTGGAAGAGCTTTATCCATTGGCCTTTTTCCTTTGCTGTTACTTGTAAGCGAGAGGGGACACTCTCCTTGTGTTTCAGACACCAGATCATGTACCTGTTTTGAAGACATGTATTGTGCTCATGTTCTAGTCAGTGTATCAATGGATTCAGATTGTATGTATTCAAATGTAATCAGAATAGTAATGATGTAATTTACACAATGATGTACTCATTTGTATAGACTTGGATTATGTGCATGTAATCATGATTATAGTTGAGAATCTAAATGATGTCATGAAATGGAGATGCATATGTGTAATCAATATTGTAATAGAGTTAGAATGTTTTATCAATGTTATTTAGTTATGCATGTACACTATGATGGTTAAATTGCAAAGTAATCCAACCATGGGACCTTGGAAGACAAGTTGTTAGTTAATGATGTGTATTTAATTGCTAAACATTACCATGTTATCTTATACAAAAAAAAAATATTATTCCACTTTGCATAGCATTGATGTGTTGTTTTCCAAGGTTTTCATGGCGGGGCACTACATCTGGTATCAGAGCAGGGTTTAAACACAGGGTACCTTGGTTATGTTTGAGCACATTATGTAACCTAGTGCTTAAACTCTGTCATACGATTTAACTCCTGTTGTGACCCTTTTTCTTAATATAATAATTTGCTCTTTTCTTTGTAGGGAAGATGCCTAGACGTAGGGGCCGAGGTCGGGGCAGAGGTAGGGGTCATGGCAGAGGTGGTGGCGGTATTCCTCCTCCCAGTTATCCTCATGGGAGTGGTCATGAAGGCGGGGGTCAGAACATAGAAGGTCAGGGTCAGCCTGATGGAGCCCAATTGAGACAGATTCTTGAGGAAGTCCTTACCTATTTAGGTCCCAGACAGGTGGGTGAGCAGCCCAGAGGTGGTCAGGAGGTAGACCAGTCAGGTCCTAGAGAGAGAGAAAGGTCTCCTAGGCGTAGGGAATTGACAGCCGAGCAGGAGGCCATTCAGGCCAACCATATGAGGGACTTACTAAGAGCACGTCCTCCCATCTTTGATGGAACTAGTAGAGGACTTGAGGCAGAGACTTGGTTGTTGGACCTTGGCAGATGTTTCACCATGCATCCATATGGCAGCAACACGAAGGCCCGATGTGTTATTTTACACCTTCGAGGGTTTGCTTTGACTTGGTGGAGGCTAGAGGAGTAGAAGCTGCATTTGGACATTGGCACAGTGTCTTGGGAGTTGTTTGAGGATAGATTCAAAGCTCGCTTCTTTTCTGACCATTGGAGGCAGCGTCGGGTAGATGAGTTTCATGAGCTGAGGTAGTTGGCCATGATAGGTGAGCAGTATGAGCGTAGATTTTATGAGCTCAAAAAGTATACAGGTATCGGGGATGACGAGCCCATGTTGGTGCAGCATTTTATCAGGGGCTTGAATGCCCAGATTAGTGGAGGGGTTCATGTATTCGAACCTAAGACCATGGAGGTTGCCGTGGAGAAAGCCCGGCTAGTGGAGGAAAACTTGGCTATGGCCCTCAGTGGGCAAACAGGTGTGCGCATTGGCAGTACACCTTTGTTAGGGCATGGTTCTTGAGGTGGTCACACTCAGGCATCAAGTTCTCATGCACCCTCAAGGGGTGGTCAGTAGCAGCAGTATTCACAGTCCAAACTGAAGAATTCACAGCATCAGCAGGGAAATAGGTTTTAAAATAAGAAAGACCGGTCTTGGCAGCGCAACAAGCGCAACTGTTATGATCAGCCAGCCTAGAGTGTGCAGTCTACAGTAAGCAGGGGTAGTTTCCAATAGTCTAGTTCTTTCTGAGGTAACAGTGGATTTGGTAGAAGCACCAAGTGCTTCTCTTGTGGCCAACAGGGCCATATTGCTAGGCAGTGCCCGCAGAAGGGTGCATCAGGATTTGGACATCAACCGGTGGCTTCTGAGCCAACAGTTGGTGATGCAGGTAGGTCGCATCGAGTCTTTGCAACAGTAGATGACCGGCAGGTAGAATATTAGGGTACCATGGTGGAAGCTTCTGGTCGCATGCGAGGTATTGATTTTTTTGTTCTATTTGACTCTGGTGCATCTGATTCATTTATATCTCCTTCCCTTGTGGAGCGTTGTGGCTTAGTGGCAGCAAGGCAAGATGTTCGGTGGTAGGTTGAGTTAGCTTCCGGGGCTAAGGTAGTAGTTGAGTCTCTAGTTTCAGAGTGTAAACTAAAGATTGGCTCTCCATCTACTTCTGTAGACCTTCGCATTCTACCCCTGGGTTCATATGACGTAGTTTTGGGGATGGATTGGCTGGAGGCCCACCATGTAGTGATAGATTGTCAGCATAAAATGGTTAGATGTGTGGATGATTCTAGTGTTGAAGTTGAGGTCATAGGAGTTCAAAGACCTATTTCTCGACGTATGGTCTCTGCTATGCAACTCAAGAGATGTATGCGTCGGGGATGTCAGCTCTTTACAGTGACTATTAGTGATTTAGAGATGGAGGAGAGTCGAGAGGCAACTCTTGATGATCACCCACTCTTGAAGGAGTATGCAGATGTCTTTCCTTCTAATATTCCAAGGATGCCACCCAAGCGTGACATCGATTTCAGGATTGATCTAATTCCTGGTGTAGAGCCTATCTCTAGAGCTCCATACAGGATGACCACTTAGGAGCTCAAGGAGCTTCGACTACAATTGGAGGAACTATTAGCTAAAGGGTTCATACGACCTAGTGTTTCCCCTTGAGGAGCACCTGTGATCTTTGTGAAAAAGAAAGATGGATCTCTACGGCTATGTATCGACTATAGGCAACTCAACAAGGTAACGGTGAGAAATAGGTATCCCTTGCCCTAGATCTATGATTCGTTTGATCAGATTAAGGGAGCAAAGGTATTCTCTAAGGTTGACCTTAAGTTAGGATATCACTAGTTGCGGATCTTTGAGGCAGATATTCACAAAACAACATTTTGCACCCGGTATGGACATTATGAGTTCACAGTGGTAACATTCGGGTTGACCAATGCACCTTCAGTCTTCATGAGCTTAATGAATGGTGTGTTTCACACTTATCTTGACTGATTTGTCCTTGTATTTCTTGATGATATATTGATCTATTCAAGGACTATGGAGGAACACGAGCAGCATTTGCGTCAGGTGTTGCAGTGTCTGAGAGAAAATTAGCTTTATGCGAATTTGTCAAAATGTGCATTCTTCCAGACAAAGGTTAAGTATTTGAGTCATGTTATCTCTGGAGAGGGTATTACAGTAGATCCCTCGAAGATCCAAGCTATTATGGACTGGCCTGCACCCACCAATGTATCCGAGGTCCGTAGTTTTATGGGGTTGGCAGTTTATTATCGTCGCTTCGTCATGGGGTTTTCGAGAATTGCTCATCCCATTACTTCCCTTCAGAGGAAAGGGAAAAAGTTTGTTTGGTCAAAGAAGTGTCAGGAAGCCTTTCAGACCCTTAAGGAGCAGTTGACCAGTGCACCTATACTTGCAGTTCCTGATCCTGATAGGGACTTTGTTGTTTGTACCGATGCCTCCTTGGAGCGTTTGGGGGCAGTTCTAATGCAGGATGGTCGCGTGATTGCCTGAGTCTCGCAAGCTTAAGGATCACGAGTTGAACTATCCCACTCATGACCTGGAGTTAGTAGTGGTTGTGCATGCCTTGGTGAGATGGAGGCATTTTCTATTAGGGCATCGATTTGAGCTGCACAATGATCATCATAGTTTACAATACATTTTCATGCAGCCAAACTTGAATGCCAAGCAAAGACATTGGATGGAGTTCTTGTGTGAGTATGACTTCGAGGTCAGATATATTCAGGGCAAGGAGAATGTGGTAGCAAATGCTCTCAGTCGTCGAAGGAATGAGATCTCAGCAGTCTCGCTTACAGTTGATTTGAGAGGATAGATTCTTGCTGCTCTTCCTTATGACAGTTGGTGCCAAGAGGTGAGGACCGAGGTTGAGTCAGGTAGACCTTTAGAAGGTAGATTCTCTGGTTACTCTTTTGAGTTAGATGGTTTTTTGTGACATTTGGGTCACATCTATGTTCCCAATTCTAAGGGTCTTCGCACCCTAGTTTTGTTAGGGGCACATCGGGCACCCTATTCCGCTCATCCAGGCATCAAGAAGATGCATGCAGATCTGCGTCAACTATACTTTTGGAGTGGCATGAAGTGGGATATTGCTAATTTTGTGTTGAGATGTCTTGAGTGTCAGAGGGTGAAGGCAGAGCACCAGCACCCTGCAGGGCTTTTGCAACCTCATTTGATTCCAAAGTGGAAGTGGGATATCATTTCGATAGACTTCATCGTTGGTTTGCCAATATCCTCTCGACGACATGATGCTATTATGGTCACGGTGGATAGGCTAGCGAAGGTAGCTCACTTTTCTCCTATCCATGATTCTTACAATGCCTCTACAGTGGCTAGAGTGTTCATGGAGGACATTGTCAGACTTCATGGGATTCCTCGTAGGATCATCTCTAATAGGGATCCAGTATTCACTTCCGCCCGGTGGACTTCCTTATAGTGTGCCTTGGGGACACAGTTGAACTTCAGTTCAGCTTACCATCCTGAGACTGATGATCAGACTGAGAGGGTTAATCAGGTTCTCGAGGATATGTTGAGGATGTATGTTATGGATTAGCAGAGCCGTTGGGAGGACTACCTCTATCTAGTGGAGTTTGCCTATAATAATGGTTATCATAGTTCTATTGGCATGTCTCCCTTCCAAGCCTTATATGGTCATCCTTGTAGGACCCCCTTGAGTTGGGATCATTTGGAGGATAGAGTTCTTCTAGGTCTGGATATGCTTAGAGATATGGAGCAGCAGGTTGAGAGGATTAGAGAGCATTTGGTGGTAGCACATGATAGGCAGAAAAAGTATGCAGATGCTCATAGGATCGATCATCAGTTTTCCATTGGAGATCGAGTGTTCTTGCGTGTGCGACCATGAAAGAGTCCGATCCACTATGGGAAAGGCTCTAAGCTAGCACCGCACTTTGTCGGACCTTTTGAGGTGTTGGAGAGGATCAGTCTAGTTGCTTATCATCTTGCTTTGTCACCTAGCCTTTCACGCATCCATGATGTGTTTCATGTTTCGGTACATAGACCTTACTATCCAGATATTGCTCATATTCTTGATTGGACTACTCTACAGGTAGAGGATGGGCAACTGGCATTGGAGCCCGTAGGCATTCTTCAGCACAGGAGACTCACTCTCAGGGGCAGAGACATGGAGCAGGTTAGGATCCAATGGGATCCTAATGATGAGACCTCCGCTACCTAGGAGGATGCTACTAGAATGAGGGCGTTATATCCTCACTTATTTGAAGGCTTCTAGGAGTAAGCCTAGTTCTAGGGGGGAGGATGTAATGCCCCTCACTTTTTACCTATGACAGATGTGATTTTTGTGTTTCCTATGATAGTTCTAGTTTAGATGATAGTCTAGTAATACATGTTTACAGTTTCAAGATGTTTGGACTGTTACGTTATGGTTTATGATCTCCTTGAGCTTGATGGACTCTTTGACATTGTGCTAGCTGATTATAGATCTATGTTAGGATGATGCTTGTTTACTTGAACCTTGTGCTTTCACAGTTGATGGAATCTTTGACATTATGCTAGCTGATTATGGATCTATGTTAGGATGATGCTTGTTTACATGTACCTTGTGCTTTCATAGTTGATGGACTCTTTGACATTATGCTAGCTGATTATGGATCTATGTTAGGATGATGCTTGTTTACTTGTACTTTGTGCTTTCATAGTTGATGGACATTGATTATGGATTGATGCTACTTTTAGTTTAATATGTTGTTCGATCATGATTATGGTGTATGACTGGTATTAGTTATTTAATGATGTGTTACTTGAATGGAATAGTGTTACATTGCTCATGTCTGAGTACCCTGCCACGCTGCGACTTCCGTTCATTATGCTTGGGATTACATGGTTATATATGTATATATGCACAACCTTGTTGTTCATTTCAGGATGCAGGTACCGGGCATCAACTCCACTTGACTTACTAGGTCTGAGCGTGCCCTAGCCAATGGAATTGTGGATTGGAGTTGACATGAGGTTCCCCTAATTAGTCAACATCCTCGAGGAGGATGAGCTTTCAATGTTGTACCCTGTAGTCACCGTCAGTGGACCGTTGTCATCATTTGTCATTATGTCATGTGGCTTCACTCTAGTCAGGTATCACCTTGTAAATTAGGGTATATCCAATTTGAGTGTCAATCCATGCATGATTAATATTTTATTTAAATAAGGTCAAATTAAAGCTTAAATTAAATAAAAATTGCTAGGGGATTATGTGTGTGGTTTATTAATTATAAATAATTTAATTATTGATAATTGATAAATAAATAAATTAAACTAGATAAATGATTTAGCAAAATATTAAATTTACTTAATTGTAGCAGATTAAATTAAACAGAACATAAAAATGCCTATGTGAAGGGAATAAACATCTCTAACGGTGATAAAATAAGCTAAACTAAGTAAGTATGGGGTAAATATGATTTACGGATATTTTAACGGTGAAACGGTATTGTTAAGGGTAAAGTGACTATGTCTCGAAGGAAGAGAAATTAAATTTGGTCAAGAATTAATAAAATTACTTCTCTACAGATAAAAATAATTATTATCCGATGACCTTTGGGTTTGCTTTGCCATCTCTAATACTATTGTTATCACTATGAATATTCAGGTACATTATTAAATTCAATCTCACTAACATGTTTTTTTTTTGTTTAAATATTAGGGTTGTCATATTTGGGGATTCACAAATGTATTTCAAGTGCCGTCATTTGTAAGATTGAGGATTTGGGAGTCTGGAATATAGTTAATTTTCGCACCCACGAGAGAGTGGGTGGTGGGAGAAAGGAAGGAATGTCTCTGCATTTACCTGAGGAGTCCATTCAGGGTTTTGAGAAAGTGGGATGTCAGAATGTCCCTGGCATTTTATCTGGGGAGCTGAGTCCTGGTGGTAGGAGTTTTCAGGAAGAGAAGGAAGGAGGGGCTTGCAGAGGAAAGGAGACTTTGGGGAAAAGCTTAACAAACTACAGGTATGGTTCTGTGTATGTTTTATGCCTTTTTCGCCTATGAAAATTAATAGAAATTAGTTTAATTGTGTCCTCCATAGATGGGATCTAATCAGGTTTTGGCGATAAATAACTTAAGTCAGACGTGAAACTCTCATGTTCTGCATCGTATCTTGCCTTGGAAACCTGACACAAATTTCCATTTTGCTTGAGAGTCAATGGAACACGATTGTTGTCATTCACAACATTTATGCATTCAGCATAGTTTTGATTGAGTTTTAATGTCAAGATTTTCACCACCCTTGAATAGCCCACATTGTCTTAAGATTGTAGAAAACACCGCACTCTTGTCTCTCTGCCTATCTATTTAAACGCACCATGATTTTGTATGTGAATCGGTCTTGAGTTTGTAACCTACAATCCATCTTTCTGACTATTTGTATGCAACCGACAACCACCCCGTTGGAGTCATTCTACTATCCTGCAATCATTCTTTGGCGTGGTACGAAGAGGGCAGACGCATTGTAATATCTATTACTGGTTTCCTATTGTTAATAATGCTTGGCCGAGGGCACATACTGTAGGAATCCGCATTAATCCTTTGACTGTATTTAATAAAATGCACCAGCCAGCGTAACTTCCTTTACCACAAATCGATGAGCGCATCAAGTAATGCAAGGCTTTCATCACTCCTTAAGCCTAAGCACTAATGTTCAAAAATTTGGCGTTGAATTATTAAAATCCACTGTCAAAGGATGAATAGTGTGATAAGTCCTTACAATTCCAACTCCTCGATGGGTTCCAGGCCCCCATGTTCTAGTAGTATCATGATGATATCTACTTCATCAATTTGCATAAGAACAGCTTCAGCCAAAGCTTAGGCATAAACATCTGCACATGTCCCTCAACACTTACGCCACACAGACTTAATACAATCTTTTCTCTATCTTATCACATATATCCCATGCGATTTTCACTATTATTACTTTGCCGCGATTGGTTACTATTCTTTTCCTTACGCATTCCTCCAGAGACGATTCAGCAAACACAGTCATACCAACTTGGCTAAATAGGTGCTAAGCAGGTAGATTCATCAATGGCGAATTCATCTTCCTGCCGAATCTGCTTCCCCATAGTTTTCGCTCCTTGATTTGAAGTCATGGTCTAGAGGATTGTTTTTTTAGAATCGATTCTAATTGCTTATTGCCATTGTCATCAACTATGAGGCGCTCACTCTAGATTCCTTCTTGTAGGAAGATATACCTTTGTGGAGCGAATTGCCTTCTTCTTGCACCAATTTTTTTATTATGATTCTAGTCTAGAAACCTCAGTCACCTAATCAATCTAATGCATGATCTTTCTTGATGATTTTCAATTGAATGTGAGTAATCCTCTATATCCGTGGTCCGCCGTTTGGTCAGCGGCAAGACGTCTCAGTGTGGTCATCAAGTGACACTCTGTAACAGCTGCAATAAATCTACATTCATTTGCATCCTTGGATTTATTTCCCTGAAACCTGTTAGGGTTAAACCAGCCCATAAAATTAGCTAGTTTTGATTTCCATAAAGAAAATTGACTCCTCATTGAATGTAGATAGGTGTATGGCATATTTATCAATTTTATATTTGTTCATGTGTTGCATAAGATATCAGTAAATAATAATAATGTTAATTGAATATAAGTTTCCAAATATATTGTTAGGGTTAAGGATTAAGAAAATTGGTATAGTATTGATTCATAGTATGATTTAAAATTTATTTAGAGTAAGGAACAATAGAAGCTCGTAAGCTTAGTTAGTAAGATTAGATAAAATAGAATTTACATTTTGAAATTCTTTGTATTATATCATTTGCCTTATAATTAAATTAGTAATTATAAACATTAGAGAAAGTTTACTTGTGGTTATTTAGGTATATATCATTAGCATATATATTCAAAAAAGCTAAATTACATAGTTTTGGAGGAATAGTGGTTATGGAAAAAGTATTAGAAAGTCTTTTTAATTTAATGAGTTTATTTTAGGTATTTGTCACAAAAATTAAATGAACATGTTATTATTTTATTAGATTATGAAGTATGTTATGGTAAGAATGTAAATAAGATGTAACGTTAATTAATTAACGACATGTGGAATTTTAATATAATTATTGTTGTCACTGTTATTATTATTATTACTAATATTATTATTATTATTGTTTTAATATCATTATTATTATTATTATTATTATTATTATTATTATTATTAATTGTATCACGTGATCTAATTAAATCAAGCCTTCGGGATTGATATAAGCTATTAGCGGGATTATTAAAAGAAAAATTTAAATGTATATCAATTTTGGGATAAGTGAATATTCAATGTGTTGATCCGTATGAAATGAATTTTAAACTTTCATTATAACCCTTTAATCAATCTGAGATTATATTACGGACAATAGAAGTTTATTTTAGTTACGTCAATGGTAATTGTAGCATGTAGATTAATTAAATGATTATCTGTAATACTTAGTTGAATATAATTCACTTTATTGTAAAACATAGGTTTGTTCCTTGTAAGAATACGATCAAAATACAAGCTTTATCGTAATGATTGTTATACCCATGTAATAACTTGATCAAGTACAAATTGCTATAGTGGAAGTAGTTGTATGAAGGCATAATTGGATCATAAGTATAATTGATTCTCGTAATATGTTGATTCAAACTGTGGTCATAAAACTGTTCTTATAGCCTTTGAATTGTGTATATTTCTGTATGGCTAGAGTTCCAGAGGCTTAGCTTGGGATGTTTTGTATTCATGTGTTGTGTTGTTAGATGTCTTGAGATCATGATGTTATAAGAAGCCTTGTTGTCTCTAGTTATGAACGGACTAAATGGCAAATGAATGATAAATACACTTCTTGTGGTTGTATTGTTATCCAACTGATTGTACTAGTCCTGTATCCAGCGTTGTGGTAAGATGTGGAAACAAGGTGATATGGGAATCTTAGAGTTGCAATGAATATGTGTTATCATGGGCAATGGTCTAGGAGTCTTGCCCTTATAATTATGTTATAGTGGGTTAATGCTTTGTATTGTTATCTAAGGATAGTTGTTATGCAAGATGGTCAATGCCTTGCATGTTTCCGTATCCACGTTGTTGTGATGTCTTACTATGCTTGTTGTGTAGGGCTTCCTAGTTGTAGGTAAGGGAGTGGCTTCCAATGTGGGGGCCGGTGCCAAGTGGCTAACTAGGGTAACCCACTGGGAGTTGGTAATTCAGTGATAACATAATAAAATACCTAGGGGATGGGTAGTTTTCACACTAACAAGATAATAAGATGTTTTGTTCCTCACTCATGCCTATAGTGCTAGTTTAGATTAAGGATGAGGGGAGAAGGCTGGGATTGGCAGATTTACTTCCTTGTCAACACGAGAGGAAGGTTGATTCCCGCATGCATCATCCTATGGGGCCGGTGTCTAGAGAGAGACTGCCAGGGTAACCATAGATGGGGGCTAGTGTCCAGAGAGAGACTACCTGGGTAACCCATGTTAGGACCATGCGATGACACTCTCCTTACTACAGCCTAGTAGTCCCTAGTTGTCCTCTTTCCAGTTGTTAAGTGTTGCCTCTAGATGTACTATTGTGTGTTGAGATTGTGGCTTGTGATGTTAGAGTCGTGTGTCGCCTTATAGTCTACTGTCTACCTGACTGTATGTCGTAGTGGGAACCTCATGTTAACTCCTAGCTCGGGGGGTGGACCTTAGGGTTCCACATGGTCGGGTGGAAGAGCTTTATCCATTGGCCTTTTTCCTTTGCCGTTACTTGTAAGCGAGAGGGGACACTCTCCTTGTGTTTCAGACACCAGATCATGTACTTCTTTTGAAGACATTTATTGTGCTCATGTTCTAGTCGGTGTATCAATGGATTCAGATTGTATGTATTCAAATGTAATCAGAATAGTAATGATGTAATTTACACAATGATGTACTCATTTGTATAGACTTGGATTATGTGCATGTAATCATGATTATAGTTGAGAATCTAAATGATGTCATGAAATGGAGATGCATATGTGTAATCAATATTGTAATAGAGTTAGAATGTTTTGTTGATGTTATTTAGTTATGCATGTATACTATGTTGGTTAAATTGCAAAGTAATCCAACCATGGGACCTTGGAAGACAAGTTGTTAGTTAATGATGTGTATTTAATTGCTAAACATTACCTTGTTATCTTATACAAAAAAAAAAAAATATTCCACTTTGCATAGCATTGATGTGTTGTTTTCCAAGGTTTTCATGGTGGGGCACTACATGCATTAGGTTCTGTACACAAGAAGTTTATGTGCATCTATTCACTGGTAACACACATCTGTTCTTTGAAACCATGCATCTATCAAATTTGTGCATTTGCTCATTCTTTTAGTGCATTTACTCACTATTTCAATGCATCTATCCAATCTACACATTTGGTCATTCTTTCTACACATTTGTTCATTCTTTCAATGCATCTGTTTCTGCGCATTTGTTCATTCTTTCTACGCATTTGTTCATTCTTTCAACGCATCTATTTCTGTGCATTTGTGCTCTGTTTTTGCACATATTTCTCTGTAACTGTGCATTTGTTCTGACAGGATCCTTGAGTTATTTCTTGTGATTTTTAGCTCATGCTAACACAATTTGTAGGCACTTTCTCATATCCAACTTGCTGATTAGGAGCTGGTCAGTCATATAGTTGCATTGTTAATGCACATTTAGATATAATTAGCAAGGAATGTAATTGGATTGTTCATGTAAATCTTATCTAGATCTAAATAGGAAGGTTGTAATTTGAACTTGTCACACCAACAACTCAAACATAGTCCCAACTAGGAGGATCTAAAATTGAACCATTGCTTTCTATTTGCTTCTTTCAAAGTTAGCAAATCTCATGTGTGCCCAAGTAGAATAACTCATTTAGTCTTTTTATTTTTAACTAGAGGAAAAGAACCAGTATTTTTCATGTATTTAGAATGATAATAGGCCTATGCTCCCCCCTTTCTTGGGTGACCAGAATGCCAAACCTATCATTTTCATGTTTCCTTTAGAGAGGTCTGCCCTTGGATATCCATCTATCCAAGTGGGAATGACCTTAAGTGGTAACGAGCTAACGCCAAGCTCTTTTGATCCACTATAAATAAATTGTGTTTGAGGTGAAAGATTCAAACAACGAGTGCTGATTAGTTATACCAATAGCCAACCTCCCCCAAAACCCTCCAAGGCACAACCCTTGAAGGCTGGGAGACTCCATAACAGAGAGTAGCACTGCCACACTTATAACCACTTGAACAGTTGTCCTAAATACTTATCCATTGTTTTAGAAGCCAAAATCTCCTATAAACCAATGCCAGAAAGAGCGATTATCATCTTCCTAAGACGACTCACATTCTTATGACTCAATAGTAGAGATAACAGGGAAATCCTAAGGTTTGCGAGCCTTGGGAACTTGGAACTTGGTGTACCAGAGAAGTTTGTGAACTTGTAAGGGGGAGCCCGTGTCCCAAGTTCCTAAGTTATCCTCTTTGAATAGCATAGATGGAGAATTCCAAGTGAGAATTTGGTTTATATTGCCCTTGCCATCCTAGGATTTGTACTTGTTCTTTTGTCAAAAAAGTCAAAATAAAAAAAAATAAAAAATCATGAAAATATTCTTTGTGTGTGCTATGTCTTTCTTGCCATAGTTGAAAAATCAAATCAAAGAGACCAATTTTCAACCAAAAAAACCCAAAAACATTGGAAAACATGCCAAAATTAGTCAAAATCAAGCAAAGCAAATAGATCTGCACCTCTACTTCATCCTACTATGCATCTGTTTCGCCTTGCTGCACATTTGCTCCATCCTACTATGCACTTGCTTCATCCTACTATGCACTTGCTCCATCCTACTGCGCATCTATTTTCTATTGAATTTTTTTAGAATAGTTATGTTGCACATCTACTCTATCCTACTGTGCATTTGCTCCATCTTGCTATGTATATACACTCTATTCCTACGCATATGTTCTAGCACATCTATTATAGTGAGCACTTCTGCACAGTTTTTCAAAAAAACACCTACGTTTCTGAGCACCCATTTTAGTCTTGTGTCAGTTTCTAAGGATATGACAAATCAATTAGAAGCACTTACCCAACAAATCCAAGCCATACAACAACAAGTGGCAATCTTACAAATTGGATCTTCCACAAAATTATATTCACTAGATGGCATATCTCCTTACCCATTGGATAAAATCTTGGCTAAGATACATTTCTCTTCTAGTTTTTATGTTCCCAAGTTTGACAAATATAGGGAAAAAGATGATCCACGTGAACCAAATCCCTCCCAACATGAGCATACTAGTACTAGCCACACCTCGCACTAAGATTGTACAACCTTAACCCATCTTAATGATACTATTGACAAGGGAAACACCACCTTAAGTTTGAAATCATATACCACTCCATCTACTAGTCCTCCTTCACCATCCCCTAGAATACATATCCCAAAGCATACTAGTTCTACACCAACACCAACATCAAGTTCCCTAACCTCTAACCCATCAATCAAAGAGTCCTTAAACGATTTTCTCAAAAGACTCTTTGCAAAATCTAAAAGAAAAAGAAAAGCTATGGAGAAATCCAAATCCACTCATCCAATTTCATCCCCATCCAACACAAACAATCCTAACCTTAGTCATAAGCCTATGCCTTCTACCATTATTCTCCATCTATTATGTTGTCCATCTACCCATGCACTCATGAAGGATGTGATCCAATGGCTATTAGCAAGGAATCAACTATGTCCATGTCATAAAACACCTATCCAAGAGCCTATCAAAGAGCCTTCAAACATGTCCATTGTTCCAACCTCGTTGTGTAATCTACAACCCCTCAAGCTTCTTGAAGAACCTCCCATAATGAACCAAAGTCAAGGTCCATTGTACCTTCATGTTGTTGACCAAGAGCCTATCCAAGAGTCTTCCACCTCCACTTCAATTCAAGAAAATCAAGAGTTGTGTTAAGAGTACACTTTAGAGCATGTGGAAACATCAACCCTTTATCTAAATCAAGATCAAAGCACCTCCATCCAAACCATCCATAACCTATATCTTTTCTATGATCAAGATATTACCTATGAAGAACCTATAAATGAGCAAATTGATCCCATCCATATCACACTTAATCCTATCTATGATCAAGCTCGTATCTATGATCAAGATCCCATCTATGATAAAGTCCTATCTATGATTAAGTGAACCATGATGATCCTCTTAGCCAACTTTATGCATTCCATGGTGAGGATCTTATTACCCCATCTATCCATAACCCCACAACCATCCATGTACAAGAAACCTCCATTACTCCTATCCACCTTCCACCTAGCCCTATCTATGATCCAACAACAGACACTTTCCTTGATGAGACACTTGTCTCCCAAGTGCACATAGATGATCAAACCAATAACTTGGATCTTAAAGAGCATAACGATAATCAAGATCCTAATGATCCTCCACCATCCATTATCGACCATGTTACAAATCTCCTATCCTATCCCCTTGGTCTCACTACCTTCATCCATGAATGTTCTTCCTTAGGAGAGTAGCAACCGTTATCTACCACTTCACCTTTCCCATCAAATAATGTGCTCGTTGCTAGTGTCCAAAGCACCCATAATCCCATTGTCCACCATATACTCCAACATATGAACTATCAAGGTAAAGGCTTAGGCCTTCATGAACAAGGTATTTTGGAGCCTATCCATGTCAAAGTCCCTCCACCCTCTTATGGCCTTGGATACACACCCCAAGGTGAACAATCCAAAGATGTTGGTACTTCTTCCACTCCACCTACGTCCACCACTTTCCATCGCAAATCCTATCATATTCCCAAAACATATGTCACTATTCCACCTCCCTTATCATATACATCTCAAAAGCATGTGACCATACACCTTCCACCATCCACTTTATCTCCACATCTCCCAACACCAAATTCATCAATCTACACATTCCCTCACATTTCGAATCATGACCAACAAATGCACATATTGTCTAAACATGAAGCTTCCACTCATTCCACCAAACCTATGGGATTCAAAAATAAACATTGGGATGCATCCTTCCATAAAGTCAAAAATCCTAAGGGTCCTTGTTAGACTTAGGATAGACAACTGAGAGGGGGGGTGAATCAGTTGTCCAAAACTTTCTTACAATTACTCACTTAAATCCTTTTCTTAAATCAACAGTATAATGATAAATCAATCATGGAAACTTAATGCAACAATTCAAGAGAAAGAACACATTAACACATATGACACCAAGATTTTTAACATGGAAAACCCAGCTAAGGGAAAAACCACAGGGTGACTAACCCAAGATTGTATTCTCTGTTAGAATTATAGAAAGAACAAAATGGCACATGCCAATTAGGACTCACTACCCGAGCACACTACTCACAAGAGGCCCACTTCCTACAAGAGACACACTATCTACAAAATAATAGATATTACATACTTGAACTGAAGAATAGCATCTTCACCATGCTTGAGTCAGTTCCATTTAAGCCCAATACACCCACTCTACTTTTCTCTCTCCTCCTCTCTACCACTCTCTCATCCACCACAAGATACTTTTGAAATGACTTTACAATTCCTTATTTATGCAAGACATCGACTTAGGGATAATCATCCAAGTTGGCATACATTTCAGAGAAAATACATAAATACAACATGACTTATTACAAAAATACTTCACACGGATCAACACACTGTCGGCCACATATATCTAAGACTTCAATACTCCTTTAGGAACATGCCATTCTTCATATAACATCTCCAAGATCATCCGCAAGGTGTGTAACTCATCTGGTTGGCCATACTCAAGAAGAACATCATCATCTGGAAGTAATTCTTCATTTACTAGCTCAAACTCCAATGCAAACCACCAACACAAACTGGACACAATCCAAAGACCTCCACAAGCTTGCCTAAATCACCAAGAACATCCACACTACATCTTCTTACTAAAATCCTTCTCTCCTTCATCTGGAACCTCAAGAACATAGTCTATCATTACTGTCATAATGGAATAGATGCTTGTGGACCTCCAGACCATGAACCAATTGAGTTGTCAATTCACATTGACTTCCTAAACACTATATAAAATCCACAGAATAGGATATTTCATTTCTAGATCTCACTGGACCTATCTGTGTCACATTGTCACCTCTGAACATTTACCAGAACCAATTTTACTTAAGTGGCCATAACTTCTTCAGATATTCATGCGGATCACTAAAATATTTACTGGATCATCTTAAGACACATATCTACAAACCCTTTGAAGCACATCCTCTGATCTTCATCTTATCTAGGATCTTTAGCTCACTGTCTTCACTGTTCTTCTATGTTCCTGATTAGGACTAATTTTCTCAATATCCTCAACACACAGCTCATCTAATCATTATCATCAATGCAACAGGAGTATGTTGACATCAATGACAACATCGGTTAGGCCCATACTTGCAACAATCTCCCCCTTTGTCATTGATGGCAACATATGATGTGAAAAACTATTTTAACCATCAAGAACTTTTCTTTACTGACACAACCCCCCTATCACCAACAACCATTCACATGTCTTCTCTTCCTTTACTGCTCCCCCTTTGATTAGCAATCACTTCTTTTTCACATGTCTTCTCTCCCCCTTTGACATCAATGGCAAAGGGCACATACTTGCAACTCCATCACTTCAGAGTCATACCAGCTTCTCTCCCTAAGTAGCAGCTCCCCATCATCAATCCAAACCACAAGATATGACTATGATATCCACTAGACTGATGCACATTAGTGCACCTTAGTTCACCACTAGAGGGGTAATAACACCTAACTTCTCCCTGAGATACTCAAAAGAGTCCTTAGGTAGAGGTTTAGTAAAGATATCTACAATCTGATCCTTGGAAGGCAGAAACTCCAATCTAACTTCATTCTTGTTCACTTGCTTTCTCAAAAAGTGAAACATGATGGATATATGTTTAGTCTTAGAATGCAACACCAAATTCTTAGATATATTTATTGCACTTGAATTATCATAGAAGATTGTGATAGGTTCCTCATACTCCACTCTGATGTCTCTTAGCATTTGCTTCATCCACAAAACTTGAGTGCAACTACCTGTTGCTGCAATATATTCTACTTCGGTTGTGGATAGAGATATTGCCTCTTGTTTCTTGCTTAGCCAAGAAACCAATCTTTTCCCCAAAAAGAATGTTCCACCACTTGTACTCTTCTGGTCATCCATATCTCCTGCCCAATCTGCATCTGTATATGCATGAAGAGAAAAATTATGATCTCTAGGATGCCACAGACCATACTCAACTATCCCTTTTAGATATCTAAAAATCCTCTTGATTGCCATGACATGAGATTTTCTAGGATTAGCTTGGAATCTAGCAACAAGACCAACAACATTCATAATGTCATGTCTAGTTTGAGTAAGATACAACAATCCTCCAATCATTGACCTCTACTTTTTTTTATCATCCTTAGGAGAGTCATCATCTTCGCTCAATTTACATTCGGTTTCCATGGGAGTACTCATTGGTTTTGAGTCTTCCATTCCAAATTTCTTCAACAATTCTTTCACATATTTGGTCTAAGAAATGAAGATTCCTTTATTTGTTTGAGTGACTTCTAAACCCAAGAAGAAATTCATTTCCCCAAACATGGACATTTCAAATTCACTTTTCATTTGATCTGCAAAGGTTATGCACATACTATCTCTTCCTCCAAAAATGATATCATCAACAAATACTTCAATAATCAAGATGTTTTCATGATCAATTTTGAAGTACAACTATCAGCAATACCTTTGTTGAAACCAATCTTCAAAAGATGCTTATCCAATCTTTCATACTAGGCTCTTGGGGCTTGCTTCAGTCCATACAGTGCTTTCTTCAACTTGCAGACCATATCACCATGATCAGACAATTAAAATCCATCTGATTGCTCAATGTATACTTCTTCTTCCAAGTCTCCATTCAGAAAGGTAGACTTGATATCCATCTGATATACTTTGAAGTCCTTGAAGGCAGCAAAAGAAAGAAATAATCTAACTGCTTCAATTCTTGTTACTAAAGCAAAAATTTCTTCAAAATCAACTCCTTCTACTTGGGAGTGACCCTTGCAGACCAATCTGGCTTTGTTTCTGACTACTTCACCATCTTCATCAGTTTATTCTAGAAGGCCCATTTGGTTCCAATCACATTCTTGTTTTTAGGTCTGGGATCAAAATCCCATGTGTGATTCTTCTCAATTTGCATCAGCTTTTCCTCCATTGCTTTAGTCCAATTTTTATCATTGCAAGCTTCATTCACTATCTTAGGTTCAATCTTTGAAATCGGACAATACTCTTCTGAGTCTTGAGCATTCCTTCTTTTTGTTTGTACCCCTTTTCTTTTATCACCTATGATCTGATCCTCAGAGTGATTCAGTATTACATATCTGGGAACTTTGGGAATTTCTTTCACTTCTGATTCTTGAACAAGCTCATTTAAACTCATCTCTCCTACCTGATTTACCAGATCAGTCTGAATCTAAATTTTAGAAGGGACTTGGGCTCCTTGAATTAGAACATTATTCTGATCATCTTCATCATATTCATAACACCTTGAGGGTTTTTCAATTCCTTCATCTACCTTCACATTTGTACTTTTTATAATCTTTCTCAGTCTCTTATTATAACACCGGTATGCTTTGCTTTGAGTAGAATAACCCAAGAATATTCATTCATCACTTCTAGCATCAAATTTGCCTAGATCTTCATCTCTTTTAATGTAACATTTGCTACAAAAGACTCTGAAATACTTCATAGTAGGAGTGATGCCAAACCAGAGTTCATAAGGAGTCTTACCAGTATTGTTTTTAATTTGAACTCGATTAAGAGTGTAGACTGCAGTGCTCACTGCTTCTCTCCAGTAGATCTAAGGAATGTTTGCTTCCATCATCATGGTTCTAGATGCTTCTTGGATGGTCCAGTTTTTTCTTTCCACTACTCCATTCTACTGTGGAGTCCTAGGAGTAGACAATTGCCTTCTTATTCCATGCTTTTCACAGAATTCTATGAATTCATTGGATGTGAATTCTCCACCTCTATCAGACCTTAGACATTTTATGTTCAATCCAGTTTCATTCTCCACCATAGCCTTGAATATTTTGAATTTCTCAAGAGACTCTGATTTCTCCTTCAGAAAGGTTACCCACATCATTCTGGAATAGTCATCAATTAATAGCATAAAGTATCTATCACCTTGAAGAATTCTGATTCTTTCCGAACCACATAGATTAGTATGAATTAAATCCAATAATCCGGTAGAAGAATGATCCTTACTCTTGAATGTAACCCTGCTCTGCTTGCCTAACTGACATTCTTTACACAAGTTGTTAGAAGGTTTCACTAGTCTTGGAAGATCTCTCACAGCCTAGATGTTGCTTATTTTAATGATGTTATCAAAATTTACATGACACATTCTTCTATGCCACAACCAACTCTAATCAATTTGAACAAATAAATAACTGTTAGCAGTACCAACCAAGTGGAAGATGTTACCTTTAGTATGGGTACCGAATACAATCTCTATTCCAGAGCTTTCAAAGATTTTACATTTTCCATTTTTGAATCAGAGATCATAGCCTTTATCCACCAACTATCCAACACTGAGAAGATTATGTTTCAAACCTTCAACATATAGTACATTACCGGTTTTGTTCTTTCCATCAAAAGAAATAGTTCCTCTACCTCTGATTCTGCCAAAAAAATTATCACCAAATTTTACCACTCCTCCTTCATACCTTTCGAAATCTATAAACTTGTTTTTGTCACTTGTCATATGGTGGGAGCATCCACTGTCAATGACCCAATCATCCTTTTCTTCAACTTGGGTAGCCAGATCTTTTTCAACAATTTTATGATTGACAGATTCAGAGGGTATTGGATCTTCTTCCTTGATGGCAATAAACACCTAGTCACTTCCGGATTTGTTTCCTATCTCCGATTCATCATCTGTTACTCCTTCATCATCATCATATTCATGAACATGGTAGCATTTCTTTTGAAACCTTGATCTGTTAGGGTTTGGCCTTGAGAATCTTTCCAGACACCTTGAGACAAAATGACCAATCTTATTGCAGTTAAAACACTTAAAAGGCAATTTTCCTTCATACTTACCATATCCTCTTGGCAGTCTTTTTGCAATAAGGGCTTCAAGTTGAGCAGTTTCTGCTTCATCTTCTTTAAGGTCTTTTCTTGCTTTTTCATACCATGATAGTTTCCTTGAAGAATCCTCTCCTAGATCAAACCTTTGTTTACCTTTTACAAAGGCACTAGCTTTGAATGCAAATTCAATCTTGGGGGGGCATCTCCAAACTCGGTCAATTCAAATGCAGCTAATTTACCAATTGATCTCTTGTGACACCTGAATGAGCTCTGAATTCTTCAATGGTAGCAACCTTATAATTGTAAGAATCAGGAAAGGATCTAAGAACTTTGCCAACAATCTCATCTTCATCCAAGACTCCACCAGCACATCTAATGCCACAAACAAGCTCATTACTCTGGGCATAAATGTAGTGATATTTTCATCTTCTCTCATTTTCAGGTTTTTAAATTTTCCTTTAGACTCTATAGCTTGGCACATTTCACATACTTGTCTCCTTCATATAGAAGTTCCAACTTTTGCCAAATCTCATATGTAGTTTTAGATCAACAACATTTGTTACTTCTGAATCAGATAAGGCACTTAGAAGAGCTTCTTTAGCCCACAGATTATTTTCAGCATCTCTGATTTTATTTACGGAGCGCAAACCATTCTGTGGGGGATCATACTTCTTTGAAGCCATAATCCACTACTACATTCCCATACATTGCAAGTGGTATTCCATGCGACTTTTCCAAAGAGTGTAATTTTTTCCATCAAACCTTGGACTATGCTTCTTGTATGATGACATCCTGGATCTCCTCAACCAGTTAAGCTCTTTAAGAGGAACTTAGCTCTGATACCAATTGTTAGACTTAAGACAGACAACTAAGAGGGGGGGTGAATTAGTTGTCCAAAACTTTCTTGCAATTAATCACTTAAATCATTTTCTTAAATCAACAGTATAATGATAAATCAATCATGGAAACTTAATGCAACAATTCAAGAGCAAGAACACATTAACACATATGACACCAAGATTTTTAACGTGGAAAACCTAGTTAAGGGAAAAACCACGGGGTGACTAAACCAAGATTGTATTCTCTATTAGAAGAATAGAAAGAACAAAATCACACATGCCAATTAAGACTCACTACCTAAGCACACTACTCATAAGAGGTCCACTTCCTACAAGAGATACACTGTCTACAAAATAATAGGTATTACATACTTAAACTAAAGAATAGCATCTTCACCATGCTTGAGTCAGTTCCATTTAAGCCCAATACATCTGCTCTATTTTTCGCTCTCCTCCTCTCTACCACTCTCTCATCCACCACAAGATACCTTTGAAATGACTTTACAATTCCTTATTTATACAAGACATCAACTTAGGGATAATCATCCAAGTCAGCCTACATTTCAGAGAAAATACATAAATACAACATGACTTATTGCAAAAAGACTTCACGTGGATCAACACACTATCGGCCACATAGATCTGAGACTCCAATACTTCTTTAGGAACACACCATTCTTCATACAACATCTCCAAGATCATCTACAGGGTGTGTAACTCATCCGGTCAGCCATACTCAAGAAGAACATCATCATCTGGAAGTAATTCTTCATTTACTAGCTCAAACTCCAATGTAGACCACCAACATGAACTAGACATGATCTAAAGACCTCCACAAGCTTGCCTAAATCACCAAGAACATCCACACTACATCTTACTAAAATCCTTCTCTCCTTCATCCAGAACCTCAAGAACACAGTTTGTCATTACTGTCATAATAGAATAGATCTTGTAGACCTCTAGACCACGAATCAATTGAGTTGTCAATTCACATTGACTTCCTAAACATTATATAAAATTTGTATAATAGGATATTTTATTTTTGGATCTCACCAGACCTATCTGTGTCACAGTGTCACCTCTAAACATCTGCCAGAACTGGTATTACTTAAGTGGCCATAACTTCTTGAGATCTTCATGTGGACCTCTAAAATATTTACTGGATCATCTTAAGACACATATCTACAAACCCTTTGAAGTGCATCCTCTAATCTTCATCTTATCTAGGATCTTTAGCTCATTGTCTTCAATGTTCTTCTCCATTCCTAATTAGGACTAATTTTCTCAATATCCTCAGCACATAGCTCATCCAATCCTTATCATCAATGCAATAGGAGTATGTTGACATCAATGACAACATCAGTTAGGCCCATACTTGCAACAATTTAGGAAATCAGTCCAAATAATCAAAGAAAAACCCATCTCAAAAGTTGCATACACCCACACACCTCAACGCCAAACTGAAAAAGGTGTGGGTCCCCAAGCAACAAGTAATTACCTCAAAAGCTACACAAAAGCTACATATACCCAAGCCCATACCTTCACAAGTAAAGTCTAAAAGCAAATTGTTTTGGGTACCTAAGCAAAAAGCCATCAAGTTAAAAGAGGCATCCACCTCTCATGAATCCCAACCATCCACTTTCTCCTTTTCCATCAAAAAATCCCATTCCATCCAAAAATCTCCAATTCTTCCATCCCACATGACAAGCAAAAACCATAAAAATACTCAGTCTATGTGGGTCCCTAAACACCTAAATCACCCATCCACCAACCAAAAATCTCCATTGCTTCCTACACCACCTTCCCATCATAAGCTTCAATGTTTATCATAGTATGTGCAACCATTGGTCATGGTTCCCCTTCATCTTGTGACTCCTCCGTATACCTCCATCTCCCCTTCCTTCTACTATTATCCTACATATCTTCCCCATCCTATTCCTATGGTGCATGCTTTTGCCTAAGCCTTCCCTCCATCCTTGCATAAGTCTTGCATAATCTGCATCATAATCCACTATCACACCTTTCATAATCCACTATCTACCTTCTCCATCTCACTTTCATGCAATCCTCTACCAACATCTATGAGAACACTTGACATAGTCCATGCAACATCATCCATCTGGTGGGACTATCACCTTTCATGGAACCAGACACTTGAGTCCCTCTTGTTCGTATTCGACCTATACTATCCAAATATTCAAAAAATAAAATAAAATAAAATAATAAAAAAATGGAAAAACAACAAAAAAAATCATCCTCACAGGTGCCTTGGATAGATACCATGATGAAAACCTGGCAACAGACATCATGTGTATTTTAGCTATTGTACAAATAAAAGTAAGTGGTGAAAACCTAGTAAACAGGTGCTATCTGCGACAAACCGCTTCCTCCATCTGTTGCGAACTCATGCCTCATTCATCCTAACTTGTGCCCATCATGTCATCCATCCTAAGAAAATCCATTAAACCATTGTCGAACTGCGTTGCCTCTAAGGTATCACTTAGGCAAGGCAATCTTATATCAATGCACTCCCAAGGCTCCTTTTCCATTCACCCTATCCCTTTGTCCATCCAATTTCCCATCGCCTAGGTCCTAGGTCCACAAAGTCCATCACCCCGAACTATGTTGCTTTTGTGTCATCACGTAGGCAAGGCCATTTAGCAAAGAGCCCCCGAGGCATTAGGTTAGTCCCTTAGGGCATGTTTCTTCATATCTATTTGTCAGTTCATCCATAATAAATTGACCCTTTATCTAAACTAGGGGCAAGTCCTCGACCCAGTTGGAGAGTTGGATTCTTGAATGTCATGCACCTCAAAGGACAACAATAAGGATTGTGATACCTTTCACTAGAACAAGCAAGCGCAACAGAGCCTGCTTTCAAACAGAAATTTTGACGCAAAAACATCAACCTATCCAAAGCAAAGAAAATAAGTTCCTAAACACTCAAAATGATTTTATCTAAATTATAGCAAGAAGACACATCTAATACAAGAATGTTTTGTGAGCAAGTTAAGTTATAGAGTCTTGATTTTTGTTATTATGTCTTTCTATGCTACTCAAGGATGTCAAAAACTAGAGAAGCTATGATGGGGGCATAATCATTTTCTTTGTCTGCTATTTGTGGATCAATCTTTAGTAATGTGACGACTTTTGTCTAACGACATGATCAACAAAAGATCATTGAGGACTTTAGAGGTCTAAACATGAAAAGAGGGGAATCCTTGTCTGTTGAAATGCAAGAAATACTTAGGTCATCTAGATTCAATTCTGACTAGATACTTGTATTAACTTGCTATATCAAAATCCATGTAAGAGATACTCAAGTCATCTTGTTTTAATTATACCTAGATGCTTGTATTTTCTTACAACATTTTAAAAGTGCCCGATGATGAAACAAGCACTTCAAAATACTTGCAATATCAAGATGACATATATCCGCATCCATAAATAGATCCATTTACATTCCGCATACCATCCATCAATAAAGATTTGGTTTGCAGTGTCAATGTTTACAAAAGCTTGTGAGTCCTTCTGTCGAGTCATTCTTCTATCAAAATTCTCTTTCTGTCTCTCATTTGTGCCTTTCATCGAGTCTCGTTTGTATTGGTTGAGTACACTTGGACATATCAAAAACATATAATCATTTTGCATTAAGTGAAATAGTCATTAATTTGATTAGATCATTTGAATTCATGTAAGTGCATTAAGTCATCCATCTATAATATTTTTGCATTTCATATTAGGTGAGTTAATGATTAACTTGATTAAATCATTTGCATACATACATATAATTGAATAAGTCAACATATCATTGCATTTAACCAAAAAACATCAAAAACATACTATAATCACAAATTGTCTGCATTAGATCATCATAGAATATGAGCATATAGGTACATTTAAAACATCCATATTCATTTCTGTCATCATAACATAAATGCATACATAATATCCCATCAGAAAAATATCCCATCAGAAAAATATCAAAAACATAGCATATAAGCATAACAAGTCAATTCCATCCATGATCATTGCATAAACATCATACATATAGGCCATAGTAACTACATATAAAGTGTCATAAACATGTACATCACATATAAACATAACAAGTAAAATGTATCCATGATAAATCACATAGCAACATACATGTAGGTCAATCATAAGCTGCATCATCATATAAACAATAAAAATGTCCAAGTGTACAATATCAGTGTGTTGTCCATGAGTCTAATCACAAAAAGGGTGTATACATACATCAAAATGATAAATGATACGATGTCTCGGTAACTTCATAAAATAAAAAGTGATGTATATATATGTAGGCTACCCATGAGCCATCAAAAGCCTATATGTACAAGTATAAAATCTGTCCAAGTGGCAGCTACCAATGCTATCAAGGAGCGCTACTCCTAGTGCTATCTCCTCCTCCTCCACTACAGCCTGACCTAGACTGTTATGGGGCCATCACTGATGATCCTGAGCATGATCCACCTACCCTCTATGAAGCCACTCACTGACTCCTATAGTTCAATGCCCGCTGATCTGCCAGCACCACCCCATGATATAAACCCCTATACTACTGTGTCTAAGCATGCACTCTAGCCAGTTCACCCTAAATCTATGCAACTTGGGTCTGTAACTGTGTCATCTGAGCCTAGTCCTGCATCACCTGTGTCACTAGAAATGTTGTAGCCTCATTGATACCCATAGCGGCTACAAATGCATTTCTCTCTATCATCAAGACCCATACCCTAGCCAGTGTTGTGTCCCGCTCTATAGTAAGACTAGCTATAACCTCTACATCTGCCTCCCTGCGGGACTTGCGGCTCTTAGCTGCGCTCTAAACTACCTCAATTGGCCCCATTACATAGTAGCTGCCGCCACCTATGCCTGCTCCCATGGGTCAGGTAGTGCCTGAACCTGGAGTCCCTGTGGGACTGCCACCTACTGAACCTTTAGTCCCTATGGGGCCACTACCTGTAGAACTTGTTGAGGTGGAACTTACTGCTATACCACTTGATAAAGTGGAACCTACTGTAGCACTTCTTGTGCCTCCTACTGAGGTGGGTCCTCCCCCACTCTTTGCCACTGCCTTTGTCTGTCATCACCTCCACCACCTCCTCCACCATCCCCTCCTCTTCTCCTCCTCCTCCCCCTCCATCTACCTCCATCACCCTCCTCCTCAAACTCCACCTCCTCTAGACATGGAGCTAGCTCTCCCGGTCCCAAATATCTAGGGAATGGGTGGGCTGCAAACCAATCCTCATAGTCATGTATCATCCTTACATTCACTATCTCCCTCCTCATTGGCCATGCCTGATAAGGTATCTACAAAAAGTTTGTCTTGGCCTCCTCATAGGAAGCCACAGGTCCCCACTGCCGCCACTCTGCATAGTCCCTTGCAAACAATGCCTACCCCTGGGGCATACCTTGATTCCTCCCAAACTGCCTTAGCACTCGAGTGACTATGTGTCTCTCCAAAAATGTGTGGTGTCCTACCAATCAGCCACCGCGTCTAAAAAACATAAGGAAGCTCATCGGCCTCATCGTCCTAGACCTCACAATCTATGTAAGGTCACCAAACCACTATGTCCACATTATCAAGCTGATGTCACCAGTATTCTAGCTTCCCCAGCCTGTGATGGGAAACTACACCTCAATATCCATAAGAGTAGGGCTCTCTTGGTTGTCTAGAAAAAGTAAAAATGGGCTGTGTAACCACAATGTGCTCCCACACCCAAAACTGAAGCAATGAAACCCCTGCAGACAAGTTGGCTACTCCATGGTAAACCACTTGGTGCATGTCATGGTAAAGGTGTGGAAGAATACACACACCCCAAGAAAAGTGGGTGCCCTCGGTGAGCATCCTCTCAAGTGTCCATCCCTAGCCAATAGGGAACCCATGAGATCACCTATCGGGGCATACAACAGCCCCGATCAACCCAGCCACAATCCCTAGAAAGTAGTCATAATAATCGTACATGTCTTACCAAGAGATCACTGACCCCCGAAGCTCAAGATCATTGAATACCCACCTACACTCAGCCAATCTAGTGTCGTGTTGAGAGTCTTACTCCACCAGCTCACCTACTATCAATAGGTGCAGTATCCTATAAACATCCTCCAATGTCACTGTCATCTCGCTAGTGGGAAGGTGAAATGTCCCATCCTCAGCGGAAGCACTCCACCAAAGCAGTCAGTAGACTGAGGTTCACCTAAACCTTAGGCATGAAACACACATAATTGAAACTGAGAGCACTAAGCATGATCCAATTACCTCTGTTAGCATATATTATCGCAACAGCCTCACAGGGAACTACTCCCACGACATAAGCGTATTTGAAAAATCCTCATTCAATCAAGCAAAACAATGTGTCAACCATAACTGTATCAAAGCAAACCTACTCAAACTATCAAAAACCTATCAAACTCACTTAGCATATCAAATTGATCAAAACAAGTATATCATCTCTTGTCTAGATTCTATCAATCTCGAAGATCGCTTATCGACTGTCGCATTGATCAGGATGCCAATCGATCCAATTTCGCTAAGTAACTGATTATTCTAATGCAAATGCACCATTATAGGTGGCAAATGTGTTGATCGAGGACATATGCATTAAATATTGAGCATATGCACAACTCTAGCACAAATGTGTAGCAGCAACTAGTGTATGTGCATATAAAACATATGCACAACTAAGCATAACACATGCACAACTTCTTAATGGATGCGTGGATTCACATAACAAATGCCCATTAAGGATAAATGTGCCAACTCATGACTCAAATGCGCTGAATCAGAATAAAAGTGCTATTTCAGAAAACAAATGTGCTAAAACACAAAATGACGCATTCATTCAGGTAACTTTTCCTAGCATTTATTAGGCTAATAAATGACCCTAAGCTGAAAATTTTGATGTACATACCAGGGGTCCTACCTCTGTTGGACGTCCCAATCGTCAGACCCGCTCAAACTGATGCTCCTCATGTGGAAGGTCCATTGCCATACTGACTGATCTAGCTCCTGTGCTCTACAAACTCTCATAGAAGCTCTCACCAAATGACAAGTGTGCAAATGACTAGGATTGTGGACCCTGCTTCTATATATAGGCTTGCCAACCTACCTAGCTATGTGGCAACCTTGCTTGTTCTTCATACCCTTTTTCCTCCGCTTTTTCAAGCCGTAACCTATTTTCTTCACCCTAACCTAACTGTTCAACCTTTTTTATCATGAGATTGTCCGTCTTACGCCCTCGACCTTTCTTTCCCATCTAATCTCTTGAGGGGGCATCCTATAATCGTAACCTATACCAAGGGCAAACTGGGGCATGTATCATTGTTAGAAGTTATCTCATTCTTTGAAATAACATGATAAAATACATTGCATCAAAGAGGGGCAAAATGTATACACCTAAAAATGAAACAACTCTATCTAAATAAATATTTTAAAAATTTATTTCATCTTAATATTCCTCTATCAATAAATAAATAAATCAATTTATTTATTTGGTTCATATTCCTCCCAAAAATTAAATAAAATCACTTATTTAATTTGCTTCATCAAATTCTTCTAAATCCTCTTATCTACAATTAAATAATTCTACAATTATTTATATAAATCAAAGTTATTCTTCAAAATTTAAATAAATCAATCAAATTTATTTAAATTATCTCAATCTCTAAAAAAATAAAATATAATCAAATATTTATTTATTCTTCCAAATCATGCGCAAACAATTAAATAAATTTATTTATTTAATTTGCTTCCTTATCTTCTAATTCTTCAAAAAAAAATTCCAAATCTTCTAAAAATAAATCTTGTTCTTTATGCATGCAAAATTAAATAATTTATTATTTAATTTCTCTCAAATCATGCCAATAGCAAATCACAAGTTGAGTTGGTTGATTTAATCAATCTTGTTTTTATCAACAACTCTTAAATTAGAAGAAGGCATTCTAATTTATGAAATCAAATCTTATCTTTATCAAGAAAACAGTTAACTCAAACAAAATAGATTTTTGTGTGGCACTTGTCTTCTTCTTATTCATGCACATCCTCTCAAATCTTCTCAACCGTTGATCTTCTTATTTTTTTCTATACCATCGATCTTCCTTCTCTCAAGTCTATAAATATAACCCTTATTCCTCCATTTCAAGAATCTAAGCTTTCAGTAAACTTACTTTGCAGGAATCATAGCGTGCCTTTGGCACCCAACACCATTCCATAGCTTGTGATCACCATTTTTATTGTATTGAAGATCTTCTTCATTACAAGAACTATCATAGCCGTTCTCCTTTGTCATCTTGGAAAGAAGTAAGGAAGTACACCTTCTAAGGGCTACATTCATACAACGATATCAATTGAGATAGGAGATCAATGGAATCTATTAAGTAACAAGGTTTGTAAGGTATTGTTCTTTGTTTTGAATCTTATTTATTTTCATTTTCATTGAGTTATTGGGTTATTATTGAATATTGATATATTATCCACATTTTCCTGTAACAGTAGGCATTAAGACTGTCAGTGGTAGGATGTTGGGTAGTTAATGTGCATTAACTGGTAGTATGTTGATCCAGTACTAGTGTGGCACAAACCCATGAAGGGACCCTACACATGTCCACTATCAGTCGATGACAGATTTTAGCAATTTTTGGGCAGTTTTTGAAAAATGCACCATAAACATTGATAAACATGCTTAAAAAATGCCAGGAAAAAATGGGTGGTGCCAGCTCGACTATCAAGGGACGTAGCCAAAAATAATAATCTGACTCAAAAGCTGCTGACATGGACCCCTTGCTCAACATTGCCCTACCCACCACTGGTCCCTCTCCCTTAATATATTTTAAGGCATCATAATGTATATGTTGTGTTGAAAAGGATACATACATATATTTTAAAATTAGTAATTTGAGAGGAGGGTCACTTTGATATATTAAAGAGTCATAACTTTTTGAATTATTAAAAAACAAAATGTCACTTGAATGTGATTGTGAATAAGGTTAGTTTTTCTTTTGGTAATTATTCATTTATGTAGTATGCAATGTGATGTAATAAAGAATTATGATAGATGCATTAATCTAATGTGATGGCATTACTTTAATAAATATTATCATCCTATTTAATGGATGTGAGTGCTCATTTGATGATATTATTAATAATATTTTGAAGGCTGATGAATTAAAATTGATCTTGATAAATGTAACTCTTACTAACACAAAGTAATAGGGATATTATGACTATGAGTGTGAACCTTAAGTACAATGGTATTGACATGGGGAAATGATGGTGGTTATAACATAAACAATAAATTTGTGTTAAGTGGGAAGGAAAAATCAATTGATCCATGATATTACATGAATGGTTGACACTTACCAGTATCCAATGAATCACCTTTTAACCAAGGTAAGACCAATGCTCCTTTCCATTCCTTTTCAATGCAATAAGAGATTGTAGTCATTCCAATTTCACCATAGTCTAATTATGGTAAGTTTGAGAAGACAATGATTTAGTTTTAGATATCATATTATGATTATTCTACATTATAAGGGTTGTGTATATTTCCCCCTAAAGCAAGATCATAGAAACTATCTAAAGCCATATAGAGGGATATATATATACCTATGTAAAGTTCATCTCGTGAATCTATTTTGAAAAAAATGGTATAAATTAAAAAAGTCTCTTGAAATTTACTTTTCTTGTAATGTTTTGCAATTCAAATAACTCATACACAATTAGAGATATGGTTTCAAAGGAATTGGAAATATCATCCTTTAAATCTATCTAATAAGAGAAGAAGCCACTAGAGGAAATTCACATGAGAATGTTAAGAAAGAAAGTATGAAAAAAATTCTATCAGATATCACCTACAAAAGAGATTTAGAATTTCCTTACCGAGTTTTGATAAATTAATTTTAAAACAATAGAAAAGACACACCAGTTGTATTGCACATTTGGTCTTGTATATGCCTTGATTGAGTACAAAGAGCTTTCCCACAAAGTTCTATAGTCTTCTAGTATAACCTGTAAAAATGATTAGTATAGCCTAACCTACTCTGATACCATGTTAGAAATTAGGATCTTAGGATACTAATCATTTTATACATAATATAAAATAAATATAAAAGGGAATTATACAAGCATACATTCAACACATTACACAAGATATACATGGGGAGAACCCTTCCAGGTAAAAAAACTCATAAAGCATCATTTTATTAAAACACTTACAAATAATAGTCTATTAAGAAATAGACTAAACCTAGGGATATACTCCTCTACATACTTCCACATGGCCAATAATATCTTATGTGCATAGTGATATAATTTATTATAAAACTCCAAATTCTCCACCTCTCAAATGAGAGAGAACCACTTTAAATAAAGGAGAAGGGGTGGCATAATAGATAAAGTGGTATTAGTCACACCCACTCAAAGCAACCATTTGTAAACAATTAATAATCTAATAGTTATTATATTATTAATTATTAAATGGTATATGCTTTATAACATATGGTTTTATAACCTTATATTAGAACATTATATAAATGTTATAAGGGTATGACCCCTAATAACATTATGTTCTAACAAGAAAAATGTAACACAAATAAATCATGCACCTATGAATGATTCTAAGTTATGGTCATAGTTTATATATGTAGGCAAAACATCCTACAATATCTAAGTTTTCTAAGGCACCCGCAATACTCATTCCTCAAAATTCAACAATAGAATGTACTAAGTACATTAAATTTCAATACATACAGATTATAATAGATGTAGGACTATGTTATACAAACAATGACAAATTAATGCTCATTGCATAAGAATGTTCTATCATTTTACCATGATATCTTGACATTCAACAAATTTAAGAATGCCCTATCATCTTTCCATGGCATCTCGACATTCAACAGGATGGATAAATATATCTAGGAAATAAAACCAAAATTCACATCATAGGCATAACAATGTGATGACAATCACTACCAAGTATTTGGTTTTATTAATGACTTTGGGACATACCAATGGTTCATTTTAACTCATTGATCCAGAGTTTTTACAACATAGTATAGTTCACATGTGGTAATACACCATCAAACTCTTCAAAGATCATGTAATAGTTCCTATATATGTCTTATATGGTTCATATAGAAGGAAGACATAAAACTGAAGAACTCACCACCTCAAACTTATGTTTAAATCACATCCAATTCATTGGATCAAGCATAAAATAGGGCTTGCCTAAATTCTCCAATTACATAAGACAAAACAATGATTTTTTTACAAAACAGTTACCTCAATAATTCAACTATGTTAATAAATGAAGTAACGACAACAATATCCATTGATAAGTGGAAAAGATAGCAAGTAAATCATAGTACTAGCATTTGTGATAAAATAATATTGACAAGTCAAAGGATAACATAATCATTTGGCAGTGATATATACTAGGGTCTATGCTCACATATCATAAATAATGGAAAAGTTGTTCATTGTTTTCAAAGGAAACAAGGCATTCATGTCTTTGAAAAGAACCTTTCCAAGCCAGTGCAGACAATAGCTCACGTGAGTCATACCATGCCTCACATTTTTCAAGAAACCTTCTATATTTTGCATATATGTCTACCAAAGTAATGACAACTACAACATCTGATAAAATTCATCTACCCTATATGTTTTGATGGATGTCCATAACCTAAACTAGGTCTCTTACACAATGTCAATATGTCAAGAATGAGATAGACAAGATTAATCACTTCTTAGTTCTTGTATTTGAACCCAAGATAAGATTTGTTTTCCTTAGAACTTCTAGAACAATCCATTAAAGATTGAGATTATCTCAAATGTATCTTTCTATAAATGCAATATAACACTAATGAAAACTTCATTTTATCAATATGCCTATCAGACAGACTACATGACTTAATACATTTTCTATAAGTTTCTAGTTAGGACTTTACTTTTCTATTCTCAAAATAAATAAAACTGGATTGCTTTCTATACACTTCAAAGACTTAAGAAAAAGGTCATTCAAGAGCTGGTTAGACAATTCTTTCTATATTTCCTGCTCAAAATCTAAATAGCTCCTTATATTTGTTAGTTTTAATTTACTAATGACACTAATAGAAAGATAAGGAAAGTTTTTGAATATCTTATGAGATGGTTGGTAGTAGAAATATTCTAAGGAAATAAAAGGAAATTTTTGAAAAAAAATTAAATGTTTATGTGCTTCCCAAAGACAGCGACTATAATTAGAGGCTCACCTCTTCCAAATGGGGTGCAGCCTCTCCATTGCTAGCCATCCCACATTGATATGAAAATGTTTAGTAATATTTTAAACAAACATATAATTTAACCCTAGACACCCCAAATTTGGGCATGAAGAGATCAATTAAAAAATAAGAAACTCTTTACATTCGAGTGCCCAGAGAAAATGGTAAGGTAAGGGAAAAAAATAACTTTGTTTAAAAGTAGACTACTCCAGTGTTTAATTTGTTTGCATAGGAGACATTTAAAACAATTTAGATATTTAAAACAATACTCCCTACAGAGGTCACCAATTATGAGAAGGAAAACTAAAGTTTTAGCAATGCAAGAATTTAGTCACCCCTTTTTAGAAAGATTGACAGTGATTTTGGTTGCATATAAATATTTGAAAGAGAATAAAACATAATCTCTATTTATTTTTCTTTCTTTTTCAGGCTCTGGGACAAAACCATAATAAATGGAGAAGGCATAGATTCAACCATTATCGAACCTAAAATTCTTGGGTAGAGATATTTTCATCTAGGTATTTAACTATTAAACCCCAATAGTGGAAAAACAAAGGAAAATTATACTCAAATTGAGTCCAAAATCCAAAGAATGGCAAGGTTTGATCTGGGTATTTAACTATTTATCCTAGCACTGAGTTAAATAAGAACAAAATCACTTGAATTGAACCCAGAATAATAAAACAATGTATATTACCTTCAACTGGATGGAACAAAATTCTACAACTATGATTCTCTCTGGATGAACACTTCTTTCTAGAAATCACTTCTCTTTTCTTGTTTTCTTTTTTTTCTCTTTCCAAAATCCCCTGTCTCCAAATTGGAAATAAAACTAAAAATCTATTAACAAAGCACATACAGGTTCACCACCATTCTCGTCTACAGCCCCCCCTCCCCCATTTTTTTAAAATCCTTCTCTCCTCCTTCAAAAATATTTCAAATCAATGCAGGTGGGAGATGTTGAAAGTGTTGAACACAATGGGGTGATGAGAGGGTAGGGGTGAATTGGCACACTTAAAAATTTTAAACAAACATTTTTGATAAAACCAAATAACTTAGAGAATAGAAAGGAAACCATGTAATTAAATAATCAACACATGAAACTAGTATTTTTATGTGGAAAATCCTAAAATAGGGAAAAACCACGGTGAGGATTAGCTCACAATAAATTATGCTCACAACAAAAGTGTTACAACATTGTTTTAGGGATACAACCCAAGGAAGGTACTACTCCCAGATTAATGTTTACAACAATTACAATTTGCTTTAGGGCTACAACCCAAGGAAGCTACTACTCCCTAAGTGTTCTGCTCACTACAATGGAATTTACACAAGTATACTTGGACTACTACAAGGAACACGTCTGATATATGTTGGTAATGCAGTCTACTTTTCTGTTCAATACATATCTTCAAACTAATAATGCACACTTCATTTCTTGTATTTTTTTCTACTATACTCACATTCACACTTATATCTTACAAATGAGATTGATCTTTTATAAATATACTCCGCAACACTTCAAAACACTAATTAGGTTGGCATCAAAACATCACTTATATGAAACGTGTACCTATTCACAAGTCAGCCTTAAAACATGCAATATGATAAGGAAAACTTGTTACGGACCTTAGAGGTTCATATGAGAGATCAAATCATATCTTTCCATACCTTCTAGAGTTGAGGGAACTAATCAAAATCCTCCACACATATCAGATACTTATCTAGTTGGCTCAAATTGTTCCATACTACTAACTATCCATCTTCATGCAGCTGTGGAGAAACCAAAACCTTAATGTGGACCAAGGATTTTTTCATATATGATCTCAACAACATCCATATACCTTACTGAAGAAGTATCACATCAAATTATGAATCTGCAAGACAAGAAATATGCCTCTCTATAGAAGACAAAGTATTCCAGACCTTATGTAATACTTCACAACTCAAGATATGATGTTGTAGTGAAATACAAGACTTAAAACCTCTTAATAATGAACTTGGACATCAATCTATGCTACTTATCAGTTCTGCACTCCTTTATCTGATGTTTCTGGAGGAATTCAAAAGATGACTTGGATGACTAGGGTTCTAGAGTTTAGTTATACTTAAAACTTTACTTGCGGACATGATAACTTGATGCAATACTAGTAAATGAAAAATGTTTACATGCGGATCATACCTGATGTACCTTGGACCATATAATTCCTTTGCATATGCTCTAGTGACAGATCAATACATTTTTTAACTTCTACATAACATAACTTGTGTATTCAGGCTCTAGAACAGACTGTATTACTTTCATTTCTTAAGTACTATTTTTGTAGACCATTAGACTACTTGAAGCTCCAGCATAACATGTCTCATATATATCTTATTCATTCTTTAGAACCACATGACAAATAGATCTCTTCTGGAGGAATGTCGAGCATTCTATTATCTCCTCATTACTACTCTACTATGTCTGGATGATGGATGATACACTGTCCCTTGTAACTTTTCATGCTGAAGAAGTAAGGAGCTAAAAACTTGGATATATCATATCAATACATACCAAAAGATATCTTTAGAACTATAGGACCAAATCTTTCTTTGCCGAGAAGTGCGGACCAAATCAAGTTGACCCTGCCATAGGAAGTGCACTATGAGTACCTTAGTCAATTTTCTCCTTCTTACCCTTGAGTGTGGTACTCCCAACTAATGAGGTATGTATGTGTGTATATAGGAATCATGCAAGGATACAACTTCTCACCTTCACATCATGCTTAACCCCAACAGTAATCATCTCTCCATACTTAGATTATTTTCTCTTCTCCTGAACTATTCTCTTCTCCTAGACTGGTTTGCCTTGACCATACCATCTCTTTCTTTGTACAAGCCTGTCTATACATTTCCATCTATTATGTTGACATCAATGTATACTATGTTGTCATCAATGACAACACATACAGCCAACAATCTCCCCCTTTGTCATTGATGGCAACATATACTCCCCCTTAGACATATGTTTCTCTCTCCCCCTTTGACATCAAGGACATAGGGATTGATAACCTTTATATGAATCCAAAAATGATATGTACTCCCCCTTACAAAAAGATATCTAGACTATGCTCCCCCTAATTGTTTTATTTAGTTACAAAATTATACCCTTGAAGACCAAAATGGTACTGCCAATCTACTCAATATTTCCACAATATTATGTACATCAAAAAGTCTTATTTATATTGTTCTAACAACTCATCTAGATAGTATTATGGCTTTATAGATTACCCATTAGACTATGATTGTCATTAGACCAAAACCCATAGGCATTAATCTTTGCTACAATCACCAGAGTTAGGATCCATAGGAGGCGATTAGTCTATCATGCCTGCATTTCCCATGCGGTCATGACACACAACACACATGTCATGTCCACATTTGCCATGTGGTCATGACATGAACTAACAAAAACTTTTCTGCATGTCCCTAGAAACCCCCTCACACGTGTCTACGTGCTTGGTGGCAATATGCATAAGGCATAAACATGTCACTCAAATTTGGGGAAGTGTATCTAGCAATGCACTCCCCTGCATAAGGAAAGTTGAGTAGGGGGTTTGTGATGTGATGTGTGCTGGTTCTAGGGTTAGAAGGGGTTTTAATTCAAACCCTAAGTTTCCTAGGTGAAAGAGATGATTTTGACTGATTCAAAACCAAGTCCTAACTCTAATGCATAAATGAAAATTGAATAATAATAGCGCATCAATGGTAAGGTGGTCACATGATATAATGGAGTGATTAATGGAAGTCGCAAAAATGCCATAAAAAGAAACCCTAAAATCTGGGAAAAATTTGATAGCATAATGCGTTTTCAATAATTGAAATAAAAATTTTAAAAAAAAAACTCCAAAGGAAATTAAAGAAAAAATTAAAATAATTAAACATACGGAGAAAATTAAATAAATTTCCAAGGCCAATTAAATTGACCATTCAACTAAATATTAAAATTTAAAAATAATTAAATGTCCAAAATGAACTTCAAAATTAAGTCCGTTAATAAATATAATTTTGACCATTATATTTATTAACTAACTCAAAAATAATCGATAAAGGGGAAAAATTAAAATATCTCTCCCCGTAAAAAAAAATTGATTAAAATAAAAATTTAAGTAAAAATCTTCCCACCGCAATGATTTTAAACGCGCCAAGAAAAATTAAAATAAATGCCCAAAATAAATAAATTACAAAGGGAACACACTTCCCATTTAAAATAAATCAACCCATTCCCCACAAAAATAAATTTCTACAAGGCATTAAATCAAATCCCCAAGTAAATATTAAAACATTAGAGTGATGCACAAGAAAGTCAATAATTCCAAAATGACCCAAGGGCAAAAGAGAGGGAAAATAAATTCCCATGCACAAGGAATGATTAAAAGAATAAATGAAATAACAATTTAAAAATCCTCACATTTTCCACTCAACCTAATTCCATTATTTTATTAGTTTTCTAAATGCAAACCCTAATATTATTTTATTATATCCTTATGGAAAACCCTATCTCATCTTTTGTTTCCACATTTTGCTTTGTTGTTTTGTTGCCTCCATTGTTTGTTCATTTGCAGCTTAAGGGTTTGTTCCTCATCAATAGCTTCCAAGAAGTTTCAACCAAAGGTATACTTGTATATACCTTGTAGGGTTTGTGCATATGCTTCCCTTTGTTTTTCTATGTTTTGTTTTAAATGTATTTATTTATATATGTATATATACATTTTTGTGTATATATACATGTATAAATATACATTCAATCAAACAGAAGAGATATATATATATACACACTCAGTCACATTTTCACAATTTTACCCAGTTATACAGAAAGCTTAATTTTAAGTATGTTTAAAAAAAAATAGTAATACAGTCCTATCTATATAATATATTTATGTATATATATATAGATATAACCAAAGAATGTACAACCCAAATGGGGAGATAATATAGCCAAAATAGAAAATAATTTTTTTAAAAGATAATGCGCCTAGTAAACTTTTTAACGTGACCGGTGACGCTGGTGCGACATGCCCTCCGGCTCCACGCGAATGCTTTTGCCCGGAGCAATGAACCGGTGAGGCCACAACATGAGGGACCTCATCCCCTAGCAAGAAAACTTCAAACCCACGAGCTCGTTGGCCCAGCGGGGGTTTGAACTCTAGTGGTTGCCACTACAACTGAGCGACTTAACCACCGAACCACGCCATCATCGGCCAAAATAGAAAACATTTAAGCACCACTAACATTTTTTTTTGAAAGAAGGAAACATATTTATTATTAAGTCCTTTCTTTTCTTTTTAGATGTAAATGACAACGAATACAAAAGACCATTTATGTTCAAACTTTCAACAAATCATGAGCACAAACAGTAAAATGATAAACATAAGATTTCATTACATACATAACAGAAATTGTATATTTATTCTTCCACATAGCATACACTAAAGTTTCAGTAGCAACACATTTTTTTTTTGAAACAACATGACAACAAAATGTATTTTCTTTTGCATTTCTCCATAACACATAAACACAACAACATAATATAATAAACAAATTTTGAATAAACATTAAGGAGTAATCACAATAATTGTCCTTACAATAACCAACACAAAGGATAGTAATAATTTGACAAAAATTACAATGAGGCCTCTAAGGCCATGGCCCAAAAGTAACCAACTAAAAGTAGTTCCAAAACACCAAAAATGGACTTCACCAAGCTCCATTTTCATCAACTATAAACCTACAACACAACAATGGGGAACCAAGAAATGAAGGAATGCCCTCCTCCCTACCATAAACCCGCTAGTGGGTCACCCCCAAGCTGGGGAGGTAGGATTCACATGGTTGCACACACATACCACAACAAATGAAGTTCTCCAAAACACACAAAAATCTACTCCCATGGATTTGCACATACAAAACTCAATAAATTGAGTTTGGAGGGGGTAGGAAAGTGGACCCCTCAAATCAAGAGGCCACCCCAAGAACTCCAAGAATCACAAAAATCCCAAGGCCTCAAGCCAAACAAATTTTTCCACCATGCTCAAGAACCACTATGGCACTCATGGCAAAATAAAAAATACTCCCCAACTCCATATGATGCCCTCAAGGCTATAAATAGTGCAACACAAAGGATATGACCTCGATGAGGTTCACTCTCCCCTACCCTAGACTAGTTGAGCCTTTCCTCCAAAATGGAGGTGCTCTCACCACACCCATCCCACACAAAAATAAAATAACAACCCACATAATATTCAACCACATACACAAAAAGAAAACATAAGAAAAAAGGGTAATGGCCATAGCCATGGAGCTTACCTTCAAAGCCCTAAAATGGAAGCACATTTGATGAAGAGCTCCAAGCTTCCCAAAAATTTCTCCAACTCTCCAAGTTTCTCTAACACTCTCAAAACCTCCAAGAATAGAAAAATATCCCAAAAAAAGAAGAACCCCACACTCCTCTCTAAGAGGAGGTAATATAGGCCTTCCAATTTGGCCTTGAGGAATGAGAAGGTGACACTTGTCACCTTCTCCTTCCTCATCCCATGCCACTTGCAAGGGAGAAGGAGTGTGAGGGTGACAAGTGTCACCCTCCAATTCCATTCTAACCCTCACCTTATCCACTTGTGCTCTCACACATGTGTGAGAGACGAAGTGGTGAGGTGGCAATTCCCTTCAAGCCTCCATGAGGATAAGGGATGCCATATGGCATCCTCTTATTCTCCAAGAGAGCCATGTCCCTCCAAGATGCTCTCACACATGTGTGAGAGTCTTGGAGGGAGTTCCTACACACTTGGGAGTCTTGAAGACCTCCCAAGTCTTCTTGGTGAAGGGATCCCCAAACTTTGGGAAGGGAGATGGGTCTTTCCCAAGGCATGACTCATCTCCCACCCTTAGCCATTTCAAAATTCGTCACTTTGATTAAACCCCAGTTTTGAGTGACCAAAAGTGAGTTATCCTAAGGTTTAGTTAGTCAAAATTGACCCTAGACCCTAGGGTTACCACTTAGTGTAAGTTTGGGACACTAAGGTAAACCTAGGCAGGCATAAAATCACTTTAAATGGCCCATAAATAAAAATAATACTAAGTGGTGTAAAACAAAAATAAATATACAACACATGATATAAATCAATTAAGAAAGGGGTCACTAGGCCAAAATAATAAAACAAACATGCACTAAAACATCATCCGATCAAACATGATCCTCATCCCTCTTGGGAATGGATTGGATTCACAGGGAAGAACATATGTGTGAACACTACCTCTGATTTCCTGTGTCCTAGGAATATAATCCTACACAACTAAATCAAGTGTCAACCACATCATGGATAATCATAGTCGAAGCAACTAAAATTAAATTCATGTCATTGCATACAACATTAATCATTTACAACATAATTTAATATTAAAACTATATTTTCTATCTAATGTCTCATAATCATCATCAAATAATATATCCACATAATGAACTTGAAATCACATCAATAGTCATCATCAACTATATCTCATATATCTAACATCATCATAACATCAAAATATGATCAAATCAAATCACCACATGTCTAATCAATGTCAACCCAAAAGTTAGCAGATATAATCTAATCTACATAATGGAATAATAACAATCTCTAAATGTCTAATAATGTCACCACTATAATGTAAAATGATCAAAATAGGGAAGTGAAAATAATCGGCCTCACATAGCCCATGTCATGAAACATCATCGGGAGCATTGGACGCACATGCCAACAATCTCCCCCTAGTGTTACATAGGGAGTTTCAAACTTGAGACCTCTAGCTTTGATACCAATTTGTTGGACCATGATTACCATTAGACCAAAACCCATAGGCATTAATCTCTATATTTGTCATTGTTAGGATCCACAAGAGACAGTTAGTCCATGTCAAGAAACATCACGGGGAGCGTTGGATGCACATGCCAACATTACCTTGAGTTGTTGAATAGTTGTGGTCCAGATAGTACATTTAAAGGCAAGCATGTAGTTTTGACATTCACACTCCATGTACATTTCTTCAGATTCTTCTAAGCTACTTGGGGTTCTCATCTTTGATCTTTTTCTTCTTCCCCTAGTAGACCAGACATTGAAGCAAGTCTCAAATTTACTGCCTCTCTCAATTGACCAAACTTTTTCTTCAAGTTTTCTCTTTGGTCATGTAGTTGAGATAGTTGTGTATGCAAGTTTTCTACTTGTGCCCTTGTTGCACCCAACTTGTCATTGGAAAAATCATATACTTCAGCCATCTTAGAGATCTATGACTCAATAGAGTCAATTTGTGCCTTGATTTTCTTTGTTGAAGTAGGCCTTTTTAGACAAAATAGATATAAGGTTGTGGCCTCCTCAATACAAGCTTTAAATTTCTTTAGATTTTATTTAAGCTTGTTATGTGCATTAGCATACTTGTTAGTTATTTATGTCATTCTTTTGTCATTATTTTTTTGTGCTGCCTCTTTCTCTGCCTTTTGCTCTATTAGAGAGGAGTGATCTTTAAAGGAATCCATTAGTAACTTGAGATTCTATTTTAGGGGCATTGAGGGATCAATGGTTATCTCTAGTGACCCTTCTTGTATCAATTTTACATCATCCTCTATTGCAATAGATTTCTTTAGATTTTATTGTAAGAATTCCTTTCTTCTAAAGGCCTTCAGTATGTCTCTAAGATGCAACTTATGTAGAGGAGATATGCTTGTTAGATCAATTTGACCTTCACTTGTTGGAACTTGCAGTAGTTGGGGGTAACAATTGGTTGAAATTGAAACTGTAAGTTTAGCAGTTCTGTAAGGGAGTCAGTTGAATCTTGACCAGTCTCCTCTGCCCCATCTTGACTTTTCTCTAGAGACTTTTCCTTTTCTAGGGTAGGGTCTTCATTTTGCCTTGTAATTTCTAGAACATCCTATGAATTTTGCATATTTATCTGGCCAACCACTTGTTTAGTGTTATCTAGGACACTCTACTCATTTTTTAGATTATCTTGAGGAGTAGAATCAACATTCATATCTTTTTGCGTGTCCTTACCTTTTTCAACATGTTCTTCTTTCTTTGAGGATGATGCAATAGCATGATGAGGTGACTGTGGCAGTGAGACATGTGACTGTTCTATATTTTTTTGTTTCTCTTACTTCACCAAGTACCTTCTGAGTGATTTCTTTAGTTTCTTTTGTGATTTGTTCAATAGCCTCCTTCCTATTTTCAATAAGAGTGTCTACTCTATGCTTGGTCCTAAATTCTTGAGCTTGTCTTTCGATCAAATTTTCTTTCTCTTCCTCAAATAGAGAAGCACTGACTTTATTCAAATCATCTTGTCTAATTTTTTCATCGAGTACCATAGCTTCATCTCTGTCTCTTTTTAATGCCTTTTGTAGACTTTTTGGTACTTTAGCCAAGATCTCCTCTAGAAACTTATTATACCTCATCATATACATAACAATAACCTTCTCAATGATGACTTGATCCTCAAAAATGTATTCAAGATGGAGTTGATGTAGAAGCATACCAGGTTGCAGAGCAATCTTGCATCAACCAAAAATATTTGCATTCTTTCTTTTCTTTTATTTTTAGTTCAGTTCAGTCATTTATAGTTTCAACATTTTGTACCACTTTTACTACATCTTCATATCAAATCTCATGGAGTAGGAATTAGCATCTACATACCATCATCTACATCATATCTAAATTTTAGGTCATTTGGACTTGTCTGCTAAAATTTACTGCTATCAGAAGATCATCATCTTTCACATAGCAGAGCATTCAGATAGTCAATTGAAGGAGAAGGTTTGTGGAGCACTTTTATGACTTGTGGAGCCTAATGAAACATATGATAAGGAAAATATAGATCAGATAGACCTTCCTTGAGGTTTGCACCAAGATTCATCCATTTGTAGAGCATTACCAGATGTTGTAGGCTGACCTACCTTGTTTCTACATGCTTCATCACTTCATCAAAATTTGTAACCTCTTTTGCCTAATGCGGAGGATTTCATAAGCTTGAGGATGATATATATAGATCTCTTAGATGTATTAAGAAGTCAGTTAGTTGATTTCATAAGATAGATAGTTAGATTCTTTTCGGGAAGGAGCATCAATATCATATCTTGCATATCTGTTGTAACCTAAAAAGTAGGCCTGTGAGCCCTTTGATTGTAGCCCGCATGTTGCTGGCATATGAGTTTTGTAATTCTTTGACATTTTGATTATATGAATCTTCCATTACATTCTACATTTGTGTTGTTTCTATTGTGTTTACTCTAGTTGCATGCTTTAAATGGTTCATTTTGTGAACCCTCCGACCGTGACTGCACCAAGTGGTATCAGAGCAAAGTTTTGAATCCTTTGGGAAGTGAAGGCATTCTAGAAGATCTTGTGATGAGCAGATCACTGACTTGAGGTAGTTTACTTGTGTTTTTCAATAGAGCACCAATTGTGAGGCAGTTGCTACCTTGTAGTCAAATCACCAAATTGAGGCAGTTGCACTGGATCCTAGGAAGAGATCCCATCGAGGAGGATGCCTATTGTGGGTACTATGGCTGGAAGAATGGAAAAAATGATGGATATGATGAAAACAATGAAAGTTGAATTGGATGTTGTAGAAGAAGATAGAAGAAGAGGACTAAACCCTAGACATGGTGTTGAAAGTGATGATGAAGAATTTCAATTTGTGGATCAAAATGAAGAAACCCTAAAAGAAGAAGAAGAATCAAATCAAGTGAAAATGTTGAAAGCTATTTCAAAGATTGGTAAAAGACCTAGAGTGGAAGTACCGAACTATACTAGAAATTTGAATCCAAGGGAATTGATTGATTGGATAAATCACTTGGAGGAATACTTTGAATATGAAGAAATTGAAGATCCAGAGAAGGTGAAATTTGCAAAGACTAAGTTGAAATGATATGCTACTATTTGGTGGAAAGAAGTTCAGTTGGATAGAAATAGGAGAGGAAAAGAAAAGATCATAAAAGGCGATAGGATGGTGACAAAGTTGAAAAATCAATTTATACCTATTGACTATGAGTTGGAACTATTGAAGAGATTGTAAAACCTAAGACAAAAGGAGAAATATGTGAAGGAGTATATTGAATAATTTCATAAGATGATCATAAGGAATAGACATAGTGAAGCAAGCAAGGAGAAAGTGGCAAGATACATAAATGGATTGAGGATGAACATTCAAGAAGAACTGAGTCTGGTAAGGATGACAACAATAGAAGAAGCATATCAGTTTGCCCTAAAGATTGAGGACAAGTTGAATAAGATGCATGAGTAAAGACAAACATGAAGAGGAGGTAAATTTCAAAGAGGTAGGGAGTAGATAAAACAAGATAGTCCATTCAAGGAGGATAGAGACAACAATTCATACTAGAGAGATGACAGAAATTTCTACTAGATAGGGAATCATAATTCTTGCTGCAATGAAGGATATACGAGAAATAAAAGAGGGTTTGGTAAGAGAACATTTAGAGGAACTTGTTTTAAGTGTGGAGGTGAAGGACATAGAGCTTTTGAATGTCATCAAGGAAGTACAAGAAAAAAGATATAGAATAGTACAAGAACAACTTATGTAGAAGAAGAAACTATTGGATCACCTAAGTCAGTTGGAAAGTCATAAAAAGAAGAATCATTAGTCATGAGGAGAGTGCTATTTCAAGCAGAGACAATTGAGGAACCACTGCAAAAGAAAAGTTTATTCCAGACTAGATGCAAATCAGGAGGTAAGTGTTGTAAGGTTATCATTGATAGTGGTATTACTGATAATTTGGCTTTAGAGGAGATGGTGACTAAGCTGGACCTAGAGAGATTGAACCACCCTAAGCCCTACAAGATAGCATGGATTCAAGATGAACACAAGGTACTAGTGAGTGAACAATGTTTGGTGAAATTTCATATAGGATCTTATAGTGATGAAGTATTGTGATATATTATGCCAATGGATGTATATCATATATTGTTGGGTAGACCATGGCAGTATGATAGAAAATATATACATGATGGGAGAAAGAATACTTATACTATAACATCTAATGGGAAGAGAATTACTTTGATACCTTTGGAAGATGAACCTAAGAGTGAAGTATGTGGAACTGCTAGAATCTGTTTGGTTGATGGAAGAAAATTTCTAGATGGTTTGAGACATGAGAACATGTGTTTTTCTTTGATTCCTAAGAAGTGTGGAACCCTAAGTGCAGATACTATTATCAGAAGAGAAGAAGAACAACCAGAGGAGCTAATTAAATTGTTGACAGAGTATGAAGACATCATATTAGATAATGTACCTGAAGGATTACCACCAATAAGGAGTATCAGTCATCATATACCTAGAACTAGTTTGCCTAACAAAGTAGCACATCAGATCACAACAGTAGCGAATATGGAGCTAAATAGACAGATATAGGAGCTATTGAGGAAAGGATTGATTAGAGAAAGTTTGATCCCATGTGCAGTACCTGCAGTGTTAGAACTAAAGAAAGATGGAGAATGGAGGATGTGTATAGAATCTAGAGAAATCAATAAGATCATAGTTCAGTATAGATTTACATTGCCAAGGATGGATGACATTATGGACTGTTTGAGTGGAGTAAACTATTTCATAAAGATAGACTTGAAGACTGGATACCATCATATTAGAATCAAAGAAGGAGATGAATGGAAGACTACATTTAAGACAAATGAAGGATTGTATGAATGGTTAGTGATGCCTTTTGGATTGACTAATGCACCGAGTAATTTCATGAGGTTGATGAATGAGGTCTTGAAGAAATTATTGGGTAAGTTTGTTATTATATACTTGGATGAAATCCTGATTTTCAGTAAGACAAATGAAGAACATTTGTGGCACATTAGACAAGTATTGCAGAGTTTAAGAGAAGAGAAACTATTGATAAACATTAAGAAATATAGTTTCATCAAGGAAGAACTGATATATTTGGGATTTGTGATTTCTACGAAAGGATTGAAGATGGACCCTTAAAAGGTTAGAGCAATTGTTGAGTAGCCAACACCTGAGAGCATTAGAGAAGTTAGATCATTTCATGGATTAGCTAGTTTTTACTAGAAGTTCATTAGAAATCTTAGTTCAGTATGCACACCTATGAAAGAGACAATGAGAGGTGATAGAAAAGATTTCAAGTGGACATCAATCCTAGCAGATAAAAGTTTTGAATTCTTGAAGCAGAAAGTGATAGAGCAACCAGTGTTATCATTACTGGATTTCAACAAAGTATTTCAAGTCGATTGTGATGCAAGTGGAAATGCAATAGGAGCAGTGTTAAGTCAAGAAGGTAGACCAGTAGCATATTTTAGTGAGAAGTTAAATGATGCAAGGAGATTATATCTAGTTTATGATCAGGAGTTCTATGCCATAATTCAATCTTTGAAGAAGTGGAGACATTACTTGTTGCATAAGGAATTTGTGTTGCATACAGATCATCAAGCTTTACAATATTTGAACATTCAAGGAAAGTTGAATCAGAGACATGTGAGATGCATAGAGTTCATGCAAAGTTACACATTTGTACTAAAGCATAGGAGTGGAAATTCAAACAAAGTTGTAGATGCATTGAATAGAAGAAGGAATTTGTTGACAAAGATGAGAGTTGAAGTATTAGGTTTTGAAGAATTAAAGCACATATATGAGGAAGATCTTGATTTTACAGAGCCATGGAAAGCATGTAAGGAACCTATTGTGACTAACAAAAGTAAGTGGTTGGATTATTTTATTTAGGAAGATATGTTGTTCAAAGGAAATCATTTGTGTATACCTAAGAGTTTAATGAGAGATAATTTCATCAAGGAAAAGCATAGTGCTGGACTAGCAGGACACTTTGGGATGGACAAGATAGTAGATTTGGTAAGTGAACATTACTTTTGGCCTCAGATATATAGGGATGTAAGGAAGTTTGTGTAGAGTTGTAGAGTATGTCAAATTGCAAAAGGGAGTAATCAGAATACTAGATTGTACAAATCTTTGATAGTACCAAAGAGACCTTGGGTAGACATAAGCATGGATTTCATACTAGGATTGTCAAAGACACAGAGAAGACATGATTCTATATTTGTAGTGGTGGGTAAGAAGATGAAGATAGATCTAAACTTCAGTTCAACATTTCACCCACAGACTAATGGACAAACAGAAGTGGTAAATAGGAGTTTGGGTAACTTGTTGAGATGTTTGGTAGGAGATAAGATAGGAATTTGGGATCTAATTCTACCGCAAGCAGAGTTTGCATACAATAATTTAGTGAATAGGAGTACAGGGAAGACACCATTTGAGATTGTGACCATAGTGAAACCTAGAGGAGTTGCAGAGTTGAGAGACATCAGTATGGAGAATAAGAGAAGTGCAGAGGTAGAAGAATTTGCAGGATACATGGAGACAATACATATTCAAGTCAAGAAACATTTGGACATGAATGGTAAGTATAAGGATCAAGCAAATGAGAAGAGAAGACATAAATAATTTTTAATTAGAGATGAAGTAATGGTATATCTAGGAAAAGAGAGATTTCTAGTAGGGACATACAACAAGCTGAAGATGAAGAAGTTTGGACCATGTAAGATACTTAAGAAGTTTGATTTGAGCAATGCATATGATGTGGAGCTACCGAAGACATTTGGTATATCACCCATATTCAATATTGTAGACTTATATCAGTATCATGAAGGAGAATCAAGTGACAGTATTGAAGATGACTTGAAGAATTAGTTATCATAGCAACAACTGGAGAAAATAGAGGACATCTTGGATAGTAGAGTTGAATGCAGTACTAGAGGCAAGCAATACAAAGAATACTTGGTAAAGTGGAAAGGTAGACTAGAAGAAGATTCAACATGGATTTCTCAGGTTGAGGTTGACTGCCTTGGTTTTCATCTAGCCCCAGCAAAGTGAGAGACTCACTTTTTTTCAACAACACTGATTGTCTGATGTAGGAGCATCCTAGGTTGCAGAGCAATCTTGCATCAACCAAAAACATTTGCATTATTTATTTTCTTTCATTTTCAGTTCAGTTCAGTCATTTGTAGTTTCAACATTTTGTACCACATTTTGCTGCATCTTCATATCAAAGCTCATAGAGTAGGATTTAGCATCTACATACCATCATCTACATCATATCCAAATTTCAAGTCATTTGGACTTGTCTACTAAAAGTTACTGCTATCAAAAGATGATCAGCTTTCACAGAGCAGAGCATTTAGACAGTCAATTAAAGGAGAAGGTTTGTGGAGCACTTCTATGACTTGTGAAGCATAATGAAACATATCATAGGGAATATATAGATTAGATAGACCTTCCTTGAGGTCCACACCAAGATTCATCCATTTGTAGAGCATTACCAGATGTTGTAGGCTGACCTACCTTGTTTCTGCATGCTTCATCATTTCATCAGAGTTTGTAACCTCTTTTGGCCGACACTGAGGATTTCATGAGCTTGAGGATGATATATATAGATCTCTTAGATGTATTAGGAAGTTAGTTAGTTAATTTCATAATATAGATAGTTAGATTCTTTTCAGCAAGGAGCATCAATGGCATATCTTGCATATTTGTTGTAACCCAAAAAGCAAGCGTATGAGCCCTTTGATTGTAGCCCACATGTTGCCAACATATGAGTTTTATAATTCTTTGACATTCTGATTATATGAATCTTCTATTACATTCTACATTTGTGTTTTTTCTACTGTGTTTACTCTAACTGCATGGTTTGGACAGTTCATTATGTGAACCCTCCAACCATGACTGCACCAAGAGTGCTACAGTTTCATCAAATAGGTTGTGATGAATGATTGCATTATAGATAGCTTCAAGAGATAGAGATCCCCTAGAAGAAGATGTTGGTTCTTGAGAGTCATTTTTATTTTTCTTCTTGGGAGGAGGAGTTGGCTCCTTTTCTTCTTCTTCTTCTTCACTTGTCTCTACACCTTATTTCTTGTTTCTCTTGGCCTTCACCTTGACCCTTGATCCCCTTTTCTTCTTTTATTTTCTCTATTTCTTAGAAATGACTTCTTCTTCCTTATCACTCTCAATTTCCTCTACAATGGTTTCTTTTTTTTCTTTTCTGGTTGTTTTCTCTTAGACTTTGTCTATGTTCGCTCTTCAGAGACCTGTGTCTATTTGGTGGGGGTTGTCTTTTCAGAGAAGGTAGATTGTCAGATATTGGTTGTGGATTGAGAAGTCAATCTACCTGATCTCCTTGGTGTTTAATGCATAGTGGAGAGTGACTCAGTAACTTCAAGAGTGTTCTGAGTAGAGAAACCTCTAGGTGGGATACCGACCTTTTTGAATAATTTTTTGTTGTTCTTCTTTGCCTCTTCTTCTGCCCTCTTCTTAGATAATTTGTCTTGAATTTCTTCACTAGTTCCAAATCTTTCACCTTTACGGTCTTTAGGCATACTTAACAAAATCTCTAAATAGGCTTTAACTCTCTCATTAGGTACTTCATATGTAATCTTGGGAATCCATGAAGTCTTGGGATCAACTACTACCATATATAGCAACAATGTTTATCTATAAGAAATGTTATGTCATCCTTGTATTTCCTTATCAAATCAAAAGAGATTTTGTCCCTTTTATGAATTTTAGTTTGGAAATTTTTGAAGAAACCCCAGAAGACAATCTTATAGCTTTGTGAGTCAAAGATTCTTATGTACTCTTTTATTTGTGCTACTACTAGCCTGCCTTATTTCCATATATTTTCTTTAAATCCAAGTAACTCATTCATGAAATACAATGCTAAATAGATAATTAGTGAGTCAAACATGAATTGATAGCATGTCTCCTTAGTTTTCATTAGCTTTTCTAACAATTGATCCTTCATTACTTCACACAAATCAAAATCCTTACCCTCCTTAGCCATCTGATAGGTAGTGTATATAGCTATAGCTATTGCAGATCCCTCTCTGTTGGAGTAGTATACTTTGTAGGCAATTCTCATTGCTGCATATCTCACACTTGGATCAATATTGTCATTAATTGTCAAGGCCTTTTTGTCAAATTTGGCACCAAATAGTTCAATGACCTTTTCAATTTTAATTGATGTCAAATGTGGTATGGACCTAGTGGAACATAGTCATGTTATAACTCTAACAAATTCTTTAGTTATTTGATGAGGTTTGTCAAGGTATATGAATTCTATTGAGGATATACCTAATGTAGTCATGTCCATTGTAGAAATCTAGAAAATCTTTCCAAATATCCAAATGTTTTGCTTCAGTGTTGGCATATTTAGGTTTCTAATGTATATCATCATCATCTAATAATTTATGCCTTAAGGTTTCAAATTTTTCATGATTAATTTACTCCAATTTTGCATGAATGTATTGTTGACCCCTTTTTTCCTCTGACTAGAGCCAAATAGTCAACCTGGTATTTTCCTTGAAAAGCCTTTGGAAAATGTTGCCTAAAAAATGAAAAGTGCCAAATTGCCTAAAAAAAAACCTTACCATTAGAAAGAGCTTGAAAAAATAGGTAGGTTTGCTTTTTACATCATCCTGAAATTCGGCCAAATAAAGAAGTTATTGATGGTCAAAGCTTTGGTCAACATACAGTTCAAATATACATTTGGCAGGCTTGCAAATCTATATCGGCCTTAGAAAATATGAAAAAATATTGAGTTATATACATTTTCTAAATGTATATCGGGCCAAGGAAATGCATATACATTTAGGGAATCTTCCGCAGATTCCCAGAATATTTGCTAAATGTATATCGAGTCTACATGTATATAGGGGCTTGTACATTCAGATATACAAATAGACACACAAAGGAATATGCAGTGAAAAGATATAAGGATGGCAGACATACATGTGCTACAATGGAGGTACATTCACCAAAAATACAAAGCCTGAGATATACAAGGTAATATACAAGGAAGATTCCTTAGAATATTTTGCGCTTGTATGCATAAAATGGCTTGTATATTACTTTGTATGTTTGCACATACAATCAGCTATATACAAATGAAGATATGCATCGAGGGTATATTCCATCAAAGATTCCCTATTTGTATGTAAGGGAGTTTGTATATTTGCGTTTGTATATCCGCATATACAAACAAATGTGCATTTGCTACAGTGCCGCAAAGGGAGATACAAATGGTGGGTCCCGCGCATATACAAGCAGGATTGTATGTTTCAGCATACAAAGGGAGAGTGAATAGTGGAGTGTATATCGGCTTGTATGTTTGCACATACAACCCGATATACAAGACAATATACAAAGGGGTTTGTATATCAAGAATGTACAAACAAAGATGTAAGTTAGACATACAAGCCGGACCTGACAGAGCAATCTTATACAGTTAATGGCCATTTGACATTTGACTTGTATGTATATGTGGCTTGTATGTTCGCGCATACAAGAAAATAAACAACGAAAAGACATACAAGCCAGACTTCAAATAGAGGTAAATTTCAGCGTATTCAGGTGTCAGGTCTGCGGCTTGTATATCACGCATATACAGAGATATACAAAAGGAAGTGATACAAGCTGGACCCAACAGGGAAATCAAATATACTTAATGGTCTTTTGGGGTCTGACTTGTATGTATATGGCGCTTGTATATTGTGATATATAAGTCAAAGATACAAATGAAATATGCAAGTCGGATTTCAAATGGATATCATTTCTACCTCATTCAGGCTCCGAGTCCATTTTGTATGTATGAGGCCATTTGTATAATGCGATATACAAGAAAAAATATAAAGAGTGGAGATGCAAGCCGGACCCGACAGGGAATCAAATATACTTAAAGGTCAGTTGGGGTCCAATTTGTATGTATATAGCGCTTGTATATTGCGATATACAAGTCAAAGATGCATTGTGATATACAAGGCGGATTTGAATCAAAGATCAGTTTCGGCACATAAGAGTTTGGAGTCCGCTTTGTATGAATAAGTGTTTGTATATTTTGTATATACAAAGAAATGTACAAATAGAAAATATACAAGCTGGATCTGGCAGAATAATGAAAAGTAACTAAAGGTCATTTGGGGTCCATAGCTAGTATGATTGCATATGCAGAGGGTAACATACAAGTGGTGGGGCTCGCAAATACAAGGGGAAATTGTATGTATATACAATTTTTGAAATACAAAGGGATGTACAGGGGCCGATATGCAAAGTGCCATGTATGTGCAGAAGGAGTTATAGGATGAGTTTTGAATGCCGATTCAGGCACTAAGATGCTGTGATATACACAGAAATGCAAAAGCGATATATACAGGTAGTTGACTGAAGGTTTGACCACCTGTATCTCCTTCATTTTGGCAAATTTCGGCATGCTCCAAGAGGCAAAGTTGCATATTTTGGTACCCTCTTTCATTTGGCAGGGTTTTGTAGGAGCTTATCACTTTTCAAATTTCAGATCTGGAAATGCATATTTTTGAGCAATAAGCATCTCAGAGACGACTTTTAGCAGATGGAGATATTTTTGGGCATTCATTGCAGTAGATAGAGTGAGCAGCTCGCATTAATGACAAAGAATATCTTTCCACCTCTTCATCTCCAGATGCACAATGAGTAAGTTGTTGCATTAAAGACTCTAAATAACTCCCCATCCGCCCAGTTCCAGATTTCGACACCATAACTGATGCAACTGGATAGTCATTTCAGGGAGATATTTTCAATGACAATTCTTTGAGCAGATTTTTGTAACTGACTTGGTAATTTTGGAATGCTATAAGTATGCATTCAAATGTTGTAAATAGGGTTGGAAATTTTTTGGCATTAAGACTTTTCTGTTTTCCAAACAAGGTTTTCATATGTTGTAACCGTGCCTTTCCATTGAATATATGCAAGTTAATTTTACCTCTTTACTGATTTTCTAGTTCTGTGTGAATCTGTGTATGACTGTCTGTGAATGTTTCATTCCTCTCAATCATATTGCTTCTCACCTCTGCTAGAGTCATATAATCTATGTATACCTACTTGCTGTATTTTATTACATTGTGCATCTTCTCAGTGTTGTGGAAATTTCTTTAAATCTATCTAGTGCATCACCCTTGTTTTCAAGCTTTTATTTCATTTCCATTACAAGCTTTCTCTCTCCCTTTTCCCCTCAAAATTTAGTAGTTTTAGGTGATAACTAGACAAGGAAGCCGGCCTTCTCCCGAGGTCTGATCTCACTTAGCAAAGCCCCACACTTAGAGATCAGTCCCATGTTACTCCAGTTTACAGAGGCTTCACGGTTGTATGCAAGGGTGCAAAATTGGGTGATAACAACTTTGGCATGCCCGGTGGGACTCAAGAAGTTAAAGTAACAATCAAATTAACAGCCATTATTGCTGGTTTTGATGTGTAACCAGTAATTGCAGACCTTTAAGAGGTTAAAATTTATACATCTGGTGACTCAGACTGAGGAAAGACAAACAGACCAGTTTTGCTGATACATGTTTTGTGAGAAAGATAGCAACTAGGAGTTCAAGTTCAAGTCCATTCGAATATTTGCAGCTCTCTCCACCTAGAAGACAGAGCAAAGTAGTAGCAAGGACTCCAGTTTCCAAAAGAGTACATTCAACTCCACTAGGTTTCAGACCAGTTGCTTTTATAGTTCTTGTAGTAACTCAGGCAAATCTACCTACCGCTCTTCAAATGGTAAGAAATCAGCCATTCATGACTTTTGATGGGGGTAGCCCTTTGAATCTAATGGTACATGATGTCATACCAATGGCAGCTTTGAAGAATCTACCCTATTTCACAGGGGAAAATCAAACTACTCGGATTGAGCACATTAGAGACATAGCATCTCTGTGTGGGGTTCATCATGTCACTCAGGAGAATGTAGCCATCAGATTGTTGGCTGCCTCTTTCAAGGGAAAGGCATTGCAATGGTTCAGGAGTCTACCAGTGCAAACTATATGAACCTAGGATGAGCTAGGAGAGAAATTAAACAAGCAATTTCAAGAAAAATTAGATAATCTATCATTGGTCAAACAGATGACCACTAAAAGAGAGCTCCGCAGGAGCAAATGATGGATTTTAACTATAGATTTCAGAAGACATGGGACAGAATCCCTGCCATGGTAAGACCTCTAGCTGAATATGCATTTCTATATTTTTTGAAAGCCCTAAATAGTGATATTTCAGTAATGATTCAATCACTAGGAGGTAATAGTTTACCAGATGCATATGAATTAGAAATTAGGGTAGAGAATAATCTCATTCAAGCTGGAAAAATAGCACCCAGACCACCAATGCCTATCTTTCCTGAGATTCAGGCTTCTATGCCTTTGCCAATTCTATGTTTTCCCCCTGTGCCTACTATCGCAGCATTACCAAATATTGCTAATTTTGAACCTGCTGCCTCTAGTTCATCTCAAGAGCTGAAAGAGATTAAAAACAGTCAACAAAAGATTGAGGGTATCCTTCAAACTTTTGGAAATGAACTGGTAAACATAAAGAAGCAACAGCCCCAAAGGCCCTATCAGCCTTATCAGCAATCTAACTAGGGTCAGAATCAACCATTTCATGGCCAAAATCAGCCGTATCAAGCTAATAGGCCGCCTTATCAAAGCAACTATCAAGGTGTCAGACAGAATGTAAATCAAAGGCCTTTTCTGCCTTATAATCAAACACCTATTAACACCATAAGGGACCTTGTCCCTGCTTAGAACAACCTAGCTACTGAATATGAGTGGTGCTACCCATGTAATCAAACACACAGTCAAGCAGCCTGCTCAGATGGAGTCATAAATTAGGCTTTAATGGTGCAAAATGTGTCAGCCTCACAGCCAAGTACACCAAATGATGGGGCTGTGCAACAACTGGAACAACCTCAGAGTGATTCTACTTTCATGAACTGGCAGGAAGGTGAATTTTGTGGCATAAACAGCGATAACACCTCAGTTGCAGCAAATACAAGAGCAAAGAAAAGGGGTTATGAGGTAGAACAAGTAGCAAATAAAGGAAAAGCATTTGCTGATGTTCCTGCACCCCAAATTCCCCATATTCTACAAAGAAATGACTAGCAAAAGCAAGGGAGATGCCTTATTTGCAACCAAATGTCGCTACTACAAAATCAAATCAGAAGGTGAGTGCCATTCCACCTTTCAACATTATTGAAAATATGAAAAAGATGAATGTGACAATGTCTATGTGGGATTCTTTAGCCATCCTGGGCTAAAAAGACATATTGCAATCTACCTTGTCTGATTTGAAGGTGTCCAAAGATACAACTGTTGACCCAAATAAGGCTATCCTTACTAATTCCTCCAAGGATAACAACAAACAGCCTAACCAAAATGCCAAACCACTCCCATTCTATGTATCATTAATAATTGGAGACAAATTAGTTCATAATTGCATGGTGAATAGTGGAGCAAGCAGTTCTGTGATGCCTAAACAAATTGCAGATCAATTAGGGCTCAAGTACCAGCCTCTTGAGAAGGGTGTACTCCAATTAGATGGCATAGTTGTTAGTACTATGGGTGTAATAAAAGACCTAGGTCTTACTCTACATACCTGTCCCAATGTTTCCATCTTCCAAGAGGTCTTCATTATTGATTTACCTCCCTGTTTTGCCATGTGCCTATCAAGAGAATTCACATCCAAAATAGGAGGATACCTATCCTCTGACTAGTCCCATATATTTTTTAGGACTAGATATGGCACTAAGGTGACCCTAAGATCTGAATTGCTTTCAAACCATCACATAGAGCCCTATACACCAAGTGTGGTTAAAGCAAATCACATTATTTTTGATGATCCTAAACTTGTGGTGGCTCAAGAGTTACAAGCTGAGAGTATACCAGAAATGTTATTAAGGAAATGGTCCTCAGAAGATGTTGTAGATGATCTTGAAGAATATATTCAAGAAAATGGTATGGGGGTCTATATACTTCATGAGCCTGGGTTAGCAATTCCAAGTATGGTAAAGGATATAGAACAGCAGACAGAGCAGTAAGGAGAAGTATGGAAAATGTACTTTGATGGCTCAAGGAGCAAAAATGGATCCAATGGTGGTGCAATGCTGGTGTCACCATAGGGTGAAAAATATTATGTTGCTTTCCATTTTGCCTTCTCATGCACCAATAACACTACTGAATATGAGGGGCTAATCCAGGGATTGCAATGGGCAACAAAGAAGAAAATTGGTTGTTTGCAAGTATTTGGGGACGATGAACTAATTGTAAATCAGGTAAGAGGACTGCATCTTACCAAAAATGATACCTTGAAGTGCTATAAGCATAGGGTATGGAACATGATTGAGGAGTTTGATGCTTTTAATCTAATTTCCATTCCAAGAAATCAAAACTCCCATGCTGATAGATTGGCTGCAATTGGGGCACAGTTTGACATCCCTAGTGACATTCAAAAGGAGAAAATGCAGCCTCATGTAAAAATAGTTGACAGACCTTCTATCCCCGACAATAATGTTCATTGGCAGGTCTTTGAAAGTGATGAACAGATTCTAAGATTCCTGTTAGAGGAAGATGAGTTTTCCATGATGAATCAAGATAAACTCAAACAACAGTATGGCAATGATTAGATTATTCAGCTAAAGACAAACAAGCTACCCAAGGGATTGGTGACTTTGGAGTCTATTTTTGGCACCGATGATCAGATGAAGAAGACTAAGACTAGTATGCAAATAACAAAGGAACATTATGAGGAGTTAGAAATTTTTAAGGGAAAACTCCTCAAAATAGGTAAAATCTGTTCAGCTAAGGACAGGAGAGCTTTTATTGCTCTTTGTTAGGAATTTAAGGAGGTATTTGCTTGGGATTATTTAGACCTAAAGGGATTTGATCCTCATATTGCCCAGCACACCATAGAATTGGAACCAGGTGCAAAGCCTGTAAGGCAAAGGCAGAGGCCCCTAAATCCAAAGCTAGAGCCCCTAATGATTAAAGAATTGACTAAGCTAATTGAGGGAAAGATCATTTTTCCCATCAAGCATACTTCTTGGGTCTCAAACCTTGTCCCTGTGAGGAAAAAGAACAAAGAAATCAGGTTGTGCATTGATTTCAAGGACCTAAACAGAGCCTCCCTAAAAGACCACTACCCACTTCCATCAATGGAGCAGATTTTACAAGTAGCGGCTGGCTCGGAGAGATTTTCTTCACTTGACAGATTTTCTGGTTACAATCAGATGTTAGTCAAGGAGGAGGATCAGTTCAAAACTGCTTTCACTACCAAGTGCGGCACCATGGACTATAGGAGGATGCGTTTTGGTCTCTCTAATGCTGGCTCAACCTTTCAAAGAGCCATGGATATGGCGTTCAAGGGTTTGCTATACAAATTGGTGCTGGTGTACTTAGATGATATAACATTTTTTTCCAAGAATGCATCTGAGCATTTATCCCACTTAAGGCAAGTTTTTGAGACATGCCGAGAGTTTGGGATATCCCTTAATCCAAACAAATGCATTTTTGCTGTCCATGAAGGCAAGTTTTTAGGGCACGTTGTCTCAAAAGAAGGCATTACTATTGATGCTGAAAGAGTAAGGGCCATTTTGGAGCTACCTTTACCAAGTCATAAGAAGGGATTACAAAGTTTTATTGGCAGAATTAATTTTATGCAAAGGTTCATCCCTAATATTGCAAACCTTTTGAAACCTTTGACATCCATGTTAAAAAAGAATATAGCCTTTAATTAGACAAAAGAGGCCAGACTCAGTTTTGAGTCTATAAAAGAAGCATTGTCAGTTGCACCAACTTTGGTACATCCCGACTTTTCCAAATATTTTATTCTATATGCTTATGGCGGCCTAGATACAATCTCTGCGATTTTAGTGCAGAAGTAGAGTAGCAGCTTTGAGCAGCCAATTGCTTTTTTCAGTCAGAGGCTGGAAGAATATGAACAGAAGTATAGCTTTGTTGAGAAGCACGTCCTTGCAATGATACAGAGCCTCAATAAATTTCAGCATCTTGTTTCCAATAACAAGATACATTTAATGGTGGCTCATCCCAGCATCAAGGAGTTCCTATTGAGCAAAGATATAAATGAGAAAAGAGCCAATTGGATCACCAAGGTCATGGAATATGACGTGGATATCCAAGTAAGAAAGCTTGTTAGAGGTAGAGGACTCAGTGAGCAGCTAGCTACTAGTTCCAATAAGGAGGATGAGACACTTTTTACCATTGAGGATGCACCTCAAGATAATGCAGCAGTAGCGAACACAAGCTGGGTTACTAATATGACTAAATTTTTGCAAACTGGCAAATGTCTAGTAGGTCTAGATAGAACTAAAAGAAGATATTATAGACTGCAATCGGTTCCATATGTTTTAATAAATGGCATCCTTTTCAGAAAGGACTTTAATGGTGTATTGTTAAGGTGCATTGATAAAGATTAGACTGACAAGATACTACATGAATTTCATGATCGAGCAGTGGGGGGTCATTTTGCCCCAAAGACTACCACTTGGAAAGTAATGAGAGCTGGCTATTACTATCCCAACTTATTTAAGGATGCCCATGCATGGGCTAGGAAATGTGTAAAGTGTGTCGTTTTTGCAAGAAAGGCCTTACCTCTACGGCCAATTCAAATAGAGCAACCCTTCATGAGATGGGGTGTTGATTTCGTAGGACCCATTAATCCACCATCAAGTGCAGGCCACAAGTGGATTCTTATAGCTACAGATTTTTTCACAAGATGGACTGAAATAGTAGCTCTAAAGGAATCAAATGAAAATGTTGTTTTAGATTTTTATCATGACTTGATTTCCAGATTTGGAGTGCCTGAGTCAATAATTTATGACAATGCTTTAGCCTTTGTTGGCCTAAAGATAACTGATTGGGCTGTCAAAAATGGGATATATCTAAATACTTCTTCTAATTATTACCTACAAGGTAATGGTTTGGCTGAGTCTACCAACAAAAATCTCATAAGGATTATTAAAAGATCAATGGAGGACAACCAGAGGACCTGGCACACTAATTTGAAATATGCCATATGGGCAAATAGAATAACTCCTAAGAGGTCCATTGGAAATTCTCCATATATGTTAGTATATGGGAAGGAAGCAAGATTGCCTATCTCTATAGAACTACCAGCACTAGACATCATGAACCAACTGGAAATGTTTGAAGAAGAGAATCCCATGGCTGTCAGATATGCTTAGCTTATGGAGCTTGAAGAAATCAAAGACAAGGCTATGAAGACTATGGAATATCATCAACTTCAAACAAAAAGAAATTTTGATTAGAAGGCCACCCCCAGAAGCTTTAGAATGGGTGACATGGTGCTTAAATGGGATGAATTACTGAAATGCACTCCAAATTTGACAACATGTGGAGTGGTCCATTTCTCATTACTGAATGCAAGGAGCACAATGCATTTTAGTTATCAAATATGGATGGACAAAATCTGCCTATCCCAATCAATGGGATACACCTAAAGAGGTGTTTTGAGGTATGAGTGCCTTGTAAATTAGTAAATTAGGTCTCTATGCTTTCAATAAGTGCTGTTGCACATTAGTCTAGATCTACTTTTGCTTTCCCTAAATGTTGTCTAGCATAGTTGAAAGAGTTTGCTTTCAACATTTTGTCTTGGTTTGGCCTTCCAAATGTTCTTCATTTCTTCTATCTTGTTTTGTTAAGGTTAGAAATATCTATATTTTAGTCTTTGTGTGACTCTATGCCCAATAGATGTATAGGCCACTGATCTAATTGTTTAGTAGGCAAACATCCCATAGAGGTCACCAAATTGTTGACCCTTTTTTCCCTCTGACCAGAGCCAAACAATCAACCTAGTATTTTCCTTGAAAAGCCTTTGGAAAATGTTGCCTAAAAAATGAAAAGTGCCAAATTGCCTAAAAAAACCTTACCATTAGAAAGAGCTTGAAAAAATAGGTAGGTTTGCTTTTTACATCATCCTGAAATTCGGCCAAATAAAGAAGTTATTGATGGTCAAAGCGTTGGTCAACATACAGTTCAAATATACATTTGGTGGGCTTGCAAATCTATATTGGCCTTAGAAAATATGAAAAAAATTGAGTTATATACATTTTCTAAATTTATATTGGGCCAAGGAAATGCATATACATTTAGGGAATCTTCTGCAGATTCCTGAAATATTTGCTAAATGTATATCGGGTCTGCATGTATATAGGGGCTTGTACATTCAGATATACAAATGGAGACACAAAGGAATATGCAGTGAAAAGATATAAGGTCGGCGGACATACATGTGCTACAATAGAGGTACATTCACCAAAAATACAAAGGCTGAGATATACAAGGTAATATACAAGGAAGATTCCTCAGAATATTCTATGCTTGTATGCATAAAATGGCTTGTATATTGCTTTGTATGTTCGCACATACAATCGGCTATATACAAATGAAGATATACATCACAAGTATATTCCATCAAAGATTCCCTATTTGTATGTAAGGGAGTTTGTATATCCACATATACAAACAAATGTGCATTTGCTACAGTGCCGCAAAGGGAGATACAAATGGTGGGTCCCGTGCATATACAAGCAGGATTGTATGTTTCGACATACAAAGGGAGAGTGAACAGTGGAGTGTATATCAGCTTGTATGTTTGCACATACAACCCGATATACAAGACAATATACAAAGCGGTTTGTATATCAAGAATGTACAAACAAAGATGCAAGTCAGACATACAAGCCAAACCCAATAGAGCAATCTTATACTGTTAATGGCCATTTGACATCTGACTTGTATGTATATGCAGCTTGTATGTCCGCGCATACAAGCAAATAAACAAGGAAAAGACATACAAGCCAGACTTCAAATAGAGGTAAATTTCAGCGCATTCAGGTGTCAGGTCCGCGGCTTGTATATCGCGCATATATATAGAGATATACAGAAGGAAGTGATACAAGCCGGACCTGACAGGGAAATCAACTATACTTAATGGTCTTTTGGGGTCCGACTTGTATGTATATGGCGCTTGTATATTGCGATATACAAGTCAAAGATACAAATGAAATATGCAAGCCAGATTTCAAATGGATATCATTTCTGCCTCATTCAAGCTCCAGATCCATTTTGTATGTATGAGGCCATTTGTATATTGCAATATACAAGAAAAAATATCAAGAGTGGAGATGCAAGCCAGACCCGACAGGTAATCAAATATACTTAAAGGTCAGTTGGGGTTTGATTTGTATGTATATGGCGCTTGTATATTGTGATATACAAGTCAAAGATGCATTGCGATATACAAGGTGGATTTGAATCAAGGATCAGTTTTGGCACATAAGAGTTTGGAGTCCGCTTTGTATGAATAAGTGTTTGTATATTTTGTATATACAAAGAAATGTACAAGGAGAAAATATACAAGCTGGATCTGGCAGAACAATGAAAAGTAGCTAAAGGTCATTTGGGGTCCATAGCTAGTATGATTGCATATGCAGAGGGTAACATACAAGTGGTGGGGCCCACAAATACAAGGGGAAATTGTATGTATATGCAATTTTTGAAATACAAAGGGATGTACAGGGGCTGATATACAAAGTGCCATGTATGTGTAGGAGTTGCAGGATGAGTTTTGAATGCTAATTCAGGCGCCAAGATGCTGCGATATACACAGAAATGCAAAAGTGATATATACAAGTAGTTGACCAAAGGCTTGACCGCCTGTATCTCCTTCATTTTGGCAAATTTCGGCATGCTCCAAAAGGTAAAGTTGCATATTTTGGTCCCCTCTTTCATTTAGCAGGGTTTTTCAAGAGCTTATCACTTTTCAAATTTTAGATCTGGAAATGCATATTTTTGAGCGATGAGCATCTCAGAGACGACTTTTAGCAGATGGAGATATTTTTGGGCATTCATTGCAGCAGACAGAGTGAGCAGCTCGCATTAACAACAAAGAATATCTTTCCACCTCTTCATCTCCAGATGCACGATGAGTAAGCTGCTGCATTAAAGACTCTAAATATCTCCCCATCTGCCTAGTTCTAGATTTCGACGCCATAACTAATGCAGCTGGATAGTCATTTTAGGGAGATATTTTCAATGACAACTCTTTGAGCGGATTTTTGTAACCGACTTAATAATTTTGGAATGCTATAAGTATGCATTCAAATGTTGTAAATAGGGTTGGAAATTTTTTGGCATTAAGGCTTTTCTGTTTTCCAAACAAGGTTTTCATATGCTGTAACCGTGCCTTTCCATTGAATATATGCAAGTTAATTTTACCTCTTTACTAATTTTCTAGTTCTGTGTGAATCTGTGTACGGCTGTCTGTGAATGTTTCATTCCTCTCAATCATATTGCTTCTCACCTCTGCTAGAGTCATCTAATCTGTGTATACCTACTTGTTGTATTTGATTACATTGTACATCTTCTCAGTGTTGTGGAAATTTCTTTAAATATGTCTGGTGCATCAGCCTCATTTTCAAGCTTTTATTTCATTTCCATTACAAGCTTTCTCTCTCCCTTTTCCCCTCAAAATTTAGTAGTTTTAGGTGATAACTAGACAAGGAAGCTGGCCTTCTCCGGAGGTCTGATCTCACTTAGCAAAGTCCCACACTCAGAGATCAGTCCCATGTTACTCCAGTTTACAGAGGCTTCACGGCTGTATGCAAGGGTGCAAAACTGGGTGATAACATGTATATCCTAACATATTTTGTGCATACCACAAATGCAGGCACATTAGATAATTCTATGTTGCCATTAACTTCCATATCCTTATACTGGTATTTCTTGAACTATGGTCGAGGTTCATCAGTAATATTGATCAACTAAGTAAAGTATGCAGCCATCTTAATAGTTTTGCTAACTAGGGTTTTAACCAGAGGAACTGAATAATACCTAAGAATGTGGTGTTAAGGCTTGCTTAATTGCTCTACTAAGTGCCTTCAGTTCTCCTTTAGCTCTTCAAATCTTTTATCTTCAATCAAATGTGACCAAAAATAATCAGGCATCACCTATATAGTCATTTTACCAAATAATTTTTCTCTACATTAATTGCATCCTCTGTATTAACCTAATTTTCCCTTTTCATATGCCAAACCTTATAAGCCTTTAGCAATCCTCCACATATCAGTTAATTGCTCTGGATTTTTTGTTAAGTTCATCTATGTGTTGGATGCTTTCATCATCAAGAAGGGGAGATAAAGTATGTATGAGTATAGGACAACACTGAGAGGGGGGGCGAATCAGTGTTGTATAATTTTTAACTTTTCAAAACTTGACTGAAAAATGTTGTTCAAAGGAATTCACTAAGAACATAGTCATCATGATACAAAAGACTTAAATAAAGATGATCAAATAGTTACAACATAATCAACCACAAAGAGAACACATGACACAGGTATTGATGAGTGGAAAACCCTCAAGGGGAATAAAAACCACTCTAAAAATTTGCCTCATTGGCTTATTTGAATCTCACTAATTACAAAAATGGTTGTCTCACTGATAATTAATCATGTCTCACTAGCTACAAGAGGTCTCACTGACCATACAAGCCTCACTGGCTACAATGTTTAGAATTACCAACTTCAAGGAGCACCAACCCCTAATACATACAAAGCAAACTGCAAAGTGTGTAAGAAATGATTGCCACTCAATCTGATTTACACCATTATATAACTTGTCTTCTCTTTTGCATATCTCTATTCAATTACAATCTGAATATCAATCTCATTACCAATTCACCTAATACTCAATCAGCTGCATATTGTCTTCATAAATTTGTTGCACAAGGATGTCATCATTTCTGCTTTTTATCCTTACACAAAATCTCTGCACAAATTCAATAATATCTCTACAAATTTATTTGGCTTCTTTGCACAAATAGGTGTCTCTGCAAATATTAACACATCTATGCAAAACAATTTAAATAATCTCTGTATATACTCCTAATACACATAAAGCCTCTCATCTTTGCTTGCAAATAAACCTCTGCAAAATTTTCCATCTCTATCTTCATTACAACACACACTATATATATTCAACCTCTATGAACTCATCATCTATATGTTTCATCTCTGTCTCCAAAGAAGTTACATCAATGCACCTAAAAAACCATTATATACAAATTGAATTTCCTTTCACCTTCAAAACAAATTTTCATTATCCTCTTTTCAAAACCTTTCATTTTCTCACACTTAATCTTCTTTTCAATCTACAAAAAACATCTTAAGAAAAATAAGATCATAATGAAATCAATCAATGTCCTGTAAATAAAATCTCTTATAATTGGATCTTCTTCATATTCTCTCTTCATTGCATCATTTTCACCTTCTCAATTTTTCAAACAAACTAAGATCTTATAATATTAAATCCCATTCAAAAACTCTTCATATTCTCTTCTCTCTGCAAAAAATATTCTCCAATCTGCAAAAGATTAGTCTTCAAAAAAATTATCCAATCTACCTTCCAAAAGAAAATCACCTTATTTGTTTCCAAATCACAAGAATAGAAATAAACTTTTCATCTCAAAAAATATCTCCTCAAAAATCATAAAAATCACTTTACTTGATGTCATTTCATGGGGTCGACAAATTAGGAGGAAAAAAAATAAAGTTTCTAATTTTAAAAAAAACTTATCACCTCAAAGTCATCCGATGGCCTTTTTAATATAAAACTCACCTTTTTTAAATGTCATAAAACATGGGCCGATACAAAAAGTTCAATATTTTAAAAGCCATAAAAAAAACTAAATCAAAATCCCAATAGACATTTAAATATGGCTTTATGGCTTTTAGAGCTCATAGAATATGAAGGAAAAAAGGCCGATGACAATAAGATTCTAACTAAAAAACAAAATCTATTAAAAATAGCTTATGTGACCTTTAAAAAAAAAGACTTACTTAGCGGCGCTCAAATGAAGACAGATTACATTGGTTAAAACATAAGGAGGGGCCAGTTGCCCATGTAGCTTAAACCCTTCTGCAGGTCATATTTAAGTGGTAAACCTGCTATCCCAAGTCACTTTCATTTTAAAACAAAAAGTGCATTTTATGCGATGGGCTAGGGTAACTTAGGTTTCAAAGCACTTTAAAGCATGAAATGAGTTAGGGTTTTTTAGAATTAGAAGACATCTGCAAAATTAAACATTAACCATTTGACTTCTAACATCTTCAAGATAAACCTATATCTGCATTTGATCTATTGCACTTTCATCTGACTTATGAACCTTTATGAAAACTCCAAACTAAATGCATAAGACTTGAATTCACATGACATTGTTTTTGTCTCTTGATATAGAGAATGACAAAATCCTACTAAACCAAACTGATACAAGAAAGCCCACTGTTTATTCTACAAAATACTCATCACTGAGAATGTCACTTGAGAAAAAACTTGAAGCATCAACCTTTGATATGACTGATATCTTGAACTCTTGAAGCATGAAGCAACTCTCAAGAATCAATATGAACTCATCATGAAAATGAGAAACTTTGACACCCTAAGAGCATCAAGAGATAATGTTATAAAGCACTATCATCCTTATCAACCTATGTCAACTGTGAGTATGAGAGAACAATCATCCTCTATTTGAATGTCACCAAACCTTCACCAACCCAACAAACATGATGAACCTGATTAAAGCACAATCAATAACACTAAACAACCTGAAGCATGAAGCATAACATTCCTCAACATAATGTTCTCCACTTCAATTACTGACATCAAACAATCCCTAATTCTATCAAAATGATGATGACCCTTTCTCAAATGTTAAAGACTCAAAACTGATCTCCCACCAAAAACATTATCACACATCATACCTTGAACAAAGCATTCTGATCTTACAAGAACTACAAACATATCCTTGAGAGAATGAAGAACTTGATTCAATGATGGCATCAATGATGACAAAGATCATTTTTAAGGCATGAAGTATGAACACCAAACCTTCTTCTATGAACCCTTTGCATATGAACAACTCCATCATAATCAACTTAACACCTTTTTGACATCAATGACAATCAATCACCATCAATCTCCCCCTTTGTCATTGATGGAAAAACTTCATGAAACATTTTCTCTCTCTCCCCCTTTTTGACATCTGATGACAAAGACACAAATCTATTTGCTCCCCCTATGTTGAAGTATACAAACAAATCACTACTCATAAATATCACTGGTAATCACTGACAAGAATAACAAACACTAAACATTGTCCTGATAGAATGAAACATGTATGTCAACCTCAACATAATATCACTTCTTGACACAATACCAACTAGTATTACCATTAACATCTGATTCAAGACCTTTAGTTGCCTCTGATTAACTGATGAACAAGGCACCACCATCAATTTTACAAGCATCTCTAGATGTCATAGCTTGAAGCACATACCTGATACCACTTCAAAACTAGAATCACACAATTTGAACATACCTCCCTGAAACATATTAATGATGAGAACCATCAAAGAAACATGTCAGATTACCACATCAAGAACACTTCCATACAAGCATGACTTGACATCCCTAAGCACACTCAAACCAATCTTCATTAACAAGTTCTTCTTGCAAAAATATTTTGCACAAATCAAATGCAGAGATAAGTGCTATGAATTGAATTTTTCATTTTCAGCCACCTTAGCCAACACATGATAATATATCTGATAAGAGATCTTTGGAAACATATTAATCTCTTTGGCATGACAACAAACACTTCACCATATCAAGATCTCATTGAACTGCAACATCATACCAACTCAACCAAGTTATTTAATATCATCAAACCCTTTGAGCATTGAACTCCTGAACATTCTTTCAACATCTTGTTTTCATACAGAACCAAAGATCATCATAGTTAGCAATACCATCACAAATTTTGTTTGAAGAATCAACATGACAAGATCACCATCTCCTCTTGAAACTTCTTGGGGATAAATGATAGGACAAGAACAACTCCCCCTTACATCATGCTATCTATTATTCAACTGGTGATGTAACTTGTGCAAGATGCACAAGTTTAGTATTTACCGTCTCATGACTTTGTTTTTGCTTCCACACTTTTACAGGTTCTTTCTTTCTCCAAACCTTTATACCTTCTTTTCTTTTTAACTTTTTCAAATCAGGTGAAGCATGCATTCTACGACTATGTGCTTTGTGTTCAAGAGTGTTGCAATTATAACAAACCAAGTTACAATCATAATCAAATGACTAATAGTACCTTTGAGCACTCATGTTAAGATTCCATGCAGGATCATACCTTCTATGCACTTTACAATTTCTTTGTATGTGTCCAATATTATTATACTTGTAACAAACAATATCAGTATTCCTTCTGCAAACAACCGCTTTGTGTCCAAAATGATTACAAGTATTACAATAACCATTAAATGAATAATTATACTTGTACATGTATGCTTGTCTTACAAGAACATTTCTTTTGAAATTTTTTCTCCTTTGATTATGTATTTTATCTTTGATATTTATTTCAACTTCTGAGTTCTTTTTGTCTTCAGGAGCACTAACATGAAGATGAATTTTCTTTCTAGGAGTTTCTCTAGCTTTTGAACACTCTCCTTCAAATCCTAAACTAGTAGTGTCCTTATGATGATGCTTCTGTTTACCCAGCATTTCATGTAACTTGTATGTACTTTCTTCAAATTCCTGATACTTCTTGGACAAAACTTTGAGACCTTCACAATCCTTTCTCAAATTGACAAGTTCACCCTCTAATTTCATATTTTCAATCCTTTTAACCTCAAGGTTAGATTTTTATATATCAACTATTCTCTTAGCATTCTCAACTTCTGTCTTCAAACTAACAATCAATTTGTTTGATTCACCTGCTTGATTCTTCAAGTCTACAATCAGGTTTCTAGCATCTTCAAGGTATGTAAGAGCTTTGTCTTTTAAATCTCTTTCTTGTTGCAGTTGTAACATTAATTTCTGGTTCTCCTTATAATTCTTGAGTTCACTTAGAGCATATATGAGCTCTCCTTTCATATCAATCTCACAATCTTGTTCATAATATTCCTAATCATCATCACTTATGATGTTAGCTTCTTTTGAAAGAGATTGGACCTCAACATCTTCATGTGAATGTCTTCTATCATTGTTATTCTTCTAAGATAACAAGTTATCCTCTTCTTTATCATTACCTTGATAAATTCTTTTCAATTCTCTCCATATATCCTGAGTTGTAACACAGTGTATGACTTTACAAGAAACATCATTAGATAGAGCAGACAATATGACCTTGTTTGCATTATGATTACATTTAATAGCTTCTTTGTTATTTACAGTAACACAATACTCATTCTCAACTAACATCAAAACATCATATCCTAAAGAGGATAAATAAATCTGAATTCTAACATACCAAACAGAAAAATCTGAACCATTAAACAGAGGAACTCTAGGAAACTCTTTCACTGATTCAACTTGTGAAGCATATTTATCAACTAACTTTATATCGACATTTGGATTTGATATAGACTGCACCTTTTGATCAAAATGAGACTTGACATTTCTTATGTTCTTATTTCTTTTGTACTTACCCATTGAACTCCACACGTAGAACCTACCCAAGTTAATTAAGCTTCAAAAGGGAACCTGGGCTCTGATACCAATTGTAGGAGTATAGGACAACACTAAGAGGGGGGTGAATCAATGTTGTATAATTTTTAACTTTTCAATAGGCCTTACATTCTTTCTAGAGTGCATTGTTTGTTGAGCATTTCCATTTCTCCTTGCCAAGTTGATCTGCAATTAGCTACTTTGTGGCCAAACTAATTACAAGTATAACAATATCCATAAAAGGATTGAGCATTATCCCTGTTATACCATGGCATTTTACTTCTACACTCATTAGCCCTGTGTCCCACCTTATTGCATGCATAACACCTAATAGAGTTCTAGCTTATCTTACTTCTACAATCCACAGCTTTGTGACCAAACTTATTGAAAGTAAAACAATTGTCATTGAAACCTTGAAAATACCTAATGTGAGCTGGTTGCCTTGTAAGTTGATGGCTTTTGAAATTCTTCTTCACACTCTTTCTTTGTCTTTGGACAGGAGTGAATTCATCTTCTCTTGTAACTATGTAAGTTTTTCTACTAAGATCTTCAGTGTGGGTGTCTTCCTTCTTAGTTTCAGACTTTCCTCCTAAATGAAAGTTATAAGTTTACAGAGACATTGATCATAGGAATTTTTCCCTTTTCAAAACCAAGACCTATTTTTTCTTTTACTAGCTTTTGAGAACTTATTATTTCATCAAAAATCTTAGTTCCTCCTTTTAGTTTTAGTCATTTGTCAATCTACTCTTTTACCTTTTCTAGTTATTTCCTTAGAGTGACAATTTTTTCCTCAAGTTTTAACATTTAGTTGATTCCTCATTGAGTTTGATGTTTAAGAAATCTTCAATCCTCTTTTTTTCTTCAACCATGACCTTCAAGTTTGAGAAAATTTCTTGTTCCTCCTTGAGCTTGTCATCTCCTTTATCTCCTTCTATTAGAGTTTTTAGTTTGCTCATTTCTTCTTTTGATTCTTTGGCCTTTGCCTTCAATTGGTCAATTTTTTTTTTGCATTTTCAAGCATATCTTCATATATTCTAAGTTTAATTATTTTTCTTCCTCTAGATCATTAAGGGTTGACTTGAGTTCTCCTTTAAGATATACTTCACTTTCATTAGACTCAAAGTCCCAACCTTCAAGTTCCATTGCTTCTAGATCTAATTCTGGTACAAATATATCATTGTCCATCACTTTAGATTACATATGTTTAAGTGTAGGATCTACATCAATGGTTAAGCTTCTCAAAGGTACTTGGCTCTAATACCAATTGTTGAACACAATGGGGTGCTGAGAGGGGGGTGAATCAGCACACTTAAAAACTTTAAACAAACATTTGTTGATAAAACCATATAACTTAGAGGATAAAAAGGAAACCATGTAATTCAAGAATCAACACGACACCAGTATTTTTATGTGGAAAACCCTAAAATAGGGAAAAACCACAATGAGGATTAGCTCACAATAAATTATGCTCATAGCAAAAGTGTTACAACATTGTTTTAGGGCTATAACCCAAGGAAGCTACTACTCCCTAATTAATGCTTACAATAATTACAATTTGATTAGGGCTACAACCCAAGGAAGCTACTACTCCCTAAGTGTTCTGCTCACTGCAATGGAATTTACCCAAGTAAAGTATACTTGGGCTGCTACAAGGAATACATCTAATATATGTTGGTAATGTAGTCTACTTTTTTGTTCAATACATATCTTCAAATTGATTATGCACACTTCATTTCTTGTATCCTACTCTACTCTATTTACATTCACACATATATCTTACAAATGAGATTGATCTTCTGGGTGTTCCCACAATAATTGGTTACACTTTTTGGGACATCCTGATTTTTGCTAAAATCACATATTTTTAGAAAATATAATGATTTAAGCCTTGAAAGGTTCCATTTAAAGGATTTTAATTTAAGAGGGTTTGATCAAACCCCCTTGGATAGAACCCTGCTAGTTTTAAACCATACCTATAATGGAGTCTCCTCTAGACCTATCAAAATGCTGATAAAAACCAACTTTTGATTTATCTTTTGGGGATCAAATGAATTCATTTAAAATTTATGTTTTATATGTAGTCCTTATTATAAGCTTTCTAAAAAGTATAATTTTAAATATATTTAATTTGATTATTATATTTATTTTTTATATCTTGTGAATGTAGGTTTTTCAATGAACATCAAAGTCTTTATTTCACACATACAAAAAGAAAGGAAAATAGAGAAATTTTTTTTAAAAAATCCATGTCCTCTAGGTATTGATATCCTTATTCCAACAAAAAAAATTGAATTCTGATACATACAAAAAAAGTTATGTTGGACAGAATACACCTATGTCTAAATTATAATTGGTTTGACTTCAAAACTTAATTAAAAAGTATTTCAACAAAACATTATGAAACCAAATGCATCCTCTAGATATCTATAATGCCCCATCATGCAACCCTAAAGAGTTAGGTCTAACTATGCAATAGAATGCAGAAAAAAAATTAACAAGTAAAAGTAATAATCACTAGATAAAATATCAACAAGCTCCATCAAATTAACTATCTAACAACTAACATCTCTAGGGAAACACAACTTCATTAAGGAAAATAAACATAGATCAATAACATATAAAATTCATCTGGAAAGGTCTTAGAATCTACAAACATCATTTGTTACATTACAGAAAGCTTACATCAATATTTTACAATAATGTTTACAAGTGAAGAGGAGATCATGATACATAGTCATATAGATGCAAGGCTTTCATGTCGAATTACATCAAAATTACAAAATGATTATCATAGATACACAAAACTAGATCTGTAAGGTACAATACAAGTCTTCATATGCAAATATAATACTGGAAACTGAAGAAGCACACCTACCCAAAACACGAACCATGATGCCAAAAGACCAATGGATTAAATCTCTTCCACCCGACCATGTGGAACCCTGAGGTTCACCCCCTAAACTAGGAGATAACAATGAGGTCCCACAAAGACAAAGGTTAAGATGGCACAGATGCACTCATGAACACACTGACTCAAAAATAGGACCAATGGATCGACACTACCCCCAGAGGCAACAAGACCAACAAGTTAAACATAAGAGGGATAACTATGCTACAATAAGAAGAGTGTCATCACATGGTCCTAACATGTGTTATCCTGGTTGTCTTTCACTAGATGCTAGCCCCCATCTATGGTTATCCTAGCAGCCTCTCACTAGGCATTGACCCCATAGGGTGACATATACAAAAGGTGCGGAGTTGTTGACTGAATGCCGCATATAAATGTGGTTATCTTGAAATGTAATGATCACAGGATATGCAAAAAATGGGGTTTATGATTGCAAGATATGATAGTTTAGTTCATTCTGAGAAATTTGGTCAATGATAACTCAATCAACAGTTAAAAGAATAACAATCAAAAAAATGGCGTACAAAATGAAATCTGCCACAAGAAGTAATGCAATGATATTTTATTTATGTTTCAAGTATGCTAATGATTATCTAATCAACGGCAACAAAGGAATAAAAAGATTTCAATTGAGAGGCATTGGTAGGTAGAAGGATGATAGTCGTACGGTCAGCATCCAAAAAGATAACAGATGTTGTTGTTGCAAGAGTCGCGGTAGTTAGGTATGCAAAATGTGGAAGTAAATGCAAGGTACATATTCTATATAATAGTATGCCTCATGGAAATGTGGTCACTAGGAATACGATGATTTCAGGATATGTACAAAATGGGTTTCCATAAAAGAATACCTCTGAGACATTTATGTGCATGTAATTGATAGGTTAACCCACAACCCGTATCAATGTTTTGTCAGCCTAAGCAAAAATGGGAGCGGTCGAACAGAGTGAGCACATTCATCAAAGCATTGTTGAAAGTGACTTGAGTCAGATCTTATAGAAGCCAATGCTCTGATAGAGATGTATGCAAAAATGTGGGATTTCACTCAAAGCACACAAGTTGTTTGATATTAAGCCTCAGAGAAATGTAGTCTAATGATAGCAAGTTTACACAAAATGGCTTTTGCAAGGATGCCTTTGAAATGTGATGAATGATGTAAGTTTCTCTTGTAGTTATACAAGTTTAAAAGATGATGGATGAAGGTGAAGATTGAAGAGATTATAACTTCGTGAAGAAAATACTCATAAAAATAGAAAATCAAATAATGTTTCTGCAGGAAGCTCATTTGAGGAGCAAAGATACAAGAAGAAATTCCATGATGGAAATAATGGGGATTTTTATGTCGACAGAAAATTTTATACAAGAAGCGAACCATTTGTAGTAGAAGTACTCAAATATCAAACAACAGAATATGAAATTCTAGATAATTAAATGATTACAAAGAGAGAAATGAATTCACACATATGAATACAAGTTACACATACCCAGAGTAAACTTCAAACTTCTGAGTCCTCTTCCTTTTTGATTTCCCCAAAAAATTCTCCTCTCAAGACCCCCACTCAAAACTTCCTAAAATCCCCTTTTCAAAAATCCTCCCACACTAAAATTAGATCAATTCATAAACTCCCACTCCTCCAATTCTCATTACTATAGAACCCACTACCACCAAAATTTGAAAAAAGTCACTAATTATCCATCTACAAGAGATTCCAGACAACTCAGCCCATTAACATGATTAAATGATAAATAAAATAATGACCATAAACAAGTTTACACCAAGAAAATCTATTTACATATTTTAATTACTTATAACTTAATTATTAATAATAATAATATTATTATTACTATTATCAAACCATTTATAAAAAGAAAATCAATTATTTAATTATACTATCGATATCACATTATGTCTATCAAGGTAAATAATTATTGATATATCTAAACTTATTACAACAACAAAATAAATTACTAATCTACCTTTCACAAAGATTATTATCATTTACTAATAAACAAACCATTAGACCACTATAACCACTCGAAACTACATACCCATCAGATAATGACAACATACCAAAGGATGACAAAATCTTGAAAGCAAGTTCCAACAGAGAAACAACTACACCCATGACTGAGAATATATAATGTTGACAAAATAAGGGAATTGGCTGATAGAGGGAACCTCATGTTATCTCCCATCCATATCATCCATTGGTATAAAGGTACACTCAAACTTGCTAATTCAAGTGGAGTCGATGCCTGGTACCTATAACCTACATCAAACCAAGGTGTTGTATATGAACATATACATATATATAATTAAACACACTGTGATAGGGAATCGCAGCATAGTAGGGTGCTCGTAATGAGTAATACTACACCACCCTTTCACCAAAAACATCACATATATCGATATTAAGCATGTACATCACTAACTAACAATCAGATATCATGACACAAGTGATCATATAAAGCATGATAAAACTAATCTACATAATCAATTAACCTTTAACTGATCATATCAAAACATCATATACTACTCATAACATCAAGAATGTCATCATAATGTGCATAAATGACTATCTACAACTACATCAGTAAATCCAAAATCCATAATGAGCATAATAAGTAATCTATCATCCACATGTGTCAACAATGTCTAAATATAAATGAAACTCTAAAAAATTGTCAGAAAGCCAAAATGAGGGGCACTACATCCTCCCCCCCAAAATCAGGCTTACTCTTGGAATCCTGCAAATAAATAGGGATATAACTCCCGCATCCTGGATGTATCCTCCTAGGTAGCAGAAGTACCATCATTAGGATCCTACTAGACCCTGACCTGCTCCACATCTCTACCTCTAAGTGTGAGTCTTCTATGTTGCAAAATGCCTACAGGCTTGAAAGCCAGCTGCCCATCCTCTACCTATAGAGCATTCCAATCAAGAACATGAGCAATATCTAGATAATAGGGTCTGAGTACATAAACATGAAACACATCATGGATGTCTGATAAACTAGGTGGCAAAGCAAGACAGTAAGCGATAAGACTGATCCTCTCCAACACCTCAAATGGGCCAACAAAGTGTGGTGCGAGCTTAGAGCCTTTTCCGTAACGGATCGGACTCTTTTGTGGAACTGACGATCGACCCTATGAGCATCTACATGCTTCTTTTGTCTATCCTATGCTGCCACCAAATGCTCTCTGATCCACTCAACCTGCTACTCCATCTCTCTAAGCATATCTGGTCCAAGAACCCTATCCTCAAGGTGATCCCAACTCAGTGGGGTCCAACACGAATGACCATACAAAACCTAAAATGGAGACATACTGATAGAGTTGTGGTAACCATTATTATATGCAAATTCTATCAGGTATAAGCAATCCTCCCAACGGCTCTACTGGTCCAAAACATACATCCTAAGCATATCCTTGAGGACTTGATTAACCGTCTCAGTCTAACCATCAGTCTCCAGATGGTATGTTGAACTAAAGTTTAGCTGTGTTCCCAAAGCATGTTGTAAGGAAGTCCAAAGAGCTGAAGTAAACACTAGATCCCTATCAAAAATGATCCTGCAAGGAATCCCATGCAATATGACTATATCCTCCATGAATACTCTAGCCATCGAAGAAGCATTATAAGATGAGCAGACAAGAGAGAAGTGAGCTATCTTCGTCAACCTATTCACAGTGACCATAATAGCATCATGTCGACGGGAGGATACCGGTAACCCAACTATAAAGTCCACAAAAATGATGTCCCATTTCCATTCTGGAACAAGATGGGGCTGCAAAGACCTACAGGGTGTTGGTGTTCTGCCTTCACCCTCTGACGCTCAACACCTCGACATAAAATCTGCAATAGCCCACTTCATACCACTCCATAAATATAGCTGACAAAGATCTGCATGCATCTTCTTGACACCCAGATGAGCTAAATAGGGTGCTCAATGCCCCTCTGACATAACTAGGGTACAAAGACCCCCAAAACTAGGAACGTAGATATGACCCAAATGTCGTAAAAGACCATCTAACTCAAGAGAGTAACCAGCAAATCTACCCTACAAAGGCCTACCTAACTCAACCTCGACCTTCACTTCCTAATACCAGCTGTCGATAGGAAGTGTTACAAGAATCTGACCTCTCAAATCAACTACAAGTGTGACTGAAGAAAGCTCATGTCTCCACCGACTAAGAGCATCTGCCACAACATTCTCCTTGCCCTGAATATACTTTACCTCAAAATCATACTCGCACAAGAACTCCATCCAATGCCTCTGCCTCACATTTAGGTTTAGTTGCGTAAAAATACACTGCAAACTCTGATGATTACTGTGTAGCTGAAACCAATGCCCCAAAAGAAAATGTCTCCACCTCACCAAAGCATGCACAATTGCAGCCAACTCCAAATAATGTGTGGGGTTCAACTCATGATCCTTGAGTTTGTGAGACTCATAGGCAATCACAAGGCCATCCTGCATCAGAACTGCTCCTAAACCCTCCAAAGAAGCATCTATACAGACAACAAAGTCCCCGGTAGGATCAAGAACTGTTAGATCTAGGGAACAAAACTGAGAGGGGGGGTGAATCAGTTGTACAAAAACTTGCTTTTACTTCAAACACTTGATTCTTCTTTGTTATTTAATAGCATATCAATTAACTATTCATGAAAGCATAAAGCATAAACACCAGAGCAAATATACATCAACACATTAGACACCAAGATTTTGACGTGGAAAACCCGGTCAAGGGAAAAACCACGGGGTGATTAACCTAAGGAATATTCTCTGTTAGAAGAATAAGAAAAATGGATGGCACATGCCAATTAGGGCTCACTACCTGAGCACACTACTCACAAGAGGCACACTACCTACAAGAGACACATTGTCTACAAAGTAACAAGTATTACAAACTTGAACTGGAGAATGACATCTTTACCATGCCTAGATCAGTTCCATTAAGCCCAAAACTCCTGCTCTGCCTTTCGCACTTCCCTTCGCTATATCACACACATCACCGCAAGACACACTTCAAAATGAATTCACAAACCCTTATTTATACAAGGCATCGACTTAGGAACAATCATCTAAGTCGACAAACACCTACAAGATCATTCGCAAGACGTGTAATACATCTGGTCAGCCAGTCTTAAGAAGAACACCAAAATCCATGGTTATTCTTTGAATGCAAACTCTAACTTCAATGCGGACCACCAATAAGAATAGAACATGATCCAAAGATCACCAAAACCTTTCCTGAGTCATCAAGAATATCCGCACTTTATCAGCTTACTCGAATTCTTCTATTCTTCATCCGAAACTTTAAGAACACAGTCTGTCATCACTGTCATAATGAAAAAGGTTCTTCTAGACCTCCAAATCATTCACAAATCTAGTTGTTACTTCACACTGACTTCTTCAACACTCCTTCCAATCCGCAGAATGAGATAATGTAATTCCAGATCTCACTGGACCAATCTGTGACACTCTGTCTCCACTGAACACCTACCGGAACCGGTTCTACACAAGAAGCCATAACTTCTTTAGATCTTTATGTGGACCTCTGAAATCTTAACTGAAACATCTCAAGACTCATATATACAAACCCTTTAAACTGCATCCTCTGATCCTCAACCTATTGAGTACTTTTGCCTTCTTCTCATCACTGTTTCTGATGGAGACTAATTTCCTTAATAATCTCAGCACACAGCTCATCCAATCCTTCTTATCAATGCAATATGAGTACGTTGACATCAATGACAACACTAGTTAACCTCATACTTGCAACAATCTCCCCCTTTGTCATTGATGGCAACATATGATGTGAAAAACCATCAAGACAAGAACTTCTCCTTTTTGTCACAGCTCCCCCTACCAGCAACAACTCTTCACATGTCTTCTCTTCCTTTACTGCTCCCCCTTTGATCATCAACCACTTGTTTTTCACATGTCTTCTCTTCCCCTTTGACATCAATGGCAAAGGGCTCATACTTGCAATTCTAACACATCAGAATCATACCAACTGCTCCCCCTTAGTAGCAGCTCCCCATCATCAATCTGGATCACAAGATATGACTATGATATCCACCAGACTGATGCACATCAGTGCATCCTAGTTCATCACCAGAGGGGCCATGACCCCTAACTTCTCCCTGAGATACTCAAAAGAGTCCTTGGGAAGAGGTTTAGTAAAAATATCTGCAAGCTGATCCTTGGAGGGCACATACTCCAATCGAACTTCACCCTTGTTCACTTGTTCTCTCAAAAAGTGAAATTTGATAGATATATGCTTGGTCTTAGAATGCAATACCGGATTCTTAGAAATATTTATTGCACTTGAATTATCATAGAAAATTGTGATAGGCTCCTCATATTCTACTTGAATATCTCTTAGCATTTGCTTCATCCACAAAAGTTGAGTGCAACTACCTACTACTGCAATGTATTCTGCTTCTGTTGTAGACAGGGATATTGCTTCTTGTTTCTTGCTTAGCCAAGAAACCAACCTTTTTCCCAAAAAGAATGCTCCTCCACTTGTACTCTTCCTATCATCCACATCTCCTACCCAATCTGCATCTGTATATGCATGAAGAGAAAAGTCATGATCTCTGGGATACCATAGGCCATACTCAACTATTTCTTTCAAGTACCTAAAAATTCTTTTGATTTCCATGACATGAGATTCTCTAGGATCAGCTTGGAATCTCGCCACAAGACCAACAGCCTGCATTATATCTGGTCTAGTCTGAGTGAGATACAGTAATCCTCCAATCATTGATCTGTATTTTGTCTGATCTGCCTTAGGAGAGTCATCATCTTTGCTCAACTTACATCCGGTAGCCATATGAGTGTTCATTGGCTTTGAATCTTCCATTCCAAATTTCTTCAATAGTTCTTTCACATATTTGGTCTGAGAGATAAAGATTCCTTTCTCTGTCTGAGTAATTTGTAGACCCAAGAAGAAATTCATTTCACCAAGCATTGACATTTCAAACTCACTTTTCATTTGGTTTGCAAAGGTTTTACACATACTGTCTCTTCCTCCAAAGATCTATCATCAACAAATACTTCAACAATCAAGATGTTTTCATGATCAATTTTGAAATATAGGTTACTATCAGTAGTACCTTTGTTGAAACCAATCTTCAAAAGATGTTTGTCTAGCCTCTCATACCATGCTCTTGGGGCTTGCTTTAGACCATACAGTGCCTTCTTTAATTTGCAGACCATATCACCATGCTCAGATAATTGAAATCCATCCGGTTGTTCAATGTACACCTCTTCTTCTAGGTCACCATTCAGGAAAGCAGATTTGACATCCATCTGATACACTTTGAAATCTTTGAAGGCAGCAAATACAAGAAATAGTCTGACTACTTCAATTCTTGCCACCAGAGCAAAGGTTTCCTCAAAATCAATCCCTTCTATTTGAGAGTAGTCTTTGCAAACTAATCTGGCTTTATTTCTAATTACTTCACCAACTTCATTTAGTTTGTTCCGGAAGACCCATTTGGTTCCAATCTCATTCTTGTTACTAGGTCTAGAAACAAGATCCCAAGTGTGATTTTTCTCAATTTGCATCAACTCTTCCTCCATTGCTTTGGTCCAATTTTCATCATTGCAGGCTTCATTTATTGTCTTAGGTTCAATCTTTGAGATCAGACAACATTCATCCAGATTTTGAGCAACATTCCTTCTAGTTTGCACACCTTTGCTTTTGTCACCTATGATCTAATCTTCAGAGTGGTTCAGTCTTACATACCTTGTAACTTTGGGAGTTTCTTGTACTTCTGCTTCTTGTTCAGGCTCATCCAGACCTATCTCTTCTTCCTGATTTACCGAATCAGTCTGAATCTGACCTTCAGGAGAGGATTGAGTTCCTTAAATCAAAACACCATTCTAATAATCTTCATCATACTCAAAAAATCTTGAGGGCTTTTCAATACCTTCATCAACCTTCACATTTGTACTTTCTATCATCTTTCTCGGTCTCTTATTGTAACACCAGTATGCTTTGCTTTGAGTGGAGTAACCCAAGAAAATTCCTTCATCACTTCTAGCATCAAACTTTCCTAGATCTTCATCTCTTTTAATGTAACATTTGCTACCAAATACTATGAAATATCTCACAGTAGGAGTGATGCCAAACCAAAGTTCATAGGGAGTCTTACCAGTATTGCTTCTAATTTGAACTCGATTGAGAGTGTAGACTGCAGTGCTGACAGCTTCTCTCCAAAACATTTGAGGAACATTTGCTTCCATCATCATTGTCCTGGATGCTTCCTGGATGGTCCGGTTCTTTCTCTCAACTACTCCATTCTGCTGTGGAGTTCTAGGAGCAGACAACTGTCTCTTTATACCATGCTTCTCACAAAAGTCTATGAATTCACCGGATGTGAATTTACCACCTCTATCAGACCTCAGACATTTCAATTTTAATCTAGTTTGATTCTCTACCATAGCCTTGAAAATTTTAAACTTCTCAAAAGCTTCCGATTTCTCTTTCAAAAAGGTAACCCACATCATCCAGGAATGATCATCAATCAGTAACATGAAATATCTATCACCTTGCATACTCTTGATTCTTGTCGGACCACATAGATCAGTATGAACTAATTCCAATAATCCGGTAGAGGACTGATCCTTGCTTTTGAATGAGACTCTGCTCTGTTTACCTAGCTGACATTCTTTGCACAAACTATTTGTAGGTTTTACCAACTTTGGAATATCTCTTACAGCCCGAGTATTGCTTATCTTGATGATGTTATCAAAATTTACATGACACATCCTTCTATGCCATAACCAACTCTGATCAACTTGAACAAACAGACAACTTTTATTAGTACCAACTAGATGGAAGATATTACCTTTTGTTTGAGTACCAGATGCAATCTCAGTTCTGAAGCTTTCAAAGATCCTATATCTTCCATTCTTGAACTGAAGATCATAGCCTTTGTCCACCAACTGACCAACACTGAGAAGATTGTGCTTCAATCCTTCAACATACAGTACATTACTAGTTTTGTTCTTTCCATCAAAAAAGATAGTTCCCCTACCTCTGATTCTACCAGTAGAATTGTCACCAAACTTTACCATTCCTCCTTCATACCTTTCCAAATCTAAGAACTTGTTCTTGTCACCTATCATATGGTGAGAGCATCCACTGTCAATAACCCAATCATCCTTTTCTTCAGCTTGGGTAGCCAAAGCTCTTTCTATAACCTTATGATTGATAGATTCAGGGGATACTGGATCTTCTTCCTTGATGGCAATGAACACCCATTCATTTCCGAATTTGTCTCCTATCTCTAATTCATCATCTGTTACTCCTTCATTATCATCTTCTTCATGAACATAATAACAATTCTTTTGGAACCTTTGTCTGTTAGAATTTGATCTTGTGGATCTTTCCAGACATCTTGAGGCAAAGTGACCAATCTTATTGCAGTTGAAGCACTTAAAGGGTAATTTTACTTCATACCTATCAGATCCTCTTGGCAGTCTTTTTGCAATGAGGGCTTCAAGTTGAGCTATTTCTACTTCTTCCTCTTCCATGTCTTTTCTTGCTTGATCATACCATGACAGCTTCCTTGAAGAGTTTTCTCCCAGATCAAATCTTTGTTTGCCTTTCACATAGGCACTGGTTTTGAATGCAGATTCAGTCTTGGGGTGGTCATCTCCAAACTTAGCCATTTCAAATGCAGCTAGTTTGCCAGCCAATTGGTCTCTTGTGACAGTTGTATGGGCTTTGAATTCATCAATGGCAGCAAACTTGATTTTGTAGGCAGCAGGAAGGGATCTGAGAATTTTGCAAACAATCTCATTTTCATCCAAAACTCCACTAGCATTCCTAATTCCACACACCAGCTCATTTACTCTTGGCATAAAGGTAGTGATATTTTCATCATCTCTTATCTTCAATCTTCAAATTTCCCTTTGAGACTCTGCAACCTTGCACTCTTAACATACTCATCTCCTTCATGCAGAAGTTCCAGTTTAATCTAGATCTCATAGGCAGTTGGTAGGTCAATAACATTTGAGAGCTCTGAGTCAGTTAATGCACTTAGAAGAGCCTCTTTAGTCCACAGAATGTTTTCAGCATCTGTGATTTCATTTAGAGTTATCGAACCACCCTGTGGAGGTACATATGCTTTTGTGACCATGGACATGTAATCTTTTCCCATGCACTCCAAGTGACATTTCATGTGACCTTTCCAAAGAGAGAAGTTTGTTCCATCAAACTTTGGACTATCCTTCTTGTATGACGACATCCTGGATCTTCCTCAAGTGGTTAAGCTCCTTTTTAGAGGAACTTGGCTCTGATACCAATTGTTAGATCTAAGGAATACAACTGAGAGCGGGGGTGAATCAGTTGTACAAAAACTTGCTTTTACTTCAGACACTTGATTCTTCTTTGTTATTTAATAGCATATCAATTAACTATTCATGAAAGCATAAAGTATAAACACCAGAGCAGATAAACATCAACACATTAGACACTAAGATTTTGACGTGGAAAACTTGGTCAAGGGAAAATCCACGGGGTGATTAACCTAAGGATTATTCTCTGTTAGAAGAATAAGAAAAATGGATGGCACATGCCAATTAGGGCTCACTTCCCAAGCACTCTACTCACAAGAGGCACACTGCCTACAAGAGACACACTGTCTACAAAGTAACAAGTATTACAAACTTGAACTGGAGAATGACATCTTTACCATGCTTAGATCAGTTCCATTAAGCCCAAAACTCCTGCTCTGTCTTTCGCACTTCCCTTCGCTATATCACACTCATCACCGCAAGACACACTTCAAAATGAATTCACAAACCCTTATTTATACAAGGCATTGACTTAGGAACAATCATCTAAGTCGGCAAACACCTACAAGATCATTCGCAAGACATGTAATACATCTGGTCGGCCAGTCTTAAGAAGAACACCAAAATCTGTGGTTATTCTTCGAATGCAAACTCTAACTTCAATGCAGACCACCAATAAGAATAGAACATGATCCAAAGATCACCAAAACCTTTCCTGAGTCATCAAGAATATCTGCACTTTATCAACTTACTCAAATTCTTCTGTTCTTCATCTGAAACTTCAAGAACATAGTCTGTCATCACTGTCATAATGAAAAAGGTTCTTCTGAACCTCCAAATCATTCACAAATCTAGTTGTTACTTCACACTAACTTCTTCAACACTCCTTCCAATCTGTAGAATGAGATAATGTAATTTTGGATCTCACCAGACCAATCTGTGACAGTCTGTCTCCACTGAACACCTGCCAGAACTGGTTCTACACAAGTAGCCATAACTTCTTTAGATCTTTATATGGACCTCTAAAATCTTAACTGGAACATCTCAAGACTCATATCTATAAACCCTTTAAACCTCATCCTCTGATCCTCAACCTATTGAGTACTTTTGCCTTCTTCTCATCACTGTTCTTCACTGTTTCTGATGGAGACTAATTTCCTTAATAATCTTAGCACATAGCTCATCCAATCCTTCTTATCAATGCAATATGAGTATGTTGACATCAATGACAACACTGGTTAACCTCATACTTGCAACAAGAACTGCAAAAATAGGTGCAATAGTCAACTGCTCCTTAAGGGTCTAAAAAGCTGCCTGACACTGCTCTGACCAAACAAACTTCTTCCCTTTCCTCTAAAAAGAAGTAATGGGGTGAGCTATCCTCAAAAAATCTTGAACAAACTGGTGGTAGTAGCCTACCAAACCCATAAAACTATGAACCTCAGAGACATTAGTAGGTGCAGGCCAATCTATAATAGCTTGGATCTTCGAAGGATCCACCGTAATACCCTCTCCAGAAATGACATGACCCAGATACCTCACCTCAGTCTGAAAGAATTCACATTTCACCAAATTAGCATAAAGTTGATTTTCTCTTAGACACTGCAGCACCTGATACAAATGCTCCTCATGCTCCTCCATAGTCCTCAAGTAAATCAATATATCATCCAGGAATAGAAGGACAAACCTGTCGAGATAAGTGTGAAACACACCATTCATCAAGCTCATGAATACAGAGGGTGCATTCATCAACCTAAATGGTACAACTGTAAACACATAATGTTCATAATGGGTGTAAAATGTTGTCTTATGAATATCTACCTCAAAGATCCTCAACTAATGATATCCCAGCTTAAGATCAATTTTTGGAAACACCTTAGCCCCCTTAATCTGGTCAAATAAATCATCAATTCATGGCAAGGGGTACCTATTTTTCACAATCACCTTATTAAGCTGTCGATAGTCTATACATAGCCATAGAGATCCATCCTTCTTCTTCACAAAGATCACAGGTTCTCCCCATGGAGAAACACTAGGTCAAATGAATCCCTTGGCTAACAACTCCTCCAACTACAATCGAAGCTCCTTAAGATCCTGAGTGGTCATCTGATATGGGGCTCGTGAGATTGGCTCTATGCCGAGAATAAGATCAATCCTAAAATCTATGTCATGCTTAGGTGGCATCCCCAGTACCTCACTAGGGAAAACATCGGCATACTCTCTAAGAAGTGAGTGATCATCAAGAGATGTCTCTCAACTCTCCTCCATCTCTAAGTCATTAACTAACACTGCAAATAACTGACATCCCTGGTGCATACATCTCTTCAGCTACATAGTAGAGATCATGTGCAAGGAAATAGATCTCTAGATACCCCCTACCTCTACCTCTCTACCAAAATCATCCACACACCTCACTGACTTATGCCGACAATCTATCACTACCTGATGTGCATCTAACCAATCCATACCTAAAACTATATCATATGAACCAAGGGGTAGGATGTGGAGATCTACTATGGTAGACAAAGGACCAATCCTCAACTCACAACCATGCACTAGAGACTCAACTGCGACCTTAGCCCCAGAGGCTAACTCAATCTACCACCTAACATCCTTCTTTTCTTCCACTAAACCACAACGCTCCACAAGAGAAGCAAAAATGAACAAGTTAGAAGCACCAAAATTGAAAAGAATGGAAAAACTAATACCTCACATCAATCCAAAAGTCTCCACAATGGTGCCCTAATGCTCTACCTGGTGGTTATCAACCACTACAAATACTTTGTGTGACCTACCTGCATCACCTACAATAGGATCTAAAGCTACTAGTCTCTGACCAAATCCTGAAGCAATCTTTTGACGACACTGTCTAGTAGTGTGGCCCTATTGGCCACAAGAGAAACACCTTGTGCCTCTACCAAATCCTCTACCACTCTAAAAAGCATTAGACTTCTTATAACTCCCTTTGCTCACTTCAGACTATGTGCTCTAAGCTAGTTGATCAACATGATCACATCTAGCTCACTGCCAACTCTGGTTCTTATTCTAGAATTTGTTACCCTGTTGAGGTTAAGAATTCTTTAGTTTGGCCTGAGAGTACTACTGCTGCTATCCACCCTTTAAGTGTGCATGATAACCTCTATGAGAGCCTACTTCCTAAGTATGACCACCACAAGAACTAAAGCCTACAAAAGGTGCACTACCAATATGCACACCTGTATGTCCTCCAAGAGCCATAGCCAAATTCTCCTCTACCAGGCAGGCCTTCTCAACTACTACCTCTGTGGTCTTAGGCTCAAACACATGCACTCCTCCACTAATTCAGGCATTCAAGCCCTTGATAAAATGTTGTACTAACATAGCCTTATCATCTCCAATGCCCACATACTACTTGAGCTCATAAAATCTACGCTCATACTGCTCTACTGACATGGCCATTTGCCTCAACTTGTGGAAGTCATCTGTGTGGCACTGCTTCTAGTGATCTGATAGGAAGCAAGCTCTGAACCTCTCTAAGAACAACTCCCAAGACATAGTACCAATGTCTAAATGCAACTTTTACTCCTCTAAACGCCACCAGGTAGAAGCAAAAACTATGAGATACAAAATAGCACATCTAGCCTTGGTGTTCCTACCATACAAATGCATGGTGAAACACCTACCCAAATCTAGTAACTAGGTCTCTGCCTCCAAGCCACTACTAGATCCATCAAAGGTGGGAGGGCGTACCCTCAAAAGATCTCTCATATGACTGGCTAAGGTGGCCTCTTGTTTAGCTGCCAATTCTCTCCTTCTGGGTGATCTCTCTCTCTCCCTAGCCTCTAGCTAATCTACCTCCTATCACCCTCCTGGCTATTCTACCTCTTGTCTAGGACCTAGACGGTCAACAGCCTCCTCAAGTAACTAATGCAACTGAGCTCCCTTCGGTTGACCCTGATTTTCCATATTCTGATCCCTGCCTTCTTGAGCACTCTTGTGAGGGGAACTGGGAGGCGGTGTACCACCACCACCTCTTCCACATCCCCTACCTCTACCATGACCTTGACCTCTACCTCTAGGCATCTACCTACACATATGCACCACACCAAAGGACAATTCAATACACAGTGAGGGAAACAATAGGGATAAAATTTAATCTACAAAGTTTAATCACTAGGTCACATAATGGGCTCAATCATAACCAGAGTACCCAATGTTTAAACTTGGCTTTGATACCAAATGTAATGCCCCGTCATGCAACCCTAGAGAGTTAGGTCTAACTATGCAATAGAATGCAGAAAAAAAAAATTAACAAGTAAAAGTAATAATCACTAGATAAAAGATCAACTAGCTCCATCAAATTAACTATCTAATAACTAACATCTCTAGGCAAACACAACTGTATTAAGGAAAATAAACATAGATCAATAACATATAGAATTCATCTGGAAAGGTCTTAGAATCCACAAACATCATTTGTTACATTACAGAAAGCTTACATCATTCTTTTACAATAATGTTTACAAGTGAAGAGGAGATCATGATACATAGTCATATAGATGCAAGGCTTTCATGTCAAATTACATCAAAATTACAAAATGATTATCATAGATACACAAAACTAGATCCTTAAGGTACAATACAAGTCTTCAGATGCAGATACAGTACTGGAAACTAAATAAGCACACCTACCCAAAACACAAACCATGATGCCAAAAGACCAATGGATTAAAGCTCTTCCACCCAACCATGTGGAACCCTGAGGTCCACCCCCCGAGCTAGGAGATAACAATGAGGTCCCACAAAGACAAAGGTCAAGATGGTACAGATACAACAATGAACACCTGACTCAAAATCAGGAAAAATGGCTCGACACTACTCCCAGAGGCAACAAGACCAACAAGTATAACGTAAGAGGGATAACTATGTTGTAGTAGGAAGAGTGTCATCACATGGTCCTAACATGGGTTATCCTAGTTGTCTTTCACTAGACGTTGGCCCCTATCTATGGTTATCCTGGTAGCCTCTCACTAGGCACTGGCCCCATAGGGTGACACATGCGGAATTGACCATCCTTTCATGAAGACAAGGAGGTCGATCATGCCAACTAGGCCTTCTCATCCCATCCTTAGCCTGAGAGAGTGCTATAGGCATGGGTGAGGCATCAAAATTATCTTATTATAAATTTAACTACCTAAACCCTCCTAGATAAATTATTATGTTTTCTCTTACTTACAACTTCCTTAGGGTTATCCAGGAAACCACTTTGGGCATCGACCCCTCTATGAAAGCCACCCTCCTACATGCAACTAGATACCCTACATCTAACAGGAATTTTCCCCCATTGACATACATACACTAATAAAGCAAGGCATCTACTCATCTAGCTTACCAATATCAACTTAGAATCATTATACAAAGTCCAAGGTTCAAGGTAAAAGTTTTTCATGCTAACTGATACAACAAAAACATTTCAAAATCTCAAGGCCATATTCATGATCCGCTGGAGCAAGGACTTTAACAATAGAAACCTACAGAGCAATTAGAGAGAAAATATTAACCCCTTTGAGTAAAAAAATAAGTCACAAAGCAAATAATCAATGATGCCACAATATAAGATCAAACAACTCACAAATCCAATAATTCTAACTAACTTAACTTTAATAATTTGATATCTTAATTAGTTCACTAACACATTCTATATCCTACTTAAACAATATAATATTTTAAGTATGAAAACCTAAGGAAGAAATTCAATTACGGATAATGTCAATCTATTTATCATAATTTATTACTATATTAATTTTATACATTAATCCTAAACTCTATAGCTATAATCCCTTAATGATCTAACTTTAATGCCACTTATCTAGGAGGCAGACTAAAAATTTGTTTTCATACATATCTAAAATAAAATCAACAAATCAAACTACATTAATTGATTTGGAAACATGTAATAATAGAAATTACTAGGTATTTTAAATTGGTGGAATACATAGAAGCAAGTTTCTAAAATAACTATTCCCTAAATATTTAAATGACAGTTAAAATAATAGAAAGATCTCATTTCAGAAGCACCGCTCATGCGTATTGCAGAAGATTAATCTCCTTACACAATTAGCGTCCATGATAAGGTAAATGAAATATAGGACTATTGTTTTCTGAGGAAAAGATCAATGATAATTCTAATCGATAGCCAAAAGAATAAAAAGATTTCATTTGGATTTGTATCACCAGGTAGTTCAGGACGAATGGCGAATAGAGTAAGAAATCTAAATGATAGACTAAGAGGAAATGGGCATCCCAAACAGAAATCAAGTGTTACTGCTAACAAGTGTCATGGTGTATATGTATGCAAAAATGTGAAGCATATGCAAGGTGCGGAGATGTTAACCGAATGCCACATATAAACGTGGTTATCTTGAAATGCAATGATCGTAGGATATGCACAAAATGGGGTTTATAGGATATGATTGCAGGTTATGATAGTTTAGTTCATTCTGAGAAATTTGGTCAATTATAACTCAATTGATAGTTAAAAGAATAACAAGTATTCCTTTTAATTTGGTAATGCCAAGTGGTTCTGGTCAAATGGCGAACAACACAACAATTAAAATTGATAATAAGAAAACAAATGGCGTTCAAAATGAAATCATCCACAAGAAGTAATGCAATGATATTTTATTTCTATCTGAAGTATGCTAATGATTATCCAATCGACGGCAACCAAGGAATAAAAAGATTTCATTTGAGAGGCATTGGTAGGTAGAAGGATGATCATCATATGGTTAGCATCCAAAAAGATCATAGATGTTGTTGCAAGAGCCGCGGTACTTAGGTATGCAAAATGTGGAAGTAAACAAAAAGGCACGGATTCTGTATAACAAAATACGTCATGGAAATGTGGTCGCTAGGAATGCAATGATTTCAGGATATGTACAAAATGGGTTTGCAAAAAAGAATACCTTCAAGACATTTATGCACATGCAATTGACAAGTTAACCCACAACCTATATCAATGTTCTGTCGGCCTGAACAAAAATGGGAGTGATAGAACAGAGTGAGCGCATTCATCAAAGAATTGTTGAAAGTGACTTGATTCGGATCTTGTTGAAGCTAATGCCCTAATAGAGATGTATGCAAAAATGTGGGATTTCACTCATAGCACATGAATTGTTTGATATTAAGCCTCAGAGAAATGTAGTCTAATGATAGCGAGGTTGCACAAAATGGCTTTTGGAAGGATGCTTTTGAAATGTGATGACTGCTGTAAGTTTCTCTTACAGTTATACAGGTTTAGAAGATGATGGATGAAGGTGAGGATTGAAGAGATTATAACTTCATGAAGAAAATACTCATGAAAATAGAAAATCAAATAATGTTTGTGCAGGAAGCTCATTTGAGGAGCAAAGATACAAGAAGAAATTCCATGATGGAAATAATGGGGATTTTTATGTCAACAGAAAATTTTATATAAGAAGCAAACCATTTGCAGTAGAATTACTCAAATATCAAACAACAGAATATGAAATTCTAGATAATTAAACGATTACAGAGAGAGAAATGAATTCACACATATGAATACAAGATTAGACATACCCAGAGTAAACTTCAAACTTCTGAGTCCTCTTCCTTTTTTATTTCCCCCAAAAATTCTCCTCTCAAGACCCCACCTCAAAACTTCCTGAAATCCCCTTTTCAAAAATCCTCCCACAATAAAATTAGATCAATTCATAAATTCCCACTCCAATTCTCATTACTACAAAACCCACTACCACCAAAAATTGAAAAAAATCATTAATTCTCCATCTACAGGAGATTCCCAACAACTCAGCCCATTAACGTGATTAAATGATAAATAAAATAATGACCATAAACAAGTTTAGACCAAGAAAATCTATTTACATATTTTAATTACCTATAACTTAATTATTAATAATAATATTATTATTATTACTATTATCAAACCATTTCTAAAAAGAAAATCAAGTATTTAATTATACTATAGATATCACATTATATCTATCAAGGTAAATAATTATTAATATATCTAAACTTATTACAACAACAAAATAAATTACTAATCTACCTTTCACAAAGATTATTATCATTTACTAATAAACAAACCATTAGACCACTATAACAACTCAAAACTACATACCCATCAGATAATGACAACATACCAAAGGATGACCAAATCTCGAAGGCAAGCTCCAATAGATAAACAACTACACCCATGACTGAGAATATATAATGTTGACAAACTAAGGGAATTGGCTGATAGAGGGAACCTCATGTTATCTCCCATCCACATCATCCATTGGTTTAAAGGCATGCTCAGACCTACTAATTCAGGTGGAGTCGATGCCTGGTACCTACAACCTGCATCAAACCAAGGTGTTGTATATGAACATATACATATATATAATTAAACACACTGTGACAGGGAATTGCGGTGTATTATGGTGCTTGTAATGAGTAATACTACACTGCCCTTTCACCAAAAACATCACATATATCCATATTAAGCATGTACATCACTAACTAACAATCAAATATCATGACATCAAGTGATCATATAAAGCATGATAACACTAATCTACATAATCAATTAACCATTAACTCATCATATCAAAACATCATATACTACTCATAACATCAAGAATGTCATCATAATGTGTATAAATGAGTATCTACAACTACATCAGTAAATTCAAAATCCGTAATGAGCATAATATGTAATCCATCATCCACATGTGTCAACAATGTCTAAATATAAATGAAACACTAACAAACTGTTAGAAAGCTAAAATGAGGGGTACTACAATATCAGTGTTACCAATCTAAATTCAAAAGAATCAGAATTTTATCCTTTGTAGAAAAAAAAGTTATGTGCGACAGAATACACATCACTTTAAAAAATGGTGTTTACTACTAAAAACTAGTTATCAAAGGAGACACACAAAATTTACAATTTAACTTCAAATTTTTTAAAAAATTTATATTTAGAATCTACAAACAAAATCTCACAAATCACTAGTTCATATCATCTTCAAATTCTTAACAGTTTAGTGGCTATAGGTGTCAGAAAGTGAAGATTTAGTTCAAAATGTTGATTTCAATGTCAAGTTTTGCCACAAAGTGTAACCCATTATTGTGGGATGACCCTTCTATAAATCTATTGTGCAACACTTCAAAACACTGATTAGGTCAGCATCAAAACATTACTTATATGAAATGTGCACCTCCTCACAAGTCAGCCTCAAAACATGCAATATGATAAAAAAAACTTGTTGCAGATCTTAGATGTTCATAAGGGAGACCAAATCATATCTTTCCATACCTTCTAGAGTTATGGGAACTAATCAGGATCCTCTAGACATATCAAATACCTATCTAGTTGGCTCAAACTATTCCATACTACTAACTATCCATCTTCATGCCACTGGGGAGAAACCAAAAACTTAATGTGGACCAAGGATTGTTTCATATATGAGCTCAACAACATCCCTATACTTTACTGAAGAAGTATCACATCAAATTATGCATCCACAAGATAAGAAACATGCCTCTCTGTAGAAGACAGAGTATTTCAAACCTTGTGTAATACTTCACAACTCAAATTATGATGTTGTAGTGAAATATAAGACTTGAAACCTCTTGAGAATGAACTTGGACATCAATCTATCCTAGTTATCAATTTTGTAAACCTTTATTTGATGTTTCTAAAGGAATTCAAAACATGACTTGGATGACCAGGGTTCTGGAGAATAGTTATACTTTAAACTTTACATGCGGACATGATAACTTGATGCAGTACTGGAAACTAAAAAATGTCTGCATGTGGATCATACTTGATGTACCTTGGACCATATAATTCCTCTGCATATGCTCTGGTGATAGATCAATACATGTTTTAACTTCTACACAACGTAACTTGTGTATTCAGGCTTTAAAACAAACTATATTGCTTTTGTTTCTTAAGTACTATCTTTGTAGACCATTAGACCACTTGAAGCTCCATCATAACATGTCTCATATATATCTTAGTCATTCTTTAGAACCACATGACAAACAGATCTCTTCTAGAGGAATGCAAAGCATTCCATTATCTCCTCATTACTACTCTGCTTTGTCTGGATGATGGTCGATACACTATGCCTTGTAACTTTTCATGCTAAAAAAGTGAGGAGCTGAAAACTTGGATATATCATGTCAATAAATTCCAAAAGCTATCTTTAGAACCGCAAGACCAAATCTTTCTTTGCGGAGAAGTGTAGACCAAATCAAGTTGACTCTGCCATAGGAAGTACATTGTGAGTGCCTTAGTCAATTTTCTACTTCTGACCCTTGAGTGTGGTACTCCCAACTGATGAGGTATGTATGTGTGTATGCAAGAATCATGCAAGGATACAAGTGCTCACATTAACATCATGTTCAACCCCAACACTAATCATCTCCCCATAGTTAGACTATTTTCTCTTTTGCTAGACTAGTTTGTCTTGACCATGCTATCTCTTTCTCTGCACATGCCTGTCTATACATTTCCATCTGTTATGTTGACAATACTATGTTGACATCAATGACAACACATATAGCCAATAGAAATCTTGTTGGTGTTGTCATTGATGTCAGCTTCTAGCATTAGTCCTCTATATGCAAAGTTTGTTGGAAGACTGAATTTAGTAAAAGCTTACTGATATTGATGAATGTGTTATGATTTGATGTCAACATCTAATAGTGGCTAAGGATGCTGAGAAGTTGTTTTCAGTATTGATGATGCAGATGGTTCACTTGGTTTCAAAGTGCTTTTGAGAAAATTTGAATAAAAATATATGTAGTGTGACAGAGGTGTGTTCAGTGTTGTGCTTCACATTTCTTCATGGTTGAAGATATGCTTGTGTAGTTTGAAAGTGATGATTAGAGGTGTTCATATATGTTATATCAAGAGTTTCAATTTATGAATTGTGTAGAAAAAGAAGTTGTGTTCACCAGTGTATGGACTATGAAATAGGTTGTATAGGAGAAATGGAATTGCTCCACATTTCTCCATGTTGAGATTCCTTGTCTTACAAATTTGGGAACATGCTAATATTGTTTGCATCTATCTTCCCTTGGAGTGGTTCATTTTTATATGCTCCACAAGGTTGGTTTCATAAGCTATTTTCTATGACTGTTTGACTAGTCACATAGGATGGTTGTGCTCCTTATTTGTATATGGTTGTCGCAGAGTTGTTGGCTATTATGTTGATACTAGAATATTCTAGGAAGATGTATGGATGTTGTGGAGTGTTTCCTTGTGGTCTACATGTCATTTTTGGATCTGGAGAGGCATGTATGTGGTTCCTTGTAGTGTTAGTTTAGGTTTGGTCAACCTGGTGTGCTAGCGCTATTTACAGAGGTACCTTGTGGATTGTGGATGTGATGAGGAGCATAGTGATATAGAGGTGCATATGTTTCATTAAGGCTGACTTGAAGATGTTTTTCAAGTTACGAATGGTATAAATGCAAAATGAAGTTTGAGTAAAGTGTGAGATGTGTATAAGATGTGAATATAATCAAATGTGGTGATTTGAGTATGAGCTTAAATGCTAATGACTTTCAGATGCAGTGAGTAGAAGGTGTCTACATTTTAGTCTGCTTGAAGTTGCTGGAGGTAGTGAGGCAAAGTTTACAAATAGAAGAAGGTTGCAATGGTGGATTTCTCCTATTACCTTGAGATAGTGAATCTCTTTGTAATAGTCTTTTTCTATTCTTCTTTCTTCTGGCAGTGAGCCTTTCTCTTTGGGCAATGAGCCCTTTCTAGTGAGCCTTTTTGGGTAGTGAGCCTATTGTATTTCAATGTTTCTATTGATATATATGTGAGCTAATCCTCACCATGGTTTTTTCTGTCATGCCCACATTTCCCATGCGGTCACAACACGTATTCACGCGTGTCATGTCCACATGCGTCATGTGGTCATAATACGAACTATCAAAAATTTTCTCTTACTACTTTAAAAACCCCCTCGCATGCGTAAGCATGCTCGGTGGCGTATGCTTAAGGAGTAAACAAAGCAGTTGTTAGCGGCGTATTACACTCATGAATTACATTTGTACAGCAGTTGTTTTAGGTGATAGATCATTTTTCAACAAAGCACGATCATTTGCCCTCTCTTCTGTTTCTCTAAAATTTAATTTAAATATATATATATATATACCGCCATTATCTCAGTTCACTTTAACTCACAATTTCATTAATAAGTTCCTTAACTGTAAAGAAAGTATAGAATATATATATATATATATATATATATATATATATATATTTGTTAAAACAGATTACTATCCAATAAATCATTAAAAATAGATCAAAGAGTTAATTTTTTTTTTTTTTACAAATATAAACATTGTATTTCTGAATTGCAACTCTGAGTTTAAGCATCTATTCAATTTGTATTATACAATATGCATAAATAAATCCCACTTTTACTATTCACTAGTCACTTTTACTATTCACTATTCACTTTTCACTATTCTGTTACTATTCACTATTCATATTAAGGCAAACTTTTAATATGAGATTAGTTTCTATTTAACTCAATTACACAACTTTAATCCAATTTTATTTCCTTTCCAATTGGCAAAACTAAATGAACAATAAAACTACAACTATCAATACAATAAGGAAGTAATTTCCTCACAACTCCAAAATACCAAATTATACAACGAAAGAGAGAGATTGTTCTCCTCTTGTAAAATCAAGAAGGATGAAGCTATTAAAAGACCAAGCTCCCTTAAGAGTAAAGGAAAATAAAATATTTTCTAAGATCCAATAATCTTCTCCAAGCTTCACCATAAGCTCCCAGAAAACCTGCATATCACACAAGGGAAGAAACACCACACAAGTTGCTCTCCTCCCTACCGTAGACCCACAAGAGGGTCACCCCTGAGCTAGGGAGATCAACCACACACCTAGGGGATTCAATACCACTTCACAACAAAATAAAAACAACACACCAAAACACAAATACATCCATAGATATTTACACAACACAAAACTCATCCACTGTGAGTTTAAAGAGGGGTAGGAGAGTGGACACACTCAACTCTAGAGTGTCACCCTTCAATTAAATTTTAACACAGTTTCCTTCTCATGCCCTCAAGCCAACTTGCCAATAAAGATTCCAAGGAGTTCATATTTTGACTCTCAAGCCAAATAACACAATTTCCCAAAGTCACACAAATTTCCTCAAGGCTTTCAACATCTCAAAAGAAACAAGGCATGTACTCGAGGAGGATCACTCCTCCCCTACCCCACACTTGATGAGCATTTCTCCCAAGTGGAAGAAGCTCTGTCAACACCCAAATAAATTTTCCCACAATTACATAATTTACAACACAACAAATTAAATTTTATTTCACAAATCCATCATGCAAGAAATAGAAAATGCAGAGAGGCCTTGAAATACAACCTTAAAAAGCCCTTTAATAGATGAAGTTGATGTAGAGTTCCTCTCCAGCCTCCTCTCCAATTCTCCCTTCTCAAAAAAAACAATCTCTCTATGATCACAAGCAAGGGATAATGAATGGAGGATATAGGATGGCTAGAATAATTTCGGCATTATGAGGCTATGAAGAGGAGAATAGAGAAGGAATTGGGCATTATGAGGATGCCAGAAGAAGATTTCCTAGGGAAATTAGGCATGATAAGAATACAATAATGAAGTCCCCCTGCAAGAATGAAGTCCCCTCCTGCAAGAATGAAGTTTTATCCCCCCTAATTGCTTAGAGAAGGGTCTTATTTATAGACTTTCTGAAAAGGGAATGGAGGGTGAGGATCAAGAGTTGAGGTCAAGGGCTCTCATTATTTGTGAATTTTAAATTCATAGTGGATGAATTAAAAATTTATTTTTTTGGAAGAGTGGATTATGACAAATTAAATTTTCAATTCCATTAGTGGAGGACAAAATGAATTAAAGATTCATTTTTGGATAATGGAGGATATTAGCTAATTAAATATTAAAAATATTTAATTATATGTAAAAAAAAATAACCCCACTCCCTTTTCCACTATCCCAAGTGGAATTAAAAAATATCCCCACTATCCCAAGTGGAATTAAAAAAATATCCCCATTATCCCAAGTGGGATTAAAAAATATCCCCACTATCCCAAGTGGGATAAAAAATATCCCCACTCATGAGGTCCCCCACCATAGTCCTTTTCCAACACGTGGAGGAAAAAAAAATAAAGAAATAAAATTAGTAAAATAAAATTAAAGAGGGAGTGGATGACACACCACACCTCTTCATAGGGGACTCCCACCAAAAGTGAGGAACAAAAAGATAAACCACTCCATTATTGGTGGATCATGGGGTCATTCCATGACTTGGAAATGGGCTTGAGTGTTGATTCCACTCATCCTATTTTCCCCATACCTCCAAATTCGTCACTTAACTTCACTGTGAAGTTAAGGTGACCATACGGAGGTTAACCAAAGGTTATCCTAGTTAAAAAGGTCCCTAGACCCATGGGGTATAACCCAGGGTCAATTTTAACCTAGTTAGGACACCCAAGGTCAAGTTAAGACACAAGAAAAGGATCTCAAAAATTTAAATTTAAAAAAATAAAATTCAACTACATTTCTTACAACACAAATCATAATTCTAATTTACAAGAGGGTAGACCTAACCCATTCAACCTCATGAAAGACACATTACAACATTACAACATTTCATCAAACATAGAGTTGATCTTGGTTCCTCATGGAACTAGATTGGCTTCACAAGGGATTACAACATAAGGTGTGGAATGATCTCTAGTATCTATGGTTTTGTTAGAAATACCTGCACACTCAATCTCAAAGTTAATTCCACATATACATATCATAGCCGAAGCAAATTAAACATATTAATGAGGATGTATAACCAATCACTACCTATATCCATCTGGCAACCATATTATATAATAATCAATCATTTTATCATTTTAATCTAGAGCTAGCCAAATAATAGGATACACACCAGTCGAACAAGGGTGGGCCTTACATTTTCCTTCTTGGGGTTTCCATGTAAATCTAGTGTTCTTATGTGTTTGGATATGTTTCCATTGTTGTTTCATATGTTTACATTCTGCTAATGCATAATAAATGTTTAAAGGTTAATAAATGTTGGAATAGTATTGAGGGTTTAATGTTTTAATGTACAACTAATCCACCCCCCCTCTCAGTTGTCATGTGCATCTTACAATTGGTATCAAAGTTGATTTCCTTGAAGAAGCTTAACCACTTGGGGTAGATCTACATGGCACATAGGAAAGGTATTAAGGTTCCCTTGTTTGATGGAACAAATTATGATTTTTGGAAGATCAGGATAGAAATCTGTCTTGTATCATTAGGGTATGGTGTATGGAAGTTAGTTGAAAAATATTATACTATACCTACTGATGGTCCAAAAGATGATGATGAGATTAAGAATTATGAGAACAATGGCAAGGAAAGGAATAGTCTTCTGAATAGTCTGTCTAATTTAGAATTAGTGAAGGTAATGAGCTACAAAACTGCTAATGAGATATGGAAGAAGCTGGAAAGTATCTATGAAGGAGATGCCAAGGTCAAGCAAGCAAAGATGCAGAATTTGAAGACCAAGTTTGAAACCCTAAGGATGTCAAAGGATGAAAATATTGCAAGCTACATGCAGAGAGTGGATGAGGTTGTCAATTCCATCAATGGTCTTGGTGGAAAGATGGAGGAAGATGAAGTGGTAAAGAAGGTACTAAGAACTCTTCCAAAATCTTATAGTGCTAATGTTTCTACTATTGAAGAAGCTCAAATTTTGGATAATTATACTAGGGATCAATTATTTGGTACTTCGACTACTTTTGAATTAAGAGAGTTTGGTCAAAATGATTCAAGAAAATAGACTGCTTTTAAGGTTAGCAAGACACAAAAGAATGTTGAATCAAATCTAGATGATTTTGATGAAGTGGAAGCAAATTTTGTAAATAGATTGAAAAAGGGCACTGGAAAATACAGAGGTAAGTTATCCTTCAAATGTTTTAATTGTGGAAAAATAGGTCATTATGCTTCAAAATGTCTAGCCAAATTCCTAAATGACAAATATAAGGATAAAAAGGTAAATCTTTCAAGAGGAGTTATTATGTTAAAGAAGATACTAGCATATCTAATAATGAGTCTAACTATCTAGATGATGAAAGTAATGAATTCTTGTTCATGGCTTTTAATGTTAGAACTAATTCTACTAACTCTAAAAGATGTATGAAGGAAATTTCTATGAAAATAGGGCACAATATCAAAGGAGCCTTGGTAACAGCCTTTCATGCAACCTTCTGGTATAATCTTCTAAGTGTAGTACAAATATGTAGAAGAGGATATAACCTTATGTTTCAAGATGATGGTTGTGAGATCAAAAAAGAAAGCTCTAGAACTCTAGTTGCTACAGGAGCAAGGACAAAAGGAAATGTATATCAGCTCAAAGGTGCTAATGGTATGTGCGTTATGAGTCAAATCAATGAAAGTTGGCTATGGCATAGAAGAATGTGTCACATAAATTTTGATAGCCTAGTGAGGATCAGCTTTGTTGGCATCATTTTTTCATTGATGTCAAAGGTATTATTGTCAATATTCTTAACACAGAGCATCTTCTACTAGAGAAACTCTATATCAGATTTATTGAAGTTGTTTTGGAATGATTTGATATCTATGTCTGGGTTTGTTTGTTTCAATATGAAAGGAATTCATATATTATATAAACATCATGACATCATCTATTTTATCCTCTACAACAGAGGTTGTTTGCAGAAGATAAGGATCACATTTCAAGTCAATGATCCTTGATGGCATATTAGGGTTTGATAAAGTTTCAAGTCCTAAACTTTAAATTCCTAAAACCCTAAGGACCTCCTAAAAACCTAAGGATCTAAAAGCAACGATGTTTTTGTGACGGGCTATCTTTTTGTTTTAATTCATTGGTGACTTGTTATCACTGGTCACCTGTGACTTAAGTGATAACTTAAGTCACCTTCATCATAGAATGACCAGCTTCGTGACCTAGTGGTGATTGGTAGGACCAAAGAAAAGGTTTGTAAATTGGTGTCAATACTTTCATCGACGATGGTTATTAAATATATCAACGGCAAAAGATATCATCAATGGTGAACATTTAAACCTTTAACAGTTACCTCCTAGAGTATGGTGTTTGACAGGTAGTTACCTATATTAACTGTTTGGTAGCATTTTAAATGGTTTTGTTAATTATTTCATGTGTAAGGGTTTTAGGAGCTTAAAAAATCTAAAAGGGAGATGTTCTTGATAGAGAAAAAAATTGTAGTAGAGTGATATGATGAATCAAGTATATATTTTTGTGTAGGGTGGATGGTGAAATACTTGTAGAATCATTCATTCTTTATGATGGTAAAAGAGGGAAGGGCTATTTGATGTATGCACTTAGGATGAAGAGTATTATCTTGGTAGAGTGATAAGTAAGAAATGTTTTGTTGCAAAATTTATATTTGATGTTTTGATGCCAATGTAAATAGAGCAGTACTCTGTACATTTATCATCTTTTGTGATTGGAGTTAGTGCTCCTGATTTGATTGGAGTTGGTGCTCCTAAATTTTTGGAGTCAGTACTCTTGATTGAGTAAGGAATTAATTTTCCTCTTAGAAGTGTAATTAGTGAGATTCTTGTCAGTGAGACATATAGTATAACAGTAATAAATTTTTTTTGTGAGGTTGAATTGGACATATAAACCCAATCAACTCTTCACACAGTGTTTTTTTCCCTTTTTAGGGTTTTCCACATAGATCCTTGTGTTATGATTTGTTTGATGTGATTCTTTTGTTTTCTAAGTGCTTTGGTACTTTGACATAGTAGTTTTTACAAGAATTCTAATTATTGGTAAAACTAGATTGTTATACCATTGATTTACCCCCCTCTCAGTGGTCTATTGTATTCCAACAATTGGTATCAAAGCAATAGGTTCCTTGCAGAAGTTTAATAAACTTAGGTTGATCTTGGTAGTGGAATACTATGGGTAATCAGGAAGCATCTTCTACTACTAGAGCACCTCTCTTTAATGCCATATCCTCTTTGGGGTTTGATGTGTGAATGTCAATAGAGAGTAGATATAATGTACCTTCTCAACCACCTACTACTGCAAATAAAAAAAAGGCTTATGAAGGTAATGCCAAGTCAAAGAATACTATTCATTATGGTCTATCTAAAGTCGTTTGCGGAGGCAGGGAGCGGTTCTGTGACTAACTCAACTCTTAAAGGTATCTTCGGTGATTGTTGTGGCGAAGCCCAATCATCGGTGTGTGCCTGTAATGTGCCTAACATGGTGTTGGACCTAGAGATAGGTACACTCCATCACTTGTCTGCCATGTTTTCTCCGTGTCTTCAAGTGTGTGTGTTTTGGCATGCTTGTTTTGTGTGGCATGTTTATTACCCCATATGTAAAGAACAGCACCCTCGGGTAGTGCTTCCTACATTTTTGGTAGGTTTTTTGTGTCTTGTGTGTGTGTTGCCCCATATATACTAAGACCTACGCCCTAGGGTAGTGCATCTTATATTATGGGAGGTTTGTTTACTTTTCAGTACTTGCATTTGCATTTCATATATATGAGAAAAAGAAAAGATATCATTTCTATCTTCCATGCATTAATGTGTCTTCTATACATTGACTATCTTCTCTGTGTTCTACATGACTGTAACTGTCTTCTCTATGTTTTGCGTGCTCATTACTATTTTCTATGTGATTGGCATGTCTTCTCCGTGCTTGGTGTGTTTGATGTGTTTGTGACCTTACTTTAATGCATGTATTGGCCTCACATTTATACATATATTAAAGTGGGGGCTAAATGTAATGTCAGAAAATGTCCCCTTGGGGGCTTTTCCCTCATAAGGTTTAGCTCTCGTGTCTTTAGCATGCATTTAGGGCATTTTAGTTCATATTTTAGCATCCTAATGGAATGTGATGTGTTTCATGGAAAATGGGACCTAGGAGGACCCCTTGAACTGTACCCTACCTAAAATAGTGGGGGAGGACTTGGGTGCCCGTACCCTAGTCCTACCTTATTTTAGGGCAGCCCTAATTTCTAGGTGTCAGTTTATGACCATTAGTTGGTTCTTTTACCAACACGGTAAAGTTTGATTTTTAAAATCTTGGTAGGAATGCTTTTAGGAGCATATATAAGCATGTTTAGGTATTCATTTGTAAACTAGATGATTACTAGCAAGCTCTTATGTTTGCAAGGTGATTCAAGGCTTTCTATGGTGTTGCAAGAGTAGACTTCTATGTTTTGTGTGTTGATATTTGTAGATTTGAGCATCAATTTCCTCATGGCATGAAGAACATCTTCCTCCATGAGAGCTTCACTACAAGGTGACATAATATTGTGTTTCTATCATTGATTCCTTTGGTTTTTGCCTCTACCTCACTAGGGCATGCACTCTTTGTCTGACAAAGGTGTTTGGAGACTTAAGTGTCCTCTGGGGTTTAACTGAGGCAAACCTCTAAACACCACAACCCCCAAACCAAGTCTTGTGATTGCAGGTTATAGGTGTTGCATCTGGAAAAAGTGGAGTTGCAAGAAGGCTTGGCAAGCATCAAGGATTTAGGATCTAAAGAAAAGTTAGACAAAGGAGCACTTCCAGGACTAGGGTGCCCACAACAGTGTCCTCCACAGATAAATTTTAGGAAACAGAAGTTATAGGGCTGATCAATGTCAGAAGGAGGTCCAGATTCCCTAAAAAAGTAGGTACCTTAGACTTGGGCACCCATACCAAAGTCCCTGACTGTTCCACCTTGGAACCCCAAAAATAGGTATTCTGTGATTTGTTATTTTACTCTGTCTGCAAGAGCTTTTTCTATCTTTCATCAGTTTGTTGTCATATTTGTATAATTAGGGTTTTAATGGTTAATTGGACATAACAGAAGAAAAAATTGATAATTAATTCCCTAATCCAAGTTTCCCTACATTTGCAAGTGACCTAGGGTATGATAGTGCTCACCACTAAACCCTAGATCCTTGAATGTATAGTGGAGAGGCAGATTTAAACATCTAAACATTAAAACATTGACAAATCAAATTTTCCACTAAATAGGTACTTCCTCCACACCTTCTACATCCACATTCCATCGCAAACCCTCTCATATCCCCAAAACATATGTCATCATTCTACCTCCCTTATCATATACATCCCAAAAGCATGTGACCATACACCTTCCACCATCCAATCTCCCTCTGCTACTTCCAACTCCTAACATCCCTCCATGCATTTTACCACCACTTCTTCCAACACCTTATCTATCCATCCATAAATCCTCTAAATATCCTAATCCTGGCCAACAAATACACATGTTGTCTAAACAAAGAGCTTCCACCAACCCCACTTCCACTATTCTAAGGGAATTCAACAACAAAAGTTTGGATGCCTCTACTTATAAAGTCAAAAATCCTAAAGGTCCTCATGCCTCTGGATACAAAAGCCAAGAATCAAAGAGTTATCCATCTCAAAAATTGCATACACCCACACACCTCAATGCCAAACTGAAAAAGGTGTGGGTCCCCAAGCAATAGGTAATTACCTCAGAAGTTGCACAAAAGATGCATATACACAAACCCATACCTTCACAGGTAACATCTACAAACAACATGGTTTGGGTACCTAAGAAAAAATCCATCAAGTCAAATGAGGCATCCACCTCTCAAGAATCCCAACCGTCCACTTTCTCCTCTTCCATCCAAGAGTCTCAAATCTTTCCATCCCACATGACAAGAAAAAATTAGAAGTATACACAATCTATGTGGGTCCCTAAAATCCTACATCATTCATCCACCAAGAAAAACTCTCCATTGCTTCCTACACCACTTTCCCATCATATGCTTCAATGTCTATCATGGTATGTGCAACTGTTGGTCATGGTTCCCTTCCATCCCACAATATTTCCATATACCTCCATCTCCCCTTCCTTCCACTATTATCCTACATATCTTTCCCATCCTACTCCCATGGTCCATGCTTTTAGATAAGCCTTCCCTCCATCCATACATAAGTCATGCATTATCTGCATCATAATCCACTATCACACCTTCCATGATCCGCTATCCACTTTCACCACCTCACTTTCATGCAATCCCCTACCAACATCTATGAGAAGATTTAGCATAGTCCATGCAACAACATGTGTATCTAGCGGGACACTATCACCTTCAAGGAATTAGGCACTTGAGTCTCTCCCATCCATATCCACCTTCTCCTATCCAAATATTCAAAAAAAAAAAAACAAAGAAAAATCTCTTTCGTCCACTGGTGAAAATCTGGCAAACAGGCGCCTTGCATAAGTACCATGATGAAAACCTGGCAAATAGGCATCATGTGTAATTTGATATCCTATGTCATTTACCCTTGGGGGGCACCTTGTCTCATTAGCATATCACTCTTCTCCTATTAGTTTCCTTTCGTACCATTTCCTATCCTATCCTTCTATCCATTGCATACCTATATTGTCCAGTCCATCCATTCTAACCTTCCATTCCTCCATTTTTTTTATCTTGATAAAGATTAGGGGGCCCAACGTTGAAAAATGTTTTAGATGTCTCTTGACATACCTTATCCCTCCAAGCCACACTAATCCTTCATTAACCTCTCATCCTCCTATCATCATAAGCATTGCCATGAAAAATCCTAAGTATTCTACCTACAATGGGGCACGTAATTCCTATGCGACCTAGTCTTGGGAGATCACATCCTTGATTCCTTCTACCTAACCATCCATATCCATTGTAACACATCCATTTTCCTATCCGTGGTCTTTCCTTGTCATCAATATCTAGCATTAAGGCTACCCAAGTTCATTATCCAAAATCATCCCAAACAGTATCAGAACCACCTAACGATAACCTATCGTGACTTGATACTCTATCTCTTTTTGTCGCCTTATCAACTAAGGTTTTATCCATTATCCTATCCATAGTGTCAGCCTAGCATAGTGTCTGTCATCAGTATCATAGGGTCAACCCCCAAACTATGTTGCCTCTATGTCGTCGTGTAGGCAAGGCCATTATCAATGCACCACCGCAACTCCACTTTCCTGTCCATCCCATATCTTGTTGTCTATCCTCTAATCCATCTGCGTCTAAGTCCAAGCCCTAAACTATGTTGCCTCTGCATCATCATGTAGCCAAGTCCATTTAGCAATGCACCCCCGAGGCACTAGGTCAGTCCCTTAGGGTCCATTTTACCAAGCATCTGTGTAAGCAAATGGAAGCAAAGCCCGCTTCCAAAGAAAAAATTTTGGCGTGAGACATCAACCTATCCAAAGCAAAGAAAACAAGTACCTAAAGCACTCTAAATGATTCTATCTAAATTATGGCAAGAAAAACACATCTAAATACAAAAATATTTTGTGGTTGTGATCAGGTTAGGTTATAGTGTCTTGATTTTTGTTATCATATCTTTCTATGCTACTTAAGGATGCCACAAGCTAGAGATGCTATTGTAGACACCCAAAATTGACTCATTATCATTAGCATTCAAACATTGTATTACACATCATCTGCATTTGTCTAACACACTTGAACAATATCCCTAATACATCTATTTCTTCTGTTAATTAAATAAATTTATATTTAATTAATTAATTAATTAGCTATTTCTTCTAAACTATAATTAAACAATCTTTAATTATTTAATTATCTTCATTCTATCTATTTTTAATTAAATAAATTTTATTTATTTAATTAAAAATTTCTTTGATAAACCCACTTTCCAATTAATTAAATAAATTTTATTTATTTAATTAATTTATCTTATCATTTATCTCAGGAGCCAACATGTGTGCCTCTTTCATTTAAAAAAGATAAGTGGTACTACATCCTTTTATTTAATATCTTTCACATGTAGTACTTTTTTATGTACACAAGCACACATAAGCCCTATCTTCTCTCCACTTGTCATCTTCGCATTCACCTATGTCTATCTTTTAATCTTAGCCATCCACATAGCCACTGAATCTCCACCGTTGATTGATTTTGGTTGAGTTCTATATAAACACTCTCTCATTCCATACTACATCTATCCAACATTCTTATAGTGTCTACATTATCATCTAAGCATATTGAGCACTTGAGAATCCATAGCATCCATTGAGCTTATCATCATTATCATCCATCCATCATGGCAACTTTTATCTTCATAATTGTTCATTATTGAAGAAGCAATCCACATCATAAATAAGGAATCACACAATCTAGGTGATATTGTGCTTGAATTGCATGCTTTTGGTTTCATTTGGATTAGATTCTTTGATGATGGTAGGGTTAGGTTTTCATGGCTATGCTTGATCTTATTAACCTAATTTTTTACCTATCACATTTTGGCACGCCCAATAGGACTCACATCCTTGATTAAATTTGTTGTTTGAAGTTGTTTTTATGAAGATTAAATTTGTTGTTAGATGGAGCCTAATCAGACTCGGAGGTTAAATTTACCCCACTTTTATCAGCGTGATTTCCCCCCAAATTCCTATGGGGTCAAGGGGCAGTGCCCCCAGGACAAGGTCAAGGGGCAGTGCCCCTTGTGGGGTCTAGGGGCAGTGCCCCTGGTGCATTCCCTATTGCGATACAAGATGGGGTCGAGGGGCAGCGCCCTCACGGGGGCAGTGCCCCTAAAACTTCACACAATTTTTTATTATTTTATAAAGACATCAGGAGTTATTTTTTCATTGACCGACATAAAAAAAACCCTATTTTGTAACTAACAAAATCCTTGATAAAAAGTGGCTAAGGGTTAGGGTTTTGATATATTGTATTGTAGCATTTACAGCGATATTGAGTTGCAGGGATTGCTGATTGTAATCGGTTTGATTTACTGGATAATAATATTGGACTCTTTGTTTGGTGGATGTAGCCCAAGTTTGGGTGAACCACATTAAAACTTGTCTCTTGCTGTTATTAATTCTGTGTATTTCCATTCCTCTGTTTAATCTTTATTTGAATTTAATAGATATATTATGCCGACTAACCCTAATAAAATTTTCCAAGTGCTTACGGCAAGTTCCAATCACTTTTGAGCAAAAAACTGTCGTTGTCTGAATACCCGCGTCGCTTTTGAGCTCAAACCTGCCACCTTTAGCATTTTCTGGACCACTTATAAGCGAACAGTAGTCACTTTTTGTTTATTCTACATCACTTTTATACTAACAGTGGTCACTTTTGCAATTAACTAAATTGCTTTTGATCTGATAGTGACTGCCTTTAGATAATTGAATCGCTTATTGCAAAACTAGGGTTTTTGTTGTATACTATTTCTTTTTGCAGATCAGGGTCACTTATGAGCCTTAACCAGTCACATCATGCTTTTTCGAATCGCTTGTGAGCTTTAACATTTTGCATCTGGAGCTCTCGACATTGCTTATGATCTATAATATTTTGCCTGTGACAGAATAGAGATCACTTTTGACTGATAGTGAATCACCTCTAGTAAACTGTGTCGCTTTCAGTCTAAATCATTTGTAGTTTGTTTTTCTTGGCTACTAATTGGGTATTTGTGCAACATCTTATTGATTGTCCAAGAAAAGGAGGTTATTAAATGATGCAGAGGCATCCACACTATAACCTTTGCATGTAGCATGAATGTCTGCAGACCAACCTCATCATCATCATCTTCGCCATCATCATCATGTTTCCTAAAACCAACAGCATCATCATATTTCGGACACTCGCAATTGTCCTCCTGCCGACTACTATTCACCTCCTCCGCTTTCCTCCTAACATCATCATCATGATGTTCAGCGGGCGCACACATCCTCCGGTGGCACTGTTCATCAGGCTCCGAACTCCATCGTCATCATCATATGCAACACTTCCTTCGTCAGTAGGATATTCAACATCCGGTTGTCCCAAATATCCTGATGACGTTCACCTTCAGCAGCTTACCTTCGATGCTCCGCTACCCGACGACACAAGCAACAGCATCATGATCTACTTTATCCGGTTCTCTTCGAAACCTCCTGATGACGCTAATACACTTTCTGCCGATGCCGATACTTAACGACAGTAGGATGAACTCGCATAGGGGGGATATCTCAATATCCTGATGACGATGACGTCATATCCTGATGACGATGACGTCACCCAATATCCTGATGACTTCTTCAACACTTAGCCAAAAACACGAACTTTCTCTTCCGCATCTACTCGCGATATGCGGATGTTTGGCACTTCCGATATGATGATCCTGATGCCGATACATGCACTTAGTCTATGCCTGACTTAGAACATCCTGATGCACTCGCAACATGAAAACTCCAATAGTTTCATGACCCGATCTTCTTCCTGATGCCGATGCAGTCCACCTCGGTTCCTCCAGATGATGATCACCCCGACGAACTTGCACTTCATGCAATCAACATCATCATGCCGATCTCCTCCACTTATTTGGATGACGATATCTGAACTGTCTGCAAGATATTTACAGAAATATCCTGATGATGCCGTTTTAACAGACTTCTTCACTTAGCGAAATCTCACTTCGCCGATCCTCCAGGGATGACCCGATCCAGTCTTAGGGTGATCTCTCTCAACTTGAACTTCTCAACTTGACCTAGCACATGAGGATGCTAGGGTCTTCAACATCTCTTGACCGCGATCCTGCACACCTGCATGCAAACAAACAAACTACCTACTAACCTACTGTACATTGCCATTCCACCGATCAGATGAGTCAACCGGTGGAATGGATCAGTATATCCATGAAAACCTCTCAAACCAGCAATCGATTACAGGAAGGAGATCAAACAGAAAACGAAACAGGATCTTTATTGACTCTAAGATGCAATACAATATGATGTTCCTCACACAGAACACTCAACTCCTCTGCTTGATGCAACACTACACTGCCGATCGATGATCTCCAATCAACCGATCTCATGCTTATAAAGATTTGCCTACGAGTACTACTGACCCGACTCCAAGCGGCTGGGAACTCTCCAAGCGGCTGGGAGATCCCACCGAACATACATCATGACAGCTGTTATAACTAACTAGCTAAAAATAGCAAAAGCCTGGTCAGCATGATCTTATCCTGATCAGCATGACCTTATTACATGCATTTGGTCTAACAGACCTTCTTGGAAACACAAACAAGACCTAAACTACTAACTGCCTCATGAAGGCCAGCTGTCAGGTAGGTGCTCCTGCACCATACTCCCCAACAGAAAAGAACTCATGTCCCATGAGTTTAGTATGTGGAAGTCCTCCACCTCTACACTTTGCCTTGTCAATAGTCTGACCTGCTCCAGCTTTGTCTGCTGCTGTCTCTTGGCTGCTCCAAGACTTCTGAACTGTAACTTGCTTGCTGGCAAGTAAATCCTCATGCCTGTTGATGTAGGCCTTTCTCTCACATACCTTGTGTTTGTCAGGTTGCCTGACCAGAACCTCTGTCTGAACTACCTCTTGAACTGCTGAAATGTTCAACTCTATCTTCCTGTCAACCTTGATAGGACAAGCAATAGTCCCAACTATGACAACATCCTTGTCATTCCTTTCAACTGATGGTTGGTTGCACCCCTGTTTCTGAACCTGCTGCTGACCTCTGTCAGTCACAACTAAAACTTTCTTCAGCTTGTTGTCTGTAACAACTCCTTTCTCTGCAGTGTCCTGAACTGCCTTCATGCCTGCTCCTCTAGGCATCTGCACAAACTCCTTCTTTCCCATTAAAATGAGTTGAGCTGCCTTCTGTACTGCAGCTTTTGCTTGCAATGGCATCAACTTAATGATCTTCCCATCTTTCTGGATGGTGTAGGTATTAGCATACCCATCATACAGTACCCTTCTGTCAAATTGCCATGGTCTACCCAATAGTAGGTGACAACATTCCATAGGCAATATATCACACAAAATTCTATCATGATATGGCCCAATCTGGAAATCCACATATGCCTGTTCAGAGACAAAAAGTGATTGCCTATCACTCACCCAAGATGCCTTGTAAGGGTGTGGATGTGGAATTCTTTCCAACTTCAGTTTATCAACCATCTCCTGAGATACCATGTTGTCTGTTGAACCAGTATCAATGACAACCTTACATACCTTACCTTTGCTCTTACATGTGGTTTTGAAAAGAGCTCTTCTTTGCATCATATCCTTTGATGCCTGCCAACTAATTCTCCTTAACATCAATGATTCTCCACTCTCTGGATAGCCAAAATTCTCAGGACCTCTGTTTGAACTCTGTGCACTTTCTTCTTCTTTCTCTTCTTGTACCAATTGTACTCTCTTATCACTTGTTCTATCATTTCTGGATGATGAACCTTTGTTTTCTGGACATTTGAAAGATGGATGACCAAACTCTCCATAGGTGTAACACTTTCCTGAAAATGTAGTAGAACCTCTACCACCTCCAAATCTTCCTCTATTACCTTTCCATCCACCTCTGAAATCAGACTGTCCTTGTCCTTTACCAGTGTCTTCTTGACTCTCATTGGTTTGCTTTTGTGCAGGGGCTGTTCCTCTTCCCCTATTGTTTCCTCTTCCTCTCATGGACTTCTCATGTCCTCTATTCATCTTTTCTTCAATCCTGATTGCCATTTGATAACAATCCTCCACATTCTTAGGGTTAGCTAACACTAACTCATCCTGTATGTTAAACCTCAAACCAGCCAAGTACCTAGCCACCTTTTCTACCTCATTCTCATGATGACCAGATCTCATACTCAACAGATAAAATTCCTCAGTATATGCTTTCACATCCCTGTCTTTCTGCTTTAAAAATTGCAGCTTCTTAAACATCTGGATTTCATAATCCCTTGGCAAGAATTTACCCTTGATCCTTGCTACCATCTTATCCCAAGAAGTGATCTTAGACTTCCCTTGCTTCCTTCTCTCAGATTGTACATAATCCCACCATACCAAAGCATGACCTCCTAACTTGGTCTTTGCAATCTTTACCTTCTGATCCTCAGCAACATCTTCACATTCAAAGTGATTATCCAGTGCAGCAATCCAATCCAACAATTCATCTTCATTCAAGCTTCCAGTATACTTGGTAACATCAACCTTTACCTTAGGTTTTTCACTCTGCACTGCCTTTAACAGTTTTGCCAATCTCTGGTCTTCAGCATCCAGATCTTCAGCTACCTCTTCATACTCTTCAACAGTATCTGCATCTTCTTCAGACTCACTGTCTTCCACTTCCCTCTTTTTGTTCTTTTCCAGGGCTGTCAGCCTGGCTTGAAGTGCTTCAGCAAGCTCCTTCATCTTCCTCATCTCTCTAGCATGTTTCTCCTTCATCTCCTGCAATTCCCTTGCAGTACCACTACCCTTAGGAGGCATTTTGTCAACCTCTCAATCAACACACAACACAATCAACTCTATCTCTACCTCTGCCCTTTCGGTGACTGAATCAACACACAACAACCCAGACCTTTTGCTGAGCTCTGATACCACTATGATGCAGAGGCATCCACACTATAACCTTCGCATGTAGCATGAATGTCTGCAGACCAACCTCATCATCATCATCTTCGCCATCATCATCATATTCCGCTTTATACTGTCAGCATCATCATGTTTCCTAAAACCAACAGCATCATCATATTTCGGACACTCGCAATTGTCCTCCTGCCGACTACTATTCGCCTCCTCCGCTTTCCTCCTAACATCATCATCATGATGTTCAGCGGGCGCACACATCCTCCGGTTGCACTGTTCATCGGGCTCCGAACTCCATCGTCATCATCATATGCAACACTTCCTTCGTCAGCAGGATATTCAACATCCGGTTGTCCCAAATATCCTGATGACGTTCACCTTCAGCAGCTTACCTTCGATGCTCCGCTACCCGACGACACAAGCAACAGCATCATGATCTACTTTATCCGGTTCTCTTCGAAACCTCCTGATGACGCTAATACACTTTCTGCCGATGCCGATACTTAACGACAGCAGGATGAACTCGCATAGGGGGGATATCTCAATATCCTGATGACGATGACGTCATATCCTGATGACGATGACGTCACCCAATATCCTGATGACTTCTTCAACACTTAGCCAAAAACATGAACTTTCTCTTCCGCATCTACTCGCGATATGCAGATGTTTGGCACTTCCGATATGATGATCCTGATGCCGATACATGCACTTAGTCTATGCCTGACTTAGAACATCCTGATGCACTCGCAACATGAAAACTCCAACAGTTTCATGACCCGATCTTCTTCCTGATGCCGATGCAGTCCACCTCGGTTCCTCCAGATGATGATCACCCCGACGAACTTGCACTTCATGCAATCGACATCATCATGCCGATCTCCTCCACTTATCCGGATGACGATATCCGAACTGTCTGCAGGATATTTGCAGAAATATCCTGATGATGCCATTTTAACAGACTTCTTCACTTAGCGAAATCTCACTTCGCCGATCCTCCAGGGACGACCCGATCCAGTCTTAGGGTGATCTCTCTCAACTTGAACTTCTCAACTTGACCTAGCACATGAGGATGCTAGGGTCTTCAACATCTCTTGACCGCGATCCTGCACACCTGCATGCAAACAAACAAACTACCTACTAACCTACTGTACATTGCCATTCCACCGATCAGATGAGTCAACCGGTGGAATGGATCAGTATATCCATGAAAACCTCTCAAACCAGCAATCGATTACAGGAAGGAGATCAAACAGAAAATGAAACAGGATCTTTATTGACTCTAAGATGCAATACAATATGATGTTCCTCACACAGAACACTCAACTCCTCTGCTTGATGCAACACTACACTGCCGATCGATGATCTCCAATCAACCGATCTCATGCTTATAAAGATTTGCCTACGAGTACTACTGACCCGACTCCAAGCGGCTGGGAACTCTCCAAGCGGCTGGGAGATCCCACCGAACATACATCATGACAGCTGTTATAACTAACTAGATAAAAATAGCAAAAGCCTGGTCAGCATGATCTTATCCTGATCAGCATGACCTTATTACATGCATTTGGTCTAACAGACCTTCTTGGAAACACAAACAAGACCTAAACTACTAACTGCCTCATGAAGGCCAGCTGTCAGGTAGGTGCTCCTGCACCATTAAACTACTAACATATATGTTGCAGCTTCAATCAGTCCAAGACTTGTGGTTTTTCACTAAATTAAGAACATTTGGGCTTGGTGCTTAAAATAAATCATTGCTTGCTCCATGCTTGATCTATCTTTTTTTATTGCTTGCATGTGATTGATTGTAACCCAAATTTAATAACAAAAGTATCCTCTCCCCTTGCCTATCAAATGGATCTTGGGTGTATGATAACTTGTTATTATCTTTAGAGGGCATGCCTTCCCGATGTGAGAAGGGATACGACCCAAGTGGTAACGGGATAAAGCCAAGTCCTTCCGAACCGCTATATAAGAAAAGTGTTTGTGTCGAAAGCCACAAATAATAGGTATTGTTGCATTATACCAATAGCCAACCTCCCCCAAAACCCTCCAAGGTGTAACCCTTGAAGGTTGGGAGACTCCATAATGGAGAGTAGTGCTACCGCATGTATAGCCACCCGAACGGATGCCCTTATTAACAACTTTGTGTAGTAACCAAAAACCTTCTATTTGTTGACGCAAAAGGTGGGAACTTTGAAGCAGCCCTGATTCACATGGTTCTTAGAAGAGATAGCAGGGAAAATCCTAAGGTTTGGTGAGGGACAGGCCTTACAGGAAACCTGGATCTTGGTATGCATGAGAAGTGTGTTCCATGGAGGGGACCTAGTGCTACCAAGATCCTGAAGCTATTTGCTTTGAATAAGCATGGCCAGGGGATTCAACAAATACAGTCCTTTCCTAGCCTAGGTTGTACAAGTTTTTGATTCTTGTGAGTGTGATTGACTACAATTACTATTTTCTTGTCAAAAATCACAAATCAGACATCTTTCCTGACAGACACAATCACTTTTGAGCTTAAACTACCCACATATAGGCAATAGAATCACTTTTAAATAGCAGTTAGCCACTTTTCACCTAAACTGAATCACTTTTAAACAGTAGTTAACCACTTTTTTCCTAAACAGTGTCACTTTTAAACAATAGTCAGCTACTTTCTGTCTAAATTAGTTCACCTTTAAACAACAATCTATTGCCTTTGGCCTAATCTGCATCACTTCTGATCAACAGTAAATCACTTTTGAGCTAATATTAATCACCTGTGGAAAATTGAATGACCTCTGGTTAACACTGTAACCTACTGTCAGAACCTAAACCAGTCCGCATTTGATCTATTACCAGTCATGTTTAGCCTTTTCTAAGTCGCATATGAGCTATCACTTGTCACCTGTGGTCTAATACTAGTAAATCTTAGTGACTCAGCTAAATTAGCCACAAATCTAGCTTGCTCAGCTTCAGCATTAGCTTTCAGACCTGTCTCTGATCATTAGCAGATACCTGGACTTTGTCTCCTATTTTGGGCTTACCAATCAATTGCATTTCATGAGCTTTTCATCTTTTTGAGATCCCAAACCAGCAAACCAAACATCAAACCAATCATTTTGATTAGCAAAACATTACCCTTAGCTTTAGCAAACATCAGCAACATAGCAACCTTTAGCAAACAACTTTTCCCTTGAGTGTGTGAGCTATTCTCTAGGGAAAACCAGCCAACAACAAATCAACAAAGCAAACCAACCAAAGCAAAACACATCAACCAACCAACCAAACAAATTAGCAACCAATCAAATCAACAAAGCAAACAGCAACCAACCAACCAACAAACTATCACCTTTCTTTTGGGTCTCAAAACTTTGACAAGCTAAACTTCAGTTTTCAACATCAACATCATGCCTCAAACTAGGAGTCAATATAGAGCTGAAATGGAAGCCAAATTGCAAGCTGAAATGGAAGCCAAATTGCAAGCTGAGATGGGAGCTAAGATGCAACAATCTAGATCAACACCTCTTAAAGACGCAACTCAATTTACAACTGGTATGCCTCCTCATATGTTTACGCCTCATGGGTATACTGTTGGAGAGTCATCTTCACAACAAGTACAACCTCAAACATTTTTTGAGACTTTTGAAGAACAATCCCAAGAAGACTTATCAGAATTTCAGAATACCCATGTGTGGGATCAAGTTGAGAGACTTGTTTTATCTTAGCCCAATCACTACTTCTTGCAACTTGCTCACATGAGCACTAAATTACCAAGAGATTTTGACATATCCGCTATTAGAGAGTACGATCCAAACACTCTCGTTGTTGTTGCAAAGGGACCATCCACTATAGTCACATCATCCCTCATCATATCACAAGCTCTATCTTCCACCACATCTCTTTCATTGCCTATTGTTACTTCATTTGATCTACCACACTCGAAGTACACTCTAGAACCTTTGATAATGCCAACCAATGTGCTTCCTTTAATGTCAAAATCTTAACATTCCACCTTTCCATGTTCCTCAACATACTCCTCCTACCATGACTGTTTCCATGCCTCAAGTAACACAAGTTGTCCATGTCGTCCAAATACAAATGCTCCAAACATCACAAGCTATTCCCATATCCCATAGTGTGCAAGCCTCCCAAGCTATCCCAACAACACCAATAGTCCAAGCTTCACGACCATCACAACCTGCCATATCCCATATGAATACCATATCTCATATACCAACTGCTAATATGCTTTCCACTATCTCTCATAATCCCTCCATTACACCATATAATCCCAATGTTAGTCTTATTGATATGAGTGACCCTCCTATCGTTTCTCAATCCAATCCTAGTACTATGGTCACTTATGTTGAGCAACTTACATCCATTCCATCATATTCTCCCAATCCTTCACACACCATCAATCCATCTTATGCTACCCAAGGCTTGCCTATTATCACCTAGCACATGACACATATCAATCCCCATGTTGTCCAAAATACAAACCCAAGTGTCCATCCTTCTTTCGCATCTACCAATCCTTCCATCACTTACCATGTCACAAATCCAACTCCAACTTCCCAACCATTAACTAGTGTCAATCCATCTTCCACTTCGCATGTGATGTACAATCTTGGTACCAATTTGTCACAATATACTCAACCACTACTTGTGTCTTAGGGACAACACTCCTCAACGACATATGTGTCACATACCAATCCTTTGACATACATTGTGAGTACGCAACCTCAACAAATGGTCATGGCTTCATATATCCCACAACAGCAACCTTAATATACATCATACCACGTTTCACCCTCTTTGCAACAATAGCAATTATCTCCAGCAGATGTTCAACAAATGATCAACCAAGCGATAGGACAAGGAAAGAAGACATTTTCTCTAGAAAACATATACGCTTATCCAATTGACAAATCTCTTCATATGACACCTTTTCTACCACACTTTGAAATTCCACAATTTGACAAGTACAAAGGAAAAGGAAATCTGGAAGACCATCTTAAAGCATTATTTGTGGCATGTCTTGATGTTTCTTATGACGATACATATCTTTTGAGACTATTTCCTCGAAGCCTAGCAAGACAAACTCTTGAATGGTTCTGCCATTTACCTCTAGGAATTAAGTCTTTTTTGGAGTTAGCCAATAAGTTTCGATCACACTTTCATGTGAACATTGAACATGAGGTAAACATGAATGACCTTGTCAACAATAAATAGTGCAATGGTGAAGCCTTTTCTTCATTCACTCAACAATGGCGTAATATGGCTAGCAAACTATCATGGGAAATTCCTGAGAAACATCTCGATATCTTTGTTCAAAATCTTTATCTCGAGCTGTCATTCCAATTACAATTGCAAAGTGCTAGCATCTTTGATGTACATGTTTCCAAAGGAACCATCATTGAACGAGCTTTAATTGCTAAAGGAACTATCAAGATCTTTTGCAATAACAAAGACTATCCTCAAAACTCCAACAATAAGTCTTGCTTTTGGATCAAAAATAAGAATGTTGTCAACAATGGTGTTGTAGATGCAAAGAACATACAAACTATGAAAGCTCCCATCAACAATCAAGCTGCTTCTACAACAACACAACCTTTTCAATGAATGCAACAATGACAAACTTCCAATCCGCGCCGACAATTTAAACCATTAGCGGAACCTATGGAAGTTGTCTTTCGAAAGCTTCTCCAAGCGGGCAATATCATATTACCGGATGCACCACCCAATGGTAAACTGCTCTTCAAAGGTCCTTGGTATACAGAAAATGAGTATTGTGATTTCCATAGAGTTAAAGGACACAAAACAAATGGTTGTATGTGTTTAAAACATGTCATCCAAGATTACATTGATCAAGGTTTAATCAAAATTACACCTTCAATAGCTCAACTTGCACAACAATCAACATCGAACTATGATCTAGAGGCTTTCAAGAATCCACTTCCATCTCATGACAAAATGAGTAACCCTCATGTCGGCAATGCCATTCATTACAACTATGAATCATCTACCATTGGCCGCATTGACCATACTCACATTTCTATCATTACTATCCAAGGCAAAGCACCTGACTACATTGTAACCACTCGAAGAGGTCGAGTCACCATTCAAGGAGCACCTGTTCATCCTGCTTGACCATTCTCTAACTATAATATCTTGGATCACCTTGGCAAAACACTCGCATACATATCCATTCTTGAGTTGCTTCGTATATCCCCTGCTCACAAAGCTATCCTTGATAAATCCTTATAAGAATCTTCGAAGCCCAATGATATTCATATCACACATTTCCAATCTATGGTCGCTAGCATTGTAGCCCCCTATCATTTAACCCTTTCTGGCAAAGATCTTCAGCCCTCAATTCATCCTTTACACAACGAAGCCCTCCACATTGAAGTGTTTGTTAAACAATGCCATATCAAATGAATCATGGTAGATGGTGGAGATGGTCTTAATATATGTTCTTTAAAATTGATAAAACAACTAGGATATTCTGAGAAATATGTTGACACCTCCAAGGTTATTACTATTAGAGCATATGATGATGCCCAGCGAGATACTAAAGCAATTGTTTTCTTGCCTATCCAAGTTGGGTCGATCACCATAGAAACCCATTGTTAGGTTCTTGATATTGACCTTCCTTATAACATCATCCTTGGTCATCCATGGATACATGCCCTCAAGGCAGTTCCTTCCACATACCATCAATGTCTTAAATATCCACAGAACGGTGTTGAGGTTACTATCCAAGATGATCCCAATCCATTTGAATTTTGTCATGCCTTTCAAGCTAAATATCAGAGTCCAAACCGCATTCCTATCAACACCGAGGCATATCCATCTTCATCCTATATAGATCCATCCGATCTACTTAAGCCCTCATCTAGCAAAACCGCTTCCAATCTCTGTATCAAGTTAACCGAACATGGCCCTGGTGAATACACATTGCAAGAATCTTGTTGTGTTGGCACCCTTCCATTGTCTCCTAAATCCTATGGTAAACCTTCTACATCCAAACTGACTCCAGCCCCCACTATCATCATACCTAGATGATGAAGACATTGATGATATAGACTCTTGGATATGTTTTGATGAAAATGACCAAGTCCAACTAGAAGTAGAGAGATACAACAATGGGTTCCGCATCATAAAGAACATGGGCTATAAAGGACATGGTGGATTGGGATCACAAGAACAAGGACCTATTGAACCCATTATTGTGTCTAGGAAGTTTAATAAGCAAGGCCTTGGTTATTAGCCAGAGGTACCGCGACTCAAAGACATTAAGTGTATTTATGATATTGACGCTAGACCTTCCTTGGCAGGAGAGACTTCTACTTTGGATACTATCAATGACTCCTCCCTTCATATTACCCATCTTTTCCAAGAAAACTCTATCTTCATGATTTCCGCAGCCTCCTCTAGCCACAACCATTCCTCCATTACCCTTTCACTCGTATATCCTGACCTTGTCGATTGGGACCAATAGGGGGCACCGATGTTAAATACATTTGAAAATGATGAAGCTATTGCAGAATTTATGGGCTTACGACAAGGTATTCCATTGGGTGATCACAAAGCAGGTTTCATGATGGACCTACCTAAACTAGCATATTTTGGCGGAAGTATCAAATCCTTCAGTCACAAAAGTGAAATAAACAAAATCAAACAAAATAGGTCACTAGGTGAAAACCGAAAGGCACCTCTTGATCGTGAAAAAGTAAAAATAAAGGATGTATCCAAATGTGAAAACCTCTCCAAGGTGCCTGAGGATGGGGGATTTGATCTTCCTATTGCCATTGATTATCATGAGAAATCAACCATGCTAGTTGAAAAATCACAAGACATGAACTTGAGTATAGAGAAGAATCCAAAGATCACTTTTTTGGCAGCATCACTATCAGAACAAGAAAGAAGAAACTTCACAACTTTTTTTATGAAAAGAACTATAAATTTTGCATGGACTTATGCTGACATGCCGGGTCTAGATCCATCACTTGTGGTACATCATCTAGTAGTATCTCCTAATGCAAAACCTGTTAAAAAAAATTATGCAAAATGCATCCACAGGTAGCTTTATTGGTCAAGGCAGAAATTCAAAAACTATTAGAAGCAAAGTTCATAAAGCCTATTGATTATCCAGAATGGGTTTCAAATTTGGTACCTATAGCAAACCCTGATGGATGAGTTCGCTATTGCATAGACTTTAGAGATCTTAATAAAGCATGTCCTAAGGATGACTTTTCACTACCAAGCATAGACAACATTGTAGATCTTACAGCCAGACATGAAATGCTATCTTTGATGGATGGATTTTTAGGATATAATCAAATCAAAATAGCAAAGGAAGACCAAGATAAAACATCTTTTATTTGTCCATGGGGCACATACTGCTGGGTTGTAATGCCTTTTGGTCTCAAGAACACTGGAGCTACTTATCAACGAGCCATGACAGTTATTTTTCATGACCTTTTTCATACTATCATGGAAGACTATGTTGATGACATCCTGGGAAAATCTAAGACAAGAGAAGGACATCTACAGGTATTAGCACAAATCTTTGATCGATTAGAAAAGTATCAAGTCAGACTAAACCCAAAGAAATGTGTATTTGGTGTAACATCTGGAAAACTATTGGGATACATTGTGTCTCGATGAGGGATAGAAGTGGACCCAGCTAAGGTAAAATCTATCATGGAAATGCCTCCGCTAACAAATCTCAAGCAGCTCTGCAGTCTACAAGGAAGGTTATAGTCCATCCGCAGATTTATCTCACAACTAGCAGACAAATGTCATCCTTTTCAGCATCTTCTTCATAAGGGTGAACCTTTTAAGTGGGATGAAAAGTGTCAACATGCTTTTGATAAATTAAGGGAATACCCAGCAACACATCCTGTGTTAGTGCCTCCTATGCTTGACTGCCCATTATTGTTCTATATATCATCAACAACAGCAGCATTAGGTGCCCTTCTAGCTCAACATGATGATTTAGGAAAAGAACAAGCCATCTACTACATCAGTAAAACTCTTGTGGGATATGAACTTAATTATTCATCTATGGAAAAAGCATGTTTATCATTAGTGTTTGCTTCCCATTTTTTATGACACTATATGTTGAACCAAACAACCAAGCTCATATCTAATGTTGATCCACTCAAATATCTTCTTTCTAAAGCAATTCTCACGGGAAGATTAGCAAAATGGGTCATGAACTTAAGTGAATATGACATACAATATGTGGATCAAAAAGCCATCAAAGGACAAGTCATTGTTGATCAAGTAGTTGTAGCACCCATCACAGATATTCACCCAATATATCCAGAATTCCCTGATGAAGGATTGTTCAATCTAACTACTCCAACATGGTGGCAGCTATATTTTGATGGATCATACACACAACATGGATCAAGAGCAAGCATCTTGTTTGTTACCCCTCAAGGAGATTGTATACCCAAATCATACAGAATTGCATTTCCATGTACCAATAACATAGCAGAGTATGAAGCTTTAATCACAGGATTGTGCATGGCAGTACAATGGGCTATCAAATAGTTACAAGTCTTTGGTGATTCTCAACTAGTTATCAAATAGATCTTAGATGAATATCAAACAAAAGATGAGAAGCTCCTTCCATACAAGCTAATGGTTGATGATTTTAAAAAGTATTTTGACAATATCACCTTTGAACAAATCCCAAGACTACAGAACAGAGCAGAAGATGCCATGGCTATGATTGGGTCTCTCCTAGACATGCCATTTAATTAATTTCATCAAATTCTTCTAAAACTTTAAAATTCAACATTAATTAAATAAATCCCCTTTATTTAATTAATTTCAGCAAAATCAACCTTATTCTTCCATTAATTAAATAATTTATATTATTTAATTAAATCATTATCCTCTTTCAAATTTCAAGTCTCCATTAATTAAATAATATATTATTTAATTAAATCATTATCCTCTTTCAAATTTCAAGTCTCCATTAAATAATTTATATTATTTAATTAAATCATTATCTTCTTTCCAAATCTCAAGTCTCCATTAATTAAATAAATCCCATTATTTAATTAATTCATCACAAATTCTATCTTATCCAAACAATTAAATAATTCTTAATTATTTAATTAAATCAAATTCATTCTTCCAAATTTAAATAAATCAAATCAAATTTATTTAAATTCTCTCATTCTCTAAAAATATAATAAATCAAATATTTTATTTATTTTTCCAAGTCATGCACAACAATTAAATAAATCTATTTATTTAATTTGCTTTCTTATCTACAAATATCTTTCAAATCTTCTAAAAATAAGTCTTTTTCTCCATGCACATAAAATTAAATAATTTATTATTTAATTTCTCTCAAATCATGCAAAAGCAAATCTAAAGTTGAGTTATCTATTCACTCAACCTTGTTTTTATCAATTTCTCTTAAATTAGAAAAAAGCTTTTTAATTTATGAAAAGCATGTCTTATCTTTAGAAAAGAAAGTGTTTGACTCAAATAAAATAACTTTTGTGTGACACTTGTCTTCTTCTTATTCGTTGTACGTTCTTCAACTGTTCTCCTCCGTTGATTCTTCTGAATTATCTGGACCATTAATCAATCATGTTTGAAACCTATATAAACCCCGTATCTCCTTCACAATTCCTCTTTGATCACTTATTCTCAGGTATACTTAACAGCGCTTTGAGCATACATCGCATCGAATGAGCAACTTCACGATCTCTTAACATTGATCTTTGAGCACACTACTTGCTTGTTGCAACCATAGTTTTGCAATACTATTGAACAATCTACATTCATCCAAAGGGAACAATACAAATCTCGGTAAAAGCTTTCATGTTTTATTGATTTATTAGTAATATTTTATTTAGATCGGTTCTCTTTATGTTATTGGTTTTTGATTTGTTTAAGTTTATCATAGTCAATTTTCCTCATACACATTCTGGCATGCCCGGTGGGACCCACTAACCTTACTTTTTTTAGAAAAAGTTGATTTTTTTGAAGCTAGGTATGGAAAAGTGCAATCACAATGCAGAAGATTTGAAGATTCTTGTTCACTAGTTTGAGAGAATAGGCGTTGAGCATTCAAATGGGGTAACTTTAGCTCAAACGATTTCTGGGTTTTGTCAAAAACATAAAAATTCTATTTGGGTATCTCCTATTTTTTGTAGAAAGTGTATGGATTTCAAGAAAAATAGATCCCAATTCGTGTCCTTATTTTTAGCCTATGTTTTTTTTTACTTTTTTTTTGGCCTATTTTTAGAAATTTCATGAAATTAGGAATATCTGTATAACTTTAGCTCAAAATATTTCTAGGTTTTGTCAAAAACATCAAAATTCTATCTGGGTATCTCTTTTTTTTGTTGGAAGTGCATGGATTTCAAGAAAAATAGATGCCAATCCGTATCCCTATTTTTAGCAGTTTTACAAAATCAAGCATATCTTTTGGATATAGAGTTAGATTTTCATGAAACCAATGGTGTTGGAAAGATGGTTCTCCCAACTTTTCTGTGGTGAAATAATTTTGAGGTAATTTTATCAGATTTATCAGGTACACTCAGTCAAAGTCAACCCTTCTTTGCAAACTTCAAACGGTCATAACTTGTGTAAAATTTACTCAATTTTCACAAACATTTTTTTGAAATTGCATAGAATTTCATATAGAATCTGATCATAATATTCAATCTACTATACCTAATCATTATTATTAGATTTTTTCATATCAAGCTCATTTTTTCACCTAACAAGTTAAGCACTTTTGGTCAATTTAATTTATTTTTTGCTAACTTGTGGGTTTTTTTGGAATTATTTAACTTGTTGCAGCTTCTTATCACTGACATAGAGCAAATAGGTTTTTCTAATATGTTCATGCAAGACGAGCATTAAAGAAATCTTGATTTATCTCACTAAGTCTTAGAAACATATTGTCTTCTTAAGGGATAATTGAACAAATAATTTTGGCAATCTAAGTCTTAGGAACATATTGCTTTTCTTAAGGGACAATGGACATGTATGTGAAAACACCTCAATTTTCTAAGGGACAATGGACATGAATGCCAAACACTTCAATTTCATAATGGACAATTGACAACTACAAACGTGTATGTGCCTAATTTAGTTGCACCTTATTTTTTCTTATAACGGGACAATTGAACCTTTATTTGATGTGCTTGCTCTTACATTTCAGTACTTCCTTTAGAAGGGCCTGCTTTTGGATTGCATTTCATCCAAAAGGGACGACCCTAAGCGGAGTTTTCTTTTGAACTGCTATATAAGAGGGATAAAGTGAAAGCCAAGTCCTAACCAACGTCAACCTTACCTTGTGCCAAACTGAAAAGAGGTGTACTAGCTCTTTGTGGAAATAATTTTCACATTGAGCGAAGTGTTTGATACTCTTAGTAAGATTGGTTAAAGCTTTTAGTAGCTTGTCACATTGCTCGTAAGGCGTTGGTCCCTCAAAATTACTAAGAACCATTCTAGATAGAGACTACCTGATCTACCTCCAAACGTTGCGGTAATCATCAGTGCAAGGGGAATCGATTTAAGCCCTTAAGATACTCACCATTGGCTCCCTTGAGAAGAGATAGTATTCCCTTGGTCAAAAAGCTCTTGTGCCCTACTTGAGCATTCCAAGGGGAGGGTGAGATATCCCTACCTATTGTCTCTCGCAAAGATACAAAATATCTGACACCTTTATGGAATGATATTTTTATCAACGGAGTATTAAGCTGTGAGCTGATCTACTGCAATGAAACCTTGTCTCTAGGGATAAAAAGTGCTTGTTATTAATTGCAATTGTCTTATACATGTGGAAACATTGAGCTTTTTTATGAGCCTCGAACATACACTATTTGTTGTGTTAGTCCTTTTTTTAACCACTTTATTGTGTTTTCTCTTGCCAAAGATAAATCCAATTAGAACCATAACCAAATCTATCAAAATTACCTTTAAAAAACATCAGACACTACTTTAGCACCTCTGGTATTACAACAGCTCACCCTTGGTGGTACAGTAGCTCACTTTTGGTCACATTAGCTCGCCTTTGGTATAGCAATAACTCACCTCTGGTAGCTTAGTCCATCACCTTTGGTATTACAGTAGCACGCTTTTGGTTGCACAGTCCTGTGCCTCTAGTCAAACAATATAGCACCTTTGGCCCAGTCACTTGTGCATCAGATTTTGTCTTTCTCAAAACTCAAGCAGAATCCTAGCATTACCTTTTATCCTAGTATATTCCATGGTAACCACTAGGCTCCAACAAACTATGAAGTCCAAGCAAGTTGTCCCTAGGAAGCGCAAATCACCTCCTCGCACACCACAATCAAGTCATCTCAACATTACTCCCAAGGTTACTCCTAGAACACCCGCGGAAAGATCTACCAATTCTCCCAATGTGCTGCACCTTGACCACCCTAGCACTCCTCAAGAGGGTAGAGTCCCTTTGGTAAGTACACCTCACTATACCACTGGCATGCCTCCAGATTTTGTTCCACAAGGTTATACTACAGATCTAGCCCCATCTCAAGAAGAGCAACACTTTGAAATGGGTCAATCCTCTCAAGAAGATGGGCAAGATCTTGATGAATTCATACAAGATCCTAGAGCTGTAGCCGCCTTTGACAAAATCCTTAGCAAGAACCAGGATCATTTCTTTTGCTTGCTAGCAGAGCAAGGAGCCAAATTATCTCAAGATTTTGATTTATCCAACCTCAAGGAGACAAACAACACCCTAGACACCATACAAACGGTGCAAACCATGTCAACAGTGACCACACCTTTACCCAAACAAGGCTTACAAGGAAGAATGATTAAAAATCCCCTTTTTCAAAACCCAACAGGAAAGAGGGCCGTTTCACCGCTTCTGACTCCTATGGAAATCTACAAACACCAACAGGAGACTCTACAACATCAAGTGGAGCTAGCTAAGCAAGAAACCTTAGCTCAATCAAATATACAACAAGCTCCTAAAATATCCACACCAATCACAAGTGGAATTTTGGTTACTCCTTCACGAATAGGTTTCCCACCAAATTACAATCTGGGGAGCAACTATGTTGCCATGCAACAGGGGTCTCAACAAACGCCACCTCCTATATCATCAAACCTTCATGTCTCTAAACCAACTAGAGTCATACAACCCCAACCACAACATTCTTCTACTCTCATCCTCAATCAACCTCAACCATCGCAAATCACATCTACCTATGTCCCTCCTCTGCTACATTCATTAGTGCTAAATTTCTTTCACACGTTGCCTAGCCACTCTCAACATTCCCAACATCAAGTTTCTCAAAACTATGTTTCGTACTCGCAACCTAACCCAACGAACTTTAGCTTTCCTCCACCTAATTCTTTTCTCCAACCATCATGAAGCCAACATTCTTACCTAGTGCCACCTCCACCTCTTCCAAATCAAAACATCCAATTCCAAACCAATCCGAATCCAACATACAACACATATGACCCCAACCAATCTTACAACCCTTATAATACCAATGCTCATGGTTCACACTACAATCTACCATATGGGCAGCAACAACCACTTCTAGGACACCAAGAGATGTTTCCAACCCATCCCATAGCAATGGAGCTCAAAATCGTGGAAGTTCAACAATAGCTATCTGATCGTACATTTGGCCACACCAAGAAGACCTTCTCTTTAGAAGAAGTGTGTCCTTATCCTTTTGATCAGTCATTACCTATGATCCCTTTTCCTCAAAATTTTACTATTCCTAAGTTTGATAAATACAAAGGAAAAGGTGACCCAAAAGACCATCTCAGGGAATTCTATCTTGCTTGCTTCGAGGTTTCACATAACAACACATACCTTATGTGTCTCTTTCCTCGTAGTCTTGGAGGTCAAGCAATAGAATGGTTCTCACACTTGACTACAAGTATCAAATCTTTTAACGAGCTAGCAGAGAAATTTGCCACCTATTTCTTTTACAACGCAGAGCATGAGATGTCCATGACTGATCTATGCAACAATAAATAGAAAAATGGTGAAACTTTCATTTCTTTCCTTCAACGATGGAGACAAATGGCTAGCAAATTCCCTTTCAAGATTCCTGAGAAATAGCTGGTTAGCATATTTGTGCAGAACCTCAACCAAGAGTTAGGTTTCCATTTGCAAATTCTCAGTGCTACCACCTTCGACGAAATCACGTACAAAGGAATTAATATCGAAAAGGCCCTCATTGCTAAGGGTGTGGTCAAAATCTTCAAAGAAATAAAAGATAATGCTCCTCATCAATAATCGAGTGATAAACCCAAATATTGGAACAAAAATAAAAATGTGGTCAACGATGGTGTTGTTGATTCTAAATATGTCCAAACTTTGCAAATGTCGATGTAGCTTTCCAAACCAAGTCAAGCTCCACCACAACAACAGCAACAACAAAGGCAACCTTATCAAAACCAACAACAATGACAACAAGAGCGGCCTCAACAATATTACCCTCTGCGGCATCAATTCACTCCCTTGGGAGAGCCCATAGAGATAGTCTTATAGAAGATTTTACACAAAGGTTTGATCACCTTACCCGATCCTCCCCCATATGGGGAACCTATTTACAAAATTGCGTAGTATAGAGAAAATGAATATTGTGAAAGCATCAATTTGTCAAGGTGCTCCTGCACCAATAGGAGCAAAGGGCATAGAACTGCATCATGCATGAAACTCAAGCACCTAATCCAAAATCTCATCGAAGGCAATCAAATATCTCTACAAGAAGATCCACCAGCTCAGCACATGAACAAAGATCTTGATATGTACAAGGAACCATTCCCTCATCATGGTCCACCTCCTCCTCAGGATAGAGGTAAAGGTATCAATCATGCTTCTAGTTCCTTTGATTCCATTGTAGGTCGTTTTGAAGAGAGTCGAGTGTCTACCCTCACAATCAAAGGCAAATCTATGGATTGCACTATTACAACTCGCCATGGTTGTGTCACCATTCATGGTCCTACACCTAATCTTCCAACTCAATCTAATTATAATCTTGTCGAACATTTAGGGAAAATGCTAGCACAGATCTCTATTTTGGACCTTCTATGGTCATCACCTACACATAGAGTAGTGCTAGAAAAAGCCCTCCAAGAGTCTTGGGTTCCTAACAACATAGCGGTCACGGATTTCCAAGCTATAGTAGGTAACATTGCTTCACCCTACAATGTGGTCTTCTCTGAGAAAGATCTCCCATCCCATGATCCTTGTCACAATGATGCCCTTCATATTGAGGTTCTCATCTATAAGCGCAAAATCAAACGTATACTCATAGATGGTGGTGCTGGTCTCAACATCTGTTCTTTAAAGTTACTTAAGCAATTGGGATACTCTGAGGATCATGTCAACACTAATCAAAGTATTAGAATCAAGGGATATGATGATGCTGAACACCATCCAGAAGGTATTATCCACTTGCCTATACAACTGGGCCCCATTATGTTAGAAACCAAGTGCCAAGTCCTTGACATTGAGCTGCCTTACAACATTATCCTAGGCCGCCCATGGATCCATGCAATGAAAGTTGTTCCCTCCACATACCACCAGTCCCTCAAATTCCCATTCAATGGTACCGAGATCACTATCCCAGGAGACCCCAATCCTTTTTAATTTTGTCGTGTCTTGCAAGGCAGCTATAAGAATTGCAACCAAGTGCCTAACAATGCAAAAGCCCTTGAATCCCCACTATATGTTGATCCTGAAACTCTGACACAAGCCTCTACAAGTTAACCTAATCCAATTCCTGAAATCAACGCTCACATCTGTGATATAGGCTTTGGCACTTATGATATCTCAAAATCTTGTGTAGGGTGGATGCCTTTATCCCCTAAATCTTATGGCCAACTGCCCATTGCCAAAGTAACTAAAAAAGTAGCTATTCCTCTTCCAGCATTTCTAACCCAATTCCAACAGGGACGGTTATTGGAAGAGGAAACTATTGAGGACATTTCTTCTTGGCTCTATAAAGAGAAAGAACCAGTCACAATACCAGTCAAGCAATATGGCAATGGCTTAAGGATAGTAAAAAACATGGGCTATAAAGGCAAAGGTGGCCTTGGGAAATAGAATCAAGGAACTATGGAGCCTATTACTGTGACAAAGAAACTAGACAAGAAGGTACCGCGCGCCTTGGACATCGAGTATATCCTTGACAAGGTAGCTGACACTTTTCCCACCGATTCGATGTCTACTAAGGATATCATCAATGACTCTTCCCTCCATATGACCAACCTATTTGTAGAATCCTCCATTTTTACGCTATCCTCCGTATCCTTAACTTCCACCACAAACACCCAAAAAGTAACACTTGTCTACCCTAAACTTATTGATTGGGACCAATAAGGGTCCCCTGTTATAGATGTATTTCAGAATGACGAAGCTTTAGCTGAGTTCATGGGACTTCGGGAAGATATCCCCCTTGGCGATCACAAAGCAGGTTTTGTAATGGAACTAGAGCCAATGGCTTATTTTGGTGAGAATGCCAAATCCTCCAATCGCAAACGTAAAAATGAAGAAAGATCTCTAGGTGAAAACCACACTGTGGCACCTCCTGATCACAAAATAGCAAAAACAAAGGACGCATCCAAAGGTGAAAACCCAACTGTGGCACCTAAGGATGGAGGATTTGACCTTCCCCTACCATCTAAGTATCAAGAGAAGTCAGCTCTCCTAGTAGAAGATTCTACAGAGATAAACCTTGGCACAGAGCAAAATCCAAAGACCACATTCCTAGCAGCATCATTATCTAAAACAGAGCATAGGAATCTTAACACATTATTCTTACAGAGAACCATCAACTTTGCATGGACCTATGCTAATATGCTAGGGCTAGACCCTAAGCTAGTGGTTCACTATCTCACAGTTGATCCAAAAGTGAAACCAGTCAAGCAAAAACTGAGAAAGATGTACCCACAAATAGCTCTCTTGGTAAAGGTGGAAATACAGAAGTTGTTAGATGCAAAGTTCATACAACCTACTGACTATTCAGACTAGGTATCAAACATTATACTTGTGTCTAAACCCAATGGGTGCATCCGCATGTGCAATGATTTTAGAGATCTTAACAAAGCATGTCCCAAAGATGACTTTCCACTACCGAACATTGATATTATAGTAGACTTGGCAGCAAGGCATGAAATGTTTTCTCTCATGGATGGATTCTCTGGCTATAATTAGATAAGAATAGCAGTAGAAGATCAACATAAAACAACTTTTACTTGTCCTTGGGGCAATTATTTTTGGTGTGTCATGCCGTTTGGTCTAAAGAATGCAGGAGCAACCTATCAGAGAGAAATGACAGTGATATTCCATGACCTCTTTCATCATATCATGGAGGACTATGTTGATGACATATTAGCTAAATCTTCTAGGGTAGATCATATACATGTTCTAGGACAGATCTTTCATAGGCTCGAGAAATACCAAGTAAGGCTCAATCCAAAGAAGTGTGTCTTTGGTGTAATATTAGGAAAGCTATTGGGATACATTGTATCTCATAGAGGTATCAAAGTAGACCCCACAAAAGTAAAGGCTATAGTGGAGATGCCTCCACCAAAGAACCTAAAAGCATTAAGGAGCCTTCGGGGAAGGTTGCAATCCATCAGGTGTTTCATCTCATAGCTAGCAGATAAATGTCAACCATTTCAACACTTACTCCACAAGGATGTCTCATTTTCATGGGACGATAAGTGTCAAGCAGCATTTGATCAACTTAAGGAGTATCTCACTACACCACCTGTATTGGTTCCACCAGTTGCTGATAAACCTTTGATATTATACATCTCAACTACAACTTCAGCCCTAGGGACCTTGCTAGCACAAAATGATGAAATAGGAAAAGAGCATGCAATCTATTATATCAGTAGAACCTTGGTGGGATATGAACTCAATTATTCACCGATGGAAAGAGCTTGTTTAGTAGTAGTGTTTGCTTCCCAAAGTTGCGACATTCCATGTTGAACCAACACACAAATCTTATAGCCAAAATTGATCCTTTGAAGCATCTACTTGCAAAAGCAGCTCTTACAGGCAGACTAGCTAAATGGGTCATGATCCTTAGTGAGTTCGACATTAAGTATATAGATTGTAAAGCAATCAAAGGACAAGCCCTAGCAGATCAACTAGCAGAAGCACCCATGATAGATACACACCCTATGGTAGCAGACTTTCTGGATGAGGATCTATTTACGCTTTCCAACTCAATAAAGTGGAAGTTATACTTTGATGGTTTCTACACACAACATGGATCAGGGGCCGGCATCTTATTCATCACACCTCAAAATGACTATATTCCAAAGTCATATCGGCTTGCATTCCCTTGCACCAACAACATCACCGAGTATGAAGCACTCCTCATAGGTCTCAGTACAGTAGTTCAATGGGACATCACAGAATTACAAGTATATGGAGACTCACAACTAGTCATTTACCAAGTCACAGATGAGTACCAAACAAAGGATGAAAAGTTGGTCACCTACAAGCAACTAGTGGATGCATATAAACCACATTTTTCTAGCATCACATTTGAGCGAATTCCAAGAGAGCATAACAAAGCTGCAGATTCTATGGCTTCTGTAGGGTCACTGATTGACATGCCTACTAATACATAGAAATGTGAATTCTTGATCGAGCAATTGTTGATACCAGCCGTCGATGTTCCCGTTACTGAAATCATCTGCGAACTTGTTGGTCCTGATTCCCCATGGTATGAAGATATCTATGAATACCTTAAACACAATACCTTTTCCTCTGACCTATCATCTACCCAACGTAAAACCTTTATCCATTGATCCTCCCATTACACCATTCTGGGTGATACACTATATCGTCAGAGTCTCGATGGTATCCTCTTACGATGTCTTAACACGGAAGAAGTTGAAGCCACCTTACGAGACATACACGAAGGTGTCTATGGTGCACATTCTGCCGGTCCTAATCTCACTAAGAAGATACTCAAAACAGAGTACTACTGGCCTATAATAGAGCAAGATGCTGTATAGTTTGCTAAGAAGTGTCTACAATGCCAGCAGCATGGAGATTTGATTCATGCACCAGCTCACGAACTACAACCTATGACTACTCCATGGCCTTTTTCTCAATGGGGTCTCGACCTCGTAGGACAAATCCACCCTTCCTCATCCAATGGCCATAAGTTCATCATTACTGCCATTGAGTATTTCACAAAGTAGGTTGAAGCCATTCCCATGACCTATATCAATGGTAAGCAAATATCCAAGTTTATCCTTAACTACCTCATATGACGGTATGGTATTCCCCAAGCCACTGTCACTAATAATGGGAGAGCATTCAAGAACCAAAATGTTCATTCCCTATGCACACAATACAATATCCAACATCACTTTTCAACTCCCTACTATCTGCAGAGTAACGGCCACGCTAAGGCTTCCAATAAAACCATTCTCAAGATCCTCAAGAAAATAGTCAATGAAGCTGGTCATGATTGGCACTTGCAACTCAATCCCGCCCTATGGGCCTACCGCACTAGTATCAGAACACCAACTGGTGCCACACCCTATGCCTTGGTCTATGGCTCTGAAGCCATCCTACCTATAGAGGTTGAGATCCCATCCCTTAGAGTATCCATGTAGGACCTGATCGGCGGAAGGGAGTATCGCACTTCCAGATTAGCTGAGCTTGAACTATTAGATGAGAGGCGCCTTGCCGCACTTAATCAAAACCATGTCTATCAAAACCACCTCTAGCGTAATTACAACAAAAAGATCAAAGAAAGACGGTTTCAAGTTGGTGATCTTGTACTCAAAGAGAATCATAGAAATCAAGAAGATCGAGAAAAGAAGGGCAAGTTTGAGCCTAATTGGTTAGGTCCCTTTAATTGTCACAGCAGCATATGGATCAGGAGCTTATACTTTAGCTACATGTGACGGCATTCCTCTAAATGAGCCACTTAACAATGTCCATCTCAAGAAGTTCTATGCCTGATCCTCAAAGTATTCCTAAAAAAAAATCTAAAAAAAATTCATCCTATGGTGGAAACCTGGTAAACAAGTGCCTTGGATAAGTACCATAGTGAAAACCTAGAAAATAGGCACTATGTGTAGAGTCAGCATCCATCGTCTATCGAGTCCTGTTCATTCCATGTCCATTTCATAACAAGTTTCATCCATCCATCCATAATAAAATCATTGACTTTGTTTGCATTTCCATCTCCCTATCTAGTATAGCTTGGAAATTTGTCAATGTCCCTCGTCGTCATCCCACATCTTGATCTGTGTCAATAGTTTGCACTGTCTTATCCTAGGTCACAACTTTCTATGTCTTCTCCATCAGTCACCCATTCGAATTCCTCTACCAGAATGGGGGAAACTCTTTCCTTAACTTAGGTCTAGGATTGGTTCCTTGTTCGTGGTTCACAACGCGCTCTTCAATCTTTTCTCCTTTCCATAGATAACGCCCTTTAACGGACACATCACTCCTACAATAAGGCTGTTATCTTCTCAAATGCTTTTCCTACATCATCATAACCAACCAGAACTACATATTATCATCATTTCAATCTTAAGGTACCTTGATCCCATGGATATGGGTATGTAGGCAGTTTGGAATACGATGGAAGTATCCAGTACTCAGGTACATAAGATCCCCTCCTTTCACCTTGACCCATTCATCACTCTATCCAGAACTACATATTATCTTCTTTCATCTTTCCTCGTAATGTGCCTTGATCGCATGGATACAGGGTATGTAGGTAGTCTAGAATATGAAGGATGTATCTAGTACTCAGGCACATACGATTCATCATTCTCCACTCGTTTCAATCCATTAGCACTATCACCTTTCTGGTCTTTTGTTTGTCAAAATCCATTTCACCTCAACTTGACTAACTTTAGCAATAAGCTAGTGCATCCTTTCAAAGCAAAAGTCCTTAACAAACCTGAAGCAAAGCAACTTCCTTCCAGAGTCATCTACTGTCCTACATACAGATTGCCAACATCAGCTAAGTACCACTTAACCAAAGCCCTAGATCTACAAGTTTGTCTTATGCGCAGTGTTCCATTATCGAGGCCAACACACGTGTCTCCTGCGACATGTGGCATTTCTTGCAACAAGATATTATCTTTTTAGGTAGATAGTACCCTTTAACAGACACAGAGTTCCTATGATAAGGCTGTTATCTTTCCTATCCAATCTATCTTGAGCAACTTCTTTGGCAAGAGAATATGTTGGCTGTATGTTTACTTTGTAAGTCAGTCAATTTGCTTTTTGGTTTATCTTTTATTCCTTTGTCCATTACCTATTCAAGGCTACCTTGATTTATCTATAATTTTGGTATGTTGTGATGCAGTATGGATTGGGGGCATAGTCATTACTTTTTTTGTGCCGTGTTTGAGGAATGATCTTTAGCATCTTTCTTAGCATTCTATTTATCTTGTGTGTGTTACAACCTATCATCTTACATATTAATAATTCTTCTTGCATTTACATGTATTGAAGTTTATTTTATGTTCAAGACTATGGCTTATTCACATGTTCCAACAAGGTCATATTATGTCTAAAGGGATCTAAGTTCAATCCGCTTGCTTGTAGAGTCAACGTCCACGCACTCAGATATTACTACACCTTGGTATTTTATACCTTGGTGGCGAACTATCCACGTGCTATATCAAAAATAAGGATTGCTCTTTATATACAAATGTGAAACCATTGCAACAAGCTCATCCATTTACACCATCGATTTTTCCATGGCCTTATATAGTTTTCTAGCAAAGATCAATCAACAGTCTTTCTCTTATGTTCTTTTCTATCTCCATTTTCTTCTATTCAACCTTGCATATCTCTAACAAATCTTTTAGTCGAGCTTCAACACAGTTCTTCTATCACTTCCCTATCTTTCCTCTCAAGGGGGCACCCTACACCAGCTACACTGGGGCATCAAAAATTGTATCATGTCTTCAACTATCGATTTCTTTGAAGCAACGCTGTAAACTGCATTGCATCAAAGAGAGGCAAAATGTAGACACCCTAAAATGACCATGTCTTCGAATCACTTGCATTTCGTCTAATCTATAGCATCACCTACATTTCAACATTAATTAAATAATCTAATTATTTAATTAATTTCATCAAATTCTTCCAAAACTTCAAAATTCAACATTAATTAAATAAATCCCCTTTATTTAATTAATTTCAGCAAAATCAACCTTATTCTTCCATTAATTAAATAATTTATATTATTTAATTAAATCATTATCTTCTTTCCAAATCTCAAGTCTCCATTAATTAAATAAATCCCATTATTTAATTAATTCATCACAAATTCTATCTTATCCAAACAATTAAATAATTCTTAATTATTTAATTAAATCAAATTCATTCTTCCAAATTTAAATAAATCAAATCAAATTTATTTAAATTATCTCATTCTCCAAAAATAAAATAAATCAAATATTTTATTTATTCTTCCAAATCATGCACAACAATTAAATAAATCTATTTATTTAATTTACTTTCTTATCTACAAATATCTTTCAAATCTTCTAAAAATAAGTCTTCTTCTCCATGCACACACAATTAAATAATTTATTATTTAATTTCTCTCAAATCATGCAAAAGCAAATCTAAAGTTGAGTTATCTATTCACTCAACCTTATTTTTATCAATTTCTCTTAAATTAGAAAAAAGCTTTTTAATTTATGAAAAGCATGTCTTATCTTTAGAAAAGAAAGTGTTTGACTCAAATAAAACAGCTTTTGTGTGACACTTGTCTTCTTCTTATTCGTTGCACGTTCCTCAACTAATCTCCTCCATTGATTCTTCTGAATTATCTAGACTGTTGATCAATCATGTTTGAAACCTATATAAACCCCCCTCATCTCCTTCACAATTCCTCTTCGATCACTTATTCTCAGGCATACTTAACAGCGCTTTGAGCATACATCGCATCGATTGAGCAACTTCACGATCTCTTAACATTGATCTTTGAGCACACTACTTGCTTGTTGCAACCATGGTTTTACAATACTATTGAGCAATCTATATTCATCCAAAGGGAACAATACAAATCTCGGTAAAAGCTTTCATGTTTTATTGATTTATTAGTAATGGCTTTTATTTAGATTGGTTCTCTTTATGTTATTGGTTTTTTATTTGTTTAAGTTTATCATAGTCAATTTTTCTCATACACAGTAGGCAATCTGAGATGTGAAAGAAACACTCTGATTTAGGCTAAGACGATAGCCTCTTTCTTTTCATCATTCATCTTTCATCTTTCTTCTGATCATTCTTAAATCTTTCATCTCACATTCTTCTATCTTTCATCACATACATCATCAATAGAACCCAGAACTACACATTCATCATGTCTCATCTTCATTGTAAATGTGCTTTGATCCCATGGATATAGGGTATGTAGGCAATCTGGAATACGAAGGAAGTTTCCAGTACTCAAGTACAGATGATCCACCCCATCTTCTTCATCTTCTCTCATCTTCCATTTTCTTCTCTTTGATCCGCTCAAGCAGGAAGCAAATGTGTATACTGAAAGCTCAAGCACTTCAACCAATCAAGAGTGAGCTAGAAGCTATTTGTCCACATGCCTTAAGCCAACATTTGCTATAGCAGATTATCAACAACTTTAGCCTTCAACAAGATGTAGCTTTCCTCTTAACAAGGCACCAACTTAAATCCATTTAAGAGCACCCAAATTTGGCAAGAGAATGTGACGACAGTATCTTTTGTTTTATCTTTTGATTTATCTTTTATCCCTTTTCTATGCCTAATCAAGACTGCCTTGATCTATCTATATCTTGGTATGTTGCGATGAAGTAAGGAATGGGGCATGGTCATATTGCTTTTGTATGTCGTGTTTGCAGGATGATCTTATTCTCTTCCTAAGTGTATTGGTATCTTGTACATGTTGGGATTAGCATCTTACATATCAATGTCTCTAGCATCTGAGAAGCTAAATAGTCTCTTATGCACTTGAGACTATTCTATGTCAAGACTAGCTCCATACATATAACCAAGAAGCTGTCACTATGCGTAGTGGAGATAAGTTCAAACCATTGCTTGTAGCATCAAAGTCCATCTCAAAACACTATTTGTTATTCATATCTTGTGCATGTTGGTTCAACATCTTGACCCCATGTGTTCAAACAAGATTGTAGCATGTTAGTTGCACATTGGATATCTTGACACCTTGGTCTTCTATACCCTGGTGCATAATGTCCATATGCTATATCAAACATAAGGGTTGCATTTATTTTCATTTTGAGCAATTACTTAAAAATCTACCCATTATCTCATTTATTCATCCTATTATCCGTCTATATAGTCCTTAACCAAGATCAATCATTTCCATCATCCTTTGTCCATATCTCTTATCCTGCAAAACAAGTGTGTTAGACATGCATAAGTCCATCCATATCATAAACATTTACATATTTGCATTATCATACCATTTGCAATTCATATCATTTGCATAAATATCCATACATAATCCATGAAAATACAAATACAACATGCATAACCAACATAATACCAACAGTGCATCCATTACATCATCATATAGATCAGTAATATGCCATCATGTATATATATATATATATATACACGTGTCAATATACAAGTGTCTACATATACAAGCTTAGCCATAAAGAATATATATACAATAAGCTCTAGGCCTCATCATGATACAACATCATACAACATAAAATAAGGTAGCCCTAGTGACTACTAGCAGCTCCCTCGCCTTGACCACCATCATTGGGTCTTGCACCTATCCCCCTATCTCTCAGTGGCCCCATCACTAAGGCTACTAATCGAGATCCAAGTGACCTCTATGAACTTGAAGCCCCTGACCTACTCCTAAAGCTAGGCTGCCTCTGCTCTGATGGCACAGCCCCATAGTATAAGCCTCTATAGTACTCTACCTCACCCTGTACTCTCTCTAGATCTGCTTATACCTGTGTCAACTGTGTGGCCAAATACATCTGATGTAGGAGCATCCAAAGGTGTAAGGGCAATCTTGCATCACCCAAAAAGAAGTTAATTCAACACCATTGTAGCTATTCTCATTTCTTCCCATAATTAGTGTTTTTGGTTCCATAATATTCAGAATAATAATGTAGGACTTTCAGTTTTTCCAAAACTACTAAAAATAGCGACCTGCCTATTTAGGAAAGTGTACCTGCTATTTTTAGAAAGTTTCCATTTGGGCACATAATGAAGCAAAAACTTCCAGAAAGTTGCATAATAGAAATATAAGACCTTTGGAGAAGGAATCAAGTAAAGATCATTTGTGAGCTGAAAAATATTAAAGTTTTTATTTTTTGAAAAGCCCCTGAAAATTTATGGAACGAGATATGAGGCACTAAAACTTCTCATAACATCTCAAAAAGTTGATAGAAATCTATTTACAAATTTCTAGCGTGATAATTTACATCACGAGCTTTCCGACGCTTAAAACGATTCGTCAATCGGACACCCGGATCAAAAGTTATGCTTCCCGGAAGTTGACCTACTTTTGGAGGGAGTTGCAAAATTTAAAATTTAGCTGGAGGCCGCCAAAAGGTGCTATTTATGACTATTTTGGGAACCCTGGGTAGTGGTAGAGTCAAGGGGGCCAGTGTGGAGTCAAGAATAGGTGGTAAAATAGAAACCCTAGCTGATTTGGGGTTACAGAAGGCTGAAGATTCTAGAGTCTTGAGGTTGGGAAAGCTGTAATGTGTTGCAGCTAGTAGAGGATTTATCCACTAATTGTAATTAAGCTTATGTAATGTAATGAGTTGCCCAGTTCAATAAAAGAAAGTTCTATTTGCTGTGTTCAATATTTGTTATTGTGTGTTTTGTGATTTACCCCCTTCATCAAGTGGTATCAGAGCGAGGGTTCTTGAGTGTGTAGACAGATCGTCGACCATGAGGCAGTTTGCACCAGGACCTGAGGTTGTGGGTTTGCTGCAGAGACCAAGATGCCTCCACGAAGAAATCATGTTGGGAGGAATGCTTTGACAGAAGAGGGTTTTAGAGCCCTATAAAGGCAAATCGATGCATTGCAAGAGGAGCTACAAAGAGGGTTTGAGCTGATGACGAGAGAAGAAAGTGAAGGTGAAGATGAAGAAGAGCTATCTGAGGAAGAACAAGAAGCTGCCGGAGATCCTGCAGAAGTTAGGTTGTTGAGGGCCATTATAAAGATCAGAAAGAGGCCCAGGATCGAATTTTCTGCATATTCTAGAGATTTGAATCTAGAACAACTTATTGATTGGATCAATGACATGGAGTATTTTGAGTATGAAGATGTGGAGGACCCAGATCGAGCTAAGTTTGCAAAAACAAAGTTGAAGGGCCATGCCAATATTTGGTGGAAGGAGGTCCAATTAGAGAGGAACAGAAGAGGAAAAGGAAAGATCTCCAGATGGGATTAGATGGTGGAGAAACTAAAGAAGCAGTTCATTCCTGTGGACTATGAGATGGAGTTGTTGAAGAAGTTGCAAGGACTGAAACAAGGTAACAAGTCTATTAAGGAGTATACAGAAGAGTTTTATAAAATTACTATCAGGACAGGCCATGCAGAGCCCAACAAGGAGAAGGTAGCACATTACACTAATGGGTTGAGGCCGAGTATTCAAGAGGAGTTGATCCTGGTCAGAATGACCACCATAGAAGATGCATACCAATTTTCCCTGAAGGTGGAAGAGAAGCTGAATAAAAGATTTGACAGCAAGCAAAGGGGAAGAGGTCAAGGTGGAAGGACTGGTGGAAGACCCTATGGGGGCCGAAATGAAGATGCAAAGAAAAGTGAAGAAGCTGGCACCAATCAAAATCAAAGAGGTGACAATACCTACCACCCTCGTGACCAGACCAATGGTGAGCAAAAAGGAAGAGGAAGAGGCAGACCTGGGCAAGGACCTGGAAGAGGAGGTTTCAGAGGAATCTGTTTCCAATGTGGAGAAGAAGGGCATCAAGCATATGAATGTCCACAACATCAAGGAAGGATGAATAGAAGACCTGAAGGTAATGCACGAGTTGCACATGTAGATGAAGATGCACAGTCTAAGCATTCTGAAGATGCTGAAAGGGGAGAAACCCTAGTTGTTAGAAGAACTTTGTTGAATGAGGAGAGAGAACCCAATCAGAGGAAGAGTTTATTCCGCACAAGGTGCAAATGTGAAGGTAAGTGTTGTGATATTATTATTGACAGTGGAAGCACTGATAATCTTGTTTCAGAGGAGATGGTTGACAAGAAGAAAGCATCCACATCCATATCAGATTGCATGGTTGTAGAAGGACCATAGAGCTTTGGTCAATGAGCAGTGTTTAGTGAAGTTCAAGATTGCTGACTACCATGATGAGGTGTTGTGTGATATCATACTGATGGATGCATGTCATATACTATTAGGGAGGTTGTGGCAGTATGATAGGAGTGTTGTCCATGATGGCCATGCAAACACATATTCCCTAACCAAGGATGGAGTTTGTCATAGGTTGAAGCCTTTGAAGGAGGTGGAAGAAAAGGTATGTAGTACTGTTAGAATTTGCTTGGTAGATGGTAGGAAATTTTTGGAGGGTATGAAGCATGAGTGTCATTGCTTTGCATTGATTCCTAAGATTAGTCAAGAGAAATGTGAAGATGTACCTGTAGAAGTTTCAGATATGTTAGAAGAGTTCCAGGACATTATCTCTAATAATGTACCTGAAGGTTTACCACCAGTAAGGAAGATAAGTCATCAAATGGATTTGATACCAGGAGCCAGTTTACCAAACAAGGCAGCCCATAGAATGACCCCTGTAGATAATGAAGAGCTGAACAGACAAGTTCATGAGTTGTTGAGAAAGGGACTGATAAGGGAGAGCCTAAGTCCATGTGCGGTACCTGCAGTACTAGCACCAAAGAAGGATGGAGAATGGAGGATGTGTACAGACTCTTGAGCCATCAATAAGATAACAATCAAGTATAGATTTCCATTGCTAAGAATGGATAACATCATGGATTGTTTGAGTGGAGCCAAGTACTTCACGAAGATTGACCTGAAGAGTGGGTATCACCAGATCCGTATCAGAGAAGGAGATGAATGGAAGACAACCTTCAAGACAAAGGAAGGTTTGTATGAGTGGTTAGTCATGCCATTTGGGCTAACCAATGCACCGAGCACATTCATGCGGCTCATGAATGAGGTACTGAAAAAAAATTTGGGAAGTTTTGTTATTGTTTATTTGGATGATATTTTGATTTTAGTAAGACTTGGGATGATCATCTAATGCATATTAGAAGAGTTCTAGAGAAGTTGAGGGAAGAGAAGTTGCTAATTAATTTGAAGAAATGTAGTTTTGCAAAGAAGGAGTTGGTATACCTGGGATTTGTTGTCTCAGAGGAAGGTCTTAAGATGGACCCAGAAAAAGTAAGGGCTATCATTAAATGGCCTACGCCAAGGAGTGCAATGGAGGTAAGATCTTTTCATGGTTTAGCAAGTTTTTATAGAAAGTTTATCAGGAATTTTAGTAGAATTTGTGCACCCCTAACTGAGACAATGAGAGGGGATAGAAAAGAGTTTAGATGGACTAAAGGAGCAAACAAGAGCTTTGACACATTGAAGCAGAAAGTCATAGAACAACCTGTTTTGGCACTTCCAGATTTTAATAAGGTATTTCAGGTAGATTGTGATGCTAGCGGTAGTGGTATAGGAGCTGTTTTGAGCCAAGAAGGTAAGCCCATTACCTATTTTAGTGAGAAGCTTAATGATGCCAAGAAAAAGTACTATGTTTATGATCAAGAGTTTTATGCAATAGTCCAGGCTTTGAAGAAATGGAGAAATTATTTGTTGCCAAAAGAGTTTGTTTTATATACTGATCATCAGGCTTTGCAGTATCTTAATAGTCAAGGAAAGTTAAATCAAAGGCACTTAAAATGGGTTGAGTTTTTGCAGAGTTATACTTTTGTTTTGAAGCACAGGAGTGGGAAGTCCAATAGGGTTGTAGATGCCTTGAGCAGAAGGTGAAATTTGTTGACAGTAATGAAGATAGAGGTTGTTGGGTTTGATGAACTCAAAAGTTTGTATCCTGAAGATCCAAATTTTGCAGAGGCTTGGAAAGCTTGTTTGGAACCTGTTACTTTGGATAGAACAAAATGGTTGGATTTCATAATCCAAGATGGCATGTTGTTTAGAGGAAGCCAATTGTGCATTCCAAGGAGTTCCATGAGAGAGAACCTAATTAAGGAGAAGCATAGTGGGGGGTTAGCTGGACACTTTGGTCGAGATAAGACCATTGCCATTGTCGGTGAAAATTATTATTGGCCGCAGTTGCAACAGGATGTGAGGAAATTTGTGCAGAGTTGTAGAGTGTGTTAGATGGCAAAAGGAACAAGTCAAGATACAGGGTTGTATCAACCATTACCTGTACCGGAGAAGCCATGGGATGATATTAGCATGGATTTTGTTCTTGGTTTACCAAGGACATAGAGAGGACATGATTCTATTTTTGTGGTGGTGGACAAATTCTCAAAAATGGCACATTTTATTCCTTGTAAGAAGACTAATGATGCTGTTCATATTGCAGAGTTATTTTTTAGGGAAGTGGTGAGACTACATGGTCTACCAAAAAGCATAGTTTCAGACTGAGATACCAAGTTTGTTGGTTATTTTTGGAGGAGATTGTGGAAGAAGTTGAAGATAGACTTGAAGTTCAGTTCTGCACACCATCCACAGACTGATGGACAAACAGAAGTGGTGAATAGGAGTTTGGGTAACCTACTACGATGCTTAGTAGGAGATAAGCCCAAGGGATGGGATTCAATTTTACCACAAGCGGAATTTACCTACAACAATTCTGTCAATAGGAGTACTGGTAAATCACCATTCCAGATTGTATATGGGAATAGCCCGAGAAATGCTTCTGAGTTAAGGAAGCTGGACAATGGAGAAAAGACAAGTGCTGAAGTCGAAGACTTTGTAGAACATTTGAAGAAATTGCATGAAGAAGTGAGAAAGCACATTAATAAGATGAATATTCAGTACAAGGCTAAGGCAGATCAGAAGAGGAGGTATAAGGAGTTCCAGATGGGAGATGAAGTCATGGTTCACTTGAGAAAGAAAGGTTCCCAGTTGGAACATATACAATAAATTGAAAATGAAGAGATTTGGACCATACAGAATCATGAAGAAGCATGATTCAGGAAATGCATATGAGGTAGAGCTGCTGAGTGGGATCAATATTTCTCCTGTTTTCAACTTTGCTGATTTATTAGAATATCATGAAGGTGGAACAGAGGATGGACCAACAGAAGTGCAGTGGAGTATTCTGGCATCTACTTCAATAGAGGAGATAGAAGAGATTTTGGATAGCCATGTGGGAAGGAGCACTCAGAACAAGCAATACGAAGAATATCTAGTGAAATGGAAAGGAAGGCCTATTGAAGATTCTTCTTGGTTGTCTAAGGCAGAGGTTGACCATTTAGGTTTTCCTCACACAAACACTTGAGACGTGATAGGGTCACTTCTCAAATTACCCTGGGTGTCTGATGCAGGACCATCCTGAGGTGTAAGGGCAATCTTGCATCACCCAAAAAGAAGTTAATTCAAAACCATTGTAGTTGTTCTCATTTCTTCCCATAATTAGTGTTTTTGGCTCCATAATATCCAGAATAATAATGTAGGACTTTCAATTTTTCCAAAACTGCTAAAAATAGCGACTTGCCTATTTAGGAAAGTGTACCTGCTATTTTTAGAAAGTTTGCATTTGGGCATGTAATGAAGCAAAAACTTCCAGAAAGTTACATAATGGAAATATAAGACCTTTGGAGAAGGAATCAGGTAAAGATCATTTGTGAGTTGAAAAATATTAAAGTTTTTGTTTTCTGAAAAGCCCCTGAAAATTTACGGAACGAGATATGAGGCACTAAAACTTCTCATAACATCTCAAAAAGTTGACAAAAATCCATTTACAAATTTTTGGTGTGATATTTTACATCACAAGCTTTCCGGTGCTTAAAACGGTTCGTCAATCAAACCCCCGGATCAAAAATTATGCTTCCCGGAAGTTGACCTACTTTTGGAGGGAGTTGCAAAATTCAAAATTTAGCTGGAGGCCGCCAAAAAGTGCTATTTATGACTATTTTGGGAACCCTGGGTAGTGGTAGAGTCAAGGAGGCTAGTGTGGAGTCAAGAATAGGTGGGAAAACAGAAACCCTAGCTGATTTGGGGTTATAGAAGGCTGAAGATTCTAGAGTCTTGAGGTTGGGAAAGCTGTAATATATTGCAGCTAGTAGAGGATTTATCCTCTGATTGTAATTAAGCTTCTGTAATGTAATGAGTTGCCCAGTTCAATAAAAGAAACTTCTATTTGCTGTGTTCAATATCTGTTATTGTGTGTTTTGTGATTTACCCCCTTCATCAACATCATAACCCCATATGTACCCAATGCAGTCATGGCTCTATCCCATTCACTAGTCATCCCCTGTAGCTGATGTACAGTCGTATCCCTCTCTACCCATAGACCATCTCTCTCTACTCTAATCACCTGCACCTGATGTATCGCAATATCTTGCTCTAACCTCATCATCTGCTCACTCTGTCTATCCGCATCTCTCTCTCCTGTCACCCTAGCAAGTGCACCATCATCCTGTCCATCCCTAGCTTGTGCTCTCAACTGTAACTAAGATTGGTATGTCTGAGCCTAAGCCCTAGCATGTCGCAAGCCAATCACTTCCTAGTGTCTATCTAACTCCACCCTCCTCAACCTCATCTGTTCTCACTGCCTCCATCTTCTCTCCTCTCTGATCCTCCACCGCAGCTGCTGAATCCCAACATCATCACCTACTAATATCTGCCCCTGAGGCTGTGCAAGTATCTCAAACTGTCTTGGCATCTATCCATGTACCTGTATCCTTGGCACTACTGGTACAATATCCTATGCTAGTGGAGCCTATCATCGCCTCCTCCTAACTGGTCTCTCCATCCCTATCTCCCCTATCTCTCCATCTTGCATCAACTGTGTCGGTCTCACTATCACCTAGTATGCATCATAATCTAGTAGTGTGCTTGGATCTGTAGGACCCTGTCCCCACTGCCATACAACTGGCTGTAGTCCCTCTCTCTTTGCCAAAGCCATGTCAACCACAACCCCTAGCCCCCAATCAAACACCTCTTGTCTAGTCCTCCCAAAAATGGTATCACCAACTGCTACTGCCTATGGTAACCCAAACTGCCTCAAAACCCTCTCTAACAAATAGCGCTCTATAATGTATATGCTGCATCCAAAAATATATCTCATCTACCTAGCATAGATAAGCTCAGCATCCTCCTCATCCCATCTCTCACATCCTGGCCATGGCCTCCATATGAAGCTATCTACCTCATCTAATCTCCTCCACTAGTACACCACTCCTCTGCACTGTCGGTATGTCAAATCTCCTCTATATATCCTAGCATAAGGCTCTCTTGCTGCTCTAGCCACCCATCCCTCTAGTCTCGTCACTGGAATATGTTCATAAGCCCATACATGCAAAACTATAACTCCTGCAGACATACTCGCTCTAAAAATATATGTACAATCATGCAAGAAATGATAGATTTGTCCAAGTACACTCCGCCCATGTATATCTCATACCATAGGAGAACATCCCCTCCATCACTGTCCCCCATCCTACTGGAAAGCCTCTCACTTGTCTATCTCCCACTAGCCATCTGATAATAGCCACTACCACTCGCTTCAGTCTGTCACATAGCTCCTCCATCCTCACCATAGGAATCTCTGAGCCCTCTACTCCAATGCCTGGTGTCCCAAACAATCTCTTGAATGTAGTTGGACCCATATCTAGATCATAATCTACTTGATCCCCATCTATAGGAATCCGCAGAATCTGAAACACATCCTCTAGTGTGATCGTAGCCTCTCCTGTCGGCAACAAGAAAGAACTATGCTCGCCCATCCATCACTTCACCATCACCATCATCAATCCTAGATGTGCATGTACCAGCTCCAATCTTGACACATGCTCTAACCTGAGGATCTCAAACACTAGTCGCTCCTCTACATCCAGCAATCTCACTAACCACAAATCCCTAGGATGTGGCTCTCATGATAACAAAGGCGGTAGTATATCCTACATTATTTCATTCATCATGTCAATCCCTTGCGCTACTTAAATGTTATAAAAATTTGATCGTTTATTTCTATCCTAGCTTTTATCTACCATAAGCAATTCATTTTTCCATATGCGCCTATCTGCTGATCAAAAGTGACCTCTTTTACCATCTACATTTATATCTCGCTCAAAAGTGACCTATTTTGCCTATGCAATCACTACTGGACTATATGCAAGTTGAAGCTCTACATGTGTTTATCTTTCGCCTACAAGCACGCTACATCTCATAAGCAAGCATTTTTTCTTTCTAAGAGAGCTAAACCTATGCATGTGCCCACTTTTAGCCCATAAGTGACTTTTTTATATCTATATGTGCATTTTGTCTATACATTTGCCTAGCCAACTGAAAGTGACCTATTCTTTCTATATGTGACCAAGCCGCGCCTAAAAGTGACCTGAACTACTGTAAGCAACCTGTTTTCCCTCACAAGCAACCTGAACTGCCTATCCTAAGACCTAGTCGCTTCTAGTGACATGTGTGCATTTCTGACACTTCTAGCCTATCAAAATCATGCTTTTAGCAACATTTTTGATACATATCAGTACATCTGATCCCTCTGGTCACCCATGTGTCTTCACTTGCTCGGCACGATGATCTCTGTGTGGAATCACCATCTTGATAACTCTCCAACTCTTGTCACACACCAACTCTAAGGAGCTTTAGATCTCTATAGCTTTCTAAGCACAAATGAGCCTATTTGCCTTTGCCGAACCTATTTATAGTCCTATCCAAACCCTAATTCTTCTATGCCAAAGCCTTTTTTCTTCTGCATCATCCCATTTTCTCCCACCCAACCCCCATTTTCTTTGTGTCAACTTTATTTCTAGCTTTTCATCTTATCGCGACCAACCCAACCCTTCCTGGTTAGTCTGGCTTACCTCTTGAGGGGGCATCACCTACCAGTTACTGTAGTGCCCCTCCGTTTTCACTTTGGTTGTGTCAAGTATGTTTGACATTTGGTTATTTGGTTTGGATTGTTCATTTGATGCTATTGGTTAATCATGGCATTAAAATAATATTAGTAGTCATTAAAACATTTTTGATAATTAAATAAATAGAAATGCCTTTATGTAAATTTAGTGTTGAAAATTTAAAAGGGTAAACCCAAATTTATAAATTATTATTTTAGGCCCCTATATTATTTATAGCACTATAGTTTATTAGCTATATAATTTGTTACATTTTCTAGAGGTTATTTTATATTATTGGTGAGTGAAACCTTATTTTATATAAGGAAACCTAATAAAATATAATGTTATTAAATATTACTTTAGGATACCTAATTATAATTGCTTGAGGACAAGCAATCTTGAGTGGGGAGGGTTGTCATGTCCCTATAATGATTTATAATTGAATTGTTTATTTAAATAATAAGTTAGCCTTATATAAACTAAATATATAATATATTTATTTAAAACATATTATTAATATGTATTATTTAATAAATAATATTATAAATTTAATATAATTTAAATATTATAAAATATATGAAATATATATATTTATATTTTAATTAACTAGATATATTATAAATATAAATATTTTAATATAATATTTATGTGAGTAATTAATAAGATATATTATTATATATAAAAATAAATATTATGAAGAGTCTTACCTATTAAAGTTAGAAAGTAAAGTAATTTAGAAAGTAAAGTAATTTGGAATAAGACGAGTAATACGGTTAAACAAAAGGTTAAATTCAAAATAAAATCATATAAAAATAAAAGTCTAATAAGACAAACATTATCCCACCATATTATATGCTTGGAAATAAAATAAAATAAAAGAGCTCCCGTACTTAATAACAAAAGTATTTATTTATACTATATATATTATATAAATAATGTACTTTAAAAAGATTAAGGGGAGGTCGAAGGAAGATATTTATAAGTGCAGCACATTAATAAATAATATATTATAAATATATCTAATAATATAAATACAAATATTATTATTATTATTATCTTATATTGTAATATGATTATAAATAATATATCATTTATTATAATGATATAATATAAATACAAATAAGGTAAATAAATAATAATAAACATCTTTTAACCTATCCTCTTATGATAAGAGAGTTACGTATGGTTAGAACTAGTTTTACCACAAAAGGGAATTAATATAAAGTAATAAAAATAATAAGAGACATACCTCTTCGAACATATCCCTTGAAAAGGAAATGATCATCGAAAGAATAAAGTAATAAAAAGAAATAAATAAACAGTTGTGAATTCAATAAAGGTAATAAAGAAGAAACATCATTTGAATTCATCAAAGACACAACAAGAAAATATCACAAGGAAAACACGAGGGCAGCCAAGGAAAAGGATCATGGGGAGAAAATATAAAAAGAGTATGGGATAAATACATATATTTAGATCTACATTCTATAACAGCAATACAATAAAGACTATATTACCATAGCATAGGTAAGGAATCCCAGGTAAAGCAAGTAAGTATTTATATTTACTTATTCAATTTATGATTTGTAAGAATTTATAATTACTTGTTCAATTTATAACTTGAAAGATATAAATAATAAGGTTATTAAGTAGAAATCAATATATGTGATATGTACATTTATGTCTGAAATTTATATTTTAAATATGTATCTTGTATGATTTGAATTCATAAGTTGTTAATAAATGACGTATGAGAGATAACAAGTATGTATGGGCATTGGTTGACAAACTAAGGAATAATATTAATGGACCTATAGGATTGAGATGACATCACCTACCTAACGAATCTTCTTTCACAAGGTGGAAGGTGAGGTTAATAAGAGGCCTAAGGATTATCTCACCCGAGAAGAATCATGATGTATGGAAAAATGAATTTACGAAATGGTAAATAGTATATGGTTATGTTTATGATTATCATCAAGATTAAAAGGAAATGAAAAATGGAATACTAATGTTCTCTTTTGGTAAGTTGAAATTGTTTGCAAGGGTGCAAAAATTTTGGCTTGCTAGAAGGGGACATTACAGTTACACTAGGGCATAACCTTGTTTATCAAAGGCATATTGTATCTTCTTTGACACAACGCTCTAACGAACATTGTATCAAAGAGGGGCAAAATGTAGACACCCAAAATTGACTCATTATCATTAGCATTCAAACATTGTATTATATATCATCTACATTTGTCTAACACACTTGAACAATATCCCTAATACATCTATTTCTTCTATTAATTAAATAAATTTATATTTATTTAATTAATTCATTACCTATTTCTTCTAAGCTATAATTAAACAATCTTTAATTATTTAATTATCTTCATTCTATCTATTTTTAATTAAATAAATTTTATTTATTTAATTAAAAATTCCTTTCATAAACCCACTTTCCAATTAATTAAATAAGTTTTATTTATTTAATTAATTTATCTTATCATTTATCTCATGAGCTGATATGTGTGCCTCTTTCATTTAAAAAAGATAAGTGGTACTACATCCTTTTATTTAATATCTTTCACATGTAGTACTTTTTAATGTACACAAGCACACATAAGCCCTATCTTCTCTCCACTTGTCATCTTCATATTCACCTATGTCTATCTTTTAATCTTAGCCATCCACATAGCCACCGAATCTCCACCGTTGATTGATTTTGGTTGAGTTCTATATAAACACCCTCTCATTCCATACTACATCTATCCAGCATTCATTTAGCATCTACATTATCATCCTAAGCATATTAAGCACTTGAGAATCCATAGCATCTATTGAGCTTATCATCATTATCATTCATCCATCATGGTAGCTTTTATCTTCATAATTGTTCATTGTTGAAGAAGAAATCTGCATCATAAACAAGGAATCACACAATCTAGGTGATATTGTGCTTAAATTACATGCTTTTAGTTTCATTTGTATTAGATTCTTTGATGATGGTAGGGTTAGGTTTTCATGGTTATGCTTGATCTTATTAACCTATTTTTTTACCTATCACAGCTATGATGGGGACATGATTATTTTCTTTTTTTATTGTTTGTGGATCAATCTTTAGTAATGTAAAGCCTTGTCTAATGACATGATCAGAAAAAGATCATCGAGGACATCAGAGGTCTAACATGAAAGGGGGCAATCCTTGTCTATTGATACACAAGAAATACTCAGGTCATCTCAGTTTAATTATACCTCGACGTTTGTATTAACTTGCTAAATCAAAATCCATGTAAGCGATACTCAGGTCATCTCAGTTCAATTATACCTAGATGCTTGTATTTTCTTACAACATTTTAAAAAAGCTCAATGATGAAACAAGCACTTCAAAATACTTGCAGTATCAAGATGACAAATATCCATATCTATATCCATAATGTATCCAATTATCCATATCCATAACATATCTAATTGCATTTCATATCCATATCCATAATGTATCCAATTGCATCTCATATCCGTATCCATATCCATTTGCATTTTGCATACCATCCATTCAATAAAGATTCTGTGCAGAGTATCAAACAAAATCTTGTGATTCCTTCTATCGATTCATTCTTTCAAATCCAAATTTCTATCTATCAACTCTTCTTTCATCCTTGTGTAGTCAATCCTAGCCGTGATCAAAATGCAAGTCCATCCTTAATCCATACCAATCGATTCAAGTCAATCTTGTCAAATGATCCAATCACAATCAATGGTCTTGATCCTAGTCTTGTTGTAAACCAACTCAGTCAGTCATCAATATCAGTGGGATATACATTTCCCATGCCTATCGTGTTGCTCTAGGGATCTATCATTCCCTACCATGACAACACTATCCTTTGTGTTTCTCTAGGGACCTATCGTTCCCCGCCATGACAACACTATCCATTTATGTTGCTCTAGGGATCTATTGTTCCCCTCCATGACAACGCTGTGGTATATCGTTATCAGTTCATCATTGGTTTACCACTTGACAGGGGCAATCCCTTGTTTGTTCTTGTATCATTTGTACATACTTGCTTACTTGCTTGTGTGTGTTATCATTCTATCTTGCATCATGTATCATTCAGCTCTTTCTTCAACCATTTTCTTCACCCTAACCTTGTTCTTCAACCATCTTCATTGTGAGATTGTCTGTCTCATGCCCTCGAAACTCTCTCCCCGTCCAATCTCCTGAGGGGGCATCCTCATCATATCTTTCCATTACCATCTTTTTCTTCTATCCATACCTTAGCTTCTTTGAAATGATGTTACTCGACACAAATCTCATCAGCTCAAACATCACATCAAAGAGGGGCAAAATGTATACGCCTAAAATTGACACGACTCGGTCTAAATAAATATTCTTAATATTTATTTCATTCTAATTCCTCTATCAATAAATAAATAAAAAAATTTATTTATTTGATTCATATTTCTCTAAATTAATTGAATATCAAAATATTTAATTACCTCTGCTAAAGTCAAAATTAAATAAAATCCTTTATTTAATTTAATTCTTCCAAACAATTAAATAATTCTTAATTATTTAATTAAGTCAAATTCTTCTTCTAAATTTAAATAAATCAATCAAATTTATTTAAATTCTTTCAATCTCTAAAAATAAAATACAATCAAATATTTTATTTATTCTTCCAAATCATGCACAAACAATTAAATGAATTTATTTATTTAATTTATTTTCTTATCTTCTAAATTCCTCAAAATCTTCCAAATCTTCTAAAAATAAGTCTTCTTCTTCATGCACACAAAATTAAATAATTTATTATTTAATTTCTCTCAAATCATGCAAAAGCAAATCACAAGTTGAGTTAACTGACTCAATCAACCTTGTTTTTATCAGTAACTCTTAAATTAGAAAAAAAACATTCTAATTTATGAAAGCATATCTTATCTTTTATAAAAGAAAGTAGTTAACTCAAACAAAATAGCTTTTGTGTGACACTTGTCTTCTTTCTATTCACACACATTCTCTCAAGGTTTCTATACCGTTGATCTTCTCTCTCACAAGTCTATAAATTGAACCCTCTTCTTCCATTTCATTCATCTAAGCTTTCAGTACCCTTACTCTGCAGGAATTACAGTGCACCTTTGGCGCCCAAGTCATTCCATTTTCTTGTGATCAACTCGTTACCATGCCATTACCATTGTTGTGAAGCTCATCTTCATTGCAATAAACTATCATAGCCATTCCCACTTGACATCTTGGAATAGCAAGGAAGTGCACCTTCTGAGGATCATATTCATACACAAGATCATTTGGGATAGGCAATCAATGGAAGCCATGAAGTGAAGAGGTTTGTAAAGGTTTGAAGTTCTTTGTTTGATTGATTTCTTTGTTTCTTATTTCATTGAGTTATTGGGTATTGTTGATATATAATATTAATTATTCATTTACACCAATTTTTCCATAACAAAAACTATGCTAAATACTCCCTCAAGAACTATACAAAGAGATCATCCTGAAGAGCAGATTATTGGGAAAAAAGATGCAAGACTACAAACTAGAAGAAGACTTTCTAAATCAAATGACCAAGCTAATGTTTTCTTGTTATCTACAATAGAGCCAAAAAATTAAATAGAGGCTAGAAAAGATTAGTGTTGGATCAAGGCCATGAAGGAAGAACTAAGTCAAATTGAGAAGAACAAAACTTGGGAACTAGTTCCTAGGCTTGAAGACAAGAATATCATTAGAGTCAAATGGGTATTTAGGATCAAATTAGATGAAAATGGTAAGGTTGTTAGTAATAAAGCAAGACTTGTTTATAAAGGATACTCTTAGGTTGAGGGTATTGACTTTGAAGATACATTTGCACCTGTGGCTAGACTTGAGGCCATAAGAATGTTTTTAGCCTTCTCTATCTATAAGAACTTTAAAGTGTACCAGATGGATGTGAAATTGGATTTTCTGAATGGGAACCTAGAAGAAGAAGTCTATATGGAGCAACTTGAAGGTTTTTAGTGTGAAGGAGGACATCATTACTTTTATATATTAAAAAAGGCCTTGTATGGTTTGAAGCAAGCCCCTAGAGCATGGTACTCTTGGTTGGACAAGTATTTGCAAGAGAAAGGATTCACTAGACGTGGAGTAGATAGAAATCTATATTTCAAATCAAAGGGTGAGTACTTACTAGTTGTTGTAGCTTATGTGGATGACAACATATTTGGTAGTAGTGATGATGATATGTGTAAAACTTTTCCTGACCTCATGAAATCAAAATTTGAAATGTCTATGCTTGGAGAGATGTCCTTCTTTCTTGAATTGTAGGTTTCACAACTTGACAAAGGTATCTTCATTTCCCAAACAAAGTATGCAAAGGAGATGCTTAAAAGGTTTCAAATGGATGAATGCAAATTATTTAGTACTCCCATGATAACCAGTTGCAAGTTGAGCAAGGTTGATGATTCACCTGATGCAGACCAAACTATGTACAAGTCTATGATAGGTAGTCTATTATATTTAACAGCCTCTAGGCATGATATCATGTAGGCAGTGTGTTTGGTAGCAAGATTTCAATCATCTTCCAAAGAATCTCATGTGAATGTAGTGAAAAGAATCTTTAGATACCTCAAAGGCACATTAGACTATGGTTTATGGTATCCTAGAAATGATGACTTCACATTAATTTCCTATACTAATGTAGATTGGGTAGGGTGCATTGATGATAGGAAAAGTACTAGTGGTGGAGCCTTTTTCTTAGGTGGCAGATTTGTGTCATGGCATAGTAAGAAATAGGAGTCAGTGTCTTTGTCAACTGCAAAGGTAGAATACATTGTTGCTACCTCATGTTGTACCCAAGTTCTTTGGATGGTGCAAACACTTAAAGACATCAAGGAAGAAGTGCCTAAGCCTATTTCAATTCTGTGTGATAACACTAGTGCTATAAACATTTCCAAAAATCATGTTATGCACTCAAGAACTGAGCATATTGCTATTAAATATCACTTCTTGAGAGAGAAAATCATAGCAAATGAAGTTACACTAGACTATGTTGCTACTAAGGACCAAGTGGCAGTTATGTTTACCAAGCCTTTAGCCAAGGATGTTTTTGAGCACTTAAGACAGAGGTTGGGTGTTCACTCATTTTCTTCTATCAACTAACTCAAGGGTTCTGGCATAGTTTTAGGGGGAGCTTATGATCTCATTTCTATATCTTTGAAACTAGGACTGTGTATGTTGATGCCTTTTCTCTTTCTGTCAGGACAGTATGAGTTTACCTTTTATCCTTATATCAAGCATATTAATAGTGTATTATGTCATTAGCAATGGTTCATGACAATATTGTGTATTATAGTGTTGCAGTGTTGGTTTACAATCATTAGAAATGGTTCTTGGGATCCATGTTTCTATGGCACACTTAGCCCTATTTGTGTATGATGGTTCAATGTCATATACAATTTATGCACATGTCAGTGACAGTGTGACAAGACTACATGACAGTAGTGCCTAGGATCACCCTTTGTCATTGATGTCAAAGGGGGAGTAAGGGCACATAGTTTATGGCATCACATAGCAGTATATATTTGGATCAAGATTAGGATGACATGTTTCAGTATTGAATCAAGTAGTTTTAGGTGTTTCAGTATTGAATCAAGTAGTTTCATTATATGATCAGTGTATGATTGATCTGTGTGTTACATAGTCAACAATAACAACATAACTTGCCGAGGGAAATCAGGATGACATGGCAGTCAAAGTTTGATATATATTATGGCATCAACATGACATGACCATCAGTGTCCAATGTTCAACCAGTTTTCTAAAAATGACAATGTCAGATAGGGGGAGCTGACAAAGTGCATTTGTTGTAAAGGTAAGTGCAATGGTTGTATATGTTGACATCAATGCCAAAGGGGGAGTTTGTTGGCATTATTTTTTCATTGATGTTAGAGGTATTCTTGTCAATATTATTAACACACAGAGCATCTTCTACTAGAGCAACTCTATCTCAGATCTACTAAAGTTGTTTTGGAATTACTTTATGTCTATATCTAGGTTTGTTTGTTTCAATATCAAAGGAATTCCTATATTATATCATCATCATGACATCATTTATTTTATCCTCTGCACCAAAGGTTGTTTGCAGAAGATAAGAATCACATTTCAAATCAATGATCCTTGATGGCATATTAGGGTTTGATAAAGTTTGGAGTCCTAAACTCTAAATTCATAAAACACTAAGGACCTCCTAAAACCCTAAGGACTTAAAAGCAAAGTTATTTTTGTGATGGGCTATGTTTTTGTTTTAATTCATCGATGACTTATTATCACCAGACACCTATGACTTAAGTGATAACTTAAGTCACCTTCATCATATAATGACCGGCCCTGCAACCTAGCGGTGACTGGTAGGACCAAAGAAAAGGTTTGTAAATTGGTACCAATATGTTCATCGATAGTGGTTATTAAATTTGTCAACAACGTGAAATATATCATCAACGGTGAACAAATAAACCTTTAATGGTTACCTCCCTGAGTATGGTGTTTGATAGGAAGTTACTCATATTAACTATTTGGTATCAGTTTAAATGGTTTTGTTAACTGTTTCATGTGTAAGGGTTTTAGAAACTTAAAAAATCTGAAAGGGAGATGTTCTCGATAGATAAAAATATTTTACAGTAGAGTGATATGATGAATCAAGTATATATTTTTGTGGAGGGTGGATGGTGAAATACTTGTAGAATCATTCATTCTTTATGATGGTAAAAGAGGGAAGGGCTATTTGATGTCCAAACTTAGGATGAAGAGTATTATCTTAGCAAAGTGATAAGTAAGAAAAGTTTTGTTGCAAAAGTTATATTTGATTTTTTTATGCCATTGTAAATAGAGTAGTACTCTGTAAATTTATTATCTTTTATGATTGGAGTTGGTGCTCTTGATTTGATTGGAGTTGGTGCTCCTGAATGTTTAGAGTTGGTGCCCTTGATTGAGTAAGGAATTGATGTTCCTCTTAGAAGTGTAATTAGTGAGATTCTTGTCAGTGCGACATACAGTATAACAGTAATAAATTTCTTTTGTGAGATTGAATTGGACAAATAAACCCAATCAACTCTTCACATAGTGGTTTTTTTCCCTTTTTAGGGTTTTCCACATACATCCTTGTGTTATGATGTGTTTCATGTGATTCTTTTGTTTTCTAACTGCTTTGGTATTTTGACATAGTAGTTTTTACAAGAATTCAAATTATTAGAAAAACTAGATTGATATACCACTAATTCACCCCCCCTCTTAGTGGTCTATTGTATTCCAACAAGCTCTACTCTAGTTGTGAGAGATCTGCCAAGAATTAAAAATCCTATCAATGCATTTTGCAAGGAATGTCAAATTGGGAAGAAAACAAGAAAGAACTTCAAAATCAAAGAATATTCTACCATAGGACCCTTGGAGTTGGTACATACAGATCTATGTGGACCTACAAGAATAGGAAGTTTTCAAGGTGATAGGTATTTCATGTTGTTAATTGATGGTGTTGCAAGGTGTGTACCCTTGGTCTCCTTGTATTGTGTAGTGCAACGTTTGGGTTCATGACAAGGCTTACCCACCTCTAGTGGATTCATTAACTCTGGAAGTTGTATCGAGCATTAATCAGTCAATCATTTGGTGCAACAACAATCGTCTTGCTAACAATTGGTATCAGAGCATGGGTCACAGGTTCAAACCCCTCACTTGTGTTAGGGGGGATTATTGCAAGGTCTGTGCCCTTGGTCTCCTTATGCTATGCAGTGTGGCTCTTGGGTTTGTGACAAGGCTTAACTGCCTCCCGTGGATTCATTAACTCTAGCAATTGTATTAGGAATTAATAGGTTGATCTTTTGGTGCAATAGAAACTTACAGATGATTACTCTAGAATGACTTAGGTAACCTTTCTCAAATAAAAATTAGAACTTCTAGATAAGTTTAAAGCATTTAAAGTTATGGTTGAGAATGAAATAGATATAAAAATCAAGTGCTTGAGGTCTGACAGAGGTGGTGAGTTCACCTGCAATGAGTTTAACTATTTTTGTGAAGATCATGGAATAAAAAGGCATTTGTCAACTCCTAGGACTCTTCAACAGAATGGAGTTGTGGATAGAAGAATAGGATAGTTTAGGAAGCAACAAGGACAATGTTGAAAGAAGAAAATCTACTAGATATCTATTGGAAAGAAGCTATTCACACTATAGTATACATACAAAACAAAGTGCAAGCAAGGGTCAACAGTTCAAAGACTCCATATGAACTGTGGTATGGAAGAACTCCAACCATTAAATATTTTAGAGTTTTTGGAAGCAAGTGCTATATTAGGAGAGATTAAGAAAGCTTGGGAAAGTTTGATACAAGATTAGATGAAGGAATCTTCCTTGGATATTTTACAAAGAGCAAGGCCTACATGCGCTACAACAAGAGGCTAAAGAAGTTAGTTGAAAGTACAAATGCCAAAGTGGATGAAGATCCACATCAAAGATTAGTGTTGATAGAAGGATATGAATCTGATGAGTTCTCTTGCAAATAAGAAGAAAGAGAAGAAGAAAAGGAAAAAGAGATGCAAGTTGATGAAGAAGATGCTCTGGAAAGGATTCCTAAGACTCCCAAGTATGTGCAGAAGAATCATTCTCAAGATCAAATTATTAGAGATAATAACAGAGGTGTATTGACAAAAAGGAAAATTGCTATGGCAAATGAATAGGTAAATTTGTACTTATTGTCTAAAATAGAACCTAAAACAATGACTGAAGCATGCAAAGATGAACACTAGATCAAAGCTATGGTAGAAGAATTGATATAGATTAAGAAGAATCAAACTTGGGAAATTGTCTCAAGACCAACAAACAAAAATGTGATAGGAACTAAATGGGTGTTCTGGAACAAAATGAATGAGAATGAGAAGTAGTCAGAAACAAGGCTAGGCATGTGTGTAAAGGCTACTCACAAGTGGAAGGAATAGATTTTGAAGAAACATTTACTCCGGTGGCAAGAATGGAGGCCATTAGAATGTTTTGGGCCTTTGCAACTCATAAGGAATTCAAAGTTTATTAGATGGATGTAAAATCTACATTCTTGAAAGGAGAATTGGAAGAAGAGGTATGCATTGAACAACCAAAAGGCTTTCAGTTATTAAATGATCCAAATATGGTATGCAAATTGAAGAAGGCATTGTATAGACTCAAATAGACTCCTAGAGCTTGGTATACAAGATTGGATAGATACTTGTTGTAGCAAGGATTCAAAAAGGGTACTGCAAATAGCAATTTGTACTTCAAAGTTGAAGAAGATCAAATCTTGATTGTGGTGGTATATGTTGATGATATAATCTTTGGAGGAAATGAAAGTATGTGCAAGAGATTTGTAGAGGATATGTAGAAAGAGTTTGAAATGTCAATGTGTGGGGAAATAAATTTCTTCCTTGGGTTACAAATTAGTCAATTAGAAAAAGGTATTTTCATTTCACATTCAAAGTATATCAAGGAAATGTTGAAGAAGTTCAGTAGTCATAAATAAGGCTAGGCTTGTGTGTAAAGGATACTCAAAAGTGGAAGGAATAGATTTTGAGGAAACATTTGCTCCGGTGACAAGAATGGAGGCCATTAGAATGTTTTTGGCCTTTGCAGCTCATAAGGAATTCAAAGTTTATTAGATGGATGTAAAATATGCATTCTTGAAAGGAGAATTGGAAGAAGATGTATACATTTAACAACCAGAAGGATTTCAGTTATCAGATGATCCAAATATGGCCTATAAATTGAAGAAGGCATTGTATAGACTCAAACAAGCTCCTAGAGCTTGGTATGCAAGATTGGATAGATACTTGTTGCAGCAAGGATTCAAAAAGGGTATTGCAGATAGAAATTTGTACTTCAAAGTTGAAGAACAAATCTTGATTGTGGTGGTATATGTTGATGATTTAATCTTTGGAGGAAATGAAGGTATGTGTAAGAGACTTGAAAAGGAGATGCAGAAAGAGTTTGAAATGTCAATGTGTGGGGAAATGAATTTCTTCCTTGGGTTACAAATTAGTCAATCAAAGAAAGGTATTTTCATTTCACAGTCAAAGTATATTAAGGAAATGTTGAAGAAGTTCAGTATGGAAGATTCTAAACCAGTATGTACTCCTATGGTTACTAGTTGTAAGTTGAGAAAGAATGATGAATCTCCCAAGATAGGTCAAAGCAAGTACAAATCAATGATTGGTGGATTACTATACCTAACTACTACCAAACCAAATATCATGCATGCAATTTGTCTTGTGGCTAGATTTCAAGAAGATCCTAGAGAGTCACATGTTATAATAATAAAAAGAATATTTAGATACTTGAAAGGCACTCTAGATTATGGCTTATGGTATCTTAAGGATATTAATTTCAAATTGAGTGCATATACAGATGCAGATTGAGCAAGATGTATAGATGATAGAAGTACAAGTGGTGGTGCTTTCTTTCTTGGAAGCATACTATTTTCATGGCTAAGTAATAAGCAAGATTCAATGTTATTATCTATTGCAAAGGTAGAGTACATTGTAGCAGCATCATGTTGTACACAGGTGTTCTAGATGAAACAGACATTGAAAGATATCAAAGTACCATATGATGAATACATTCCTATTTTGTGTGATAATACAAGTGCTATCAACATTTCAAAGAATCTGGTAATGCATTCAAGAACAAAGCATATTTCAATCCGGTATCACTTTATAAGAGAGAAGGTTGCAGAGAATGAGGTGAAGCTAGAGTATGTGCCTACAAAAGATCAAGTTGTAGATATTTTTACAAAGGCTCTTCCTAAAGATACTTTTGAATATCTCCAACAGAAGTTAGGGGTTAGTGCATCTATCTGGGAATCATTTCAAGACACATTCTTGGTCTTGGACTGATGCTGAAGGCTACTTCTCAAGGGGAGTAGGTAGTGGTATTGTTGGTTGGTGCAGCCAGATGGAGCATATTTTATGCCCCTAAGGGGGAGAGTGCAGAAAAGTGAGAACAGTAGAGAAAGAGCATATGCTTGCTAGTGTTTCAAGTGGTTTCAAAGTAATGTATGCAGTTGTCAAGGGAGGAGAGCAAAATAATTCAATACAGAAGATGAAAGTGTGAAGAGGAGATTTGGATTAGCCCTTTGCCATTGATGTCAAATGGGGAGAGTTAGAGTGGTCGTAAAACCATAGTGCAAGAAATTTGATGAAAGAGTAAAAGTTGTCCCAATTAGAGGAGTGTTGTTGGTTATAATGGTGTTGATTGCTCTTTTTGTTGATGGTTTTTTAGAGAGCTAGTGTTGTCATCAATTCCAAAGGGGGAGATTGTTGAAATCTTACTGGTGTTGTCATTGATGTCAACTTCTAGCATTAGTCCTCTATATGTAGAGTTTGTTGGAAGACTGGATTTAGTTAGAGCTTGTTGATATTGATGAATGTGTTATGATTTGATGTCAACCTCCACTAGTGGTTGTGGATACTGAGAAGGTGTTTTTAGTATTGATGATACAGATGGTTCACTTGGTTTCCAAGTGCTTTTGAGAAAATTTGAATAAAAATATGTGTAGTGTGATAGAGGTGTGTTCAGTATTGTGCTTCGCATTTCTTCATGGTTGAAGATATGCTTGTGTGGTTTGAAAGTGATGATCAAAGGTCTTCATAAGTGTTATATCTAGAGTTTCAAGTTATGGATCATGCAGCAGAAGAAGTTGTGTTCACCAGTGTGTGGACTGTGAAACAGGTTGTTTAGGAATTCTCTGCGTTAAGATTTCTTGTCTTGCAGATTTTAGAACATGCTAATATTGTTTGTATCTATCTTTCCTTGGAGTGGTTCATGTTTAGATGCTTTGCAAGGTTTGTTTCATAAGTTATTGTCTATGATAATTTGACTAGTTACACAAGATGGATGTGCTCCTCCATTGTATATGGTTGCAGCAGAGTTGTGGGATATTATGTTGATACTATAATATTCTGGGAAGATGTATGGATATTATGGAGTGTTTCCTTGTGGTCTGAATGTCATTTTTGGATTTGGAGAGGATTGTATGTGGTTCCTTGCAGTGTTAGTTTAGGTTTGGTTAACCTGGCATGCTAGCGCTATTTGCGAAGGTACCTCATGGATTGTGGATGTGATGAGTAACATGGTGATATAGATTTGGGTCCCATTTAACCCTTGATGTGGTCTGCCTTCACTTCTATCCACTATGGAAGTGTTTGATGTCAACCTATTTTATTGTGGCATGTTTGAGGTGCATATGTTTCATTAAGGCTGACTTGAAGATGTTTTTCAAGTTGTAGATAGTATAAATGCAAGATGAAGTTTGAGTAAAGTGTGAGATGTGTGCAAGATGCGAATATAATTAAATGTGGTGACTTGCATATTAGCTTAAATGCTTATGACTTCTGGATGTAGTGAGCAGAAGGTGTCTACATTTCAGTCTGCTTAAAGTTACTGGAGGCAGTGAGCCAAAAGTTGCAGGTGGCAAAAGGTTGTAGTGGTGGATTTATCCTATTGTATCAAGATAGTGAATCTCTTTGTAACAGTCTTTTTCTATTCTTCTTTCTTCTGGCAGTGAGCTTGTTGTATTTCAATGTTGCTATTCATATATATGTGAGCTAATACTCACCGTGGTTTTTCCCTTCTTGGGTTTTCCATGTAAATTTGGTGTTCTTGTGTGTTTGGATGTGTTTGCATTGTTGTTTCATATGTTTACATTCTACTAATGCATAATAAGAGTTTGAAGGTTTATAAATGTTAGAATAGTATTAAGGGTTTAATGTTTTAATGTACAACTAATTCACACTCCACCTCTTAGTTATCATGTGCATCTAACAGGAGGGAGAATCCTCTTCCCAAAAAAAACAAATGTTTTCGTTTACTTAGGGTAGTTGTCCTTAATCCTAACCATTTCCGTTTCTAATGCTCTAAAAAAATTAAAACAATCCAAAGATTTATTAAAGTTTTCAAAGAAAAAGATAACTCAAGTTTATTTTAATTAATAGAAATATATATATATATATATATATATATATATATAATCATTTAAGAACTTAAGGTTTAATTTTAACATTAATACATTAAAATATAATTAAAGTATATCTTTTTTGTATTAATGAAAATAATTGATGACTATATAGAGAGAGATACATGGCATGTCAATATTGCATTCAATGAAGGGACAACGACAAGACCAACAACCCAGGTACCTTATCTCATTTACTCTGTTCTATGCAAAAGTTGTAATTGAATTCTCTAATTTAATGAACTAGACCAAAAAAGTATGTGAAATAGGGTTCCCAAGGATCTGCAATAGATTCCTCAAGAAAATAATTTTCCCTCAAAGTGTGAAATCTTCAAACCATTGCCAACATCATTGAGTTTACAGTGATTGGTTCCTAACAATAGCAACTCAAGATTCAATACAAGGTGTGGATATTTGAACAAATCTTTCACTGACTCATTCATAATCCTCAACAGGACTAAACACATCATTACAATATTTGTCTAGTGAAAGAAAGGACCAACCATGAACTAACCCAGTTAAGTGCTCACTAAACAAAATCTACGTACACTACAATTAAACTCTCAGAAGATGCAATTCTAACTACATGCTTCTAAGTGAGCTAAATAGATTCCTTCATACCATGTCACTTACAAACAACTAAATCCTTCTCCCCAATCTCCCCAATGATACACTCTCTTTTACCTAAGAGAGCATTAGTAGTTCTTGTCGCTTTTACAAAAATTAAATGCATGATTAGTCATCATCAAATCAACACCAATAATAATTTCATAAATGATTAAACAATACTCTAACCATTTCAATTAAATTCAAAGATAATTGTCATACTCATTTATTAATATTAAATGGACTAAACAGACAAGGTGTGACATTGTTCCCCACTAAGGATGATTATTCTTCCGATGACTATAGTATGAAGAGATAATTATCATATTTTTAAGCATTCAAAACCAAATTTTATTTCATATCATAAATATTGCAATATTAGGAAGTCTCATATTTCTTCATACCTGTGTTAACCATACCTTTTCTAGTTTTGGATACTTGACCATGTTACCAAGAGCTCTTGAATGTACCTGGCATGGTCCTTATGTCTGGTCATCCATCAAACACTCAAACAAATGTCATCTCATTAGTATTAAATTAATAATTCGTGAGAAACTACAATATTGGATCATATCAACATCCTTCATCATTAGATGCAAAAGAATTCAAATATTATCTAGTCATATAGATAATAATATCATTAAGTTCAACCACAACTTGATCATTCATCATTCATGATTAAACAAAAATACTCATACTTCCAATTTAAAATATTATAATTTTATTTGACATCACAAATTAATCAAAATATAGGAATAAGTTGCATATAATTGGATTTCCAGTCCAAAAAATTAATAAAATATACTAAAAAAGGTTTTGCAGATGCATCTACTAAGATTCCCTCTACACTCTAATTTAGAGATCATGATTTTTTTACTTATCTCTTCAATTGTTATACAACCAGTTATCATGTCAATCTATGCCTTTGTTAATCTTATAGGTTTCAAAGGTACAATACAATGCATTAGTCAAATCTCACTAACATAAGTTTAACATTGATGCACTCCACCTCAGTCGTTAGAGAAGAGAGAATCTACGCAATGCATTCCCCTAACATCCAACGTCTAATCTAATGTAGATGATTTTAGGAAGCATAATATTGCAGGGAATAACAAATGATTAAAGTAAAACAATATTCATTTACTAGGCTTGGCCATGTACTTGCAAGTAGTTCTACATTGTCTCATTTATCATAAGATCCATATTCTCTTACCTTTATTTGATTTTCCATATTGGTATTGTCTTTGGTTCAACATATCCTATTCTATGACCACGGCAATTTATCAATCAATTAAAGTGTTCCACAATTTTATTTGTTAGATTTAATGGTGTTCATCTTCCCTCAAGTGAGAGACAAACTATCTTGTTAAGGTCTATGAGAAATTATACACATTGACACTCATAGCATTTTATAGTAACCAATGAGTTCATTTCTGTTGTTTATGCCTACCCACACATGACATCAAAACAGTCATCATTGACTAAGTGTTTATGTCAAGAATCACAACACATAAGGAAAAATAAATATGTTCATGTCATGATACATACTTACCCATATGCAACACCTAAACATTTATAAACAATGATTATGCTCATCTCGTGTGATATACCTACCTATATGTAACACCTAAACATATATGAACAATGAATATGTCCATCTTGTGATACATACCTACCTGTATGTAACACCTAAACATGTATGAATAATGAATATGTCCATCTCGTGATACATATCTACCCGCATGTAACACCTAAACATATATGATCTATGAATATGTTCATCTTGTGATACATACCTACCCATATGTAACACTTAAACATATATGATCAACTTCATTGTTCTTACTATTCGTAACCAGACCATAGTTCTCCCTAGTTCTTTGTCAACCTTGACAACAACAATCATCCCATATTACTTTCCATCATCACTTACAATCTACATCATCACTAATTACAAAAGCATATCAACACTAACCATAAGAAAGTATCAACATTCAATCGTTAGATTAGCATCAAGCATATGAAGATTATCAACATTAGTTCATAAATAGATGATCTTAACTCAAAATCATAGAAGATCATCAACCTTATAGATAAGGTGGTCAACATGATTTCAACATGCTCAAATTAAGTGTAAAATCATACTATCACAAAATGCTCAACTTGTGCAAACAAGATCTAGCATGTTAACAATTATTACTCATATCAAACATATGATTCAATCATCACTCAAAGATGCATCACTCACAAAAGTAGACAAATTACAAGAACAAAAATTTTCAAGCACAATGGACTTCATGAGATTCCATTGTTTTCAACATCGAGAATTATTTCCTTGCCTAAGTCAAGAGAAGATGAGTCAAACCAACAACTCCTTATTCTAGGCCAATAAAGACCACTTTTCCACTTGGTTTCCATACTAAACCTCCTAGGAACCGACAAGAACCTAACTCATCCAAGGAGTCCTCAACCCAATTCTAGGGTCTCTAAAACACCCAATGTACCTATACACTTAGGTCATCAGAATGGATTTCAAATTCAGAGAAAAGCAACTTATGCGAAGTGGACTCTAGGCACTAGTACAGAATCTAGAGATCTAATACCATATGTAAGATCCTTTCCCAAATCAAATAAAGAAATAATCAAATTAATCATCATTTTGTAATTAATACAAATATATACTACATCTATTTTCAAGAGTCACACCTTGACTATTTTTTTTTAATTTAATCATAAGAATGGATTCCACGGTCATTCACAAATATATATATATACTCATATTCCAACCATATCTCCACATCCAAATTGTTACCCCACATCATTTTCCTTATGCAAGATTTTATCAACATTTATACTTACATTAATTACTTCAGGTTCACACATCCTGATAGCTATACACAAATCAAGCAAGTAGAGAGGGAGAGAGAGAGAGAGAGAGCAATATCAGGGTGATATCCACCCTACCACAAAGCATTAAGCTTCCCTATGCCACCCCACTGGGGAATCCTAACCCATCCCAAAGGATCTAGCAATGTGTGGTGACATGCACGAAGGAATCTACGTACTAGGAACATCACTAACAATCAAGGAACCTATTTACTCATGAAACATATACCTAATGTACATAACCATCGATAAACATATTATGGGAAAAATGTAACACAAATAAAGCATGCACATGTGATTGATTCTAAGCTATGGTCATAGTTTCTTTCCGTAGGCAAAACATCCTACAATCTCTGAGTTTTCTAAGGCACCAGCAATACTCATTCTTCAGAATTCAACAATAGAATGTACTAAATACAATAAATTTTAATACACATATATAGATTATAATAGACGTAGGATTCTGCTATACAAACAATGACAAACAAATTCTCACCGCATAAGAATGTCCTATCATTTCAAAATGATATCTTGACATTCAACAATTTTAAGAATGCCCTATCATCTTGCCATGACATCTTGGCATTCAACGAGATGGACAAATAGATCTACAGAATAAAACCAAAATCCACATCATAGGCATAACAACATGATAACAATCACTATCAAGTATTTGGTTTTATTAATGACTTTGGGACATACCAAGGGTTCATTTCAACTCACTGATCCAGAGTCTTTACACAATAATATAGTTCACATGAGGCAATACACCATCAAACTCTTCAAATATCATGCAATAATTCCTCTCTATGTCTTATATGGTTCATATAGAAGGAAGACATAAAACCTAAGAACTCGCCACCTCAAACTTAGGTTTAAATCCCATCCAATTCATTGGATCAAGCATAAAATATGGCTTGTCTAAATTCTCCAATTACATAAGACAAAACAATGATTTTTTTTTTCAAAATAATTACCTCAATAATTCAACTATGTTAATAAACGAAGTAATGACAACAATATCCATTGATAAGTAGAAAAGACAACAAGTAAATCATAGTAATAACATCTATGATGCAGTAATAATGACAAGTCAAAGGATAACATAATCCTTTGGTAGTGATATCTAGTAGGGTCTATGCTCACAAATCATTAATAATGGCAAAAGTGTTCATTGTTTTCAAAGGCAACAAGACATTTGTGTCTTTCAAAATAACTTTTCCAAGCCAGTGCAAACAACAACTCACATGAGTCATACCATGCCTCACATTTCTCAAGAAATCTTCTATATTTTGCATATATGTCTACCAAAGCAATGGAAACTACAACATTTGACAAAATTCCTCTACTATATATGTTTTGATGGATGTCCATAACCTAAACTGGGCCTCTTACACAATGTCAATATGTCATATCAACACAAAATGATTAATACATTTCACTCTAATTTATTTATAACCAATTTAGTTAAAGGACAAGATAAACAAGATTAATCACTTCTTAGTTCTTGTATTTAAACCCAAGGTAAGATTTGTTTTCCTGAGAACTTCTAGAACAATCTATTGAAAGATTGAGATTAGCTCAAATGTATCTTTCTATAAATGTGATAACTAGTGAAAACTTCATTTTATCAATATGCCTATTAGAGAGATTACATGTCTATAAGTTTTTAGTTGAGACTTTACTTGTCTATTCTCAAAATAAATAAAACTAAATTGATTTCTATACACTTTGGAGACTTAAGAAAAAGGTCATTTAGAGCTGGTCAGACACTTCTTTCTTTATTTCCAACTCAAAATCTAAATGGCTCCGTATATTTGTCATTTTTAATTTACTAATGACAATCAGAGCAAGATAAAGCAAGTTTCTGAATATCTTGTGAGATGACTGGTAGCAAAGTAAAGATTCTGAGGAAATAAAAGGAAATTTTTTAAAAACATTTAAGTGTGTTTGTGTTGCCCAAGGTAGTATAGTTAGAGGCTCACCTCTTCCAAATAGGGTGCAGCCTCTCCATTTCTGGCCACTCCACATTGATATAAAAAGGTTTAATAATATTTTTTAAAAATATACAATTTAACCCTGGATGCCCCAAATTTGGGCATGAAGAGATAAATTAAAAAAATAAGAAACTTTTTACATCTGGGTGTCCAATGTGTATGAGGAAAAATCTAGAGGTCAAATGATAAAATCACAAGCAATGATAATAACAACTCAATTACCCATAACATAAAGAGATCGATCTAAGTAAAAATCCAATATCAATGAATAAATCAATTTAAAACAAGAAAGACTTCACCTAGATTGTATAGTTCTCTTTGTATGAATGTAGATTGCTTAATAGCAGTGTGAAACCATGTTTGCAACAAGCGGATGTAGGTTGTGTTCATGCTCAAAAGATTGATGTGCGCAAAGATGCGATGTATGCTCAATTCCCTATTAAGGAATGCCTAAGAATAAATGATCAAAGAGATTATAAGGTTGAATGAACAAAGAGAGATTTGTTATGAAGATGAGGGGGGTTTATATAGATCTTAGACATGATCGATCAATGGATGAAAAAAAACCATAAAATGGATGGTTGAGATAAATCAAATAACTCATGTTGAATGTACACACGACATGTGTCACACAAAAGGCTATTATTATTAAGATAATTGTTTTTTTGATAAAGATAGATTTGATTTCATAAATTAGAATGCTTTTTCTAATTTAAGAGTTGATGAAAATAAGATAAATTAAAGCCAATTAACTTAACTTTAGATTTGTCTTTTTTGGAGTTCTAAAAATAAGACTGATTGTGCACATGAATTAACATGATATTTTTAGAGGAATTTGGAAAGCTAATTGAAATTAAACAAATAAATTTATTTAATTGATTATGCATGATTTTGAAGAATAGATAAGATATGAAGATTATAAATAAAATATTTGATTTTATTTATTTTTAGAGGATTGAGTTAATTTAAATAAATTTGCATGATTTATTTAAATTTGGAAGAACAATTTGATTTAATTAAATAATTAAAATTATTTAATTGTGGATAAGAGAGAATTTGTGATGAATTAATTAAATAATGGGATTTATTTAATTAATGTAGACTTGAAATTTGAAAAAGAATAATGATTTTTTTTTTAAAACAAAGGGGTAAAAACTTTATTAGAAATCAGAAAAGAGCATTACAATAATAACCAAGGGACCCAACCCCAAAAAATAAGGTGAAAACCCCATAGCATAAAACAATATCAACTATCCCCATGTATCCTCCTATCCTCCTCCAAGAACTGGTCTAAATCTAGATGCAGCTCAGGGTTAACCTGATCCCAATCCTCAACCTTCCAACCACTATCATGCTTAGAGGCCCATTTGGCCAAGCAGTCGGCAGCTCGATTCCACTCCCTCGGGATGTGAACAAAGGATGCTTCCTCCATTCGAGAACTAACCTGAAGAATCCGTTGAACCACCGAAGCCAACTGCCAATTAATATCAAATATCTTTCGCTCATTCAAGAGATTAATCAAAATCTGTGAATCAGCTTCACATATAACTTTTCTCCATCCTAATGCAAGGGCCCTCTCAATAGCATGCAGAATTGCCAGACCCTCCATGAAGTTAACAGTCTTCACCCCCTCATGTATAGAGAACAAAAAAATCACCGACCCAGCTGAGTCCCTACCAACTCCACCAATTCCAGCAGGCCCAGGATTGCCCCTAGAAGAACCATCAGTATTGATCTTTAAAAATCCATTGGGAGGAGGTAACCACCTTCCAACCCATTGAACCCTCTTTTTCCCATGCCTACAGTTCCTGGAACTGACAAAAGAAGAATGAATTTCTTGAAAACCCAGTCTAGCCACTATCTCATCATCACCTCTCTCCAAGGGGAAAACCACATCACATTTAGCTGAAACTGACTCCTGCACCATTCCTAGCATACACAGCCAAACTTGCCAACCCACCAACTTCTGATCATGAAAAATTTAGCGGTTCCGCTCCAGCCAAATCTGCCAAAGCAGAAAGGTAGGACCCATGAACCAAACTTCCTGCAAAAAGGAAGCCATAGAAGGAGGTCTTCCCATACTATCCCAGAATTCAACCAAAGAGCACACATGAATACAAGGAAGCTTCCACACCTCCCACCACCAATGCCAAAGCTGCACAACAAAGGGGCACTGAAAGAACAAATGCGAAGAATCCTCTTCCGCTCCCCCACACAAAACACAAATGGAAGGTCCTTGAAATCCCCATTTACGAATGTTATCCCAGGTCAAACACCTATTCCAAGCCAAAGTCCAAACAAAGCAGTTGCATTTAGACCACGAGAGTTTATTCCACACCCTTTTCCACCAATGAACCTCTACCCCAGTTAGCTTCTGAGCCAATAACACCTGGTAACTAGAAGCAACAGAGTAAACCCCCTTAGGATTATGGGTCCAAGAAAGAATATCCTCTTCTAGAAGAGAACTACAACTCCTACTATGAAGAATCTTGTGAAGCTCAGCACTATCTTCTGCAAGTCCCAAATCTAGCCACACTGCGGGATCCTTCCAATGAGCTAGCTCCAACTGACCAAAAGAAGCAACAGACTTGAAGTCGTCACCCTAGCCCAGCCAGCCTCGAGAAATCTTTGGCACAAAGGAAGAAGGTTGGGGAACTGAGAAGTAAGTGGAGGGAATCCATCCCAAGAATCCGACCAGAAGAGAGCTTCAGTTGCTCGTCTACAAATCCAAAATAAACCTTCCTTGATAAGCTTTGCACCCTTTTGAAGAGTATTCCAAATCACTGAACCTTTCCCCTCAAGAGGGTAACGAGGGAGATCCTACCGTGGAATCCCCAAGAAATACTTATGAGATAATATCCTGGCCCATGGCTGATCCTATTCCACACACCATCTCCAAAATAGCTTAGTAGCCATAGCCACTCTGGATAACGCAGACTGTCGAAGACCAAGACCACCAAATTGCTTTGGGCTACACACAACATCCCACCTGACCAGGCTCCACTTAGAGGATGACAAACTTCCTACCCATAAGAACTGCCTTGCAAGAGAATCCAACTCCCTCAGAAAACCCATCGGAGCCACCTAGAGCATACATCTATAGGTAGGAAGAGCCTGCACCACCGACTTGAGAAGCTGAACCCGCCCCACAAAAGACAACCATCTGTGGGTCCAATGATTAACTTTTGTACAGAGCTTATCAATAATATTCTGCCAAGAACCCTTGGGAAGATGGCGAATAGAAATTGGGAAACCCAGATACGTCAAAGGGAGAACCCCTATCTGAAACCTCAAGATATTAGTAATTCTTCTCTGAATGGGGGTCAGCGTATTGAAGAAGAATATGGATGACTTCTCCTCATTAATCAATTGTCCTAAAGCAACAAGATATATGTCCAACACCTGCCTCAAGTTAGTAGCTTCCCTAATAGTAGCCATCCCCATCAAGGCAGTATCATCAACAAACTGTAAATGAGATTGCAGAGGCAAGTCTCCACCCCATCGCCAACCCTGAATGGTGCCAAGCTCCACCCTTCTTTTCAACAAATGTCCAAGGCCTTCCACAAGAAGCAGAAAAAGATACATAGAAAGAGGATCCCCTTGGCGCAAGCCCCTTGAGGCACCAAAAAGTTCAGAATGATCTCCATTTATCAAAACTAAGAAGGAAACAAACGTGACACAGCTCATGACCCATTGGATCCACTCCTCACCAAAACTAAAAGAAACAAGGATCTTCTGCAAAAAAGACCATCTAACCCTGTCATAAGCCTTAGCCATATCCAGCTTAATGAACATAGCCTTCTCATGGGAGTTGTCCATGGAGTGGATGGTCTCCGTAGCAATGACAACCCCGTCAAGAATCTGTCAACCCGCCACAAATCCACTCTATTCCTCTAAAATCAGCACTTTAAGCCACTTCTTCAATCTCTCAGCCAATAACTTAGAAATAATTTTGTAAGCCACATTGCAAAGAGAGATAGGCCGGAACTGAGATAACTTATCAGCCCCTTCACACTTGGGTATGAGAGCAAGGAAGATAGAATTCAGAGCATGAAGCATCTGCTTATTCCTCTAGGACTCAAGGACAACCGCCAGAAGATCCAACTTTATGATATCCTAGAATTCCTGAAAAAATTAAATTGGGAAACCATCGAGACCAGGAGCTTTACCCTTCTTCATCTGAAACACAATCCCCTCCAACTCATCAAGAGAGATATCTTTCATCAGATACTCATTCGCCTCCCTAGAGACCAATTGAGGAATACAAGAAAGAACCTATGCTTCCTCAACAGAGCCCCCTCATGAATCCTCCCTAAATAAAGTAGAAAAATATTGAGATGCCTCAGCAGAGATTTCTTGAAAGGAGGCAAGACGTTCACCCCTATCGTTCACCAGAAAAGGAATGGAATTACCATGCCTCCTGTCCTTCACAGAATTGAAGAAGAAGGCGGTGTTTTTATCACCTTCCTGTAACCATTCAACCCGGGCCTTTTGCTTCCAATAGATTTCTTCCCGCAATTCAAATTCCTCAACCACTTTCAAAGTCTTAGCATCCTCCCTTAGAAGATCCTTAGAGGCCCCATTCTCATGAATCAACCGCGTAATATTATTCAACTCCTCCTGGGCAGCAACCTTAGCATGAAAGATATTACCAAAACATTGCTGATTCCACCTTTTAAGCTGATATTTGACAAACTGAAGAAGCTTGGAGAATGTGTACATTGCCGTACCAAAAGTTGGTCTACCAATCCGCCACCACTCAGCCAGATGTTCATGAAGAGTAGGATCTTGTAACCACATAATCTGGAACTTGAATGAGGGAGAACAAGGCCCCCGAGCAGAGATAATACTAAGCTTAATAGGCCAATGATCAGAACCTCTCCAATCAAGAATTTTAGATCGTGTGGACCATAAGTCTCCAACCCAATAATAGGAAACCAAGAATCGATCAAGCCTCTCAGCAACACAACTCTCACCAATTCTCCTATTATTCCAAGTGAAGCGACCATTACTTGGCAGAACATCAATAAGATTTAATTCAGAAATGCTATCTCTGAATAGCAGAGTAGAAGGCTCCAACCTAGGAATACCACCTCTTTTCTCATACAACTCCATAATAGCATTAAAATCGCCAGCCATAACCCACGGATGGTAAGGAGCTAAGCTACGAACAAAATGAAGATGGGACCATAGAAGTTGTTTACTTGGAAACTCAACAGGAGCATACACATTAGAGAGGAGAATACACTCACCAGTCTCATACCAAGAGGTGACTAGGGATATAGAGGATCTAGAGGACATCCACCAGAGAGGGAAAATCTTCCGAGGGTTCCAAAAGCAAGCCACCCCTCCAGAAGCACCAAGAGCCCCCATACATTGGCATTCACCATATTTCCACAACTTAGGAGCCATGGCCAACATATTATCTATAGATAATTTAGTCTCCTGAAGAAAAAGAACATCCAGAGAATGATTCCTAACCAAATCATGAACAACTTTTTGTCAAGGGCCACTGTTCAAGCCCCTTACATTCCATGAGAGAACAATCATTTCTGGGGGCATGAAAAATGTGAATCCAGAGTCTTGACTGACCCTGACTCCACCAAAGTTTCCCCAGTTAATTTAATCTTCTCCATATCCTTCTTCCTTCCCAGCTTGGAAGTCCTGTCACCAACCCCTTTCTTCAGTTCAATTTGCTGAATACCCAAATGAGAGGAGGCCAAAGAGCTCTTCCCCACATTCTTGCCTCCTTTCAGGGGCAATGGGGAACCACCTCCACCATTCTTCGAAGCTCTAATAGAAGATTCTTGTTCAGTCTGGACAATCAATTGTTGATCCGTATCCATCTGCCCAACCCCAATCTCTTGCACAACCTGTATGGCCTCCAATGGTGGCCCATCCTATCCTATACCCAAAGTTCCCTGATCCAAGTTCAACAACCCCAGATTCACTTCCCCCTGGCTGAGATCATCCAGCACCTCAAATCTATTAAAAGTTTCATCAACCTGCCTCTCCCTCAAGGTCCACTTCTGGCCCCGATTCCTATTGCGTGCCTTGACAAGGACATAGCCATCATCTCCATTACCATCACCCAGAATAGGCTCCTTACCATTATCAGCCCTAGGTGGATCACGAGAAGGCTGAGAAGGTTGGGGCACCACAGGCTTAGCCCTAGGGCACCTACACTGCAAGTGACCATATTCATGACAAAGATGACACCGAAAAGGTAGGGTTTCGTAATCTAGTTGTTGCACCCAAGTATATGATCCAACACTCACTTCAATAGAATCTGGCAGTGGCTTGCTTAAATCAATTTCTACATAGATACGAGAAAAAGTCATTACCTTTTTATACTGCGTCTGTTGTGAAGACCCAACAGGCTTACTGAGCATTGAAGCCACCAAATGCAACACGTCATCCCGCCAACACTCAACTGGAAACCATGGCAACCGAACCCAAACTGGGATCTGACTTGGTAATGCCTTAGTTGGGTTGAAGCCAGCATGCCATGGCTTGATAAACAAACCCACCTGGTTATAAAAATAGGGGCCACCCTCGAAGACCTTATTCCGATCTGCCATGCAATCAAAAGAGACCATAAAAAAGTTATTTGCAAGGAGCCTAATCTCCATCTCCCCCTCCGGCATCCAAGTCCGCTGAGCCCAGGATTCCAAAAATTGCAGTGAGACTCTCAAACCCATGAACTTGCAATAAAAAGAGTGCCTTGAATAGTATTCAATATCATCTGCAAGCATTTCCATCAGGATAATCAACTTCGGTCGCTCTTTGCATCTTTCCAAACACCCATTAATCTTCGTTATTCAAGAACTACTAACCAATCCTAGATCATTCATCTCCATCTCTGAAGAAAATAGCATATTATCAAAAACATTCACTCCATGCGCCAGAGGCTTCGAACCAACTGCTGATCTGAAATCCAATTTGGGGCTAGCTCAAGAAGTTTCCCCACCTTGCATAGCAAAAAACAAGATCCCCAGCAGGCATGCAAACCCCCAGGACACGTTTGCAAGAAATGGAAAAAGACAAGACCCCAAGGTTATTGCACTGATTAGTCTAATTCATTCTCTTTCTGCACTGATTAGCTTTATGACCAAAGTTATTGCAGTTGTGGCAGTATCCATTGAAGAATGGATATCTTTGAGCATTAGGCTGCCTTACCAGAGGTCTTCTAGTCTGGTTCCTTAGATTTTTTGATCCAAAATTCTTCTGACCAGATCCGGAGCTTTCACCTTTTTCATATCCCAGGCCACACTTGTCATCTACCCTCTTTTGGCTTTCGAGGAGAACTTCAAGTTGAGCAGAGCTTATCTTGAATTTCTCTTTGTATTCATTTGTTGTTTGAAGATCCCTTTTAAGAGAGACAATTTGATCCTCAAGTTTTTCTTCATTGTCTTTAGCATCTTCAAGATCAGATTCAAGATGTTTGATTATTCTATCCATCTTGTGGTAGTCTTCTGATTTTTCCTTCAGAGATTGTCTTAGATCATCTTCAGATTTTCTTCTCTCTTCAATTTCTTGGGTAAACTTCATAACTCCTGATTCCATTTCATGTCTTACCATGATGATTTCTTTTGATAACTTTTCACATAACTTGGTTTTCTCTTTTAGATCTTCATTTGTAGCATTGGCTTCACCTTGACTTGCCAATTGCTGAAGTAGCTCCTTTCTCTTTTTCATAGAGAGACCTAGTTTCTCTTTTAGTTCTTTTATGAAGTCATCAGCTTGTTTGAGTCTTTCCTTTAATTCATTGACTTCAGAATTTGATTGCTCAAGATCATCAAGGGCAGACTTAATTTGCTCCCTCATACCATACACATCCATTTGAATTCCTAGATCTTCCTCAAGTTGTTAGGCTCAGTTGGGAGGAACCTGGCTCTGATACCAATTGTTAATAACTGAGAGGGGGGGTGAATCAGTTATTCTAATTATTCTACTTTATGTTCTTTCTTAATAGTTAATGCAACATCAGATCAAATAAGCAAGCATAATCATGAAATGGAAATAACACCAATACACATGACACAATGATTTTGACATGGAAACCCTGTTAAGGGAAAAAACCATAGGGTGATTAACCCAAGATATTATTCTCTGTTACAAGAATAGAAGATACAAAATGGCACTTGCCAATTAGGGCTCACTACCTGAGCACACTGCTCACAAGAGGCTCACTGCCTACAAAAGACTTAATGTATACAAGAAGAAAACTTGAATTGATGAGAAGCATCCACACATGCTGAAGTTCAGTTCCAGTTAAGCTCAATAGACTGATCTGCTGCACTTCATCCTTACTCTCCTTAAGTGTTGTTGTCCTCTTACATTCTGAACCTATTTTTTGCCTTTTATACTATACTTCTACTTTTATTCGTACTTACAAAAATTTCCCACACCCTTCACATCTAAATTCATTTTGTATATATATCCTCACAAGTGATTTCAACACTTTTCTAGTCAGCATCCGGAATAGTCAATATTATCTCAAACTCTAGTCTGTCGGCTGAATCTTTGCATACTAAGTAATGTGGATCAAGGATATGCTTGTATAAGTCTTCAACCATGTCAGCCAATCATGAATGATACTTCAAGAAACTTAGTTATTAGCAATATCTCTTCTAGATTGGGTCTGTTACTCTATCGGTACAGTTCTTCCTCTGTCTACTCAGTTAAACAAGAACCCAACACTCAAGTGCTCATATCTCTTCACCCTTCCATCACCGAAGGCTAAATCCTTGGAATCTATTAGTCAAGATACTCCTCTTGACTTCACCAAATCCACACTTCACTGAAATACTTCCTCTGAGAGATCCAGACCTAACTATCAAACGTTGCTGACTGCTCTGTTCTTGCTTACCAGATCATAACACTCCTTCAATCTGACTTCTAGTAGAGACTCATCATGTCTTGCGGATGTGTGAAATAACCTTTGTTGCCATCAATGACAACATTCATGAATCCATATCATGTCTCTTGCCAATAGTTATTGTAGGTGAGGTGGTATAGGTTACGTGGGAGGAGGATGCATTCTTGGAGTACATGGGACTATGGCATGTGGTACATTTGATGCATATTAGGGTGAATCTCTCCCTTTTGATAGCTATTGTGGAGAGATATCATAGTGAGACTTGCTCGTTTCACTTTCTGACAAGGGAGACTACCATGACACTTGAGGATGTGTATCGCATCCTCAAGATCTCAATTGATGGAGAGAGAGAGTTGACTTTGACCCAGGGCATGGTGAGGCTAGCATGAGAGAGGTATTATGCACTGATGACCTTTGGATAGAGGATAATGAGATCTGTTGGGTTGATGTTCCAAGATTGTGTGATAGGATCAGATGGATTGTGGCTGATTTGGTGGTGGATTCCTCTACCCAAAGAGGCAATCTTGAGGGTTATCTGTTGGATGGGGTATTGTACTGTCAAGGATGTTTACACATGGCATCTGTTATGCATAGGACCCTTGCGTTTTGGGGTAGCTATACCAAGACTTACATGATTGTGTATACAGAAGAGGACGGAGCCTATTAGTTGGTGTTACATTATTACAAATATGGGCTTGGGAGTACATCCCAGTTATCAAAATAATGATTCAGCATCTTCATGAGAGGGGGGAACCATATGCATTTCTATATGAGAGTCATCACACACAAGCGACTTAGATCTGTGAGCTTCTAGAGGTGACAGATTGATGAGATGGATATTTTTATTTGGAGACCATGGCTATTGTGCGAGGCATGGGAGAATGAGAATGAGCAGCTGATGTACTGCAGACAAGCTTGATATCTGTTTGGTAGATGCACAGATACTATTGAGAAGTACTGCTGGAGCGAGTACTTACATAGTTTGGCTTGCCACAGGGGTTTCCCGTTGGAGAGGTGACACATGCGAGGACATGGTGAGAGGTTGGGGACTAGGATGCTGAGATTCTAGTGGCCACAGCCTTGGCAAAGTTGTAGGGACTTGCCCTAGTGAGATGGGATTGGGATTCAGTCTTAGCAGATCTAGGGACACTACCAGAGTATGATAGGTACTGGCAGACACACAGGCCAGTGAGATTGACCACACCAGCGGTGGCAGGAGCAGTGCAAGAGGTATTGGTGCCAGGTGGAGAGGTGAGGGTCAAACATGAGGCCAAATAGTAGATGAGTGGTGAGGACAGAGGCCAGCAGGCTAATGTACAGATCGATGAGGAGGAGGATCTAGTCACAGAGACTGAGTTGCAGCAGGCACAATGGCTGCTACAGGAGGAGATTACATGGAGGACTCGCTTGGAGCTCCGGATGGTGAGGTTAAGGAGGGATAGAGATGCAACAAGGGTGGAGGCTAGATAAGTCAAGGCCCAGGCTCAGGTACATGCATAGGTAGAAGTAGTGGCATAGAGAGCATTGGAAGAAATACAGGCCATGCCAGCGCTAGCAGTAGATGATGGGCAGATTGCCCAGTTGACTTTGGAGAGAGATGCAATAGTACAGTTGTGGTTGACAGCAGAGGCCACCCTACAAAGGGTTAGGTGGGATAGAGACGAGGCACACCGTGCATTGGGTGTCGACCAGAGGACATTGTATAGCAAGCTCATTCATGTACAGGGAGAGCTTGTGTCAGCAGATAGAGAGGTCGAATATTACAGGGGTCTCTATGTTGGGGCGATGCTGGCATATCAGTAGGTGCCTAGCTATCAAGAGCAAAGTAGGTCAAGGGCATCTGCATCACGTAGGATAGGGCAATTAGTGTCCTTAGTTAGAGGACCCTTTGTACCACAAGGGGGAGGAGGACCAATAGGGGGACCTTTATTGAGTACAAGCGGAGGACAAGGATCATAGCAGGAGGGCAACTCTACCCACTAGCTACCACTAGAGCATGGATTTTTTTATATGTATCAGTTTTGTATCATGATGGACATTGTATATTTTGACTAATGCCTACGTGCATATGATATATATTTTGTGGGCTTTTGATAGCCATGATATATTTACTGATGTATATTTGGATGTATAAATATGGACTATTGATGTAGACATGTACGCTTGTATTTTGATGACCCTCACATGATATATGATGACATATTATGCTCACTGATGTTCATGCTTTTTGTTTTATGCAATTCCTTATGATATGGATGTGATGACATGTATGTATGAGTATGGATTTACATGATGATGTAAATGCTTATATGATGCTTATAGATGTATGACTCATGATGACATGATGATAATATAGATATGATGATATAGATGCTATGACATGCGATATCTAACATGTGGGTTTTGCAGATATGCACCAGATGGTGATGGAGATAGAAGAAAGGAGACAGAAGATAATATGAGAGAAAGATTGTTGAGCGATCATTGCTGGAAAACTATAGAAGGCCATGGATGAATGGATGGGTAGATGGATAAGCTTGTTGCATTGGTTTCACAAATGTTTATAAAGAGCAATCTTTATTTTTGATATAGCACGTGGATAATTTTCCACCAAGGCATAAATGACCAAGGTGAAGTGATATCTGAGTGCGTGGATGTTGACTCTACAAGCAAACGGTTTGAGCTTAGATGCCTTAGACATAATATAACCTTGCTGTACATGTGAATGAGCCATAGTATTGAACATAAAATAAACTTCAATACATAAATTTAAGAAGAATATTAATATGTAAGATGCTAGGTCATAACACACACAAGATAAATATGCTGTTAAGAAAGATGCTAAAGATCATTCCTCAAACATGGCACACAAAAAGCAATGACTATGCCCCCAATCTGTACTGCATTGCAACATACCAAGATATAGATAAATCAAGGTAGTCTTGAATAGGTAAAGGAAAAGGAACAAAAAGATAAACCATAAAGAAAATTGACTGACTTACAAAGTAAACATACAGCCAACATATTCTCTTGCCAAAGAGGTTGCTTAGGATAGATTGGATTGGTTGGGTAGATAACAGCCTTATCGTAGGAACTATGTGTTCGTTAAACGGTGTTGATCTATCGAAAAGATAATGTCTAGTTTTAGGAAATGCGACATGTCGTATAAGATGTTGAGTCTAGTTTTGATCATGGAACATTCTATATAAGACAAGTGTGTTGATCTGTTGCTAGGTTGAGATTGATTTAGCTGATGCTGGCAATCGATATGTCAGATAGCATATGGCTCTGTAAGTAAGTGTTTTTACTTCAGGTTTGTTTAAAAACTTTTGCTTTGAAAGGATGCATTTGTTTGTTGTTTTGCTGCTTGAGTTAGTCAAGTTGAGGTGAATGGATTTTGATAAATGGAAGACTAGAAAGATGACATGTCAATGGATTGAAATGGGTGAAGAATGGTGAATTGTATGTGCCTGAGTACTAGATACTTCCTTTGTATTATAGACTGCCTACATACCCTGTATCCACGGGATCAAGGTACATTTACGATGAAAGATGAAAAAATGATAAATATGTAGTTCTGGGTAGAGTGATGATTGGGTTAAGGTGTTTGAGCTTGGGGAGGTGAAATGATGACATCTTTATGTACCTGAGTACTAGAAACTTTCTTCGTATTCCAGACTGCCTACATACCCTATATCCATCGGATCAAGGTACTTTAAGATTGAAATGAGATGATTCTGGTTAGGCTCAATGATGTAGGAAAAGTGTTGTCATTTGAAGTGTTTGTGTTTTTGTTTTGATTGTTGGTGTGTTTTTGTTTTTGTTTGAAGTGTTTGTGTTTTTGTGAACCATGAACAAGGATCCATTCCTAGACCTAGGTTAAGGAAAGAATTGCCCCCATTCTGGTAGAGGTGTTGTGATGGTTGACTGACATAGGAAAACAGTGGTGATAGGAAAAAATAGAAAGTTTAACCTAGGACAAGATAGTGATATCTATTGACATAGACCAAGACGTGGGATGACAATGATGGACATTGACAAATTTCTAAACTATTCTAGATAGGGAGATGGAAATGCAAACAAGGTCAATGTTTTTATTATGGAAGGATGGATGAAGTTTGTTTTGAAATGGACATGGAATGAACAAGACTCGATAGATGATGGATGTTGACTCTACACATAGCACCTGTTTGCCAAGTTTTCACTATGGTACTTATCCAAGGTGCCTGATTACCAAGTTTTCACCAGAGGATAGATTATTTGTGTTTGTTTGTTTGTTTTTTTTACTCTGAGGATCAGGCATAGAACTTCTTGCGATGAACACTATTGAGTGGCTCATCTAGAGGAATGCCATCAGGTGTAGCTAAAGTATAAGCTCTTGATCCATATGTTGCTGTGACAACAAAGGGTCCTAACCAATTAGGCTTAAACTTACCCTTCTTTTTTCAATCTACTTGATTTCTCTAATTTTCTTTTAAGACAAGATCACCAACTTGAAACCGTCTTTCTTTGATCTTTTTGTTATAATTACGCTAGAGGTAGTTTTGATAGACATGGAGATGATTAAGCATAGCAAGGAGCCTCTCATCTAGTAGTTCTAGCTTAGCTAATCTAGATGTATGATACTCCTCTCCATCAATCAGGTTCTACATGGATAATCTGAGAGATGGGATCTTGACCTCTATAGGTAGGATGGCTTCAGAGCCATAGACCAAGGCATAGGGTGTGGCACTAGTTGGTGTTCTGATACTAGTGTGGTAGGCCCATAGGGTAGGATTGAGTTGCAGGTGCCAATCATGACTAGCTTCATTGACCATTTTCTTGAGGATTTTGAGAATGGTTTTGTTAGAAGCCTCAGCTTGGCCATTACTCTGTAGATAGTAGGGAGTGGAAAAGTGATGTTGGATATTGTATTGGGTGCCCAAGGCATGAACATCTTGATTCTTGAATGGTCTCCCATTTTTAGTGACAATGGCTTGGGGGATACCATACTGGCAAATGAGGTAGTTAAGGATAAACTTGGCTATTTGCTTGTCGATGATATAAGTCATAGGAATGGCTTTGACCCACTTCGTGAAGTACTCAGTGGCGGTAATGATAAATTTGTGGCCATTGGATGAGGATGGGTGGATTTGTCCTACGAGGTTGAGACCCCATTATGAAAAGGCCATGGAGTAGTCACAAGTTGTAGTTCATGAGCTGGTGCATGATTCAAATCTCCATGTTGCTGGCATTGTAGACACTTCTTAGAAAACTATAAAGCATCTTGTTCTATTGTAGGCCGGTAATAACCTATTCTAAGTATCCTCTTAGTGAGATTAGGACCAGTAGAATGTGCACCATAGACACCTTTGTGTATGTCTCGTAAGGTAGCATCAGCTTCTTCCACATTAAGACATCGTAAGAGGATACCATCGAGACTCTGACGATATAGTGTATCACCTAGAATAGTGTAACAAGAGGATCAATGGATAAAGGTTTTGAGTTGGGTTGTAGATAGCTCAAAGGGAAAGGTACCATTTTTAAGGTATTCATAGATATCTTTGTATCATGGGGAATTTGGACCAACAAGTTTGTAGATGATTTCAGTAGTTGGAACATTGACGGCTAGTATCAACAATTGCTCGATCAAGAATTCACATTTCTATGTGTTTGTACACATGTCTATAAGTGACCCCATAGAGGCCATAGAATCTGCAGCTTTGTTATGCTCTCTTGGAATTTGCTCAAATGTGATTCTAGAAAAGTGTGGTTTGTAGGCATCCACTAATTGCTTCTAAGGGACCAACTTTTCATCATCAGTGACTTGTCAATGACTAGTTGTGAGTCTCCATATACCTGTAGTTCTGTGATGTCCCATTGAATTGCTATGTTGAGACCTATGAGGAGTGCTTCATACTTGGCTATGTTGTTGGTACAAGGAAATGTAAGCTGATATGACTTGGGGATATAGTCATTTTATGGTGTGATAAAAAGGATGTCGGCCCTTGATCCATGTTGTGTGTAGGAACCATCAAAATACAACTTCCTGTTGATGATGATGTTAGTCATAAACAAACATAGAATAAAAGTTACACAACAACCTTTACTCATCTTGAAAGATATGATGAACTCAAAGAATTCATGATCCCAAGTCTCTATTAATTAGTTCATAATCTACTAACATTACTCAGTGGTTGATGTGTGTTGTTGTTAATCATTCAGGGGCCTTACGTTCTTTAGTAATTTCTACAAAGTTCATCACTATTTCTCCAGATATCCTATCCTTTATATATGCTCTACATAAATCTCCAACAATTCTACCTTTGCACTATGAATTCACTCAAATAATGTGCCTACAGGTTGATATTTGCATGATTTTAACCATTATTTGCAATTATTTTGATGATATTCTCAACACTACATGCATTTAGCTCAAATATGCTAATGATATTCAGTTATCTACGAGATGTCAGCATATTTCTCTGTTCTACCTATTATTTATCATGATTTGCAGTTATGGAAGTGATTCACTGAAATTAAAATGAGAAAAATGGGTTTAGAGAATGAGATTCCCAAAATTACTTGACTGAGATCACTGATCCACATACATGCTCTGACACAGCAATGAAGAGAAGAAAACTAGAATCATACTTCACCAGGACATTCCACAAATCCGCATGATCCAGTGCAAATCCTCAAAAGGAAAGTTGACAACAACATGCAATAAAATGAAAGCGCTTCTATTTGAACACAGCATTCACCATTACATATCCAGAAATCAACTTGAAGATTACGTAAAGTTTACAATCAGGATGTAATCTAAAGCTTCATCTCCATTCAGTATGCTTTAGAACAAGTACATTTACAATGATCTGAAGAAAGAACCTTGACATTTCAACAATTTAGTCCTCATTAGTCTCGGTAATCTGATCTCTTCTTAATTCTACAGTAATTGGCCTTATTTTGCCAGATATTCTCTCTCTTTAATTTGGACAAGTTCTGGCCCTTTTATAGAACAAAGGCCAGAAAATAGTTACATTGATCGAATGATCTGGATCCTCTCATAACAATCAACAGTCCAGATGAACAGCACGTGCCTGCCAGTTGGCAATTACATAGTTGGCAAAGAATATTCCAATATCTTTGACTCAGTCCACCTTCCAGCTGGCACATAGCATATTTGATGATATCCTCCTCAGCTCAGGTTCATGTCACTTCTACGTGCAACTCTGCAATGTTCAGCTACTTTACTCTGCAATATACAACCGAGATCCAAATAGTTCCAGCATCCTGCAACAAACAGACAAGAATTAATCATCATCATTTAATAACTAGCAGGAAAATAAACATTTATATTAAATCAAGCTCTGAATATGCAAACCTATATATATCAGGTTATGAATTTTAAGCATCTGTGAAAATTCACATATTTAAATGTCCATAGGTGGTCAAGAGGGTCTAGGTGACTATCGTTGACTAGAAAACATGCCACCAGGCCCTAAAATGGTTTCAATATCTAATCAGGTTTAGAGTCATTTGAGTGATTTTTTGATAAAAATATCAAAAATGTAATTTTTTGTGTTTTCTACATCTTAGTAAATTGCATTTTCGGAGGCCTTAGGAGCAGAATTAGGGCTCAAGACTTTGTCGGTAACTTGGCATTAAGCCTAAGTAGCTGAGCAACTCAAACTAGATAATTAGTTTATCTTTCCAATGAGTCCAAAAAGTTTAAATTCTGATAAAATAGTTAGGAGTTATGACCCTACCAAGGGGAAGGTCAAAAATTTCCTACATTACTAAGGTATAAAGAGTGAAGAGATTCTCATCCAAAAAGTTAGATACCATAGGATGTACATCTGTCATAGGTGCTTCTACTAGTTGATCTACTAGGGCTTGCCCCTTGATTGCTTTACAATCCACATACTCAATGTCGAACTCACTAAGGATCATGACCCATTTAGCTAGTCTGCCTATGAGGGCTGCTTTTGCTAGGAGATACTTTAATGGATCAATTTTGGCTATTAGATTTGTGTGTTGGTTTAGCATGTAATGCCACAACTTTTGGGAAGTGAACACTAAGGCTAAACAAGCTCTTTCCATAGGTGAATAATTGAGTTCATAACCCACCAAGGTTCAACTAATATAATAAATTGCATGCTCTTTTCCTGACTCATCATGTTGTGCTAGAAGAGCCCCTAGGGCTACAGTTGTAGTTGAAATGTACAATATCAAAGGCCTATCAACGACTGGTGGTACCAAGATAGGAGGTGTAACTAGATATTCTTTAAGCTGATCAAATCTTGCTTGACACTTATCATCGCATTGAAATGAGACATCCTTTCAGAGAAAGTGTTGAAATGGTTGACATTTATCCGCTCGCTGTGAGGTAAACCACCTAATGGATTGTAACCTTCCTTGAAGGCTCCTTAATGATTTTAGATTCTTTGGTGGAGGCATTTCCACTATAGCTTTGACTTTTGTTGGATCTACTTCAATGCCTCTGCGAGATACAATGTATCCCAACAATTTTTCAGATGTTACCCCAAAGACACAGTTCTTTGGATTGAGTCTTACTTGATATTTTTCTAGTCTGGCAAAGATTTGTCCTAAAACTTGTATATGATCTACCCTAGAAGATTTTTCTAGTATATCATCAACATAGTCCTCCATGATGTGATGAAAGAGATCATGGAATATCACTGGCATTGCTCTTTGATAGGTTGCCCCTGTGTTCTTAAGACCAAATGGCATGACGCACCAACAATAGGTACCCCAAGGAAAAGTGAAATTTGTTTTATGTTGATCTTCTTCCTCTATCATTATCTGATTGTAGCCAGAAAATCCATCCATTAGAGAAAGCATTTCATGACCAGCAGTCAAGTCTACTATAAGATTAATGTTTAGCAGTGGGAAGTCATTTTTGGGACATGCTTTGTTAAGGTCTTTGAAGTCGGAACACATGTGGATGCCCCCATTTGGTTTAGCCATAGGTACAATGTTTGAGACCTATTTTGGAAAATCAATAGGCTTGATAAACTTTGCATCTAACAGTTTCTGTATTTCAACCTTCACCAAGAGAGCGATATGTGGATGCATCTTTCGTAGATTTTGCTTGACTTGTTTAGCTTTTGGATCAACTATGAGATAGTGAACTACTAGTGAAGGGTCCAACCCTAGCATATTAGCATAGGTCCATGTAAATTTGATGGTTCATTGTAAGAAGAAGTTGGTAAGATTCTTGTGCTCTTGTTCTGATAATGATGCTGTAAGGAATGTTGTCTTTGGATTTTTCTTTGTGCCAAGATTTATCTCTGTAGAATCTTCCACTAGGAGAGTTGATTTCAATTGATACTTAGATGGTAGGGGAAGGTCAAATCCTTTATCCTTAAGTGCCACAATTGGGTTTTCACCTTTGGATACATCCTTTGTTTTTACTATTTTTTGATCAAGAGGTGCCACAGTGTGGTTTTCACCTAGAGGTCTTTCTTTATTTTTACTTTTGTGACTAGAGGATTTGGCATTCTCACCAAAATAAGTAGTTTGCTCTAGTTACATTACAAAACTAGCTTTGTGATTGCCCAGAGGGATACCATCCTAGAGTCCCATGAACTCAACAATAGCTTTGTCATTTTGAAATACATCTAGAACGGGGGGCCCTTGTTGGTCCCAATCGATAAGTTCAAGGTAGACAAGTGTTACAATCTAGGTGTTGGTGGTGGATGTTAAGGATATGGATGATTGCATAAATATAGAGAATTCATTGAATAGGTCAGTCATATGGAGGTAAGAGTCATCGATGATATCCTCTTTAGACGTCGTATCTACGAGAGAAGTTTGTGCTACCTCGTCGAGAATACCCTCAATGTCCAAGGCGCGTGGTACCTTCCTACCAAATCCAAACCCATTCTTGTCTTGTTTCTTTTTCATAATAATGGGTTCCATTTCACCTTGATTATTTTTCCCTAGGCCACCCTTGCCTTTGTAGCCCATGTTCTTCACAATTCTTAAGTTATTGCCATATTGTTTGACTGGAATGGCGACTGGTTCTTTCTCCTTATAGAACCAAGAAGAGATGTCTTCAATAGTTTCCTCTACCAATAACTTTCCTTCCTAGAATTGGGTTAGAGATACTAGAGGAGGGATAGTTGCTTTCTTAATTGCTTTGGCTATGGGTGGTTGGCCATAAGATTTAGGGGATAAGGGCATCCGCCCTACACAACAAGATTTTGAAATGTCATATTCTCCAAAGCCTATATCATGGATGTGAGCTTTGATTTTGGGAATAGGATGAGGATTGGGTTTAGCTACAGAGGCTTTTGTCAATTTTTTAGAGTCGACGTATAATGGGGATTCATGGGCTTTGTCATTATTTGGCACTTGGTTGCTATTCTTATAACTGTTTTGCAAGGTTTGACAGAATTCAAAGGGATTAGGATCTCCTGGGATAGTGATCTATGTACCATTGAATGGGAACTTGAGAGACTAATGGTACATGGAGGGAATAGCTTTCATGGCATGGATCCATGGGCATCCTAGGATAATGTTGTAAGGTAGCTCAATGTCCAAGACTTGGCACCTAGTTTCTAGCATGACAAGGCCTACTTGTATAGGCAAGTGGATAACACCTTTTGACTGGCGTTTAGCATCATCATACCCTTTGATTGTAATGGGTTTATCAATGTTAACATGATCCTCAGAGTATCCCAACTATTTAAGTAACTTGAGAGAATAGATATTGAGACCGGCACCACCATCTATGAGTATGCGTTTGATCTTTCATTTATGGATGAAAACTTCAATGTGAAGGGCATCATTATGGCATGGATCATGGAATGGGAGGTCCTTTTCAGAAAAGACCACATTGTAAGGTGAGGCAATGTTACCTATTATAGGTTGGAAATTTGTGGCCACTATGTTATTAGGAACCGAAGACTCTTGTAGGGCTTTTTCTAACATAGCTTTATGTGCGGGTGATGACCGTAGAAGGTCCAAGATAGAGATCTGTGCAGGGGTTTTCCCTAGATGTTTGACAAGATTGTAATCAGATTGAGTTGGGAGACTTGGTGTAGGACCACGAAGGGTGACACAACCATGACGAGTTATAACTGCACAATCCGTAGATTTGCCTTTGATAGTGAGGGTAGATACACGATTTTCTTCAAAACAACCCACAATAGAGTCATAGGAAGTTGAAGCTTTGTTAACACCTTTAGCTTTGTTGGGATTTTGACCTTGACCATGGTTAGGGAATGGCTCCTTGTACATGTTGAGGTCTTTATTAGTGTTTTGAGTTGGTGGTTCATCATCAAAAGTGATTTGTTTTCTGTCAATAAGGTTTTGGATCACGTGCTTGAGTTTCATGCATGATGTGGTCATGTGTCCTTTGGTCCTATGGTACTCACAATATTCATTTTCTTTGTACCATGTGGTTTTGTAAATAGGTTCGCCATGTGGAGGAGCATCCGGTAAGGTGATGAGTCCATTGTGTATAAGTTTCTATAGAACATACTCTATAGGCTCTCCCAAGGGAGTGAATTGATGTTGTGGAGGGTAAATTTGTTGAGGTCGCTCTTATTGTTGTTGTTGTTGGTTTTGGTTTGGTTGTCTTTGTTGTTGTTGGTTTTGTTGAGGCAAAGGTTGACTTGGTTTTGAAAGATGAAGGGGCATTTGCAGTGTTTGGACATGTTTAGAATCTACCACACCAGCATTGACCACATTTTTATTTTTGTTCCAAAATTTTGGTTTGTCGTTTGACTGTTGTTGGGGAGCATTGTATTTGTTGTCTTTGAATATTTTGACCACACCTTTAGCGATGAGGGTTTTTTCAATGTTGATGCCCTTGTAGGTAATTTTGTCAAAGGTTGTAGCACTAAGAATTTGCAAATGGAAACCCAATTCTTGGTTAAGGTTCTGCACAAATATGCTAACAAGCTACTTTTCAAGTATCTTGAATGGGAATTTGCTAGCCATTTGTCTCCATCTTTGAAGGAAGGAGATGAGAGTTTCCCCATGTTTCAGTTTATTATTGCATAGATCGGTCATAGAGACCTCATGTTCTGTGTTGTTGGAGAAATGTGTGGCAAATTTCTTCACAAGCTCATTAAAATATTTGATACCCGTGGGTAGGTGTGAGAACCATTCTATAGCTTGACCTCCAAGACTGCAAGGAAAGAGGCGCATAAGATATGTGTCGTTATGTGAGACCTTGAAGCAAGTGAGATAGAATTCTCTAAGATGGTCTTTTGGGTCTCCTTTTCCTTTGTATTTATCAAATTTGGGAATAGTGAAGTTATGAGGAAAAGGGATTGTGGGTAATGACTGATCAAATGGATAAGGACAAACTTCTTCCAAAGATAAGGTTTTCTTGGTGTGGCCAAATGTAAGATCAGATAGTTGTTGTTGAACCTCTGCAAGTTTTAGCTCCATAGTTGCGGGAGGGGTTGGAAACATCTCCTATTGTCCGAGAGGTGGTTGTTGCTGCCCATATGGAAGATTGTAGTGGAAGCCATGGGCGTTGGTGTTATAAGGGTCGTATGATTGGTTAGGGTCGTATGTGTTGTATGTTGGGTTTGGATTGGGTTGGATTTGGGTACTTTGATTTTGGGGAGGTGGGGGTGGTGATAGGTAAGAATGTAGGCTTTGTGATTGTTGTAGATAAGAGTTCTGTTGTTGGTATTGTGGAGGTGGTGTGATGAAATAATTTGGTGGAGGAAAGCTAAAGTTTATTGGGTTTGGTTGCAGTGGTGAAACATAGCTTTGGGAAGTTTGGTTTTGGGAATGTTGAGTATTGAGATAGGTGTGGGCTAGGTTGAGAGTGGAAGATCATTGTGGTGGAGGGACATAGGTAGATGTGTTTTGTGATGGTGGAGATTGATTGAGATATGTGTTGAAAAAGGTTAGTGTCGATGAGCGTTATGGCAGAGGGACATGGGTAGATGTGTTTTGTGATTGTTGGGTTTGATTAAGATTGAGTGTAGAAGAATGTTGTGGTGGAGGGACATAGGTTGTGTTAACATTTTGTGATGGTTGGGGTTGCATGACATTGTGTGAGTTAATGATATGAAGGGTTGATGATGTTGGGGGTGGTGTTTGTTGAGACCCTTGTTGCATGGCCACATAAGTGTTTCCTAGATTGTAGTTTGGTGGGAAACCTTCTCATGATGGGGTAGCCAATGTTCCACTTGTGATTGGTGTGGGCATTTTAGGAGTTTGTTGTGTGTTTGATTGAGCTATAGTGACTTGTTTGGCTTGTTTAGCTTGACGTTGTAGAGTCTCTTGTTGGTGTTTGTAGATCTCCATAGGAGTCATGAGCAGTGATATGGGTCTCTCTACCATTGGGTTTTGATAAAGAGGATTCTCATATTGTGCAATTGTTCTCCCTTGTGAGCTTTGTTTGGGTATAGGAGTGGTCACGATTGACATGGTTTGGACCACAGTTATGGCGTCATGGGTTTTGTTTGGCTCCTTGAGATTGGATAGATCAAAATCTTGGGGTAACTTGGCTCCTTGTTCTGCTAAGCGGAAGAAATGATCTTGATTCTCACTAAGGATTTTGTCAAACACGGCTATAGCTCTAGGATCTTGCATGATTTCATCAAGGTCATGTATATCTTCTTAAAAGGATTGACCTTCTTCAAAGTGTCGCTCTTCTTGAGATGGGACTTGAACCGTGGTATAACCAGGTGTAGCAAAATCATGAGGCATGCTAGTAGTGAATTGAGTTACATCTACCAAACAAACATTACCTTCTTGAGGATTGGTTGGTTGGTCATGTTACGGCCTATTTTGAGAGTTGGTTGGTCTTTCCATTGGTGTTTTTGGAGTACCCTTTGGAGTCATGTTGGATTGGCTTAGTTGAGGTGTATGAGGAGGCAATTTACTCTTCCTTAGGGCAACTTGTTTAGCCTTCATAGTTTGCTGGAGTCTAGTGGTTACCATGGGATGCATTAGGACAAAAATGTTTTGAGCTTTTGCTTGGGTTTTTGCTGAGGTAGTTTTGATAAATAATTTTCTGGACCAAAGGCATTATACTGTTTGAGGAAAGGTGCAGGACTATGCTACCAAAAGCAAGCTACTGTGTTACTAAAAAGTGCTAGACTAAGCTGCCAGAGGTGAGGTACTGTTTTACCAAAGGCTAGATACTATTATACCAAAGGTAAGCTACTGTTATACCAAAGGCACTGAAGTAGTGTCAGTGATGCTTATAAGGCAAATTTTGATAGTTTTGGATTTGATTTTGATTGGATTTTCTTTGGCAAGAGAAAACACATCAAAGAACGTGGCAAAAAGGACTAACACAACAAATAGTGTATGTTCAAGGCTCACAAAAAAGCCCAATGTTTCCATAGGTATTAGACAATTCAAACAATATCAAGCACTTTTTATCCCTAAAGACAAAGGTTCATTGTGGTAGTTCAGCTCACAACTTAATTCTCTGTCGACTAAATGTCATTCCATAAAGGTGTTAGACATTTGCATCTTTGTGAGAGACGATAGGTAGGGATATCTCACCCTCCCCTCAGAAAGCTCAAGTAGGTCACAAAAGATTTATGGCCAAGGGAATACTATCTCTTCTCAAGGGAGGCAATGGTGAGTATCTTGGGGCCTTGAGTCAATTCCCCTTGCACTGATGATTACCGCAACGTTTGGAGGTGGATCGGGTAGTCACTATCTAGATTGGTTCTTAGTAGCTTTGAGGGACCAATGCCTTACGAGAAATGTGACGAGCTACTAAAATCTTTGACCAATCCTACTAAGAGTATCAAACACTTCACACAATGTGAAAATTATTTTCACAAAGTGCTAGTACACGTTTTTTTGATTTGGCACCACAAGATAAGGTTGACATCAGTTAGGACTTGGCTTTCGCCTTGTCCCTCTTATATAGCAGTTCAAAGGAAAACTCCGCTTAGGTTCGTCCCTTTTGGATGAAGTGCAATCCAAAAGTAGGCCCTTCTAAAGGAATAACTAAAAAGTAAGATCAAAAATATCAAACAAAGGTTTAATTGTCCTATTATAAGAAAAATAAGGTGCAACTAGATTAGGCACACACACGATTGTAGTTGTCAATTGTCCCTTATGAAATTGAAGTGTCTGGCATTCATGTCCATTGTCCCTTAAAAAAATTGAAGTGTTTTTGCATACATGTCCATTGTCCCTTAAGAAAGCAATATGTTCCTAAGACTTAGATTGCAAAGATGATTTATTCAATTGTCCTTTTGAAAAAGCAATATATTGCTAAGATTGCAAAAGATGATTATTCAATTGTCTCTTAAGAAAGTAATATGTTTCTAAGACTTAGTGCAATAGATTGAGATTTTTCAATGCTCATCTTGCATAAATATGTTAGAAAACCCCATTTGCTCTATTTGAGTAATAAGAGACTGCAAAAAGTTGATTAGTTCCACCAAAAACTCAATAGTTAGCATAAAATCAATTGAACCAAAAGTGCTTAACTTGTTAGGTGAAAAATGAGAAATCTAGAAAAAAAAATTGATAATAATGATTAGGTATAGCAGATTGGATATTATGATCAGATTCTATATGAAATTCTATGCAATTTCAAAAAAAAATCATGAAAATTGAATAAATTTTGCATAAGTTATGACCATTTGAAGTTTTGCAAATAATGGTTGACTTTGACTGAGTGTACTTGACAAATCTGATAAAATTACCTAAAAATATTTCACCAAAGAAAAGTTGGGAGAACTAGCTTTCCAACGCCACTAGTTTCATGAAAATCTGACTCCGTATGCAAAAGATATGCCCGATTTCGTGAAACAACTCTGAAAACGCAAAAAAAAAAAGTAAGCATGGGTTTAAAAAAGGGACACGGATTGGGATCTATTTTTTTGAAATCCATGCACTTCCTGCAAAAACATAAGAGATACCTAGATAGAGATTCGATGCTACCAACAAAACCCATAAATCTTTTGAGCTACAGTTACACTGATATGCCTGATTTCACGAAATTGCTCTGAAAAAGCAAAACAAAGCAAGCATGGGCTAAAAATAGGGATGCAAATTTGTGATCTATTTTTCTTGAAATTCGTGTACTTTCTGCAAAAAGTAAGAGATACCCAGATAGTATTTCGATGCTTTCGACAAAACCCAAAATCTTTTGAGTTAAGGTTACACTATTTGAATGCTCAACACCTATTCTCTCAAACTAGTGAACAAGGATCTTCAGATTTTTTGTATTGTGATTGCACTTTTCCATACCTAGCTTCAAAAAGTCAATATTTTTTATAGAAAAAAGTAAGGTTAGTGGGTCCCACCAAGCGTGCCAGAATGTGTATGAGGAAAAATTGAGAGGTTAAATGATAAAATCACAAGCAATGATAATAACAACTCAATTATCCATAACATAAAGAGATCGATCTAAGTCAAAATCTAATATCAATGAATAAATCAATTTAAAACAAGAAAGACTTCACCTAGATTGTATAGTTCTCTTTATATGAATATAGATTGCTTAATAACATTGCAAAACCATGTTTGCAACAAGCGGATGTAGGTTGTGTTCGTGCTCAAAAGATTGATGTGCTCAATAATGCGATGTATACTCAATCCGCTATTAAGGAATGCCTGAGAATAAATGATCGAAGTGATCATAAGGCTAAATGATCGAAAAGAGATTTGTTATGAAGATGAGGGGGTTTATATAGATCTTAGACATGATCGATCAATGGATGAAAAAAATCTATAAAATGGATGGTTGAGATAAATCAAATAACTCATGCTGAATATGCACATGACATGTGTCACACAAAAGGCTATTATTATTAAGATAATTGTTTTTTTGATAAAGATAGATTTGATTTCATAAATTATAATATTTTTTTTAATTTAAGAGTTGATGAAAATAAGATAAATTAAAGTCAATTAACTTAACTTTAGATTTGTCTTTTTTGGAGTTCTACAAATAAGATTGATTGTGCACGAGTTAACATGATATTTTTAGAGAAATTTGGAAAAATAATTAAAATTAAACAAATAAATTTATTTAATTGATTGTGCATGATTTTGAAGAATAGATAAGATATGAAGATTATAAATAAAATATTTAATTTTATTTATTTTTAGAAGATTGGATTAATTTAAATAAATTTGCATGATTTATTTAAATTTGGAAGAATAATTTGATTTAATTAAATAATTAAAAATATTTAATTGTGGATAAGAGAGAATTTGTGATGAATTAATTAAATAATGGGATTTATTTAATTAATGTAGACTTGAAATTTGAAAAAGAATAATGATTTAATTAAATAATAAAAATTATTTAATTTTGGAAGAATATAGAGGAATTTAATGAAATTAATTAAATAAAGAGGATTTATTCAATTAATGTTGAAAATATGTGATTTGGACGAATTTGATGAAATTAATTTAATAATTAGATTATTTAATTAAAGTTGAATGCAGGTGATTTGATGAAATGCAAGTGATGTGATGACTTGGTCATTTTTGCATGTCTACACCTAGCCAAGATGGTAAGGTAAGGGAAAAGAATAACTTTGTTTAAAAGCAGACTACTCCAATGTTTAACTCCTTTGCACAGGAGACATTTAAAACAATTTAAATATTTGAAACAATACTCCCTACAAAGGTCACTAAATTATAAGAAGGAAAACTAAACCTTTTAGCAATGCAAGAATCCAGTCACCCCTTTTTAGCAGGATTGACAGTGATTTTGGTTGCATATAAATATTAGAAAGAGAATAAAACATACTCTTTTTTTATTTCTTTTGTTTTTTGTTTTTTTTTCTTTCTTTTTTCAGCTCCAAGACAAAACCATAATAAATAGACAAGAAGGCACAGATTCAACCATTATCAAACCCAAAATTCTTGGGTAGAGACATTTTCATTTGGGTATTTAAATATTAAACCCCAGTAGTGGAAAAACAAAGGAGAATTATACTCAAATTGAGTCCAAAATCCAGAATATGGCAAGGTTTGATCTGGGTATTTAACTATTTATCACAGCACTGAGTTAAATAAGAACAAAACCACTTCAATTGAGTCTAGAATAATAAAACTATGTACATTACCTTCAACTGAATGGAGCACAATTCTACAACTGTGATTCTCTCTGGATGAACACTTCTTTCCAGAAATTACTTCTCTTTTCTTGTTTTCTTCTTTTTTCTCTTTCCAAAATCCCCCCCGTCTCCAGCCCCCGCCCCCATTTTTTTAATCCTCCTCTCCTCCTTCAAAAAGATTGTAGATCAATGCATGTGGGAGGGAGAATCCTCTTCCCCAAAAAAACAAATGTTTTCATTTACTTAAGGCAATTGTGCTCAATCCTGACTGTTTCCATTTCCAATGCTCTAAAAAAAATCAAGAAAATCCAAAGATTTATTAAATCTTTCAAAGAAAAAGATCACTCAAGTTTATTTTAGTTTATATATATATTAATACCTAAAGGTTTAATTTTAATATTAATACATTAAAATATAATTAAAGTATATCCTTTTTGTATTAATGAAAATAATTGATGACTATAATGCTATATATATTTTGTATATAGAGAGATACATGGCATGTCAATATAGCATTTAATGAAGGGATGACAACTAGACCAACAACCTAGGTACCTTAGCTCATATACTCTGTCCTATGCAAAGGTTGTAATTCAATGCTTTGATTTAGTGAACTAGACCATCAAAGTACGTGAAATAGGGTTCCCAAGGATCTACAATAGATTCCTCAAGAAAACAATTCACCCTCAAAGTATGATATCTTCAAACCATTGCCAACATCATTGAGTCTACAATGATTGGTTCCTAACAAGAGCAACTCAAGATTCAATACAAGGTGTGGATATTTGAACAAATATTTCACCGACCCATTCATAATCCTCAACTAGACTAAACACATCATGACAATATTTTTCAAGTGAAAGAAAGGAGTAGCAACCATGAACCAACCTAGTTAAGTGCTCACTAAGCAAAATCTACATATGTAACATCACTATCCATTATGCACAAAATTTAATTTAAACATTTATCTTAATCAAGAGATTAGTTAACAACATGATTATGCAAATAAATTCTTAACCAAAAAGAATCATTATCTTTTCATCAATTAAGCATGTCATTCTAATCAGAATATAACAAGACATATAATACAATAATCATTTACAAATCTTTAGTGAGTAACCATCACTAATCAAGTACAAGTTATGCCTAAGGCATCATAAATCAATTCATATATTACAATAGACCATCTGGTCATAAATGCAAACACTGTATCTGGAACTAATGACATCTGTCTCCATAAGCCTCGGCTTGTCTCATGCTTGGGAAGGAGAGCAACATCCTGATGCTTTTCCACCAACCACAGACCTGCGGTCCCCCACTCAACTTCCAAATTAAAAGTGGCCCTACTCTTCACGGAAAGGTTAGATATTAGGAACCCTTAGGTTAGCCATATGAGTATCTAGTGTTGTGTCCTTCCTAATGTCTCATAGTCACACAACTATAGATCCGCTCTAACTTTGTATGACACTACTAGAGACACTAGGCCATCTAGAGCACTATGGACCAACAATACATGCAGAGATGGATGCATTACTTTGGCCAAAGATTTTACATACATAAACGTTACGCATTGAACATTGTTGGATTTCCACCACCCTGACTCGACTTATAATCTTTCATGTCTTACAGTAAGTTCAAATCGACCTCTCTCTAGGTCTAGAGTAAACGGGATCAATTCGATTCATTGCCCATATCTGGACACTCGACTCCCATCATGGTTTGGTTACGATTAAAAAGGTTATTTCATAACGTGGAACTTGTGACTCCTTGCCACCTTGTTCCACTATGCAATTCATATCAAAATCGACCATTCTTGGTCTAGTGTAAGTAGGATTTAATGCAATTTAAGTACAATCCTTAGACACTAGATTGTTATTTCGAAAACCATATTTAGGTTCTTAGTTTCACAATGACACGGTTACTAATGACTCCACGTCATATTATCCCATTTTCTTGAATAACGAATACATTCTTGTTTTCAACATTGTTATCCTCAAAATCAGCTGCGTTCGAGTTTGTTGGATGACCCCTACGAAACTAGTTTGTTTTGTTGTCTATGACTCTAAGTACACAAATCGAGGTGAATCATTTCATCCTTGTGCATAGTCCTCTAGCTCCTAAGAATCTATTCGAATATCTTCTCGAATTAGTTTCTCAAAATTTGCACAAGTTTTCAAACTTGGGTTTTGGTAGTTTTAAAGGAGTTAGAAAAAATTTTGTTTTACATGCATAGGTGGTGATTTTTGCTGCCGGTACATGTTAGTCATTTTTCCCTTGTATGCAAGGGTGGTGAAAATCACCACCCATACAGGTGTCTTTTGTCCTTCATGCAAGGGCGATGGAAATTGCTGCCCATACACCTTGTTTAGTATGTCATGTAGAGGTAGTAAAAAGTGTCGCCTGTGCACTTTAAGTTAGTTTTAAGTCTAATTATCCTCGTTCTTTGTTATTGTTTATAACTAGGGTTTTAATTGTTGTGTTCATTGTTTGGATCATGCTTCGTATTTTAAACTAAACTCTAGCACTTTTTTTTTATATATATAAATCCTATGTTGCTTTCCTGCAAGTTTTTGGTTTCTTTCATTTTAGTGGTTTTGTTTTTATTGTTTTTAGGATTGTTGTTATGTTTAGGGTTTATTGTTATGAATGTTATTTTTGTTTTTCTTTGTGATGGAGGATCGGTGGATATCGCCGATAGTTTGTTTTTCTTTGTAGAAATTTTCGTTGTCTTTTGAACTTAACAGTATTAACTGCCCATGCATGTTCTTTTTTGAGTTTTACCTCCTTTTCTCTAGCAATATATTTCACCGCCGAAGTAAAGTGTTATTCTTCCACACTTTTATCTAAAATGTATTGGTGGCTATTTTTACCGCTAATGCATATATGATATACTTTATCAAGAAGTGTATGGGTGGCAATTTTCGCTGCCCCTACACAGACTATAATATGAATCCTACCAAATGCTTGAGCGGGCATTTTTGCCACTCAAGCACTTTGCTATTAAAATACCTAGATGACAACATTCTCAGTAGAGCAAGCCGATACTATGGGCACAAGAACCAGATCCTTTAAGATTCTAGTTGCTTCCTTGCAAATATTTTTGGTAGAAGGCATCATACTCTTCATACTTTAAGTGAAAATGTCATCGTTCCCAACTTGAGGCACTTGACAGGGAATGTGCATGAAATCATCATTCTTCAGAAGATATCGGTGGGTCTAGTTTTATCAAGCTATGTTCAAGTTGAGCTGCAAGTGTTGAAGAAGTAGAGAACTAGAGTGTGTAGATATTGGCAGAACCAAGCAAAGCATGAATGGGTGTTGAAGGATCTTTCAGTGATGAAGAACAATTTGCAAGACATTAAAGACAAATCTCTCCAAATGCTATGCTCTGTGACAAATTCTACCCACCACTTTTCATTTTATTAAAAATGGATATGAAGATTCACAATTGCATTTCCATGCACAGTGGCGGCATCTAGGCTATCATTATGGCATGTTTATAACCACCTTTGGAAATACACGGAACTCTCTTATTAGTGCTACATAGTTCATATCATCTTCATGGAGATCAAGGTGTCACGGTCACAAGCTTGAGTGGACATTTACTGAAGCCATCATTATGTCTCATAACATGCTGTCTTCCTCCTGTGCCCTTGATGGGCGTTCCATTTGACGGTGCAAGAAAGGGGATTTGCAATTTGGCATTCTGAAACCAGTCCTTGTAGTGATTACCTTTGTGTTATATGCAAAAGGAATGTATTAGGATGGAAATTTTGCTACAAACCAAGACTACTTATATGTGACAATCATCTACACAGTATCATATTCCTTGGCATCAGAGTGCTAAGTTTTCTAGCTGCTAAGTCAAGAATTATTAGAAGTGTAGAAGAGGTTGCTGATGTTCAGAAGTTCATGCTATGTGTAGAAATGGCAATAGTAGTAGTTTGACATTTATGTGCTATCCCTTACTTATCAATTCAATGGGTGTCATGATTTGCTTAATTACAATATTGTTTGCAGCTGATTTCTTTGGGATGAAGGCAGTTAAGGAAATTGAACTTCTTTGGAGAGCTCAGCATTGAGCTCCAAGTTACAAATTATGACACTCAAGACGAAAATAATAGTCATTACTACCAAAGAAGTTCTTGGTTGAATGGTTTTACTGTGCACTCTATGTCAAAGTTTCAGATTGGATGAGGAGGGTGTCTTTTGGTATATTTGCTAATTGAAAGGGAAATTATAATGATTAGCATGTCTTTGGTGACTGGTTTGGGGGAAGTGTTTATAGCATTAAAGCTATGTTACTGGGTGATTAGTTGTTGAATCAGTTGTTACCTTGGTTCTTAATTGCAAAAGCAAACTTAGGAAATGCATTTGCCAAAGATGACAGGTTGATATTGAGTCATAGTGATTCAAAGATGGGAATGGGAGTTGATAGCATCAATCATGCCTTAGTTTATTTTCAGTTTTGTATATGTAATTTGTATTTAGTTTTGGACATGTCCATATGCATTCTGATAAAATGTAATTGCATATGGAACATAGGAAGTCCCAAGTCAATTAGGACTCCTATTTTTGAATAAGTCAATTTAGTTAGATTTTTCCTATTTTTTCTCCAAGTTCCTCCCTATAAATAAAGAGGGCCTCTATTGTAATTTCTATCTTTTGTCTATTGCAATAAAACTCTGGCGAATTAAAAAACAAATCAAGACTTTGTGTTTTTTGTGAAAATCAATTATCAAATATTTATCAATACAAGAAAGCAAATTCAATTCCAATATTTGTCTTGGAGTTATTTGTGTTATGATAGCATTGTTCTTATGTCTTACTATCATAATCTTCTTTGGTAATTATTGAAGTGTGGAGATTGTTTTAAGTGATTAAAGATCGTTCTTAATTTGATTGTGATAGATTGTGTTATCAAATCATTTGTGTGGATTGTGTTTATGTTTGTGAGAGTAAAATAGCTTGAAGACTTTGTGCTGCAAGTTGTTATATTCAATCTACTTTTATCATCTTGGGGAAGAGTGAAGACTTTGGGCTACATTCAACTTTAAATAGTTCTATTTGCAATTAGTAAGTGAGGTGACAGAAGACTTTGTGTTTCTGTGATTTTGTGATAGGTTATAAGTTCTATAATATCAATTTCATTGAAGTTATCATTTTGAAGTAAAAACATCTATTCTAAAAAAAGAGAATAGGATGAAATGGAACCACCACAAATATAGTGTTTAGTGTACATAAGCTTTGTAAGTTGTTTGTTTATAATAGTTAAAGCAACTAGAGGGAACCTCCCCTTGCTGAAAGGAAAGACTCTGTCTCATCATAGCTGTGGTGATATAACCATTTTGTCATTAGTGAGTTAGCGACAAAATATTCACCCAACAAACATTCACCCTACTCGATCAATGTTTACTTTGTTTACCTATTGGCGAGGTTAAAAACTATTTCATAATAATAAAAAGAAAAGGCTCTTATCATAATACCTTTTAAAGGTTTATAAAGACTCATAGAGTCTAACACCTCTAAATTCTCCTTTGGAATTCTTTAATAAAGCCAAAAATAAAACATAACTACCACTTATATAGTCGACATTCATCTCATATAAAACCACTAGCTTATAACAGAGCTAGGGTAGATTCTTATGTCAAAGAATATGTCAAGACTTACTTCATAGTGAAGCCAAGATTGAAGTCTCGGTTGTCATAACAGCATTACTATGACAGTGTATGATTAGTATTATGTTACTCTCCTCGAACAGTTATTATGTTCACATAACATGTATATTTATTGATTTCCATTCGATTCTTATTATCTTTTCTATCGAGTTGGTAGAATAAGGTGTCAAGTGCAGTAGCACGACCCATTTTTTCCTAGGTTTACTGTGTTTAACATAATCATGGTTGTGGCCATCAGAAATAATGGTGTGGATTGTTCAACAGGTAGATACCACCAATTATTCATTCATACAAAATGCTGCCCTATCGGGCTCATAAGCATATACATATTTGCAAGAGTTAACAACTAGAAATCATAAAGGTATAAGACATCATTAAAGATGTATGGCACATAGGAACAGTTTAAACCTGTGGGTGCTCATGCATGCAAACCCACGTAGGGTTTTTGGCCTCAAGCTAGCCAAGTGCCTCAAAGAGCAATAGTTTCAAAGTATCATGAATTATATTTCATTTTGGGGCTCTAAGAGCCTTCAACTACTCTTAACATTCAACGTTATGCATAAATAAATATACAGTCTCAACACAGTGCATTAAAGCAATGTATTTCGTAATCTTTATAGTCGGTAGTGCCGACATTACTATCATATGAAAGAAGATTGTACTATATTGTAGGCAATACGTTATATGATTTGAGGGCTCTAAATAAAAGATACCTGAATATATATCACAGAGTTAAAGATGCAAATCGCAGAGCTCAAACTCTTCCAACTACTTTAGTTGTTCTCACCGACTATGATTCTTTGCAACTAGAGAATGTAGCTCCCGATGTTCACCACCCGCGCACCTAATTCCATCTCCAAGACTATCCAAAAAAAAATTAAAAAATCCCGTACTCGCTTGACTCAACTGAGCCTCCCAAGACACCCAAGATGGCATTCATAACCAACCAAAGCATTTTCTTTGCATGTCATTTGGGCTTGCCACCTAGCGGGATCTTTGATCCACGTTGCTCACTCAGTCGGTCATCTCTCCTTTCCCACTCCTTGTGGGTTTAAGGATGTCGATGAGGTAGGCAAAGATAAGATAGTTATTCACATAGTCAAGAGTTAATAACATTGACCTCTAAAGAGGTACGCATATACAAAAATATATAAACACCCTTGACTAAAAACATGGGTTAATGAACTATTAAAATATTCAAAATCATCACAGAGATGAAAGCAAAAGATATCACACTAAAATCTTAGGCAATCGGGGTCGAGTAATACACCCCCATCAACAATGGTAACTTTAGTCAATTGACTAGAAAATAAAGAAATAATATCCCTATTTAAGAATAGGGTAAAGAGAGATCTCATCGACTCTTAACTCGACTATCATATGACTTGAGACATTATTCCAAGAATGTCGTCTAGTCGTTAAAGCACTGTCGACAAAACGACTCAAGGATGGAATTACAAAGAAGGAAGACATGACTCCTAACAACTTGCAAGGGATTCGGAAAGACATAGAAACCAATACTCAGATGACTAATCAACCTTATTTTCTCGACATCTAACCATTCCTCCAAAATGATACCCTCCTTCCTTCTTTGAAGGTCGTTAACTTTTCATGTTCACACTCAGAACCACAAAATCATGATCAGTGCATCATAATCATATCTCATAATATAAAGTAATTAATGTTCAAAACTAATTAACATCAATCATTAACATCATTAACAATGATTAATTCAAATGTTTCCACAATATCAAATCAGTTAACTATGACTAAACCTCCTAATTATCATGCAAAGTTAATGATTAAGTCTAATTGTAAGTTGGGGATGTAACAACATATACTGCAATTAAACTCTTAGAAGATGCAATTCTAACTACATGCTTCTAAGTGAGCAAGTGAACAAATTTCTTCATACCATGTCACTTACAAACAACTAAATCCTTCTCCTCAATGATACACCCTCTTTTACCTAAGAGAGCGTTAGCACTTCTTACTACTTTTACAGAAATTAAACACATGATTAGTCATCATCAAATCGACATCAATAATAATTTCATAAATGATTAAACAATTTACTATAACCATTTCAATTAAATTCAACGATAATTGTCACACCCATTTATCAATATTAAATGGACTAAACAAACGAGGTGTGACGATTATATAACGGAAAAGAGAGTAGAAATCATTTATTAATATTTAAGCTGACAAAATCAAGTTGCCCTTTAACACTTTCTTTTATAGGTTTTCTTATTTTGTAGGCATTTGTGAGCAAATGCATGATAGGAACCTATAATGGAAAAGAGACTACAAATCATGACTAAGCTTCTATGAAAAGTTTAGACCTATTGGACACTATTACCACCAATGCCCCCTTTATGTCTACAAGTGCCTCTTTTAGAGAGGATCACTCAAGACTCCCAAACTTGCTCAAAAACTCTTCTCTGCTATTTTAATAATTGCATCTCCTTTCACTTATTATTTTTACTATGTTTTGTTATGTTTTACAATCTAATTAGGGTTTCTAATTTTAGTGTATCTGTCTCATTTTCACCATCTTGTTTTATCAATTTCTCTCTATCTATGTAGGTTTTGTATAGAAGATTTGCAAATCTAGAATCTAGGTGATTTGTAGAACCTTAAGTTTCAATTGTGTAGTCATTAGACATAGAACCACCAATGCCCCCTCTTTAGCCACTGTCATCCCTATTGTGCAAAGCACGTTTGACGATCCCCAAATTTCTCCAATAGATCCTTGACAACATTATTATCATTTATTCTTCATAAGTTTTTAATCTATCAAGTGCACAAATTTTGTTTGTACCTCCTACAAGTTTTCCCTATTTAGTTTGCATGAGTTTGTTTCTTTTTTTGTAGTTTATGTTTATAAGTGTTTCTCTTGTCATGTTGTCAATCTTAGATTTTATATATGTTGATTAGTTTCATATTAGACAAATTTAGTTAGTCTAAATAGCTTTAACTTGTTCTATTTTAACATACATGCTTAAAGAAACTAATAACACCTCTTTTTATTTTCTTTCAACAAGGTGGATGGTACGACCCTCACAACATGCACCATAGCCACTCTAAAAGAACATTATAAGATAGTTTTCAGGCATCACATGAAACAATGTATCTAATGTGCATCGTCCAATTGTAATGGGAACATTGTCAAATCCCCTAACGGTAAGATCAAATGGCTATAATTTGGATGGATCTACCTTCAAATGTTTTAAGCAATCCTCAATGCATATGTTCAAGTTAAATTCATTAAAAACTAAGGATCAAAAATATTTAACTTGTCATACCTCACCACAATGTGTAGGGGTATAGCTTCATTACTAATTAACTCATGTGGGAGCTCTACATCATCAAATGAAATAACATGACTATCCCTATTTCCAATAAATTCAATCAGTGAATTCTTAAGTCATGGAGTGTTAGAACTCAACTGTCTTTCTTAAATTTTTTTGCAAGACTTCCTTATACAACGGTGAATCACACACTAGGTCCCCAAGAGATATCTTAGCTTACGTGTTTTTGAGTTGATCAATAATATCACATTCCTTTGTAGTTTTATTCATTAGTGTAGGCTTTGATGAGAGATTAGGTATAATAGGGAGTAGAGTCTGGTTGTTGTGGCCTCTAGCTAGTCTTTGATCTGTATGCTCAACCATGTGATAATTGTGTGAATCAAGTGCAATGTAAAAAATAAGCTTATGCCTAGGAGGATATGGCATTGCATGAGAAGATACATACATTGTATGGAGAGTAGAGGAAGAGAGAGAATAATCATCAAAAGATAGATTGCAAGAAGGCTCAACTAAGCCCATATTATCCTCTTGCACTCAAGGAAAAGAAAAATCTATAATAAGAGCTTGTGTCAAACCCATAAATGAGGGATAGAGTAAGCAAGATGAATCAAACCATTGTAAACCTCTTACCACTCAAACAAAGTCTAAAATCACTAATCAATAAGATATCATCATCTAGATAATCAAAATTAACAAGTAAAAATAATTTAACATGTGGAAATGCATCAATAGTACCATCAGTATTATTGCGTAACAACTCCTCACCAAGAGAAATAGTACCATGTAATGATGGAGGAGGTAATGAAACATCGATAATATCTACATGAGAAGTGAATGAATGAACATCATAATCCATGCTATCATGTAGTGTATCACTAGGTAAAATATTATAACGGGAAACTATATACTCAACATCAAATGGAAAAGGAATATTCTCACAAAGCATATCATCGTCATGTCTAAAATGAGGTAACTCATATAGATCATTATCCTTAGCTTACTGACAAGATGCACCATTAAATGATCATGATTCTAAAGGGATATAAATAGGGCTATCTAACATGCAAGATAAATGACATGATAAGGTGCAACAACATTATGAATGGCTAAAGAAGGTATAACCTCATTACATAAACCATCATCCCTAGATATATCACTAGAAATTAAGGTAATGTCATCATCAACCAAAACATGTGAAAGAAGAGTACTCAAAGGTAAAGCATCATCATGCTTATGGACACCAATATCACTAGTTGTAGGAAGGGTAGGAGGCAATATGAAAATCATGGATAAGTGTGTCTAAAATAGAAGGATAAGTGATAACAAACTCTATAAAGGAGGAGAGATCACAACTATGACAAAACAACACATCCATAGAGGATATGTGGATAAAGAGACATGAAAGCATCAAGGATGAGAGAATTGAATGAAACAAAGCATAAGAACACCTAAAAGTCTATAAGACATGCATGAACAAAAGCTAAGGACAATGGACCATGAGAATCCATGATAAAAATGTAGCAAATGAAGCACGGCCCAAGGGTGGTTGAGTAGGTTATTAAAGAGAGATCATATCACAAAGACGCAAACCATAATATAAATGGATAAATGACATGGAATTGAGGTAAGGGTTAATATAAATTAGAAACTTAGTCAATACTCAAATATGAAAATGAAACCATAGAAGCACAAACAAGTGTGCGTAGACTAGGTGAAAGCAAGGTGACGTAATGAATCACAAACCCAAGAGAAAAATGAAGTTATGAAGCACAAATAGGAAAAGAAAATCAAACCCTAATCAAATATTAAAATAAGATAAAACATTTAGAAAAATTGGATCTTAAAAACCCTAATTCAAAAGGCAAAACCCTTAGGAATGTAAGATAAGCCAAGGTCACCAATATGTAAAGAAATAAATAATGTTTTTAGATAAATAATCTAGGCTAATAAAAAAATGCAAACAATTAAGCACAACTAACCTAGATTAAATTTAGAGCTCGACCTATAATTAGAAATGAATAATCAAAAATTAAATGCAAGGGATTCGATACTTAGCTCTAGGAACAATGATGAAGAATTCATGCTGACATCATGTTGATATCACTCACCAAGGTACACAAATATATTGCTCTTGGTCTAATGAATATCTCAAAATCCACACAAGCACAAAAAATTGAGGATCAATCTCAAGTGTTGCAAGTTCAATCTCAACTATCCTCGATTTGAATCCTATCATGTGGATATAAACTAAGAAAGCACATACTTTTGAATTTGTTCACTCTAATCTGCTATATCTAAAGAGCTCAAAAGGATAGTAGTGTTTATAAATACCTTAAGGGAATTTGTCAGATTGCTAAGGTCAAGCTCTTCTAGGTTAGATCCTTGGTTCAACTAGCTTTACAACTTTGAGCAATGTTTCAAAGACAACATACACTAGTGTGTAGGTGGCCTATATGCAAACGAAGTCGATTCTAATTCTTTTGTCTTTCTAGATATCGAAGTGTACTAATGATTCTCCATTTTATTCCATATGAATTAATTTTGCATTTTTTGTCTTTAAATACCAAAACATAGTAACAAGTCGCACAAACATATACCAAGTCAGCTTATAACAAGTAAGAATGGGCATGAAAGTTGGAAATTGAATTTAAAAATATAAAATTGAGGTTCATTCCTAAGTGTCATAGGATTGATGAAAATTCACCATTACAATTCTAAATCAGTTTTAATAATATGTAAGATTACGTGAGGTTTCCACAGCCCTTAAAATTGTAAAGAAAAGCTTCGGAAAAATAAATTTAAAAAAAAAAAAAATTTAAGTAATTAATTAAATTATTAAGCCTTCTATCTTTTGTTTTCTTCTTCAAACTAGTTTGACAATGGTCAGTCGAGGTCCTTCCAGTTCCACTACCCTTACTCAACATGGCTAGAAAAGAGAAGAATTCACATTTCATCTTCTCCATAAAATTGGAGAGAAAGCTCTTTTGTCTGGATTGCTCGACTATTTTTAACACAATTATCATAAGCTTAGTTACTTTGAACATTATTGTCAAGTTTTTGACCACCTTCAGTTTCTTTCTCGAAATCCTGCATACACTTGGGGTGGACTTCATAACCACACTGAATACATTGATAAGCCCATCCAGAGCCCTGTTCATCACACTCACAGCAGATATAAGGCCCTCCCCCCGAGTTAGCAGAGACAAGATGCAATATATGGCCATGCCCAGCATGCTGAAAGGTTTTTGGGAAACTCTTGGCTTTGTCATCTATTTCCTTCTGAATTTCTGCCAAATGAGCTACTGTAAAAGGATAAGCGCTTTCACCATGCAAGTTAATCAACTTCCTCCCCTCATTTGTTACAGTTTTACCATCAGGACCAACTATCACAAGAGATGGAATACCGCGGATGTCAAAATATCGTGAAAGCTCTTTATTTTTTTCATCATCATAAGGCAATGCAAGCCATGGCATGGTTTCATAATATGAAAGGAATGCTGCTTCATCCCTGTCACTTGAAATGAATATAATCTCAAAACCCTCACCATCCTTAAGGGTTTCTTTCAAATTGTCATAGACAGATATCAATCTTGGGGTGAATTTCTGACAAGGAAAACACCATTGAGCCGAGAAATACAGTCCTACAGTTTTCCCTATCAATGAAGACATGTTTACCTGCAAAACCCATTAGTCAGCATGTACCAATTATAAGTACAGTAAGCTCTACTTTGGAAAGGAAAATATGTCTTGGATTGTGTCCCATAAAAATTATAGACATGGTCAAGCCAGATACCCAAACTAAATTAGTAAGATTTGGATAATGTTCCAAAAATATTTACCTGTTTTCCCTGGGGTGCAATAACATAGTTTCTCTTATTGGTCAAAAGAAGTTTCTCTAATGTCTGTGAGGCACGTTTGGCTTGCTCCTCAGATTCCAGTTCTGCCAATCTCTCGGGTGTAAAGGGAAAAGCCTTAACTCCATATTTATAAATAAGTTCTACAGCTTCTGTCTGCATGGTTTTACCTTGACCGTCCAGAATGATAAGACGTGGAATAGCCTCTATTTCAAACGTCTTATTCAGCAATTTCTTTGTCTTCAAATCTGAGTAAGGAACAGCAAGCCAAGGCATCGTCCTATGATAGTTCTCAAAAGAAACTCGGTCCCCGTCAGAGGAAATGAATACAATCTCAAAGTCTGCTCCTTGCTCCTTCAATTGCTTGTAAATGTCAGCCAGAACAGGAGTGAAAGTCTCGCATTGATGATACCAGTGGGCTGCAAAGTATAATCCAACTATCTTTCCTTCTAGCTCTGCCACTTTGACCTGGAAATTCAGGGCATGTCGCAGTTGGAGTCTGAAATATGTCTCAAATATTTCAAGAATTGAAGAAACAGTGCAATTTCATGAATCAGTGAAGGAACTTTCCTTCTCTCTCTTGTCTACGTTGGCAATAAAACCTCATGATTTGAAAGAGTTGAACACAGCAGAGGTGTCTCTAATACCTAAAACATACTTAATGCATTTATACAGATTATACAAACCCAAGTCAGTCTCTATTTGCTTTATAATAGATTAATGACCATTTTTGCACTGGCAGGCAAATTAACACTAACACATAGTTCAAATCTCTTCGGCAGGTAAACTTACAAATCTTTCAAACTTAACTTTGATTAAACACCATTTGGTATCAAGCTTCGTGTCTTCAGTACCCATTTACTCTAAGAAGTCTCTGACTTCTATCTTCATTTAATTTGCTGATAATTAACTTCTCCTTGCTAAGCTCAATTAAGTAAGAACTTGTGAAATCCAATGGGATTTAAACACAGACTTAAACCGACTTAATTTTGATTTATCATGGGTTGCTTGAAGAGTACTTTGTATGTATTAAAATAGAATTTATCCTAATTTGAAAAGCAATGAGACCCCATCGGATGCATGATTTCGAGCTTATATGCAAACACAAGAGAAATCAATGTTTTTCTATAATGCAAAATCAAAAACACAAATGGCCTTAAAGAGTATAAACAATTCAAATACTTAGAATAAGTAGCAATCCTATGAGAGAACTTGGACATATGAAAATTGGATATGTGGTCATTCCCCACCCCCAAAGCCAGCAAAAGGACTTGGGAAATGCAGAAAAGCAACATTTGTGAGTTGTCAACTTGCAAAACTGACAAGAAGCCACAAACTTTGCACGCATATCTGTAGGCAACTTTGGGAAATCTGTCAACTTGTAAAACAGAGGTCGTGGACTGCAATCATGATGAGGTAAGACTCATAGGCTCAAATCATGACATGACACTTGCGGGCTGAATAGTGTCATAACACTCCCACATAATGCTTCGCCCACATGTAGTAATTATATTAGATGCCGCAATAGTGGTAGATTGCAACCATAAACACAATAAAAAAGACCACAGGCATATCTGTAGGTGAGTTTGGGTAAGCCTATCGGCTTGCAAAATAGAGGTTGTGGACTACATTACACTCATGGGTTCAAATTGCAACCATAAACATAGTAAAAAAGACCACACTCACATCTGCAGGTAAGTTTGGGTAAGCCTGTGGGCTTGCAAAACAGAGATTTTGTAGGCTACGTAACACTCGTGGCTCAAATTGTGACATAACCCTTTACCCACATGTAGGAATTATATTAGATGTGGCAATGGTAGTGGCTTGCAACCATAAACATAATAAAAAAGGCCACGCTCATATCTGCAGGTGAGTTTGGCTTGCAAAACAGAGATTTTGTAGGCTACATAACACTTGTGGCTCAAATCGTGACATAACCTTTTACCCACATGTAGGAATTATATTAGATGTGGCAATGGTAGTAGCTTGCAACCATAAACATAATAAAAAAGACCACCCACATATCTGCAGGTGAGTTTGGGTAAGCCTGTGGGCTTGCAAAACAGAGATTTTGTAGGCTACATAACACTCGTGGCTCAAATCGTGATATAACCCTTTACCCACATGTAGGAATTATATTAGATCTGGCAATGGTAGTAGCTTGCAAACATAAACATAATAAAAAAGACCACCCGCATATCTGCAGGTGAGTTTGGGTAAGCCTGTGGGCTTGCAAAACAGAGATTTTGTAGGCTACATAACACTCGTGGCTCAAATCGGACATAACCCTTTACCCACATGTAGGAATTATATTAGATGTGGCAATGGTAGTAGCTTGCAACCATAAACATAATACAAAAGACCACGCTCATATCTGCTGGTGAGTTTGGGTAAGCCCCTGGGCTTGCAAAACAGAGATTTTGTAGACTACATAACACTCGTGGCTCAAATCGTGACATAACCCTTTACCCGCATGTAGGAGTTATATTAGATGTGGCAATGGTAGTAGCTTGCAACCATAAACATAATAAAAAAGACCATCCGCAGGTGAGTTTGGGTAATCATGTGGGCTTGCAAAACAGAGATTTTGTAGGCTACATAACACTCAGTGGCTCAAATCGTAATATAACTCTTTACCCACATGTAGGAATTATATTAGATGTGGCAATGGTAGTAGCTTGCAACCATAAACATATTAAAACAGACCAGGCCTCAACCACAAGGCAAGGGGGTCCACAGATATAGGGAAATGGCAATCCATTCCTACATGTTTGAAGCAAGTCTGCACTTTTAATGTAGTGCAATTCGTCCCCTATACTGTCAAGGGAACTATGTTATACCAGAGAGAAGGAATGTAAATTAAATTAATTGACAGAGGGAGCAACCAAAAAGGATTACTAGTAGATGCCCTGTCTTAACCAAACGAATGAAGTTATATAGAGATACAGAAACCCAAATGAACAAACTACCAAAATTTAAATGTCTACCTCTGTTCCATTTGGCGTTATGAGAAAATCTCTAGTTTCTGTTGTCAAGAGAGATTTGAGGCACTGATTGGAAGCCAAGTCTACAGCTTCTCGTAAAAGTTCTTGAATCCTTTCTTCTGTAAAAGGATAAGCATCAACGCCCCACTTTTCCAGCATATTTATACCATCCTTAGTATGCAGCTTGCCATCCGAGCCCACAAAGGCCAAACTGAAAATCCCAGATCTGTAGCTATTAATGAGCTCTGCCCTCACATCTGAGCGCTCAAAGGGAACAACAAGCCAATCCTTAGGTAAAATCCCCAGCACCTTGTCAAAGCACTCCATGTCACAGGTCCCATCAATCTGGTTTTCCTGCCCATATCTTTTGAGAATCTCAATTACCTCCTCGTCCCTGTCAGCCGCCACATACACAAACATGACTTCTTTGCCTGCTTTCCTGAGCTCCTCATTTGACTGGCACAACACAGACACAGCATGCTGCAGAGGAATAATTAACCAGTGTGGCCCAATCAGAATACCTAGCAATTTCCCATCCAAAACACTAGGTTTTACTGGGCTTTTCGAGGAGTTTATGAGCAAGAAATCCTTGTTTTTCAGTGGCAATCCTGTACCACAAGTCTTGATACCAATAGAGTTGATTTGTCTCAGATTCTCTGCCATTGAATCAGTTTTTCTCAGTTCTTTTTTCTTCCAAGTTCCTCCCCACACCACCGACACTACTTTGGCGTACAGAACCACGCACCCTCAACTCAATCTCATTCGATTGAATCTGATCTTCAATTTCCCCAATTCCTTATTTCTTTCAAATTTTAACTTAACCCACTGCTTACCGTATAACTTTCCTCATTTTGTAGTCATCTTGTTGACAGATTCCAGCGGAGCAGGTGGCAGAAGCTGAGAAAATGGGGTCCGTATGTTTGTCTACACCCTGTCTCTGTCTCTAGTTCTACACTTCCTCAACACCACTAACGCTACTGTTATCTTCTTCTTTTCCCTCGTAAAGACTAAAAGATTTGCTGCTAAATCAATCTCGTGATGCCCATGAAGAGCAGTCACTGTAGAGAGTAAACATGATCATGCCAATTAACCTCCAGATGTCCATGCCACACCGTAAGAGGTGACTTGTCTCTGGATTAAGGATCTGATTTTGTGTTGAGGAGGCATATAATTAAGAACAATTTGTTATCAGTTTGCTCCATCAGAGCGACACGTGAATTATAGAACAGAGATGATGAAACAAGCCGAGGTAATAAAGCGGGCAAGCAAGGAAGTCGGAAAGAGTAAAGTCGCCTCTCATTATTGCTTTGGGTGGGTATTCGGCAAATGTCACGGAACGTGGCAATAGCTCAGCGCTCATCATTTGGCGGGCTCGTCCTTTGCTCTTCACCCGATGCCTCCTTTGCACATGTACGTATGTTTGGCATATGTAGAAAACCAACATAAAACACATGCCCTGTATAATGAATGAATGAATGAATAGCTTTTAATGTCCACGAGGTTAAAAATAGCTTATGGGACCACCAGTCTTGTTGTTTTCGTTTTCTACATTACAATCATTTCCTTATTCAAAGTGATGATGAGCCCCCTTAACTTCTCAACAGTCTCCTTACTGAATAAACTATGTCAAGATAGAGTTGTCAAACTATTGGCATATTTGTCCCCGATGTCCCTGAAAGCATTACACTCCATAATAGTGTTTTTCCGATCCCATTGCCTCAGTAGTGCAAAAAATACACACCCATTCTTCTCATACTTCTTTAGGCCTTTTCCACTGCCCTATTTCACATCAGAGTTGATGAGAGTTAGTTCTTAATTGAGCAATAAAATTCTTTGCTCTCCACGAAATACTAGCCCATATGTACGCTTTTTGTTGATGGTCACATGTGGGGTTGAATTCATCAAGATAATATTTCTTCTCTCTCTAGCACTTTCTCCATAAATGCTTGCAGAACTTATCCATAACAAAAGACTTTACCTCTTTAATGCTATTCGTGGGGAAAGCATTCAAGTAGATATTCAATTTGTTCATCCATTTGTTGTTTTGTCTCATCCAAGTCTTCTTTCTTTCACTTATGATGTCCTTGAAAACAACTTTAGGCCATCTACCTACCTCCATTTACTCAATTCTTTTTAAATACCTTATGAGAGACAATTAGAGTTTTGGGGGACACTATGAGATGGTGTTGCCAATGTCTTTCCTTGGTAATAAACTTAAAACTTTTCTTCCAATGGTGAAATTTGCATACCCATGCCATTTTCCATTTAGTTTTATGTTTGTTTCAATGAGAGTGTCTTACATATTGATATATTCACATTATCCATACATTTATTATACCTATACACACACATACTATTTCAAAATAATATTTCTTCTTTCTCCCTAGCACTTTCCCCCATAAAACGTTTGCAAAACTTATCCATAACAAAAGATTTTACCTCTTTGCTATTCGTGGGGCAAGCATTCAAGTAGATATTCCATTTGTTCATCCATTTGTTATTTTTGTCTCATCCAAGGTTTCTGTCTTTTGCTTATGATGTCATTAAAAACAACTTTAGGCCATCTACCTACCTCCATTTGCTCAATTATTTTTAAATACCTTATGAGACACGGTTAGAGTTTTGGGGGACACTATGAGATGTCATTGCCAATGTCTTTCCTTGGTAATAAACTTAAAACTTTTCTTCCAATGGTGAAATTTGCATACCCATGCCATTTTCCATTTAGTTTTATGTTTGTTTCAAGGAGAGTGTCTTAGTATATTGATATATTCACATGGTGTAATTTTGTGTAAAGTTGGGTTCCTTGCCATATGCCACTTACCTATCCATTACGCACATTCTTGGACACTTATTTCCCACCTTATCTCTGTGCTTACATATTATGATATATTCACATTATCCATACATTTATTATACCTATACACATGCATACTTCCATGTGTTTGAGGCCGATGCTAATTTGGCGCTCTTTTGGATTATCCCTACATTTATTATACCTATACATATGCTTCCATGTACCCAAGGCTATAAGTACTCAAAATTGCACATGGGCCAACATGGCAATCTGATGATGACCTGAGGGTCCAAGTCTTGACCCATGTGGCATGAAACACACTTCTTCTCCTTGGTGTCAACGCCCTCACCCTTCTTAGCATTTTGTCCACCTCATTCAACCCTCAGAATGGGTTCCAAGTTCTCACATTTCTCTAAAAACCTTTTGAAGATCTTCAACTCACCTTAGCAACCCTAGGGTGAGCTCGCTTAAGTTGTAGGGTTTCTCGAGCAACCCCTATTGTCTTTTAGGGATGCATGATTGCTTAAGTTCTGACTATTTTGCCACCATTTTTGCTCATGATTGAGAGTTCTTTCCAATCTCGACTAAGCCTCTACTCCACATGATTGATTCTTCTCTCCTCTCACTATCAATCGACTCTTCAGTTATCTGTACATCACCTCTCTAGTCTTCTCCCAATCACCTATAAATACACCCATTGCCTTTAGCATCTGAGAGGTGGTTCATTTTGCATTATTTGCTTTAGAAACTCCTATAGCATATCTATGCTCAGTATAGGACATCAGTGCCTTGTCCTAGCTTTCTAAATAAAAGGTTGTCCATTTCTACATTTGTAGCCAACTCCTTGCCAGAAGCTCTCATTCCATTCCCTCTCTCTAGTAATGAGGATTGTGAATGGTGAGGACTAGGCTATGCTTTCACAACAACTCCCACCTATAGCATTTTCATCCTCTTACAAGACTCGTGTGCCTGTTTTCAGTTCTTGTTCAAGAAGCTTCTAAAGTTTCTCTCAATTATCTAGATAATTTTCTAATTTCCCTAAATCTAATTTCCTTGTATCCCAATATCATCAAGAAGGAGCACTCTATTGTTGCAGAGGAAGATACAAAGGCTAAACCTCCGAAGGACATATGCCAACACAAGCTTCTTCAAAGCTTTTGCTATTATAGGTTCCATTGTTTAATTAGATTTCTTTTGAAAAAGCTTTAGATTATTTAGTAATTAGAAAACCACTCTTGCCTAGGAAAAGTAACAATTGCTTGCATTTTCATGGTATAGATTTAGGAATTTCTTGATTTTAGTAGATTCAAATTCAAATGAGTTGCTTTGCATTTATTTTCTTAGGTTAGATCTTGCTAGGAAAATGCAACACAAAAACATTTAATCACATTGCACATAGGCAAAGCCATATAATTGCATCCATATAGTCAAAGATTTATTTTCAGCAAGTTGTTTAATTACATAGCATTTAAGTTTGGGCAAACACAAAAATATAGAGTAAATTACTCTTGCATACATATAGATTAAATTGCATTTAGAGACATCATCCAAAACTATGAAAACACCAAAAATAGAGAAAGCATAAGCCCTCAATAGCATCACGAAGCACACAACAACAATTAAACAAGCTCAAATACAAGAGCAACGAAATGATGCAAACATGATCAAGCAAAGCACTAGAAACCCTCCTTTTAGGCTTGATGTGTCCTAGAATAAAGGAGGATTGGATTACAGTGGTGTTGAGTGAGATCGAAGAAAACCATCCCATTCTTAGACAAATTAGGGAGGAAAACAAAGAAAGGAGCATAGAAGAAGAGTCTCATATTGAAGAGTTTATTCTTTTAGGACTCATTAAAATTATTGACACTAGAATCAACACAATAACATTACAATGATTGGCATGAGAACAACTAAACACACCAACAATTCAAACTCCACTCAACACATAAACACCATAGTCTACCACTAGGAGCTCCTCCCTTAAGAAGTGAGTGAACTTGTAGGTGTGATGGGTGAGTGCAAGAAGTTGGGTCCACTTTTTGGCCAAAAAGTGAAAGTATTTTTCTTGAAAATCAAAGTTTGCTATAGTTGGAGTCAAAATTTAAAGCACTTATATAATATTAACATGATGTAAAAATATGAAATGTAGGATTTTATTTCTAGTTTTCAAATATATTTATTATAATACCAAGATGATAAAAGTTGGTTTTGTATAGGATGTACAAAAGTGATATTTTTAAAATAGTATGTTTTGGGCTAAAACATGCACGTGTACCAACAACATAATTTGACCTAAATGAAAGTATATTTTCAATTCCTTTTTGGATTCAAGATGCGTATGATGCTAAAATTTGGTCATGATTTCTTTTTGTAATTTTTTTTTGATACGTATTGACATTCTATATAAAACTTGAAAAGAAAAAAAAAATGCTTATGTTGAACTACATAGCAAACTATTCATGGCAGATTTAAAATCCCAAACTGGCCCTATTAGAGTCTAATCTAAGTATTTGTATTTGACCTCGCAGGGTCCAGCTATCCTCTAATTTCTAGACTATATACAAAGAGGCTTTCTTATAACAAAATGAAGCCTGCAAACATGATAGCCAAAAAGAAATCACCAAAACAAATGCAATCTTACTCTTTATCAAAGTTTATCAGCTGAAGGTTGAAAATGGCCACCCACTAGTACCCTTCTACCGCCACCAAATCCAGCATCCTCTTTATGAATTCTACTATGACTTGTGCTTGTTCCTTCAGGACTAAGAGCTTGAATCCTCTGACATCCAATAGGAATGGATAGAGCTTTATTACCTCATCTGAGTCGCGAAGAAGCCCCATGTCTCTTGGCCTGGGGATGCCTACACCCAAGGTTGTTGCTTGCAAAATCACCCCTAGGTCACCCAAAAGCTCTGGTATGAAGAGACCCCTCATAATAACCTCCACTTCTGCCTTGGAAGTGTTCAATTCTAGAAGCATTGCCAAGAATCTAGAAGATAAATTTGAATTGACTCTATAGCGTTCACTATCCACCAAGTATTTCTTGCCCAAAACCATACGAACAACACCCACCATTAACAAATCAGCTTGCTAGAGAATCCTTTGCAATCGAAGCTCTGTGATCTATCCTAAAAAGGCCATTTGCCTTTTTTTGCTTACCAGTCTAACTGGAGTATCCATGCCTCCACATCGAATAGCTTCTACCAAGAAGGTGACCACGAATTGAGAAGGCATGGGTGGAGCAACTCTACTATGGATTTCACTAGGGGAGGCTCTGCAACAGTTATTACATTAAACCCTTCACATGAGTACTAAGTCTGCTTTCATTCACTTGAGAAGACTCTCGAAGCATGTGGATTAAACACTACTTCCCATCATATCTCTCAATTCTCTCTAACTATCTCCATAATCATATCAAAGCAACTAAACCTAACATCTTCCTTGCTACCTGCCAGCTGTCTCGATCAAGGAACTCACCCTCATATGATATATATCTATCAAAATCTTCCTCACTCGATGAAAAAACCCGGCCTTGCCACCCCAATTAGGGTGGCAAGGCACCCACCCTACCACCCACCAACACCTTGTTCTCTGAGTTTGGACTCTGGGGCTATGACCTTACCTAGGAATCACTAACTTCTTTTAAAGAAACTCCATCTGCCCCTAGATTTGAAAGTTGGTCAGCCTCTGAATTGCCTTCCCTGAAAATGTGGTTTATTGTGACTCACTCGAAGCCTTCCACCAAGTTTAAAGCTAAATCTAGTTTTTCCTTCAATCTCTAATTAATGAGCTTCTTTGTTCTCAAACCATTGATTATTATCAAAGAATCACTTTCTATTGCTAACTTCTTAATGTTAAGTTCCTTACAGAATCTAAGTCCAAGTATGAGAACTTGAAGTTCTGCATCATTATTAGTGCCAGTAGAAAGGGGCTCAGCCATTCTACCTATGATGTCACCATTATCATCCCTAACAATACACCCTGCCCCACTGATCCCCGGGTTGCCTCTTGCTACCCTGTCAAAATTTAGTTTTAACCATCCCTCCTCCGAAGGAGACCACTGAACTTCTTTCCTGGCTTCTGCTGACTTTGGACCACCATCAAAAGAGATTGTTGATGTTTTCAAACCTAACCATCTCTTCCCCATTTCTGAATCCCATGCTGTGAGAGTTCGATGTCTTGTGCCCAAATCTTCAAGTCTAGCATTGATAACTTCTACCATATTGGATTCAACTCTGTTTAAAAAGGAAGAAAGGGGCAGTTCTTTATCCTAAAAGATTCTTTTGTTACGCTCCTTCCATACTTCGCAGAGGAGTATAGAAGGACAAGAAATCCATAAACCTCTGTACATTGCTTTAGTATGAATAGTTGGCCAAGCTATCAGCCATTCTATAAGATTTCTAGCAAAAGTTGTTTTCTAAAGGAGCTTATTACAGAGCCAATTCCAACAAGAGGACATGAAAGGGTAGTGAAGGAAGAGGTGATCACCTATTTCTTCAACTGTCTTGCAAAGGATGCATCTAGAGGGACCTGCAAATCCCATCTTGGTGAATCTGTCAGCCGTTAGAACTCTTCTTTGAGAGGTTGCCTAGGGGAATAGACCAACTTTGGGAAGACAAATATTATCCCAGCATAATTTAGTTGGTAGACTTGCTTCACCCAAGTCTTGAGAGCTCAAAATTGTGTATCCATCCTTGACACTGTATTTTCCTGAGGGAGCTGCCATCCATCTTAGTTCATCTTGACCTACTCTAAAACATATGGTCCAGAGCTTTAAGACCTCTTTAAAGGTTTCAATTTCTCTATCGAGGAGGCCTAGATTCCACACATTCTTCCAAGTGGGCTGGGTGTTTTCTTCGTTTGAAGGCCAGAACAAATAGTCCTTTATTTTATTACCCCAAATTTTCTTCATGATCTATTTGACTCTATCAAGATTCATTCTATCCGCTAGTTTTGGGAATCCTTCCCAAGAGTCTTCCCAGAAGAGAGCCTTGCTAGCTTCCCTAATCTCCCAGGTCAAGTGCTTAGAGATCAAATCCCTACTGGCTTTAATGAAGTTCCATATTGTTGAACCACTTGGAAGGACTCGAGTTGTGAATAGGCTATTCTCTTCTTCAACCAGATACTTAGCCTTGAGTATCCTAACCCATTTGAGTTTTGGCCTGTCATGCATTAGCCAAACCAATTTGGCTCCTAAAGCTCTATTTTGTAACAAAAGATTCTTAACCCCTGCCCCATCTGCAACTTTTGGATCGCATACCTTTTTCCAATTGATCAAAGGATATTTTAATTGATCTGAGTTACCCTGCTAAAAAAAGTTCCTCATTTTCTGATTTATTTCCTTATTGACTCTGCTTAATAGAGGAAGGAGCGATATTAAATAGATGGGAATAGCTACAATTACCACTTTCAACATTGTGAGCCTACCTACCCATGACAACCATCTACTTTTCCATGAGGCTAGCTTTTTCTTTATCCTATCGATCAACAAATCCCAGGACTTTCCAGGCTGCAAGCCTCAAACTAGACGCAACCCGAGGTATTTACACTAGAGGGATCCCTTCCTAAATCCTACTATTCTCAGAATTCTCTCCTCTCTACCTGGAATAGTGTTGAAGAAAAAAACCTCAGACTTCTCGTTACTTACCTCCTGCCTTGAGGCCCTTGAATATTGATCTAGTAGCTCCTTGAAGTTTCTAGCTTCTTCTTCTTGTGCTGCTCTAAAGAGCATGGTGTCATTAGAAAACTGTTGATGAGTGACTACCGGCATGCCTCGAGTAATTTGAATCCCAACAATGTGTCCATCCAAACCTCCTCTAGCACACAAATAGCCAAGTGCATCTGCCATTATTATGAAAAGAAAGGGTGACAGTGGGTCCCCTTGTCTGAGCCCCCGAGAAGAACTGAAGAAACCTTCTAGAGAACCATTGATCAAAACTGAAAGCCTAGGGCAAGCTATCCATTTAAAAATCCATTTAAGCCGCCTTCTATTGAAACTGAAAGATTCTAACACTTTAAAGAGAAAATGCCAGTTCACTTTGTCGTAGGCCTTCCTAATATCCAGCTTGATGAGCATTGCCGACTTTCTTGCTTGCTGAATGGAATGGATAGCTTTTTGTGCAATGATTACACTATCTAGAGTTGATCTCCTAGGTACAAAACTTGTCTACTCCTCAGATATAATGTCTAGTAGAACTTTCTTCAATCTATTAGCCATTATTTTGGCCAATATCTTATAAAGAGTGTTGCAAAGGGCTATGGGCCTGAATTCCTCAAATGACTCGGGCTTGTCCCTTTTTGGGATCAACACTATAAAGGTATTATTTATTTCTTTCAAAACTTTGCCTAAACCTTTGGAATCTTCAAAAGCTTATGTTATCTCCTTACCTACAATGTCCCAACACTTTTGGAAAAAAGCTGCCGAAAAACTGTCAGGGCCTGGGGCTTTATCTGGATGGAGTTGGAAGAGAGCCTCCTTAATTTATTCTTTTGATAACCTACTGTTTAACATGTTGTTTTGAGCTTCTGATACTAGATTGGGAATGTTTCTTAGAAACAACTGTTGCTCTCCAACCAAAGAACCTTCGTAATCATTCAAAAGATTCTGAAAATAATCTATTGTAGCTGAATTTATCTCTTCAATTTTATCTACTACTCTTCCTTCCTAAGTTCTGATCGAGGTGATTCTATTCAAGTCTCTACGTGCTCTTATAGAGTTGTGAAAAAATTGGTGTTTTTTTCCCCTGCTCTAAGCCACGCCTCTCTAGATTTTTGTTGCCAGAAAATTTCTTCCTTTGCAAAAACGTCTCCCAATTTGTTCATTAATTCTTTTTCTTTTCTGTAGGAGGCATTGTTCATTCCTTCCACAAGGATCTTTGTATTCAGGGATTCCAGCTCTGAGCCCTCAATTTGGCATTTGACTTCGAAAATGTTTTGAAGCTCTCTTTGTTCCACTGTTTCAGATTCATCTTGATCAATTTTAACTTGGTCATTACGTTGAAAAGTTTATTGCATCCTAGATTGTAGCTTGTCCACCAGGAATTGATTAAATTGAAGAAAGATGGTTCCTTGAACAAAATATTTTCAAATTTAAAAGGACAATGAACTGGTCCTCTTTCACCCAATATCTCTAGACTTATTGGAAAATGATCAGACCCTGAAAAAGGAAGGATTCTTCTCTCCAAACTAAAGGGAAATCTCCTCAAGTCTCCTCTAAATAGAAATCTGTCCAGTTTTTCAGCTATGTTGCAAAACCCTTCTCTCCTATTGGTCCATGTGTATTTACTGTTTCCCAGAGGAATGTCTAATAGCTAGTTTCTCTCCACAAAATTCTTGAAGTCTGTTTGGGACTGTAATTTTCTCCTGACTCCCCCTTCCTTATCTTCTACCCTGAGGTGGCATTGAAGTCTCCTCCCAACATTAAAAACTCAAAATCTTGTGTGCTACAAATTATGTCCAATTATCTCTAGATTTCTCTTTTGAGAATATAAGAGTTGGGACCATATACATTGATTAATAGAAAACACAAATTCGAAGCCAAACTCCTTACCTTGCAAGTGATCCAACTTCTGTTGGAGGCAAGTTCCTCAATCAATACAGTTTGCAGTTTCCATAAAGTTATGAGCCCTCATGAAGGACCTAAAGCATTGACTCCTATTTCTTTCCACTGCTTAAGGCTCATGATCAATCCCACTTTTTCTTGATCCTCCAATTTCATTTCTTGTAGAAGACAAATGTCTATTTTGAAAGCCTCCAAGTGATGCCTTAGGAGGCACTTTTTGTTAGGGGCGTTCAAGCCCCTAACATTCCACGAGATAATTCTCATGGCTATTAAGGAAGGAGGTTCCCCTTCCCTACTTTTAACAAGTCTTGTATCTTCAATTGGCCACTGGCCTCTCCATCCCATTTGAGTTTTTCCTTATTTGGTATTCGGCCCCTACTCTTGGGATCTTCGTAGTTTGGGGTTAATTTAGGTGTGTCTTTGAGACCAAGGCCCAGAGCCTCTTTCTCAATAGGTTCTCTCTTCTCACAACACACTTTGAGTGGGAGAGGCATAACTTCCTCATCTGAAACTTGATTAGCTCCTCCCATCATTTGATCCTCCAGCCAATTTTTATCTATGTCTCCTTCAAGATTAGTGACTCCCCCTTTTGCTACTTTAGCCAACTCGACCAATTCATTCCCAACTTCTATGAGAGATTCCATATCCTCCTTCTAAATATTTGGTTGAATGATTTTTAGGGTTTCTGATGTTTTCTCATTTATACTTTGAGTGATAAATGACAAATTCTCCTAAAGAGGCAAAGGGGTTATCCTTAGACCTGTCTCCTAGGCCACAACGCCTCCTGCCTCGGGTTTCTGAATGGTGCTTTGGCCTCAAGGATCAAAGAAACACCTATGTTCTCCTAGATATCTTGGGGATCCTTGTGTTTTAATGAAGAGGGATGTGATAGCTTCAGAGGGTTGTTCAAGGGCTTCAATTTTTCTTCAACTTCTTGTCCATTACCCCTTCCAAAAGTTGGGAGTGGGTTCTTGTGTTGCTCCTTTGGATTAGGCCTGTCCCAAGAACACCAACCCAGAACTCTGACTAGCTCGCCTTCCGCCTTTTGCTTATAAACCAAATTTTGAATGAGATTACCCCAATCCATGTAGATTTTGATTTCCCTCCATCGAGGCTTTGTTGAATTGGTTTCCACATAGATCCTGACATAAGATTCCAAACTGACCTTATCTCTCCATTCTTTTGCACAAATATATCTTCCTAAGTGATTTCCTATTTCTTCTAGAATGTCTTGATTCCAAAATTCCAAGGGGAGTCTGGGAAGTCTATACCAATCCTGAATATACTCTATTTGATGTTTTACCAGATCAAAACCTACTTGCCATTTGATCAGGTAAAATCCAAATCCATCCAATAGCCAAATGCCTTCCAATATTTCTTCTTTGACCTTCGTGGACAGATAGATGAATGTGAAAAAGCCCTTACTCATCTTCTTAAAACTCAACTCCTTACCCCATTTTCTTTGCCACCAACTAATTAAATCTTCCCAATTTAGATTAAGGCCAAACCATTTTCCTATAAGACCCAACTTTTCCAACCACTTAATTGATGGGCCAAGCAGTTTGGTTCCCAACACCATCATTTTCCTATTTCCTGGAGCTCCAACTCTTCTATTCACTAAATTTCTATTATCAACACCTCCCTCTCCTTTGAAACTAGGGTTTCCATTACAAAAAAAATGTCTTTGGCCAAAAAGGCCTGGAGAATCCCAATTTTCCTATCTTCTCTTGAAGTTCCCATTTGGGCATATCGCTTCCTACTCTTGCCTCTCATACCTATATCGATAATCCTGCTTGATGGGTCTTTGATGTTCTGCTAAGTTGATCCATGCTTCTGATTGTGCCCTACTTTTGATCTTTTACTTTGAAATCTCCTTTTCTGCTTCTGTCGCCCAAGATCGGGGATTGAAACTATTATGATTGATATTTGCTTCCTTCACCGAATCTCCTTCTAGAACCGCGAGCTTCTGGGATGATTGTTCTGCTCTTTTGCCTTCCTCTTCTGCACATCTTTCACCAATTTTTCTTCACTCCATTTCTTTTTTTATTCAAATTAAATAACTTTCTTGTATTTATTAGTTACTACTTTCAGCTCTCAATTTATTTATTACTTTATAATTTATAAAGTTTCTTTTTGTAATTTTTTAATAAATAATTATTTTATTTATTTTTTACTAGCCCTATTTTTTTTTTCTAAAACCCCTCGTGTATTGTAAAAAATTAATAAAAAAATTATTTATTAAAAATTAATAAAAAATTACAATTTTTTTACTAATTGTAACATGAATTTTTTTCATCAGGTAGAGAATGATGTCTAGATTGGTCAAACATAATTTAAAAAAAAAAAATCAAAATCAAAAGTTATTAAAAAAGTATGTCTTTGGCATGCTATACGACGCTCGTGTTTTTCGTGTGTCTTCCATGTGTTTGTTCCCAAGTATAGTCCAAAGAGCATGGTGAAATGCCCCTCCTATGCTTTGGGATTTGTATGGCATGTTTGTTCCCAAGTATAGTCTAAAGAGCGTGGTGAAATGCCCCTCCTATTCTTTGGGATTTGTATGGTGTGTTTGTTCTCAAGTGTAATCCAAAGAGCATGGTGAAATGCCCCTCCTACACTCTGAGATTTGTATTGCATGTCTGTTTCTCCATATGTAGTCCAAAGAGCATGGCGAAATGCCCCTCCTACATTTTGAGTTGTGTGTTGCATTTTTACTTTCCATTCATCTGCGTCTGCATTCATTCATATATGAAAATGAAAAAGAAATAATCATTGTATTCATCGTGTTTTGCGTGTCTTTAATACTATCTTCTTTATGTCTTGTGTGACTGTTACTATTTTCTCCATGTTTTATATGCTTGTTAATGTCTTCACTGTGTTTGTCGTGTCTGCAGCATGTTTTCTCTAATGTCTACCTAAGACTGGGGGCTAGAAATAGTTCCTTAATCTTTGTGTATGCATTAGCTTCAAGTGCCTGGCGTGTTTGCTATGTTTTGGCCATGCTTTAATGCATGTATGGGCCTTGCCTTCATCCATACATTAAAGTGGGAGCTAAATGTTATGTTGTAAAATGTCCCTCTAGGACTTTTACCTCCTAAGTTTAGCTCTCGGGTCCCTTATTTTGCATCTTGCATGATCATTTTAACTCTCGAGATAAAATGGCCTAAAACCCATGTCAAATGGGGCTTGAGGCACATTGTGGCATTTGACCTTGCCCTAAAATAGGACCTAAGGACTTGGGTGCTTGCGCCCTAGTCCTGCCCTAGTTTAGACAGGTCCCAAATTTGAATGTTAGTTATGTGACCATTAGAAGGTTCCGTTACCAACATCTTAAGTTTGAATTATGAAATTTAAAGTGGGAATGCATTTTTTTTATTGGAGGTACCTAGGTTTTTAGCCTGGTCCGGGACAAGAGAGACCCTTACGGGGGATCTCTTCCCATCGGCTTTATCACCTAAGACCACAACTAGAGGGTCTCCATCCCCAATGGGCATTATCACCCTTTGGTCAAACCTGCGAGCTTGTTGGTCCAATAAGGTACACAACCCGTGAGCACGCCAACCCAGTGAAGGCACACTTAGCTTGCGAGCACAACAGCCCAACGAAGGCACACATGACCTACGAGCTCGTTGGCCCCGTGGGGGTTTGAACCATGGTGGTCGCCACCACAACCAAGAAACTTGACCACCGAACCACACCCTTATTGGCAATAGGAATGCATATATAAGCATGTTTAGGGATTCATTTGTAAACTAGAAGATGATTATGAACTTTTGGCAAACTTATGATTTTAGAGCATTAAAGATATTCATTGTTGCAGAGCAGAATATTGTTTTTGTGTTTGTGATTGTAGATTTAGCTTCATCTTCTCGTGTATTGAAGAATTTTCATCTACGTATGAGCTACACCTCCAAGATGATATCTATTTGTGTTTGAATCATTTATCATTTGTTTTTGCCTCTATCCCGTAGGGATACACACTCTTTATCTGATAGTTTGGTGTTTAGAAGACTTGAATGTCCTTCTGGGGCTTGACTGAGCCAAGCTCCTAAAAACCACAACCCCCAACCACACTCCTTGTGATTGTAGGTTACAAGTATTAGATTTTGCAAAGTGGAGTTGTAGAGGAAGGTTGTAGAAGATAAGGATTCTAGATCTGGCTGAAAGAAGCAACCTGGTGCACTTTCGGGACTAGGGTGCTAGGGGAAAAGTCCTCCAATGTTGCAGATACAAAAATCTCCATGACAATGATAATTAGCATTAGAAGACATCATGACTTCCTGAGGAATATCATGCCTTGGACTACTATGCGAGCTCTAATGTCCTCTACATCTTCCATAACAGAAACAGACATAACAATGATCATTAGTGTCATAAGGAGTCGGGAACCCCTAAAGAAAACACTACATTGGACTAGGGCATGAGCCACGAAGTCCCCAAATATTTTGCATCACAACCTTTAAAAAATAGTTAGTAACTAATCTATGTCTATTGTCCTGGTCTATGAGCATTTGTCATAATTTATCTGTTTGCTTACGATTTTGCATAATTAGGGTTTTGAGCATATTTGAGCATTAAATTAATATATTAATTGATAATTTCTAAATTTTCATATTGTTACAAGTGACCCTCAACTTGTAGGTGAATCCTCTTGCAAAAGGTGTGATTCAATTTGGTTGAAATGTCCTTGAATGTTTGTAGTGGAAGGAGGATCTAGCCATTTACCCTTTTCCTCCTTTTTCCTATAAAACACCATGATTAAACAATGCCCATCCAGTGACAAGAATCTCTACATCTCTATATCCTTGAGTGTTATCCAACAATCTATCACTAACCCCTCCCATAACACAAACATTCAAGGGTATTCTTGATGACCTAGGCAATTGCAGCATCAAATCTTCATCTAATGTTTTCTTCGAAGTAGATAGTTGACCTATTGAACAACTCATTTTATCAAATTACAAGGTTTCAGAGCTCTTAATAAAACCAGGATTTCTAGAAATTACTTGATTTTAACACCTTTTCACTTATACGAGTAGAGAAATAGTTGAAATCATTTAGCACAAGACAATTGAACTAATTTCAAACTCAAAAATTTCACTTACTTGGATTTCTACCCATGAACCCTAATTTTCATCAGAGAGAAGCAGAGAACTCAAGTCACTAAAGAATTTTTTATGCAACAAGGAATGATCATCACAACAACTCAAATGCATGAATTATTTGCATTGGGCATCCCTATAATTTATTGGTATTAGTCATGTCCACCTTTAATGCTCATTTTCTTGAACACTTGGTGTTTGCAATAGACAAATTAAAAAAATTGAATGTGAACCATTGATGCAAGGTTGGTTGCGGCAAGATCAACAACTCAAAATAGTCTAGGAGATTTGAAAAATCCACCATGCATGCTAAAAGTTCTTCAACTAATCATCTTTTTCCATGCGAGAGAACTTTCCATGTCAACTCTCGAAATTCACATGTCACCATTTCGTAGCCCCACAATCCCCATCGAGTGCCAATTTTCTAACACTACAGGCTTGTGCTTTCTTTCCAAGTGGAACACATTATGTTTTGGGCTTTGTATGTATTCAGGAAATTGTATACACGTGGTATCAAACCACAAAAACGCAGAGCCAACTCATATCTAACAGAGCTTGTCCTTCGTGGTAGTGCACGACCAATCAAACACCACACAACTAGACCCCCTTTTAGTTTTAGCTTTAGCAAGGCTGTGGGCCCACTAGATAGATGACACTATTTTACAGCAGCGCGACTTTGACAAAGTACATGCTTCTAAAGCTTGTGAGTATGTGCTAGACTGCCAAGATCCTCATCACACTTAATCCCTTGCATTATAAACTTAGATTTTTTAATATTTCAATTATTGACGGGCATTGACAACAGATAGCTTAGGGGAAAGGGGGTTGATAAAACATGACATATAAGAGATCAAGTTATAACTTAATCAACCAGAAACTGGGATCAAGGAATCAATAGAAAAACATAACATAAAGCGACCAGGGCACCACATGACTTATGGTTTACACCTAGGACCTAAAAAAATACTCTGTCAAACATAAAAAACCCTAAATTTTAGCACAAACTACCAAGTCCAAAGAGGTCATCAAGATGGTTGCAGAATCCTTAATCAAACTATGGTGGCATTGTGGGGCGATAAAAATCTTGGATGATGCGATGGTTGGGCTAGGATTCCATCCTAGCATAGGGACCTAACCAATCATTAAATTGCCATATATCAGTCCATGGGTTTCATTTATTATCATGGAAGTTGGGAAAAATAACAATGCGTGAAAATAACATGCAAGATTAGGTATTGAATTCTTGAAGGCTACCACTAGATTTATGCCATCAATTAAGGTGGATTGGTCATTCATAGTTTATATTGGGAGCTCAGAGTCTAGTGATGATGGGGACTGTAGTGTGTTTTTCACACACTCCATTTTATCAGATTCGCATGGCAACAACTTTTTTGAGCCTCGTATCAGGTTTCTTTTAATAGGTGACAGGCCATCGAATTTAGGCACCAGAGTTGCCACTTGGAGGCTTCTCGCAACCTATAAAGTGTGTCAATTCTAACATAGCTTCTTGATGCACCATTGGTCTTCTCAAATGAAACATTGCTCAATGGAGCCAATTCCTTAGAGATTTGGTGAGAAACGGAGGCCACGAAGAGTAACCATGTGGTGATATGACATATTTGATGGAAAAAGGGAGACTTAGATTAAAAGGTTAAACTAGGCCAAACCCTCTTCTATCAACATTGGAACACAAACTGAGTTTGGCTTCTACCTTTGAAGGAGAGCCAAACTATAGGGGTTTTGTCCCTTTGTTGTATAAAGGAGTGTCAACCAAATTCAACAAACCAAACTAGGGTAAACCATGAAACCCTAATTGAGAAAGATTAACTAATAAATGACTGCCAGAAACAAATATAGGAATTCTAAAATGATAGTAGAGATCAGGAGACAATGCATAATAGGAACCTGGGCCTAAAAACTGAGAGATACTAGGGCACTAGGAGCCCTTGACCTAAATTAGGGTTTTGTAGAATGTCTCAACTTTTCCTAACCTGTACCTGCAATATCCTTCTTTGCTTTGACTAGTGTCTTCCAAAACCTGTAATATCAACCTATACACATAAAACAAGGGGAAAAGTGTTGTGGCTATACAGGAGCTTTCCTTAGTCAAGCCCTTGTTTTGGTATTCCTACCTCACAGATAGCCAAGATTAGAACAAGATGTTATGTGTGCTTAGAAACCCTAAGTGTGAGCAGTAACATGCAAGATCTAATCACAAATATCAAACCCTAACCCTAGATGACTCAAGAAAATAGGATAGGATGATAAAAGAGATGCTTCACTTAAGGAAACATACAACTTCACCTCAAGGATGATGATTCACTGAAGGTTTGCTGAATAAGAAGGTAATGCAACCATACCCTAGGAGGGCACTCAAGCCAATCTCAAGCTGGTGGTTCTAACCCTTCTCCCAATCGTGTAAAGTGCTTCAACCTAGGAATGGAAAGATAGACTCAAGATCTCGCTTCCAAGCCTTCACAAAATCCTTTGTAAGAGAGCAAAGTAACTTCAACTTGATCAATAACAACTTGTATTAATTCAAGAGTAGCAAGAGCATAATATTGCACAAAGAGATCATATTCTAATAGTCTTTTTTTCATCTGGTTTCAAATGAGAAGGTCACTTGCTTATATACAAGGCCCTAGAAATGAGATATTTAAATTAAAGAGCCAACAACATGTGCCAAAAACCAAATTTAAGTTTGGGGTTGGCTTAACCAACACAAAGGCTGACTTATATAAGGCCCTAGAAATGAGATATTTGAATTAAAGAGTCAAAAATACGTGCCAAAAACCAAATTTGAGTTTGGGGTCGGCTTAACCAATACAAAGGCTGGATTTTAGAATTAATTTGCCACCCTTAAAATGTTCGGGTTAGCCAATAGAAGATATCAATTAAATGCAAATAAAGATTGAACAGAGGAATAGAAATACATTGAAATAATAACATCGAGAGACAAGTTTTAACGTGGTTCACCCAAACTCGAGATACATCCACCAAACTAAGAATCCAATATTATTATCTAGTAAATCAAACCGATTACAACCAGTAATCCCTGCAACTCAATACTGCTGCAATTGCTACAATACAATATCAATGGAAACCCTAATCCTTAGCCATTTTTATCACGACTTTTGTTGGTTACAAAATAGGGTTTTTTATGTCAGCTAATGAAAAAATAACTCCCGACACCTTAATAAAATAATAAAAAACTGTGTGAGGTTTCTACCCCTTGACCCTGCCCTATATTGCGACAGGGAGCACGCCAAAGGCGCTGCCCCTAGACCCTGCAAGGGACGCTGCCCCTTGACCCCGTAGGAATTTAGGGGGAAACTGCACTGATAAAAGTGGGGAAAATTTAACCTCCGAGTCTGATTAGGCTCCATATAACAACAATCTCCCACTTGGAGACTGATCAGACCCCACACCATATCATCTCCCACTTGGAGACTGATCATAACACTACTGACCCTGTAGCTCCCACTGGAAATAAGCACCCTAGACTCTACTATTATGTTTTTGTTGTTTTCAGTCTAGAAGACCAACCAAAGCTAAAGAGGAGCTCAACTTCTCCCTTATTACTTCCTTTGTAAACATATCCATTGGATTGTCATCTGTATGTATCTTTTCTAGCCGTAACTATCCATCATCCAACACTGACCAAATAAAGTGATACCTCAACTATATGTGTTTGGTCTTTGAATGCAAGGCAAAATTCTTTGAAAGATGTATGGCACTCTGGTTGTCCATAAACAAATAATTGTTAACCTGTTGTTTGCCCAATTCTTCCATGAAAGATTACAACCATATCATCTCCTTGCTTGCCTCTATTGTAGCTACATATTCTGCATCTGTGGTGGATAAAGCAACTACCTTTTGCAACCTAGAAATCCAACTCACCGCTATCCCACCTATAGTAAAGACATAACCTGTAGTACTTCGCCTGGTATCAATATCCCTTGCCAAATCTGAGTCTACATAACCTACTAAATCAGTATTAGAGCCTCCAAAACATAAATGTTTATTGGATGTACCTCTCAAATATCTGAGAATCCATTTTACTGCATTCCCATGCTCCAATATGGGATGACTCATATACCTGCTTACGACTCCTATAGCATGTGCGATATTCGGTCTCGTGCATACCATGGCGTACATTAAACTTCCTACAGATGAAGCATATGGTACCTTGGACATTTTTCCTTCCTCCTCTGTTGTCTTAGGACACATCTCCTTAGTCAATTTCAAATGACTAGGCAAAGGTGTGTGTAATCAATGAGATTGAAATGAAGATAATAACTAATCAAAATCAAACTAGAATGATTATACCTCCATTATGACCTCACGAATCCATGCGGGAAGGAGTGCGCCTATGAGCTCCTCAAGATTTCTTTCGTGATTAGAGACTAAATGTGGATTGCTCAAGTGCTCAACACAATGCAAATGATGAAACAAGATGATTTAGATGGAGAGTGGGGATGGCTAGAGTGATTTTGACAGAGTGATGGTAAGATGGGGAGATTGGGAACTGATTCTGACAGAGGTTTGATGCATGGACTAGTCTTCTTAAAATGGCTTGGAGAGGGTCCAATTTATAGAAATTTGGACATGAGGATGGAGGGTCAGGATTCATCTGACAAGATCAAGGGCTAGGAATAAAAGTGATTCTTTTATTCCTAGTGGAGGAATTAAATATTCCCATTTTGGGAAGAGTGGGGAATATCTGAATTTAAAATTCAGATAGTGGGAGACATCTAAATATAATATTTAGATAGTGGATGAGACATCTGAATATAATATTCAGATAGTGGGAGACATCTGAATATAATATTCAGATAGTGGATGAGTGGGGGACAAGGTTAATTAAGTGGCATCTTAATTAACTTAATTAGATAATCAGGATTTATCTAATTAATTAGGGCTTAGGAAAAATAGATAAATCAATTAAATGAATATTAGGAATATTCATTCAATTAATAGGAATTAGGGTTGTAAGGTTAAATGACTCAATTGGGGTGAATTAATTGATCATAAGGGACATGCAGATTGGGGGAGTGGATTAGTGCGAGGTAGAGAAAATCAGTCTACAGAGCAGTCCAATTTTAGGTGTCTACATTTGCCCCTCTTTGAGATGGTGTTGCAGCTAAGCAACATCATTTCAAAGAAGTTAGAACATAGAGTTGAATTGGATAGAAAAAAAATTTTGGTTTGGAAGAATTTGGTAAGGTTTGGGGATAATTGGTAAGGGTGATGCCCCCTCGAGAGGATAGGTGGGTTGCGAGAACATGGTTATGCTCTTGAAATGGATGGGACAGATTGGTTGAACTGGTCAGAGGATAAGTGGTGGGATGAAAGGATGATGATGTGCGGAGTGAGTGGTGGATGATCATTGTGCTGAAACTAAATTTGAGCAATCCTAGGTTTGATATAGCAAAGTGGATATGTTCACCAAGGTATAGAAGACCAGGGTGATGATTTTTATCCAACGTTTGCATGGACTAGACATGCAGACAAAGGGATGATCCCATACATGCCCAAGATAGTACAACCTTGTCTAGATGAGGGAAGGGGACTCATAGCATAAGCCCTTAGTACATAAAAGGTATGAGGAACCTTAGATGCATAAGGAGATCAATATGCTAGAACCGACCCTATGATCAATCAAGATATGAATACTAGCTTGGAGTAATGGAACCAGCCCACAAGCACAGCATACAAAAGCAAGATTATGCCCCATTCTAGATGTTTTTACCACATACCATGATATAGTAAGATCAAGGTAGCTTTAATGTGATCTTCGAATAGGACAAAAGATAAAAATAAAAAACCAAAAGACCAACGAATCAAACAAGTAACCATTGTATCTTTTGCCAAGATGGATCATGATTTGATAGATTCTGCCTATCGTAGGAAAGATATATCCTAAGGCAGGAATCAATGGATGATTGGATAGATTCTACCTATCGTAGGAAAGACATATCCTAAGGCAAGAATCGATTGATGATTGGATCATGTTGTAAAATTGGCTCAAGATGTGATGGGGACAAGTTGTGATTGATGCTGATTTGATAGTTGATGATTTTGATTAAGGACAATGCTTTGATAGTTGATGCGAAGCTTGGATCTAGTGTAGGCTTATTGATGATAGATATGATGATGATGAATGGGATGATGATGAGAGTGTGATGGAGCAAGTTTTATTTGTTGGATGGATAGATTGTTTTTGGAATTTTGTGTGTTTTCTATTGTTTTTGGTGTTTTTGATGTTTGATGTTTTTGGATTTTTGATTTTGTGATTTTTTGGATTTTGGAAAAGGAATGATTTATTATGATGGTGTCTTGGATTTCGTGTGGATAGCCTTTGTGCTAATACCAATGACAAGGGAAACACCAAGTCTAGAGGTGAAAGTGATGGGGTTGGATAGGGGGATTGGATAGCTGATTCATGATAGATGAATGGACAAGTGATAGGGATGTATGTTAGATAGATGGAAGATTGGGATGAGGATTTTCTCCAAGGGCTAGGTTGCAAGGAATCATATGCCCCAATGCCTAAAGAATTTTTGCATGATGGGCTCATGTTTGAATGGGTGGACTTTGCATTAGATGGATGGAGGATATACTTTAAAAGGGAGTATGCCAAGAAGTCTCCAAAGCATGTGGTTGATATGTTGCCCCTTGTCTTTATCAAGATCTAGGGTGAGAGATGGTTGAAACAAGATATAATGGATATGATGGAATGATAGGATACATGGGGGATGTTGGATAGGAATATGATATGATAACAATAAGACAGTGGATAAGATGTGCAAGGATATTATGGATGCGGATGAAGGATACGGTTTTGCCCCCAAGTGTAGGGATACAAAATGGATGGAGGAGTGATTACGCATGACACCCACAGGGGGTTTTCATCATGGTACTTGCCCAAGGCGCCACAAGGAGTGGTTTTCACCATTGGACAAATTTTTTCTCTTTACTATTTTCTTAATTTTTTTTATTTTTTTGGTATTCTTGATTTTTTGACTTTTTTGATGGAAGGGGGACTCTAGCGTCTGTTTCCATAGCAAGGAGAAGATGGTCCCATGTTGGATAGCATTATGGATGATGATTGCATGGATGTTGGAAGATAGGAGAAGATGGAAGGGATGGTGGATAATGGATTATGTGGAATATGATGTGGACTATGTGGATTATGCTGTGGACTATGCAAAAGCATGGACTAGAGGAATGTGACGGGGAAGATATGTAGGATAGTGAACAAAAGATGGAGAGATGGAGGTATGTGGGAATTGTAAGTGATGGAGGGGAACCAAGACCAGTGGTTGCACACATCGTGATGTATTTGGAAGCTTGTGCTTGGGATGTGGAGTTGGGAGTAATGGGGATTGGGATGGGGGATATTTGGATGGTTGATTTGGGGTTTTAGGGACCCAAATAGACTTAGACTTTGGGGGATTTTTAGATGGGGAGCAGGGTGTTTGGGATTTTGTCGTAGATTGGGAGGTGGATACCTCATTAGATTTGAGTGATCTTTGTTTAGGGACCCACACCATTTTTGCTTTTGCTTTTTCTTGTGAGGGTGTGGGCTTTGATAGCCTTTTTGATTTTGCAGTTTGATTGGAAGGGATAATATCCTTAGGCTTTTGTGCTTTATGAGTTGAGGCATTCAAATGTTTGAATCCCATGGATTTGGTGGAAGCTTCATGTTTGAAAGATGTGTGCTTTTGTTGGTCTTGATTTAGGATTTTAGTGGACTTATGGATAAATGGACTTAGGTTGGTATGAAGGAAGTTGATATGAGGTTAAAGGTTGATATGAGGTTGATGGTTGATATGAGGATGATGGAGGTTGATATGATGGTGGTGGAGGTGAATATGATGGAAGTTGATATGAGGTTGTAGGTTGATGGGAGGGTGATGGTGTGGATATGTACGAGGTAGGTTGGTATGAAGTGGGATAAGTTGATGCAGAATTGGTTTGATGTGTAGATGGATATGATGGGATTGGTGCTAGATAGGATGGTTGTTGGACTTTGCAAGTGGCCAAGAGGTGTTGGATTTGATTTGAGAGGTATTGTATGTGTGAGGATTGGCTTGTTCGACCTTTTTGAATCAATTCGTGAATGCTTTGAAAGGTTCAGTGCTCTAGAGGGGATTGGCTTGCATGCATTTGGTGAAGCATATGAAGGAGCTTTTGGAAGTCCTCTAAGGTTGACATGATGTCACACGTGTTGTTAAATCTTTTGTCCTTTTTGGCAAGTGCGTGGTTTTGAGTCGATGATGATGTGGATTGTTTGGATGAAGTGGATGTGTTCTTGGCAAATAGACAAACAATCAAGCATGAACACAATGGCCAAAGGTTTGATTGATGAAAGATGTGATAATCAAGCATGTACAACTTGAAGGATTTGAGCCACTAAAACAAAGGTTCGTAGTGGGGGAACATCCAGGGGATCGGCACCTTACGAGCATCTGATAAACCACTTAGGGTTTTGACTAGCTCTACTAGGAGTTTAATATACCTCGAGGGTACTACTTCCTTTCAAGCTAGCACCGAATGGTAAGCGCTCATACTGATTAGACTTGGCTTTTGCCTTATCCTCAATTTACATATAGCAGACCGGATGAAAGTACCGCTTGGGGTCGCCAATGAGTTCTTTGAATGGATGTGTCTCATGGGCAGGCCCACGTCCTAAAAAATATAGAATAGAACCATTTCTCTTCACCCAAGATCCTTGTGAAGGCAAGGGGAGAGGATACTTTGATTCTACCCTATGGGATAACACGAACGTGCAAGCACACAAGACATGGCAGAGAAGAGCTAATGTTCGTTTCAAGCCCAAATTGAAAATGTGCCTAAAGTTGTTTGTTGCAAGCAATGATTAATTTTAGGAACACCAAGTTAAATGTTTGGCACACAGACAAAGATTTGATTGATTTGTTGATTTTAATGCACCAAATTGAAACGTGTGTCGAAGCTAGCATGCAAAAGGGTTTGTTTTAAGAGCCCAATTGAAATGTTTTTGCTAGACTAAGATAAAGAAACACCTTGCAACAAATTGTTAGTGTCCTGCAAAATGATGAAAGAAGGTATGTGAAAATGCCACTGCGGGCAGAACAACCCGACTTATAGAAAAATGGTGTTAATTAAATGTATGATGCTAACTCTAGAATTGATACAGGAAATCAGATTGCATAAACAGTTTATTCAAGAGATTCCATGTGATTTGAATTTTTTTTTTGCGAAAATTTGAACCAAAACGCAAAAGATATGACGATTTGAAGTTTGCAATTCTTGTTTGACTTTGACTAAGAAAAATAGCAGGAAAAAGGCACCATCACCTGATAAAAACCTCACAACTATGAGGTGCTCAGAGTGCTCTTTCCAATGACTATTTGTTTGCAAAAATCCACCTCCGTATGACCAAGTTATTATAAAAAGAAAAAAAATACCCCTCCTAGGGCATGCGAAGGCAAAAGATAACTCTGTCTGGCAGAATAAACCGCTAGCTATTTTGGAAACTGTGGTCACATGCTGAAGGGTTTAGGACGGGCAGTTATGTCTTGGCAGTCAATGTTTGAAAGCAGCCCCTGGTCGCTGATATGACCAGGGGCTTAAAGTATTGAAAAAAAAAAGAACAAATAATAAAAAGACAAAGGGAATTAATGGCCCCCCCAACCCCAGATAAGGAAAAGGTTAGGGTTTTTTTGCTTGAGGTGTTTGTCGCAGGCAGGGGCTGTGAGGGCGAGTGGTGCGGGAGATGGTGGCTAGTGGCACGGAGGTCGGGGTGGGCGTCGTAGGAGGGATGGTAGATTGGAGGTCTGTGGGAGGAGGCTTGGAGATAGGTGGCGGGAGGATGGAGTTTGGATGGAGGTGTGTGGTGTTCGAGCAGGGGATGCTTGCAGGAGGAATGGTCAGCTAAGAGGCGGGGGTTTGGGGAGGCCAAGGGAGATGGGAGGAGTTGGGAGATGGGAAGCGGCAGGGGAAGGCAGGGAGATAAACGGAGGTCGCGGGGGGTGGGAGGATGGAGGTATAAGGGGTGGTCAGGTAGTGGTAGGATGTCGACAGGTGGTGGCCGGGTGTTGGGAGTTCAGCGCGGTGATTGATGGGTGGTCTGTAGGGAGGTTTGCGGGACAGCTGGAGGTAGGAGCTATTAGACAGGAGTTTACGGGGAGCGGTGGCGACTGGTAGGTGGCGGGTTTGTGTCAGCGGCAGCGGCTGAAGCAGTTGTTGGGGTTGAAACACCTTAAACCTGCACAAACCATTAAAACCTGCAAATAAACGAACAAGCCTTGCACAAGAAAATTTGCTTCATACACAAAAACCAGGGATCAGTACACAGGGGCCGCGGGATCTGTACGGTACGGCCTGTGGCCCTAAAAAATTTTCAAAAAATTTTCAAAAAATATATCAAAGTTTATAGTCAAAATTCATCAGATCGACGTCCTGAGCGTGAAAATGAGGTTGGTTTTCGCATAGGATGCAACCTGCAACAGTTCACCTACAAAACTTGCAAAACTTGCCACAAAGAGGATTAGAAAACAAAGATTCTGACAATAAAACCTTCACAAAATGACGAGTAAATTCGTGACCGGGCGTGCCAAATGTAATCAATGAGATTGAAATGAAGATAATAACTAATCAAAATCAAACTAGAATGATTATACCTCCATTATGACCTCATGAATCCATGCGGGAAGGAGTGCGCCTATGAGCTCCTCAAGATTTCTCCTATGATTAGAGACTAAATGTGGATTGCTCAAGTGCTCAACACAATGCAAATGATGAAACAAGATGATTCAGATCGAGATTGGGGATGGCTAGAGTGATTTTGACAGAGTGATGGTAAGATGGGGAGATTGGGAACTGATTCTGACAGAGGTTTGATGCATGGACTAGTCTTCTTAAAATGGCTTGGAGAGGGTCCAATTTATAGAAATTTGGACATGAGGATGGAGGGTCAGGATTCATCTGACAAGATCAAGGGCTAGGAATAAAAGTGATTCTTTTATTCCTAGTGGAGGAATTAAATATTCCCATTTTGGGAAGAGTGGGGAATATCTGAATTTAAAATTCAGATAGTGGGAGACATCTAAATATAATATTTAGATAGTGGATGAGACATCTGAATATAATATTCAGATAGTGGGAGACATCTGAATATAATATTCAGATAGTGGGTGAGTGGGGGACAAGGTTAATTAAGTGGCATCTTAATTAACTTAATTAGATAATTAGGATTTATCTAATTAATCAGGGCTTAGGAAAAATGGATAAATCAATTAAATGAATATTAGGAATATTCATTCAATTAAGAGGAATTAGGGTTGTAAGGTTAAATGACTCAATTGGGGTGAATTAATTGATCATAAGGGACATGCAGATTGGGGGAGTGGATTAGTGTGAGGTAGAGAAAATTGGTCTACAAAGCAGTCCAATTTTAGGTGTCTACAGTGTGCTGATAGCTTTTACATTTTCCATATGAAATATCTGCAACACCTTTTCAACATAATCAACCTGAGATAGAGTCAATTTTTTGTTCTTCCTATCTCTACAAATTTTCATACCAAGGATTTGTTTTGCTGCCCCTAAATCCTTCATAGAAAATGACTATGCTAATTGCTGTTTTAACTCTCTTATGTGATCCATGTTAGACCTCTCTACAAGCATGTCATCAACATATAAACATAAAATAATGTAGCTGTCATTATCCAACCTCTTAAAATAAACACAATGGTCATAATTACACTGGCTATAGACTTGCTTAGCCATAAAACTATCAAATTTCAAATACCATTGCCGAGGTACTTATTCAGGCCATACAAACTCTTCTTCAATCTGTGCACTAGTTTCTCCTTACTTTTGACCTCAAATCCTTGGGGTTGTTCCATATATATTTCCTCCTCCAAATCACCATGGAGAAAGGTAGTTTTCACATCTAGCTATTCCAAATGCAAATCTTCAGCAGCCACAATACTTAAAATAATACGAATCGAAGTCATCTTAAAAATTGGAGAAAAATCTCATCAAAATCAATGCCTTTTTTCTATGCAAATCCTTTTACAACTAACCTAGATTTAAATCTTTTCTTACCTCTATCTTCCTCTTTTAGCCTATAAACCCATTTGTTTGGTAAAGCCTTTTTACCTGTATGCAACTTACATAATTCCCAAGTCTAATTTTTCAGCAAGGAGTCCATTTCTTCCTTCATTACAAGCTCCCACTGAACCCGTGTATCCACCTGCATAGCTTCATCATACCCTTCCAGTTCACTAGCATCTGTTAACAAAATAGAATACAAAGAGGGAGAAAACCTTTTAGGAGGTCTACTTAGCCTTGTTGACCATCTAACATTCACTAGAGTTTGTGGTATTTCTTGTTGCTATTGCGGAGCATGAGGAACTGTTGCAAGTATGGGCCTAACCGGTGTTGTCATTGATGTCAACATACTTCTATTGCATTAATGATAAGGATTGGATGATCTATTTGCTAAGGATATTGAGAAAATTGGTCATATCAGGAACAGTGAAGAATAGTGAAGACAGTAAGGTAAAAGTCTAAGTTAAGATGAGGATCAGAGGATGCGGTTTAAAGGGTTTGTAGATATGTGTCTTAAAGTGATCTAGTAGGGATTTCAGAGGTCCGCATGAAGATTTGAAGAAGTTGTGGCCGCTCAAGTTAAATCAGTTCTGGCAGGTGTTCAGAGGTGACAGAGTGATACAAACAGGTTCAGTGAGATCTGGAAATGCATTATCCTGTTCTGTAGATTTGAGGGAGTGTTCAGGAAGTCTTTGTGAAGTACCAACTCATTTGGTTTGTGGTTTGGAGGTCTGCAAGCATCTATTCCTTTGTGACAGTAATGACAGACTATGTTCTTGAGGTTCCAGATGAAGGAGAGAAGGATTTCAGTAAGTAGATGAAGTGTGGATGTTCTTGGTGATTTAGGCAATCTTGTGGAGGTCTTTGGATCATTTCCAGTTCATGTTGGTGGTCTACATTGAAGTTTAAGCTCACATTTGAAGAATTACTTCCAGATGAAGGTGTTCTTCCTTAAACTGGCTGACTGGATGAGTTACTTATGCTACAGATGTTCTTGTAGATGTTTGCCGACTTAGATGATTATTCCTAAGTTGATGTCTTGTATAAATAACGAATTGTGAAGTCATTTCAAAGTGAGTCTTGTGGAGATGAGAGCGTGGTAGCGAAGAGGAGAGTGAAAGGTAGAGCATAAGTATTGGGCTTAAATGGAACTGATTCAAGCATGGTGAAGATGCTACTCTCCAGTTCATGTATGTGATACTTATTATTTTGTAGACAGTGTGTCTCTTGTAGGCAGTGAGCCTCTTGTGAGTAGTGTGCTTGGGCAGTGAGCCCTAATTGGCATGTGCCATTTTATTTTTTCTATTCTTTTAACAGAGAATATAATCTTGGGTTAATCACCCTATGGTTTTTCCCTTAACAGGGTTTTTCACGTCAAAATCTTGGTGTCTTATGTGTTGATGTGTTATTGCTCTTAGTTTAATGCATTGTGTTTCCATGATTGAATTATTATTATGCTACTGAATTACAAAGTGAATTTAAGTGTGTAAATTGGGAGAAAGTTTTAGACAACTGATTCACCCCCCCTCTTAGTTGTCTGTCCTGAATCTAACAATTGGTATTAGAGCCAAGTTCCTCTAAAGGGAGCTTAACAGCTTGAGGAGATCCAGGATGTTGTCCTACAAGAAGGATAGTCCGAAGTTTGATGGAACCAATTTTAATCTTTGGAAAAGTCACATGAAATGTCACTTGCAATGTATGGGAATGCAGTACTGGAACATGGCTTCAACAAAGTATACTCCTCCACAGGGTGGCTCGAAAACCCAAAATGAAATCACAGATGCTGAAAACAATCTAGGGACTATAGAGGCTCTTCTAAGCGCATTATCTGATTCAGAGCTTTAAATGTTGTTGATCTACCAACTACTTTTGAGATTTGGCAAATCTGGAACTTCTGCATGAAGGAGACAAGTATGTTAAATGTGCAAGGTTATAGAGTCTGAAAGGGAAATTTGAAAATCTGAAGATGAAAGATGATGAAAATATCACTACTTTTATGCCAAGAGTAAATGAGATTGTCTGTGGCATTAGATGTGCTGGTGGAGTCTTGGATGAAGATGAGATCGTTGGCAAAGTTCTCAGATCCCTTCCTGCTTCTTATAAAATCAAAGCTGCTGCCATTGAAGAATTTAGAGCCCATACAACTGTCACAAGAGATCAATTGGTTGGTAAATTGGTTGCATTTGAAATGACCGAGTTTGGAGATGTGCCCCCAAAGATTGAATCAACATTCAAAGCTAGTGCCTCTGTTAAAGGTAAACAAAGGTTTGATTTGGGAGAGAACTCTTCAAGGAAACTATCATGGTATGAAAAAGCAAGAAAAGACCTGGAAGAAGAAGCTAAAACTGCTCACCTTGAAGCTCTTATTGCAAAAAGACTAACAAGAGGATCCGGTAAGTATGAAAGGAAATTGTCTTTTAAGTGTTTTAACTACAATAAGATTGGTCATTTTGCCTCAATATGTCCGAAAAGATTTTCAAGACCAAATTCTAACAAATCAAGGTCCCAAAAGAATTGTTACTATGTTCATGAAGATGATGATAATGAAGGAGTAAGAAATGATGAATCAGAAATAGGAAACAAATCAGAAAATGACTAGGTGTTCATTGCCATCAAGGAAGAAGAACCAATGTCCTCTGAATCTGTCAATCATGAAGCTATAGAAAGAGCTCTGGCTGCCCAAGTTGAAGAAAAGGATGATTGGGTCATTGACAGTGGTTGCTCTCACCATATGACTAGTGATAAAAACAAGTTCATAGATTTGGAAAGGTATGAAGGAGGAGTGGTAAAGTTTGGTGATAATTCTGCTGGTAGAATCAGACATAGAGGAACTATTTCTTTTGATGGAAGGAAAAAAACTGGTAATGTATTGTATGTTGAAGGATTGAAGCACAATCTTCTCAGTGTTGGATAGTTGGTGGATAAAGGCTATGATATCCGATTCAAGAATGGAAAATGCAAGATCTTTGAAAGTTTTGAAACAAAGATTGCATCCGGTACTCAAACTAAAGGTAATATCTTCCACTTGGTTGGTACTGGTAAAAGTTACTTATTTGTTCAAGTTGATCAGAGTTGGTTGTGGCATAGGAGAATGTGTCATGTGAATTTTGATAATATTATCAAGATAAGCAATACTCAGGCTGTAAGAGATCTTCCAAAATTGGTGAAACCTACAAATAGTTTGTGCAAAGAATGTCAGTTATGAAAAAAAAATAGAGTCTCATTTAAAAGAAAGGAACAATCTTCTACCAGATTATTGGACTTAGTTTATACTGATTTATGTGGTCCGACAAGAATCAGGAGTGTGCAAGGTGATAGATACTTCATGTTACTATTTGATGACTATTCCCGGATGATGTGGGTAACTTTTCTGAAAGAGAAATCAGAAGCTCTTGAGAAATTCAAAATATTCAAGGCTATGGTAGAGAATGAAACTGGATTAAAATTGAAATGTCTGAGGTTTGACAGAGGTGGAGAATTCACATCCGGTGAGTTCATAGATTTCTGTGAGAAACATGGAATAAAGAGATAGTTGTCTACTCCTAGGACTCCATAGCAGAATGGAGTAGTTGAGAGAAAGAACTGGACCATCCAGGAAGCATCTAGGACCATGACGATGGAAGAAAATGTTCCTCAGATCTATTGGAGAGAAGCTGTCAGCACTGTAGTCTATACTCTTAATCGAGTTCAAATTAGAAGCAATACCGGTAAGACTCCTTATGAACTTTGGTTTGGCATTACTCCTACTGTGAGGTATTTTAGAGTCTTTGGTAGCAAATGTTACATCAAAAGAGATGAAGATCTAGGCAAATTTGATGCTAGAAGTGATGAGAGAATATTTTTGGGATATTCTACTCAAAGCAAAGCATACCGGTGTTATAACAAAAGACTGCGAAAGATAATAGAGAGTACAAATGTAAAGGTTGATGAAGGAATTGAAAAACCCTCAAGGTTTTATGAATATGATGAAGATGATCAGAATGGTGTTTTGATTCAAGGAGCCCAAGCCTCTTCTAAAAAATAGATTCAAACTGATCTGGTAAATCAGGAAGAAGAGATGAGTTTTAATGAGCCTAATCAAGATTCAGAAGTGCAAGAAACTCCCAAAGTTCCAAGGTATGTAAGATTGAACCACTCTAAACATCAGATCATAGGTGACAAAAGCAAAGGTGTACAAACTAGAAGAAGAATTACTCAAGATTTAGATGAGTATTGTCTGATTTCAAAGATTGAACCTGAGACAATGGATGAAGCTTGCAATGATGAAAACTGGACTAAAGCAATGGAGGAAGAACTAATGCAAATTGAGAAAAATCACACTTGGGATCTTGTTCCTAGACCTAGAAATAAGAATGTGATTGGAACTAAATGGGTCTTCCGGAACAAACTGAATGAAGTTGGTGAAGTAATCAGAAATAAAGCCAGATTGGTCTGCAAGGTTTATTCTCAAATGAAGGAGTTGATTTTGAAGAAACTTTTGCTCTAGTGGCAAGAATTGAAGCAATCAGATTATTTCTTTCTTTTACTGCATTCAAGGATTTCAAAGTATATCAGATGGATGTCAAGTCTGCCTTCCTGAATGGTGACTTGGAAGAAGAAGTTTACATTGAGCAATCGGATGGATTTCAATTGTCTGATCATGGTGATATGGTCTGCAAATTGAAGAAAGCATTATATGGACTAAAACAAGCCCCAAGAACCTAGTATGAAAGATTAGATAAGCATCTTTTAAAGATTGGTTTCAACAAAGGTATTGCTAACAGTAATTTGTATTTCAAAATTGATCATGAAAATATCTTGATTGTTGAAGTGTTTGTTGATGATATCATTTTTGGAGGAAGAGATAGTATGTGCAAAACCTTTGCAAACCAAATGAAAAGTGAATTTGAGATGTCCATGCTTGGGGAAATGAATTTCTTTTTGGGTCTACAAATCACTCAAACAAAGAAAGGAATCTTCATTTCTCAGTCCAAATATGTGGAAGAATTGTTGAAGAAGTTTGGGATGGAAGACTCAAAGCCAATGAATACTCCCATGGCAATCGGATGCAAATTAACCAAAGATGATGACTCACCTAAGGCTGATCAGAAAACGTATAGGTCAATGATTGGAGGGCTGTTGTACCTTACTCAAACTAGACCAGACATTATGCAGGCTGTTGGTCTTGTTGCTAGATTCTAGGCTGATCCTAGAGAATCTCATGTCATGGCAGTCAAGAGGATTTTTAGATATTTAAAAGGGACAGTTGAGTATGGATTGTGGTATCCCAGAGATCATGATTTCTCTCTTCATGCATATCTAGATGCAGATTGGGCAGGAGATGTGGATGACCAGAAGAGTACCAGTGGTGGAGCATTCTTTTCAGGGAAGAGATTAGTCTCTTGGCTGAGCAAGAAATAAGAGGCAATATCTCTGTCCACTACAGAAGTAGAATATATTGCAGCAATAGGTAGTTGTACTCAAGTTTTGTGCATGAAGCAAATGCTAAGAGACATAAGAGTGGAGTATGAGGAGCCTATCACAATCTTCTGTGATAATTCAAGTGAAATAAATATATCTAAAAATCCAGTGTCGTATTCAAAGACTAAACATATATCCATCAAGTTTCACTTTTTGAGAGAGCAAGTGAACAAGAATGAAGTCAGATTAGAGTTTGTGCCATCCAAGGATCAAATTCCAGACATCTTTACTAAACCTCTACCTAAGGACCCTTTTGAGTATCTCAAAGAGAAGTTAGGGGTTATTGCCCCTCCGGGGATGAACTAAGGTGCATTGATGTGCATTAGTCTAGTGGATATCACAGTCATATCTTATGGTCTAGATTGATGATGGAGAGCTGCTACTCAGGGGGAGCAGCTGGTATGATTTTGAAGTGATGGAATTGCAAGTATATGCCCTTTGCCATTGATGTCAAAGGGGGAGAGAAGACATGTGAAAAACAAGTGGTTTCTAATCAAAGGGGGAGTAGTAAAGGGAGAGAAGACATGTGAATAGTTGTTGCTGATAGGGGGAGTTGTGACAGTGAGGAGAAGTTCTTGTCTTGATAGTCAAAACAATTTTTCACATCATATGTTGCCATCAATGACAAAGGGAGAGATAGTTGCAAGTATGGGCCTAACTAGTGTTGTCATTGATGTCAACATACTCTTGTTGCATTAATGATAAGGATTGGATGATCTATTTGCTGAGGATATTGAGAAAATTGTTCATATCAGGAACAGTGAAGAATAGTGAAGACAATAAGGTAAAATTCCAAGTTAAGATGAGGACCAGAGGATGTGGTTTAAAGGGTTTGTAGATATGTGTCTTAAAGTGATCCAGTAGAGATTTCAGAGGTCCGCATGAAGATCTGAAGAAGTTGTGGCCGCTCAAGTTAAATTGGTTCTGGCAGGTGTTCAGAGGTGACAAAGTGATACAAACAGGTCCGGTGAGATCTGAAAATGCATTATCCTATTCTACAGATTTGAGGGAGTGTTCAGGAAGTCTTTGTGAAGTGCCAACTCGTTTGGTTCATGGTTTGAAGGTCTGCAAGCATCCATTCCTTTTTGACAGTAATGACAGACTGTGTTCTTAAGGTTCAGAATGAAGGAGAGAAAGATTTTAGTAAGTAGATGAAGTGTGGATGTTCTTGGTGATTTAGGCAAGCTTGTGGAGGTCTTTGGATCATTTCTAGTTTGTGTTGGTGGTCCGCATTGAAGTTTAAGCTTGCATTTGAAGAATTACTTCTAGATGAAGGTGTTCTTCCTTAGACTGGCCGACCAGATGAGTTACTAATCTTGCGGATGTTCTTGTAAATGTTTGTCGACTTAGATGATTATTCCTAAGTTGATGTCTTGTATAAATAAGGAATTGTGAAGTCATGTCAAAGTGAGTCTTGTGGAGATGAGAGTGTGGTAGCGAAGAGGAGAGCAAAAGGTAGAGCAGAAGTATTGGGCTTAAATGGAATTGATTCAAGCATGGTGAAGATACTACTCTCCAGTTCACGTATGTGATACTTATTATTTTGTAGACAGTGTGTCTCTTGTAGGTAGTGAGCCTCTTGTGAGCAGTGTGCTCAGGCAGTGAGCCCTAATTGACATGTGCCATTTTGTTCTTTCTATTCTTCTAACAGAGAATACAATCTTGGGTTAATCACCCCGTGGTTTTTCCCTTAACCAGGTTTTCCACATCAAAATCTTGGTGTCTTATGTGTTGATGTGTTATTACTCTTAGTTTAATGCATTGTGTTTTCATGATTGAATTATTATTATGCTACTAAATTACAAAGTGAATTTAAGTGTGTAAATTGGGAGAAAGTTTTGGACAACTGATTCACCCCCCCTCTCAGTTGTCTGTCCTAAATCTAACAAGAACTACTAGAACATCACTATTTGGAGTATTATCTAGCACCACATAATCATTTTGTTTCTTTTCATGCTACTGCAACTGATCTTTGTACAACACCTTCTCATTGAATATAACATCCTTGCTTCTCACAATTTTTTGATTTTCAAAATCCCAAAGCGTATAACCAAATTCATCAATGCCATATCCAACGAAAGTATATTTTTTTGATTTTGCATCCAACTTAGTTCTATTTTCATAATCTACATGTGCAAATGCTTCACATCTGAAGGTTTTGAGAAAAGAATAACTCACCTTCTTACCTGTCCATGCTTTCTCTGGAATACCATAGCCCAAAGGAACTAAAGGACCTCTATTAATTAAATATACAACGGTGTTGACAACCTATGCCCACATGTTTAAAGGAAGCCAAACATGCAATCTCATGGTCCTTGCACGCTCCATTATTGTCCTATTTATGCGTTTAGCCACTCCATTTTCTTGTGGAGTCCCTGGGACCATTTTCTGCCTACGAATTCCATTAGAGGAACAATAATCCTTAAATTCTTTGCTGCAATAGTCACCACCATTATTAGATCTAAGCCATTTTAATCTTTTACCCATCTCATTCTCAACCAAGCTTCTCCATTTCTTAAATGTTTCAAATACATTAGATTTCTTCCTCAGAAAATAAATCCAAACCTTCCTAGTTGCATTATCTATGAATGTAACATAATACCGAGAGCCACCAAGAGAAGTTACCTGAGCTGGTGCCCATACATCTATATGCACAAACTCCAACTTTTCATCTTTCTTTTGCTTCCCATCCTTGAGAAAACTAACTCTCTTTTGTTTGCCATATAGACAACTTTCACAGAAATCCATATTAATACATTTTAGACTTGGTAAAACTTTCTTAGAATGAAGCACCTTCATACCTTTTTCACTCATATGCCCAAGTCTGTTATGCCACAATGTTGTCTCAGAACCTACAGTAATTGTTTCAGTCTCTTCTTGTGAACCTACAGCAACTGTTCTTGAACCTATTTGTTTTTTCTTTGCAACAGCTAAAGAAGAAGGAATAGTATGACCTGTACAAAGATATAAGGTGCCTACTTTCACACCTTTTGCTACTATTAAGGTACCTTTTGCAACCTTCCAATTTTTATCAGTAAATGTAACAATACAACCTTCTTTAGCTAGTTGTCCTAATGAAATTAAATTCCTACTGAGCCTTGGAATGTGCCTTACCTCTTGTAGTAGCCAATGATTCCCATTCTATAACTTAATCTTAATTATTCCCTTTCCAACAATCTGACAAGGTTCGTTATCTCCCAAATAAACCAGCCCAAAATCCCCTTAGACATAATCAAAAAAATAACTTCTATGGGGTGTAGCATGAAATGAGGACCCTGAATCTAAAACCCATGAATCATCAACATTATCTAGGGAAACAATCAAAGCATCATCTTTAGATTTATTACTTACCACATTTGCCTCTTTATTTCCTTCTTGTTTGTCTCCTTCTTTATTCTTCCGAGACCAACAATCTTTCTTCAAATGATCTAGTTTCCCACAGTACCAGCAATCCTTCTATCCTTTGGATTAGGATCTCTTATCCTTTGATTTTCCTCGTGACTTCCCATGACCTCCAGAACCTTTTCCTCTCTCCTTTGATCTACCCCTTCTTTCTGCATTCAAAACACTGCCTGACATGGATCCACCTAAGCTTTTCCTATGAATTTCCTCACTCAGAATAACACCAACAACATCATCAAATTTTAGGGTATTTGAACCAGAAACAAAGTTACTAACTGCCATTACCAAACTATTCCAACTTTCAGGCAAAGAACATAATATCAGGAGAGCTCTAACTTCATCAAATTTTACATTTATAGAAGTCAATTGACTGATAATCATATTAAATTTATTTAAATGATCTGTCATAGATCCACCTTTAATCATTTTCAGATTAAATAAATGCTTCATGAGAAATACCTTATTTGAGGCTGGGGGATTTTCATACAATTTAGCCAAAGCTTTCATTAGACCATCTGTTGTCTTTGCTTCTATTATATTGAATGCCATCAATGGTTCTAGACACAACTGAATGGTTCCTAGTGCCTTTCTATCCAGAAGATTCCAATCATCATTAGTCATTGCTGCTAGTTTCTTGGCTATTCCTTCCAACAGCCTCCATAAATCCTTTTGATAGAGATAATCCTCCATTTGCATCTTCCATAACTAATAGTTCTTCCCATTAAATTTATCGACCTTCAATTTACCCTCATTTGCCATTGATCCCACTCAACCGTGAGACTCCCACTCAACCATGAGATCTTCTTATAGATGATAATTGAACACAACCCACTCTGATACCACTTGTTAGGGTTAGCTGGCAAAAGATATCAATTAAATGCAAATAAAGATTAAACAGAGGAATGGAAATACACAGAAATAATAACAACAAGAGACTAGTTTTAACGTGGTTCACCCAAACTCAGGCTACATCCACCAAACAGAGAGTCCAATATTATTATCCAGTAAATCAAACCGATTACAACCAACAATCCCTGCAACTCAATACCACTACAAATGCTACAATACAATATCAACGAAAACCCTAATCCTTAGCCATTTTTATCATGACTTTTGTCAGTTACAAAATAGGGTTTTTTTATGTCGGCTAATGAAAAAATAACTCTTGGTGCCTTAATAAAATAATAAAAAACTATGTGAGGTTTTGGGGGCGCTGCCCCTAAGCCCCCACCCTGCATTGCGATAGGGAGCGCGCCATGGATGCTGCCCCTGGACCTTGCAAGGGGCACTACCCCCAAATCCTCACAAAGGGCACTGCCCCTTGACCGCATAGGAATTTGGGGGCAAATCGCACCGATAAAAGTGGGGTAAATTTAACCTCCGATTCTGATTAGGCTCCATCTAACAACATAAAACATGAGAGGGACCAGGGCACTAGGTGCCCTAGGCCCTTTAGGAAAATTAAGTTATAAGCTTGCATTTGGGGTAGATCTAACTCAAAATTTAAACTTTGTTTTTAGTTTACGACCAAACTTTAACTAGAATTGTGACATTTGATGAAATTAGGGACCAATCAAGACTTTAGGGTAGACCTAAAAATGGACTAGGCTAGAGACCACTAAAGCAAGGTACTAAACATAGTGAAATTGTGCTTGCACAACCAACGAGCATAATTTATGACATAACATTTAGCCCCCACTTTAGTGATCATAGATTCATATGAAACTACATACATATTCAAGATAAAGTACATAAAAGTAAATATTGTAAAAAGGATATTAAAAAGTGTATTGTAGAGGATGCAAATCATCATCGAGCAAGGGGGTGAAGCACCCAGTCTGTGATTCTACAAAACCACAGAGTCAGGAAATCGCAACCTACAACAAGATTACGTTAGTGAGGTAAAATCATCCTGCAACCAACATATGTAAGTGTTAGTCCAAAATATAAAAAGGGAAAGGTGGTGAGACATGATTGGATTGAAATTCATAGGTAGCTATATGCCCCTTATTTCTACTTGCTTCTTTAGGATGTAGAAATAGGGAGGTGATCTTTCCAATTCAACTTTCTATAGTAGCATTTGATGAATATGATTTCATAGGGTCATTTCACTGAATAATGTTGGGACATAAAACATATGATTGTAGATATGATAGAACCATGATTCCAATGCAATAGATGACATTCAAATATGAGTTCACTAGCCCAAGTTATGGATGTTTGGATGAAGAGTAGTTGAGAAAATTTATATATCGACCCTAGATAGTAATTAGGAGTTAGCACCTTTTTACTATAAACAGTAAAAGGAGTTCTCACTTCTTACCATTCATTAGTCATTTTTACTTTTGAAGGAGTTGGAGCAAGGAGGAGAGCAACCATGCCAAGCTGAAGGCCATATTGACCACTGAGGTTGGATGTCCTACAGAGCTGAGTAGTGTAGGGGCTAGACGAGCATGAGGTAGGCTTCTGTCCAACTTGTACTTTTCATTTATGTCTTTTCTTTAATAATGTTTTTATCATTTTTTTAACAAAAAAAGGGTCTAGGTGATAATTTTTGTCTATCGTGGGTGCTATTGACCTCCTGGGGTGCCTTAGACCCAGGTTATGGGCACCCAGGTCCTTCTTGAGCACCCTAGTCCCTTCTGGGTGTCCTAGTCCAGGATAAAGGCTAATGTTGATTTTTTTGATTTCTTTTTATAACTTTTGGGATTGAATTATGATGTATACCTTGTTTGTTATTTTTTAGGTATCCCCAAGGATGCGAGAGCATGCCACATCCATTTATACACATTGTTGCATATCCGTGCAGGTACACTTACTGATGTAGAGATAGGAGATCTTTGAGATGTCAGATTATGGTGGGTGTATACGATGCCCATGATGACATATCATTATATGATGTTGATGGTCCTTATGGAGTGGTGGAACTCAGATACTTCCACCTTTCATCTTTTGATGAGAGAGATGACGATTACATTAGAGGATGTGTACCGGATTTTGCAATTACCCATGTGAGGTGAGATGGTCAAGATCATCAAGTAGAGGTCCGAGGACTATACTTTGGTGAGTAAGATGTACTGTCCTGGTCGTACAATGCCATCAAGTGATCAATGACACATTGATATTCGATGGCTAGAGTAGGGTGTTATTGTTACACCGATCATACGTCGCATCATGATTGCTACCATTGTATTAGTTGTCACACTGGATGGGAGAAGTAGAGGATGATGTACTCCTAGGGATGGAGTATTATCGCTCACTTGTACCATTATTTGGGTCACTATGTGCACTATGAGACACACAACTTGATGTTGTGCATGCTCCTATAGGTGTGGGCATTCGAACACATTACTTGCATGCAGCCAGTGGGGTATCTGAAAGATCCTATCAAGACGTGTCCACAAGTGCATGCCTTCGAGCTGAGGAGACCATGGAGATGGAGTGATTTGTTATATTGAAGAGTTGTATTCGATAGGCTGCAACAAGAGGTCATCTTGTGGAGACCATACAAGGGTCACAGGACATGGATGGGATATACTCAGTAGCTAGTGAGGATGTAGAGAGATCAGTTTTTAGCTGGTCATAGAGATTGCATTGTTGTTGCATTCTATTATGATAGGGTGATGAGGCATTCCACTTGAGTACAAGGAGTTTCTTCCAAGTGTATGACCTACACATGGTCCACACATTGTGGGGTGCATCCTTGTGATTAGGTATTACTTACCATCACAAATGTGGTGGCAAGTGATCCTGATGATGTTGTAGTGGATGATTATCCTATATCCAACGTTGATGATGTGGGTGTTAGCCCAACATATACAACCTAGTGGGAGATAGCGCATCGTGCTCCAATCTTTCCTATAGGTCATCCCACTAGTGATCCTAGATCTTGGACTGAGTGAGGGGATAAGCCAGAGGAGTGGAAGGGAGACATCAACAGAGAGCACGGTAGAGATGATGATGATAATGATGACAATGATGATCCACCAGCACCAACGCTAGTGTCAAGTGGGAGATAGAGCTAGGGAGTGGAGAGTGTAGCTGTCACTGAGGAGAGACCTAGGGTCTGACCTCACAGCCTAAAGCCATTGTGTATCTCTAGTGGAGTGTAGCACCAATTCGAGCGCAGGGAGTCAAGTGGTGGTGCCAATACAATGCCTCCAATAGTGGAGATGACTACAGACATTAGCATATCTGCCATTCCATTCAACCCAAATTGGTAGGATGGTGATCATGGTGAGAATTGTGTTTTATTTATTATACCTATTTTTGTTAAGATATTAGATTACATGATGTTGGTTGAGATATTGATATGATTTTATTTTTATTCTACAGTTGGTACTAGGGCATGGCATGACCTTATGGGTTGAGTCATAGCAAAGATGGTACATACTGAGCTGACTGAGCAACCAGTGTGGGCTTGTTATAGGCCACCACACACATCATGCTAACATACAGAGCTATTTGATCCCGTCATGTGGTTGAGAGTAGCCTACAAGGAGAGATAGGTGGAGAAAGATCAATTCAAAGTCAAGTGAGACCAGACGATCCAAAGAGCAGCAGGTGCTAAGGAGGCATGTGATGCACTTCAAATACAACTAGATTAGCATAAAGCAACATTGACATCTAGGATAGATCACACTTTTATGAGTTATTTATAGGTGGAGGTGGACCGATTGTGAGTTGATAGAGATCGACTTCAATAGCTTTATATAGATTCCATGTGGGAGGTAGGAGAGCTCAGGGGCAATCTTAGGGGTGTATGATCATGTAGTACCTCTAGGGGTTACTCATGATTAGTAGCCTCACATAGAAAACATTCTGTCACTCAGGCTCTACTAGGTCCCGAGGGATCTAGATGCCATGGTCCAACACCTTGATAAGATTTATGCATTGTATTATGATACACCACATTTTGATGTACTGGTGGATTTTTTATTATCATGTACTCAAACTCTTATGATATGCATATATATTATATTTTTATTGCTGCTTATTGTGTTATGATTTGATTTAAATTAGACGCTATATGTGATTTACATGTCATGTAATGCAACAAAGATGTAATTAAATTTAAATGTATGTCAATTTTAAGTGCAATTGTGATTTGTGTAAACAACTACATGTAATTGTTTAACAAATACAACAATGATTTAATCGATACATGTGCTTGTGATTGAAGAATCTAATAAACACACATATGTTTGATTAGACATTATTAAGGTATATACACATGTTGAGATAACTCAATTGTGATCCAATTAAAAAAGATTGTAACATTGTTAAATTAGATATGAAAATGATTATCGAACATGGTACATGCCAACACACTATATGCTAACAACCAAGTAATTTTCTAAACTAAGAAAAATCCCTTAATGAATCAAGACAAATTGCATGTTTTGTTAGGATTGAAGAAAACAACATAGAATAAGAAATTTTAGCTTAATACCTAATTAATCATTTGATTTAGAAGAAAGTGCTAGCATATGAATGAAAGTAAAGATTTAAGCATAGTATCGATGCAAATGCATAGCATTAGTAGGATCTTTGAGAGGCGTACCATGCATATCAGATAATCTATATGCACCTGATCCAAAGACTTTGGTGATGATGTATGATCCTAGCCAATTCAGGTTGAATTTCCCTTTTTCACTAGGAGGTGCATTGACATTACATTGATTTTCATATAGTATAGATCTCCGATCTCGAGTGAATGATGAATAACATGTTCATTGTATGAGTGAAAGGAAGCTAGGTGTGCAAAAATAGCTTCCTACACTAATCTAATGAGGAGAGATAGGCGCAAATTTGTTTTAATCTTTTCAGCTACAACAATGTTAACCCAACAATAGAGATATTGTAGTAATACACATACACATAGAAATTAGACAGAAGAGAGATAGAGACAAGATATACATGGGGAAAACCCTTATCGAGTGAAAAACCCCACACTCCAAAACACATCTCAGATGTATTATAGTAAATAGTCAAGGTTACAATACAGTTTTAGAGCTAATGCTCTTGCAGGAGTCTTCGACACTTGTATCTCGAGACAATCCAACAATATAACAGTACCTATCAATCACATAAATACATCTCCTCTCTAAAGTACCTATTTATATAGAAGATACAAGGAAAAAATGGCTCTATCTTGAGATGGGTGTCTAACATGGCCTCATGGCCCAAAACCCACGCCTATGGACACTTGTCATATCACCCCATCCCAAAGAGGTCACTTATTCCCAAGTTGGGCAATGATAGATACTCTTAAGACATTTATGACTGTCATAGAATCCGTCATAGCTGTCATATCTTACATCTATAAGGGAATCTGTCATACACAGGCTAAAAATAGCATATACTCTTACAACATGTCATAACCATCCTTGGGGCACCCAAAGATGCCTTCTTCCAAGATGCCCTGTGACACATGTCTTCACCTGTCATAGAATCTTCCATTTATGACTCTTACGCATCATAGATTTGTCATAGGAATCTGTCATAACTGTTTTGGTCAATATTCCTTTACACACTATCCACTATGATGACACATGGTAAAATATTCCTACCACTAAGTGGGATGCCTATCTCCTCATGTGAGGACAAATTTACATGTTGTCACCTTTCACATAGGATGACACATCACCGTGCCAACTCCCACAAGATGACAATAAGGATTTGCATCCTAATTATAATAATAGGCAATAAATAAATAAATAAATACAATGAAATAATACAAGGAATTACCAAGGTTGAGACACCTTAATTCCCAACAATGACAGTTGAAATGTCTTTTGATGGGCTTGGAGATGTTTAAGAGCATGTATGTGTTGTTTGTTGAGCATCTCAAGCCATTTATGTCTTAGTTCTCTTCGAGTATTTTCATTGAGAATGCCATTAAGAGAAACACATAATGAAGGAATTTCTAACTCCAAAGGCATGATCACATTGGAAACATAGATGAGGTTGTACAGGGTAGTATCTGTAGCCATACAAACACTCATTCGGTAAGCCCATAATGCGTAAGATAGTTGAGTATGCCAATCCTTGTGATCTTTCTTAATAGTTTTCCAAAGAATTTTTTTGATTATTTTGTTAGAAGCTTCTTCCTGGCCATTTGATTGTGGATAATATGGTGTGGAGAAGTGATGTTGAATATGATATTTTTAAGGAATTTCTTTACATCTTTGTTCTTAAATGATGCATCATTGTTAGAAATCAAAGTGGAAGGAATGCCAAATTGAGAAATTAGTTTTTCTTGAATGAAAAGATAGATTACTTCAACAGTCATGGATCAGAGAGGAACTGCTTCAACCTATTTCATGAAGTAGTCAGTGGCTGTGAGAATGAAAGTGTGTCATTGAGAAGGAGGAGAAATGTTTTCGATAAGATCCAAGCCCCACATGGAAAATGGCCAAGGTGAAACTTGAGCATGAAATTCCTGCGTAGGAGCTCAAATGAGAGTGTTATGTTATTGACATTGTGGTCACCTTTTGACAAGGGAAAAGGAGTCTTGTTCCATGTTTTTCCAATAGTAACCCATATGAAGTAATTTTTGAGCTAGAGATTTACCACCAAAATGTCATCCACATGCACCTAAATGTGCCTCTTCTAGAGAAATCATAATCTCAGTTTGTTAAGGCAATGGAGGAGAAGATCCTCATAGCTTCGTCAATATAGTATATTTGATAAGATGATATAGTGTGTGCAAGTTTACGTATGCAAATTTAGGCACTTTTGGATGCTAGATTAGGAAAGGTACCATTACTCAAATATTAGAGTATATGGGACTACCATTCATTTGAATCTATGTTATCACAAAAGGCGATCAGATATTTCAGATATTGAAGGTGTTTTAAGAATATGAATGATAAATTGATAATCTACTAAAGAATCATCAAGGGATATAAGGCAAGCAACACTTACCATTGCACCACATGTTGATTGTCATTTCGTAGAATTGAGTTGATTGTGAAAGATGAGAAATTCTTCAGTAATGATAAGGCCAAGTCTTGATACTGAGATAACTTATCTTGCTTTGCTTGATAAGATCTAGTGAATTGTCTTATGATCAATTGAGAATAGCTAAATATACAATGTGTAATGTTGAGAGATAGGGCGGCATGCAAGCCAACAATACCCCTTCGCAACTAGTCTGGCCTTGTACTTTTCAACACTGCCATCTGCACCAAATTTCTTCTTGAATACCCATTTGCATCCAACAGGTTTCTGTCCTTCAGGCAAAGGCACCAAGTCCCATGTTTTATTCTTTTCCAAAGAAACCATCTCATCTTCCATGGCCTCCTTCTATGAACCTGCATCTTTCATGCCCATAGCCTCTATCACAGTTCTAGGCTCACCAGTGTTAGTAAGCAAGGCAAAAGCACAACTAGAATTAAGTAATGAATAACCAAACCTATTAGGTTGCTTCCTTGTTCGTGTAGATCTCCTCAATGGTTGAGGTTGAGGTTTTGCTTCTTCTTCTGAGCTTACAGTGCTGCTAGAGCTCTCTTCATCATTAGGTCTCACAGGGTCTGTCGGTTTAGTCTTCTCAGGGGTAGAAAGAAATTGAACCAAATCCTCTTTCTTTTCTATTTCTTTTGGTTGTAGAACAATAGACGAAGGTATTACCTCTCTGAAGATAACACTTGTTCTATACAACATGTTTTCAGCCACATAATCCCAAAGCTTGTATCCTTTCACATCGACTCCATAGCCAATGAAAACACACTTAACAACATTATTCTCCAATTTAGACCATTTCTCCCTTAGCACATGTGCATATGCCTGACAACCAAAAATACAAAGATGTCTAACTGAAGGCTTCTTACTAGACCACACCTCCATAGGTGTCTATCCAATAAGAGCTGATGTAGGAGACCTGTTTACTAGGTAGCAAGTAGTGGCTACAGCTTCAACCCAAAACTTTTGTTCGAGGCTTGCTCCACTAAGCATACTCCTAGCCCTCTCCATCAGCATCCTGTTCATCCTCTCTGTAACTCCATTTTGCTGTGGGGTGTATGGAGTTGTCTTATGTCTTTCAATCCCTTGTTCTTTATAGAACTTATCGAACTCTGCTGAACAAAACTCACCACTGTTATTAGCTCTCAAAAACTTAATCTTTTTACTAGTCTGATTCTCAACAAAAGCTTTGAACTCTTTGAACTGACTAAAGACTTCAGTCTTGCTTCTAAGAAAATAAATCCATGTCCTTCTACTGTAATCATCTATAAAAGATACAAAATATACAGATGTGGAAATCGAAGGAACACTAACATGACCAAACATATCAGAATGAATAAGGTCCAACACACCATAAGACTTGTGAGAACTATAGTAAAACTGAACATGGTTTTGCTTTCCATATATACAATGTTCACAAAAGTCAAACTTGAGATTACAATCATTTAAGCCCTCAACGAAGTTTTTATTTTTCAAGATTCTAAGACCCTTCTCACCAATGTGGCCAAATCTCATATGCCATAACACAGTCTTTTTAGCAGGAAGCTTAACTTCCAAAGCATGAGCACCCTTGGGTACACAAGATTCACTATCATTAGAATTTGCTACAATAGATTTCTTCACTACTTGTTCAGATGGTGGGTATGAAGTGACTGCAACTCTTTTCTTCAAGTCAGAAGAACTATTACATTGTGAAGTGCATGCCTCCAGCTGAAATAGAGTACCTCTCTGAGTACCCTTCGCAAGCACCATAGATCCTCTAGTCATCTTGCATCCATCCTTTGAAAAGACAATCTACACACCTGCATCATTCAACATACTTATAGAAAGTAGGTTCTGTGCCAAGCTTGGGATGTGCATAACCCCAATGATCTTGTTCACTCATACATCAAGGAATTAGATTGAGACTCTTCCATGACCAACAATATTCAAATGAGAATCATCACCCAGGTACACTCTTCCACCATCGAACTCTTCATACTTCATGAACCAGCTTTGATGCGAGGTCATGTGGAATGATGCACCAGAATCAATCAACCACACATCATCAGATGCATGGGTGGCTAGGGATGCGATGAAGGCATCACCATCATCTTGTGACTTGTCAAAATCTGAATTTGGGGCATTCTTCTTCTTCTTTTTCTTTTCCTCTTTGCATTCCTTTTAGAAATGCCCAGTTTTGCCACATTTCCAATAGAGAGCCTTGGACTTTCTAGGAGATTTAGATCTCCCATGAGATTTGGATCTACCCTTATCAACTTTCTTATTCTTCTTTTTCCCTTTCTCCTTGGGTCTTTCACGAACTGCAAGAGCCTCTTTGGCTACCTTAGAAGACTTTCTCTGCATCTCTTCAGATAACAATGAAGATATCATTTCATCCATTTTGAAAGTGGATGTGGTGCTCCCAATAGCCATAACAAGAGGATGCCATGAGTCCAGCAAAGAACAAAGCAAGGTCATACAATGATCCTCCTCCTCCATCTTCACACCAATGGATGTCAATTGAGAAACTAACATGTTGAAAGCATTCAGGTGATCTATAACAGATCCTCCCTCCATCCTCAGAGAATTCAACTTCTTTCTCAGAAAAATCTTGTTCACCAGGGATTTGGTCTGATAAACATCACCTGGCTTCTTCCAAAGGTCTTTCGTGGTCTTCTCCTCATGGATATTCAACAGGATAGAATCAACTAGACCGAGTCTTATGAGACCCTTAGCCTTCTGATCTTTGAGATCTCAATCAGCTTGTGCCATTGCGGTTGGTTTTACATTAGATACGGTTTCCCATAGGTCACGATCAACAAGCATGTCTTCCATCTTAAGTTTCCATAACTCAAAATTTGTGCCATTGAATTTCTCCACCTCTAATCTTCCTGATGTGCCTACCATCTCTTTTCCTGCAACAAGATTACATAATACTCTACACAAAACTCCCACTCAACCTAAGATTAGCTCAAAAAACCCCTACCCAACAACTAGGACAAAAGGTGATCAAGCTCTGATACCAACTGAAAGGAAGCTAGGCATGCAGAAATCTCTTCCTACACTAATCTAATGAGGAGGGATGAGTGCAAATTCATTTTAATCTTTTTAGTTATAGCAATGTTAACCCAACAATAGAGATATTTCAGCAATACACACACACACATAGAAAGTAGATAGAAGAGAGAGAGAGACAAGATATTCGTGGGGAAAACCCTTATCAGGTGAAAAACCCCACACTCCAAAACATAGCTCAAATGTATTACAGTAAACAATCAAGGTTACAATATAGTTTTAGAGCTAATGCTCTTGTAGGAGTCTTCGATACTTGTATCTGGAGACAATCCGGCAACATAACAGTACCTGCCAATCACATAAATACATCTCTCCAAAGCACTTGTTTATATAGAAGATACAAGGCAAAAATGGCTCTATCTTGAGATGGGCGTCCATGGCCTCATGGCCCAAACCCTGTGCCTATGGACACTTGCCCAACACTATAGGATGTTTATGACACTTGTCATATCACCCCATCCAAAAGGGGTCACCTATTCCTAAGTTGCGCAATGACAGATACTCTTATGAGACTTATGACTATCATAGAATCTATCATAGCTATCATATCTTACAGCTGTAAGAGAATTTGTCATACACAAGCTAAAAATAGCATATTCTCTTACAACATGTCATAACCCTCCTTGGGGCACCCAAAGATGCCTTCTTCTAAGATACCCTATGACACATGTCTTCGGTTAATATTCCTTTACAAACTATCCAAGATGCCAACACATGGAAAAATATTCCTACCACTAAGTCAGATGCCTATCTCCTCATGTGAGGACAAATTTACATGTTGTCACCTTCCACGTAGGATGACACATCACCGTGCCAACTCCCACAAGATGACAATAAGGATTTGCATCCTAATTACAATAATAGGCAATAAATTAAAAAATACAATGAAATAATACAAGGAATTACCAAGGTTGAGACACCTTAATTCCCAACAACGAGAGTTGAAATGTCTTTTAATGGGCTTGGAGATGTTTAAGAGCATGTATGCATTGTTCATTGAGCATCTCAAGCCATTTATGTCTTAGTTCTCTTTGAGTGTTTTCATCGAGAATTCCATTAAGAGAAACACGTAATGAAGGAATTTCTAACTCCAAAGGCATAATCGCATCAGAAACATAGATGAGGTTGTACGGGGTAGCACCTGTAGCCATTCAAACACTCATTTGGTAAGCCCATAATGCGTAAGATAGTTGAGTATGCCAATCCTTGTGATCTTTCTTAAAGTTTTCCAAAGAATTTGTCTGATTACTTTGTTAGAAGCTTCTTCCTAGCCATTTGATTGTGGATAATATGGTGTGGAGAAGTGATGTTGAATATGATATTTTTAAGGAATTTCTTTACATCTTTGTTCTTAAATGATGCACCATTGTTAGAAATCAAAGTGGAAGGAATGCGAAATCGAGAAATTAGGTTTTCTTGAATGAAATGATAGATTACTTCAATAGTCATGGATTCGAGAGGAACTGCTTCAACCTATTTCATGAAGTAGTCAGTGGATGTGAGAATGAAAGTGTGTCACTGAGAAGGAGGAGAAATTGTTTCGATAAGATCCAAGCCCCGCATGGAAAATGGCCAAGGTGAAACTTGAGCACGAAGTTCCTGGGTAGGAGCTCAAATGAGAGTGTTATGTTGTTGACATTGTGGTCACCTTTTGACAAAGGAAAAGGAGTCTTGTTCCATATTTTTCCAATAGTAACCCATATGAAGTAATTTGTGAACTAGAGATTTCCCACCAAAATATCCTCCACATGCACCTAAATGTGCCTCTTCTAGAGAAATCATGATCTCAGTTTGTTAAGGCAATGGAGGAGAAGACCCTCATGGCTTCGTCAATATAGTATATTTGATAAGATGATATAGTGTGTGCAATTTTACGTATGCAAATTTAGGCACTTTTAGAAGCTAGATTAGGAAAGGTACCATTACTCAAATATTAGAGTATATGGGACTACCATTCATTTGAATCTATGTTATCACAAAAGGCGATCAGATATTTTAGATATTGAAGGTGTTTTGAGATTATGAATGATAATTGATAATCTACTAAAGAATCATCAAGGGATATAAGGGAAGCAACACTTGCCATTGCATCCACATGTTGATTGTCGTTTTGTGGAATTGAATTAATTGTGAAAGATGAGAAATTCTTTAGTAATGATAAGGCCAAGTCTCGATACTGAGATAACTTAACTTGCTTTGCTTGATAAGATCTAGTGAATTGTCTTATGATTAATTGAGAATCGATGAATATACAATGTGTAATGTTGAGAGATAGGGCGAAATGCAAGCCAACAATAAGGGGTTTGTACTCTATAGTGTTGTTGGTGCATAGAAAGTTGAGACAGTAAGATAGAGGAATCAACTTTCCTAACAAAGGTACTAGTATAACACTAGCACTAGAGCCAGTTCAACATCTAGAACCATCAAAGAATAACTTCTGCTTGTCATCATCATACATAGAAAGGATTTGGTCATCAGGGATTCAAAATAGAGAATGGTGAAGGAGCTTCAACTAAGTGGTCGGTCAATACTTGACCCTTAATTGTCTTTTGGGAGACAAACTTAAGATCAAATTCTATTAACAACATAACCCACTCTGCTAAACATCTTGAGAGATCTGTTTTAGTAAAGAGATGTTTAAAAGGATCAAATTTTACGACTACATTAATTTCAACATTTAGGAGATAATGTCTCAATTTTTGTGTTGCAAAAACTAGAGCGAGGCATTGGTTTTCTATCGTAGAATATCACACGTGATAATTGAGCAAGGTTCGACTGATATAATACACAACGCGTTCTTTGCCATCGTCATCATTTTGTGTTAACAATGTTGTGAGAGCATTAGGAGATAATGATTTGTAGAGAATAAAGGGTCATCCAGAGATGATAGGTTGTAATATAGGAGGATTAGCTAAGTAGCTTTTTAGATGATCAAAAGCTTTCTCACAATCCTTATCCCAATTAAAGTTAGATTCTTTCTTAAGTAGTTGTGTGAAAGAGTGAGTCCTATCTGTGAGTTGCGAGACAAATTGCCAAATGACTTGTATCTTCCCTTGTAAACTACAAAGTTGTGAAATATTTTTAGGTGGCATGTTGACAATGGCGTCAATTGTTTTCGTATCCACCTTAATACCATGATGCGAAACTATGAATTCCAATAGCTAACTGCTATCTACACCAAAGACGTATTTACGAGAATTCAAGCACATGTTGTATTTACATATACACTCAAAGATTTGACAGAGAATTTTGATGTGATCTTAGCATACAACAAACTTGGATAGAATATCATTGACATAATCCTCTAAAATGTTATGCATGAAATCATGAAAGATAAGTTTAATAGCACGTTGATAAGTCACACCATTGTTCTTTAATCGGAACAACATGACAACCCAACAAAATATTCCCCAAGGAGTTATAAAAGTTGTTTTATATTGATCTTGGGGATTAATTAATATTTGATTATAACCTGAAAAACCATCCATGAAGGAAGGTAAGGCATGGATTGCAGTGGAATCAACAATCATATCAATATTAGGAAGAGGAAAATCATCCTTTAAAGATGCTTTATTTAAATCTCAAAAATAATTACAAATTTGAATACAGTTGCTAGATTTAATGACAACCACAATATTCGAGGTCCAAAGTGAGTAGTCAATAGGGTGGATAAAGCCAGTTTGTAGGAGTTTCTCTATCTCATCTTTGTCTAACAATGCAACCTTAGGATTCATCTTGCAAATCTTTTGTTTTATAGGTTTAGCATCAAAATGTATGATGATGTTATGCATTACCACCTTAGGCTCAATGTTGGGCATGTTAGAATATGTCCAAGCAAAGAGGTCAGGATAATCATGTAAAAGAGAAATAAGTTCTTGATTTTCTTTAGGATCTAGATAGTTTCCAAAAGGGATGAATTTTTTAGGGTCATCTTTTTCCATTGATACATCGACAATATTTCCATTAAGGAGATTACTACGGTCTAGGACATTAGGAGAATTAAGGGATTCCATAGGTGATTCTTGAGATGCTGAGGTATCATCAAATAAATGAGCATCTTTCCCAAAGTATGCCTCCACATTTAAACAATAAGGAAAACTATGATCATGATGGTAATGAGGCAAATGATAATAAGCTTCTAGGAATTCAGCCAAAGCTTCATCCATTGGAAAACTATCTAAAGAAATATTTCTAGAATCACAACTTATGTCAATTAATTCTAGATATACCCAATTAAGTGTTGGAATATGATCTGTAGATGATGAAATTGTATTTACATTTAGGTTAAGATGACAAGCAGCTTTAGTGGGTTGTTAAGGATAGTATCCAAGACCAAACAAAGAGTAACATGGATTAGCCTCTAAGGGGACTTTTATACCCTATTCCTTTATACCATTGTTGTTGTATCCACATTGAGAAAGTATTTGAAAACCTTGACCATAAATAGATGCCATTTTTGAAGAGGAAAGATGTGCCTCATAGGTCCCATATTCTGTAGTATAAGAGTAAGTGTTATCATCATTGCTTTTTAAATAAATCTTAGGTTTCTCATGAGTAGACTTGGGAGGAGAAATTAAAGCAACCTTAGAATTTTCCAATTTTGAAGGTGAGACTTTATATTCACCCACAAAGGTAGATGTAAAGTCTAATGAATCTCAGTCATCACCAAAAAGAGAGTATTTGAAGGTGAATTATATTCTTATACAATAACCTTCATGGGAGGAGATTAATTAACTTTAGAAAGAGACATAATTAGACTATTGAGAGGTTTATGATATTGTTGATTTTTAGCTTGATTTTGTAGACAACTTTCTAGAACTGGATTAGCTTCAATTGTTTGGAGCTTATTATCATAAACAAACTTGATTGATCGATGAAGGGTAGATAGGACTACCCCCATGGCATGAATCTAGGGTCTATCAAGAAGAAGATTGTATGAAAGAGAACTAGGCATGACATGGATCAGTGTAGACAAAGTCACAGGTCCAGCCTTAAAAAGTAAGGTGATAGTATAAAATGATTGTCTACCAACGTTATCAAAGCCATGAATATTGAGTTTATATAGTTTAATGAGAGATGTATCAACATTAATTTTATGTAATAAGTCTATGCCACAACTATTAAGACCTAATCCACCATCAATCATAGTATGTCGTACCCTCATTTTATTAATGATGACAAATATCATAAGAGGCTCATATTGGTTTTGAACTTCTATGGGAGGTAATTCATGTTGTTGAAAAATGATGTCCATTTTTTGTTGCATGCATACAATCTAATAGGGCTGCTATATCATCCATCTTAACAATAGGTGGAACAATCAACTTTTGTAAAGCTTCTTGGAGCATTCTATGGTATGTAGGTGATGTTTGTATCAATTCCCATAAAGAGATCTTTGCAGGAGTAGCGTGAAGTTGCTCAACAAGATCATAATCTCTACTAGTATGTTGAGGAATACAAGGTGCTTGAGGAAGAATGGGTTGAGAAGGTGGAAGAGAAGCTAGAACAAATGTTATTTGTTTTCTTTGTCTATTGTTTCTAGTGTTATATGTGTGAGCAACTTCATGATGAATGGGTTGTTGCAACACATTTTGATTGAGTTGATTGCTTTGAGTGATTTGTTTTGCATAGTTTAAGATATAACTAGGAGGTATAGAAGGTTTCAGAGTACCTCCTATAGTGAGAATAAGTTTAGATTGCAATTGACGAGCATCATTATGAAGATGCACAATAGTTTTGGGTTTGTCAGGTTCTTTTTGGGAACCAAAAAGATAAATTTTATTTATGAATCTTTGTAATAAATATGGTTTAGGATTCATAGAGGATGGTTCTGTAGAGATGAATTCATCTAGGGCTTTATTTAACATGTCAAAATTATCACTACTAAATGGCTCATCAAATGCATTAAAGTGTTGAAGAAAGAGGCCCGACATAGTCACATACTTTACATTTTCAAGACTTATACAAATGATATAAAGAAGAAGATTGAAACAAAGTTTTATTTGAGTGCTTATGCTTTAAAAAATGAAATAAACTAATCTATGAACATCAATTATGTTATCCAATGAATAGCTAAAGCATAATCAAGATTTTACCATTTTCAAGCTAGAATTATCAACTAATGAGGTTTTTCATAACCCTAATGAATGTATATGTATGAATGCAAGATGTATAATTAAGAAATGTGTATTGAACTCAATAATAATCATATCTAAAGCATAAGATCATAAATTTACATTATGCTATAATGATCTAATCTTATGAAATGTAGACAATGTGACAAATATACTTTTTTCTAAACCTAAGTCAAATGCTTGATTTTTGAATTTCACATGCCAAGATGCAAGAATGTTCTAAACACAAAGAATTAGAAGGTACAACAAATGAAGTCAATTCAATCAAAAAATAGTAATTTACAAACTCTAAGCTTCAAGAGTAGCTAGGTTTTCTAGGAATGCAATGCTTTTGTTACCAAAATAATGGATCACATGCAAAATGTAAAGCATGCAAGTATGAAAATGATGAATATAGTCAATCCTAATCAGATCTAGGATAGAAAACAAATTATATTTAGATTAAGAAGGATAAAAGAGTATAAGATACGTTAGGTTCACCAAAATGTTTGATGGAAAAGGGAGACATAGCTTAAAAGATTAAACTAGGCCAAACACTCTTCTATCAACATTGGAACACAAACCGAGTTTGGCTTCTACCTTTGAAGGAGAGCCAAACTATAGGGTTTTGACCTTTTTTATATAAAGGAGTGTCAACCAAATTTAACCAACCAAACTAGGGTAAAACATGAAACCCTAATTGAGCAAGATTAACTAATAAATTACTATCGGAAATAGATACATGAATTCTAAAATGATAGCAGAGATCAGGAGATAGTACAGAATAGGAATCTACGCCTAAAAACTGAGAGGTACCATGGTGTTGGATGCCCTTGACCTAAATCAGGGTTTTGTAGAAAGTCCATAAACTTCACCTAACTTGTACCTACAAAATCCTTCTTTCCTTTGACTAGTGTCTTCTGAAACATGTAATATCAACCTGTACACACAAAACAAGGGGGAAAAGTATTGTATCTATATAGGAGCTTGCCTTAGTCAAGCCCTTGTTTTGGTATTCCTACCTCAAAAATAGCCAAGATTAGAACAAGATGTTGTGTGTGCTCAGAAACCCTAAGTGTGAGTAGTAACATACAAGATCTTATCACAATTATCAAACCCTAACCCTAGATGACTCAAGCAAATAGGATAGGATGATAAAAGAGATGCTTCACTTAAGGAAACATAAAACTTCACCTCAAGGATGATAATTCACTGAAGGTTTTCTAAACAAGAAAGTGATGCAACCATACCCTAGGAGGGTACTCAAGCTAATCTCAAGTTGGTGGTTCCAACCCTTCTCCCAATCATGCAAAGTGCTTTAACCTAGGACCAACAAGATAGACTCAAGATCTCACTTCCTAGCCTTCACAAAATCCTTCCAAGAGAGCAAAGTAACTTCAACTTGATCAATAACAACCTATAGTAATTCAAGAGAAGAAAGAGCATAATATTACAAAAAGAGATTGTATTCTAATAGTCATTTTTCATCTAGTTTCAAATGAGAAGGTCATTTTCTTATATACAAGGTCCTAGAAATGAGATATTTGAAGTAAAGAGCTGACAACATTCACTAAAAACCAAATTTAAGTGTGGGGTCAGCTTAACCAACATAAAGGCTGACTTATAGAATTACTTTTCCACCATTAAAACGTAGGAGGGACTAGGGCTGATGCATAGGTAAGGAGGTTTCAAAACCATGGAGACATCTTTCAATCTCTTCCTTATTTTGACATTGACTCTTCAAGGACTACAAACTCATAACTTGCATCAACTCCTCAAAACCTATCTACAAATACATAGAATACCTTTGTAATGATGTATTTGACATGAAAAAACCATACATGGTCATTAGGAACTTTGACTTAGCAACTTTGGTTAAGTGCCTTCACAATTTGCCTTCACAAACTACTAGCCCTTCACTCAGGATATTCAGTCCATTCCATTGAATCTAAGGACTGAAACCATGAAGTAAATACATGATATGATACCTTTTTGGACCATTGAAAACATATTTGAAAACTAGCATGTGTTGTTTTGTAACAAAACCCCCAAATAATGATTGGTAATCTGCCCTTAAGCTTGATTTAAGTGTCTCAAGCTGTCATCTTGGTATTCTCCCATTACAAAGATCTTGTAACCTCTACTATGATATGAAAACACTTAAAAAATATTATTCCACACCTTTCTATGGTTTACAAGCATTTTTAGAACATAAAATTGACTCATTCTCATTCATGACTGTGACTGTCATACTCAGTATAGGCAGGACATACCTGGTTGAAGTTGTAAGCCTTCATTCTTTTGTCAAATTTAACTTAAAGAATGTGTAAAACTTTCAATGGATTCCTTTCACAACCTAAAACCACCATGGAGGACATTAAATTCATAATAAAACATCAAGAATTCAAGTTTTTCTGCCCTTTACCAGTCTGAAACAGAGCAGAACAACACAAAGGCACATTAGAAACATGAACAAACTTCATCCATAACATCTGTACCTTTGGAATATAAGAGAACACATATAAAACTATCATTTCACCAGTTTTTAGCACTTTCCATCAAATAAATTAGGAGAAACATAATTTTGAATGCTCATTGTTACCCTAGATGAGGGTTTGACAGTTTAAAAGTAGTTTTCACAAAAATGATCATAACTCACTCATTATTACATGAAATTGAATGAAACAAGATGCAATGGAAAATAGATTCAACCTTCTTTCACTTCCAACCACTCTCATGCCCTGACACATCCATACAAGGCCATACCACTCAGAGGAATAGTAAGAAAACAGTCAAAACTATAGAGAACAGAGTTTTAACATTAATTCTTGTTCAAATTTGTCTTCATTACATCCTTCCCTCCCTGATTTGAGCCTCTTCAAGGCCTATTTTAACTTTTTACGTCAACACCTACTCAAACCAATGGACACAAACCACCCTTCTAACTACTTGACTCTTGACATTCCACCATTTGCACTTAATTGCATTTTTACAATATTGGTATGACAACATTTTGTCAATTATATACCCAATGAACCCAAAATGACTATCTAGGTCCTATAAAAATCTTAATGTGGCCATTTAGACCTTATTACAATATTCAAATATCAAAACTAAACCACACTTTGCAAGATTGCCTCATGGAGGCATATAAACACTAGGTGCTCCTGCACCAAACTCCCCATGAAAATAAAAATCAAGTCCTCTTGAATGAGGACCTACAACAAAATCATGTTTGATCTCCTCCTCTGATATGCAAATGCTTCTTCCACCTGGCGTACCTTTCCAATGAACTAGGTATTGAAAACATGCATCAACTCTTGAACTTGCACCAACATTCTACTTCATCTTCACTCTTGGTTTGCCCATTCTTTTGCTTAGGTATTTGGACTTGTCAAAGGGAAATTGTTGCCTTTTCCAATCTACTTTTCTTGATACCTACACTAGAACAAATACAATAACAACTTCATTGACAAAAACAATTGGATTAGTATCAATACTATTCATGAAATCTTGGTTTTGTCTCTCAAACTGTCTTGGTGATTTCTGCCATTCCTTAACAACAACTTGATCAACCTTATCATCCACCCCAACACTATCATCCCTTTCTACTAGTTCATCAGCAACAACAACTCTATCAGCAGAATCAACCTTCATGGATTCTTTTTCTTCTACCATCATCACCTCAACTTGTTCAATCCCAACCTTACTATTCAATTCATTGTCAATGATTGTATATGTTGTCCATAAATCTTCTTCTTTATCCTCTGTGTGTTCATTACCTCTTTCCATCAAAGGTTCTTTTGTCTTCATATCTAGTTCATTTTCTTACAGTTGCCTTCTCTTTTGCATTAGCCTTTGAATAGGCCATACCACTCTCTTTTTAACTACCAAATGCCAACTTGTGGCTTGCCTATACATCTGCTTAGATCTTTCTAACTTTTTACTAATTTCCTCTAGTGCTTGCCTCCATTCTTGATCCTTTTTTTGTTGCTTTATCTTTTCCTCTCTTCTTGTTTCTTCTTCCTTTCTTCCTCTACCTACAGATATCTCATCAGCAAATCCATCTTCTAGATGGTCTCTAAGCAAGTCTCTCCTTGCTTCAACTTCTCTCAACTTTCTTTGCCTTCTCTTGGCAGCAACTAGGTTCTTCTTGACCTGTAAACAACCACAACACACAACCAAAAAACCATGACTCACCAGCCTAGATCTTTTTGCTGAGCTCTGATACCAATTTGATGCAGAGGTAAGGAGGTTTCAAAACCATGGAGATATCTTTCAATCTCTTCCTTATTTTGACATTGACTCTTCAAGGACTACAAACTCATAACTTGCATCAAATCCTCAAACCCTATCTACAAATACATAGAATACCTTTGTAATGATGTGTTTGACATGACAAGACCATACATGGTCATTAGGAACTTTGACTTAGCAACTTTGGTTAAGTGCCTTCACAATTTGCCTTCACAAACTACTAGCCCTTCACTTAGGATAGTCAATCCATTCCATTGAATCTAAGGACTAAAACCATGAAGTAAATACATGATATGATACCTTTTTGGACCATTGAAAGAATATTTGAAAACTAGCATGTGTTGTTTTGTAACAAAACCCCCAAATAATGACTGGTAATCTGCCCTTAAGCCTGATTTAAGCGTCTCAAGTTGTCATCTTGGTATCTTCTTGGTATTCTCCCATTACAAAGATCTTGTAACCTCTACTATGATTTGAAAACACTTAAAACATCTTATTTCACACCTTTCTAGGGTTTACAAGCATTGTTAGAACATAAAGTTGACTCATTCTCAGTCATGACTGTGACTGTCATACTCAGTATAGGCAGGACATACTTGGTTGAGGGTGTAAGCCTTCATTATTTTGTCAAATTTAACTTAAATAATGTGTAAAACTTTCAATGGCTACCTTTCACAACCTAAAACCACCATGGAGGATGTTAAATCCACAATAAGACATCAAGATTTCAAGTTTTTCTGCCCTTTACCAGTCTGAAACATAGCAAAACAACACTAGGGCACATTAGAAATAGGAACAAACTTCATCCATAACCTCTGCACCTTTGGAATCTAAGAGAACACATATAAAACTATCATTTCACCATTTTTTAGCACTTTCCATCAAATAAATTAGGAGAAACATAAATTTGAATGCTTACTATTACCCTAGATGAGGGTTTGACAGTTTAAAAATAGTTTTCAAAAAAATGATCATAACTCACTCATTCTTACATGAAATTGAATAAAACAAGATGCAATGGAAAATAGATTCAACCTTCTTTCACTTCCAACCACTCTCATGCCCTGACACATCCATATAGGGCCATACCACTCAGAGGAACAATAAGAAAAGAGTCAAAATTGCAGAGAATAGAGTTTTAACATTAATTCTTGTTCAAATTTGTCTTCATTACATCCTTCCCTCCCTCATTCGAGCCTCTTTAAGGCCTATTTAAACTTTTTACATCAACAACTACTCAAACGAATGGACACAAACCAACCTTCTAACTACTTGACTCTTGACATTCCACCATTTGCACTTAATTGCATTTTTACAATATTGTTATGACAACATTTTGTCAATTATATGCCCAATGAACCCAAAATGACTATCTAGGACCTATAACAAGCTTAATGTGGCCATTTAGACCTTATTACAATATTCAAATATCAAAACTAAACCACACTTTGCAAGATTGCCTCATGGAGGCATACAAACACTAGGTGCTCCTGCACCAAGGGTGCTAGGTATCCTAGGCCCTTTAGGCAAATTAAGTTATAAGCCTACATTTGGGGTAGATCTAACTTCAAATTTAAACTTTGTTTTCAGGTTATGGGAAAACTTTAATCAGAATTGTGGCATTTCATGAAAGTGGGGCCCAACCAAGACTTTAGGGTAGACCTAAAAATGGACTAGACTAGAGACCACTAAAGGAAGGTGATAAACATAGTTAAATTGTGCTTGCACAATCAAGGAGCACAATTTACGACATAGCACCACAGACATTTTGAGGTTGTCATCCTTGACAACTTTGAAACATTGTGTTATTGGTCAAGGAAGCTGAGTCCTTGCAAGTTTAAAGTGTTTTTGCATTCTTCTATGCCACATGACATGACATGGCCTCACAATCTGCCATTGGATGGTGCATCCACATTAGCCTATGGTGGGGCCCACTTAGTTTGATCTTGATGAATCAAAGATGAAACAGTGGGTCCAGAGGCAATTTCAAGGCACTCCATATGGCAATATCGCACAATTTAGAAGTTGTCAATTTTGACAACTTCTAAATGGTGCACCATTGGATAATAGTGATGATTCATCGCACTTGTGGGCCTAAATTCTTGTGAGTGGAGGATCCAATGAAGAGCACAAAGGAAGCACAAAATCATGCCACATGACAATGTCATACAATTCCTCAATGAAAATAGGTCTGATACCTCCCAAACACTACAAAATTGTGCTAAGTCACCACAGTGGGTCCCAATTTCTCTCCAAAGGTTTAAGTAGCTCTGATCCATTGATCTTATAAGGAAGACATCCAATAGTTTGTGCATCTTTAGGATTCAACAAAAGCTAGCAGGCGCTAGGTGGATGAGTCAACAAGTCTTGAATCTAGTGAGGAAGCACTAAAGCATCCCTTAGGTGATGCGCAATGGCTTGGTAGTACACTATGGGGGTTGTTGAACCTCATACATGGTTGTTTTGTGAGTATTTAATGTCATAGGCATGTTCCCACTACACCATTAATGTGTTTTCAAAATCTAAAGGATGAAGTACAGATAAGCAACGGAGTGGGGGTGATTTAGTGCTAAAGACTTAGAGGTAGATAGGGTAGGTGTTTCCTACCTAAGGTAACATTTTAAATCTAAATTGCTATATATACAAGTAAATAAGATGTTTAGGGGATTGGGTAGTGTTTAATCATTGAGCTAATTCAGGGTCCCAGAAGAATTGACAAACATTTTTAGCCTTTGTGGGTGCTCCTCAGAGCCAATTCTTATGTTTCATAACTATGCATTTTTAATTTCTATAATCTATTCTCAGTTCAATAATGAAGAGAAGTGATGTCTTGTACTAGTTCTATTTTCTGTTGAGTCTTTTTAGATCTCGTGTATTAATGTTGTGCCTCTATTTTTCATTTCAATGAATGATATTAGTAAATGGTCTGAAATCATGCATTTTGTGCTCTTTGAATCCACAAGTTAGTATTATAAGTTAAATAGGAAAGCATTGCACCCTTTCATTCATTAGTTTAAATATCATCATTCATCAAATCCCCTTAGAGTAGTTTCATTTAATTAAAGCTTCTCTCCCCTTTTCCCTAAACTAGATAGTGAGATTTTATGAAAATCATAAGAGGAGCTGGCTTATAAAATCTTAGAGGTTATCTTGCAAGTTACGTCCCAAATTTACAAGATTTCCCATCTATTGGTGTTTGGTCTATATCTAAGAGTTATCTTAGGTGTGAATTTAGGCATCAATACTTTTTCTAGCATGCTTGATGGGACGAACCCACAATCACCTGATTAGAAGTCAAATTGTTTGAGTAAAAGGCCAACTACAAGATCTCTTTCAACATCAAACCTAGGTATTTTGGTCCCTCTATTAGTGATTGTCCCCAGAAGAATAGTAGTACAACCAAATCCACCACTTATTCAGATGGCTACACAAGGAGCCCTAAGAAACTTTGTTAACAAGAATAGTGGTAGTCCGTTGATACCACCAGTACCTCCAATTACATGGGACCCTATTCTGGCTAATGCTCTCAAGGATCTATCCAAATATACAAGTGAAGATTTAAAGACTCCCAGAGAGCACCTTCATAATGTAGAAGATATATGTACAGTCCACTATGTAATGAAACAAAATGTTGCCCTAAGATTGCTTGCAACATCATTTAAAGGAAAATCACTCAATTGGTATTAATCTCTCCCATTGAATTCAATAGGCACATGGGACCAGATAGGAGATGCTTTCTTTGAAAGGTTCAGTGGGAAAGGAAATAGATCCTCTCTATTGCAACAATTGATAACCATCAAAAGGGCACCATAAGAAGTGGTCATTGATTTCAACACTTGTTTTCAGAAAACCTGGCAAAGGATTCCAACTACAACACAAACACCTCCAAGTCTGGCTATTGTATTTTATCTCAAAGATTTCAATTCAAACATAAATATTATGATTCAGTCCTTAGGAGGACAAACTCTTCTAGTAGCATATGGGCTGGTGGTAAGAATAAAGAATAATTTAATAGATGTTGGAAGACTACCTCCTAGGCCTCCCATTCTAGTGTTTCTTGAGTTGTCATTGCAAGAAGAGTTACCAAAGGTTGAGCCCCTCATATCCAATGTGAATCAGGCTTCCCCTTCCATGTATGTGTATCCTTCTCCCCAAATTCCAATAGTTGTCACACCAGCTACCCAAATCACATTAGAAATAGATGATATGTGTTATGTAGAAAATGAGATCTAGGCTAACATGTACATCACCCTTAATCAATCCTTCTCCACATAACATTGGAACACAAATCAAGGAAACTCAATACTCAGCTACACTCCTCAAAGGATAGCTAATACGTCTCTTGATTGGTCCCTTTGTTTCCAATGGGAGAGATCTTATGACTAATTAACAAATCTAGGGTTTCTAGGGATGAAATAGAGAAAACAGGAGCTACAGACCTGAAACCGTCAAAAACCTAGAAAGCAGTGGTAGGGAGGAGTTGAAAAAAGTTGAGAGATCCTAATTCTAGAAGGCTTTGGCCATCCAAACAATAGGTACCAAGGTTCTATGTCCACTAGAACCAAATTAGGGTTTTACAGGATCTCTAGATCTGGGTGCATTCGTTTGCTTATCTTCTTGTCTCCTGTCACTTGATATCTTCATATTCTTTTGGATGCGACCTACACACAAATAAGAAGGGAAAAAGGGTTGGTGCTATTTAGGAGCTTTCCTAAGTCAAGCTCCATGAATGGTGTTTCTACCTCTACAATAGCAAGGATGAGATATCAAAGAGTGTGCCCTAGGAGGACAGAGGCAAATCTAAAGTAGAATGGAATGCTGTAATAAGCCATAAAGGAGAGGAGTCACCATGAGCATGGAAACTCTAGGTTTCTTGATGTGGCATCACAACTTGACTCAAGAAGTTAGTGTACCCTAAAGAAGTAGAGAGATCTTCACAAGACATGCAAGAAGTTAGTGCAATAGCAATAATCCACCATAGAGAACTTTAGAGAAGAATAAAGAGCATGAGAGAGAGAGAGAAAGTGCAAGTGTGCCTGGATTTTTTAGATGTTCAAATGAATAAACTAACTTTCTTATATATGCGTTCCTATTGATTTTTGGAGAATTAAACCAAATGGGGCCTACTTGAGGAAGTATTAGAGATGTCCTAAGATGACATACCATTAAATTAGGTCTGGGCTAAATGAGGGTCCAAGGTGGTAGGTGCCCTTGTCTTTTAGCCCCAAAAAATTTGGGATAAGTCACTTTAAGTGTGTTTAGATTGGCCCTATAGTTATCTTTCAAGTTTTATGCATCAAGATTAAGAATTAATTGTTTTAGGTCCACCCAGGTTCTAAACTAGGTGTAAAATGGCAAGGGTGCACATTTTACTCCATAACAATATGAAAAGTATCTTGCAAAGATTTTCAAATGAGATAATCAATCTAAAGAGACAACAAGCTTCACATCCTAGACCCCCTTATCAAAACTATCAAGGTCACAAGCCTCAGTATCAGCCAAATAGATATCAAAATTCCCAAGGGGTGGGTCCTTCTCAATAAACAATTGTGCTAGTTCCTCCTCCTTTACAACAAATTCCTCCTAACCCAATGCAAGATTTGATCTCAAGGAAAAACCACCTCATAGATGATTCAAATGCATGGTTTTTTCCTTGCAATGATGCTCATCTACCCAAATCTTTCCCATGAGGGAACTTACAATAGAATATAGTGGAATTGTGGCAATAAGGTTTTCATGGGGAGGCCCAAGTTGGACAATATTCATACTAGTCACCTAGGGTGCAAAATGTCATACTAATAGTGCAAATGTAGGGGATGTCCATTCAATAGGAAGAATAAATTTCCCCTAAGCATGCATTGTTCTCTTGAATAGAAGAGGAAGAGATTGTGTTTTCCAATGACCTTTCTACTTCCAAGGCTCCATAGGTGTAATATGGCTATTTTACCCGCTCCAAGAGAAGGATGGTTGATCATCTAGAAGCAATTTTTCACTCCTAGGTAGTCCCTCAAAAAAATCAAGTTTCTTCTATTGTTCAAGTGTTTAATCATGGAATACCAAATTAGAATCATGGAATACCAACTCAAAATCATAGAATATAAACACGGAGTCATGAAGTATTAAATATCTAATCTGAAAGGCCAAGATATATAGGGTATGTTCCTAAGCCCAAGATAGCTGGACTACTCAATGTAGTAGAACAAATCAGCAAGGCACCAACTAATATTTCTTTGTGGGATGATCTATCTATCCTGGAACAAAAGACGTTACTGTAAGAGGCTCTCAAGAAGTAGGAAATCCTGGTGTTAGTGATTAGAGTGACAATCAATGCTAGGGAAAAGGTGATGGGGCCTTAGAAGATGGTACAAACTCAACATCCCACCACTCTCATAAACACAAAACCAAAGGTGAGTAAAGATAATCCTATGCCCTTTTACTTAATAGTAATAGTGGGTCAAAAATTGTTACCTAATTCCATGATAGACTTTGGCGCTAGTACAACTGTTATGCCCAAAAGAATAGCAGATGCCTTCCAAATAGAATATGAACCCATGGAAAAAGGGTTCATGCAATTAGATGGAAAGAAAGTATAGATGATAGGAGTCATTAGAGAATTGCCTCTTACACTCTATTCCTACCCAAATATCACAATGCTTTAGGAGGTAGTAATAATTGATATTTCACCAATCTTTGGGCTATACCTTTCTAGAGATTTCACTTTCAAAATCAGCGGGTATCTCTCTCTTGATTGGTCTCACCTTATCCTTAGAACCAAGTTTTAATGTCATAAATTGCATACCCTTGCAATTTCACGCTATATTTTGGCTTCAATTTAGTGTCTATTCTCGTAGTTTTTTTGTAGGCTCATTTTAGCCCTTGCATTAGCCTTTTACCTTCCCATGGTGCTTAGGATTTGTTTTTAGTGTTGTATTTTTGTCAAATTTGTTGTCACTTTTGTGTTATCCATGTGGTTTTTTATCATCTCTCTATTGTTGAGCCCAAACTATCTAATCACTAGCACTTTGTGTGGATGTCTGCATGATGTTCTAGCATCCTATGATAATTTTCTGTTTGGTATGTGTTTCTAAGCATTCTTCCACTTTCCATCTTTGTTGGTCAGTGGTAACCTCTTGGGAATCTTCCAAATGGCTTGTAAACCCCTTCCTCTTCCCTCTTCTCATTTTTTGAATTAATCTTTCTATTTTTCATTCTCTCTTGGCTCACTCTACAATTTTTTGGCACTCTCAAGCTCTCTACAACTTTCTATGATTTTATACAACTCTCTATAACATTTTTCTCTCAATTATCTTTGACTTTTTCAAGCCCCCTTCTAGGTAATATTGTTCTTTTTTATTATTGTTGCAATCTTTTCTATTTGTTGTTCCCTTGAGCATCTTGGGATCCCCACATCCCTTCTATTTCCTTAATTTTAGTTGACACTACTTGCACAATTGTGTGTTCTTACCATTCCTAGTCACACTTGGGATAGGAGCACTCACATACTTTTCTATCTATTTATCTATTGGATGCTATGGAGGTTGAAAGACCAAAGCAGGGGTTTGACCTCAAGGAAAACCCCCAGACAACCCCAACAATTTTTCCTTGTCTTTAGCTATAGATACTTAGAAGAGTATTCAACCAGATGGAGTTTGCTATTATCTCTTCCCTTCTCTTGTCTATTCTATTATTTCATTAGATTGCATAGTTTACCTTTATTATTTTCATTTTTTTTATTATTTCTTACCTTGTTGTTGTGTTCTCCGTTTTGATTTTGCAGATTAGGTGAACCACTAGATTGAAATTTCACATTTATTGGAAATTGTTTGTGTTTCTAGGTCATACGGATGATAGTGTTTAGCCCAGATGTCCACATGACATGCTGACATCCTAGATAGTGGCTTCCTCTATTTGGCTCTAGGTTCCTCTTTTTTCCCTCTTTTTATCTCTATAACTAATTTCTGTAAATTGGTTTCTAGTTTTTGTTAAATTAGCATCTTCCATTCCATCTTTTATGAATGTAGTGTAGAAATTAGAGTTATTACTTTTTCTTCATTACATTTTGGTGAACCCATCTATACACCTTAAAGCTCCTTCTTTTTCAATCCTTTTTCTTAAAAAGAAAAATTCAAAACTATTTCTCCTTTTTTCCTCAAAAAAAAATTTAGGGTGCTGCCTCGAACCCTGTTCCATAGTCCTAAATGAGAAAAATAGAGGCCTTCAGCTAGATCTATCAATACCTTTCTTAATCTTCTCCTTCCATCTTTCTAAATTAGCATATTCTCTTCTTTTCTTACATAAATTTCCAACTTTATTCAAAGGGTTAGTGAAAGTGATGTTCCATTCCATGCATATGGTGATGACTTAGCTCTACCTATCTCACTCTATTCTTTTGATCCCTCTCCTAAGATTCCTCCTACTTATAAGGATATTTTGGTGCAAGAGGATGAAATCATTGATACTATCCTTAACATAACATTACCCGCTCTTCATTTCAATGCTATCCCTTCTAGAGATGAAGCATTAGTAGATGAAGAGTCTAACCTCATGTCGGGTCCCCCATGAAGTGATGTTGAGCCTACTTCTTCTATTTCTTCTCCTACATCATGCATTCTCAAATAGATAATAATGTTAATTTAATTATTGTTAATCGACTTATCCCACCTACTAAGGGGATGTTGGATAAGTCCATTAATGTTCAAAATATCTCTTCTATTCCTAAAGTTATTGTACATAGGGTGCCTAATCTTCCCTCACCTTCCCATCCTATGATCACTATTCGAGGTATTCCTAAAAATCCTTGACCTTCGAATCACTTATTAGAAATTACATAGTCTATAACTCAAAACATGTTTATGGCTCCTCACTACCATGCATTAGCCCACACATATAGAACTCAGAAAAAATAGGATACTCATATCCTTGTGTCCCTTCCTCCATCAAATCCTATTCTTCCACCACCTCATTGTCTTTCTACAAAGATTACCAAAAAGTATGACATTGTTAAACAAAGTTACAAGCTACACAAGCTAAGATCTCTCTTTGGGATCTGATACAAGCTTCATCTTCTCATCATAGTCCCCTTCAGGAAGCCTTGTGGAAGATTTCTATACAATCTTCCATGAAGCCCATGAATGTGAATGCTATTCTTGAAGGCTTTCATTATAGTTTTATTGCTATCACTTTTCATTTCTCTAACCTCCCTTTTGCTAAAGTTTAGAAGAAAAATGATGCTCTTATGATTATTGTTGGTATAAACTCAATTGGGATTAAGTGAACCGTTATTGATAGTGGTTCTGGTCTTAACATTTGTAGTTTAGATCTCCTTAATTGCCTTAATATTGATGCTTCTTCTATTTCTCCTTCAATTCTCTCCATAAGAGGTTTTGATAATGTGGCTCACCTAACTTTAGGCACTATCACATTGCCTATTACATTAGGCCATGTTACATTACCTACTGAGGTTCATTTCATGAAGGAGATTCTTTCTTATAATCTTCTCCTTGGTAGATCATAGATTCATGCCATGGGTGTAGTCCCATCTACCCTTCATCAATCTCTTAAATTTCTTCATAATGGTAAAGTACATAAGATAAGTGATGACCCTGACCCCTTTCAATACTATCGATAGGTTGAATTAGGTCCTAAGAAGCCTACTCTTTATTCTCTTCATAATTTTATACCTTCTACTAATAATTATCAAACACTATCACCAACCTCTATTAATGTTGATGTGCCTTCCTCATCTAATACATGTCTTGATGATGACTGGGGCTTCCTAGACTTCACCCCCATGGGCCTGGTGAATATGAGAGTGACCCTTCTCACTCTGACATTCCCACATTCAACAAGGATCTTCATTATGGGATTAGAATCAATCCTTCTTCTTATATGAATTCTACTATTGCTTCTTCTCCAACATGTGCATACACATCTCATTTCAAGAAGGCTAGTGATGTTGATTCTCCTCTTTCTAGTTTCAAGACATGTTATGGGATTGGACTCAAAATTATTTCTAAATATGGATACAATAGAAATGATCTAGGGTGCATGGAACAAGGAGTTAACATCCCTATGTAACCTTCACCACACTTACATTCTATAGTGGGTTTAGGTTATCAACCCTCTCCTTTTTCTACATCCCTTCCTCCAATGTAAGAGGTCTCTATGGTTTCTTCTTTTTAAAAATTGAACATTTCTTTAAAACTGAAATGGTTGCTTTGTACTCCACTGAATTCTTCTCTTCCATCTAAACAAGAGTTTATTTTTCCAAGGCTTCTAAATCAGGCCTCCATTGTCTGAGGTCTCTATGGTTTCTTCTTTTCAGAAATTGAACCTTTATCCACAACTGAAATTGTTGCTTCATACTCCACCTAATTGTTCTCTTTTATCTAAACAAGAGTTTATTTTTCCAAGGCTTCTAAAGGCCTGCTTGATCACTATTCCTCCTACACATAAAAAAGTTTCCACAAAATGTCCAATCAACACTTCCTTTCTATGCATATCACTATGTGCTTGACCATTCTACCATTGAATGTCAAGCCTTGGAGGACAAAATACAAGAATGTATTAACATGGGTGCTCTCACTCTTCCTACTATTGAAGCACATGTTTCCTCTCTAGATGACAAGTGATATTGAGGTTCACCTCTATCTAGTTCATTGTTCTTCCTCTATATTCTCATGAGACTATTGTGTTCCTACCCACTATGCGGAACCTATAGATTTCTTTGTTTGCTCGTTGCCATTCATGGTGGTACAATAACATGTACAACCATCCTTTATTTTTGGAAACAACACAATACACTTTTTCATGGTTGTTCTCACCCTATTCTGGGGGTAGTGACAACTTGTTTTAGGGATGTGCATTCTTCATAAAGATCTCCCCTCTTATTTCTTCCCACTTTTCATTACCTTAAAATATTTGCATATTATACATGTTAAGATTTAAGGGGGGGCATATATTCTCCTCACATGTGTATCCATACATGCACCTTTATTTATTTCCACCCATTGATGTGTAGCTTATTAATTCACCCCCCATATGGCATTCATTTTACACTCCCCAAAGCATTCACTCCCTATGGTGTTGGTGTTTGATAATCTCCCTGAGGTGCTATATTTAATACACTCTATGAGGTGTTGGTAACATATGAGCCACCTAGCATGATACACCTTGCTGGCCTATTTGCTTCATATGACCTACCTATTTTTATACTAATGATCACCTAGCATAATGCATCTTGCTAGTCTGTGTTCCTTGAGGGATGTTGATAGCATGTGAGCCACCTAGCATAATACAACTTGCTAGCCTATATGCTTCACATGACCTACCCTTTTACACTCATGGTCACCTAGCATAATACAACTTCCTAGTCTCTGACCCATGAGGATATTGTGATTTGCATGACCCCTAATGACAGAGAAAGCTAGTGTTTGAGTCATATACTCTTCTTCATTTGTATTGATTTCTTCCCTATCTATTTGTATGCATTAGCTTCTTTAAGCAATCGATCGACTCATTATATTATTATTTCTCTATTTAAGAATTCCTCTATTTGTGGTTTTCTTTATTTTTGTTGCATTTTACGGATGACACATATTATTGAGGCAACCTTTCACATTAAGGTCTCTTTCACTTTGCTGACTCAAAATTTTTATTTGCTTGTTGTGTGTCTTTCTCCTCTATGTATGTATAGTTTGTGTTTATATATGTTTGTGATACTCTGACATAGTGGTTTTGCAAGTTCATGCTCTAACACTATTGTCTTGTAGGTTTTTGTTGTCTAATGTATTTGTTTTGTAGCTTCTCAGCCTGAGATCTTGATTCCTCATCTTGAAGAGCTTTGCATCCTCTACAGTATCCTTTTTCTATTGTGATGTTATTTCCTTTTCAATACTATCATTTTTACTTTAGCATGCATATTCACATAGTGTCATAAACTTGCTAAAGTGGGGGCTAAATGTAATGTCATAAATTGCACACACATGCAACTTCATGCTATATTTTTGGTCTTGTTGAATGTACAAGACAACTAAGAGGAGGGGTGAATAAGTTGTAACTTATAATTCCAAAACCCTCAAACACATTTAGATCCTCATCAATTCAATTAGCCCTTAAATTGTTATGATGATTAAACATGAAAGCAAATAACATAAACTGAATCAAATCGACATCAAACATAAGAGAATACCAGATTTGCATGGAAAACCCAAGAAGGGAAAAACCACGATGAGGATTAGCTCATAGTATAAAGTAATATCAACACTAAAAAACAATAGGTTCACTACCAAAGGCTCACTGCCTGAATAGGGAAGAAGATAGAGAAGATTGTTGCAAGGAGAAAACTATCTCAATGCAATAGAGAAGTCCACCACAATGCAATCATCATCTCCATAGTCTCACTAAGGAATTGTAGACACCTTCTACTCACTACATCTAGTACTATAAAACATGAAATTTTGTATTGCACTCACACAAATTCACATCACATCCATCATACTCATCTATCTTACAATCTTTCAGCAACTCAACACTTATTTATACCATCCTCAATCTTAAGAACATTCTCCAATGTCGATAAGGCTTCCTTAATTTTGTAAATTTAAATTAGGTCAGACCCAAAACATTCTTGCAGTGGAAAGGAATGAAGTTGGACCACAACACACCTTAGCTTGGACCTAAATCCACTCATACACATTACACCATGCTTCCATAATCATCGAAGCAACTCCACAATTAGTGTAAACACCCAAGGTCAATTGAACTAGTGTAAACACCATAAACAATTATGTACATGCTTCCTCAAACCCAAAGATGACTCACGGATCATATGCCATTCTTGAACACAATTATAATATCCCACAAACATCCTGAAAAACAACAAATTCCTCCGCAACAACTCTCACCTACCGCACAACTTTATCCTATTTACCCAGCTTACTCAAATGTCTTTGTCATACACTAAAACTCAATAAATCATCTCCCAGAGCACTAAACCATGAACAACTTCTATTGAAGATATATATAAACCTTATAAGCACACTTCTAGAACTGCAAGACCTAAAACCACTTTGCAGAGAAATGTGGAACAAAAGCATTTCTCCTAGACACCTTTGCAATACACAGTTCACACACTGGTGAATGGACCTTCCTCTGCACATTGATCTAGCATGCAAAATTCTAAATTAAGCACCTCTAAATACCTCTAAACAACATATCCAAACCACATGAACATATCTTCAATATAAGGGAAATGCAGAGAAAAACTAGAACAGTACTCTACAACACAGAATACCACTGTCACACATTGTTTTCTTATTTTATTCAAATTTTCTCAAAAGCACTTGGAAACCAAGCACCAAAAACATATTATCACCATCTTCAACACTTCCTCATAATTAGAGATAGTATCCACTCAACACCAATTTCTCATGCCCTTGCAACATCTCTTACTCATATAGTTGACACCAATGACAACACAAGCTTGTTGACATCAATGACAACATTATCTGCACATACTTGCAACAATCTCCCCCTTTCTCATTGATGACAACACATAATGTGAAAAACCATCAACACAACAACATCCTCAATAGTATGCTTCATACCTCAATACTATGCTTCATACCAACTCTTTTCCTTTCTTTTTCTCTCCCCCTCAGCTTGCTACTCTCTTCTTGACAACTGACTCTTTTCTTTTTCACATTGCTCTCTCTCCCCCTTTGGCATCAATGGCAAAGGGCTTTATCTTTCTCTCTCTCTCTCTCATTCTCATACTTGTACCTACTCACCACTACTTTGTCACATCTTTTCTTTTACCACTCTTCATTGTCCCCTAACTACAAAAATCAACATGACCACTACCTACTCCCCCTGAGAGATTGCCTGCATCATCAGTCTAGAATAAAGAATAAATCTTGAAATTCATTGGACTGATGCATCTCCTTATGCATCTAGTTCAAAGGAGGGGCAATAACCCCTAACTTCTCCCAGAGATACTTAAATGTATCCTTAGGAAGAGCCTTAGTGAATATATTAGCAACCTGATCCTTTGTAGACACATACTCAAGCTTCACTTCATTCTCTGCAACCTTCTCTCTCAGAAAGTGATATCAGATTGAAATATGTTTTGTCCTTGAGTGCATCATTGAATTCTTTGAAATATTAATAGAACTTGTATTATCATAGAAAATGGGAATATGTTCATCATATACAACTCTGATATCCTCAAAGTTTGCCTCATCCACAACACTTGTGTGCAGCAAGATGCTGCAACAATGTATTTTGCCTCAACAATAGATAAAGATATTGAATCCTACTTCTTACTTAACCATGACACCACTTTGCCTCCAAGAAAGAATGCACCACCACTTGTACTTTTCCTGTCATCTACACAACCAGCCCAACTTGCATCTATATAAGCACTTATTGCAAAGTCATTATCCTTTGGATGCCACAAGCCATGATCCAGAGTGCCCTTTAAATATCTGAGTATCCTCTTCACCGTTGCAACATGTGACTCTCTAGGATCTTCTTGAAATCTAGCCACAAGACAAACTGCATGCATAATATCCGATCTAGTAGTAGTTAAATATAGCAATCCTCTAATCAATTATCTATACATACTCTGATCAACCTTAGGAGATTCATCATTCTTGCTTTGCTTGCAACTAGTTGTCATAGGGGTACATACTGGTTTAGAATCTTCCATTCCAAACTTCTTTAACATCTCCTTGACATAATTTGAGTGCGAAATGAAAATACCTTTATCTATCTGATTGATCTATAGCCCAAGGAAGAAGTTCATTTCCCCACACATTGACATTTCAAATTCTTTCTATATTTCATCTGCAAAACTCTTACACATACCTTCATTTCCACCAAAGATTATATCATCTACATATACTTCCACAATCAAAATTTGATTTTCTCCTACTTTGATGTAAAAATTGCTATCTACGGTACCTTTATTGAATCCTTTCTATACTACGTACCTATCTAATCTTGCATACCAAGATCCGAGGGCTTGCTTCAATCCACATAATGCCTTCTTCAACTTGCAAACCATATCCGGTTTATCTGATAAATGAAATCCATCTAGTTGTTCTATGTATATTTCTTCTTCCAATTCACCATTCAAGAAAGTAGACTTCACATCCATTTGATATACTTTGAAATCCCTATGTGGTGCAAAATCTAGAAACATCCTGATGGCCTCCATTCTTGCCACTGGAGCATAAGTTTCCTCATAGTATATTCCTTCTACTTGTGAGTAACCTTTACACACAAGCCTTGCCTTGTTTCTTACCACTTCTCCATTCTCATTCAGTCTGTTCCAGAACACCCACTTAGTTTCAATCACATTTTTGTTTTCTAGTCTTGGGTCAAGTTCCCAAGTCTGATTCTTTTCAATCTATGTCAGTTCTTCTTCCATAGACTTGATCCAATAATCATCCTTGCATGCTTCAATTACTATATTAGGTTCAACTTTAGAGACTAAATATAGATTTACCTATTCTTCAACAACTTTCCTTCTTGTTAGCACACCTTTGTTCTTATCACTAATGATCTGATCTTTAGAATGATGCTTCTGCACATACTTGGGAGTTTTAGGAGTCTTTTCTGGAGCTTCTTCCTCTTCAACCTACACTTCCCTTAGTATTTTCTTCTTATCCACAAGAAGATTCATTTGATTCATATCCATTTACTTTTGAATTCTTTTGCAGATCTTCATCAACTTTGACATTTGCACTCTCAACAATCCTTCTTAGCCTCTTGTTGTAGCACCAGTAAGCTTTGCTTTTATTAGAATACCCAAGGAACATACCTTCATCAGACCTTACATCAAACTTTCCTAGGTTTTCTTCATCCCTTCTGATATAACATTTGGTTCCAAACACTCTAAACTATTTGGCAGTAGGAATCCTTCCATACCATAACTCATAAGGAGTCTTTGTACTATTTTTTCTTGCCTGAACTCTATTCAGTATATAAACAATAGTATGAATTGCTTCTCTCTAGTAGACCTCTGGTAGATTGGTTTGCTTAATCATTGTCCTTGCAGCTTCTTGAATAGTCTTATTCTTTCTTTTAACCACTCCATTCTACTGAGGAGTCCTAGGGGCAGATAAGTGCCTCTTTATTCCATGATTCTCACAAAACATGTTAAACTCATTAGAGGTGAACTCTCCACCTCTTTCAAACATCAAACATTTGATTCTCATATCCATTTCATTCTCAAACATGACTTTGAATGCTTTGAACTTATCTAGGGATTCTAATTTTTCTTTGAGAAAAGTAACCCATGTCATTCTAGAATAATCATCAATCAGTTGCATGAAATACCTGTCACCTTGAAAACTCCTTACCTTGGTAGGACCACAAAGATCTGTATGCACCAATTTTGATAGTTTAATAGAAGATTGATCCTTGACTTTGAAACTTCTTCTTGCTTGTTTTCCAACTTGACATTCCTTACAAACAACATTGATAGGCCTTGTAATCTTTGGTAAATCTATCATAGCTTGAACTAAACTTATTCTTACCGGGCTATCAAAATTGATGTGACACAATTTTCTATGCCATAGCCAACTCTCACTCATTTGAGTCATGAAATAGTAACCATCACCACCTTTGAGTTGATAAACATTTCCATCCATCCTCTTTCTAGTAGCTATCATAGTTCTAGAATCTTTTCTAATCTCATAGCCACCATCCTGAAACACAAGATTGTATCCTTTACTACACATTTGTCTAACACTCAAGAGGTTATGCTTTAAACCCTTAACATAAAGAACATCATCAGTATTATGCTTTCCATCAAAACTAATTAAACCTCTTCCACATATCTTAGCAGTTGTATCATCACCAAATCTAACTATTCCTCCATCATATTTTTCAAGTTTAACAAACTTACTCTTATCACTGGTCATATGATTTGAGCATCCACTGTCAATGACCTAGTAGTTCTTTTCTTGTCTTGTATGAAAAGCAAATATTAAGGTGCCTTCAATATTAAGACTTACTTCCAGAGCCCTTTCCTTCACATATTTCTCAGAGTTAGCAAAAATAGTATCATCTTTTAAAGCTATGAACATACATTCAGTATCCTCATCATTTTCATAATTAGATTCATCATTAGATATACTTGCATCTTCTCTAACATAGTAGCTTTTCTTAGGCACTCTACTTTTGTTCTCCCTATTTTTGCTTCTCAAAATTCTTTCTAGACATCTTGAAGCATAATGACCTATCTTGCCACAACTGAAACACTTGAAAGGCAACTTACCACTGTACTTACCAGTACCCAATTTCATTTTTATCACAAAGTTAGCTTCCACATCATCAGAATCCTCCTAATCTGATTCCACAGTCTTCTCAGATTTACTAGCCTTGAAGACAGTCTCAACCTTTGCACTACTTGTACCAAATTCTCTCATTTCAAAAGTAGTTATGGTACCAAGTAACTGATCTTTGGTAAACTGATTTAGATTTTGTAATTCTTCAATAGTAGAAACTTTATGACTATAAGCTTTGGGAAGAGTTCTGAGTACCTTCAATACCACTTCTTTGTCTTCCACTTCTCCACCAAGTCCTTTGATGCTATTGACAACTTCATCCACCTTTTGTAAGTAGCTTGTAATGTATTCATCTTTAGACATTCACATGGTCTCAAACATGAGCTTCAAATTTTGCATTTTAGCTTGCTTGACCTTATCATCTCCTTCATAAATACCTTTTAACTTTTTCCATATTTCATTAGTAGTTTTTAGATTCACAACTTTCACCAATTCAGAATTAGTAAGGCCACTTAAAAGAGCATACCTTACTTTACCATTGGCTTCATAGGCCTTGACCTCATTTACAATACTTGGACCATTTTTTGGTATAGTGTATTCAGTCTCAACAGACTTCCAGCTCTCATATCCAAGAGAAATAAGATAACCTTCCATCATTATTTTCTAGAATACATAATCAGTTCCATCAAATAGGGGAACATCCTTCTTGAACACCATCCCTGATCTACCTCAAGTGGTTAAGCTTTCTTCCAAGGAACCTCACTTCGATGCCAATTGTTGAATGCACAAGACAACTAAGGGGGGGTGAATCAGTTGAAACTTATAATTCCAAAGCCCTCAAACACATTTAGATCCTCATCAATTCAATTAGCCCTTAAATTGTTATGCTAATTAAGCATGAAAGCAAATAACAAAAACTAAATCAAATCAACATCAAACACAAGAGAACACCAAATTTACATGGAAAACCCAAGAAGGGAAAAACCATAGTGAGGATTAGCTCACAGTATAAAGTAATACCAACATCAAAAAATAATAGGCTTACTACCAGAATAGAGAAGAAGATAGAGAAGATTGTTACAAGGAGAAAACTATCTCAATGCAATAGAAGTCCACCACAATGCCATCATCAACTCTATAGTCTCACTAAGGAATTTTAGAGACCTTCTGCTCACTGCATCTAGTAATCTAACACATGAAAGTTCATACTATGTTCACACAAATTTGCACTCTATCACTCTATAATTTGCATCACATCCATCATACTCATCTATCTTATGATCCTTCAGCGACTCAACACTTATTTATACCATCTTCAATTCTCCAATTTTGACAAGGCTTCCTTAATTTTGTAAATTTAAATTAGGGAGGACCTAAAAATTTCCCACAGTGGAAAGGAATGAAGGTGAACCACAACACACCTTAGCTTGGACCTAAATCCACTCATACACATTACACCACACTTCCACAATCATTGAAGCAACTCCACAATTAGTGTAAACACCTAAGGTTGGCAAAACCAGTGTAAACACCATAAACAATTATGTACACACTTCTTCAAACCCAAAGATGACTCACAAACCATATGCCATGCTTGAGCACAATCTATAATATCCCACAAACATCTTGAAAACTAACAAATTCCTTTGCAACAACTTTCACCTACCATACAACCTTATCCTGTTTATGCATCATAATCAAATGTCTCTATCATACACTACAACTTAGTAAATTATCTCCCATAGCACCAAACCATGAACAACTTCTATTGAAGATAGATATTAACCTTATAAGTACACTTCCAGAATCGTAAGACCTGAAACCACTTTGCGGAGAAATGTGGAGCAAAAACATTTCTCTCAGACACCTTTACAATACACAGTTCACACACTGTGAACACACCTTCCTCTACACATCTATCCAAAATGCCAAATTCTGAATGAAGCACCTCTTAATACCTCTAAACAACATATCCAAACCACATGAATAGATATGCAATATAAGGGAAATGTAGAGAAAAACCAGAACACTACTCTATAACACAGAATACCATTGTCACACACAATTTTCTTATTTTATTCAAATTTTCTCAAAAGCACTTGGAAAACAAGCACCAGAAACATATTATCACTATCTTCAACACTTCCTCATCATTAGAGACATCATCCACTCAACACCAACTACTCATACCCTTGCAACATTTCTTACTCATACAATTGACACCAATGACAACACGAGCTTGTTGACATCAATGACAACATCGTCTGCACATACTTGCAACAGTCTAATCCTTGTATTAGCATTTTACCTTATCATGGTGCTTAGGATTTTTTTTCAGTGTTTTCTTTTTGTCAAATTTATTGTCACTTTTGTGTTAGCCATGTGATGTTTTAGTGCTGCATTGTTGTTGAGCCCAAACTATTTGGACACTAGCGCTTCGTGCGAACGTCCATGTGATGTGCTAGCATCCCATGACAATTTTGTGTTTGGTAGGCATTTCTAAGCATTCCTCCATTTGGCATCTTTGTTGGTCAGTGGTAATGCCTCGGGAATCTTCCAAAATCCCTGTCAACCCCTTCCTCTTCCCTCCTCTCATTTTTTGAATGAATCTTTCTAATTTTCATTCTATCTTGGCTCACTTTGCAATTTTCTGGTACTCTCAAGCTCTCTACAACTTTCTATGATTTTCTATAGCTTTTTGCAACATATTTTATCTTAGCTATCTTTGGCTTTTTCAAGCCCCCTTCTAGGTAATATTGTTCTTGTTTATTATTATTCCAAGATATTCTATTTGTTGTTCCCTTAAGCACCTTGGGATCCCCACATCCCTTCTATTTCCTTCATTTTAGTTGTCACTACTTGCATAGACACATACTCTTACCATTCCTAGTCACACTTGGGATAGGGTGGTGCAGGAGCACCTTCTCTATGATGAATCCAATCTTAGATCATTTGAATTTCTATGCCTGTCATGTTTTGTTTATGATTTCAATAAGGCTTTTAAAGCCACGTCATGTTTGTAATAAGGGTTTTGTGTCAATTTGGTCACTAGACCTTTGTAGACCATGTTTTGGTCAAGTTTGATGTAATAACACAATGAAAACATGTAGTTTTCTTGTGGTAGGAGAAACCCAATGGCTAATTGACTTTCAAAATTAGTTTGTATGGTTGGGAGGGATGATAACTGATGTCTCAAGCCTTTTATAGGCAAGAAGTTGGATGTAATTACAAGGAAGCATGAATGAATGAAGATCTAGATTTTTGGGTGTGTTGAAACATTGTTCTTTCTGAGTATTTCTCTGTAACAGTCATTTTGTATGGCTTGTACAGATAGGTGATTGCATGAAACTGACTGGAAGTGTTCATGTATTGAAGTAGCTTTCATTTGGAAGTGGTTTAGTGTCTTGAAGTGTCATAGTCAGTGAGAAATTTCTTCTTTTTGTAGAGACTGGTCTGAAAACCTAAAAACTAGGGTTTGGTGAATAAATGGACTGTATTTCCTCTGTCCACTGAAAGAAAGATTCTCATTTTCAGTGTGATGGAGGAATACAATGTAAATTTTATGTTTTCTATGGTTTTGGTCAAACACCCAAGGATCTAAGGAGTTTGGGCATGAGTGGACTAGGCATCTCTATGTGACTAGTCTTTGAAATGATAGGAAAAGTGCTGTTAGTGGAGTGGCCAAATTGATGGTGATCAAATGTTTGTAGATGATCATAGACCCCTTCCATTCTATTGAGTTTCTATTTTTGTACATTTGCTTAGTGTCTGCGTAGTTGTAGAGGCACATAAGTTGCCAATGACATAACACAGCCCTCGGGGAAACTTGTGGAAGTTATACTGATCAAGGTGTTGGACCGATAGGAGGTGTATCGGTGAAGGATGAAGGAAGTCTCATCAAAGAACATATATTGGCATATTAAGAGAACAAGCAATGAGTTTATCGATGAAGGAAGTCTCACCGAAGTGTCGGGAGATAGTCGAGTGATGTCAAGTGTATCGGCATAGCGGCCAATGTTCTCAAGTGATTGCCAATGATAGAAGTCTGGCCGACAAGGTCACGACTAACCACCATGGTTAGGGTGAGTAGAAACCTAACCACCATCAGGGTATTAGTAGGAGGTCTAAAGACACCACCGATGGGAGAAGTCTCTCCAAAGACAAGGTGGAGTTGAGCTATCGGGGAGAGTTGAGAGATCAGTTAGAGAAGTTGCAAGGTGGTTGACGGGGTATGTTTGGCTGATCAGAGTTGATCACCAGGACATAAGCCACCCTCTCACTAATCAAGTTTGTTGTTCTGTTACCTACTTCCACTGTGCGCTCTACATCATATTGGTATTAGAGCTAATATTTGAATTGGAGCAGTATATGTCAGACAAGGAGAAAGAAACTAAGGCTAGCACAATGCCTCCCAAGTCTATGAGCTAGGGAGCCATCAAGAAGATGGTAGAGGAGATGCTTGAAGCAAGGTTGAAAGAAGAGAGGTCCAAGGTTAAGAGTAAAGAGGATGGAAGTGCTTCTAATGTAGAAGAAGAAGAAGAGGTAGAGGAGAGCTCTCAAGAACAAGGTATGTCTGTAGACCAAAAGGCATTCTTGAACGTACTCAAAGGTGCTCATGGAGATAGTGGTGATCCAAAGATGGATGTTCCTACATTCAATGGGAAACTAGATGGAGATGCTCTCATGGATTGGATTGAAGCCATGTGTGACTATTTTGACTTCAAGGAGTATAGTGATAGCAAGAAAGTCAAGTTTGCTTAGACAAGATTGAGAGGTTTTGCCTTAGTTTGGTGGAACTATATGTAATGTGAAAGAGAGAAAGTTGGAAAGAACCCTATCACCAAATGGAGTAGAATGGTGGCCATGCTAAGAGACAAGTTCATGCCATTTGATTATGAGTTGCAGACCATTAGGAAGTTTAATCATCTTAGACAAAGGGATATGGATGTGGCTACATATACTAAAGAATTTCATAGATTGAGCATGAGAGCCAATCACAAGGAGGAGGAGAAAGAGATGGTGGCTAGATATCTCGATGGATTGAGATATAACATACAAGATGAATTCAGTATGGTGGTTCCCAAAATAATGGATGAGTGTTTCCAATTAGCCTCTAGGGTAGAAGAGAAGTTGAAAAGAAAGGGTGATCAAAACACTAGAGGAAGAGGTGGCAGAAATAATAGGGGAAGAGGTGGTTTTGGTAGAGGAGAGTCAAGTATAAATGAAAACCCAAGTCAACAAGAGTCTCACTCTGATGTAGATCATAGAGGTGGTGGTTTTAGAGGTTGGAGAAGACCAAATGGCAGAGGTAGAAGTGGTGGTGCAGGCAGAGGACCTAGAGTTTTCACTGGTAGATGCTATGGCTACAATCAAGTAGGCCATACTATGAGCAAATGCCCTAAGAAGGCAACTAGTTCCCATGATGGTGGAAGAAGGAATCAGTTGTTGAAAGATGATGATTGCCAAAGTGTGAATTCACCCATTAGTAGTGCTGCACCAGTCCTTGAAGGAGAGAACATGATGATCAAGAGTACCTTGATGAAGATGCCGTTGAAACAAGAGCCCCCACAAAGGAAGACTCTCTTCAGAACCCAAGGTATAGAATATGGTAAACTTTGTAAAATAATTGTTGATTTAGGTTCTATTGAGAATGTAGTGTCTACTAAAATGGTAGAAAAGTGTAAGCTGAAAAGACTGCCCCATGTTAGTCCTCATAAGATCTCTTGGTTGAATAAGAATTAAAATTACATGGTAGAAGAACAAACTTGGGTTGAGTTTGAGATAGGTGATTATAAGGACAAGATACTATGTGAGATTATTCCTATGGATGCTTGTCACCTTCTTCTTGGACTTCCATGGTAGTATGATGTGAAGGCACAACATGATGGTGAGAAGAACACATACCTCATCACCAAGAATGGAAGGAAGTTTAGGATGGATCCTATGCAAGAACGGATTGGAGAGAAGAGTAATGACATCAATGTCATGATGGTTAGTGGCAAAGAGTTCTTACACCTCAGGAAGGAGTAGGATACCCAAGGGTATGCCTTGATAATGAAGCCTAAAGATGAATCAGGTCAGCAAGACAAAAAGTAGAAAGAGATTCCACTAGAAGTGTAGCAATTGTTGGATAAGTACCAAGATCTTGTAGTAGAAGATACTCCTAACTCCTTACCACCCATGAGAGATATAAGTCATCAAATTGACTTGATCCCAGGTGCCACATTGCCCAATAAGTCTGCCTATAAATTGACACCACAACAAAAAGAAGAGGTCAGTAGACAAATTCAAGAACTCTTAGAGAAAGGACTGATTAGAAAGAGTCTTAGTCCATGTGCAGTCCCTAGTGTACTTGCTCCAAAAAAAGATGGGAAGTGGAGACTATGTATGGATTCAAGGGCCATAAATAAGATCACAATAAGGTATAGATTTCCTATGCCAAGGATTGAAGATCTTTTGGACTATCTTGGAGGGTCATGTTATTATTCAAAGATTGATTTGAAATCTGGTTATCATCAAATTAGAATTAGGTAGGGAGATGAATGGAAGACTTCCTTCAAGACAAATGAAGGCCTCTATGAGTGGCTTGTCATGCCATTCAGACTTAGCAATGTTCCAAGCACATTCATGCGTTTGATGAATGAGGTACTTGTTGAATTCATTGGCAAATTTGTAATTGTTTATCTTGATGACATCCTTGTTTTTAGCAGGACAAAAGAAGAACATGTGAAGCATCTTGGACAAGTGATGAAGAAGTTGCATGAGAATAAGTTGATAATCAACTTGGATAAGTGTGAGTTCATGAAAAATAAACTTGTGTACCTGGGTTTTGTGATTTCTAATGGTTGTTTGAAGATGGACCCCACAAAGGTTGAGGCCATTCTCAATTGGCGTACTCCTAGGACAGTGGGAGATGTTCGAAGCTTCCATGGCTTGGCAAATTTTTATAGGAAGTTCATTAGAGGATTCAGTCACATAAGTGCTCCTATCCTTAACACCCTCAAGGGTGGAATGAAGTGCAAATTTCAATGGACAAAGCAAGCAGATGATAGCTTTGAATTGTCAAAGAAGAAAGTGGCTGAATTACCTACATTGGTACTCCCTAATTTTGACAAAGTTTTTGTAGTGGAATGTGATGCAAATCAGCAAGAAATAGGTGTTGTTCTTAGTCAGGAGGGACATCCAGTGGCCTTTTTTTTAGAGAAGTTGAATGAGGCTAAACAAAGGTACTCTACCTATGACCTAGAGCTTTATGCAATGGTGCAAGCTCTCAAAAAGTGGAGACACTATGTTCTGCCCAAAGAATTCATTATTTTTACTGATAACCATGCTCTTAGCTTTCTAAATAGTCAAGAAAAGTTGAATCATAGGCATGTTAAGTGGATGGAACAATTGCAAGCCTATACCTTCACTATTAAGCATAAAAAGGGTGTTGCCAACAAAGAGGCTGATGCTTTAAGTAGAAGGATGCTTGTCATACATGAAATACAAATGGAAAGCATGAGGATAGATTGTTTGAAGGGCTTATACAAGGAAGATGCAGATTTCAAAGTTGCTTATGAAGTTTGTGCTAGTTTGGCTAACACTTTTCATGGTGAATGTTCAGATTTTGTGTTGCAGGAAGGTCTCTTATTTAAGGGCAGTTTGCTATGATCTCCTAAATGTTCAATGAGGGATAACATCATCAAAGAGAAGCACAATGGAACCTTAGGAGGACACTTTGGGTTGGACAAGACTTTGGAACAAGTCACTAGATTCTACTATTGGCCAAAAGTACAATCAGAGGTAAGGAGATATGTTGCAAGTTGTACCATATCTCAAAAGGCCAAAGGTATGTCTTCTAATGCTAGTTTGTACCAACCCCTCCCTATTCCCAATAGGCCTTGGGAGAGCATTAGTATGGATTTTGTACTTGGTCTTGTAAGATAGCAAGGGGTGTGGACAGTGTTTTTGTCATTGTGGATAGATTTAGTAAGATGGCTCATTTTGTGCCATGCAAATGCACAAATGATGCATCTCACATTGCTGGTCTCTATTTTTAGAGAAGTGGTTAGAATCCATGGTTTGCCCCTTTCAATTGTCAGTGATAGAGACTCCAAGTTTGTTGGTTATTTTTGGAGGACCTTATGGAGAAAATTGGGAACACAATTGTCTTTCTCATCAGCCTACCATCCTCAAACTGATGGTTAGACTAAGGTTGTTAATAGGTCCATAGGAAACCTTTGAAGATGCCTTACTAAGCAGCATGGGTTGGCATAGGACTTGGTGATTAGTCAAGCTGAGTATACTTACAATGATTCAGTGAATAGAAGCACTGTGAAGAGTCCATTTGAAATTGTTTATGGTTTCCATCGAAGAAGACCACTTGAACTCAAAGAACTACAAGGTTGGGATAAGAGGAGTGCTCTAGGAGAAGATTTTGTTGCCACCATGAAGGTAGTTTATGATCAAGTCAAAGTTCAGTTGGAAAAGACAATCTCCAAATACAAAGATAGGGCAGATCTCAAAAGGAGAGATGTACAATTCAAGGTGGGAGATTTGGTGATGGATTATCTAAGGAAGGAAAGGCTGCCTAAAAGACAGCCAACTAAGCTTCTGATGAAGAAAATAGGACCATGCAAGGTAGTACATAAATTTGGTCCAAATGCTTATGAAATAGAATTGCCATCCAGTCTTGGTATTTCTCCCATATTCAATGTTTTAGACCTCTTTCCATTTAGACCTCCATTGAATGCTGAAGATGGAACAAATGTGGTGATTGAAGATGAAGATTGGGTCAGGGATATACCTCCAAGTAACCCTGTACAATTGGAATGCATCTTAGATTCCAAGGTTGTCAAAAAGACAAGGAAGGGTGTGTACAAGGAGTACTTGGTCAAGTGGCAGGACCTTCCTGACTCAGAGGCTACCTGGATGAGTGAGGCAGACATTTTGAAGCATGGGAAGACACTTCAACAGTTGGCAACTCAAGGGACTTGAGTTTTTCTTGCAAGGGGAGTGTGGTGCAGGAGCACCTTCTCTATGGTGGATCCAATCTTAGATCATTTGAATTTCTATGCCTGTCATGTTTTGTTTATGATTTCAATAAGGCTTTTTAAGCCACATCATGTTTGTAATAAGGGTTTTGTGTCAATTTGGTCACTAGACCTATGTAGACCATGTTTTGGTCAAGTTTGATGTAATAACACAATGAAAACATGTAGTTTTCTTGTGGTAGGAGAAACCTAATGGCTAACTGACTTTCAAAATTAGTTTGTATGGTTGGGAGTAATGATAATTGATGTCTCAAGCCTTTTATAGGTGATAAGATGGATGTAATTAAAAGGTAGCATGAATGAATGAAGATCTAGATTTTTGGGTGTGTTGAAACATTGTTCTTTCTGAGTATTTCTCTGTAACAATCATTTTGTATGGCCTGTACAGATAGATGATTACATGAAATTGACTGGAAGTGTTCATGTATTGAAGTAGCTTTCATTTGGAAGTGGTTTGGTGTCTTGAAGTGTCATAGTCAGTGAGAAATTGTTCTTTTTGTAGAGACTGGTCTGAAAACCTAGAAACTAGGGTTTGGTGAATAAATGGACTGTATTTCCTCTATCAATTGAAAGCAAGATTCTCATTTTCAGTGTGATGGAGGAATACAGTGTAAATTTTATGTTTCTATGGTTTTGGTCAAACACCTAAGGATCCAAGGAGTTTGGGCATGAGTGGACTAGGCATCTCTATGTGTCTAGTCTTCTAAATGATAGGAAAAGTGTTGTTAATGGAGTGGCCAAATTGATGGTGATCAAATGTTTGTAGATGATCATAGACCCCTTCCATTCTATTGAGTTTCTATTTCTGTACATTTTCTTAGTGTTTGCATAGTCGTAGAGGCACAAAAGTTGCCATCGGTGTAACACAACCCTTAGGGAAACTTGTGGAAGTTATATCGATCAAGGTGTTGGACCGATAGGAGGTGTATCGGTGAAGGATGAAGGAAGTCTCACCGAAGAACATATATCGGCATATTGGGAGAACAAGAAATGAGTTCACCGATGAAGGAAGTCTCACCGAAGTGTTGGGAGATAGTCAAGCGATGTCAAGTGTATCGGCATATCATCTAATGTTCTCAAGTGATCACCGATTATCAAAGTTTGGCTGACAAGGTCACGACTAACCACCACAGTTAAAGTGAGTAGAAACCTAACCGCCATCGGGGTATCAGTAGGAGGTTTGAAGATGCTGCCAATGGGAGAAGTCTCTCCAAAGACAAGGTGGAGTTGAGCTGTCGGGGAGAGTTGAGAGATCAGTCAGAGAAGTTGCAAGGTGGCCGATGAGGTATGTTTGGCTGATATGAGTTGATCGCCAAGACATAAGCCACCCTCTCACTGATCAAGTTTGTTGTTCTATTACCCACTTCCACTGTGCGGTCTGCATCATAGGGGCATTCACAGACTTTTATATCTATTTATCTATTGGCTACTGTGGAGGTTAAAAGACCAAAACAAGGGTTTGACCTAAGGGAAAACCCGCAAATAGCCCCAACAATTTTTCCTTGTCTTCAACTATAAGTACTTATAAGAGTATTCAACACATAGAGGTTTGTTAGTATCTTTTCCCTTATCTTGTCCATTCTATTATTCAATTAGATTAGATATGTTACCTTTATTATTTTCATCTCTATTATTGTTTAGTACCTTTTTTTTTGTGTTCTCCCTTCTAGTTTTATAGACTAGGCGAACTGTTGGATTTAAATTTCACATTTATTAGAAGATGTTCATGTTTTTGGGTCGTATGGATGAAAACACTTAGCATAGATGTCTGTGTGATGCACTAGCATCCTAGATGGTGGATTCATCTATTTGTCTCTAGGTTCCCTTTTTCCCTCTTTTTATCTCTATAACTAATTTCTATAAATTGGTTTCTAGTTTCTGGTAAATTAGCGTTTTCTATTCTAGCTTGTATGAATGTAGTGTAGAATCTAGAGTTATTACTTTTTCTTCATTACACAAGTATGGATCTAAAATAAAAATCTTATCAGAGCCTATCCAAAAGGAACATATCACTTATGAAGTGATGATAAATTTCAAGCTTGCCCACACTATGTTTTCAAAAGAGGAGAGGTGTGATACAAAGTTCTTGGATCAAGAAGCTAGTGAAAATGGTTGAACTGACCAAGAGGAGGCACTCCTGTTCAAGTCTATATAGATAAACCCTTATGGAAACTTTGACTCCATAGGTTTGGGAACATATGTGATCTGTGATGAAGATAAATTGATACTAGTGATAGCTAGTTCTCCTATGGACTCAGCTATGTTAGAACACTCTGATATACTAAGAGGGGGCTGAATTAGTATATGTGACAAATTAATCCAATTCAACTTTATCTTAAAAAATTTCTACTGCCTTAAACATATGAACATATAATGAAGCAATTCAAAACATAATCACACAACAACACAACAATAACACTATATTTATGTGGAAAACCATAGAAGGGAAAAACCATGGTGAGCAAGCTACTTGGATCTACTATCCAAATCTAGCTTTAGAAATAAAAATAGGATACAAAATGTTTTATGGGCTACAACCCAAAGTAAGCTACAACTCCCTAATACATTGTTTTATGGGCTCCAACCCAAAGGAAGCTACAACTCCCTAAATATAGTTTTATGGGCTCCAACCCAAAGGAAGCTATAACCCCCTAAACACAGTTTTATGGGCTCCAATGCAAAGGAAACTACAACTCCCTCAAGTTTTACAACACTTACAAGAAGAGGCTCCAACCTCTACACCAAATCACTTGATAGAGTCTCCTACTTCCATGCCTCTGCTCTATCACAACATCACAACTTCCTCCATAGCACAACACAATACTACCTCTATTATGAATTATGCTTTATAGCTCCTAGAGTTCCTTCTCAACCTTCTAGATCATATATCTTTCCACACATACACATATATTCACTCTCACACTCACACACTCTCTCATCCCCTCATACAACCTTGAAACAATCTTGATCTTTCATTTATATGCTCTGCAAGTCTTCAAAACTTCACCTCTTTCAGCCTAAATGAAACGTACAACGACCACACAAGTCGGCTCCTAGATCAAGTACAATAATGTAGGAATTAAATCCCATTATACAGTTCATACCAAGTGATCAATAGGACCTATTTTACCTTAACACCAATCTTGAAGTTGGCATACACTTCCAAACACATGGCACAAACACTTATTCTCACCAAGTTGGCATCACAACCACTTATCCTTCCATGCATTATCTCTAGACCTAAAGCGGCATCAGAGAGATGGAAAAACAACATGCAGATCATGCCACAAGCATTATATGACTTTGAAAAACATTTCCATAAATTACCTCTACCCATTCATGGTACTTCCTACTGGTGTAAACAATCAAACTCTGAAGCCAGTATCTCCTTCATACGAGTTCTGATTATATTGTCTAGATATATAAATTGAAAACCATACATGCGGTACTCCTCAACACCTGAAACTTGAACTGTTCACACATACAGTCAATCTAAACTTATCCTTCAAATACAAAGCTAAATATCATAATGCGGTGAAATGTGGCAGCTTTCACTTTCTCCTTCTGACAACCCTAATTAGTAACAAGACCTGTCTCAACCTAGCAGACTCTGGAGAACCTCTGTAGTACATCTTATCATTTGAAACTTGAATATAACATATGTCTCATCCATATCTACATATCTTCCAAGCCACAAGATCATATCTTCTAGGGTAGAGGAATGCAGATCATTATACTGTCTCCTTATGACTGTAACAACAATGTACCACTGTCTTCACTCTGCTAGCTCTAGAATCTTCTACGGTAAATTTCATACTTTGAAATTTGGATCATGCATACTTCACATCTATCTCTGTCTAACCTCCAAACTACATGGCCATATCTTCAAATGTGGAGAAATGCATAGCACTCTCTTGATCTCCTTCGGTACCACTTCCTATCAATTGAAACCTTGTACACTTTCCTTCATATCTTATGCAATGATTTTTATCAAGAGACAATGAATACAATATTTACAACACCATATACAACAAACACACCTCTTTTTATCAACAACAAGAAACCACAACTTCTTCTTGACAACATTTGTCTATCCATGAACTTCAGAAGATAAGGTACAACTATGTATAGCATGCTTTCATCACCATAACTTTGTTGAAATCAATGACAACATATGCAACAATCTCCCCCTTTGGCATTGATGGAAACACTACCCTGATATGCAAATTTTCTCCCCCTTTGACATCAAGGGAAAAGAGCTAGTGGTCTTCCTCTATACCTACAAAAACATACAAGCTGTCCTTGTCTGAATAATTCTTGTCATCCTTCTTAGTCTGTTATCTACTTGCTCCCCCTTAGAGGTAGCCACCATCAACCCAGGGATAAACGATATACTTTGAGCTCCCCTAGACAGATGCACCATCTCTGCATCTAGTTAGAAGGAGGGGTAACAACCTCTAACTTCTGTTTGAGATATTCAAATGTGTCCTTAGAAAGTGCCTTTGTAAAGATGTCTGCAACCTGATCCCTTGTAGGTACATATTCCAATCTTACCTCTTGATTTGCAAACTTCTCTCTTAAAAATTTCTACTTGATAGATATGTGCTTGGTTCTAGAATGCATCACTAGATTATTTAAAATATTGATGGCACTTGTATTGTCACATAGAATAGGAATGGGCTCATCATACATTACCTTGATATCCTTCAATGTTTGCTTCATCCACAACACTTGAGTGTAGCAAGATGCTACAGCTATATACTCTACTTCTTCTGTTGATAAGGACATTGAATCTTTCTTTTTACTAGACCATGAGACCAACCTATCTCCTAAAAAGAAAGCTCCACCACTGGTACTTCACCTATCATCAACACTGCCAGCCCAATCTGCATCAGTATATGCACTCATGGAAATGCCATCACCTTTTTGATACCATAACCCATAACCCAGAGTGCTCTTCAAATATTTGAAAATAGTTTTGACTACCTTCACATGAGTTTCTTTTAGATCAACTTGAAATATTACAACCATGCAAATAACTTGCATAATATCAAGCCTTGATGTTGTTAAGTATAGTAGGCACCCAATCATGGACCTATACAAAGTCTAATCAACCTGAGGTGACTCGTCATCCTTACTCAAATGGCAACATGTTACCATAGGATTACTCACTAGTTTGCAGTCTTCATAGCAAACATCTTCAACATCTCCTTGATGTATTTTGCTTGAGAGATAAATATACCTTCATTTGATTGAGCAATTTGGAGTCCAAGAAAGAATGATAGCTCACCTATCATAGACATTTCAAATTTGTTTTGCATCTCTTCTGCAAACTTCTTACACAATTCATCATTGCCACCAAAGATTATATCATCAACATACACTACTACTATCAATATTTGCTCATTCTCAATTTTGATATATAGATTTCTATCTATGGTACCTTTCTTGAAGCCCTACTAGAGTAAATACTTGTCCAACCTTGCATACCAAGCCATAGGGGCTTGTTTGAGACAATACAAAGCCTTCTTAAGTTTGCATACCATGTTTGGGTCTTCTAATAACTAAAATTCATTAGGCTGCTCTATGTAAACTTCTTTTAAGTCACCATTCAAGAAAGCAGATTTGACATCCATCAGATATACCTTGAAGTCCTTGTGAACTGAAAATGCAAGAAATATCCTGATTGCCTCCATTCTTGCCACTGGAGCAAATGTCTCCTCAAAGTCAAATTCCTTCCACCAATGAATAACCTTTGTAGACCAATCTTGCTTTGTTTCTAACCACTTCTCCATCTTCATTCAATTTACTCTTGAACACCTATTTTGTGCCTATTGTAGACACCCTAAAATGACCAGGCTATTGCACTACTTGCACTTCGTCATTTCTTCCTAGTCACCCGCACTCAACATTAATTAAATAAATCTAATTATTTAATTAATTTCATCAAATTCTTCTAAATCATAAAATTGTGACATTAATTAAATAGATCTCTTTATTTAATTAATTAAACTAAATTCCTCTGTTATTCTTCCACAATTAAATAATTTTAATTATTTAATTAAATCATTATCTTCTCTCCAAATTTCAAGTCTTCCTTAATTAATTAATCCAATTATTTAGTTAATTCATCACAAATTCTATCTTATCCAAACAATTAAATAATTCCTAATTATTTAATTAAATCAAATTCATTCTGCCAAATTTAAATAAATCAAATCAAATTTATTTAAATTCTCTCATTCTCCAAAAATAAGATAAATCAAATATTTTATTTATTCTTCCAAAATCATGCGCGACAATTAAATAAATTTATTTATTTAATTTGCTTTCAAATCTTCTAAATTAAATAATTCCAATTATTTAATTATTTCTTCCAAAATATTTTCTCTAAATTTAAATAAATCAATTATTTATTTAAATTGCTTTTTCTTCTAAATTTGAGTTATCTCTAAAATAACTCAAGCTTTCTATATTTAATAAAAGCAAAATATCTTCTTATGCTCATGCAAATATCTTCTTCTTGTTTTAAATCAATTAACTAATTATTAGATTCTGTTAATTGCTTTAACTCATTCTTCTATTTTTGATAACTCCTCTCATACAAAAGAAAGTAAGACACATGTCTTCTTCTCATTCGTTGCACGTTCCTCAACTGTTCTCCTCCATTGATTCTTTTGAATTATCTAGACCGTTGATTGATCTTCATTGAAATATATATAAACCTCCCTCATCTCCTTCATTGAGCCTCTCTCTTCGATCGTATTATCAGGCATACTTAACAGAGCTTTGAGCATACAAAACGCGTCGATTGAGCAATCTTACGATCTCTTAACATTGATCTTTGAGCACTTTGAGCACAATACTTGCTTGTTGCAACTATGGTTTCACAACTTGATTGAGCAATCCACACTTCTCCAAAAGGGAACAATACAGGTTTTGGTAAGAGCTTTCATTTTTACTTTGGTTTGATAATAATGGCTTTTACTTAGATTGGTTCACTTTATGTGATTGGTTTTTGGTTTTATTAGTTTAGATATAATCAATTTTTCCTCATACACATTCTGGCACGCCCGGTGGGACCCACTAATCCCTCTTTTTCTTTGAGAAATTGATTTTTTTTTAAGTTATAGTACGATATAGCACAAAATACATAGGAAAGCACTTTTGGAGGTATCTTACAGTGCTTTTGGAGGTACTATGCAGCGCCCTCAGCAGATTATACAGCGCTTCTGGTAATATAGAAAAGCACTTTTGGTAAGGCAGAATGACGTGAATGGTAGTATTGTTAAGTGCTTTTGGCTGATTAGGTTTTCTGGCCTTGTTTGGTATTCACAGGGTTTAATTCACTGCATATCTGTTGATTTATCTGACAAGCTGTTGTATTTGTCTTTCAATCCAATTTTGATACTTCCTAAGCTGACTTTCTAGGGGTATCTTGGGTATTTAAGTTAATCTATTGTGTTGCTGCACTTTCTAATTTTTTTTAGAGTTCACGATTCAGATCTATCAGAATTTACCTCTCAAAATAGTAGATCAATCATGAAATCCCATTTTGATATGGTTATTTTTGACAAAAGCTAATCTTTTTGTGATTTGAGACTGTGTAGCGTGTTTGGTATAAGATTATCACGCTTTCGGATACACAGTAAAGCACTTCGGGACCTGTTTCAGCGCTTCTGGTAGTATCCTTCGACACTTTTGGTGAGCATTGCAGCGCTTTTGGCATAATAGTATCATGCCTCTGGACGCACAGTACAGCGCTTCTATCTCTTGTTTAGCACTTCTGGTAATATTCTATGACACTTCAGGTCTGTGTTACAACGCGTTTGGAAATACAGTAAGTCACTTCTGGTAAGATAGTGCAGTGCTTTTGGTCAAATTGATTTGTTTTTGCTAAACTTGTGAATTTTTGGTAGAACTAACTGACTTGTTGCAGCTTCTTATTATTCACACAGAGCAAATTGGTGTTTTTAACATGTTCATGCAGGACGAGCGTTGATGAAATCTTGATTTATCTCACTAAGTCTTAGAAACACATTGCATGCTTAAAGGGATAATTGAAAAAATCATTTTTTTTTCTTTTTTCTTGCAATCTAAGTCTTAGGAACATACTGATTTTCTTAAGGGACAATGGACATGTATGCACAAAAACCTCAATTTTCTAAGGGACAATGGACATGAATGCCAAACACTTCAATTTTATAAGGGACAATTGACAACTACAAATGTGTGTGTGCCTAATTTAGTTGCACCTTATTTTTCTTATAACGAGACAATTGAACCTTTGTTTGACATGCTTGCTCTTACATTTCTGTACTTCCTTTAGAAGGGCCTGCTTTTGGATTGCACTTCATCCAAAAGGGATGACCCTAAGCGGAGTTTTCCTTTGAACTGCTATATAAGAGGGATAAGGTGAAAGCCAAGTCCTAACCGACGTCAGCCTTACCTTGTGGTGCTAAAGTAAAAAGAGGTGTACTAGCTCTTTGTGGAAATGATTTTCACATTGAGCGAAGTGTTTGATACTCTTAGTAGGATTGGTTAAAGCTTTTAGTAGCTTGTTGCATTACTCGTAAGGCGTTGGTCCCTCAAAAGTTACTAAGAACCATTCTAGATAGAAACTACCTGACCTACCTCCGAACATTGCGGTAATCATCAGTGCAAGGGGAATCGATTTAAGCCCTTAAGATACTCACCATTGGCTCCCTTGAGAAGAGATAGTATTCCCTTGGCCATAAAGCTCTTGTGACCTACTTGAGCTTTCCAAGGGGAGGGTGAGATATCCCTACCTATTGTCTCTCGCAAAGATACTAAATATCTGACACCTTTATGGAATGATATTTTTATCGACGGAGTATTAAGCTGTGAGCTGATCTACTGCAATGAAACCTTGACTCTAGGGATAAAAAGTGCTTGTTATTAATTGCAATTGTCTTATACTTGTGGAAACATTGGGTTTGTTTGGAACCTCGAACATACACTATTTTGTTGTGTCAGTCCCTTGTGTGTGCCAACATTGTTTGCTGTATTTTCTCTTGCCAAACAAAACCAATCAGAAACAGAAATAATCCATCAAAATTTTGCCTTTTAGAAACATCAGACACTACTTCAGTGCCCCTGGTATTACAGCAGCTCGCCTTTGGTAGTACAGTAGATCACCTTTGGCATAGTAGTAACTCGCCTTTGGTAAAACTCTACTTCAGCGCCCTTGGTATAACAGTAGCTCACTTTTGGTCACTGTAGCTCGCCTTTGGCATAGCAGTAACTCACTTCTGGTAGCTCAGTCCATCACCTTTGGTGTCACAGTAGCACGCTTTTGGTTGCACAGTCCTGCGCCTTTGGTCAAACAGTATAGCACCTTTGGTCCAGTACATTGTGCTTCATAGTTTGTCCTTTTCTCAAAGCACCTCACAGAGTCCCAGCATTACCTTTCTTGTCCTAGTGTATTCCATGGTAACCACTAGGCTCCATCAAACTATGAAGTCCAAGCAAGTTGTCCCTAAGAAGCGCAAGTCACCTCCTCACACACCACAATTGGGTCATCTCAACATTACTCCCAAGGTCACTCCTAGAACACCCGCAGCAAGATCTACTAATTCGCCAAGCATGCCGCACGTCGACCAACCAAGCAATCCTCAAGAGGATAGGATCCCTTTGATAAGTACACCTCAATACACCACCGGCTTGCCTCTGAATTTTGTCCCACAAGGTTATACTGTAGATTTAGCCCCATCTCAAGAAGAGTGACACTTTGAAATAGGTCAATCCTCTCAAGTAGATGGGCAAGATCTTGATGAATTCATACAAGAGCCTAGAGTCATGGCCACCTTTGACAAAATCCTTAGTGAGAACCATGATCATTTCTTTCGCTTACTTGTAGAGCAAGGAGCCAAGTTACCTCAAGATTTTGATTTATCCTCTCAAGGAGACAAACAACACATTGAGTGCCCTACAAGCGGTGCAAACCATGTCAACAGTGACTACACCCTTATCTGCACAAGGCTCGCAGTATAGGAATCCCCTTTTTCAAAACCCAACAGAAGAGAGGGCCGTATCACCACTTCTGACTCCTATGGAGATCTATAAAAACCAACAAGAAACTCTCCAACGTCAAATAGAGTCAGCTAAGCAAGCCACCTTAGCTCAATCGAATATGCAACCACCTCCTAAAGTGTCCAGACCAATCGCAAGTGGAATCTTGGTTACCCCATCACGAATAGGTTTCCCACCAAATTACAATCCGGGGAACAACTATGTAGCCATGCAACAAGGGTCTCAACAAATACCACCTCCTATATCATCAAACCTCCATGTCTCTCAACCAATTATAGTCATGCAACCCCAACCACAACAGTCTTCTACTCTCATCACCAATCAACCTCAACCATCGCAAAACACATCTACCTACGTCCCTCCTCCACAACGTTCATCCGCACTAAATTTCTTCAACACCTTACCTATCCACCCTCAACATTCCCAACTTCAAGTTTCCCAAAGCTATGTGCTGCCATCACAACCTAATCAAACGCACTTTAGCTTTCCTCCCCCCAATTCTTTTCTTCAACCATCTCAAAGCCAACATTCTTACCTAGCACCACCTCCACCTCTTCCAAATCAAAACCTCCAATTCCAACCCAATCCGAACCAAACGTACAACCCGTATGATCCCAATCAATCTTATGACCCTTATAACACTAGTGTGCATGGCTTACATTATAATCTTTCGTATGGGCAACACCAACCACTTCTGAGACAACAGGAGATGTTACCAACCCCTCCCACGACTATGGAGCTAAAAATCGCAGAAGTTCAACAATAGTTATCTGATCTTACATTTGGCCACACCAAGAAGACCTTCTCATTAGAGGAAGTGTGTCCTTACCCTTTTGATTGGTCATTACCAATGATCCCTTTTCCTCAAAACTTCACTATTCCCAAGTTCGATAAATACAAAGGAAAAGGTGACCAAAAAGACCATCTCAAAGAATTCTATCTTGCTTGCTTCGAGGTCTCACATAACGACACATATCTTATGCATCTCTTTCCTCACAGTCTTAGAGGTCAAGCTATAGAATGGTTCTCACACTTACCCATGGGTATTAAGTCTTTCAACAAGCTAGCAGAGAAGTTTACCACCCACTTTTCTTACAATGCAGAGCATGAGATTTCCATGACTGATCTATGCAACAATAAACAGAAAAACGGTGAAACTTTCATTTCTTTCCTTCAACGGTGGAGACAAATGGCTAGCAAATTCCCTTTCAAGATTCCTAAGAAACAACTTGTTAGCATATTTGTGTAGAACCTCAACCAAGAGTTAGGTTTCCACTTGCAAATTCTTAGTGCTACAACCTTCGACAAAATCACATACAAGGGAATCAACATTGAAAAAGCCCTCATTGCTAAGGGTGTGGTCAAAATCTTCAAAGAAATGAAAGACAACGCTCCTCATCAACAGATGAATGATAAACCCAAATACTGGAACAAAAACAAAAACGTGGTTAACGATGGTGTGAACATGTCCAAATGTTGCAGACACTGCTACAGCTCTCCAAACCAAGTCAAGCTCCATCTCAACAATAGTAACAACAGTGACAACCATATCAAAATCAACAATAACGACAACAAGAGCGACCTCAACAAGATTACCCCCCATGACGTCAATTTATTCCCTTGGGAGTGCCTATGGAGTTGGTCCTACAACAGGTTTTACAAAAAGGCCTCATCACCTTACCAGATGCACCCCCATATGGTGAACCAGTTTACAAAACTGCGCGGTATAGAGAAAATGAATACTATGAATTCCATCAGAGCAAAGGACATAGAACTGCGTCATGTATGAAACTCAAGCACCTAATCCAAAATCTCATCGACGGCAACCTAATCACTTTTGAGAATGAACAAGCAGCTCAAAACACAAACAAAGATCTCGATATCTACAAGGAACCATTCCCTCATCATGGTCCACCTCCTCCTCAGGATAGAGGTAAAGGTATCAATCATGCTTCCACTTCCTTTGATTCTATTGTAGGTTGCTTTGAAGAGAGTCGAGTGTCTACCCTCACCATCAAAGGCAAATCTACGGATTGCGCTATTACAACTTGTTGTGGTCATGTCACCATTCGTGGTCCTACACCCAGTCTTCCGACTCAATTTGATTATAATCTTGTCGAACATCTAGGGAAAATGCCAGCATAGATCTCTATCTTGGACCTTTTACGGTCATCACCTGCACATAGAGTAGTGCTAGAAAAAGCCCTCCAAGAGTCTTCCGTTCCTAACAACATAGCAGTTGCAGATTTCCAATCTATAGTAGGTAACATTGCTTTGCCCTACAATGTGGTCTTCTCTGAGAAAGACCTCCCCTCCCATGATCCATGTCACAATGATGCCCTGCATATTGAAGTTCTCATCCATAAGCGCAAAATCAAACGCATACTCATAGATGGTGGTGCTGGTCTCAACATCTATTCTTTAAAGTTACTTAAGCAATTGGGATACTCTGAGGATCATGTCAACTCTGATCATAGTATTACAATCAAGGGGTATGATGATGCTGAACGCCGTTCAGAAGGTGTTATCCACTTGCCTATACAACTGGGCCCTGTCATGCTTGAAACTAGGTGTCAAGTCCTTGATATTGACCTGCCTTACAACATTATCCTAGGCTGCCCATGGATCCATGCAATGAAAGTTGTTCCCTCCACGTACCATCAGTCCCTAAAATTCCCATTCAATGGTACGGAGATCACCATCCCAGGAGACCCTAATCCTTTTGAATTCTGTCATGTCTTGCAAGGTAGCTATAAAAATTGCAACCAAATGCCTAAAAATGACAAAGCCCTTGAATCCCCACTATATGTTGATCCTGAAACTCTGACGCAAGCCTCTACAAGTGAACCTAAATCCCTCCCTGAAATCACAGCTCGCATTCGAGTATAGGCTTTGGAACCTATGATATCTCAAAATCTTGTTGTGTAGGGCGGATGCCTCTATCCCCTAAATCTTACAGCCAACCACCCATTGCCAAACTAACCAAAAAAGTAGCTATTCCTCCCCCAACATTCCTAACCCAATTCCAACATGGACGGTTATTGGAAGAGGAAACTATTGAGGACATTTCTTCTTGGCTCTATAAGGAGAAAGAACTAGTCACAATACCAGTCAAGCAATATGGCAATGGCTTAAGGATAGTAAAGAACATGGGCTATAAGGGCAAAGGTGGCCTTGGGAAACAGAATCAAGGAACTATGGAACCCATTGTTGTAACAAAGAAGCTAGACAAGAAGGGATTAGGATTTGGTAAGAAGGTACCGCACGCCTTGGACATCGAGTATATCCTCGACGAGGTAGCTGACACTTTTCCCACCGATTCGACGTCTACAGAGGATATCATCAATGACTTGTCCCTCCATATGACCAACCTATTCACATAATCCTCCATTTTTACGCTATCCTCCATATTCTTAACTTCCACCACCGGCACCCAAAATGTCACACTTGTCTACCCTGAACTTATTGATTGGGATCAACAAGGGTCCCCCATTATAGATGTATTTCAGAATGACGAAGCTTTAGCTGAGTTCATGGGACTTCGGGAAGGTATCCCTCTTGGCGATCATAAAGCAGGTTTTGTAATGGAACTAGAGCCAACGGCTTATTTTGGTGAGAATGCCAAATCCTCCAGTCGCAAAAGTATAAATAAAGAAAGATCTCTAGGTGAAAACCACACTGTGGCACCTCTTGATCACAAAATAGTAAAAACAAAGGACGTATCCAAAGGTGAAAACCCAACTGTGGCACCTGAGGATGGAGGATTTGACCTTCCTCTACCATCTAAGTATCAAGAGAAGTCAGCTCTCCTAGTGGAAGATTCTACAGAGATAAACCCTGGCACAGAACAAAATCCAAAGACCACATTCCTAGCAGCATCATTATCTGAAATAGAGCACAGGAATCTTAACACATTCTTCTTATAGAGAACCATCAACTTTACATGGACCTATGCTGATATGCCAGGGCTAGACCCCAAGCTAGTTGTTCACTATCTCGCAGTTGATCCGAAAGTGAAACCAGTCAAGCAAAAGCTGAGAAAGATGCACCCACAGATAGCTCTCTTGGTAAAGGTGGAAATACAAAAGCTGTTAGATGCAAAGTTCATACGACCAATTGACTATTCAGATTGGGTCTTAAACATTGTACCTGTGTCTAAACCTAATGGGCGCATCCACATGTGTAATGACTTTAGAGATTTGAACAAAGCATGTCCTAAAGATGACTTTCCACTATCAAACATTGACATTATAGTAGACTTGACAGCAGGTCACGAGATGCTTTCTCTCATGGATGGATTCTCTGGCTACAATCAGATAAGGATAGTAGAGGAAGATCAACATAAAACAACCTTTAGTTGTCCTTGGGGTAACTATTATTGGTGTGTCATGCCTTTTGGTCTAAAGAATGCAGGGGCAACCTATCAGAGAGCAATGATAGTGATATTCCATGACCTCTTTCATCACATCATGGAGGACTATGTGGATGATATACTAGCTAAATCTTCTAGGGCAAATCACATACAGGTTCTAGGACAGATCTTTGACAGGCTCAAAAAATACCAAGTAAGACTTAATCTAAAGAAGTGTGTATTCGGTGTAGCATCAGGGAAGTTGTTGGGATACATAGTATCTCATAGAGGCATCGAAGTAGATCTAGCAAAAGTAAAAGCTATAGTGGAGATGCCTCCACCAAAGAACCTTAAAGCATTAAGGAGTCTTCAGGGAAGGTTGCAATCTATTAGGCGTTTCATCTCACAGCTAGCAGATAAATGTCAACCATTTCAACACTTGCTCCGAAAGGATGTCTCATTTCGATGGGACAACAAGTGTCAGGCAACATTTGATCAACTTAAAGAGTATCTAGCTACTCCTCCTGTATTGGTTCCACTAATTGCAAACAAACCTTTGATATTATACATCTCCACTACAAATTTGGCCCTAGGGGCCCTTCTAGCACAAAATGATGAAATAGGAAAAGAGCATGTAATTTATTACATTAGTAGAACCTTGGTGGGATATGAGCTCAATTATTCACCAATGGAAAGGGCTTGTTTAGCAGTAGTGTTCACCACCCAAAAGTTGTGGCATTACATGTTGAACCAACACACAAATCTGATAGCCAAATTTGATCCCTTGAAGTATCTACTAGCAAAAGCATCTCTCACAGGCAAACTAGCTAAATGGGTCATGATTCTTAGTGAGTTTGACATTGAGTACATGGATCATAAAGCAATCAAAGGACAAGCCCTTGCTGATCAACTAGCAGAAGCACCTATGAAAGATACACATCCTATGGTAGCAGACTTTCCTGATGAGAATCTCTTCACTCTGGCTAACTCAATAATGTGGAAGTTATATTTTGACAGTTCTTACACACAGCATGGATTAGGAGCTAGCATCTTATTTCTCACACCCCAAAATGACTATATTCCTAAGTCATATCAGCTTGCATTCCCTTGTACCAACAACATTGCCGAGTATGAAGCACTCCTTATAGGTCTCAATACAACAGTTCAATGGGACATCACAGAATTACAAGTATATGGAGACTCACAGCTAGTCATTCGCCAAGTCACGGATGAGTACCAAACAAAAGATGAAAAGTTGGTCCCCTACAAGCAACTAGTGGATGCTTACAAACCACACTTTTCTAGCATCACATTTGAGCAAATTCCAAGAGAACATAATAAAGCTGTGGATTCTATGGCTTCTGTAGGGTCACTAATTGACATGCCTGCAAATACACAGAAGTGTGAATTCTTGATCGAGCAATTGTTGATACCAGTCGTCGATGTTCTTGTTACTGAAATCATCTGCAAACTTGTTGGTCCCAATTCCCCATGGTACAAAGATATCTATGAATACCACAAGAACAAAACCTTTCCCCCCGACCTATCATCCACCCAACACAAAACCTTTATCTGTTGATCCTCTCGTTACATCATTCTGGGTGATACACTATATCATCGGAGTCTCGATGGTATCCTCTTACGATGTCTTAACGCGGAAGAAGCTGAAGCTACCTTACGAGACATACACGAAGGTGTCTGTGGTGCACATTCTACCGGTCCTAACCTTGCTAAGAAGATACTCAGAACAGGTTATTACTGGCCTACAATAGAGCAAGATGCTGCATAGTTTGCTAAGAAGTGTCTACAATACCAGCAGCATGGAGATCTGATTCACGCACCAGCTCATGAATTACAACCTATGACAACTCTGTGGCCTTTTTCTCAATGGGGTCTCGACCTCGTAGGACAAATCCACCCTTCCTCCTCCAATGGCCACAAGTTTATCATTACCGCCACTGAGTATTTCATGAAGTGGGTGGAAGCCATTCCCATGACCTATATCACTGGTAAGCAAATAGCCAAGTTTATCCTAAACTATCTCATATGCCGGTATGGTATTCCCCAAGCCATTGTCACTGATAATGGGAGACCATTCAAGAACCAAGATGTCTGTGCCTTATGCATACAATACAACATCCAACATCACTTTTCAACTCCCTATTACCCATAGAGTAATGGCCAAGCTGAGGCTTCCAATAAAACTATTCTCAAAATCCTCAAGAAAATAGTCAATGAAGCTGGTCGTGATTAGCACTTGCAACTCAATCCTACCCTATGGGCCTACCGCATTAGTATTAGAGAACCAACTGATGCCACACCATATGCCTTGGTCTTTGGCTTTGAAGCCATCCTACCTATAGAGGTCGAGATCCCATCCCTCAGAGTTTCCATGCAGGACTTGATTGACGGAGAGGAGTATCACACTTCTAGATTAGCTGAGCTAGAACTCTTAGATGAGAGGCGCCTTGCCGCACTTAATCATATCCATGTTTATCAAAACTACCTCTGGCGTAATTACAACAAAAAGATCAAAGAAAGACGGTTTCAAGTTGGTGATCTTGTACTAAAAGAAAATTAGAGAAATCAAGCAAATCAAGAGAAGAAGGGCAAGTTTGAGCCTAACTGGTTAGGTCCCTTTATTGTGACAGCAACATATGGATTAGGAGCTTATACTTTAGCTACACCTGATGGCATTCCTCTAGATGAGCCACTTAATAGTGTCCATCTCAAGAAGTTCTATGCCTGATCCTCAGAGCATTCCAAAAAAAAAAAAAACAAATAATACAAAAAAATCCAAAACAAATCCATCCTCTGGTGAAAACCCGGAAAACGGGCACCTTGGATAAGTACCACAGTGAAAACTTGGCAAATAGGTGCTATGTGTAGAGTCAACATCCATCGTCTATTGAGTCCTGTCCACTCCATGTCCAATGCACAAAGCACGCCTTTCCATCCATCCATAATAAAACCATTGACCTTGTTTGCATTTCCATCTCCCTATCTACTATAGCTTGGAAATTTGTCAATGTCCCTCGTCTTCATCCCACATCTTGACCTATGTCAACAGTTTGCACTGTCTGGTCCTAGGTCACAACTTTCTAGGTCTTCTTCGGTAGTCACCCATACAGTTTCCTCTACCAGAATGGGGGCAACTCTTTCCTTAACTTAGGTCTAGGATTGGTTCCTTGTTCATGGTTTGCAACACGCTCTTCAATCTTTCTCCTTTCTGCAGATAACACCCTTTAACAGACGCATCACTCCTACGACAAGGATGTTATCTTCTCAACACTTTTCCCACATCATCACACTACCCAGAACTACATATTATCATCTTCTCAATCTTAAGGTACCTTGATCCCATGGATATGGGTATGTAGGCAGTTTGGAATATGAAGGAAGTATCCAATACTCAGGTACATAAGATCCCCTCCTTTCACCTTGACCCATTTCATCACTCTATCCAGAACTACATATTTATCACTTTCATCTTTCATCGTCGTGTGCCTTGATCCCGTGGATACAGGGTATGTAGGCAGTCTGGAATACGAAGGATGTATCCAGTACTTAGGCCCACATGATCCATCATTCTCCACCTGTCTCAATCCAGGTGCACTTCATCCTTCTAGTCTCCCATTTGCCAAAATCCATTCACCTCAACTTGACTAACTCAAGCATCAAGCTAGTGCATCTTTTTAAAGCAAATGTCCTTAACAAACCTGAAGCAAGGTAGCATTCTTCCAGAGTCATCTACTATCATAACTATTCTGATTGCCAACACCAGCTAAGTACCGCTTAACCAAAGCACCAGATCAACAAGCTTGTCTTCTATAGAATGTTCCATTGTCGAGACCAACACATGCATCTCTTGTGACATGTGGCATCTCCCACAGCAAGACATTGTCTTTTTAGGCAGATAGCCCCCTTTAACGGACACACCGCTCCTACGATAAGGCTATTATCTTTCCTATCCAATCTATCCTAAGCAACCTCTTTGGCAAGAGAATATGTTGGCTATATGTTTACTATGTAAGTCAGTTAATTTGTTTTTATGGTTTATCTTCTGCTCCTTTGTCCATTACCTATTCAAGGCTGCCTTGATTTATCTATAATCTTAGTATGTTACGATGTAGTATGGATTGGGGGCATAGTTATTGCTTTTGTATGCCGTGTTTGAGGAATGGTCTTTAGCATCTTTCTTAACATCATATTTATCTTGTGTGTGTTACGACCTAGCATCTTACATATTAATATTCTTCTTGCATTTACATGCATTGTAGTTTATTTTATGTTCAAGACTCTAGCATCTTCACATGTTCCAACAAGGTTATATTATGTCTAAGGGATCTAAGTTCAAACCGCTTGCTTGTACAGTCAATGTCCATGCACTCGGATATTACAGCACCTTGGTCTTTTATACCTTGGTGGCAAATTATCCACATGCTATATCAAAATAAGGATTGCTCTTTATATACAAATGTGAAACCATTGCAACAAGCTCATTCATCCATTCCCACAGCCTTTATATCATTTTCATTGCAGTAATCGATCAACAGTCTCTGTCTCCCATCTCCTCCTATTCTTCTCTCTGGTGCATATCTGCAAAACCCACATGTCAGATATCACTATTCATCACATCTATAGCATGATATATCTCTATCATCATACATCTATAAGCATCATATAAGCAACACATGTCATCACATGAATACATAATCATACATACATATCATCACATCCATGACATCCAAGAATGCATACACAAAAGCATGAACAATGGTGAGCCGAATAGATCATCATATATCTCATATAAAGGGCCATCATAATACAAAATGTCTGTGTCTACATCAATAATCCATATATATAGTACATCAAGGCTATCAAGAGCCCGTAAAATATACATCAGGATGCACGTAGGCATCTGTCCAAAATGATACAAATGGTACAAAATACAAGTGTCCATCGTGATACAAGTATGGTACAAATATGATACAATATACATGTACATGCCCTAATGGGTAGACCTACCCTCCTGCTATGGCCCCTGTCCTCCCCCTGGTGGTAAAAACAATCCTCTCACTAAGAACACTGACTGCCTTGTCCTCCGGGATCTAGATGCCCTTGACCTGCTCCTCTCTCTGTAACTTGGTGCCTGCTGAGCTGCTGGCACCGCACCCACATACAGTCCCCTATAATACTGTACCTCTCAGCCAGCTGATACTAGCTCACCCTGCACTCAGATGAGCTCGCTGTATAGGCTCCTCTAGTCTGCACCCAGTGCACAGCGTGCCTCGTCTCTCTCCTGCCTCACTCTAAAGAGTGTGGCCTCTGCTGTCAACCGCAGCTGCACCTCTATGTCTCTCTCCCTTGTAACCGATGCTAGCTGCTTAGCATTTGTTGTTGGTGTGGCTAGTGGCTACACCTGTACCTATGTCTGTGCCTGTAGCTAGGCCTGTAGCTATGCATATGCCTGTAGCTGGGCCTGTACCTGTGCTAGGGCTATCTCTACTACTGCTGCTGCCTGTCTCTGTGCCTGGGCTGTGGCCTCAGCCTGTCTCACCTCAGCCCATGCTGCATCCCTATCCCTCCTCAAGTGCATCATTTGGAGCTCTAATTGAGTCCTCTGGGCTATCTCCTCCTGTAGTAGTCACTCGGCTCTCTGCAAATCAGTCTCTACGACCGGGCCCACTACCTCCACCATCTCCACATCGGCCTATTGGCCGCTGCCCTCTCCACCTGCCTACTGACCGCTGCCCTCTCCACCTGCCTACTGCCTGGCTGCCTCAGCCTGTCATCTCATCCTAGCCTCCCCACCGAGGACTAGTACCTCTCCCACTGCCCCTGCTACACCTGGTGTAGTCAGTCTCAATGGTTTGTGTGTCTGCCAATACTGGTCATACTCTGGCAGCGTCCCTAGGTTTGCCAGCCCTGTGTCCCAATCCCATCTCACAGGGACAAGTCCTCGCACCTCTGCTAATGCTATAGCCACTGGGATCTCTACATCCCACTTTTCAACCTCTCTCTGTGTCCAGGCGTGTGTCGCCTCCCCCACTGGTAGTCCCTGCGGTAACCCAAACTGCCTGAGTACTTGCTCTGGCAAGTACCTCTCTATCGCATCTGTCCATCTCCCGAACAAATACCGCGCCTGTCTGCAGCACATGAGCTACTCGTGCTCATCCTCCCACTCCTCGCAAAGTAGCCAGGGCCTCCACAGAAACAGGTCCATCTCGTCGATCTGCTGCCTCTAGTGGCTAACAGACCCCATCCTCCAGTGTGTAATCACTCCATCATATAGGAATGCATAGGGCTCGCCTCTATCCCGATGGCACTGTGCCATGGGTTGGATCACTAGAATATGCTCCCACGCCCATACCTGTAACAAGGTCACCCCTGCTGAGAGGCTCCTGCCTCTCCTATACATGTAGTGGTGCATGTCGTGATACAACTGTCCTAGCACACATGGGCCCCACGCATACTGTCTGCCATGTGTGAACATCCCTGATAACACTGTACCCCATCCAACTGATAATGCTCTGGATCTCCTGTCGAGACATAGGAAGTTGCCAATCAGTGACGCCACTATCCATCTGATCCTGTCGCAGAGTCTCGGGACATCTGCCCATCGAATCTCCCTATCATCTATCCACAGGTCATCTGTGCAGAAGACCTCCACCAAGCCTGCCTCACCCCGTGCTGGGTCAAAGTCCACTATGTCTCCATCAATCCGAATCCTCAGGATGCGGTACACATCCTCCAATGTCACTGTGGCCTCCCCTGTCAGAAAGTGAAATGACGAGGTCTCACTATGGTATCGCTCTACAACTTCTATCACTAGGGTGAGATTCACCCTAATGTGTGTCAGGTGCGCAACGTGCCACAATCTGGTATGCTCTAGGAATGTGTCCTCCTCCTAGTTCAACTGTACAACCTCATGCACTATCGGGTGATGTCGCTCCCGCGACATCAGTGGTGGCATGATCCTCTGCATCCACAACAAATCACTTGTCAGTTCTTCATTACCAAATCCCTCAAATTCTATCTACACCTCTGCTATGCTATGCAAACCCCAACCATCCCTTTTCTCACCCCTTTTCTCACCCCCCTAATTCTACTTTTTCTTCTACTTAACCAAAAGTGCTTTGTTCTATACAAAAGTGCTATCCATCCCTGCCAAATGCGCCACACTGTCTATCCAGACGCGTTGCGTTTTCTCTACCAAATACGACTTGTTTACCACAAGCGCTAAACCTTACTACCAACCGCGCCTTTCTGCACTACCAGAAGTGACTCAATTTCCCCAACCACGCTATTTTACCCTACCCTTCACTATCTAGCCATAGGTGCTATGGCATACTGCCAAATGCATTGCAACATAATGCCAAACTCATTGCTACGCTAGCCAAAATACCAACTGCGCTGCGTTTTGGCCAAAAGCACTTTAACTGACTACCACTAGCGCTGTGGTACCCTACAGCGCTTTTGGCTTCCCTCTTCAACCCCCCTAGACCTAGCCCTAAAACTACCCTAAACGACAAAATACAATGGGGTTTTCGACCACTTACCGCTGCTGGCGCTCCTGCTGGTCTCCCGTACGTCTGCATGAGCTCCGCCTGATGCCTGTGCACTGGAATCGGCATCTCTCCTCGCTGTCAACTCCTTCCACTCAACTCTCTCCCACTAGTTTGGAGGCTCTAAATTTAGAAACTCCTAGGGTGCAAATGAGGATTGTGGTCCCCATGGGACCTATTTATAGCCTCCCTCCCTCATGTTTTCTTCTCTTCCCACCCCTTTCTGCTTTTCCTCCTACCTGGTCGCACACTCTTCTAGTCGAGCGTCAACACCATTCCTCTGTCGCTTCCCTGTCTTCCCGCTCGAGGGGGCATATGCTGGGGCATAAAAAATTGTATCACATCTTCGACAATTAATTTCTTTGACACAATGCTATTAACTGCATCGCATCAAAGAGGGGCAAAATGTAGACACCTTAAAATGACCACGCTATTGCACTACTTGCACTTCGTCATTTCTTCCTAATCACCTGCACTCAACATTAATTAAATAAATCTAATTATTTAATTAATTTAATCAAATTCTTCTAAATCATAAAATTGTGACATTAATAAAATAAATCTCTTTATTTAATTAATTAAATTAAATTCCTCTGTTATTCTTCCACAATTAAATAATTTTAATTATTTAATTAAATCATTATCTTCTTTCCAAATTTCAAGTCTTCCTTAATTAAATAATCCAATTATTTAATTAATTCATCACAAATTCTATCTTATCCAAACAATTAAATAATTCCTAATTATTTAATTAAATCAAATTCATTCTACCAAATTTAAATAAATCAAATCAAATTTATTTAAATTCTCTCATTCTCCAAAAATAAGATAAATCAAATATTTTATTTATTCTTCCAAAATCATGCACAATTAAATAAATTTATTTATTTAATTTGCTTTCAAATCTTCTAAATTAAATAATTCCAATTATTTAATTATTTCTTCCAAAATATCTTCTCTAAATTTAAATAAATCAATTATTTATTTAAATTGCTTTTTCTTCTAAATTTGAGTTATCTCTAAAATAACTCATGCTTTCTATATTTAATAAAAGCAAAATATCTTCTTATGCTCATGCAAATATCTTCTTCTTGTTTTAAATCACTTAACTAATTATTACATTCTGTTAATTGCTTTAACTCATTCTTCTATTTTTGATAACTCCTCTCATGCAAAACAAAGTAAGACACATGTCTTCTTCTCATTCGTTGCACGTTCCTCAACTGTTCTCCTCCATTGATTCTTTTGAATTATCTGGACCATTGATTGATCTTCATTGAAATCTATATAAACCTCCCTCATCTCCTTCATTGAGCCTTTCTCTTCGATCGTATTCTCAGGCATACTTAACAGAGCTTTGAGCATACAAAACGCGTCGATTGAGTAATCTTACGATCTCTTAACATTGATCTTTGAGCACTTTGAGCACAATACTTGCTTGTTGCAACTATGGTTTCACAACTTGATTGAGCAATCCACACTTCTCCAAAAGGGAACAATATAGGTTTTGGTAAGAGCTTTCATTTTTACTTTGGTTTGATGATAATGGCTTTTACTTAGATTGGTTCGCTTTATGTGATTGGTTTTTGGTTTTATTAGTTTAGATTTAATCAATTTTTCCTCATACACACCTATCACATTTTTGTTCACAGGTCTTGGCACCAATTCCCAAGTCTAATTTTTCTCTATCTAATTTAGTTCTTCTTCCATTGCTTAGATCCATCCTTCATCCCTGATAGCATCAGAAAATTTTTTAGGTTCTATCTTAGACAACAAAGAGAAGTTTACCTGTTCATTTGTACTTGCAAATATTCCTCTAGTCTTTACTCCTTTATTCTTGTCTCCAATTATCTGATCTTTTGAGTGATTCTTCTGAACATATTTGGCAAGAGTTTTGGTGACATGCTCTTGTGTATCTTCGTCTTCTTCTATGCGAGAAGGTTCATCTCAACAATAGTTTTTTTGCTCATACGTGATTGGATGTGTCTCTTCATCAGCCCTAACATTTGCACTATCAACTATCTTTCTCAATCTTTTATTATAGATCTTGTAAGCATTTCTTCTAGTTAAGTATCCAAGGAAAATTCCTTCATCAGATCTTGATTCAAACTTTCCCAAACCTTCTTCATCTCTTTTGATGTAGTATTTTCTTCCAAAAACTTTGAAATACTTGACAGAGGCTAGTCTCCCATTCCATAGTTCAAATGGTGTCTTGGTGTTGTTCACTCTTAGTTGTCCTCTATTGAGAATGTAGACAAAAATGTGGACTACATCTCTCCAATATGCATTAGGTAGCTTAGCTTCATTCAAAATTGTTATAGCCATCTCCTGGACTATTCTATTCTTCCTTTCCACAACTCCATTTTGTTGAGGAGTTCTTGCAATAGATAGGTGCCTTTTTATTCCATGTTCTTCACAATATTCCTTAAACTCATATGAAGTGAACTCACCACCTCTATTAGACCTTAAGCACTTGATTCTAGAATTTATTTCATTTTTAACTATGGATCTGAAAATCTTAAACCTACAAAAAGCTTTTGATTTCTCTTTCAAAAAAGTAACCCCTGTCATCCTAGAGTAACATAAAATATCTCACCTTGGAGACTCCTTGTTCTGGTAGGACCACATAGGTCAATATCAATTAGTTCCAAAGGTTCTATAGAATAATACTCCTTGATCTTAAATCTTATCCTTGTCTTCTTCCCAATCTGACACTCTTTACATAAGGTATTTGGAAGCTTGATAATCTTTGACATGTCTCTTACTGCTTGTATGGCGCTGATTTTAACAAGGTTATCAAATTTGTTGTGTCCCATCCTTTTGTGCCATAGCTAGAATTCATTTGTCTATCCTAGTAGACAACTCCTTTCATTGAAACTCTTTAGGTTTTACAAATTGTTTCCTATCCTAGAACCTTCTATCCCCACTTTGCTAGAATTTGCTCTTTTGATGCCACATGCTTGTCCATGAAATGTGAGGTTGTATCCTTTGCTACACATTTTACTTACACTGAGAAGGTTATGCTTGAGACCTTCTACATATAGAACATATTTTGTTTTAGATCTTCCATCAATACTTATGGTGCCCTTTCCATAGATCTTTATAGATGAATTGTCTCCAAACTTGACTACTTCGCTATTCCACTTAACAAGATGGATGAATTTGCTCTTATCACCTGTCATGTGGCTTGAACATCCACTATCTATTATCAAGAGATTTGTTTTCCCTTGAGCATTAAATGTTGTTTGGAAAATAACTGAACTCTCCGTGTCTTGCTCAGTAACATCAGATATTACCATGAATAGGGACTCTCCTCTTTTATCATCTAATGAATAGTGATCTACTTCTTATGAGGAGCTATAGTCTTCTATGGAAAGAAGGATCCTTTTGAAGTTGCTCCTTTTGAAACCCCTGCTTCTATTTTCATCTTCTCTAAAAGGACATTTAGAAGCATAATGACCAAGTTTTCCACAATTAAAACATTTGAAAGGTAACTTACCTTTATACTTTCTTGAACCCTTCTTTAGTTTTTTCACAAAGTTTGCTTATTCTTCCTCAAACTTGTTAATGCGGTTGTTAGACACAACAATAAGAAATAAAATTTCACAACCTTTATTTATCTTGAAAGATTAATAATCCCAAGTCTTTGTTGGTTAGGTCTTGACCATCTGACATTACTCAAAGTTTGATGTACAATGTTGTTTTCTAGTATGGGGCCTTACGTATGATTATTCAACGTTTTGCAATATGTCTTCAATTATCTAGTCATCTATACCTGTTTTGCATATATTCTCCATAATTCCATTAAATATTACCCTATCAAGTCATGATTTAAGAAAATATCTATAAACTTGACATTAACTCTTAGTAATTCACTTGAATATATCCTTTATTTAGACTAACTATAAAGATATCTCTAGGTTTGATTAGTTCTTCTAAAACTATCTCCAAATTGAATTGATCTTTGCTTTTGCATCTCAAATTCACTCAAAGATTGTGCCAGTAAGCATATATTTCACTATGATTTGCTATTATTTGCATGGATATTCACTATGATGTGTAATTCATTAAAATATGCTCTGGATATAAAATTTATTTATACTAATTTAGCATATTATCTTTGCATCTACTTATTATTTATCATTATTTGCAGTTATTTATGACTGTTATGAAATGAAATGTCAAAAGATAAGGTTTAGAGAATGTGAATCCTAAAATTTCTAAGCTTCAATCAATGGTCCACATATATACTTTGATACTTTCATGTAAAGCATAGGAACCAAACCATGTTTTTCCAAGAATATCCACAACTATGTATGGTTAGTACAAATCTTTAGAGGAAAAGATGATGAAAATATGCAATTAAAGCAAATGCACTTCAGTTTGAACACAACGATCCACCATTACACATCAGAAATCAACCAGAGACTACATAAGATTTACGATTAGGAATTAATCTATTGCTCCATTTTAATTCAGTGTGCTTTAGAATATGTACATATACATGTGATCTTGAGAAAGAATCTTGGGAAGCCACAAGTTGCAAAAATACAAACTTAGCACTTACAAGCTCAACAATTCAATCTCCCTTTGCAAATGAGGATCAATATCATTTTATAGAACAAGGATAAGATCAGTTATAATGATCCAATGGTTAAGATCCATCCAAAATAATCAATGGTTTATATTACTTTGACCAAGTCAACAACCAAAAGAGAGGCACATGTTGCCAGATGCCAACTAGTAATACAGAACAACTGGCAAGGAATATTCTTTAGCATATTCATAACAACATCCACTTGCATATCATATCTAGATATATTAGATCCCTTTGTGATGACAACCCCTGTATCCAACTTCTTATAGAAGTCATATGCAAGAACCACAATGTCTATCTGGGATTTGTCACCTACCTGGGCTTTTACTCTTGCATATTCCAATGCCTTCAATTTCTCATCAAGGGATATCACCTTAGCAACTCTGTTATCCATTCTCTCACTATATGTCCTTATTTTAACCTTTATCTCTGCTATTTCATCCATAGTATCCTCTAAAAAATGAAGCACATGATCTTGTAATGCTAGCTTAAATCTGTCCATGAATGTCTGTACAGACACCTATTCATTAGGTGTCCCTATCTCTACCATTGAATCACCAATCAGCTCCTCTAGAATTTTCAACTCATTCGACAATAGGTCATGGAACTTTATACTTATGTCACCTATCTTAGATATGCATGTTTTCAAAACATCTACCTCAAATTGTAGCTCTTGGATCCATGTGCTTACCTTAGGTAAGGTCTAGATGATCATAATCTTGTTCTTCACGAGATCTTGATCCTTCATCTTCTTTATCCCTTAGCCTATCCACGGCATAATCACTATGGACGAGCCTCTTCCATGATGAAGTCAAGGTAGGAGGGTCTGATGAGGGACTATCCAACCCTACAAGATTAATCAACTAACAACATAATCAATCAGAGATGCAATGGAAGTAAATAGTTAACAACATAAAGAAAGAGACATTCATAAGCACATGACACAAGATTTATCTTGGGAAAATCCTAAAAGGGAAAAAAACCTAGTCTTCAAAGCTCATTCCTCTTATATTATGATCTCAAAACACATTACATATGCCACTCAGGATTTTACAGATGCTAGGCCACAACCCAGGGTTGCAAAAGATTCATATAACAATACTCTTTCATGATTTACTCTTTCTATTTATCAATTCTCTATTCTACAACTTCTTCTAACTTCTTTGCTCTCTGCTTCACTTTTACTTCTTCTTTAGATCAAAACACTTAAGATCTTGCTTCATATCTTCACATACTTAATCATTTTTGTCATTGTTGTATTGCAACAAATCATTATCCTTCATTTATATCCTCCACAAGCCTTCAAATCATTATCAAGTTGGCCTAATTGCAACAACTAGTTATGAAACTTGTAGACACGGATAGGTCAGACCTAAACATAAGGTATTATTCCACTGATGCATAGAAATTTGTACGGATCCCCATGAAGGTTGGCTAGGTCATATACTTCCTTGAATAATGTTCCTTTAAGCTCCACAAGTCATAGAATTGCTCTGCAAGATGATTAGACTTCATTGAACACTATCGGCTTTGCTCTGTGAAAATAGGTAATCTTCTGATAGCGATATCTTTCCAGAAATGAACCCAAATGATCTGAATTTTTCATATATTGTAGATGATGATGTCTAGATGCTAAGTCTAGCTCCATAGCCTTTGATATGCAAATGCACTAAAATGCGGTAATCTCCAAGGTTGCTCTCTTGGTACTCTATAACTTACTGTTAACTGTTCCAACTGAATTGAATGCTTCCGTATACTCTTGCATTAGACCCTCATGGTTAATTGAAATGTGACCCTCTTCACTTTAGTTTGTATTATGTCAAAATCAATGTTGTTTCTTTGAATTGGTTTGGTGGTCTATTCACAGGTACTCACAACTACCTCAAGGTTGGTAGTCTTTTCAAGTCTACCCTGCAAAACTACCTCAAGTTCTTCTAGGTTCAACATTCTACTTGCAAGCCTTGTACAACCTCAATGATTGGCAATCTGAGCAAGTCTTCTCCGCAAGATACCTCAAGTTGTTCATGTTCTGGTGGTTTAGGTTCAGCGGTCTACTTAGAAGACTTGCACTGCCTCAATGATCGGTAGTCTGAACAAGTCTTCTCTGCAAGCTACCTCAAGTTCTTCATATTCTAGTGGTTTAGGTTCGGCGGTCTACTTGCAAACCTTGCATTGCCTAAATGGTTAGTGGTCTGAGCAAGTCTTCCCCACAAGCTGCCTCAAGATCAATGTCTACTTCAATTAATTAAGAGTCAATTAATACATACTTGCATTCTCCGGAACAATCATGTCACTTCCTTAACTCAGTCAATATACTTTCTGAATTTTCTCTACAACACTTTATGATACAATACACTTCAAAATTTTACAATTTCTATTCTACATATACTTCTCCTATACTTATGTTTGTTTCTTTATCCTTATTTCCTTTACTTCGATACACATCTTTCTTCTCTGGTAGAATATCTTGTCATTTCCTCTTTCTCTACAACATGAATCCCCTTTTCCTGCTCTTCTTCACACTTGTTCACACAAACTTCCTCTTGCACTATTTTCTCTTATGATTAGTCTATAACATAACTCTTCTTAAGATCAATGCTTCACCTTCTTCTAGTTTCTCTATTAAACTTGATGACTCAAAAGGTTCCTCTTCCTCTGCATAAAATACTTCTGTACTATTTATTGTTCCCTCATCATTAGCCACTCTGGTAACAGGTTCTTGTTGACATTTACTCCTTGCTTCTTTTCTCCTCCAAAATTGAAAATAGGTTCCTCTGAATGGTCTTCTATTGAATCCTCTTTCATCTCTTCTGTATCCTTTACTGTGATAAGAATTATGGCTCCTATCATCTCTCCCTCTGTGGTTTGAATTACTATTCTTGTTTGGCTTTGCATAAGGTCTTTTCCCTCTGCATCCTGATCCATCTCCTCTTTTCTCTCCAACATGTGAATACTTCCATATATAAAACCTTCTGAACATACATGTAACATGTTTCCATTTTGCCCCATCAATCCATCCATAATCCATTTGTATACAATTTTTCATAGGCTTTCTCCTCCTTATTTTTTTTTCTAACACATCTTTTCAGAATGATTCGTCAATCCATAGAACTTACAAGTGTACAAATCCCAACATAATTCCTTTTCATGTCCATGTCCATTACAATGAGAACAATACATACCTCTTCTTCCCTGATTTGATTTGTTTGAATTTGCAACAACATCCTTACCTTTGTCATATCCAAGGCCTTCACTTCTTGATCTCATTATTGGTTCAATAGGTTCTATAATTCCTTGTTGATGCTTTCCCAATCCTTGTCCTTCATATCCCATTCTCTACATGATTTTGAAACCAATACTATCACCAATAACTGCAGGTCCTATTACATTATCATCTCCAATTTCATCTTCTAAAGAAGTTTTTGTAGCATCACACAAATCATTAGTATCATAACAAACATCACAAAGTTCAAGCTTAGATCTTCGACTTTCATTCTCTTCTCTGCATGCTACAAGTGACTGCTCTAACTTATTTACTTGCTCCTTCAATCGTGATATTTCACTCTTCCAAATTTTCCTCTAGAGCTTTGTTTTTCTTTTCCACCTTCCCAAACAACTTGAATCCTTCTTCTAATTCTTCAAATCTCTTTTGAATATCCTCAAACAATTTCAGCTCTACTTCTAGTTCTTCATTTCTCCTTCTTACAATTTTTAGTTCTTCTTCAAGAGCATCATATTTGTCTTCTCCTAGTTCTTTTATCCTTTCCATCAACTCTAAATTACACCTCTTGATTTCGCACAATTCTTCTTCCAAAATATTCTTTTCACACATTAGGTTTTCATTCTGTTTCTTCATCCTTTTTCTAATCTTCCCCATTGAAACAAATTACGTAAACAACTTAATTTAAAAAGATTACCCAAATATTTCTTGCCTTGATCTTCTTCAGTGGTGACACTTGTTACTTCTATGGTTTCACACTTCTTTCAACACTATCTTCTTTCCCAACAAATTTGCAACTAGCCCAGCAGATTTGTAGCCAGCCTAATAGATTCACAACAAGCTCTAATACCACTTAATGTAGTCAAGGTAGGAGGTTCTGATGAGGGACTGTCCAACCTTGCAGCCTTAATCAACTAACAACATAATCAATCAAAGATGCAACAGAAGTAAATAGTTAACAATAGAAAGAACGAGACATTCATAAGAACATGACACAAGATTTATCCTAGGAAAACCCTAAAAGGGAAAAACCCAGCCTTCAAAGCTCATTCCTCTTATCTTATCATCTCAAAATACATTACATATGCCACTCTGGATTTTACATATGCTAGGCCACAACCCAGGATTACAAAAGATTCATATAACAATACTCTTTTCATGATTTCGTCTTTTTGTTTATCAATTGTCTATTCTACAACTTCTTCTCACTACTCTACTCTCTACTTCACTTCTGCTTCTTCTTTGGATTAAAAAACTTAAGATCTTGCTTCATATCTTCACATACTTAATCATTTTTGTCTCTACTATATTGTAACAAATCATTATCCTTAATTTATATCCTCCACAAGCCTTCAAACCATTATCAAGTTAGCCTAATTGCAACGACTAGTTATGAAACGTGTAGACAAGGATAGGTTGGACCTAAACATAAGGTATTGCTTCATTGATGCATAGAACTTCATATGGATCCCCATGAAGGTTGGAAAGGTCCTATACTTGAATAATTTTCATTTAAGCTTTGCAAGTCATAGAATTGCTTCACAAGATGATTAGACTTCATTTAACACTTTCAGCTCTGCTCTGTGAAAACAGGCAATAACTGGTAATCTTTTGATAGCAATATCTTTCTAGAAACAAACCCAAATGATCTAAATTTTAGATATATTGCAAATGATGATGTGTAGGTGCTAAGTCCAGCTCCATAGCCTCTAATATGCAAATGCAGTAAAATGAGGTAATCTCCAAGGTTGCTCTCTCGATACTCTACAACTTACTGTTAATTATTCCAACTGAATTGAATGCTTTTGGATGCTCCTGCATCAGTCAAGATGTTCCTTTTAGGGACTCTAGTCCTTCCTTCAAACCAACCAAAGTGTGCCAAGTGGACAAGGATGTCCTTACTATCTTTTCCCCTGCACTCATGAACTGTGTGAACCATTTGTTCATGACTTGGGATTGATGCTTTTGAGCATCCAGACCTATCATTTCTTCTTCACTGACCAAAGCCAAGGCAATATGCCTTTCTACTATCTATATTGCAGATGTTAACCCTATAGGCTTAAATAATCCCTTAATGAAAGTCTAAAGTTGAGCATTTTTCTCCTTCAACTCCTTATTTTTGGCCTTCACCCTCTTCATCCTAGCTGCTATAGCTTCGGTGCTCTAATTGAGCTCCTTAATGTCTTGATTAGCTGTTTAATGTTCTATGTCAATTGTAGTGAAATGGAATTATTTTGCACTTATTTGTCCTTTGCTCTTACCCACAAGGGGAACGACCAATTGTGTTGTTGTTTTCCTGGTTGTAGAATCTCTTTTCATGGTGGATATGGCCATAGCCTTGTGTTGGGTTTGACATTATCTAATGTAAACAATGACTTGAAATCAAAAGGGATTAATTCATGTATAGGAGGCTCTACCTCTTATGCTAGCCATGAAAACACATTTGATCTTAACCTGGTCTGGTCTGGCTTCTCAATGTCTTGATCATCATGTATTTCTATTTTTTATCTATATCTTGATTTCATGGGATTACCTTTGGATTCTCTGACTGTTGAATCATATCCTAATCACCACCTTTATTCCCATGAATCTCCTCCTGTGTAGATGGTGGTTAGTCCCCATGTGACATTCCAGATTGTGCATCTAGACCCATCTCACTGTTGGAGTCACCTTTAGGTTGTTGTCCTTTTGGGCCTTGCCCCTGGATGTCTTGATGAGGTATCTCCATGTTCTGCCTCTGATTTACCTCCTCATCAGTCTCTCTATCCATTTGAACCTATTGTCTGGATGTGGACTTACATTGTTCATGCCCCTCTTCATCCATCCAAACATCCTATTGTGTTTCCTCAATTTGGATATATATGTCCATTTGATGATCTCATCCATGCATTGGACTATCCTTAACAACTTATTCCTCATCTCCATCCCTAGGTTGATATGATAGGTATATTATCTTTGGACTGGTAATGGTATCTATAGGGACATCTAGATGTCCTAATGGAACCTCCACCTCAGGAGATTTAGGCTTCTCAACCTCTGTACCACCATGTCCTCTCTGAGTTCCATCTCCAGTTGTAGGCCCAGTATGCCTCAACAAGCTTTCTATAGGATGTGTCATGATGTCCATGGTAATCTCATCATCACTCAAATCAATTTTTTCACTCAAAGGTCAAGGATGATCAGCTTCCTTTTCCAGTGCCTCTATTCTTGCCTCCTTGGGTAATTCACTTTTAACCTTAATGATCTCTACTGCTGGCACATTGTGTTGCAATTCTTTGGCCACATGCCGTATAGGATCTAGATGCTCTCTACTCTAGATGCCAGCTGATTTGAATGTAGACCCTCTCATTACTGGGAGTTGATATCTCTTCTATTTAGGAATGCTTATTCCTTTTAGCATATCATCATGCCCCTTATCCACATCTATATCTGTATGCTCTTTCTCCTTTGTTTTTGCAACCTTGGATAAGGATATAGGAATGGCTGCCCGGGGCACATCCCTAGGGGGTGATGGCATGGTGGCAACAATGATATCCTCTATAGGAAATTCCTCTGTAGCCCCTGAAGATCCCAGTTGAGCCAACTTGGCCTCCATGAATTTCCTTTTACAGATAAGGAATTCATCAAAATTTGGCTCATCCCTCTCCTTCATTTTCCTCTTCTTGTCAAAGGTGATGGTAACTCCTTTATTTTTCAATTCATTATTTTCTTCTATTTACCCAATTCGTGGTTATCCCCATCACTTTGGCTATAACAACATCGACGGATGTTTCATCTTCCTTAGTCCAATCTAGGGAATCTAGTGGCTCATTATATATTTTCTTATCTTCATTTTTTGGATCTAAAGTATCCTCATCATCCACTTGACTTGGGGTGGCACCTCCAGATATCCAATAGTTCTCATTTGATTTAGGGTTAGTCTTTGATACCCCATTTTCCTTATTTCATATTCATCATCACAATCAGCCCAATAATCCTCCATGTGGGTGACATGCTTGTACTTCTTATTGATAAATCTCTCCAACCTACGATAAGGGTCATATTCTTTAACCAAGGGGAACAACTGTAAGTGGAACATTTGCAGATCAACCTCTGTCAGTTTCACATTGTCAATGGACCCACACATAAACCAATTTATGTCCAAAGGGAATTTTACATTTCCTCTACCCTCTTTTCTCTTGTATGCCTCAAAGGCTAGAATAATCTACCTGACTATCTCCACTAGGACCACCCTATCTGTAGCATACCTAGGTAGCATGAATGGGTTTCTAGTAAAACATTCCATCTTGATGTATGAATATGAGGGGAATTGGATGAACCAAGCACGATTTAGCTATATCTCCTTCCATGAGGTGGAATAAATGCATTATGAAGCAATCGTTGACTACCTCATAATGCTGAATGGATTACCTTCTCTCTAGTTGAGGATAGTGCTCCCATCAAGTTTTCTCATGTGGTAAATGACCTAATGTACCTACAGTCTACAATCCAACGAAGGTTTCCTTACATACACATGCATAAACCATATACAAGGTCATGCAAAAAATCATGTCCTTCTTCCTCCTCCATCAGACTAGTTTCTCATACATGGCATCACTAATATTTTTAGCCCACTGCACAGTTTGTTTCTTCTCTATCACCATACATATCAATCCATACATCCAAGATTTGAATTTTCCTAAATTAGCTTCCCCATGCATCTGGCTGAGAAGCACTATCATATATTGGATCTCCAGGGAAAAATCATATTTGTATAGATGCTTTGGAATTTTTGCTACAAATTTAGCTTTTATTTCTAGGTCTCTCCATCCTAAGAAGATAACCTTCTAGCAATTCATCCTATTTCCTTCAAACTCTACAGCAAGTGCCTTTAGATCAAGCACATATATGCTCCTAGGTATGGGTAAATTGAAGGCCTCTATAATGCCATCGACTGAGAGGTTGGCATATACCCTTCCTTGATGTTTGACCCTTCAACTGACCACATTATATTGCTCTGCGTACTCAATCACCAATTCTAAAGCCTCAATAGCATACGGGAATCTTTTCGCGTAAAACATCCCTATGGCTACTATATTCTTCAGAATGGGATGGTCTTCTCTACTCTAAAGCCTCATTTTGAAAGCATCCATATACCTATGGCCACAATGTGTATCCTTTGCAAATCCATACTTACTGGACACACTTTTGATCCTAGGAAACATATCATCCTTGAACCTTGCATCATGTTTATCTATGCGAGGTTGCATCTTGAAGTACAAATTTAGAATGTCCATGTCTTAAACTAGGGTTTAGGTCATGCTATTGTGTCAATACCTTCAAATTTCTACAAGTGGATAAACATAGCATTTCTAGGGTGATATGCATGTAAAACAAATTAACTGTGATTCATCTAATTTCAACATTCTAACCTTTTACCTGTGTAAAAATATGCAATATCACCATGAAAATGACAAGAAACGTTTTGTCATATATGTACTTGTTTTTGAAGACCTTAACCTGGATGCATAGAAGTATACAAAAAATGTAGTTTAGCAAACAACCCTCTGTGTAGTTCTATTCCTCGTCGCAACCTTGTCGTAACAACTTACAATTTCTTGAGCTCTCTATGTAAATTTTAGCTTTCAAATACAACAATGTGAAGAATGCAAGAGAAAGTACCTTTTTAAATTAATAAATCCTTTGATTGAGGGTTTATTAATTGCTCTAAGTGATTAGGTAAATTCCTCAAGTGCAAACGTAAGAGATTACTATAGGTGTCTATGAGCACACTTTTCAAATTTAAAAGCCAATGACTTCCCTAAACAACATTAAATGTGAAAAAAAGGTGCATCTAGCTATGAAAATGTATCTCTGATCAACATGTCCATATGATGTCAACAAGAGGGTTAGGTCAAGCATCATTGACTGAAAGAATGCCATTAGGTTTTAATTCTGATTAAAATATTCTAAGATACATGAAATATCCATATGACATGTGGCTTGAAATTACTAGTCGGGATCATGATATGGATCCGTGAGAAGACATCGATATTAGTAAGCAAAATATCCATGTCGTGAATATCTAGGTGACGTCACTATGTTTAAACCTCTATATTGGGGCAAGATGATGTGAAGTCATCAGGACATGGATGTTTGGGATAAGATATGGATCTTTCAAAAAGATATATCAATGCGGCTTAATATCCATATGACGTTGACTACTTGTTTTGGTTATTAGTATGAGCGAGGGTTGAATGACGCCATCAAGATTTGGATACTTCAAAAGCATGAGGATACAGACATTAAGGAAAGGCCAAAATATCCATGTGGATGACATCAGTAGACTCAAAGTATTACTTTGGGATGAAACTGGATGATGTTACCCAGATATGGATATTTCGGTATGGATATTAGTATGCAAAATATCCATATCAAAATATCTAGTATTAAATGTCTAGATTTGCGGATGTCTATGTTAGGTAAAATTTGATGAGTCATCTCTCAGATGTATACATTCATTAGGATATGGATATTTGGGCCTATCACTTGCACTCATAAATTTAACAATATCAATGGGATAAATGGTCAGCACTTAATCATTTTGAAGACTTTACTTCCTTCATTGTCTCCTACATTGGACAAAAGGGAAATGATGTCATCAAGACATGGTGGTCTAAGAATGATCAAGATATCACATTAGAGATATCTATATCCGTGTTGACCAAAATTTTGACTGCACACAACTTTCTTATTTTCCTGACTTTCATCATGATTCAAAAGGCAAAGTTTCTCTAAATTCAATTCTCTATCCAATAGAGACCTTTTCTAGGAGAATTGTTGAACTTGTCCTTCTTGACCCTAATCAGGACATTACTTTTACCAAACCACCCAAAGTAGGAAAACACACAAGTAGAAGCAAAGAGTTGGGTCCTTGTTTTGCTAAGGCAAAATGGGGCATGTTGTGAAACCTCACAACAACTTGCAACTAAAGAAAACAACTAAATTTCAACCTAATTTAGGGAGGAAAAACAAATTTAGACATAGAATTCTAGCTTTTTTTACTCATAGATGTTAGGATTAGTTCAAATGAGACCATGTTCATTAATGAAACTAGGTTATGACAAAGAATGCAAGTGTGTGCTTTGATTCATTTCCTTCCATTGGATAGGTTGAAAAGGGGAGTAATTAGCATTAAGATACATAGTTGGATTTAATCTTTTAAGCTAAACTTGGATAGAGCCTTGCTTCTAGTCAAGCATCCATAGCCCCAGCAAGGTTATCACCTATAATTCCCCTAGATAGAACCCCACTACCATTCAAGCGTCTATAGCCTCGGTAGGGTTATCTAGATGACCTTAAGAGAATACATTTACTTTCTCTTGATTTTTAATATTTCCTTTTTTATGTAAGATATATCATTTCAACTCATTATTTACATAGTAGTATGATCTGTTGCTAAGGCTAGGAATTATAGTGGTAACAAAGGCAAACCTTTAGATTTTTCACTTAATGTAGACACTAACATTTTCAACCAATCTTAGGAACCTTAAGATGTGTTTATTTGATGATTCCTTGGATGATCCTAGTTTTGATTGATGAACATAGTTTCACAGAATAAATAAGCATACCAAGAACTCCTAAGGCTACAACCTATATAAATATTTGGGCTCTTTCCTAGATTCTAGAAGTTTTGAAGCTTTCTAGAGTGGCAAATGCCCAGCAACATACCTAGCCAAAATAGGGACTCAACAAACAAGCAACCAACACAACCAAGAAAAAGCACACAAAACAACAAACCACCATACAAGCAACTATACATATATACAAACTTAGGACATCCCTAGACTAGCTTGAAAGTAATGTTTAAGGAATTGTCTATTAATAAGCAATGGAACATCCTCCCCCATTAAAGTTTTTAACCTGTAGGTACTATCCCCTAGTATTTCTACTATTTGAAAGGGGCCAGTCCATAGTTTATCAAATTTCCCATGGTTTTCTTTTTTCTCATGGGCCTTATCCCAAGATATTACCAGATCAGAGATCCAAAATGCTTTGATTTTAGCCCTCTTGTCAAACCAGTGTTTGACAATGTCCTGATGTTTAGAAAAGTGATCAATGGCTCAATCCTTCTTCTCCACTAAATGTAATAGTTGTAATAACCTGATTTCCATCTTATCCTCCAAAGCTAAATATTCTTGAGAGAATTGTAAGGTGGGGATTTTTAAATTGATGGGAAGGATATGATCCACTCTATAGACTAACTAGTATGGAGAATTCCCAAGGATTGCCTTAATTCTGGTTCTATCTACCCACAGGGAATATTTTAGCAAGGTGTTCCACTCCTTGGGATTCTTCTCTACTAATTTCTTAATGATGTTCAATAAAATTTTATTAGTCGATTCAGCCAAAACATTCCCCTGAGGATAATAAATTGATGAGAGTTTAAGTATTATGCCATGATCAAAAGCCCAACTAGAAAATTTTAATGATGCAAATGTAGAACCATTATCACATACTAAGGCATAATGAATTCCAAACTTGGTGATAATGTTGTCTTTAAGGAATTTGATCAAATCATCAGATGTACATGTCTTGCTGCTTACTACCTCCATCCACCTGGTGCAATAGTCAATAATAGTTAAAACAAACTTATATCTAGTAGAAGATGGAGGATTGATGGCTCCTATGAAATCCATCCCCCATTGTGCAAATAGACATATCTCCATCACTAGCTGCAAGGGTTGAGTTGCATATCTCTCTCTATTTGTAGTTGATTGGCACGTATGGAAAAATTTGATATGCTCAGCTATATCTTTGAAAATTCTAGGCCAATAATATCTAGTTCTAAGGATTGCATGGGTTGTAGCCAGATGGGACCCATGAGCAGGCCAAACTTGTCATGTAATTCACACAGGACCTTGGCTTCTTCTTGCTTATCTAAACACTTGAGTTTTATCCCCTCATGATTCTTTTTGAATAAAGCTCCACATTTTATCATATAATTCTAAGCTTTGATCCTCAAAGCTCTTCTTTGAGATGCTTGCAGGTTGGATGGACATCTTCCTATGATCAAGATGTGTCTTATGCTCAAGTACCAATCATCTTGCATATCAGAATCAACTATATATTGCTGACTAATCAAGTTAGGACTAGTTTCAACAATCATCTAGCTTAGTGCCTATCCTCTAACTAATTTCATGGGAGCATTTTCCATGTCATACTCTTGTAAAACTGTGATCCATTTAGCTCTTTTCTCCCCAGGTTCACTTTGCATCAACATCATCTTAACTGTTGAGTCTGACACTACAACAATCACTTTACTTCTCAGAATGTAATGCCTGAATTTCTTCACTGTCGTGACTAAAGCTAATGCTTTCCTTTCTACATCAAGGAACCTCAACTCAACATCTCAAAATGGGGTGCTCATGAATGCTATTGGTTTTTCTTCCTTAATCTCACTCTTTTGAGTTATAACAACAACACAAGTATGATCAGATGCAAAAGAATATATGTAGAAATCCTTATTATAGTCAGGACTAATTAACATAGGAGCATTTTCTATTTCTTTCTTGATATCCTTGAAGGTTTCTTTGGCTTCTGACATCCATTTGATTTTGGCATCCTTCTTCAACATGGCATTCAGAGGCCTAACTATCTCAGCAAAGCCTCTTATAAATTTCCTGACTAGATTTATCTTACCAAAATAAGACTTCAATTCTTTCTTGCTTGCTGGTAGTTGTAATTTCATGATGGAATCCACCCTATGAGGATCTATAGTTATTCTATTTTTTGATATTATATGTCCTAGTAATTTTCTTGTAGTTACTCCAAAGATGCATTTCTTTGGATTCAATGATATACCATATTGTTCACATTTTTCAATACCCTTCTCAGATCCTTGATATGATATCCTCTTTTCTTTGAAAATACTATTAGATCATCCATGTAAATGACAATACACTGACATACCAAACCTCTAAAAGCAATGTCCATGGCTCACTGGAAGGTGGCACCAGCATTAATAAGACTGAAAGGCATGCACCTGTAAGCAAATTTCCCCCAGTTGGTGGTGAAGGAAGTTTTTAGTTTGTCAATCCTATCAACTATGACTTGGTTATATTCTAAAAATCCATCTAGGAAAGACATCATTTGAGCTCTATTAACCATCTGGAGGACTTCATCCAGGGAAGGTAAAGGGTAATTATCCTTCTCAAATTGTCTATTTAGGTTCGTAAAATCTATGCATAAGCATATGTCTCCATTTTTCTTGCACATTGGAACCAAATTTGCTACCCAAGTGGAGTGTTTGACTGGAAATATAATTTGGGCAGCCAATAATTTTTTGACTTCCTCAAATATGAGGGGTTCCAATAATGCATTTACTAGCCTCTACTTCTATCTAAATGTCTTGGCATCAGGCTTTAATGGAATCATATGAGTTATGATAGAAGTATCATATGTTTTCAAATCATCATACATCCATGCAATTACATGAATGCAATCTATTAGAACCTAGATTATTCTTGCCTTCTCAGCTGGAGTACATACTTTACCAATCAGGACATTTCTTATATCTTCACCCTATCCTATATCTATGGGCTCATACTCACCTCCATTTGACTTAGGCAAATCCTTCTTCTTGATCATATTGTCTAGATCAAATGTTCTTTCTAGCTCTGTCATTCCTTTTGGAATCCTATTACTTTGTAAATCAATGATTTCTTCTTCATCCCAAATATAGTCTTTAAGATTGATTTCATCTACTAGCTGAGCTTCAAATACATCCCTATTGGCAATGAAATCTAGAATGTGTTGATCATCATCAAACACCTAAAAGTTTGTGACATTATCTAGGATTTATGGTATGGATACCAGCTCAATAGAGAATATCTTCATCCCTCATATGGATAAAGGTTCTAGTGTACTAGTGGCTTGTGCCATCTGAGCATCTTCCCAGTGATTGAATTCCCTCAAGACGTGGGTGATATTGACAGAGTCAAAGCTCTCTATTAGATCCCAGACCCTGTATCTGTAAATGAACAATCTCTTATAATTACAAGAGTATATGCTTTTTTCCTGCTTAACTACCAACTTAGAGTCTCCAAAAACATGAAGAATCCTCACCTTCTTAAATACAAACAACGAGCCATGAATTAAGTCTTCATACTCTGCCACATTATTAGTGCATGGAAACTTTTACCTGTATGCTACAAGGAATGATTTTCCTTGTGGGTTGATGAGATCAACTCCTACTCCAACTCCTTGCTTGGATTTGGATCCATCAAATCTTAGTGTCCAAGGTTTATCTTCAAGTGGACTTTTATCTAGACCTTTCTTTTTCTTAGCCCTGACACCACTTCCCTCAGCAATCCACTTTAGTTTGGAAGGTGCCATAGGACTAGATATCCTTTGTTTCTCAGGGATGAAAATATCATGATGCTCAGGTGTATGAATGTCTAATGGATAAGTGTTTGGACGTCTAACATATTTGGTAGCATTAATGTTTGGATAAAAATCTTAGTTAAATCACATCTTTCCTTATAAAACAAGAGTACAAAATTGGTAGTTGAGTCCTCTTTCATCTTGAAGTGACTTAGCTCAGTTTTGTCCTTGAATGTTATTGTGGAAGAGGGTTTGATCTAGTATACACAAACTAGCTTGCATCATTCACCTTTTTCCCCCTTAACATTTTAGTGAACTCATAGCATCGATAATTTACATCTTTCTAAGTGTTGAAATTAGATCTTCCATTAATTCATATCATACTTATCATTCTTCATTGAAAAATCTTGCATAAATTTGAAAAAAGTGAAAAAAATAGGCATTCTAGGCTTGCATAAAGGCATAGTTTTTTATTATTTTCATGGCATATCATTGAAACATTTGATTTTATGATTTTTACATCAGATTCAATCCATATTGTAGAAATTAGTCATTTCATGATATCATATCTTGCATTTGAAGATCTCATTTGCTAGGGTTTTGTAAAAAACTTGCATTTTTCCTATAACCTAGTCATTTGCAAGGCTAGGGTTTGTAGTCAAAATCTTATTTCAGATTTCACTGCTCTCATAAACGTTCATTGAAATCTAATTTTGAATTGTAGTGTTGCATCACTTGATATACTTGCTTTTAAATTTTTAATGTTTGCAATTACACATTGTGTATTTCAACAACCATAACTATCTTAATCTTATTGATCATATTACTGGTTAGTGCATTGAGTGTTATAGGACTTTGCATGAGTTGTATAACCCACTTCCCTAAAACAAACATCTTAGTAAGAAGAAGTTCTAGGCTAATGGGTTCTAATTCCATTGATAGCAATGTGTGCAAACATTAGAAAACCCATTACACAACTATTTTATGAAAGGCGAGTCAACACTTGTGCAAGATATCATAAATGACAATTCAGAAGAACAAATAATTCTTGATTTTGAAGATATGGGTAACACAATTATACATGTGCCTAATGAAAATATCAAGAAATTGGACAAACAACTAGCTGAATTTCAACAAATTGTAGAACAAGCACATCTGGATCAAGAAGTGGTACATATCATCAAGGATATAAGAGGATTCTTACAAGAAGAACAAGAAGGTGTTGACATGCTCTATGGATTAGCCCACATAGTGAATCATAACATTATGTCTATAGCTAGCCATGTGAATTTCATTGAAAATGTGTCACCACAGACATATATAACATCATAGGTATCGATACCCATACCAAATACTAGAGTATCCACTTTTACAACATCAATTCTCACCACTAATCCACAATGTTACCACTACTATGGGAACATCTACCCAAAACAATTACAAATTTGTTGCATTTAATTATAAAAATTTGGCACCTCTTGTATCCATACCTATGCATAATTATTCTCAACCAGACATCACTTCCACTTATTACCATCCACCTCTCAATTTCATAACTACAGCATCAAATATTTTTGTCTCAAATCCGCAAGCCACATCATCTAATGATGTTCTCCTAAATCATCTTTTGCGGAGTATGTCATCCTTACAATAAAAAGTGACAAACTTGACTAATTTTTCTTCTCAACCTACTTTACCAACATATCATGCTCATAGTACTTTATCTTATTCAATCCTAAGAGCTCAAATGATTGACAAATTTGAGATTCCTCACTTTGAAAAGTACGATGGTAAAGGTGATCCTAATACTCATGTGGTAGCATTCACAACAATGTGTAGTGATTTCTTCTTTGATAAGGCATTGTTAGCAAAACTCTTTCCTCAATCTCTCAAAGATACCACTTTGGAATGGTTTTGCTCTCTACCTCCTAATTCAATAAATTCCTTCTCATAGCTAGTTGATCAATTCTTGCAACACTTCCAAGAAAACATTGGACCTTCTATTACATTGATTGATTTGGTCCATTGTAAACAAGGTTTGAAAGAAAGATTAATGGAATTCATCAATCGATATCAAGGTCTTATTGCACAAATACAATATCTAATTAAAGATGAGGATATTCAAAAAGTATTTATTATGAATCTACAACCGAACATACGTGATAATATATTGTTGATGAAGTATAATTCTTTTCAACATTTATGCACAACTCTCCAAGATTACCAACTTTTAGCTAGTCAATATGAGAGTCATACCTCATCGGCTCTTGTTGGTTAATCTATAGTTAGATCATCTCAAAATTCATTTAAGAGGAATAACAAGAATTTCATCAAGATTAATGGGCAACATTTGAATGATTTTCAATCACAAGTGTCCACTATTCCAAAGCCTACTCAGACACCATTTCAATTTAGATAGGAACAAAGATAATTCACTCCATTCGATAATGACTCAAGTGGTTAACAACAATCTTTTAAAGCTTCCTCCTACTGATCCTTTCAACAGTAGTAATCCACAAGGACTTTCATTTAATGCTAATGCTTATTGTCACTATCACCACTCATTGGGACATGATATCGAAAGATGTATGTATCTGAAACATGAAATTCAAGACCTCATCGACTCTAATGTGATACAAGTTACTGGTGTGAATGACAATGGAATTAAGTCAGTAGCTCCTCCAAATTAAAACTTACAAATATTCATTGATCCTTTTCCTAAACATAGAGATAATAATATGGTGGAACACAATACAATAGAGCTTGAAGATGACTATCTTGACTATGATGAAATAGTTGGGATGATAGAAGTGGCTAAGGAAACAAGTGAAGTTCAACCTCACCCATGAGGAAAAGGTATCTACATAGAGGTTCCTCCTTTGTTATCCCTATATGGATCGAGAGATAGCCAAAATGCACAAGATACACAATTGGAACAACCTACATGTAATCACTTGAAGAAAGAGAAAGTGGTGATGATGAGAAGCATTCCATTTCTTTGAGGAAGGATCATTAATCAATCAAAGAAGAATAAGAAGGCAAAGAAAGGACAAGAGCAAGGCATGAACCACCTGTGGAGTAAGGTAATGATTCTCCTCCCCACAAGCATCACAAGATTTCAAACATTCAAGGTTTTGAGAAACAAGCACCACATGGCCATCTTGGAAATAAACATCAAACAAGTATGAGTTCTTCACACATCTTACCACACTTGATGGATGATCTCTCTAAAATGCTCTCAAGTTTGGCTTCCTCTTAGATAAATATATTTATATGTGTTGTGTTGTGTTCCCCTGTGTTGTGTTAATTGTTGTTTAGGTCTCCTTGGATGACCCTTAATACTATTGTAAGGTCAAGGATACAATGAGACCACCTCTGTTGTGACCATTCTTCTATTTGTTTCTCTATTCTTCTACTCTCCTCTATCTTATTGTAATTGTTGTGTGTGGTGCCTTGGGGGCATAACATTGTGGAGGATGTCTTGGGGGAATCTTCCCATGTTGTAAATCCAAGTCACTTTTGTCTCCTCTCTCATTTTTAGTGTTTCCATTCTTCAGTGACTCTACTAGTTAGTAGATGATGAAAACAAATAAATACTGATAAGGACTGTGCATTCCTTTAGCAAGAATAAAAATGGAACTAGTTCATATATATAAATGGGATTAATATATTACTAATGCTTGACTAGTAGAATCACTCCGTGTTGTCATTTGTATTGTGAAATTTGTTGTGACAAACCTTTGCAATACTCTAAATCTGCTTCTATGCACTTTGGATTGTTTTGAATCTCACCTTGTAGCTGCACTCAGTTTTGAGATACCCAAAGTATAGCCTCATGACTATACTCGGTTCTAAACCCGCAAGTGTAACATTGGTCTATTATGTGATTTGATATCTTTTAGGAATTGATTTGGTTGTTATCTTAGAGTAATATTCTTTAACCAATGCTTATATCTTGTTGATTATGTTAGCAAATAACCTTGATGTGTTTGTGGGAACATTCAGTGATCGTGGGACATGTCACTTTAGGGCATGGGCTTTGCAAAAGATCTTGTTCCCTTGTGTGTTTTCACTTTACCTTAAATGTTCTTGATACCAACAAGTGGGATTAACCACTCTAAGGTGGGGCATATATCATGGTAACTGCTTGATTATTTTAGACATTGATAAATCGTGTTTGCATACACTTCCTTTTCACTGTAAGGCATCTCTATGATGTAGGTGGGATTGTGTACTTTGATTTGTTACATATACCTCCTTTTCACTATAAGGCATCTCCATGATGCAGGTGGGGTTGTATACTTTAAGTACATGCTTCCTTTTCACTATAAGGCGTATACGGATGTGGGTGGGGTTCCATTTTAAAATCCCTTCTATGGAAGGCAAGATGGTGTAACTCTTGAGTTAGTTACACATCCTTTTAACAAAGTCCTCATCACGAGGTAGGGTTGGATCTTGAGTTATTCACCCTTAAGTATGTCTTTGGCAGTTTTGGTAGTGTAGCTCAACCATTAGGTGTGTTTGGTGTGTCTTAGATATTGGAGTGTAGCGATGAGCTCTCCCTATCACCTATGTTTGTTGTGTATAAGATGTATAGTGTGTCAAAAACATACTATATGGTGCTCATGTATTCTGTGTGTATTTCATGTGTTTTATGTGTCTTCCTTGTGTGTCTTGCGTGTTTTTGCATGGTCTAAAAATGTGTAGTGATGAGCTCCCCCCACATTGTGTGTTTTGTGTGTTTTTGTGTGGTCTAAAGACATGTAGTAATGAGCTCCCCCACACTGTGTGTTTCTCTTAATTAGGATTATATATATATATATATATATAATTGATTAATCATGTCTTCTCCATGTATTGTGTGCTTTCACTATCTTCTCTATGTATTGTGTGCTTCCTTACTATATTCATTGTGTCTTATGTGACTGTTAAGTGTTTTCTTATGTTTGCCTAAGCTTGGGGGCTAGAAATAGCCCTTCAAACTCAAGGTGTGTCTTCATTCTTGTGTTTGATGTGTTTGATATGCTTCAACCACACTTTAATACATGTACTAAATCATAAGATCATACACAAATTAAAGTGAGGGATACATTTTATGGAGTAAAAAGTGGACACATGCCTTTTTATCTCCTAGTTTAGGTCATAGGTCCCCGTGATTACACTATACAAGCTACATATTTTGTTGCAAGTATTGCCTAATCGGTGTTGTCATTGATGTCAACATATCTTTGTTGTCATTGGTATCAACTATATCCTATTTTTTTATTTATTTAGAAGCTTTATATGTTGAGGATATTGAGAAAATTAGCCCCTCTGGAAGAATCAGAAAGTAAACAGTGAATCACAGTGAAGACAGTGAGTTGCATACTGAAGAATAGCCTAGAAGATTGCTCTGCATTTCTTGCTGACTGAAGATCTTGGTCTACGGATTGGAAGTTATTTAAAGGCATGTCTGAAGATGCTAAATCCTAAGTTTGAGCCTCCGGTATGAAGATTTGAGTGAGTTATATTCACTAGAGTAAAACCTGCTTTTTCTGATTATTCACTAATGCCTCAGAGAAATTATTTTACTCCTCATTTATCCATGTTAAAGTGTTTTTCTTTGTGGTTCTAGAGGGGAAGTCTGGGATGATGATAAGTGCCTACAATTGTAATGGTTCATGTTTTGGTGGTCCGCAAGCTATCTTTCTTTTATGATAGTTGAAGATAGTGAAGTTCATGTGCTCTGGTGTGAAGAATCTCATGGATAAAGTGGTTTGCGTTTGTGTGGTTTTTCCTGGTGATTTCAACATGCTTGTGGATACCTCTTGATCATGTTCCTACCTTTACATTGATCCATGTTAAGGAATTGAGATTGTGTTTGAAGATTATTCCCAGATAACGTAGCATGTAACTAGTCTTAGTTGACTTGGTTAACTCTAGTGATTGCAGAGATTTCTTAAAGATTATAGAAGTGTATTGTGGCATGGAAGATCATTTTTGAGTCCTAGCTAAGGTGTGGCATGATCCATACACATCTATACTACATTTCCTTTGTGTAATTTTGAATTAAGTCAAGACCTATTTTGTAAATGTTTGTAATGCTGACCTTGGAGATTGTTCCAATGGATGATGATTGTAATGCTAACCTTGATGATCATTCCAAGGTTGATGAAGTATATAAATACTTGTAATTGAGTCATGGAAAAGAAGTCCTTGTGCAAAGATGGGAAGATAGGGAAAGAGGTGGAAAGGTAGAGCAGGGAAGAGGAACTATTGTACATCAATGTATTAATCTCAAACATGAAGAAGTGTTGATCTTGGCAGTGAGCTACCAGTAGGGTTTAACACCCCTCATTGTAATCTTTATAGGTTTAAGGTTGAGGTAGTGAGCCTGCTAGACCTAGCTGTACTTCATGGCAGTGAGACAACATGTTCTAGGCCCATGGAGTGACCAAGCATGAACATCATTTTTCAAAGATTACAATATATTTTGAGAGCTAGTCCTCTCCATGGTTTTTCCCCACCTTGGGGTTTTCCACATAAAAATATAGTGTCTCTTATGTTTAATGTTACATTTGTGTTTAAGTTTTTGATTTCATGCATTTATTGTTTAATCATAATAATTGTGGACAAGTGATTAATTTTTAAGTGTAGAAGTGGTTGAGTTTTTGGGACGACTGATTCACCCCCCTCTCAGTTGTCCAGCACATTTTAACAATTGGTATCAGAGCAAGGTTTCTCTAAAGAGAGTCTAACAACTCAAGGGAGATCCTAAATGGAGCCTCAAGCAAATTAGCTACATACTGACGCACCCGAATGCTCACCAAAAGATAAAAGCTGATTTGTCCAAGGAAGCATTTTATGAAGACAAGAGGGTCAATAATCTAAGGTGTTATGATTTAGAGGTATACACCAGCAATGAAGCTATGTTTCAAAGTGAGAACTATTGGGTTATTGATAGTAGTTGTTCAAATCAAATGATTGGTGACAAAATTAAGTTTGTAAGTCTGGAAAGATATGATGGAGGGCTAGTTAGGTTTGGAGATGACTGCACTGCTGAAATATGTGGAAAAGGATCAATCAATCTTGGCAATAGACAAATTACTGATGATGTTTTTTATGTTAAAAATCTAAAGCAAAGTCTCTTAAGGATTGGACAGTTATGCGAAAAGGGATTTAGTCTTGTATTTGAGAATGATACTTATGAAATCAAAGAGTATTCTAGAGCTACAATAGCCATTGGAAAAAGGATAGAAAAGAATCTTTATCATCTTAGAGAAGATGACATTCTTGGGCTCACAACTCAAACCAATGAAAGCTGGGTTTGGCATAGAAGACTGTGTTATGTAAATCTTGATGATTTAGTAAAGACAAGCTCAATTCAAATTGTAAAAGATTTGCTAGAAATTGATTGCTCAGATAACATCATTTGCAAGAATGTCAAGATAAAAGGGTGTCAAGAAGAGTACTACAAAAATCCTCCACTAAACGATTGGAATTGATCCATGTAAGCCTTTGTGGTCCTACAAGAATACGAAGCATTCATGATGACAAGTACTTTATGTTCTTCATTGTTGATTATTCTAGAATGACTTGGGTTAGATTTTTCAAAGATAAATCAGAAACTCTAGATGCACTTGAAGCTTTTAAAGTAATGGTTGAAAATGAGCTAAGCATGAAAATCAAGTGTTTGAGGATTGGTAATGAAGAAGAGTTTGCCTCCAACAATTTTAATATGTTTTGTGAAACCCATGGGATAGAGAAACAACTTTCTGTGAAGAATAAGATAATGGAAGAAGCAAGCAGGACTATCCAGGAAACTACAAAATTAATGATGGAAGAAGCAAATCTGTCAGAAGTATTTTGGAAGGAGGCAATTCAAACTACTGTCTACACACTGAATAGTGTTAAGATAAAAGCCAGAAATGAAAAGAATCCTTTTGAATTATGGTATGGAACAATACCCACTGTGAAGTACTTCAAAATCTTTGGAAGCAAGTGCTTTCTCAAGATAGAAAAGAATGATGGTAAGTATGAGGAGGGCATCTTTCTTGGATATTTATCTTGGAACAAAGCCTACCACTGCTACAACCAAAGATTGGGAAAGATTGTTGAAAGTACAAATGTCAAAATTAATGGAAACACACAAAGGTACTCTACCTCAACTAATGAGGAACTACAGAGTAAAACACAAGAAGGCCCCTAGACCATTAGTGATAAAACAAAATGTGATGTATGCATGATTGCCAATGTTGAACCTAAAGAAACTGATAGTGACAGTTAAATTGCTCCAAAAGACATTAAGAAATCTGAGGAAGGAAACTTGGACTCAAAAGGAAATATGGTAGAAGTAAATGGTTGCATCCAAGAGCTAAGTAAGGAAATCAAGGAACTCCAATAAAGCCTTAATAGGAAAAGCAAATAATTGAGTTTGGCAAATGAAGATAAAACAAGAATAGAGGATTATCTGAGCCAAGATGTGAAAAATAAATCGAAAGAATGTGAGAAATTGGTGGACAAATTTGTACTCTTGAAGTCTAATCTAGAGGCAGCTAACAGCTACAAAGAAAAATTCCAAACAAGCTCTACAAAACTTGATGGGTTGCTGGCCAGTCGAAAGTATCCAGATGATAAACAAGACTTGGGTTTTGAAAAGGGAAAGAGTTCAAATTCAGGGCAAGACAAATCTAAAGAAAGAAGAGGCAGAGACTATCCGGTAAAGAATCAAAGAAGAAAACCTAAAGGACCTTCGGTCAGGCAACCAAAGGCTCAAAGGAACCCATCTTTCAATGGATACTATTTTAAATACAATAAGTATGGTCATAAGGCTACTTAGTGTAGAAGAAAAATAAATTAAAATGTTCCATCTTTCTCTGGTTAATGTTTCAATTGCAAGAAAATTGGTCATAAAGCAAATGAGTGCAGAAGTGTGTCAAGAAACAATCAAATCAATCCTAGGAATGGTCAATTCTTCAATGGCAAGTGTTTCACATGCAATAGATTTTAACACATGACTAATCAATGCAGATCAAGGATGAATTCATTCAAAGGAAGAAATCAAGGACAAGGAAACATTGTATGTTTCAATTGCAACAAATTTGGACATGTTGCAAGATTCTGTAGAAGAAAGAATATGAAGAGAAATCACTATGTTGAAGAAAGAAAAATGGAGCAGAGGAATGATAAGGGAAAAGAAAATATTGATCTCGTAGAAATCAAGAATGAGATGAGCAAGTTTTGGATCAGGAAAGATGCAAACAAAGTCAAGAATAAATCCACACCATCATCTAGTGCAGATACTTCCTCTGAGAAGTAAACTGGGAGCTCTAGCTCAGGGGGAGAAGTGTCAAAAATCTAAATCCCCAGCTAGAAAGTTGGTACTAGAATCTAGCATAAAGATATACAGTTGAATTTGACAAGACAAATCCTATGAAAGAGAAATTGAAAGAGGATAAGCTAATGTGAAACATTGCAGATAAATTTCAATCGACTGCATCTACGAAGAAGGGTAGTTAGAAGAAACTTGATAAGGACAGGGAGTCATCTTTTGCTGATGTAAAGGAGGATGATGATAATTATGATGGTGATGCTATTATTTTCTCTAGAAAGAAGAAGGCCAAAGGTAAGAAGAATGCAGAAGATGGGGAAGGAGGTAAATCAGTTGACAATTCTACATCAGAGGAAAAACATGGCAATGAAGTGGATGATGTGATTCAATTTAGAGGGAAAAAGAAGGGGAAGAAAGGCAAAAAGGTAGAGAAGATAGTAGAAGGCAATGCCCATGTTGATGCAAATAATGATGTGTTCATGATTGATGAGGATCAAAAGCAAGAGGACCTGTAAATTAGCTGCATCTAAGAAGCGAAAACCCAAGAAGAAAAACCCAAGGAGGTTAAAGGAAAGGCTTCGGTCAAAAAGGAAAGGCAAGAAATGTTGGCAAGATTAAAAGAAGAGGAAGAGCAGTGTAAGAGGCCAAGCACATAAAAAAAAAGAGGGAAAGGCTTCAGAAGAAGGCAGAGGGTAAATTATTGGAAAGCAGAAGTAAGAAGTTCATAGGTTGGCTTTAATGAGAGAGCAGTTCCCTGCCTAAAGTTAAGGATTATCACCCCTCCTACTGTAAACTAAGATGCACAAGAGTGCATCAGTTTGGTGGTGCTTAGAGTCCCTTCTCCAGATCCATATTGATGTTTTTAGGGCTACTTCTTAGGGGGACTAGTCAGAGAGTTTAGAAGAGAGATTGGATCAGAGCAGCAGAGTGCAAGTATGTTCCCTTTGCCATTGATGTCAAAGGGGGAGAGAAATCATGTGAAAAACTCAGAGAGAAAGAGTGTAGATGTGTAAAGAGATAGGGGGAGAATCTTATCTTGATGGCTGTAGTTTTTCACATCATATGTTGCCATCAATGACAAAGGGGGAGATTGTTGCAAGTATGTGCCTAATCGATGTTGTCATTGGTGTCAACTGTATCCTATTTTTTAAATTTGTTTAGAAGCTTTATATGTTTAGGATATTGAGAAAATTAGCCCCTCCGAAAGAATAAAAAAGTAAACAGTGAATCACAGTGAAGACAATGAGTTGCAAACTGAAGAACAGTCCAGAAGATTGCTCTGCATTTATTGCTGACTGAAGATCTTGGTTTGTGGATTGGAAGTTATTTAGAGGCATGTCTGGAGATGCTAAATCCTGAGTTTGAGCCTTCGGTATGAAGATTTGAGTGAGTTACATTCACTAGAGTAAAACCTACTTTTTCTGATTATTCACTGATGCCTGAGAGAAAGTATTTTTCTCCACATTCCTTTGCGTTAAAGTGTTTTGCTCTACAATTATAGAGGGAATTCTAGGATGATGATAAGTGCCTACAATTGCAATGGTTCATGTTTTGGTGGTCCACAAGCTATCTTTCTTTTATGACAGTTGAAGACAGTGAAGTTCATGTGTTCCGGTGTGAACAATCTCATGGATAAAGTGGTTTGAGTTTGTGCGGTTGCTCCTGGTGATTTCAATGTTCTTGTGGATACCTCCTGATCATGTTCCTACCTTTACATTGGTCCACATTAAGAAATTTTGAGCGTGTTTAAAGATTATTCCCAGATAACATAACATGTAACCAGTCTTAGTCGACTTGGTTAACTCCAATGATTGCAGAGATTTCTTGAAGATTATAGAAGCGTATTGTGGCATGGAAGATTGTGTTTGAGTCCTAGCTAAGGCGTGGCATGATCCACACACATCTATACTACATTTCCTTTGTGTAATTTTAAATTAAGTCAAAACCTATTTTGTAAATGTTTGTAATGCCGACCTTAGAGATTGCTCCAATGGTTGATGATTATAATGTTGACCTTGATGATCATTCCAAGGTTGATGAAGTGTATAAATACTTGTAATTGAATCATGGAAAAGAGGTCCTTGTATGAAGATGGGAAGATAGGGAAAGAGGTGGAAAGGCAGATTAGGGCAGAGGAACTATTGTACTTCAATGTACTAATCTCAGACATGAAGAAGATGTTGATCTTGGTAGGTAGCCTGGCAGTGAGCCGCTAATAGGGTTTAACAACCCTCATTGTAATCTTTCTAGGTTTAGGGTTGAGGCAGTGAGCTTTCTAGACCTAGCTATACTTCATGGTAGTGAGCCAGCATGTTCTAGGCCCATGGAGTGACCAAGCCTAAACATCATATTTTGAGAGCTAATCCTCTCCACGGTTTTTCCCCACCTTGGGGTTTTCCACGTAAAAATTTGGTGTCTCTTGTGTTTAATGTTGCATCTGTGTTTAAGTTTATGATTTCATGCATTCATTGTTTAATCATAATAACTATGGATAAGTGATTAATGTTTAAGTGTAGAAGTGGTTGAGTTTTTGGGACAACTGATTCACCCTCCCTCTCAGTTGTCTGACACATTTCAACATATTCATCCTAATGTAAAATCCCCCAAAACCCATGTCAAATGGGAACTAGGGGCCCATTTAATGCCTTACCCTAGACTAAAATGGCACCTTGGGACTTGGGCACCCACGCCCAATTCCTCTCGGATTTGTCGGGATAGATTTCAAGGCATGTTGACATAGTACCTTTAAATGTGTCTCTCCTTGTTGGCTCTTTCAATTAAATTCACGAATGTTAGTGGGAAAGCATATATAAGTGTTTTTTGAATTCATTTGTAACCTAGAGATGGATATTGCAAATTTATGTTTTTGGAACAAAGAGCATTCAAGGTATTCATTGTTTTATTGTTTCAGATTTGTGTTTGTATTGTGTGTTTTGTTGCATATTTGGAATCATCATCCATCTCCTTATGAGTTGAAGGATCTTCATTCTCCTAAGGACTTCACCTCTAAGGTGACATAATTGTTGTTTGAATCATTTCATCATTTTCTTTATCTTTCGCCTCTGTCCTGCTAGGGCACACACTCTCTCTAACAATGGTGCTGGGAATATTGAATGTTATCTTAGGATTTGACTAAGGCAAATCCCTAAACACCACAATCTCCAAACTCCTTTTCTTCTTGTGTACAGGTTACAGGTGCAAAGTCTAAAAAAGTGAAGGTACATGAAGGGTGTGTAAGGGAAAGGGTTTCAAGATTCGAAAGCATTTTGTGGAAATTCCTTTATGGAAGACTTGGGTGCCCACTCTGGTGTCCTCCTACTGAAACAAACACTAAATCTAGCATCTAGACACTCTCTGCGACATTTGTCTAGTTTTAGGTTTTAGAAGATTCTGACTTTATGGACTTGGGTGCCTGCCCCAGAGTCCTTTAACTTTCTAGCTTCTGAAGCACAAGTTCTGATATCTCTCTGATCATCTTTATGCTTTTATATTTTGGGTTTCTGTTGTCATCTATCTGTTACAAGTTGATTATCTCATAACTAGGGTTTTACTCATACTTAACCTAGGGTTTGATAAAAAGATTGGTTAAATCACATCCTTTCATAGAAAACAAGAGCACAATATCAGTAGTTGAGTCCTCTTTCATCTTGAAGTGACTTAGCTTGTTTTTTTTCCTTGAATGTTATTGTGGAATAGGTTTTGATCTAGTATACACAAACTAGCTTGCATCATTCACCTTTTCCCCCCTTAACAGATATAAACTTTACCTCTAAATTTTTATAATTCTAGCTTGTTCAGTTTTTTAAGTGATGAAAACAAATTAACTATTTTTCTGAAAACTAGTGAAATTGCCATGAGAATAAGTATTTTGTTGTCTTATATAGTGTTTGTTTTGGGAACTAGGTTTCGTTAAAAAATTTATGTAAGGTGTGAAACCAAGTTAATTAAAATCTCACAAGAAATCATATGTACCCATTTTTATATTATTAGATATAAATTCATTAGTGACTATCTATATGTGCTACTATATTAAGAATTATGTTTTATTAAGGATTATATTGGCATTAGACAATTATATTGAAGAGGTCTTTTGTAGAAATAATTTATAGGTTTTATCAATATCTACACCCTCTTTCCAATGCATTTTAAAAAGTCAAAAAAATGTTATGTTTGGAGAAAGTTATGTCCTTTTTAGTGAAAATGTTTTTTGTGTAATTTAGGTAGAAATTGCTAGCATGAAAGTCATTTTTAATCTATGTGATCTCCCAACATGGTTTGATGAGTTTGTATTTCTTATTGAGTATGTTAAAATTATTATGTGGATACTAGTTTTGAGGGTGTGAGAATGATTTGGAACTTATTCCCTATGCTACCCATACACCTAAGTATAATGATCTTGTATTTGAGAGTTCTTTAGTGGAATTTTATATCATAGTTTTGATGCCATAGTTGGAATGTTTGACTTACATTGTTGATTAATTTGATTCCCAAACTTAGTTTGGGTGGATATCATCTCTTTATTGGGATAGTATTATAATTTTGAACAATGCTTTATTGACTATATGTGTAGGATGAGATTATCTTGTTTATACTCATGTAAATGCAACTTGGGTTGGTAATGTATTATCTCTTTGGGGAGTTGATTATATTTATGTGGAATCCTTTGTGTCATGGATGATTCTATTATTTGTGACATCTGTTGTTTCATGGTTGATTATATTTACATGTGGCATCCTTTATGTTATGGTTCTACTCACGAGAGTAGGGAGGTGGTCATATGAGTAAGTGGTTTATGGTAAGTTACTCTAGAGATTCTCAATACTTGATTATCCTAAGGCCTAGGATGGTTGATATCTTGTTTATATTAGAGGTAACAATATTAATGGAGTAGAAGAGGTTGGAGGTCCTCATCATAGGTGGATACATCATAGCATCATCTTATCTACTTTGGTCCCAACACATTAAGACATCATCCCCTTAAGAAAGTTGGCCAAGGAATTGAGCTTTCAATGGTAGAAGGTCCATAAATTATTTATGTATTCTTTTTTCCATCCATTACTAATAGCTATGAGATCTCTAATGATAAGACTTGTGACTTGTTTATTAGTGTGCATGATGTTCAACCTTGAGGGGTTAGGATAGGGTGCTATGTGGTGGTATAGTTAAACTTCTTATCTTATGTGAGGTAGTGGTACTTGGATACACTATAGAGTTGGGAGATACCCTCTTGATGGGTTCTAGTGACTAGGTGTGTGTTTCATGTTTATGGAGTCTTTGTGTGCATTTATTTTATATGAGTGTCATTATTGTTGTGATATTATAATATATGATGTGTTTGTACTCTATGTTTATCCTATATACTTAGTTTATATATTTCTGGCTTATGTATTTTAGTTGTGAATGTTTGGATTTTATGATTATTGTATCCTATTTATTTTGTGTGTGTTTACGTATTTGAATTATTGTTATATGTATGTTTGGATACTTGTGTTGTGCTGAGGTTAGGATGCATGTAGTCTTACCTTGGAATGTGTTCTTAGTAAGACATATGGCATCAGATGAAGAGAGATTTTTTATTATGAGACGCAAGCAACAATTCATATAGATGTTGTATATGGTCTTGGATGTTTTGTACTAGGTATTGGATGTTTTGTACTAAGTCAAGCCTTGTAGGGTTGAAAGGACTTGTGGTTTTTATTGATGGGAATATTTGGCTTGTTCATTTCCTTGCATTCATATTTATATTAGATGCTAGAAAGGATGCAATATGAGGTGTTGTGAAATCTTGGTTGTCTTGGAATGATTGTTTGGCATATTCATGTTATTAAGAATGTGCATTGTGAAATCTATTTCCATGTATTTGATATGTTTTGGATCTATGGTTTCATGTGTATGCTTAGTGTTGCTGAGAAAATGAAATAAATAAGATAATGTTATTAGTAATGTATTGTTCCACACATTTGGATTATGGATGGTGTTCCTTCACCTTAATTGATGGATGGGAGGAAAGAGACATCCTCATGGTGGTTTTAACCCTTCCCCAATCAACAAGAGCATTGGATCTTAGAGGATTAGCTTGAAAAGTTGATCTTGGAGTTCTTTGGAGATGTTCATGATGTACATTGTTTGTGACCACTTGTATATGTGTGGTTAGCTTCATGTCCTATTATATTTCTTATCATTGATGAGATTTGTATTTGACCCCTTGTATATCATGGTTATGTAATGATGTTATCACAATTGAATAGTTTTAGATATGTATTTGTGAGACTTATGCTATTGAGATGTACTTGTTGTTGTACTTTCTTATTGTATTTAATTAGTGGAAGTTACATATTATATGGATCTAATTGGATATCACTTGCATGTTTCTCACATTGTTGTAATATTGTATCATGGAATTTTATCTTGCACCCTTTTTGTTAAAATTGGGTTGTTTATTTTGGTTAATGCTTAAGGAATTTTGAGGTTGCATTTTAGAGGTTGCTACAAACATGTGAAGTAGTAAAAGTGAAAGAATAAAGGAAATAGAAAGAAAATAATGCTTGTGAAGGTATATAAAATGATAAGTAATAGTAAATAGATAAGACCAACTTAAAAAGTGAGTATAATCATCATCTTCCAATAGTTTTTCATTTTCCCAATCCCAAGGCGAGAATCTCTAGATTAGCCATGTGTGAAGGCACTTGGTAAGGCCCTAAATCTTCATTTAAAGTGGCCCCTTTAACAATTTGTGTTCTAATGTAATTATTTCTAATTAAGGTTTGGTAATGCATATTTGTTTTATGTTCTGTTCATTTCAATCAATATCTACTACTTGAGTAGGTACCTCTTGTGATTGTCACATTATCTAATTTTGGTTTAGCAATGTGCCCTAGATCTTTTCTTAATTTTAATGGGATAAGAGATTGAGAAATACTCAAATTTGGTTCAATTATTCCCATATTCTTTAACACAACATTATTTTATCATTGTCTTTCTTGATCTTGTTTCTCTTTGAAGACACTATATAAAGTATCCATTCATTCATATGGTGCTTCTTTTAGTTTTCAAATGATTTTTTCTATAGTAAAGTTAGCATTTTATTGAAGGAATTGATAGATACTTTGTGGAATTGTGATTATTTTCCTTTGTGAAAAAATTCTAGAGGCATTGATGTAATGTTGAAGGAATGACTTGATATTGTTTTATCCAAGGTCTACCAAGGAACATGCTAAACCTATCAAATGTTGGAATAATGTGGAATAAAATAAGTCAGTTCTTAAATCAATTTAAAAATCTAAGATAATGCATCCAATTATATTTTACATTTGACCATTGGAATATTTTATTGCAACTCTTGAATGAGTGTATGATTCTCTATGATGTGATAATTAAATGAAAAGTAATTTATGCATATATTGAATTGGTATGCTGGATCAACCATGATTCCATCAATGATATTGAATGGTTCCCTTTATGTCAAGTGGCCTCTAATAACAATGATTACGGATTTTATTATGTGAAAATATAATTCTTGGAGAAGAATTTGTATGAGAGTGATCATCAATAAATCTAGAACTAATAATAACCTACTGGAGATTTTGATATAGTCATGGTAGTAGGGTTCAACTAAGTATTATACAACCATGTATCCTCAACACAAATATACACAATCCATGCAAAGTGTTACTCAAAATTAACACAAGATTTTGGACTTGAATTGGATCTAGTAAATTTATATTCTATAATTAGAAGTATATCAATAGTTTTTGTTGCAATGGGCTCACAACATGAAAATACCTCATTGTTTATATTACAATACAATCCAAGTACTTTGCATGAGTGTGACTATAATCGTGGCTAACTTAGGTTGATATCATTCCTCTTGACCTACTTTGAGCCTACTTCATTGAGATTTATAAATGAACTAGAGCTCCTTTGATGTAGAAGGTTCTTGGTCAATTAGGATAAGAATTATGATTACAATCCAATGAGGTCTTAAATGTAAATTGACATTGAGCCAGTAAAGCCTCTCAAGTGATTATCCTTTGGTTCAAGGCCATAATCTTGGTGTATAATAGGTATGTGTCTTTAAGATAATTTGGCATGCTACCAAGTTGAATGGTCAAATAATATGAAATAAACATTTGGACATGTGTGTGGTTCTCTAATGATGTTCTAGATGAAACTTGCAAGTTGTTTTGAGACATTTGCATCATTGCATAGAAGATTTTGACTACTAGTCTATGCACTTATTAAAGACTATATCAATGAATTCCATTACATCTCACCAAAATGAATAAAACAAATGAAGGAACTAAATAAATAAATCAATTGAAAGGAAATATGTTCATTTGATGTAATATTTTTCGTAGTCTTGGGATTATCCTATATTAGACACCCTAGGTAATTGATTTATGGGCATAGTGCTCACAAATAAGGGTTGAGTCATAAAATCACTCTTTAGTCTCATAAACCAACTATATTGCACCCTCAATACTCAATTACACTTATAAAATAAACACCACATTAATCCTTTCACCTCTACTAGACACCATCTTGTACTCATGACTTGTTTTTCTTTACAAGTCATTAGTTTTCCACAGTCCATGATGCTGGATAAGAGTGCTTCTAGATTTAATTGTGTAACTTATTTTTACTCAATGTTTTGGATCACACTCAGTGATCCATCATCAGGAGAATGAGAGCAAGAGAGAAGTAAAAATGATAAATTGCAAACCAAAACAACATAAAAAGATGGAGGAAGTGAGGTAACATGGATTTCAAGAGATGTCTTGGGAAAGGAGACCGACTATCTAATCAGAAGAACCTAAGAAAAGACTAGATTAAGGAACAAGGAGGAATGCAAAAAGGCAAAAAAACACTATAAACATATTAACCTATACAAAATATAACCAAAGAGACAGGGATCAAAAAATACCAACAACCTACCATGAGGACATAGACCAAAAATAAATAAAAATAAAATAAATTAATGTCAAAAAACTTAATCTATAAATATAAATCATATATATCAAGGGGGTTTATGTATGTATGTGTGTATGTATATATATGTGTATGTATGTAATCCTACAATTTAAATAAAACAACAAAAAATATAAATAATAATGTATAAAACATTGGGAGAATAATATATAAAACAAAAGTAATATATAAGCAATGATCTATAAAAAATTAAAATAAAAACATTAATAAATAAAGATAAAAAAGTATGCAATTGGTTATCTATATATATAATTATACATATAAATATACATATACATATGTATATGTATATATATATGTGTATGTATATATATATGTATATGTATATGGTATGTATATATTATACATATACATATACATATACATATACATATACATATAAATATGTATATATATATATACACACACATACATATACATATACATATACACACACACAGATATATATATATATATATATATATACATATATATGTATACACATACACATACATACATACACACACACAGATATATATATATATATGAACAATGTATATAAGTATATATGAAGTAAAGGTGCATAAATTAAACTAAGACGATGAATGGAAAAAGCAAGGACCTCGAGACCAAAAAACAACAAAGGAGGAAGAAGGAGCAAAGGGTGAAAAAGTTCATGCGAGAAAGAGGAAATGAGGGAAAGGATGAGTTTGTGGGTGTGTGTACATTGTGTGAGCATGGAAGGACTAGCGAGGGCAAGCACAAAAACCTAAATTATACTAAGGGGTGAATATATATATATATATATATATATATATATATATATATATATATATATATATATATCTATATATATATATATATATATATATATATATATATATAAAGAGGTGAGAAATATATCATAAAACAATAATATGTATTGGGAAAAAAATATAAACAAGAGGAGTCAAAATAATAAATAAATATAAAAGAAATATGCCTAAAAAGTAAGAAGGGGGTCAATAAATAAGACAACAAAATAAATATTAATGTATCAAACATTAAAAAAATAAGAATGATATAAAACGATGATCTATAAAGATAAAACATTAATATTAAAAGAAGAAAAGGAATGCAAGTGAAGGGTTATATATATATATATATATATATATATATATATATATATATGATGAAGGGGGTAAATCATAAAACACACAACATAAATGGCACATAGAAAATAGTACTTTCTTTATTGATTTGGAATACTTATTACATTACAGAAGTTCAAATACAATCAGAGGAATCAACCCTCCATAGGCTGCAACATGTTACAGCTTTCCCTTCCAAGACTCTAGAATCATCTACCTTCTGTAACCCCAAATCAGCTAGGGTTTCTTGACTCTACACTTTCCCCCTTAACTCTACTACTGCCTAGGGTTCCCAAAAATGGTTATTAATAGTCTTTTTGGTGACCAACAACCTAATTTCAAAATTTGCATCTCCCTCCAAAAATAGGTCAACTGCCGGGAGCCATAACTTTTGATCTAGGTGTCCGATTGATGAACTATTTTTGCGTCGAAAAGCTTACAGAGCACTCTATGCACTAAGAACCAGCTTTACCATTTCCAGCCATTTTTCAGTCTCATATAGGGCCGTTTAGTGCCTCAAACCTGAGTTTGAATAATTTTTAGGCATTTTTCAGAAAATAGAAACTTAATTTTAATATCTTTCAGCTCACAAATGATCTTTACGTGATTTCTTTGCCAAAGGTCTTATTTTTCAGTTATGAAGCTTCCTGTAAATTTGTACTTCATTCCATGCCCAAATGCAAACTTTCTAAAAATAACAAGTTGCTATTTTTAGCAGTTTGGAAAAATTGAAAGTTCTACATCATTATTCAAGCGATTATGGAACCAGAACCAAAATTTTTGAAAAGAAATGGAAAGAACATCAACAATTTTGAAACACATCTTTTTTTTTTGGTGATGCAAGATTGCCCTTACACCACTGGATGCTCTTGCATCAGACACCTAGGGTAATTTGAGAAGTGACCCTGTCACATCTCAGGTGTTTGTGTGAGGAAAACCTAAATGGTCAACCTCTGCCTTAGACAACCAAGAAGAATCTTCAATAGGCCTTCCTTTCCATTTCACTAGGTATTCTTCATATTGCATGTTCTGAGTACTCCTTCCCACATGGATGTCCAAGATCTCTTCTATCTCCTCTGTTGAAGTAGATGCCAGAATACTCCACTATTCTTCTGTTGGTCCATCCTCTATTCCACCTTCATGATATTCTGATAAATTAGCAATGTTGAAAATAGGGGAAATGTTGATCACACTCGGTAGCTCTACCTCATATGCATTTCCTGAATCATGTTTCTTCAAAATTTTGCATGGTCCAAATTTCTTCATTTTCAGCTTATTGTATGTTCCAATTGGGAACATTTCTTTTCTCAAGTGAACCATGACTTCATCTCCTCCCTGGAACTGCTTATATCTCTTCTTCTAATCTGCCTTAGCCTTGTACTAAATATTCATCTTATTAATGTGCTTTCTCACCTCTTCATGCAAATTCTTCATATGTTCTACAAAGTCTTCAACCTCAGCACTTGTATTTTCTCCTTTGTCCATATTCCTTAACTCTAAAGCATTTCTTGGACTATTCCCATATATAATTTGGAATGGTGATTTACCAGTACTCTTATTGACAGAATTGTTGTAAGCAAATTTAGCCTGTGGTAAAATCAAATCCCATCTCTTGGGCTTATCTCCTACCAAGCATCATAGCAGGTTACCCAAACTCCTATTCACCACTTCGATCTGTCCATTAGTCTATGGATGGTGTGTAGAACTAAAATTCAAATCTATCTTCAACTTCTTCCATATTGTCCTCCAGAAATAACCAATAAACTTGGTATCTTGATCTAAAACTATGCTCTTTGGTAGACTGTGTAATCTCGCCACCTCCCTAAAAAATAACTCTGCAATATGAACATCATTAGTCTTCTTGCAAGGAATAAAATGTGCCATCTTTGAGAATGATGAGGGGCCTACCGACAAGAAAAGTGCTATTGGCTACTTTAGATTCTACTTCACCAATACGCTGATGACTTTTGTCTTCGGTGAGACTCTACACTATCGGCAACCATCATTTTGTTAATTCTAATACACGATCACTTTCTCTCTTCGATGTGACCCTTATCATCGGTGAACACTTACCAACTTAAGCTGATGCACCGATGGACCAACCACTCTTCGGCGTGACTTCAACCTTTGACAAACTTCCTTTTTGTGTCTCCGATACATTAGTCACTCTGATCACTCATTGGCCAAACGAATGCTATTGGATAAACCCTAAGATCTCTTGCCACTAGCTGATTTCTCTCGATGGATCTCTATTAGTATCAATTATCCCTTATCACCCCGATGTAACTACGACAAATTAACATTTTCCGTCATAGTTTCGGCAAGACATATGCCTATCGATGGAGCGAAAAATTATCAACCCAATACTCTAATAACATCCACTCTTTGCTATCGGCCACTCTTTGCTATCGGCTAGAGTCCTTTAGGTCACCAGAACTTGTCTCTTCGTTGGCCTGATCCAACGACACCACTAGTGGTTAGTGACTGTCTTTGGCCACGACTCTATGACATAATGATACGTCGATAGGGTTGTCCACTCTCAGATAGTCTGATCTACACTCTACGCCTAGCACATAGAGATGCTAGGGCATGCTACTGTGCACACTCCTCAGTCTAGAACATCTACCCTGCCAAACAGGTAAATGAAAGGAAAAATAAATAGAAATATGTACAGACCAATGCCATTCCACTAATTTCTTTGGAAATCCACTAGTGGAATGGTTATCAACTCATCTTCGACAATTTAGACTAAACTATTTTAATTGCAGAGAACAGAGAGCTATTATGAACAGTTAGGAAATATTTACGACATAGATCAAACATAGAAGATGATGGATAGAAGTTATTATTGCTCGGTTGATTTCTGAATCACAATCTTCGAATCTATAGAACCCCCCTCCCGGATGCTCCTCTGTGCTTTTATTAACTAGATTTGGAAGATCAACAGTTGCTCAACAGTTAGGGAAGGCCAACTGCCCTGAATCCCAACCAACTCCTGTTGACCTTTTCAGATACTATTAGATACAAAATGTGTCCATTATTTGCCAAATGGAATACAAAGACTTCTAGGTTTTTAGAAAACAAAACATGAACAAGTTGACATGGCCAAATAGGCCTTATTTCAACATAGTAGATTTTACTATGGTGCCCCTGCACCATACTCCCCAGAAGAAAAATGTCTCAAGTCCTCTTAGAGACCAATTCTTGTACATCTCCACCTTGCTTTAGAATGTCTTCCTCCAACATCCATGTAGCTTCTGAATTTGGAAGCCCTTTCCACTTAACCAAATGTTCAAAGTATGTTTTGTGCCTTGTCTCCCTGGCTTCTCTGCTTTCCAAAATGTACTCCATTTTTGGCAGCTCCCTAGAAGGTAAGTGCTTCAGCCAGTCTTCATTTTCCTGGACAGGGTCTTCAACATTCTCCCCTGTATTAGGACTTCTGTACAATGTCAAATAAGCAATGTTGAATATGGGTGAAAGGGAAATATCATTAGGAAGCTCAATCTTGTAAGCATTTGGACCATACTTCTCCAAAATCTGACAGGGTCCAATCTTCCTCATCATCAGTTTGCTGTGGCCTCCTTTTGGCAACCTATTTTTCTTTAGATGAATCATGACTAAGTCACCTACCTGATACTGCACATCCCTCCTCCTTTGATCCATTTGAGCTTTCATCTTCTGACTATTCTGGTGTAAAGTCTCTCTGACCTGTTGGTGTATTTCTTTCATGGCTTCTACAAATGCATCAGCATGACCACTCCTTTTATCCAACCCCTGGACATCTCTCAATTCAAAAATACCCCTAGGGTGACTGCCATATACAATTTCAAAGGGACTCAGACCTGTGCTCCTATTTGTCGAGTCATTATAAGCATATTTTACTTATGGGAGTATCACATTCCAACTACTGCCATGTTCTTTTGTTAAGCATCTAAGGAGATTTCCCAAAGATCTATTGACCACCTCGGTTTGCCCATCAATTTGAGGATGATAGGCTGAACTATAAGACAAATTTGTTCCCAATATTTTCCACAAAGTCCTCCAAAAATGTCCTACAAATTTGCTATCCCTATCAGACACAATGCTCAAGGGTAGCTCATGAATCCTGACAATTTCTTTAAAGAACAAACCTGCAATGTAGCTAGCATCATTAGTGGTCCTGCAAGGAATGAAATGAGCCATCTTGTTGAATCGGTCTACCACTACAAACACACTATCACAACCTACCCTTGTTTTGGGTATCCCCATCACAAAATCCATACTCAAACATTCCCAAGGCCTGTTGGGTATTGGCAAAGGTTGATACAATCCTGCATTGCTGGAGACTCCTTTTGCTCTTTGGCATACTATGCAACTTTCAACAAATTTTCTAATATCAGACTACATTCTTGGACAGAAATAAAATCTCCTTACCAGATCTAAAGTCTTATTCAACCCAAAATGTCCACCCAGTCTTCCACTATGTTTTTCCTTAACAATATTATCCCTCATTGAGCATTTAGGGATACACAACTGACATCCTTTGAACAATAGTCCATTCTGCAATGCAAAATCTGAAAACTCACTATGAAAAGTATTAGCAAATTCATTGCATACCTTGTAGATTTCTCTGAAATCCTAATCTTCTTCATACAATTCCTTGCGTGACTCAACACCCATGCTTTGCAACTGCACTTCTTGGATTGTCAACACCCTCCTGCTGAGAGTATCTGCAACCTTATTGGTTATCCCTTTCTTATGCTTGATGGTGAAGGTGTATGCTTGAAGACTTTCCATCCACTTCATGTGTCTATGGCTGAGCTTTTCCTGTCCATTCAAAAAATTGAGAGCATGATTGTCAGTGTACACGATGAATTCTTTGGGAAGCAAATAATGCCTCCACTTTTTTAGGGCTTGTACCAAGGCATATAATTCTAAATCATAAGAGGAGTACTTCCTCTTGGCTTCATTTAACTTTTCACTAAAGAAGGCCACTGGTCTCCCTTCTTAGCTCAACACTACTGCAATGGCCAGCCCACTTGCATCACATTCAATTGTGAAAACCTTATTGAAATTAGGTAATATTAAGACAGGGAATTTAGCAACTTTCTATTTTAGACTCTCAAAGCTCCTATCTGCTTCTCTCGTCCACACAAACTTCACCTTGCAACCACCCTTGATGGTTTCCAACATAGGTGCATAGATGTCAGTGTAGTTCTTGATGAATTTCCTATAGAATGTGGCCAAACCATGGAAACTCCTTACCTCCCCTGCTGTCTTAGGTGTGGGCCAATTCAGAATAGCCTCTACCTTTGAAGGATCCATCTTCAGATCACCTTTGGAAATGACAAAACCCAAGTAGATCAACTCTTGTTTCAAGAAATCACATTTGTCCAAGTTTATCAACAGCTTCTGGTCTTTCATCCTCTTCAAGACTATCTCTATATGTTTCAAATGCTCTTCTTTACTTTTACTGAATATCAAAATGTCATCTAGGTATACTACCACAAACTTACCTATGAAATATTGCAATACTTCATTCATTAGCCTCATGAAAGTGCTAGGAGCATTAGACAGACGAAAAGGCAATACAAGCCATTCATATAACCGTTCATTGGTTTTGAATGTTGTTTTCCATTCATCACCTTCTCTTATCCTTATCTGATGGTACCCACTCTTCAAGTCTATCTTAGAGAAATAGGTAGCACCCCCAAATAGTCCATTAGGTCTTCAATTCTAGGAATAGGAAACCTGTATCTGATGGTTATCCTATTTATTGCCCTAGAATCAGTACACAGTCTCCATTTCCCATCTTTCTTTGGTGCCAAAATAGTGGGGACTGCACATGGACTCAAACTCTTTCTTATTAACCCCTTGTCTAAAAGTTCTTGAACCTACCTGGCTATCTCCTCATTCTGCTGAGGGGTCATCTTATAGGCTACCTTATTGGGAAGTATAGCTCCTGGTATGAGATCAATTTGATGGTTGATATCTCTAATAGGTAGTAGTGAGTCTGGTATATCTGTTGCAATTACTTCCTTATAACTCTCAAGTAGTTCTCTGAACTCCCTAGGTCCTATCTCTCTCATATTTTCTCTTTTCTTCTCCTTAGGTTTCACAACCAGAGCAAAACCTACTCCACTTGATTCTTTTGGTGTTTTAAGGAATTCATTTTCTCCTACCAGCATTACACTAGTTCCTCCGGCTATGGATCCCCTTCTACTAATGACTATATCCTATAAGTTGCACCATCCTTTTGGAATGAGTAAGCATTCTTTTCCCCATCATGATAAGCCTTTCTATCAAATTGCCATGGTCTACCCAACAGAAGATGGCAAGCATCCATTGGAAGGATGTCACCAAATTTTGTCTCTATACCCCCAATATTGAATTCTACCCATGCTTGTTCATTGATGACTATATGTTGTCCCTTGTTTAACCAACTGACCCTATATGGATAGGTATGGGGTATCTTTTCTAATTTCAGTTTATCTACTGCTTCCAAAGATATAATATTGTCAATAGAACCAGAGTCAATGATAACTTTACAAACCTTACTTTGGATCTTGCAGTTGACTCTAAACAAAGCTCTTCTTTGTGATGGTTCAGTCTGCACTAGTTCTTTGAGCAACATCCTCTTGATCATCAGATTTTCTCCCATCTCTAATGTCAAATTCACTTCAGGAGATGTCACACTCCCTGCATCCTCTTGAGTCAATGTGGTTCTTCTCTCATTACCATGAGAAGTTGAGGCCTTCTCTGGACACTTATAAGCCAGGTGCCCTATCTGATTACAGTTATAACATCTCATATTGGAGAACTTGGATTCTCTACCTGATCCATTTGTCCCACCTCTTCCATTAGGCCTTCTTCCTCAGTAGTCTCCTATGCTACTTGAGTCCCCAACTTGCTCTCCTTGGCTAGACTCACCATTAGGCCTCTAGTTAGGACTTCTTCCTTCAAAACTGCCTCTGCCTCTAAAATTTTTTCCACCTCTTCCTCTACCTTGCTGCTCACCTTTCCTCTTCAACTTCTCTTCAGCTCTTAATGCTACTTGAAAGCATTTTTCCATGGTTTCAGGGGTCAATAAACTTATCTCATCTTTAATATTGAACCTCAGACCATTTAGATACCTTTCTACCTTAACTTTTTCATCCTCCATGTACCCACAATGAAGAGTGTATTTGTGAAACTCCTTAGTGTAAGTAGCCACATCCATATCTTTTTGCTTAAGGTTCTGCATTTTCCTGTAAATCTGCACCTCATAGTCAGATGGAAGGAACTGGGACTTGATCTTCTCTAGCATTCTGCTCCATGAAGAGATCATACTCTTCCCATTCTTTACCCACCTTGGGTATAATTCCACCATGTAAGGGCAACACCTTTGAGTTAGTTTTTGCAAACTTAACTCTCTTACTTTCAAGAACTTCTTTGTACTCAAAATAGTTGTTTAGAGCCTCAATCCACTCCATGACTTCATCAACATTCATCTTCCTACTAAACATGGTGATCTCCATCCGAGCCTTCGAAGAATCCTTGCCAATTGCCTTGATGGCTTAAAGGAAGTGCCTCTGATTAGCCGGTACCTCTACCTCTTCTTGTTCTTGTTCTTCTTCCTCTTTCTCTTCCTCTTCATCTGAACCTTCATCTATCCTTTTTCCTATCTTCAGTGCCTTCAATTCTTCTTGGAGTGCTTCCTTGACTCCAGTTTTGATCTTCTCTTCCATCTCCTTAAATTTCTTGACCACTTCGGTGGTCATCCCCTTTGGAGGCATATTGCTAGCCTCTCCTTTGCTCTCCTCTGTTGACATATACTAGATCAACAATAGAACCTTTTATGGCTCTGATACCAATATGATGAGGAGCCTATCGGTAAGAAAAGTGCTATTGGCTACTTTAGATTCTACTTCACTGATACGCCGATGACTTTTGTCCTCAATGAGGCTCTACACTATCGGCAACCATCATTTTGTTAATGCTGATACACAATCACTTTCTCTCTTCACTGTGACCCTTATCATCGGTGAACACTTACCAACTTAAGCTGATGCATCGATGGACCAACCACTCTTCAGCATGACTTCAACCTTCGGTGAACTTCCTTTTTGTGTCTCTGATACATTAGTCACTCCGATCACTCATCAGCCAGACGAATGCTATCGGCTAAACCTTAAGATCTCTTGCCACTAGCCGATTTCTCTCAATGGATCTCTGTCGGTATCAATTATCCCTTATCACCCCGATGTAACTACGAAAATTAGCATTTTCCTTCACGGTTTCGGCAAGACATATGCCTATTGGTGGAGCCAAAAATTATCAACCCGATACTCCGATAACATCCACTCTTTGCTATCAGCCAGAGTCCTTTAGGTTGCCGGCACTTGTCTCTTCATTAGCCTGATCCAATGACACCACTAGCGGATAGTGACCGTCTTTGGCCATGACTCTGTGACACAATGATATGTCAATAGGGTTGTCAACTCTCACATAGTCTGATCTACACTCTATGCCTAGCACATAGAGATGCTAGGGCATGCTACTGTGCACATTCCTTAGTCTGGAACATCTGCCCCGCCAAATAGGTAAATGAAAGGAAAAACAAATAGAAATATGTACAAATTGATGCCATTCCACTGGTTTCTTTAGAAATCCACCAATGGAATGGTTATCGACTCATCTTCGACAATTTAGACTAAACTATTTCAATTGCAAAGAATATAGAGCTATTATGAATAGTTAGGAAATATTTACGACACAGATCAAACACAGAAGATGATGGATAGAAGTTATTATTACTCAGTTGATTTCTGAATCACAATCTTTGAATCTACAGAACCTCCCTCTTGGTTGCTCCTCTGTGCTTTTATTAAGCCAGAGTTGGAAGATCAACGATTGCTCAACAGTTAGGGAAGGCCAACTGCCCTGAATCCCAACCGACTCCTATTGACCTTTTCAGATTCTATTAGCTACAAAATGTGTCCATTATTTTCCAAATGGAATAAAAAGACTTCTATGTTTTTAGAAAACAAAACAAGAACAAGATGACATGGCCAAATAGGCCTTATTTCAACATAGTAGATTTTACTATGGTGCCCCTGCACCGGAGAATCTGTCTACCACCACAAAAATGGAATCATGTCCTCTCTGTGTCCTTGGTAAACCAAGAACAAAATCCATACTAATATCATCCCATGGCTTCTCTGGTATAGGTAGTGGTTGATATAGCCCTATATTCTGACTTGCTCCTTTCGCTATTTGACATACTCTGCAACTCTACACAAATTTTCTCACATCCTGCTGCAACTGTGGCCAATAATAATTTTCACCAACAATAGCAATGGTCTTATCTCAACCAAAGTGTCCAGCCAATCCTCCACTATGATTCTCCTTAATTAGGTTATCTCTCATCGAATTCCTTGGAATGCACAACTGGCTTCCTCTAAACAACATGCCATCTTGGATTATGAAATCCAACCATTTTGTCCTACCCAAAGTAACAGGTTCCAAACAAGCTTTCTAGGCCTCTGCAAAATCTAGATCTTTAGGATACAAAATTTTGAGCTCATCGAACCCAACAACCTCTATCTTCATTTCTGTCAGCAAATTTTGCCTTCTGCTCAAGGCATCTATAACTCTGTTGGACTTCCCACTCCTGTCCTTCAAAATAAAAGTGTAACTTTGCAAAAACTCAACTCATTTTAAGTGCCCTTGATTCAACTTTCCTTGACTATTAAGATACTATAAAGCCTGATGTTCAGTATATAAAACAAACTCTTTTGGCAATAAATAATGTCTCCATTTCTTCAAATCCTGAACTATCGTATAAAATTCCTGATCATAAACAGAATAATTTTTCTTGGCATCATTAAGTTTCTCACTGAAATAGGCAATGGGCTTACCTTCTTGACTCAAAAAAGCTCCTATAGCACTACCACTTGCATCACAATCTACTTGAAATACCTTATTAAAATCTGGAAGTGCCAAAATAGGTTGCTCTATGACTTTCTGCTTCAATGTATCAAAGCTTTTGTCTGCTCCTTTAGTCCATTTAAACTCTTTTCTATCCCCTCTCATTGTCTCAGTTAGGGGTGCACAAATGCTACTAAAATTTTTGATAAACTTTCTGTAAAAACTTGCCAAACCATGAAAAGATCTTACCTCAGAAGCACTCCTCAGCGTAGGCCATTCAATGATAGCCCTTACTTTCTTTGGGTCCATCTTAAGACCTTCCTCTGAGACAACAAATCCCAGGTATACCAACTCCTTCTTTGCAAAACTACATTTCTTTAGATTAATCAACAACTTCTCCTCCTTCAAATTCTCTAGAACTCTTCTGATATGCATCAGATGCTCATCCCAAGTCTTAGTAAAAATCAAAATGTCATCCAAATAAACAATAACAAAGCTTCCCAAAAATTCCTTCAATACCTCATTCATGAGCTACATGAATGTGCTCGGTGTGTTGGTTAGCCCAAATGGCATGACTAACCACTCATACAAACCCTCCTTTGTCTTGAAGGCTGTCTTCCATTCATCTCCTTCTCTCATTCGGATCTGGCGATACCCACTCTTCAGGTCAATCTTCGTGAAGTACTTGGTTGCACTTAAACAATCCATTATGTCATCCATTCTGGGCAATGGAAATCTATACTTGATCGTGATCTTATTGATGGCTCGAGAGTCTATACACATTCTCCACTCTCCATCTTTCTTTGGTGCTAGTACTACAAGTACCACACACGGAGTTAGGCGCTATCTTATCAATCCCTTCCTCAACAACTCTTGAACTTGTTTGTTCAACTTTTCACTCTTGGTTGGAGTAATTCTATGGGCTGCCTTATTTGGCAAATTGGCTCCTGGTATCAAATCCATTTGATGACTTATCTTCCTCACTGGTGGTAAACCTTCTGGTGCATTATCTGAGATAATGTCCTAAAATTCTTCCAACATATCTGACACTTCTGCTGGTACATTTTCACATTTCTCTTGACTAATTTTAGGAATCAATGAAAAGCAATGACGCTCATGCTTCATACCCTCCAAAAATTTTCTACCATCTACCAAGCAAATTCTGGCAGTGCTACATACCTTTTCTTCCATCTCCTTCAAGGGTTTCAACTTATGATGACCTCCATCCTTTGTTAGGGAGTATGTGTTTGCAAGACCATCATGGACAGTGCTCCTATCATACTTCCATGGCCTTCCCAATAACATATGACATGCTTCCATCGGTATGATGCCACACAACACCTCATCATGGTAGTCACCAATCTTGAACTTCGCTAAACACTGCTCATTGACCAAAGCTCTATGGTCCTTCTGCAACCATGCAATCCAATATGGATGTGGATGCTTTCTTCTTGTCAACTTCAACTTGTCAACCATCTCCTCTGAAACAAGATTGTCAGTACTTCCACTGTCAATAATAATATCACAACACTTTCCTTCACATTTGCACCTTGTGTGGAATAAACTCTTCCTCTGATTGGGTTCTTTCTCCTCATTCAACAAAGTTCTCCTGACAACTAGGGTTTCTCCCCTTTCAGCATCTTCAGAATGCTTAGACTGTGCATCTTCATCTACATGTGCAACTTGCGCATTACCTTCAGGTCTTTTATTTATCCTTCTTTGATGTTGTGGACACTCGTATGCTCGATGCCCTTCTTCTCCATAGTGGAAACAGGTTCCTCTAAAACCTCCTCTTCTGAGTCCTTGCCCAAGTTGGCCTCTTCCTCTTCCTCTTTGTTCACCATTGTATTGGTCACGAGGGTGGTAGGCATTATCCCCTCTCTAATTTCAACTGGTGCTAGCATCTTCATTTTTCTTTAAATCTTCATTTGGGCCTCCATAGGGTCTTCCACTAGTCCTTCCACCTTGACTTCTTCCCCTTTACTTGCTGTCAAATCTTTTATTCAGCTTCTCTTCCACCTTCAGGGAAAACTAGTACGCATCTTCTATGGTGGTCATTTTGACTAGGCTCAACTCCTCTTGAATACTTGGCTTCAACCCATTAATGTAATGGGCTACCTTCTCCTTGTTGGGCTCTGCATGGCCTATCCTAATAGTATCTTATAAAACTTTCTGTATACTCAACAGGCTTGTTACCTTGCTTCAGTCCTTGTAGCTTCTTTAGCAACTCCATCTCATAGTCCACAGGAATGAACTACTTCTTTAGTTTCTCCACCATCTGATCCCATCTGGTGATTTTTCCTTTTCCTCTTCTATTCCTCTCTAATTGGACCTTGTTCCACCAAATACTGGCGTGGCCCTTCAACTTTGTTTTTGTAAACTTAACCCAATCTAGGTCCTCCACATCTTCATACTCGAAATACTCCTCCATGTCACTGATCCAATCAATAAGATGTTCTAGATTTAGATCTCCAGAATATGTAGAAACTTTGATCCTAGGCCTCTTTTCGATCTTTGAAATTGCCCTCAACAACCTAACTTCTGTAGGATCTCCTACAACTTCTTATTCTTCCTCATATAGCTCTTCTTTAGCTTCATCTTTGATTTCCTCTCTCCTTCTCGGCTCGAACCCTCTTCGCAGCTCCTCTTGCAATGCATCAATTTGTCATTGCAGGGTTCTAAAACCCTCTTTCATCAAAGCATTCCTCCCACCATGGTTTCTTCATGGAGGCATCTTGATCTCTGAAGCAAACCCACAATCTCAGGTCCTAGTGCAAACTACCTCATAGTCAGTGATTTGTCTACACACTCAGGAACCCTTGCTCTGATACCACTTGATGAAGGGAGTAAATCATAAAAAACACAACAAAAGAAATAGTACATATAAAATAGAACTTTTTTTATTGATTTAGACAACTTATTACATTATAGAAGCTCAAATACAATCAGAGGAATCAACCCTCTACAGGCTGCAACACATTACAACTTTCCCTTCCAAGACTCTAGAATCATCTGCCTTTTGTAACCCCAAATCAAATAAGGTTTTTGTTTTCCCACCTATTATTGACTCTACACTTTCCCCCTTAACTCTACTACTACCTAGGGTTCCCAAAAATGGTTATTAATAGCCTTTTTAATGACCAACAACCTAATTTTGAAATTTGCATCTCCCTCCAAAAATAGGTCAACTTCCGGGAGCCATAACTTTTGATCCTGGTGTCTGATTGACAAACCGTTTTATGCTTCAGAAAGCTTGCAGAGTACTCTACACGCTAAGAACCAACTTTGTCAGTTCTAGCCATTTTAAGGCCTGTACAGGGCCGTTTAGTGCCTCAAACCTGAGTTTGAATAATTTTTAGGCATTTTTTAAGAAATGGAAACTTTAATATTTTTCAACTCCCAAATGATCTTTGCGTGATTCCTTCGCCAAAGGTCTTATTTTTTAGTTATGAAACTTTCCGTAAATTTTCACTTCATTTAGTGCCCAAATGCAAACTTTCTAAAAATAGTAGGTTGCTATTTTTAGCAGTTTAGAAAAACTAAAAGTTCTACATCATTATTCAAGCGATTATAGAACCAGAACCACAAATTTTGAAAAGAAATGGAAAGAACATCAACAATTTTGAAACACATCTTTTTTTTGGGTGATGTAAGATTACCCTTACATCACTGGATGCTCCTGCATCAATATATATATGCCAAAAAAATAAAAACATAAGCAAAAAATGAGAAAAAGAAATTACCTAATAAGAGTCACTAGTAGAAATATGGCAAATAAATGACCAAGTGACTAAAACTTTTAGTCACGTGGCCAAAATTTTAAGCACATGACTAAAATTTTTTGCAACACAGTTATAAATGACTAAATAAATGATTAATTTGGTCATCAATTGAAATGAATAAATAAATGACTAATTTAGTCACGGGATAAAAAAACAAAACTACAAATAAAATTGACTAAATAAAGGACTAAATAAATTCCTCTATTCTTTTTTCTTTCACTTTAGTTTTGGAGGGAATTAATGGAGGGATTGTGTGTTTATGAGTTTTAAACAAAAGGTGAAACCTGTGAAGAAGCAAAGATTGTGCATTTAGCATGAGAAGATTGTTCATGGCCACTGAGAATAGGGTATGTGGAGTAGTCGAATAGGAGAAGATTATTCATGGCCTCCAAGAATAGGGTATGAGTAGTCAAATAGGAGAAGATTGTTCATGGCCGCCAAGAATAGGGTATGAGTAGTCGAATAAGAAAAGATTGTTAATGGCCATAGTTCTTTGAGTTTGGAAATAGTTTTGAGATCATCATGTGACTGAAGAAAGGAGGGAATTTTGAGATTTCCATTTATAGATGCAAGATATCAAAGGAGCAGATAGATGACAGATAACAAATGGTTTTATGAAGCAGAGGTAGGGTTTTCCACGTACCTCTATTATTCTCTTAGCCTACTCTAAAGTTTTGTATCTTTGAAAGCTTGGTGCTTTGTCATTAGTGATTGTTCTATCTCTTTCAATGACTATATGAAGAGTCTCATGGTTCTTTATTGATAAAGTTCTACTTTTTCCATTCATGATTTATACTTAGAATACCTTGGCATGAAAGAATTTGATGGTCTTCAACCTGTGACTTAGACACTGCTCCTATATGTGTGATTCAACCTTTAAAAGATGATTGTATTTTCAAAATGACTGTCACAAGACAAAGAATGAAAGCTTATTGTTGAGAATGCAAGACTATTCCATGATTTGTTTCACTCCTTAAATCTGCTCTTCACTATCTTTAGTGTCTCTTACTGCTATCTTGACAGTAACCTTTGTCATGAAAACCTTGTTCATTGCTTCATACATGAACTGATCTTTGTTGTCCTATCACGAACTTGCCTACAAATTCTTTAATACAAAGTGTAGACACCCTAAAATGACCAAGTCGCCGCACCACTTGCTTTTCGTAATCTGTCAAATCACCTGCATTTCACACATTAATTAAATAATCTAATTATCTAATTAATTTCACCAAATTCTTCTAAATTACAAAATTGTGACATTAATTAAATAAATCCTTGTTAATTAATTAATTAAATTAAATTCCTCTATTATTCTTCCATAATTAAATAATTTTAATTATTTAATTAGATCATTATCCTCCTTTCAAATTTCACATCCACATTAATTAAATAAACCTAATTATTTAATTAATTCAACAAATTCCCTCTTATCTACAATTAAATAATTCTTAAATTATTTAATTAAATCAAAATCATTCTTTCAAAATCATGCACAACAATTAAATAAATTTATTTATTTAATTTGTTTTCAAATCTTCTAAATTAAGTAATTCTAATTATTTAATTATTTCTTCCAATAATATCTTCTCTAAATTTAAATAAATCAATTATTTATTTAAATTGCTTTTTATTCTAAATTTGAGTTATCTCTAAATATAACTCAAGCTTTCTTGCACATGCAATTAAATATTCCTAATATTTAATAAAGCAAAATATCTTCTTATTCTCACGCAAATCTCTTCTTCTTGTTTTAAATCACTTAACTGATTGTTATATTCTTTTAATTGCTTTAACTCATTCTTCTATTCTTGATAACTCCTCTCATGCAAAAGAAAGCAAGACATGTCTTTTTCTTATTCGTTGCACGTTCCTCAATTGTTCTCCTTAGTTGATTCTTCTAAATTATCTGGACCATTGATCGATCATGTTTGAAATCTATATAAACCCCCCTCAAATCCTTCATTACCTCTCTCTTTGATCTTATTCTCGAGCATACTTAATAGCGCTTTGAGCATACATCGCATCGATTGAGCAACTTTACAATCTTTTGACATTGATCTTTGAGCACACTACTTGCTTGTTGCAACCATGGTTTCGCAGCAATATTGAACAATCCACATTCAATCCAAAGGGAACAATACAAATCTCGGTAAAAGCTTTCATGTTTTATTGATTATTATTAATGACTTTTATTTAGATTCATTCTCTTTATGTTATTGGGTTTTTGATTTGTTTAGTTTAATTAGTCAATTTTCCTCATACACATTCTGGCACACCTGGTGGGACCCACTAATCCCTCTTTTTCTTTGAGAAATTAATTTTTTTTAAAGTACAATACGGAATAGCACATCTTGACATAGAAAAGCACCTTTGGTAGAGCAGTACAGTGCTTTCGGGCCATCCCGCAGCGCCTTTGGTAGCACAAAATCACGCTTTTGGTAATACAGTGAAGCACACTTGAGAAAATAGCAAAGCACTTTTGGTATAGCAGTAAAGCGCTATTGGTATAATAGTAAAGCACTTTTGGTTAGGATAACAGGCTTGCAAACTTCAAAACCCCATAAGTTTCTCAAAATGTAACGAAATTCGATGCTTTTTTTTTTAAATTGCATAGAAAATCATAAGGAATCCATTGGTGATATTTAATCTCTTATATCTCATCATATTTGTTATCAATTTTATGGATTTTACTTTGGTTTTCTAGGGTTTCTCACTTATTGTTAGGGTTTTGACTTGATTTCTGACATCTTGTTCTTTTCTTTGAAACTAGTATCACTTGGTGTAGCATGTTATCACTTATTGACATCCTAGATCATCACTCAATCATTCAATCATCCTTTGATCTAACATTTTTTGATGAAATATAATTTTTTGCAGGCCTATTATTACACTGTGTGTTTGGTAGTACAGTAGCTCGCTTTTGGTAGCAAAGTAGCTCGCTTTTGGTCAAAGCAGCTCGCTTTTGGTATAATAGTACCATGCATTTGGTAGAATAGTACCGCACTCTTGGTAACATAGAGCTGCGCTTCTGGTAGCACAGTGGATCACTTCTGGTCTGCATCACCACGCGTTTGGAAACATAGTGCAATGCTATTGGTATCATAGTAAGTCACTTTCGGTAAGACAGTATAGTGCTTTTAGTCAAATTGATTTATTTTTGCTAACTTGTGAGTTTTTGTGGAACTAATTGACTTGTTGCAGCTTCTTATCACTCACACAGAGCAAATAGGTTTTTTTAATATGTTGATGCAGGATGAGCATTGAAGAAATCTTGATTTATCTCATCTAAGTCTTAGGAACATACTACTTTTCTTAAGGGACAATGGACATGTATGAGAAACACATCAATTTTCTAAAGGACAATGGACATGAATGCCAAACACTTCAATTTCATAAGGGACAATTGACAACTACAAATGTGTGTGTGCCTAATTTAGTTGCACCTTATTTTTCTTATAATGGGACAATTGAACCTTTGTTTGACGTGCTTGCTCTTACATTTCAGTATTTCCTTTAGAAGGGCCTGCTTTTGGATTACGTTTCATCTAAAAGGGACGGCCCTAAGCGGAGTTTTCCTTTAAACCGCTATATAAGAGGGATAAGGTGAAAGCCAAGTCCTAACCGACGTCAGCCTTACCTTGTGGTGCCAAACTGAAAAGAGGTGTACTAGCTCTTTGTGGAAATGATTTTCACATTGAGCAAAGTGTTTGATACTCTTAGTAGGATTGGTTAAAGCTTTTAGTATCTTTCACATTACTCGTAAGGCATTGGTCCCTCAAAGTTACTAAGAACCATTCTAGATAGAGACTATCTGATCTACCTCCAAACGTTGTGGTAATCATCAGTGCAAGGGGAATCAATTTAAGCCCTTAAGATACTCACCATTGGCTCCCTTGAGAAGAGATAGTATTCCCTTGGCCATAAATCTCTTGTGACCTACTTGAGCTTTCCAAGGGGAGGGTGACATATCCCTACCTATCGTCTCTCGCAATGATATAAAATATCTGACACCTTTATGGAATGATATTTTTATCGACGAAGTATTAAGCTGTGAGTTGATCTACTACAATGAAACCTTGTCTCTAGGGATAAAAAGTGCTTGTTATTGATTGCAATTGTCTTATACCTATGGAAACATTGGGCTTTTTTGTGAGCCTTGAACATACACTATCTGTTGTTTCAGTCCTTTTTTTTGACCACTTGTTTGTTGTGTTTTCTCTTGCCAAAGACAAATCCAATCAGAACCATAACCAAATCTATCAAAATTTGTCTTGTAGAAGCATCAAACACTACTTCAACACCTTTGGTATTACAACAGCTCGCCTTTGGTAGAACAGTAGAACGCCTTTGGTATAACTGTACCTTGCCTTTGGCAACCCTACTTTAGCACCCTTGGTATAACAGTAGCTCACTTTTGGTAACCGTAGCTCACCTTTGGTATAGCAGTACCTCACCTTTGGTAGCTCAGTCCATCACCTTTGGTATAACAGTAGCACACTTTTGGTTGCACAGTCTTGCACCTCTGGTCAAACAGTATAGCGCCTTTGGTCCAGTTACTTGTGCATTAGAGTTTGTCTTTTTCTCAAAACACCAAGCAGAATCCCAGCATTACCTTTTGTCCTAGTGTATTCCATGGTAACCACTAGGCTCTAGAAAACTATGAAGTCCAAGCAAGTTGTCCCTAGGAAGCACAAATCGCCTCCTCCCACACCGCAATCCAGCCGTCTCAACATTTCTCCCAAGGTTACTCCTAGAACACCTGTGGCAAAACCAATCAGCTCTCCGAACGTGCCGCACCTTGACCACCCTAGCACTCCTCATGAGGGTAGGGTCCCTTTGGTAAGTACACCTCACTATACCACCAGTATGCCTCAGGATTTTGTTCTACAAGGTTATACTATTGATCAAATACCATCTCAAGAAGAAGGGGTCCCTTTGGTAAGCATTCCTCACTATACTACCAACATGCGTCAGGATTTTGTGCCACAAGGCTATACTGTAGATCTAGCCCCATCTCAAGAAGAGCGACACTTTGAAATAGGTCAATCCTCTCAAGAAAATGAGCAAGATCTGGATGAATTTATGCAAGATCCTCGAGCTGTGGCCGCCCTTGACAAAATCCTTAGTGAGAACCAAGATCATTTCTTTCACTTGCTAGCAGAGTAAGGAGCCAAATTACCCAAAGATTTTGATCTATCCATGCTTAGCAAGCCTAACAACAACCAAGACACCATACAAGTGGTGCAAACCATGTCAACGGTGACCACGCCTTTACCCGAACAAGGCTCACAAGGGAAAACAATGGTACAATATAAGAATCCCCTTTTTCAAAACCCAATAGGAAAGAGGGCCATTTCACCACTTCTAACTCCTATGGAGATCTACAAAAACCAACAAGAAACTCTCCAACGTCAAGCCGAGTTAGCTAAGAAAGCCACCTTAGCTCGATCGAATATGCAACCACCTCCTAAAGTGTCCACACCAATCGCAAGTGGAATCTTGGTTATCCCATCACGAATAGGTTTCCCACCAAATTACAATCCAGGGAACAACTATGTAGCCATGCAACAAGGCTCTCAACACATACTACCTACCATATCATCAAACCTCCATGTCTCTCAACCAATTAGAGTCATGCAACCCCAACCACAACATTCTTCTACTCTCATCCTCAATCAACCCCAACCATCGCAAATCACGTCTACCTATGTCCCTCCTCCACAATGTTCATCCACACTAAATTTCTTTCACACATTGCCTTGCCACCCTCAACATCCCCAGCATCAAGTTTCCCAAAGCTATGTGCCACCATCGCAACCTAATCAAACACACTTTAGCTTTCCTCCACCCAATTCTTTTCTCCAACCATCACAAAGCCAACATTCTTACCTAGCGCCACCCCCACCTCCTCGTCATCAAAGTATCCAACTCCAACCCAATCTCAAACCAACGTACAATGCATACGACCCCAACCAATCTTATGACCCTTATAACATCAATGTTCATGGCTTACACTACAATCTTCCATATGGGCATCAACAACCACTTCTTGGACAATAGGAAATACTTCCAACTCCTCCCACAATGATGGAGCTAATAATTATGGAAGTGCAACAACAGCTATCTGATCTTACATTTGGCCACACCAAGAAGACCTTCACTTTAGAAGAAGTGTGTCCTTATCCTTTTGATCGGTCATTACCAATGATCCCTTTTCCTCAAAATTTCACTATTCCCAAGTTTGATAAATACCAAGGAAAAGGTGACCCAAAAAACCATCTCAGGGAATTCTATCTTGCTTGCTTCGAGGTCTCACATAATGACACATATCTTATGCATCTCTTTCCTCGTAGTCTTGGAGGTCAAGCTATAGAATGGTTCTCACACTTACCCATGGGAATCAAGTCTTTTAACGAGCTAGCAGAGAAATTTGCCACCCATTTTTCTTACAACACAGAGCATGAGATTTCCATGACCGATCTATGCAACAATAAACAGAAAAATGATGAAACTTTCATTTCTTTCCTTCAATGATGGAGACAAATGGCTAGCAAATTCCCTTTCAAGATTCCTAAGAAACAGCTTGTTAGCATATTTGTGCAAAACCTCAACCAAGAGTTAGGTTTCCATTTGCAAATTCTTAGTGCTACAACCTTTGACAAAATCACATAGAAGGGTATCAACATTGAAAAGGCCCTCATTGCTAAGGGTGTAGTCAAAATCTTCAAAGAAATGAAAGACAACGCTCCTCATCAACAATCGAACGATAAACCTAAGTTTTGGAACAAGAACAAAAATGTGGTCAATGATGGGGTGGTCAATTCTAAACATGTCCAAACATTGCAAACACCACTGCAGCTCTCCAAACCAAGTCAAGCTCCACCTTAACAATAGCAACAATAGCGGAAACCATATCAAAATCAACAACAATGACAACAGGAGCGACCTCAATAAGATTACCCACCGCGACGTCAATTCACTCCCTTGGGAGTGCCTATAGAGTCAGTCTTACAACAGATCTTACAGAAAGGACTCATCACCTTACCAGATGCATCCCCATATGGTGAACCTGTTTACAAAACTGCGTGATATAGAGAAAATGAATACTGTGAATTCCATAGGAGCAAAGGGCATCAGACTGCATCTTGCATGAAGCTCAAGCACCTAATCCAAAACCTCATCAAAGGAAACCAAATCACTTTTGAGAATGAATCACTAGTTCAACACACAAACAAAGATCTTGATATGTACAAGGAACCATTCCCTCATCATGGTCCACCTCCTCCTCCTTAGGATAGAGGTAAAGGTATCAATCATGCTTCCACTTCCTTTGATTCCATTGTAGGTCATTTTGAAGAGAGTCGAGTGTCTATCCTCACAATAAAAGACAAATCTACGGATTGCACTGTTACTACTCGCCGTGGTCGTGTCACCATTTATGGTCCTACACCTAGTCTTCTAGCTCAATCTGATTATAATCTTGTCAAACATTTAGGGAAAATGCTAGCACAGATCTCTATTTTGGACCCTCTACGGTCATCACCTGCACATAGAGTAGTGCTAGAAAAAGCCCTCCAAGAGTCTTCAGTTCCTCACAACATAGCGGTTGCGGATTTCCAAGCTATGGTAGGTAACACTGCTTCACCCTACAATGTTGTCTTCTTGGAGAAAGATCTCTCATCCCATGATCCTTGTCACAATGATGCCCTTCATATTGAAGTTCTCATCCATAAGTGCAAAATCAAACACATACTCATAGATGGTGGTGCTGGTCTCAACATTTGTTCTTTAAAGTTACTTAAGCGATTGGGATACTTTGAGGATCAGGTCAATAATGATCAAAGTATTACAATCAAGGGATATGATGATGCAGAACACCGTTCAGAAGGTGTTATCCACTTGCCTATACAACTGGGCCCTGTCATGCTTGAAACCAGGTGTCAAGTCCTTGATATTGCACTGCCTTACAACATTATCCTAGGCCGCCCATGGATCCATGCAATGAAAGCTATTCCTTCCATGTACCATCAATCTCTAAAGTTCCCATACAATGGTATGGAGATCACTATCCTAGGAGACCCCAATCCTTTTGAATTCTGTCGTGTCTTGCAAGACAGTTATAAGAATTGCAACCAGGTGCCTAACAATGAAAAAGCCCTTGAATCCCCACTATATGTTGATCTTGAAACTCTTACGCAAACCTCTACAAGTAACCTAAATCATCTACCTAAGATCAAGGCTCACATCTATGATATAGGCTTTGGATCTTATGATATCTCAAAATCTTGTTGTGTAGGGCGAATGCCTTTATCTCCAAAATCTTACGGCTAACCACCCATTGCCAAAGTAACCAAAAAAGTAGCTATTCCTCCCCCAACATTCCTAACCCAATTCCAACATGGACGGTTATTGGAAGAGGAAACTATTGAGGATATTTCTTCTTGGCTCTATAAGGAGAAAGAACCAGTCACAATACCAGTCAAGCAATACGGAAATGGCTTAAGAACAGTAAAAAACATGGGCTATAAAGGCAAAGGTGGCTTTGGGAAACAGAATCAAGGAACTATGGAACCCATTGTTGTGACAAAGGAGCTAGACAAGAAGGGATTAGGATTTGGTAAGAAGGTACCACACGCCTCGGACATCGAGTATATCCTCGACGAGGTAGCTAAAACTTTTCCCGCTGATTCGACGTCTAATGAGGATATCATCGATGACTCTTCCCTCCATATGACCAACCTATTTGTAGAATCCTCCATTTTTATGCTCTCCTCTATATCCTTAACCTCCACCACTAACACCTAGAATGTAACACTTGTCTACCCTGAACTTATCGATTGGGACCAACAAGGGTCCCTCATAATAGATGTATTTTAGAATGACGAAGCTTTAGCTATGTTCATGGGACTTCGGGAAGGTATCCCTCTTAGCGATCATAAAGTGGGTTTTGTAATGGAATTAGAGCCAACAGCTTATTTTGGTGAGAATGCCAAATCCTCCAGTCGCAAAAGTAAAAATAAAGAAAGATCTCTAGGTGAAAACCACACTGTGGCACCTCCTGATCACAAAATAGTAAAAACAAAGGACGTATCCAAAGGTGAAAACCCAACTATGGCACCTGAGGATGGAGGATTTGACCTTCCCCTACCATCTAAATATCAAGAGAAGTCAGCTCTCCTAGTAGAAGATTCTACAGAGATAAACCTTGGCATAGAACAAAATCCAAAGACCACATTCCTAGCAGCATCATTATCAGAAATAGAGCACAGAAATCTTAACACATTCTTCTTACAGAGAACCATCAACTTTGTGTGGACCTATGCTGATATGCCAGGGTTAGACCCTAAGCTAGTTGTTCACTACCTCACTGTTGATCCAAAGGTTAAACCAGCCAAGCAAAAGCTGAGGAAGATGCACCCACAAATAGCTCTCTTAGTGAAAGTGGAAATATAGAAGTTGTTAGATGCAAAGTTCATACGACCTATTGACTATTCAGATTAGGTCTCAAACATTGTACCTATATCTAAACCCAATGGGCACATCCGCATGTGTAATGATTTCAGAGATCTTAATAAAGCATGTCCCAAAGATGACTTTCCACTACTGAACATTGACATTATAGTTGACTTGATAGTAGGTCACGAGATGCTTTCTCTCATGGACGGATTCTCTGGCTACAATTAGATAAGGATAGCAGGGGAAGATCAACATAAAACAACCTCTACTTGTCCGTGGGGTAACTATTGTTGGTGTGTCATGCCGTTTGGTCTAAAGAATGCGGGAGCAACCTATCAGAGAGCAATGACAGTGATATTCCATGACCTCTTTCATCACATTATGGAGGACTATGTGGATGACATACTAGCTAAATCTTCTAGGGCAGATCACATACAAGTGCTAGGACAGATCTTTGACAGGCTCGAGAAATATCAAGTGTGCCTCAATCCAAAGAAGTGTGTCTTCGGTGTAACATCAGGGAAGCTATTGGGATACATTGTATCTCATCGAGGTATCGAAGTAGATCCCGCAAAAGTAAAGGCTATAGTAGAGATGCCTCCACCAAAGAACCTTAAAGCATTAAGGAGCCTTTAAGGAAGGTTGCAATCCATTAGGTATTTTATCTCACAGTTAGTAGATAAATGTCAACCATTTCAACATTTGCTCTGAAAGGATGTCTCATTTCAATGGAATTATAAGTGTCAAGCAGCATTTGATCAGCTCAAAGAGTATCTAGCTACGCCTCCTGTATTGGTTCCACTAGTTGCTGATAAACCTTTGATATTATACATCTCAACTACAACTTCGGCCTTAGGGGCCTTGCTAGCACAACATGATGAAATAGGGAAAGAGCATGCAATTTACTATATCAGTAGAACCTTGGTGGGATATGAACTCAATTATTCACCGATGGAAAGAGCTTGTTTAGCAGTAATGTTTGCCTCCCAAAAATTACGGCATTACATGTTGAACCAACACACAATTCTTATAGATAAAATTGATCCCTTGAAGTATCTACTAGCAAAAGCAACTCTTACAGGTAGACTAGCTAAATGGGTCATGATCCTTAGTGAGTTTGACATTGAATATGTGGATCGTAAAGCAATCAAAGGACAAGCTCTAGCAGATCAACTAGCAGAAGCACCCATGCAAGATACACACCCTATGGTAGTAGACTTTTTGGATGAGAATCTCTTCACTCTTTCCAACTCAATAATGTGGATGTTATACTTTGATGGTTCCTACACACAACACGGATCAGGGGCCGGCATCTTGTTCATCACACCTTAAAATGACTACATTCCAAATTCATATCAGCTTGCATTCCCTTGCACCAACAACATAGCCGAGTATGAAGTACTCCTAATAGGTCTCAACATAGCAGTTCAATGGGACATCATAGAATTACAAGTATATGGAGACTCACAGTTAGTCATTTGCCAAGTCACAGATGAGTACCAAACAAAAGATGAAAAGTTGGTCCCCTACAAGCAACTAGTGGATGCCTACAAACCACATTTTTCTAGCATCATATTTGAGCAAATTCCAAGAGAGCATAATAAAGCTGTAGATTCTATGGCTTTTGTAGGGTTACTGATTGACATGCCGGATAATACACATAAATGTGAATTCTTGATTGAGCAATTGTTGATACCAACCATCGATGTTCCTGTTACTGAAATCATCTGCGAACTTGTTGGTCCCAATTCCCCATGGTACAAAGATATCTATGAATACCTCAAGATCAAAACCTTTCCTCCTAACCTATCATCCATGAAAACCTTTATCTGTCGATCCTATCGTTACATCATTCTGGGTGATACACTATATTGCCGGAGTCTCAATGGTATCCTCTTACAATGTCTTAACATGGAAGAAGCTGAAGCTACCTTACGAGACATACACGAAGGTGTCTGTGGTGCACATTCTACCGGTCCTAATCTTGCTAAGAAGATACTTAGAATAGGTTATTACTGGCCTACAATAGAGCAAGATGCTACACAGTTTGCTAAGAAGTGTCTACAATGCCAGCAACATAGAGATTTGATTCACGCACCAGCTCATGAATTACAACCTGTGACAACTCCATGGCCTTTTTCTCAATGGGGTCTCAACCTCATAGGACAAATCCACCCTTCCTCCTCCAATGGCCACAAGTTTATCATTACCGCCACTGAGTATTTCACGAAGTGGGTGGAAGCCATTCCTATGACCTATATCACTGGTAAGCAAATAGCCAAGTTTATTCTAAACTACCTCATATGCTGGTATGGTATTCCCCAAGCCATTGTCACTGATAATGGGAGACCATTCAAGAATCAAGATGTCCATGCCTTGTGCACATAATACAATATCCAACATCACTTTTCAACTCCCTACTATCCGCAGAGTAATGGCCAAGTGAAGGCTTCCAATAAACCATTCTCAAAATCCTCAGGAAAATAGTAAATGAAGCTGGTCGTGATTGGCACTTGCAACTCAATCCCGCCCTATGGGCCTATTGCACTAGTATCAGAACACTAACTGGTGCCACACCCTATACCTTGGTCTATGGCTCTGAAGCCATCCTACCTATAGAGGTCAAGATCCCATCCCTCAGAGTATCCATGCAGGACTTGATCGGCGGAGAGGAGTATTGCACTACCAAATTAGCTGAGCTTGAACTACTAGATGAAGGGCGCCATGCCGCACTTAACCATCTCCATGTCTATCAAAACTACCTCAGGCATAATTACAACAAAAAAATCAAAGAAAGATGGTTTCAAGTTGGTGATCTTGTACTGAAAGAGAATCAGAGAAATCAAGTAGATCATGAAAAGAAGGGCAAGTTTGAGCCTAATTGGTTAGGTCCCTTTATTGTGACAGTAGCATATGGATCAGGAGCTTATTCTTTAGCTACACCTGATGGCATTCCTCTAGATGAGCCAGTTAACAGTGTCCATCTTAAGAAGTTCTATGCCTGATCCTCAGAGTATTCTAAAAAAAAAAACACAAAATCCATAAAAAAAAATCCATCCTCTGGTGAAAACCTAGCAAACGGGTGCCTTGGATAAGTACCATAGTGAAAACCTGGCAAACAGGCGCTATGTGTAGAGTCAGCATCCATCGTTTATCAAGTCTTGTCCACTCCATGTCCAGTGTACAAAGCACACCTTTCCATCTATCCGTAATAAAACCATTGACTTTGTTTGCATTTCCATCTCCCTATCTAGTATAGCTTGGAAATTTGTCAATGTCCCTTGTCGTCATCCCACATCTTGGTCTGTGTCAATAGTTTGCACTGTCTGGTCCTAGGTCACAACTTTCTAGGTCTTCTTCATCAGTCATCCATACAAATTCCTCTGTCGGAATGGGGGCAACTCTTTCCTTAACTTAGGTCTAGGATTAGTTCCTTGTTCATGGTTCACAACACGCTCTTCAATCTTTTCTCTTTTCTGCCAATAGCATCCTTTCACAGACACATCGCTTCTATGATAAGGCTGTTATCTTCTCAACATTTTTCCCACATCATCACACCAACCAGAACTACATATCATCATTTTCTCAATCTTAAGGTACCTTGATCCCATGGATATGGGTATGTAGGCAGTCTGGATTACGAAGGAAGTATCCAGTACTCAGGTACATAAGATCCCCTCCTCTCCACCTTGATCCATCTCATCTCTCTACCCAGAACTACATATTTATCATTTTCATCTTTCATCGTAATGTGCCTTGATCCCATGGATACAGAGTATGTAGGTAGTCTGGAATACGAAGGATGTATCCAGTACTCAGGCACATACGATTCATCATTCTCCACCCACACCAATCCATTAGCACTGTCATCCTTCTAGTCTTCCATTTATCACAATCCATTCGCCTTGACTTGACTAACTCAAGCAGCAAGCTAGCGCATCCTTTCAAAGCAAAAGTCCTTAACAAACCTGAAGCAAAGCAGCTTCTTTCCAGAGTCATCTACTGTCCTGCATATCAATTTGCCAACACCAGCTAAATCCAGCTTAACCAAAGCACCAGATCAACAAGCTTGTCTTTTGCAAAGTATTCCATGATTGAGACCAACACACGCGTCTCCTACGACATGTGGCATTTCCTGCAGCGAGACATTGTCTTTTTAGGTAGATAGCACCCTTTAACAGACACAGAGTTCCTACGATAAGGCTGTTATCTTTCTTATCCAATCTATCCTGAGAAACCTCTTTGGCAAGAGAATATGTTGGCTATATGTTTACTTTGTAAGTCAGTCAATTTGTGTTATGGTTTATCTTTTGTTCCTTTTCCAATACCTATTCAAGGCTGCTTTGATTTATCTATAATCTTGGTATGTTGCGATGCAGTACAGATTGGGGGCATAGTCATTGCTTTTCGTGTGCCATGTTTGAGGAATGATCTTTAGCATCTTTCTTAGCATTCTATTTATCTTGTGTGTGTTACGACCTAGCATCTTACATATTTAATACTTCTTGCATTTGCATGTATTGAAGTTTATTTTATGTTCAAGACTATGGCTCATTCACATGTACCAACAAGGTCATATTATGTCTAAGGGATCTAAGATCAAACCACTTGCTTGTAGAGTCAACGTCCACGCACTCGGATATTACTGCACCTTGGTCTTTTATACCTTGGTGGCGAACTATCCATGTGCTATATCAAAAATAAGGATTGCTCTTTATATACAACTGTGAAACCGTTGCAATAAGCTCATCCATCTACCTATCCATTCATCCATGGCCTTATATAGTTTTCCAACAAGGATCGATCAACAGTCTTTCTCTCATGTTCTCTTCTATCCCCTTTCTTCTATCTATCATCAACCCAACCTCGTCTGTCTCCAACAAAATCTTCTAGTCGAGTGTCAACACAATTCTTCTGTCGCTTCCATGTTTTTTCTTTCGAGGGGGCACCCTACACTAACTACGCTGGGGCAACTACCTACACTGGGGCATTAGTAAATTGTATCATGTCTTCAACAATCAATTTCTTTGAAGCAACATTGTAAACTGCATTGCATCAAATAGGGGCAAAATGTAGACACCCTAAAATGACCAAGTCACCGCACCACTTGCTTTTCGTAATCTGTCAAATCACCTGCATTTCACACATTAATTAAATAATCTAATTATTTAATTAATTTCACCAAATTCTTCTAAATCACAAAATTGCGACAATAATTAAATAAATCCTCGTTATTTAATTAATTAAATTAAATTCCTCTATTATTCTTCCATAATTAAATAATTTTAATTATTTAATTAGATCATTATCCTCCTTTCAAATTTCACATCCACATTAATTAAATAAACCTAATTATTTAATTAATTCAACAAATTCCCTCTTATCTACAATTAAATAATTCTTAAATTATTTAATTAAATCAAAATCATTCTTTCAAAATCATGCACAACAATTAAATAAATTTATTTATTTAATTTGCTTTCAAATCTTCTAAATTAAATAATTCCAATTATTTAATTATTCCTTCCAATAATATCTTCTCTAAATTTAAATAAATCATTTATTTATTTAAATTGCTTTTTCTTCTAAATTTGAGTTATCTCTAAATATAACTCAAGCTTTCTTGCACATGCAATTAAATATTCCTAATATTTAATAAAGCAAAATATCTTCTTATTCTCATGCAAATCTCTTCTTGTTTTAAATCACTTAACTGATTGTTATATTCTTTTAATTGCTTTAACTCATTCTTCTATTCTTGATAACTCCTCTCATGCAAAAGAAAGCAAGACACATGTCTTTTTCTTATTCGTTGCACATTCCTCAACTGTTCTCCTCCATTGATTCTTCTGAATTATCTAGACTGTTGATCGATCATATTTGAAATCTATATAAACCCCCCTCAAATCCTTCATTACCTTTCTCTTCGATCTTATTCTCGGGCATACTTAACAACGCTTTGAGCATACATCGCATCGATTGAGCAACTTTACGATCTTTTGACATTGATCTTTGAGCACACTACTTGCTTGTTGCAACCATGGTTTCGTAGCAATATTGAGCAATCCACATTCAATCCAAAGGGAACAATACAAATCTTGGTAAAAGCTTTCATGTTTTATTGATTATTATTAATGACTTTTATTTAGATTCATTCTCTTTATGTTATTGGGTTTTTGATTTGTTTAGTTTAATTAGTCAATTTTCCTCATACACACAAAGATATCATTGATGATGACTATCCTTTGTATGCAAAAATCTGTCATAGTCACATTCCCTTTGTCCATCTGGTGCTATGACTATCATATAGCTTATTAGCTTGATTGTGATAAACTTGAAGATTCTATTCATAGACTTTTGACTGTAAAAAATCCTCTTTGTTACTTTTGTTATTGATATATGACATAGTTTTCACATAATTCACATTTGGATGCAAAAAGATTGTCAATATTCCACTGTCTTTTCTCTGCTATTGTAGCCCACCTTGGTGACTATGATTAGGGAATCTCTTTGAATGGATAATGATCTCCTCTTTTCTTCTGTGGTGTTGAGCATTACTCTTTTTGATGACTAATTTCACTGTCAGTTTGATGACATGACTGTAGACACCTAAAAATGACCATTTCATCACATCACTTGCTTTTCATCAAATCTGTCGCATCACCTGCATTTCAACATTAATTGAATAAATTTTATTTATTTAATTAATTAAATCAAAATCAACTTTATTCTTCCAAAGTAAATAATTTTTATTATTTAATTAAATCATTATCCTTTTTCAAATTTCAAGTCTACATTAATTAAATAAATCTAATTATTTAATTAATTCATCACAAATTCTCTCTTATCTACAATTAAATAATTTACATTATTTAATTAAATCAATTATTCTTCCAAATTTAAATAAATCATGCAAATTTATTTAAATTATCTTAATCCTCTTAAAATAAATAAAATAAAATATTTTATTTATAATCTTCATATTCCTCAAAATCATGCACAATCAATTAAATAAATTTATTTATTTAATTTCCATTATCTTCCAATTCCTCTAAAAATATCATGTTTTTGATATTATAAGGCAGCAAACTAGGGGCCAATTCCATATTACAAAATAGAACCCAAGAAGGGTAAAAAAGGCTTAGAAAACAAAAAGAGCCAAAGCAACCACTGACAGCTTACATACGACCGATAAGCAGCAAAAAGATACTAACAGTAAAAAGCCAGCAAATAGAAAGCAAAGAAAGACTAGGAAGAGATGTCCTCCTCTCCCTTCGAAAGAAACTCCAGCATTTTGTTGAGTTCTTTAACCCTGTCATTATCAGCTCCATGAATGAGAATCTCTTGCTCCTGAAGAAGAGAGAGATTTGCCATAATAGCCTTACATAACATGTTAGAAATGAAATTGCCAAGAGAAGAGACCTTATTTTCTAGGAACTCCACCCATTCCTTCAGCTGAGACAGATCATCAACATCATTAATTTCCACAGTATTGTCTTCTTCCCTACCATCTTGAGTATTGTTATTAGGATCAACAGGAACATAAGTGGGAACAAAGTAGATATCTTTCCCAATGTCCTAATCAATATCAGTCATTTTCTCCTTGGTAGTCATATCGCCAACATCCACATAGTCACCAATGGGGATAGTATTATGAACCCCAACATTATCTTCAGTTTCAAAGACCTCCACAGGAATGCCATGCCCATCAATTTCTTCTTCACCACTAGAATCTTCAATAGCAATATCGTGAACATCAGTCTTGAGATCTTCCTCCTCATGGGTAGAGACTTCATAATTGCTTTTAGAATAGTCAATCAACTTCAGTTTGGGAGCCCGTTTGCCAGCAATCTGACCAGACTGCCTAATGACAACAAATTTACCCTCCATTTTAACTTTTTTAAAATTTTGTGAGGGTCCCTCCCTACCGTGACTCTGCTCAATCTGGGTCTCAGAAACCCCAATATCATCCTTCAAAAGGTTAGACTCCATGTCCACATTTGAGAGATGTCTTTTAGATTTCAATTTAAATCTGGAAGGAGGGTTTTGAACACTCTTGGTCGAAGACTTAGAAATACCAGAACAAGGATCACTTATAGGGAGTTGACTGGGAGTAGCAAGACTCGTCTTCACAGAGGCAGTTGGGGTATCCTGACCAGAAGGATGAAGAGAAGATGGACGAGAGAGAGCTAAGTGAAATTGGTATAATCGATGAATAAGCCCTTGGTGTAAAGGAATAGGCTTTTCATCAGGCTTCTTTAGCAAAGTCTTCTTAACATGTTGCACAGATTGTTCAAGAGAAGAAAGCAAGTAGAAAGGAAAACTAATTATGGCATTCCTTCTAAAATGATTCAATAAAGGGAGATGGTAATGATAGAACCTGGTGAAACAGCCCTCAAGGGCGAAATACTTCATCACCATATAACACATGTCAGCCCATGGTTCAAGAAGACAGGCTCTTTCAAAACTACTTTGGTAAGGCACCAACTCCTCTCCTTCACCAAGAAATAATTTCTGATTCTGAGCATCCGAAACCCTAGACTTTTTCTGCATCTTCGTTCCCTTTGGAGAGAGACCTGTAGCCATAGCAATGTCATTCTCAGAGACCACAAAACTGACATTCCCAATTTGCACCTTACGATTATCCCAAGATTGAGCAAATTGAATAGACAAGTTTTCATCATGTCCATTCAAACATTCAAGGAAAGGGGTGGCTCCTCCTTCCTTACAATAATGCTAGACCAAAGCATTCTCTTTAAATTCTCCACAATTGTTGGGTTCCATTCAAATCCTGTTGCCACCCATGATAAAAAACCAGTGAAGCTGAATGAAACTGGGAAAGAAGTAGGTAGAATTGTAATCCAGGAAACTTCTATCAATACTATGAGAAAATTGAGAGACTTTGAACACAGTGTAATGAATATAAACGGCAATAAAGAGGACACGATCAGAATTAGGGCAATCATTAAAATGATAACTTGAGGTCTTGATATAATCTTCCCAAATTAATTGGCTATCTTTCACACGCATGCAAGGCTATCGAGGAACACACCCATCATTATTAGAGTGTCTAATCAGCATTCCCTGAATTAAAGAACTAGCCACGTAGATAAGCTAGGTGAAATGATGAGTAGTCATCATATAATAATTTGTTCTTTTTGAATGATATCCCAAATCCGACGTGGGATATTATGAAGTTGGCGCCAACATCACTAGTTTTGAAATTATTGACCTAAATTTGTCAGGCCGTCAGCAACAGTGTTGCACTCCCTATAAATGTGAGAGAAGGAAATGACATGAATAGCCTAAGAGAGAGTTTGAATATCAAGCACTATATCCTTAAGTCACCATCCACACTCTAAAACTTTAGAAACAACCTCAATAATAATTTTTGAATCACCCTGAACATGAAGCTGATGGATGCCAAGAGAAATGGCTAACTTAAGACCCCATAAAAAAGTAGAGGCTTTAGCAAAATTATTAGTTTGGTTACCAATTCCTCCAGCATAAGAAGCAATAAGAGCTCCTCTATCATTCCTTATAACTCCTCCACCACTAGCCTTACCATTAGACTTAACAACTCCATCAAAATTTAATTTGAACCAACCTTGATCAGGGGGAGTCCAAATAGTGTTAAGTCTTTTAATGCCTTTAGAATCATCAAAAGCAGGAATTTGATTCACAATCCCCCAATTGGAAGCCACAAGGACTTCATGCTGAGTAAGAGGTTTATCAACAATTTTGATGTTGGAATTTGACACATTTTCTAGAAGAGCCTTAGAGAAAGAATTGAAAACTTGTGAAGAATTTTTGACAGTTTCTCTAAAAATTCTATTATTTCTTTCTTTCTAGAGGAACCAAGCAATGAAAGGAAGAGTTTGAGTCCATAATTCAACTAACTAAGGATGGAATAGAGGAGGGATCCAATTAAGAATGAGATCTTTTATTTCCTTGTAGACCCATTGTAACCCAAAATTTAGAAAAACTTTACTCCATATCTCTGTTAACTCATGTGCACAATCAGTCTTATTTTTAGAACTCTAAAAAAGACAAAATTAAAGTTAAGTTAATTGGCTTTAATTTATCTAGTTTTCATCAACTCATGAATTAGAAAAAAAAGCATTCTAATTTATGAAATAAAATCTATCTTTATAAAAAAAGTAATTATCTTAATAAATATACCTTTTTGGAGTGGCACATGTCATGTGCACATTCAACATGAGTTATTTGATTTATCTCAACCATTCATTCTATGGATTTATTTCATCCGTTGATCGATCATGTTCAAAACCTATATAAACCCCCCTCATCTCCTTCACAAATCCTCTTAGATCACTTATTCTCAGGCATCCTTTTATAGTGCTTTGAGCATACATCACATCATTGAGCACCTTACGATCTTTTGACATCGATCTTTTGAGCATAAATACCCCTACATCTGTTTGTTGCAACCATGGTTTCGCAACGTTATTGAGCAATCTACATATCTACAAAGAGAACAATACAAATCTGGGTGAAGTCTTTCTTATTTTATTTGAGTTATTCATTGATATTGGATTTTTACTTAGATCGATCTCTTTATGTTATGGGTTATTAAGTTGTTATTATCATTGCTTTGATTTTATCATTCAACCTCTTGATTTTCCTCATACACATTTTGGCACGCTAGGTGGGACCCACTAATCCCTCTTTTTCTTTGAGAAATTGATTTTTTTTAAAGTACAGTATGGAACAACGCACCTAACATAGAAAAGTGCTGTTGGTAGTATAGTAAAGCACTTTTGGCATAACAGTACAGTGCCCTCGGGTGATACTGTGGCACCTTTGGTAGCACAGGACCTCGCTTTTGCTAACACAATGCAACATGGTTGGTATAACAGTAAATCGCTTCTGGTATCCTAGTTTTGTTGATCTTGTTTTGTGATTCATAGGGTTCTAAACTCATTATATCTATCATTCATTGACTGACAAGCTGATTTATTTTCTTTCACTTATCATTTATACTGCCTAAGTTGAAGTATTTAGGAGTATTACCATTTTTTGAGTTAAGCTATCATTTTGTGGCATCTTGTGAGTTGTTCTTGATTCCAGGTTACATATCTTATCATTCATTACATCCGAGATCTTCAAGTCAACCATGACATCAACTTTTGATCTAGCTTTTTGACGAAATATCACTTTTTCTAAATCTGGGGCAGTGTTGGGTGAATATTTTGTTGTCAACTCACTGATGGAAAAATGGTTATATCAACCATTGTGTAATGAGATAAATCTCTCCTCTCATCAAGGGGAGGTTCCCTATTAACTATTACAAACTTATTTATACTAAAAACTAATTTTGGGGTGAAACCATGTCATCCATTTCTCTTTTTTCAGAAATGATGTTTACAATATAAAATATCACTTTCACAATACAAATCAAACCAACCAAGAAACTCATGAGAGCACAAAGTCTATCATTGCTCTTTTCACTAATTTACAATTTAGAACCCAATAGGATAAGGTGCAACTCAAAGTCTTCACTGAATACTACAACAAAGCATACGATCACAAAAGATAATAGTAGTTCAAAGCCTTTACAATATCTTTTACTTCAAAACATAAAATCATAAACTAAAGATAATTGTTGTAGCACAAAGTCTTCACAACCAGCTTTAGAACATCTCCCAGATTATTCACATTCACACTACAATTTGATCAAGTAGATAAGATAGTATAAGGAAAAGGACATAAGAACAATTTCCAATTCACCACAAGTTATTCCAATGCAAAGATTGAAAGATCGCTTGCTTTTCTATTCACTTGATAAAATATGATTTACAATTTGAACACAAAGTCTCAAAATGCTCTTCAATTTGGTAGAGTTTCGCTGTAATAACTAAAAGATAAAAATTACAATGGGGGTTGTCTTTATTTATAAGAGAAACCGAGAGCAAAAATAGGAAAATCCTAACTACTTTGACTTATTCAAACCAAAGAGTCCTATTTGAATTATGACTTCTTTTGTTTCATATATAATTACATTTTGGAAAATTACACATGAATATGTCCATAACAAAATTTAAATTATATATACAAGAATAAAATAAAATAAGGTATCAAAAAGGAACTTCAACTTCCTCCATCATTCTTCTTTAGAAAATTCTAATACATGGCTTGTATAGCTGCCATTTCACATTCATCTGGCTTAGCTATATTTTTTGAGATAGTGTGGGCTCGGAGAACTATATCTTTTACTGCCTTTATTGCCTTCTCATGCTTGTCAAGATTGTCCTTCAAGTTCTCAAAAGTTGAATGCTGATCATAGAGATTGTCCATAGAAACTACTGATGGCACTTCATCTTCAAATTTCTGTTGAACCATCTTTTCAAAGGAGCTTATCATTTCATCTACTAAAAGGAACTTATGATCTTCACCTGTGAGGGTGCATGGGACTTCTTCCAACCTATGTAGAAGCATGACATCGTTGTCTTCACTATTTTCATGGGCTTGGCATAAGTCAACAAGTAAACCTTTTACTATATTGATACGATGAACAAAAGACTCCTTAGTCTTAAGGTATGATTCCTGATTTGTGATGACCCCAATAGTAATTAGATTATTTATCTTAATCTTTTTCATCTCTATCCACTCCTCCAAGCTTTCTTCCTGATCCTGCATCTCTTGGGAAAGTAAGTCAACCATGTTATCAAGCTCAACTTTGGCTTTATCCATCTTTTCTTTTCTTTCTACGGTGGTCTTCAGTAGAATTCACCCTTGGGCTAGCAAACATTCCACAATATCTCCTACCACTCTTCCTCTGGCTTGATATTTTTCAACCTTCTGAATTAGAGGATCTTCTACAGTCACTGCCATGGGTTCCACAATTTCAGATGACTTTACTATTTTTTGAAGAACAACGACAAGTTGTTCCGCTTTAGCTTTATACTGTTCTTTCTCCTTTTTGACTCCATTTTTTTGAGCAAGGTACTAGTAGTAGTTTGAAAATCTACCTTTATGCCTTCATGAGTTAGCTTACCTAACTCAACCCTTGAGACAACATAATCATTCATGTCAAAATTGTCAATACTAGCATCCTCTAGTGGCTTGGCAATCTCTACATATTTGATCCCTTTTTCATTGATAAGCATAGAAACAATCTTAGGCTTTTTCTTTAGAGTTTTTGACTTCAAAGGCAACAACTTCTCTATATCAATTTCATTTGGTGAAATTGCTTTCTTTTTCCTCTTCAGGGTATATGCAGACAACCAAGGAGGTAGTACAAAAGAACCCACATTAGGAGAAGAATCAATCACTTGCTTTGCCGGGTCCATTCTTATTCCTGTTATTGTAACAATGGGACTGGTAGGAGTAAAAACAACAGTAGTATCAACAACCTTTGCAAAACTATCTAGAAAATGTTCTAACACAGTTTGTTCACCGATATCAAAAGACAGAGAAGAAAAACTAGGAATGGACCCAGATGAGTCAAACATTGTTCCAAAACTCATTCTTAGAGAAGGGGGAGTATTAATTGAGGAAACAACCAAAATAGGAGAAATAGGAATATTTGAAACTACAGGAAAAACACTAGAAATAGAAACATGAAGCTAAGATTTAGAAACTTGGGATTCTAATGGAAGGTCCTTCTGTGGGGAAAGTTGTGAATCACCAAGTTGTTCCTATTCTACATTCTCATCTTTATCTTGTTCTATTTCATCTTCTTCGGCAAGCTTTTAAGATATTTCTACTTGTTGGATATCCTTAGCTTTCTCAATATTTTGTTGTTCAATTTCAACATCCTCAACCTCCATCTATTCAACATCAATGTCTTCAATACCAGATTCGGTAACAATAGAAGCCCATGTAACCTCCTTCTTCTTCCCTCCCTTAGATACAAACTTAATTTTTGGCTTACATGTTTTGGAGGAAGAAGGGGTGTCACTCTTATTCTTGGTCCTTTTTTCCACTTTCTTACCTATTTGCTCTTGAGTTTCAGTCTTTGACCCTGTAAGAAATTCTTTCAATCTGATCCCTTTGCTTTCCAACCATATGTTTGTATTAGCCAAGATCTTCTGAAATCTTTTCCTTATAGAAGTTTCCTCTTTGACTAACCATTTCACTTCTGGAAGAGGTGAGACTTCAACATTCTCAGTGTTATATTTGGGATCTAGAACATCCCCATTATCTTCCATTCCATCTAGAATATCTGTAAGGCCCAGCTCTTCTATTTGACTCAAATGAAGTCTACAATAGTCTAACTTCCTGATCTCATTCTGTGTCCTGAGATCATCCCAAATATCTTCCACCATTGGCATATGGAAAGTTGACTTTCTTTTGATTTTATGTTGTACCCTCCTGAAGTCAAAACGCTCCCTTTTCTTGAAAGTTTTCATGGTGACCAACTGCAATTTAGAATAAACTATTTTTGCCTTGGTAGCTGATTGAACTAAGTACCTTCTAATTTCTATAGGAAACTTTATCCCTGACTTTTTCAGCTCCATTTGTTTATTATGTATCACAATTAGCTACCTACATAATTCCATGAGAACAATCTAGTCACTGGGATATCGTGGAAGTATATAAGGGTAACCAGGATAATATCCTACTCTGAGATATGTGAAAGTAGGAAATTGAAGAACAAGCAGCCAAAAGAATTTACAACTTCCCAAGCTTCATCTAAAACCCTCTTTTGAACAAGCTGTTGATGTGTAAAATTGCGCAGGTTCCAACACCAACATGGGAAGTTTCAGGGATGTGGGACTTGCTACCTGAAGCAACCTCCAGATTTTAAAGAAGCTGGCTCTTCTCTATTTTAAATGGGTTTTGGGAAAAGGGGTTGAAATTAACAGAAATAAAGATACAGTTAAAGCAAATCTATATATGGCGATGTGCCTGAATGATAAGTATCTCTTTCAACTTAAGCATAGTGAAGCTATCCTCAAGATTCAGTTATGTTAAAGAGCAAATGTTGCATGATTAACATAAACAGATATAATGAATAAACTCAAAGGCTCACAAACAAAAAATTTACAAAGACACAGAAAATATCAACCAATGCATAGAACTCTGTCTTTCTCATTAATTTTCCAAAAATATAAGAGGCACAGATACATGCATAGTTACATTTACTTTCTGAATCAAGAATAACAAACTAAAGGCAAAATGATATTACTGGTCACAACAAAAAGTCTCAAACTCTCTTGAATCTCTAATAGAAAATATCTCTAGCCAAAAATTATCTATTAATGGATCCCCTTGGCGATTACCAATGTTACATATTTATAGCATAGGATCGGCTCTAGATTGTCTGCACAATCGAATCCCAACGGTATAACTAAATTCGAGCTAACTAGAAGTCTTTGACACTTGAAATCTTTTAGATCCGTAAATAGTTACAATAATTGCAAATCCATTGGCTGTGACAAAATACGTGGTGCGTCTACTTCTAATAAAGAACAGACACTTGGCGGCTTCCACACTCTCTAAATAATGAACTTTGAGACACATGGCAGCATCCGCACTCATATTACTTGAAACTTCTTTACTTCTCAGGAGAAATAGGAAACTGACACATGGCAGTGTCCGCAGCACTTAGAAACAATACATGTCTCGCTCCACAACATTTTACTTAACTGTGTCTTTTATATTCGGGAGGGCTCCACCTGTGACATCTGGCATGATCCACAGCAACTACAACTTTATTATCTATGAGAAATGGGACCCACCACACTTGTCGCTCAGTAGATTTTAAAAAGGAAAACAGGGATAGGTGGCACCTTCCGCTATCACTATGAATCTGTACGTGGCACCTTCCGCGCTCTTGAAACTCTTTAAGAAACTTGCGCAGAGATTGACACTTGTCGCCGTCCGCATCATTTGAGAAACCTTTATTAACACTGTGGAAAAGTTAGAAAGCCTTTCACTTAGACGCTGTATCCACCACGTGTTGCTTTCTGCTGCATTTGAGACTTTAAAACTGGGGACCCACCTCCATACTTTACTAAATAGTGAAACATAAGAACCAACCCGCGGGAGCTGACACATGGCGACTTCCGTGTGCACACAGAAACTTTTAAAGAAACTTTGAAACTTGAGCAATTCTGTAGCTAGTAACTTTACACAATATTGAAATACCTTCCACCACATGGCATGATCTGCATTAAAGTTATAACATAGAAACAAAAGTGTGGCTTGAACTGAGGCTCGACACTTGGCAAGTTCCACACAACTCTGAGACTTTGGTAAAAAGAAACCCTTGTGAAAACCCTCACGGTGATGCGAAAACTTTCACAGGAACACTTGCAGAGGCAAAAACTGAAACCCGCTATAACCCGCTGATGCGCTGCAACTGAAACAAAATGTAGAGTATTTAAGTCTATAGTTCTTAGCGACCCTGAGGACTTTTGAGCCTGCTCAAAAAGAATCCAAAAAAAAAATGTGGCAAAAGAATGTGTATAAAAATACAACAAGGATCATAGATTCTGCAAAGCTGTCTGATAAACAGACCATTCAGCGTCAGAAAGTCCCTGCTTATTCTACAAATCTTGGAAAGCAAAATCAAGGCTTATATTGTCCTTGTGGGAGAAAGATTGCAAAATTTGAACCATATCCTTCAATTGGAACTCAAGTTGGGCCATTGGAATCAAAACAGCTTCCACTTCCTATACTGATGAAGAATTAGTTAAACCTTGAAAAATTGATTGATCATTTTGCCTAGTTACCAGTAGAGCCTTAATCTCATCAATCATTAATACAGTATTGTTGTCAGGGAATGGGGAGGGGAGACCTAATTGCACCAGATCTTCTATGTGTCTTTTCATATCTTTGACTTCCTCTTTGACAACATCCAGAAGCTCCTGGCAATTTGTAGCAGCTGAATTACAACTGAGAACTTCATTTACCCTCTTTGCTGCTACCATCCTGTCACTGATCCCTACTGCTAATAGGATTTCATCAGTTGTGTCATATAGCTTCTTTAGCAACAATTGAGAATTAGAGACTCTTAGAGAAATAGTAGATAAAGTGGCCTAAATTGAAGCTTCCACTTTCTCACACATCTGTTATGCATTTAACAGGAATGTTAATGAGGGCTTGAGCTAGATAATCTTCTCAAAAATGCGTTTCCAAACTAAAACATATAGCTCTTTAACTAGGTTCAAAACTCCAACATTCTTAGGCCTATTAGCCAACTCAAGTGTCAACTATTTTGTCATTTGTTGCTCAGCTTGGAGCTGTGCTTGTATTGCAGCGACAGCATTTTGCTCACTTAGCAGCTTCTACTGAGATTGTGTAGCCTGTTGCAATTTTTCTTGATATCTCTTCTCTAATGTGGCCTTTTCTTGCCTCAAAACATTTACTACAACTTTCTCCTATGCTAGCTCCATTTTCAAAGAAGCATTTTGGGCCTGAGTGGCCTGATGAATCTGACTTGAAACAGTGTTTTGTAACTATTTATTGAGATTCTCTATTTCTTCATTCTTGGATTTCAACTCTGTAGCAAGGTTGCTACTATTTGTCTTCTCTTGTACCAAGTCTTTTTCAACCTTCTGCAGCTTCTTTGACACTTTCAAATAATCAATTGCTACAGTAGAAGTGGTTTCATTGAGCAGCTCGACCCTATCTTGTGGTCTGAATAGTGACATGTCCATGGCCACTGCATTCATTGCATAGTCCTGAGGTTGCATCTGCTCGTTCGGCTTCACCACATTTGGGGACAAATGTGTGACAGTCAACTGTTGTTGGATTGGATCAAAGAGTAACCTCATATGTGGAATTGCTAGGCTCTTATTTTCTTTCTTTCTTTTCTTGTCCATCTGGGCTTCTCTAGCCTTCTTAGTAGTATCTGCTTGAGCTTGGAAAGTGGGGGGAGAAGCAATATACCCTCCAGCAAAGGGGTAACCCTGAGGTAAACCATAAGGAATAGCCAAATGTTGGCTAGGATCAACTTGGGGAGTGGCTCTCTTTGGAACAAAGGGGGAAAACAATGGCAATGAGGTAGCTTGAGAAGACATGGTCTGAGGATTAGGAAGTGGGGCACATGTAGGTAGAGGCACAACAGAGGTGGCAGGGGATACTAATGTTTGGCTAGTTGGAATTTCCACCCCTATGGTAGAAGAAAAAGACAGAGGAAAAAGGGAAAGAAACAGTTACCTGAGGAGCAGTAGATGTGGCTGGTGGTTGTTGTTGTGATGGCTCTGCTTCTTCATCTGACTCTGGTGGCAGGTTTAGTTTTCTATGCTTCCTTGGCCTTTCTTCTTCTTGCTCCTCTGATTCCTTCTCTACCACATTAACCACTATTGATGGTGGTAATAATACAAAACTTAAGGCCCCAGTGGATGAAACTGATGGAGTCCCTCTGGGTGGTGATAACACCACACTCTTCTGTTTCTCTAAGGCACTGAGAGATTGGGGCCAGGTAGATATAGGGACAATAGTAGAGGCTTGTCCTGTTGCTTGCATTGTATGAGTTGATTTTGCTTCCCCTTCTGACTCTCCACCTTGTGTTTGAATCTTGCTTGTATCAAGGCTAGAGACTGGTGACGGATACCATTCATCCCATATTGCCTCCCATCTCATCAGTATCAACATTGCTAAAAGAGTGAGTTAACTCAGAAATTTCCTACCTGTATTTCCAATAGGCCTCTATTTTCATTGGTTTCCATTCCTTGCATTTTGACAAAGCTTTCTTCAATCCAGAACCCATTCTGATCTTTGGGTCATAGGCCCTTTTTTTAACATAAAGGGTCTCCCATGGCCTGGGACCCTCAAAAGGTAGATCTGTTAATTCCACATACAGGTCAGGGGTGTCTTCTTTAGGGTTTCTTCTATCCTCCCAAAAAGGGCAACCCTCATGCACAATTTTAGCTCCAACCTTGTTGCTTTTAACCCATGAGGCTATAAAACTGGTTGGGTCATATTTCCATTTGTCCTCAATAATAAAGAAACCCAAAGCATCAAGCTTCCTTAGCAACAGGTGCTCTACGTCCCTAACCTCTAGGGCCATATTCTTTCCAATCCATGGAATATCATACATTTTCTTCTTCTTCCTCTTGGTGCCATACTCATTATCAACCATGGACACTTGTCGGGTTACTTCTAGAAACACTACCCTAGGGGTCAAAATTTTGGGGAGTAGCATAGGTTCCTCATTGAAGCCATGGACCCTAATGATAGTAGTTTGGGCCCCAAAGAAATAGTCACACGAGATGGGGGAATTGGTCATGAAATCCCTGATGCTAGGTGTCAACCTATTTTCTACAAGTTCAAGGCTCAAATGGCAAAAGGCAGGGGCAACAAAAAGTTCCCAGAACTCATAAGGATCTGATGCCTCAGATAATACATGTGTCCATGTGGACACAGGGATAGTTCTATTTTGTCCAAAATCTAGGTAGTACATATTCAGTTGCATGTTTTGTGCAAAAATACCATAATTCTGATATAACATTAAATGAAACAAGTAAGCAGTATACTTAAAAACTCCTTTAGATTTGAAATTGATGAGTTGATCAGCCATGGAATAAGCAATTTGTTCAACAAAATCCTGTTAGAATTCTTGTGAATTATCCATAGTCTTCAATCTGAATAAAATGACAATTTGCCAGTCGTAGACTTTGATATCTTCCTTCATTCCAAAGATGAAAGCCATCATAGATAGTGCCTCTTGACTGGCTTGAGTGAATTGTGCCCTTCCTATAGGTAATGTGGGCATCTGTGTGTTCTCCTCTGGCAACTACAACTCTAAATTGAGAAACCTAAGCTGATTGTTGACATTTGACGACGTCTTTTGTATTTTGGCAATAGTGGGGAATGTGGCCATTTGATCATGGTACAGGGCCAACATGTCTCTTATGGCCTTAGGTGTAATTTGTATCATGAAGGGGCCCTATTGAATGGTGCATGAAGGCGCATTAAATAGTTCCGTACACATATCAATTAGGTCGGGACATGAATGCACACTTGGGACTATGAACTGTGCCAACCGTGAAGTCCAAATCCTCATCTTGAAAGTTTCAGACTCCCACTTCTTTGCCTTCTGAATGCATATCTGGTGTGCTCCTTCTCAGAGAGCCTTGGTAGATTTTTGAAGGGCTGAGTCTAAGACATTATCTGCAAAATCTTTAATCTTTTCTGGGTCAACAGAAAGACCCACCTCAGGAACCCTCATTCTTGGATAGGTTCTCTTAGGCTGCGCAGGTGCTAAGGCGTATGATTTGCTATTTAGAAGTCTATCTATTGATTCATATATTCTGAGTCCCTCTGGAGAAGACTGTGCTTTAGCCATGGTTGTGTCTGAGGAGAGAATGTAAGAAACTTGATACAACAAAAATTGAAACCTCACTAAAGAAAGGGCACTTGGCTTGGGAAGGGTTTGCTAGGGATAGAAATGTAGGCAACAATGTTTTCACAGCAAAGAGATGGAAACAAAATGAAAGCCACACTTATGACTGAACTCTTATTAATGATGCTTTAATGACATGTCATGCCTTATAAATGACATTAACACCAAGAAACTGTTAATGTACTCTTCAAATCAATATAGGATTATGTGTCAGAATCATTATGATAGTGGCTGCAAAAAGTGTGTACCTCAGGAATTTTGGGGATTGGGGACAACCTTAGTGAATGAGAGGTTTCCAAAAAGAGAAGAGGCTTGCGCTACTACCACATGTTCACATAACACTTATTTAAAAGGAAAGCGGGAAAAAGAAGCGGGAAAATAGGAAAACAATAAAGAAACTAACTAACTATAGTACATCAGAGACACTATTTAATTAAAATGCTTTAGATAGATCCCATTCACAGGAATCTCTTCAGGTTCACCTTCCATGGTCTCAAGCTCAAATGAATTTTGTTGTTTACAGGAACGAATCTTATAAGGACCGGTCCACAGTGATTCAAATTTGTTGTGTCTATCGGGCTTGGCAGCTCTCTCATCCCACTTAAGCACTATTGAGCCAACCTCAAAATGGGGATTTGAAGTCTTCTTGTCAAAACAGTCCTTGATTATTTTCTGGTGTTTCATCAATGACTCATGTGATTTTTCTCTTTTTTTGTGCACCTCCAACAATTCAGTAAGTCTGACTTGCATGGGACCATTCTCTTCAATCTCAATCTATTTTAACAACTGTAGAGCAGGAATCTCTAGGCTTAGTGGCATTACAACTGGCTTACCATAGACCAATTCATATGGGGACATCTTTGTCACTTGCTTAGGTGTAATTCTATAAGCCCACAATGCAGTATTTAGCAATTTGTGCCACTCTCTTTGATAATTGGTTCCAACGCTCTTAATGAGTCTGATTAGGTTGTTGTTAGTAGACTTTGCTAGACCATTACCCTGAGGGTAATAATTTGAAGAGGTTTTCAAATAAATTCCATACCTTACTGTAAACTCCGATATCTTCGTTCCCAAAAATGCTTTAGCATTATCTGATATGATGGTATGAGGAGGGCAAAAACGAGCATTAATGCTTTCCGGAAAGTCCAGTATTACCTTTTCTGTTGCTTCCTTGAGTGGTACTACTTCACTCCATCTGGTAAAGTAATCAGTGGCTGTAAGGATCCATTTGTGTCCCATACTTGACACTAGATTGATCATACCAATGAAATCAAGACCCCATTAGGCAAAGGGCTCATCTATAATTATAGGGCTTAGGGGCATTACTGCATTTCTTCTTTTTCCTATATAGAACTGACAAGACTGACACTCTTTAACCAGCGAATAATAGCCTATGAATAAAATGGGCCAGAAGTATCCTGCTTGAGTTATTTTTATTACAGTGGTCCTTGCTGAAAAGTGTCCCCCTGAGGCTCCATGATGTAGTTCATGTACTATTCTTTGGGCTTCATCTTTCTCTATGCATCTTAAAAGTATGCCATCAGTATTTCTTCTGAAAAGAACATGGTCAATTAGTACAAAGTAGGACCCTTGCTGTCTATAATACCTTCTCTTATCATGAGAGAGCCCATTTGGGAAAATCCCATGTTTCATAAATTGAATCCTATTTGTGAGCCAGGAATTCTAATCAATCTCTTGGATTTTCAACACATTCTCACTTTCTATTTCTGCAGTCACCATTTTTTCTATGTCTTGGGCCATATATTGGCACAATCCTTTACCTCTGACTAGCTTAGTGGGTCTGACCTCCACATCATATTCAAGAATCTTTGTTATCCAGTTTGCTCTTTTCTCAGTGATCTCACCTTCCATAATGTATTCCCTCACACTAGGATGAGCCACTAATATCAGAATCTTATTCCCTGTGACCATGTGTCTAAATTTCTTAAGGGCTTTTACCATGGCATACGCTTGTTTCTCCACGAAATTATATCTGGCCTCATATTCCCTAAGAGTCCTAGAGAAAAAGGCTATTGGATGTTCTCCCTTTTGCTGATCATCTTTCTGAGTTAAGACAACAGCAAAACTGAACTCACCTCCATACACATACATTATAAAAGACTTAAAGAAGTTTGGGTTTTTGAGTACTGGGGCTGTTGAAATTGCCTTCTTGACCTCCTCAAAAGCCTGTCTCCCTTCTACAGTCCATTTGAAAATAAGGTCCTTCTTTAGTAACAGTGTCATAGTTCTAATCAGTCCTACAAAATCAGATATGAACCGACTGACAAAATTGATCTTTCCTAGGAAAGACTGAAGAACCTTCTTATTGACTAACGGAGACAAGTTCATTATGGCAGACTCTTTCTAGATCAATAGAGACTCCATCCTTTGACACTATATGCCCCAGTAGTTTGCCCTGAGGCACTGTGAAGATGCACTTCTTGGGCTTGAGGGATATTCTAAACTCTTGACACTTCTTAAAGACAGCCTCTAAATGATCAAAATGATCAACAACATTTTTAGAGAAAATAGTGAGGTCATCAAGATAAATCAGAATGATTTTGTTTATGAGCTCCCCAAATGCTACATCCATTGCTCTTTGAAAAGTGGCTCTAGCATTTGAAAGGCCAAATGGCATCTTGGCATATGCAAATGTTCCCCATTTTGTAGTAAATGCAGTCTTATGTTGGTCTTCATCAACCAACCAAATCTGATTGTATCTAGACAAACCATCTAGCAAGGAAAATCTCTCTGATCTAGCCACAGTCTATAAAATTTGTTCCATAGAGGGCAGGGGATAATGATCTTTTAAGGATGCTCTATTTAGATCCCTGAAATCTACACAGAGTCTTATGTCACCATTCTTTTTTCTCACTGGTACTAGGTTTGATACCCAGGTCGAGTGCTTGATTGGAAAAATTATCTTTGATTCTAAAAGCTTCTACAACTCATCTACCATTAGAGGTTCAATTCTAGGATTCATTGGCCTTTGCTTTTGTCTGACTGGTTTAGATCCTTCAGTCAGCTCTATGGTGTGCTGAATGATGTCTTTGTTATAACCATGAAGGTCGTCATAGGTCCAGGCAATCACTCTATCATATATTTCACACAAGTCAATTAGTCTTTCCTTTTCCTCTGGGGATGTGGAATTTTCAATTTTCAACTTCCTTCCTTCACTAACCTGGATTTTAGAATAATCTGCTTTATCTACTTGAAACCTCTTTTTCTCTAAGCTTACATCCTCTAGGTCAAATAAGTTTTCTAAGGTAAGCAGTCCTTTAGGAAGCTTATTGGACTTTAATTGAATAATTTGATCTCCATATGCTTCTTCAATCTTAGGGTGTAACTAATTAGCAAATTCTCCTGATTGTTGCAAAATGAGAGGACTTGGAAATCATTTTCAAAAACCTACCAGTTTTGGTCATTGTCTGGGATAGTTGGTCTCACTATAATTTTGATTGACTCATTGTTAACTAGTAGATCAGTTGCTAGATCAAACTAGGAACCAATCTGTGCCATTCTATCTACTTCAGAATTCTGGGCTCTAGGGACTACTTCAATATTAAAAGATTTGAATTCATCTATTAGGTCCCAAATTATGTGTCTATAGGATCTCATCCTTACATTTTTGGCTACTTCCTTTTCTCTAATTTGTTTCACCACTAGTTCTGAATCTCCTCTTACTATCATATTCTTTACTCCTTTTTTCTTTGCCAATACGAGTCCATGCACCAAAGATTCATACTCGACATCATTATTGGTATAGGCAAACTGGAAGCAGATGGCCCTTAAATTTTTTTCACCATTTGGGGCAATGAGGCAAATCCCTGCTCTAGCTCCATTCTTACTTCTAGCCCCATCAAAATTTAGAGTCCAGATTTCTGAGTCCTTTTTCAAATTCTTGGATCAGTGATGTTTCTTCCCTTAAGACATTTGGGATTTCATGGTCTTCATCAAATATGACATAAGTGCCCAGACCACTAGAGTCATAATTTCCATAGGGATCACTTTACATCATAGTCAATAACTGGTTATTTTCCTCTTCTTGTTGGTCATATTCAGTCTAGTCTCCTAACTCTTCAACAAAAATTCTCTCTTCTTTATTCAGCATAGCATGGGCTACCTCTAATTTTGGGGTTGGTTCATTTGTAATGCAATCCTTAGATAATGACTCAGATAGTATTTTCATCTTTGTCCCATATTTGGTCCTTAGAATGAGGTGAGACCAATCAAGTGATATAACCTCCTATCTTGGCTGTAAAATCTCTGGATAGACATAGACCAAATACAGGAGGAATATCTATGACTACCACATTCTGATTTATAATTATATTAGGGCAAGTATACAATTGCAATGGGAGTTGTTTGATCTTCCCTATTGTTTGCATTGATTTCCCATCCAACTGCATAACTCCTCTAGTAAGTGGCTCATACTTTATCTTTAAAGCATCTACTATTTGTTTTGGCATTACTGCAGTACTGGCCCCAGAGTCTATCATTGCATTATGTAATAGTTTCTTCCCAACTATCAAAGTCAAATAAAAGAGCTCTGGTTTGGATTTACCTACTTCAGGTGCATTGTTCAATAGGGCTGTTGTCTGCAGAGGTATAGTATCTTTGAGCTACAACTTTTCTTTATCAGCAGGTCCTCCTTTGGCATTAGTATGTTTAGGCACTTCTTGGCCCTGCAGAGCTTCTTGCAATAGTGTCTTCTGCTCAAGAATAGCTAACATGTCCCATATTGGCACATGTGCTGGGGTTCTTTTTAGCTGATCCACCACATTCACAGGTCCTAACACTTGGGCTTTTGAGTAATAAGGATACCTTGCTTTTTCTTGAACTTGTCTAGAAGCTACTTGATTCTGCATAGGCTGGGGCATTTCTTATCTAGCAGCTATGTTTTGATGACCTTGACATGGAGGGGCCCCCATGATTTCATTATTTGTGACTTCAGGCTATTCCATCATTCTCCTCTTGGCTTTGGTATAGTAATCTGATTGTACCAATGGGTTCTTGGAAGTAGATGCTTCATTCAAGAACACTGAATCTTCTTCCTCAATCCATGAAAATAAAGCATGTTCAGGGGCTATTTCTTCGTCTTGTTGTAGGGACATTCCTTGCATATGAGCCACCAGGACTGCATTTTGTATACCAGGAGATTGATAGGGTTGAGTGTTAGAAGTTGCAAATTGTCCTACTCCTCTCTACTCTGCTCTCTTTTGCTGCAAATTAACTCTAGGGCAGTCTTTGGGCATATGAGCATTGTTACAAGGGAAACACCAAGCATTGGTGCCATCTGCATAATTATTTTGCCCTGGAACAATCTCCCTGTTGGGATTAGGAGGAACAATATGTAAAGGTGTAGGACTGCAACCAACTTGTTAGATGGCTGAGGGTTAGCTTGCCTTTGAGGGCCTTGATACTGATTTGGCTAAAAGGGAGGTCTATTTTCTTGATAACTTTGATATTGGGTCTTTGGATAGGGATTTTTCTATCTTTTTAAGTTAATTATCTCATTAGAGAATGTCCTTAAGATGTTCTTGACATCATCCATCTTAGATGACTGGACAGGGGCAGTTGCTTTAGCAGATTGTTGGGGAAATGTATACATAGACACAGGTGGAGTTATGGGATTAGGAGCTTCTTGAGGTAGAGGTAAGGTAATCTCTGGAAACATGGGCATAGGAGGCCTTGGGGGCAACTTTCTAGCATCTATTAAATTATTTTCAGCCTTGACTATGAATTCATAAGCTTCTGGTAATGTCTGACCTCCAAGTGACTGGATCATCACTGATATATCTGAGTTCAAAGCTTTAAGGTAAAATACAATAGCCATACTTGGTAATGGTCTTGCTGTAGTAGGAATTCTCTCCCAAGTCTTTTGAAATCTTGAGTTGAAGTCAGTCATTGCTTCTTGTGGTGCCCTTTTGATAGTAATTAGTTATTGCAGCAAAGAAGATTTATCACCCTTTTCTTTAAATCTTGCAAAGAAAGCATCTCCAAGCTGATCCCATGTAGATATTGTGTTCGGGGTCAAAGATCTATACTAGTCCAGAGCCTTCCCTTTGAAAGAAGCTGCTAACAACCTTATGGCCACATTCTGTTGAGTGATCACATGTACTGCACAGACATCAGATACATCTTGCAGATGCTCCTTAGGTGTCTTGAAATATTCCCCACTAAATTTAGGCAAAGCCTTTAGAGCATTGGTTGGGATACGATCCCAAGTGGCTGATGGTACTGGGAGAATCAGAGGACTGCCAGTGTTCCAAATCGCATAACTCCTTGGGGCTACAGGTGCTCCCATATTTGTTCTTGGTGCTGCTGCAAACTGATTAACTCTTCTCCTTGGATTAGCTATTAGTGGTGGCAAAAGAATCCCTAGATTAGTAGCAGATTGAGCTCTTGTTACAGGTCGACAACTCTAACTTCTTGTGGCTTTCTGGCTCATACAATCTTGATAGAATCTTCAAAAAATGGTCCCACCAAGCATGCCAAAAACTGTTGATGTGTAAAATTGTGCAGGTTCCAACACCAACATGGGAAGTTTCAGGGATGTGGGACTTGCTACCTGAAACAACCTCCAGATTTTAAAGAAGCTGGCTCTTCTCTATTTTAAATGGATTTTGGGAAAAGGGGTAGAAATTAACAGAAATAAAGATACAGTTAAAGCAAATCTATCTATGATGATACTCCTGAATGATAAGTATCTCTCTCAACTTAAGCACAGTGAAGCTATCCTCAAGATTCAGTTACATTAAAGAGAAAATGTTGCATGATTAACATAAACAAATATAATGAATAAACTCAAAGGCTCACAAACAAACAATTTACGACACAGAAAATATCAACCAAGGCATAGAACTATGTGTTTCTCATTAATTTTCCAGAAATATAAGAGGCACAGATACATGCACAGTTACATTTACTTTCTGAATCAAGAATAACAAACTAAAGGCAAAATGATATTACTGGTCATAGCAAAAAGTCTTAAACTCTCTTGAATCTCTAATAGAAAATATCTCTAGCCAAAAATTGTCTATCAATGGATCCCCTTGGCGATTACCAATGTTACATATTTATAGCACAGGATCAGCTCTAGATTGTCTACATAATCAAATCCCAATGGTCTAACTAAATTGGAGCTAATTGGAAGTCTCTGACACTTGAAATCTTTTAGATCCACAAATAGTTACAATAACTGCAAGTCCATTGGCTATGACAAAATACGTGTGGCATGTCTCCTTCTAATAAAGAACAGACACTTGGTGGCTTCCGCACTCTCTAAACAATGAACTCTGAGACACATGGCAGCGTCCACACTCATATTACTTGAAACTTCTTTACTTCTTAGGAGAAACAGGAAATTGACACATGGCAATGTCCGTAGCACTTAGAAACAATATGTGTCTCGCTCTGCAACATTTTACTTAACTGTGTCTTTTATATTCGGGAGGGCTCTGCCTATGACATCTGGCATGATCTACAGCAACTACAACTTTATTATCTATGAGAAATGGGACCCACCACACCTGCCGCTCGGTAGCTTTTAAAAAGGAAAACAGGGACAGGTGGCACCTTCCGCTATCACTATGAATCTATATGTGGAACCTTCTGCGCTCTTGAAACTCTTTAAGAAACTTACGCAGAGATTAACACTTGTCACCATCCACATCATTTGAGAAACCTTTATTAACACTGTGGAAAAGTTAGAAAGCCATTCACTTAGACGCTGCATCCACCACGTGTTGCTTTCCACTGCATTTGAGACTTTAAAACTGGGGACCCACCTCCATACTTTACTAAACGGTGAAACATAAGAACCAACCCGCAGGAGCTAACACATGGCGAGTTCCATGGCTACCACAAAGGACACATGGTGACTTCTGCATGCACATAGAAAATTTTAAAGAAACTTTGAAACTCAAGTGGAAACTGACACTTGGTAAGTTTTGCGGCTAGTAACTTTAGACAATATTGAAATACCTTCCACCACGTGGCATGATCCGTGTTAAAGTTATAACATAGAAACAAAAGTGCGGCTTGAACTGAGGCTTGACACTTGGCAAGTTCCACGCTACTCTGAGACTTTGGCAAAAAGAAACCCTTGCAAAAACCCTCGTGGTGATGTGAAAACTTTCATAGGAACACTTGCAGAGGTAAAAATTGAAACCCGCTATAACTCGCTGATGCGCTGCAACTGAAAGAAAATGTAGAGTATTTAACTCTACACAAGCTCATTGTCCCATAAGCACATAAACATTGAAAAGAAAGCATCATTATCCCTTCAGAAATGATGGATTGATCCTTTTATTGTGATTTAAGGATAATACTCATACACGGGAACCAACCTCCTATCACCAACTTGAGTAAGACCAGGAAAAATTCTCATGCTTGTGGCAGCATATATAAAATTTGAATGTTGTGTTGATCTTCACCAATTGCTCATGCAAAGCATTACTAATCTGTTCTCCCCAGAAGATTTTCTATGTGCCCTGGAGAATCACTTTAATGTATGTATACATCCATTCTTGAAACTTGGAGGAAGAAGGGAGTCTTGTAATACAACTCAAAAGTGTGATCAAGTCACAAACCTCCTCTACAAAGTCACTCCTAGGGAGATCCTTTGGCCATCAGGTCAGATTGCTCTGAGGAATCTTCAACCATTTACTATTTATGTACCTTCTTGTGGCTTCCACATCTGTATCATAGTCTCTTTGCCCTTGAGAAAAATCAATTTGTCCAATATTTTCAATAGGACACATGAAGATTTTGTAAAGAAACTTTGCATCCAACCTCATAATCACATTCCCTTGGGAATCTGTCACAACCCTAGTATCCCTGTTGTAATAGCTAGCCAATTGAAGAACAAACTTAGGGTTATGAGCAGAAACTGGAAATGATCTTCTGCATGTGTCTAGAAGGATTTGTTTGTTTAGTTCTGTCCACAAACTCTGTCGTATCTACATTCCTATCTCTATATCTCTGATTTCATCAACATTTGACTGTACTGAAGTGACAGGGAAGACCCCTTGGTATTTGTACTTCATGATTTTGGCTTTGGATGGAGAGGGCTCTGACATCCACTCTGGAGAGAATTCTAGAAAAGATATCTTCCACGGATGTTTGTTGAAAACTGCAAAAAGCCATGATCTTGCAGTTAGGGGAAAATTGGATAAATTGGGATTACCGCAATTTGATGATCATGAATAGGGAAGCATGCGTTGAAGGGCTTGAGTGCACGTAAATCAAGGTAAAAGGTGAAAGTAGGTTAACAGGCCTTGAAAGGTAAATTTTCCCAGTGTTAGGAAAAATTTAGGAAAACGTGCATGGGTAGTCAAAATTACCACTCTTGCATGGAGGACCATTCACTCATGTAAATTCAATCTAAAAGACTGCTATTGCATGTGTTTGGGGAGATTTATAAGGCATGTGCAAGGTCAGCAAAAAGGACTGCATTTACATGTATTTGGGAAGACATATGTGTTTTTATATAGGGGCGGTGGTTTTCACCACCCTTACATGAGGGTAAAACAACAAGTTTATGTAAGCATGTAAGAATGACAGAAATGACGGCTTGAGCATGTCAAATGAAGTTTGAAGTATCTAGATGCAAAGTTGGTCATTTTAACCGCTATTACATCCATGCCTTTTTGTTTTTTGAGTGATGCATAGTCGAGCAAATTAGCCAACTTTACATGTGTCAAAATTCATACATTATGCTTGGACAAGGTTTTTACTGGCCCATACACTTTGAGTAAGGTTGCAGACAAATATGCATGGGTGGTCATAATGACCGCCCTTGCATATCTTCTCAAGAAAAAGGTCTGTGCTTGGGCGGGTGTTCCTACCGTATTAGCACAAAGAAGGGTAAGTCTCATTACCATGTAGGGATAGCGGTTTTAACCGCCTCTACATGAGGGAAAGGTTAATGACAAGACATATGCATCGGCGGTCATTTCTACCGATGATACATGTGTTGTGACTCAGACAATAAAACAAGGCAAAAACCCTCGAAACAAAACAAAAACAATGAAAAATGCCAACCAAAAAGTAGTAAAAGGAAAAGAAAAACCCTAAATTTTAAATGAATATAAATTAATCGACACAAAAACTAGGAAAAATTAGGGTTTTGACATTATAGGGGAGACGAACGACAAAAGAATAATCAATACAAATACATTATCACTAATATAGAAACTTGAACATAAAGAAAAGGCAAACTTACCTATTACAGAGAAGCGGCCACCAAAAGGCGAATTCCTAATAATGCACACTCCCACTATCTGGTTGCAACTGATCAACATGTTTTGACAAAGAGCAAGAAATGAGGATACAAGAAAGAAGTAATGTCAAAATAAAAATGATTTCAAACATAGTTAAAAACCAAAACATAACTATAAGTTTGAAATAAATGCCACATGAGTTCACTTAGTGAGACATTTATTACATGTCTCGATGGTGAGATCTACTGCCGATGTGAAACAAACAAAATATGCACAAGCGGTCAATATGACTGACCTTGCATGTGAAAAGTTTACCATGGGAGATAACATGTATAAGCAGTGAAAAAGGTTGACATTGCATCTAGGGAGAAAACAAACATGCAAGGGCGGTGGTTTTCACCGACTTCACATGTTAAAACTACAAATTCTCTAACACCTTAAAATGATCAAAATTAATATTTTGACTGCTTCCAACTTGGTCAATCTTTGTGAATCTCAAGAAATCAACTAAGTGGACTATCACAAGTTATTCTTCAGTGTTAAATGACTTTGAGCGAGACTAAGAGAACTTGTCTCGATTTGTGAGCTTAGAGTGTAGGCTAAGAAATAGATAAGTTTCGTAGGGGTTGTTTACAAAAATAAGCATAGCTAATTTTGAGAACAACAGCTAGCTCTAATTGGGGAACTTGCATTGATCAAACTTTGAAATGATCAAAGGGAGAAGAATCTAGCCTCTAAGTGCCTTCATCCATGCCATTGGGCCATAGAGTTAAGCTGCCAAAAAGAAAAAGACACAAAAATAAAAATACAAAACTATACAAATGTACAAATGAACTTATCTGATATTTCAAGGATTGAAGTGCTTCAGATGTTGTCCACTGTGAGGCAGCAAGAATGGTGTTCCATCAAGATACTCCAACAAGAAGCTATTTTCACCACAAAGTTGATGAATGATGAATGTGCCTCTCCATAGGGAATCGAACTTCTCATGCATTCCTTTTGGTTCTCTCCTCTTGTCCCATAACAAGACTTGATCTCCAATTTGAAAATCAAGAGCCTTCGCCAAAGAGTTTCTTCACCTAACTTTGATGTTCAGCAATACGGTCTACTACCATAGCTCATTGTTCTTCAAGTTCAATGAGGTACATGATTCTTTTGTCAATAGAACTTTCAAAAGTTCTATCTTCTACTACCTTTCCCAACTTTAGTGCCGACAACTCCAAAGTAATAGGTATTTCTGCATTCAGACCATACAAAAGTTGAAATGGTGACATACCTATCACCCTTTTAGGGGTAATCTTGTCTGCCCATAAAGCATCAAACAACGCTTTATGCTAAGTTCTCTGATTATCTTCCACCAGTTTCCTGATAATAGTAACCAGATTTTTGTTACTAGATTCTGCCTGGCCATTTCCTTGTAGATAATAGTCAGAAGAGTGAGAAAGAATTGTAGGATTCAAGGACAACACTGAGAGGGGGGGTGAATCAGTGTTGTGTGAAATTTCTAATCTTTTTACAAACTTTAACTTGCAGAGTACAAGGAGAGAGAGCTATCATTGATTTCTCACATACATGTGCACATAACTGAGATTGAAAAACAAAAACTCATGAGTAAAACATATATCTACAGAGAGAAGATCAAGACACAAGAATTACACAAGTGGAAAACCCTCCAGGGGTAGAAAAACCACTCCAGAATTGCCTCACTGGCTTAACTGAAAAACATGCCTCATTGGCAATACAAATTGTATCTAGGAGCACCAACTCCAATACCAAATAGAAGCACCCACTTCCAACACTGATATACCTCACTAGCAAACAATTAGGTCTCATTGACCTACAAGCATCATTGGCTAAAACAAGGCCTCACTGGCAAACCAAATCACCAACAGATGTAATAAACAAATCAGAGGGATACTCTATTTCCATTCAATACAAAACATATGTTTGTCAAATGTGATGGTGACAGGTTGTCATTGATGTCAAAAGTATGTTCGTTGATGATGTAAAGTTGCCATAGCTCTTGCAGGACATCAAGAGGAGATAGTTGTTTATTGTTTTGTCAGTTCACAGAAATGTGGAGTTGGTTTGGTATAGTGTAATGCTCAAGACAAGATTGTTAAGTTGTGCTTCTGTCATCTTCATAAGTTGATATATCTAATGCATAAGATCAAGTGTTTTGATATGTTTGATCTGCTTGATTGCTTCATTCGTTGATGCTCACATATTATGGACAGGTGATATCAAAGGTTGAGAGGATCTTGATTGGATCTCAATTGAACAATGTTGAGGATAATCTTGTGCTTAAAATGTTGATCATACAAGAATTCAATGACTCATATTACAGAGAAGATACAATGTCTAAAATGCATCATAGTGAGGAATCATGTTTTCTATTTCGTATTAGAATGTGGATGAATAATGCTCATCATCAGGAGTTGTTTCATTTATTGGTGTTGCTATAAGAATCAGGTCCTCATAGTGTGTGGTTGGTGTTGGAGTTGTGAATATAATGATAAGATTCATTGGATCAGTGTCTTATGTGTTGTTGCAATAACTGTTCACAATTTGTTGGAGTTGTGAATATAATGATAAATCTTGACATACAGTGGCAGTGGTATGGTCTTCATTTGATCTCAGTTATGTTAGTTACTTCAACTGCTTCAAAAACATGGAGATGATATTATGTCAGGATGTCAGAAATTTCATTTTCTCAGAAGAAGTTTGATTCTCATTTCAAAAATAATTAACATCAAGAGTGATCACATCAGGAGAATAGATGTTAGACACAAGAAGGTATCAAAGGTTATATTTAATTACGTTTGATGGAGTAATTAGCTTCATAATGGACTGATTTGGTACAGTCATGATCAAGTGAAAACTAGATCAGTTATATGTTTCTCCTTAGCAAAATTTGTATTAGGATTTTGTCAAAAATATGTTTTGATTTTTAAAATCACAAGCAATTCATGTTTTCACAACATATGCACTTTTCTTATAACTCAAAAGTGACCTGTTATTACAGGTCATCACTTAAGTGATGACCTTCCAAAGGGGTGTGAGGTCATAAGATCACCGGTCTTCTAAAGTGCTTTCACCGAAGGTCTAATTTCAAATGTATGTTGGGCGCCAAAAGGTAAGAAGCATCAAATGCCTTTGAAACTTCATAAGGAAGTAAAATATGGAGCGGTTTTAGTTTGAAGTTTATTAAAAAGAGACCATCGAATATGTTATTAGATGAAAAAGCATCTAACATGCTTTATAAAGGATGGGGTATGATTTTCTTTAAAGTTTTTTTTAAATTTCTTTTTATTTTGCCTTTTTAAAAGGCATAAGATCAAGGAGTTTTTATAGGAGATGGGGGAGATTTTAAAAGAAATTTTTTTAGAATATTTCTAAAAACAAGTTTTTATTCTATCCTCATAAAATTGTTAAGAGGAAAGTTTTTTTGTGTGAAAAGGATGAGGACAAAGTTTTTTTTTGAAAACATTTTCAGAAAGATTTTTTTGAGAAGTGAATTAGAATGGAAGACATTTTTTTTAAGGCAGATTGGATACAAAATTTTGAAGACAAATTTTTTTTGATTGATAAGAAGAAGAAGCTCAACAGTTTTGAATGTAAAAGCTTGGAAGTTTTTATGGAGATTTATTTTTACAGATGATTTGTTTTTGAGATATAGAATATGGAAGATCTGAAGATTGTGAAGGAGTATTTTATTTTCTTATCAAGGAAGATTAAAGAATTATTGAAGATTTGTCTTATGAGAAAATATGGATCAGAGATTGAAGATTTATTTATTGTTTTATTTGCAATCAGAGATTATTTTTTTTGCAGGATATGAAGAGTCTTTTTGCAGGTTGTTGAATATTGAAAAAGTTTTAAGGGAGAAGGAATTTCAATGATCTTGCCAATCATGTTGCAGAGAAGAAAATATATATATGTATATATGATTTTATTTTTGTAGAGATTGAAGGGTTTTGTACAAAGAGGATAATGACAATTTGGTTGAAGAAATTTGCAGATTGAAGGGTTTTGTGAATTAGAAGAATATGAAAGGGCAGTTGTATTTTATTTTGACAGAGATGGAACATATAGAAGATGAAAGGTGAAAAGACATTCAACTTGTATAAAAATGTTTTTCAAGAGAATTAAATTGTGAGAAATGAAATATACAGAGGTGTGGTGATGCAAATCAGAAAAAGGGGTTGTTGAGTGTATCCGGATGTAGGATTGATTTTGATCAGAATGGACATTTGACAGACACATGAGAGATGAAATGTTTTGTATTGAAACAGAGAAACCCTCTAAATTCTTGTTTTTCAGTTTGTTCTATAGTAGGGGTTGGTGCTCCTTGAAGCTTGTGCTTCTAAATAGTATGCCAGTGAGGCTTGTAGGTCAGTGAGACCTCAATAGTCAGTAAGACATAATATTCAGCCAGTAGGCTTTGTAAGATGTTTTCAAAGTTAAGCCAGTGAAGCACTTCATGAGTGGTTTTTTCTACCCAGAGAGGGTTTTCCACTCCAGTAATTCTTGTGTTAATGATATGCTTCTATGTGTGTTCTTGCTTCTATGTTAAGATTTATCTCTATGTGGTATTGCTCATAATTTTCACTATCAAACTTGTACATAGTTTATTGATGACTTTCTCTTTCTGAGTCTTGTAAATCAAAAGTTATAATAAGTTGCAAAAATCTACACAACACTGATTCACCTCCCCTCTCAGTGTTGTCCAAACTCCTACAATTGGTATAAGAGCCAGGTTCCCTTCTGCAGCTTAATCAGCTTGGGTAGGTCCTGTGTGTGGAGTTCAATGGGTAAGTGCAGGAGAAATAAGAACATGAGAAATGTTAAGATTCTTTCTAGTCAAAAGACACAAAAGACATCATTCATATCAAATCCAGATGTTGATATAAAGTCAGTGGATAAAGATGTTCTCCAAGTTGAATCTAATATTGTTTCAGATGTTCCTCAGTTTGATGGTTCAAATTTTTCAGTTTGGTATGTTAGAATGCAAGTATATTTATCCTCCTTAGGTTATGATGTTTTAATGTCAGTTGAAAATGGTAATTCTGTAAATAACAAAGAAGTTCTTGAATATAATGATATTGCAAAGAAGGCTATATTATCTTCTCTATCTAATGATGTTATTTGTAAAGTTATGGATTGTGTTACAGCTCAGGATATGTGGAGGAGATTGAAAAGGATTTATCAAGATAATGATAAAGAAGGGGACACTCTGGTGTGTGAAGAAAGTAGCAATGAAAAGAGACTTTCAAATGAAGGAGTTGAAGTTCAATCCCAATCAAATTCAGAAGAAGCTAGCATCACAAGTGATGATGATCAGGATTATAATGGACAAGATTGTGAGATTGATTTGGAAGGAGAGCTCATATATGCTCTGAGTGAGCTCAAGAATTATAAGAAGGAGAACAATAAATTAATGATGCAGTTGTAGCAAGAAAGAGATTTAAAAGATAAAGCTCTTACAGATCTTGAAGATGCTAGAAACCTGATTGTAGACTTGAAGAATCAAGCAAGTGAATTAGATGAACTGGTTGTCAATTTGAAATTAGAAATTGAAGAAGCTAAGAGGATAGCTGATGTCTCAATATCTAACCTTGAAGTTGCAAGGATTGAGAATCTAAAACTAGAGAGTGATATTATCAATCTGAGAAAAGAGTATGATGGTCTCAAAGCTTTATCTAAGAAGTATAAGGAGTTTGAAGAAAGCACAAGCAAGCTACATAAGATGCTTGGTAAACAAAAACTATATGGAGACACTACTGGACTTGGTTTTGAAGAAGTAGAATGTTCAAAAGCAAGAGAGACTCCTAGAAGGAAAATTGATTCAAGTCATCATGTTGCTGCCAGAGAAGGTAAAAGGAAGAGTGAAACAAAACAGAAAACCAGAGATGAATTTGTGCACAATCAAAGAAGGAATTTCATAAAACCTGCTGCTATAAGACAAGCATACATGTACAGGTATAACTATTCTTTTAATGGTTATTGTTATACTTGTAATCAATTTGGACACAAATCAGTTAATTGCAGAAGGAACACTAATATTATCTGTTATAAGTGTAATAATGTTGGACATATTCAAAGGAACTGCAAAATGAATAGAATGAATGAATCTACATGGAAGCATAACATAATTGCTCAGGAGATGTCAAAAAGGTACTATCAGTCATTTGGTTATGATTATAACATAGTTTGTTATAATTGCAAATCTTTTGGTCATAAAGCTCATAGTTGTAGAAAAGCATCATCTAATTTGATAGGTTGGAAATGGAAAGAGGCAGAAAAAATTTGGAGAAAGAAAGAACCTGCAAAAGTGTGGAAGCAAAAACAGAGTCATGAGAAGGATCCTAATCTTGTGCATTTTGCACAAGTCATTTCATCTGTTGCATAATAGATAGCATGATGTGAGGGGGAGTTGTTCTTGTCTTATCATTTTTCGCCAAGAAGTTAAAGGAGGAGTTCAATTGATGTTTATCAACTTGATGATCTTGTTTTATTTAACTTGCTTATCTGATAATGATATTGAGTTTCAGGGTATGTCAGGTGTATATTCATAATCAGTGACATGTCTACTGCATCATATTTGATATTTACATGATTAAGTTGACATATGCTTCAGTTAAGGTGTTTCTCAAGGAACTCTCATCTGCATTTGGTGTTACAGGAAGTACTTGATGGTTAAATTAATTCATGTTGATTGCAATAAATACCAGGGCTGACATTGTTGCAAAGTGTTGTTACAGGAAGAGTTTGATGGTGAAAATTGTGCAATCTTGATAAGCTGATTTGTATTATGGATCCTGAGTATTCTCAAGAAGTTCTCTTGAGATGTTAGCATGTGTTGGTTGAGGAAGGAACAGCAGGATGGTCTTCATTCTTTTCATGTCAAAAAGGATGTGCAAGAATAGATTGGTTGCAGAATAAATGTTCATGATCATTGGTATAATAATTTGACATGCTCTTCCTCATTAATATGGTTTAGAAAGGTTTGGTGGTTTCAGGTATGAGCTTCAAGTTATAATAATCTAGAGTTTCTTATGACATTGATGGTGAATTTTTGTATCAGAGGCAAGTAAAGGTCTTATCAATAATGGTCATCTTGGCATCTTGTGTTGAGAATGTGTGATAAGGAGTCTTCATTTTTTTCTAAAAATTTGTTCATCAAAGAGTATTGGTATGTTTATGATTTCTTTGCAAAAGTGTTCAGAAGGTTGAATATCAGTAAATAGATGATATGTTGCTTCAGGACTATTTCAGAAAGTGTATCAGTGCTAAGTTGAATTGAGTTATGGTATTTCTAAGCAGTGTTTTGTTTGTAAACCTTAACACATGGGAGATTTTGGAGATTTGTTATTTCAGGTCAAAAAGTGTTGATTCAGGAGATTGTTAAAGGAAGTAATCAAGGATCTCATTGCTGTCAGTGTTTCATCTTCATCTACATATTTGGTTTGATGATTTGGTTGGTGTGCCTTATATGATGTTTCTTTCAGGTCCTATGCTTCATGGTTTCTTATTACTCACAAGTTGAAAAGTTGTGCAGTATGCAGATGTGTAAGAACAAAGCTTTTATGTATAAGAACAGAGCTTTCAGAATAACAACAAATTGTAAATATGGTTAGTGCCTTAAATTTTCAGAGGCTAGTAGTATCAAAGGTTGGGTAAGTGATTTTTCAATTTCTTGGTTGGTATGAAAGATAACAAGGTTAGTGATAGTGTTTGTGATCCAAAAAATGTGTAAACAGTTGATTGATATTTTTCTCATGATTATATGAGTTATTTTTCTCAGGGGGAGATATTTTTCTTTGTCATCAGATGTCAAAAAGGGGGAGAAAGTAAAATTGCTTCAGATGGTTTTGACATCAATGACAAAGGGGGAGATTGATGGTGACAGGTTGTCATTGATGTCAAAAGTATGTTCGTTGATGATGTAAAGTTGCCATAGCTCTTGTAGGACATCAAGAGGAGATAGTTGTTTATTGTTTTGTCAGTTCACAGAAATGTGGAGTTGGTTTGGTATAGTGTAATGCTCAAGACAAGATTGTTAAGTTGTGCTTCTGTCATCTTCATAAGTTGATATATCTAATGCATAAGATCAAGTGTTTTGATATGTTTGATCTGCTTGATTGCTTCATTCGTTGATGCTCACATATTATGGACAGGTGATATCAAAGGTTGAGAGGATCTTGATTGGATCTCAATTGAACAATGTTGAGGATAATCTTGTGCTTAAAATGTTGATCATACAAGAATTCAATGACTCATATTACAGAGAAGATACAATGTCTAAAATGCATCATAGTGAGGAATCATGTTTTCTATTTCGTATTAGAATGTGGATGAATCATGCTCATCATCAGGAGTTGTTTCATTTATTGGTGTTGCTATAAGAATCAGGTCCTCATAGTGTGTGGTTGGTGTTGGAGTTGTGAATATAATGATAAGATTCATTGGATCAGTGTCTTGTGTGTTGTTGCAATAACTGTTCACAATTTGTTGGAGTTGTGAATATAATGATAAATCTTGACATACAGTGGCAGTGGTATGGTCTTCATTTGATCTCAGTTATGTTAGTTACTTCAACTGCTTCAAAAACATGGAGATGATATTATGTCAGGATGTCAGAAATTTCATTTTCTCAGAAGAAGTTTGATTCTCATTTCAAAAATAATTAACATCAAGAGTGATCACATCAGGAGAATAGATGTTAGACACAAGAAGGTATCAAAGGTTATATTTAATTACGTTTGATGGAGTAATTAGCTTCATAATGGACTGATTTGGTACAGTCATGATCAAGTGAAAACTAGATCAGTTATATGTTTCTCCTTAGCAAAATTTGTATTAGGATTTTGTCAAAAATATGTTTTGATTTTTAAAATCATAAGCAATTCATGTTTTCACAACATATGCACTTTTCTTATAACTCAAAAGTGACCTGTTATTACAGGTCATCACTTAAGTGATGACCTTCCAAAGGGGTGTGAGGTCATAAGATCATCGGTCTTCTAAAGTGCTTCCACCGAAGGTCTAATTTCAAATGTATGTTGGGCGCCAAAAGGTAAGAAGCATCAAATGCCTTTGAAACTTCATAAGGAAGTAAAATATGGAGCGGTTTTAGTTTGAAGTTTATTAAAAAGAGACCATCGAATATGTTATTAGATGAAAAAGCATCTAACATGCTTTATAAAGGATGGGGTATGATTTTCTTTAAAGTTTTTTTTAAATTTCTTTTTATTTTTCCTTTTTAAAAGGCATAAGATCAAGGAGTTTTTATAGGAGATGGGGGAGATTTTAAAAGAAATTTTTTTAGAATATTTCTAAAAACAAGTTTTTATTCTATCCTCATAAAATTGTTAAGAGGAAAGTTTTTTTGTGTGAAAAGGATGAGGACAAAGTTTTTTTTTGAAAACATTTTCAGAAAGATTTTTTTGAGAAGTGAATTAGAATGGAAGACATTTTTTTTAAGGCAGATTGGATACAAAATTTTGAAGACAAATTTTTTTTGATTGATAAGAAGAAGAAGCTCAACAGTTTTGAATGTAAAAGCTTGGAAGTTTTTATGGAGATTTATTTTTATAGATGATTTGTTTTTGAGATATAGAATATGGAAGATCTGAAGATTGTGAAGGAGTATTTTATTTTCTTATCAAGGAAGATTAAAGAATTATTGAAGATTTGTCTTATGAGAAAATATGGATTAGAGATTGAAGATTTATTTATTGTTTTATTTGCAATCAGAGATTATTTTTTTTGCAGGATATGAAGAGTCTTTTTGCAGGTTGTTGAATATTGAAAAAGTTTTAAGGGAGAAGGAATTTCAATGATCTTGCCAATCATGTTGCAGAGAAGAAAATATATATATGTATATATGATTTTATTTTTGTAGAGATTGAAGGGTTTTGTACAAAGAGGATAATGACAATTTGGTTGAAGAAATTTGCAGATTGAAGGGTTTTGTGAATTAGAAGAATATGAAAGGGCAGTTGTATTTTATTTTGACAGAGATGGAACATACAGAAGATGAAAGGTGAAAAGACATTCAACTTGTATAAAAATGTTTTTCAAGAGAATTAAATTGTGAGAAATGAAATATACAGAGGTGTGGTGATGCAGATTAGAAAAAGGGGTTGTTGAGTGTATCCAAATGTAGGATTGATTTTGATCAGAATGGACATTTGACAGACACATGAGAGATGAAATGTTTTGTATTGAAACAGAGAAACCCTCTGAATTCTTGTTTTTCAGTTTGTTCTATAGTAGGGGTTGGTGCTCCTTGAAGCTTGTGCTTCTAAACAGTATGCCAGTGAGGCTTGTAGGTCAATGAGACCTCAATAGTCAGTAAGACATAATATTCAGCCAGTAGGCTTTGTAAGATGTTTTCAAAGTTAAGCCAGTGAGGCACTTCATGAGTGGTTTTTTCTACCCAGAGAGGGTTTTCCACTCCAGTAATTCTTGTGTTAATGATATGCTTCTATGTGTGTTCTTGCTTCTATGTTAAGATTTATCTCTATGTGGTATTGCTCATAATTTTCACTATCAAACTTGTACATAGTTTATTGATGACTTTCTCTTTCTGAGTCTTGTAAATCAAAAGTTATAATAAGTTGCAAAAATCTACACAACACTGATTCACCCCCCCTCTCAGTGTTGTCCAAACTCCTACAAAATGGTCATTCTGTTCAAAATTAATCTTACATCCGGATACACTCAACAACACTTCACAACTCTATATATTTCATCTCTTTTTAATTCCCATCATCAATGCACCTGAAAAACTATTTTATACAAGTTGAATGTCCTTCCACCTGCAAAGAAAAATCTTTTCATATTCCTTTCCTCTGCAAAAATTCATTGACCTTTCATATTCATTTCAATCTGAATATTTTGTCTTCAATAAAAAATCAGTGCCCTGTACGAGAAAATAAAATCTCTTTTACTTGAATCCTCTCCATATTTTCTTCAGTGTCTTTTCATTTTCTTTTTCTCTGCAAACATCTCACAAAAATAATATCTGCATAAATTCATTTGCAAGAAGAAAATCTAATTTACAATGTCTTATATTTCTCTTTCAAAAATTGATCCTCTTCTGAAGAAAAAACATTCTGTATCTCTTTATATTCTCTGTAAAGAAACACATTTCCAAAAACTTGATTTGTTCTTTCAATGCCCTGTAAATAAAATATCTGACCAACTTCATCTTCCATCTGTAAAACCATTCATATTCCCTGCAAGAAATAATAAAAATAATCTTTTTCATCTTCTGTGCAAAAATGATCCTTCAAAATCTCTTTCATCTTTTCAAGCCCTTCATTTTCTTTTCAACAAGACTCTTCATATCCTGCAAAATGAAAAAATCTCCACCAAAATCTCCTCAAAAAATATATTCTTCACACTTCAAAATAATCTCTTCATAAAAATTCCTTATTCAAAAGAATAAGAAAAAAATCCTTGATATTCTTCTATTTCCAAATCAATATCCTTTGTATTCTTCAATCTTCAACAAACAAATTTTTCATATTCTCCATAAAGAAATCTTTTTCAAAAAATCCATCTTCCCTTAAAAAAATCTCTCCTAAAAAATCTTCCAAGTTTTTTCACATCCAAATCCATTGCCTTAATGGAAAAAACAAAAAAGAAAAAATCTGCCTTCTAAAAGGAACCAAAACAAACTCCTTATCAAAAATGGAAATTAAATAAAGTTTCCAAAATTTAAAAAAGCCATAAATATGACTAAAGAAGTGGGCTTCCTCCTTTGACAATGAATCTTAAACAAGTTTCCATTGAAGACTTAATTGGGCTCCACATATATTCATGCCCTTGTTAAAAACTTTGACTAGTCTTAAAAAATATAACCGATGCAGGAAAAGGCATAAAGCATCTTTATGGAAATTGGGCTCCTTGTCATATATACTATGCTCCCAAAATAATTCGATGCCTTTTCTCAAATGAAAGAAGATCTATATTTTTAAAACTTTATTTTGGTTTCCTTAAAAACATGGTTTATGAAACATGCTCATATAATCCTCACCACCGGTATTGCTAGGAGAAAGGGGCTGATCCCCTATGAGTTTAATGCACATAAACAGGGACTAATTTTTATGTCATAAATAGCCCATTTAAATACTTTCTATCAGCCTTTTTTAAATAAAACAAATTCTTCACTAAAAGTCTTGAATTATAAATAAATGGAGATCTTTTTATAAGAGCATTCAATGCCTTTATTTAAATTCATTACCTTGACCACCGGTGACAATACACATGAACTATTATAACTCCTGAGATCTCCTATAATGAAACCAATCTTTGATCCAACCTTATTACAGAGAATGCCAAACAAAAAAAATGCACTCATACACCTAGATATCAAATCATGAAGAATACTACTTTGTTCCACTGCATATCATGTCATCTGTATCAACCATACTAAACAAGATGTAATGGAAAGAACACACAAGATGATGTACTCCTGTTCCTCATGTTCAACAACAATTTATAAACACTTTGAATTATGAGATCAACACAAGTTATCAAGAAAAATGAACTCCATCACCTGATAATCAACACACCATTTGAACTCCTGATTGATGTTCCTGATAGAGTAAACAATTCTGAAAGAAATTGTGAGAGACATGAAACAAGACCAACTATAAACTATGTCACTGAATACCGAGATCAAATTACCAAACCACTACCACTGTATGTCATCGGTATCACCTTGATGTAATCCTACAGCAACACACAAGATGATATACTTTTGATGATGTACTCCTCAAACATATGAAGACATCATGATGAATACCTCATTAAACATCTCCTAAACACTTTTGACATCAATGACAACCTAACACCATCAAGAATGATCCCATGTTCATAGAAAAAGCCAGTAATCTCATTGGAAGAGAAACAAGTAGCATTATCTACTAAAACTTTGTTTGGAACTCCAAACTGGGAAATAATATTTTCCTTAAGAAAATTACATACCACTTCAGAAGTAGCATGCTTTACTGGGATGGCTTCCACCCACTTGGTAAAATAATTAGTTGCGGTGAGAAAAAAGTTGTGACCCGCACTTGATGGTGGGTTCACAGCACCAATGAAGTCAATGCCCCATTACTGAAAAGGTTCTTTAATTACAACTGGTTTGAGGGGTAATGCAGCCAATTTAGGCCTTTCAACAAACTGTTGACATAACTCACACCTACGTTCCCAATTGTATTTATCCTGAAACAATGTGGGCCAATAGTACCTAGCCCATAGAATCTTATGAGCCATCACAGGTGTAGAAAAATGTCCTCCACAAGCTAAATTGTGAAAAGACTCCAGAAGTTTGTTTTGTTGCGTTTTATCCACACAACAGAGACAAACTCCATCAAGGCTTCTTTTATACAAACCATTGTCCCATAGGACATAGTTAGCAGCCTTCAATTTGATAGTCCTTTTCTCCTTATAGGATAGATAAGAAGGACACTCACCATTGGTAAGAAAATGAGCAATATTTGAATACCACTCATCTGTAGTAGTGACAAAAAGAACAGTTGGCATATCCTCAACTTCTTCTTCTTCATCCCCTGTCTCTTTTGGTACATTGTTGGCAATCAACTAAAACAAACCTCTGCCATGCACAAGCTTGGTAGGCTTGATATCAATATCAAACCCTTGAATCTTGGAAATCCAATTGCCTCTTTTGGTTTCAAACTTCTGTTGAGTCAGGATCGACTTCACTATTGCGTCTGGCACCAAAACAACAGTGTGTGAATTCAAAATATAGAACCGGAAATGCTTTACCACCTTTACGATGACATAAGCATGTTTCTCCATATTTGAATATTTCAATTCATGAGCCTTCAGAGGACAACTGATAAATGAAATGGGAGATTCCACACCTTCTTCATTCTGCTGAACAAGAATGGCTGAAAGTGTATGCTCAGAAGCATAACTGTATATTACGAAATCCTTGGTATAATCAAGACAAACAAGAACTGGAGCATGAGCTATGATCCTCTTGATATCCTTAAATGCCACTTTACCTTCTGCACTCCAATGGAAAGTAGTCTTACCCTTCATCATGTTGACAATGTGACAGGTTTTCTCTGCAAATTCTAGAATGAATCTCTATAGAAAATTTACCTTTCTGAAGAAAGAGTGAATTGTAGTCTTACTAGCAGGCAGAGTAAGACTTTGGATGGACTTGACTCTTTCTGAGTCAATTTTAGTGCCTTCTGGGGACACAATATGACTAAGAAGTTTAGCTTCTATAACCCTAAAAACTGATTTCTTAGGGTTAAGAGAAATACCATTTTGTCAACATCTTTCCTGTACCTATTGCAAATGATACGCATGATCTTGACATTGTTTGGAGAAAATAGTCAACTCATCAAGATATACCACAATGAATTTCCCTATCTCATCTCTAAAAGCAAGGTCCATTGCTCTCTGGAAAGTGGCGCTAGCATTAATCAAACCAAATGACATCCTGTGATATGCAAACATGCCCCAAGGTGTTGTGAAAGCAGTCTTGTACTGATCTGCTTCGCTGACCTCTACTTGATTATATCCTAAAAAACCATCTAACATAGACAACATTTCTGAGCCAGTTATAGTTTACAACACTTGGTCCATGATGGGTAGGAGATAGTTAGCCTTTAGAAAAGATTGATTGAGATTCCTGAAATCAATGCAAATACAGATTTCTCCGTTCTTCTTTCTTACAGGGACAATATTCACAATCCAGGTAGAATGATGAATTAGAAATATTATTCTTGCATTCAACATTTTTTGAATCTCAAAACGAATAGTGCCTAATATTTTGGGATTATATTGCCTCTGTTTCTACTTGTGAGGCAATGACCCAACTTTGAGAGGAATTTCATGCTGAATCTCCTTAGGCCTGAAAGACTTCAGGTCATCATAAGAATATGCCAAGACATCAATGTATTAGCGAAGAAGTGTACTGAATTTAAATTTCTCATCGGTAGTGCAACACTTCCCAATGTTGACCATTTTGGAATCTACCTTAGAACTCAAATTTACTTGTTCAAATTCCATAGATGAACTTAAATCAAGTTGTTGCTACTGTTCAATGTATTTGTCATGCTTATCAAATAGCTTTTCCAGGGAAACCAAACCTTTTGGAATCTTATTCCCTTTTAGTTGAAGAAACTCTTCACCAGTTTGTGAATCTATTTCAGAAATGCATTCTCGTGGTGGAGATTCACTACCTTCAAAATAGAGCTCATCAAAGCTATCTGTCTTTTCCAAGAAAGCTATGATTTGATTATCACCATTGAACACCTGCCAATGGTCAGCATTATCTAGTACACTTGGTCAGAAAACCAACTCAATTGTGTACTTGTTACCTTTGAAGTCTTTATGGGGAACCATGAGGGTGGCAAAGACAGCTAATGAATCAACACAATCATTAAACTCTCTTAGTATTGCATAAATGTTGAAAGCATCAAAACCTTCAATGCAATCCCAAACACGATTATGGTAATGCCTCAACCTTTCATTTTTGGTCTGATATAAATTTCTCACTTGACAAACCACTAATTCGGCATCTCCTTGAGCATGAAGATTCTTAACACCTTTAGCATGAGCAACCTCCAATCTAAGCAACAATGACTCATATTCAGCGGTGTTATTGGTATTGTTGAATTGCAACTTGTATGAGAAAGGGAAGATATCACCTTGTGGAGATATCAAAACAATTCTGGATCCAAAACTGGTAGAGGAACAACTACATCAAATTCTAAAACCCAAACATCATTTGAATTTCTTACTTTGATGTTTCTATTACTAGTGGATTCTTCTTCATCACAAAGAGAAGATTCTGGCATCACTATGCTCTCATCTGAACTTTCATCTGATTTACTAGAAATATCATCTGATTCTGAATCTAAAATGTCGGAGCCCTCGTCTAATGAACTAGAAGTATCTTCAATAGACAAGAAATAAGTACCCATTCTTGAAGACTCAAACAAAATTTGGGCTTTGGGGTTGGCCATTTGGGTAACAATATATTTTGCTTCTTTCTCAGGAAGCAACCTTTGCATGACACCTTTAATAGGTATCCTTGCTTTAGATAGGTCCATGTTCAGTTCTCCACCCACATATTTATAAAAATTATGCTCGAGCAGAATGCCATAAGAGGATGGAACATCAGCTACTAGGATGATCATCTTAATCCTCTTGTCTGGAAAGGCTGCAAATGCAAATTGGGCATCTTTGATTTGGCCCAACAATGGCACTTGCTTATTTTCCATGGAGAACATCTCCCAAAGGTCTTGGTTAAGGTGAGACCAAGGGCGTCCACCACTTTGGCAGGCATGACATTATCAGAGGCCCCAGAATCTATTATGTAATTGCTCAACATATGACCATTTACCAATAGAGAAACATAGAAAGGTTCTATTTTTCTTGGGGCAACAAGGGGAGTAGTGAGAAGATTATTTTGGGTGGATTTGTTCTTTAAGGAATCATGGGCAACTTTTGGAAGGTCTTGTCCTATAGGGATAGTCTTATTTTTGACGTATTTAGCTAACGTATCAAACTGTTCAGGATTAGCTTGTAAATAATCAACCTTAAACATTTTTATTTTGGTCTTCCTAGCATGATCTATTATATCAAATAGATGAAATGAACTAGGTACAGAGTAAGGAAATCCATCATTCTAAGTTTTATTAGGGGTAATACTAGTCTGAGGGACAGGAGTAAAAGATACTGGATTGTTAGATGTACTTACTTGCTTATTCCCAACCAAGTCCTTCGACTGAAAAGGCAACGGAGTTCCCCATTTGGCAATTGAGATCACTGGATGAGGATCCTCTCTTGCCTTTCCTTTATCAACTTGCTAATTTGACTGATTCTGAGACCTAGTAAAAATAGCATATGCTCTATCATATACTTCTCCTTCTTTTTCGGCTTCATCTTGGTAATTCGAAAAGCCAATGGTAGAGTCACCAACTAATTCTTCTTCTCCTTCTGTAAAAAGATTAGCATCATTCTCCTAGTCCAACTTAGGTTGGAAAGAATGGTCATGTTTTGCTTCATAATAGCCAACTGCTGAGCTAACCAGCGTTGCTTCAATGGCGAGCTTCCCTTGTGTGGGTGGAAGATAATTTTGTTGACCTTGATTTTTGGTAGCATTGCCTTAATATGAATTGTTAGGAAATGTTCTCCTTGGTATATCCCTATAAAAAGGAGGGACAGACATACCTTGTGACATTTTCCTTTTCAAAGCTAGCAACTCATTTGCTAACTTTTGCACCATAGAATTTGTGGTGCTTGTGGAAGGATTATCAGTAGAGGATTGACCTCTATTCCTCTTGGAATCTCTTCTTATCTTACTCGTAAGGATAAGATCATCTTCAACTTCAGTAGCCAAAATTTGAGCTATGGGAAGATCTGCGAGGCCAACCTGCCTTAGCAGAAAGCTCACCTTAGGAAGCTGAGTATTGATAAAGAAACACTTAAGATTCTCTGCTATTGGCTGAGCGATTGTAGGAATCCTGTTTGTCATCTTATTGAACTTAGCGATGAAGTCTCACATGGGTTCAAGTGGCTCTTTCTTCATCTGCATTATTTGTGCCAACAAGGCATGTGCATCTTCCGCAGGTTTGAACCTAGCTTCAAACTTGGTCTTGAGAGTGTTCCAACTCGTTATAGTTTGAACTTGAAGATGGTAAAACCAATCTATAGCAGCACCTTGCAGTGTTTCCACAAAAAAGTCTTACTACTACATCTTCATGTTCCACACCTAATACATTGCAAGCTATACAGAAAGCTGCAATGTGTTTATCCAGGTGGACTTCCCATCGCCATAGAACTTAGGAAAATTCTTCCTTGAACTACGAGGTAGTTCATGCAATGGTGGAGTTAAATTCAAAGGACCAAAAGTGTTACCCTAAGGGCCTTGAGCTGCCATGGTGCATTGATTAAAGGGTGGGATAACAAACCTCTGTGGAGTATGAATAGACAAAACTCTATCAGTACTAGAACTAGAAGCTTCACCCAGTATTGGAGACATGACATTGGTAGGAGGAAAACTCCTAGTTTGATGAAGTTGAGGTCATGGAGGCAAAAGGACAAAGTTATTTTGCTGCATCAACTCAAATATAGGATTAATAATACCTTGAGCTCGCTTGCTTCTTGTATATCATGCATCTGCCAGAATGCAATGTACTCAACAAAATTTTGAAAAATCTAGAGATAATGGAAAAGAACTGTAGTGCTTAAACTCAGAGTGTGAGGCTTCAAGTTGCATGTTCCTTCCCCAGTAGAGTTTTCAAAAACTGTTGGGTGAATACTTTGTCATCAACTCACTAACAGAAAAATGGTTATATCAACCACAGTGTAATGAGATAAATCTCTCCTCTCAGCAGGGGGAGGTTCCCTATTAACTATTACAAACTTATTTATACTAAAAACTAATTTTGGGGTGAAACCATGTCATCCATTTCTCTTTTTCCAGAAATGATGTTTACAATATAAAATATCATTTTCATAATACAAATCAAACTAACCAAGAAACTGACGAGAGCACAAAGTCTATCATTGTTCTTTTCACTGATTTACAATTTAGAACCCAGTAGGATAAGGTGTAGCTCAAAGTCTTCACTGAATACTACAACAAAGCATACGATCACAAAAGATAATAGTAGTTCAAAGCCTTTCCAATATCTTTTACTTCAAAACATAAAATCACAAACTAAAGATAATTATTGTAGCACACAGTCTACACAACCAGGTTTAGAACATCTCCCAGATTATTCACACTCACACTACAATTTGATCAAGTAGATAAGATAGTATAAGGAAAAGGACATAAGAATAATTTCCAATACGCCACAAGTTATTACAATGTAAAGACTGAAAGATCACTTTCTTTTCCACTCACTTGATAAAATATGATTTACAATTTGAACACAAAGTCTCAAAATGCTCTTCAATTTGGCAGAGTTTCGCTGTAATAACTAAAAGATAAAAATTACAATGGGGGTCCTCTTTATTTATAAGAGAAACCGAGAGAAAAAATAGGAAAATCCTAACTACTTTGACTTATTCAAACAAAAGAGTCCTGTTGGTCATGATGTTAGTCATTCACAAACATAGAATAAAAGTTACACAACAACCTTTACTCATCTTGAAAGATACGATGAATTCAGAGAATTCATGATCCCAAGTCTCCGTGGATTAGGTCTTAATCTACTGACGTTACTCAGTGGTTGATGTGTGTTGCTGTTTTCCATTCAGGGGCCTTACGTGTTTCTGCAAAGTTCATCATCATTATCTTCAAATATCTTGCTCTGGATGTTTGCTCTGCATAAATCTCCAACAATTCTACCTCTGCACTATGATTTTAGTCAAATAATGTGCCTACAGGCTGATATTTGCATGATTTCTATCATTATTTATGATTCTTTGCATGATATTTTCAATAATACATGCACTTAACTCAAATATGCTAATGATTTTCAGTTACCTACGGGATTTCAGCATATTTCTCTATTCTGCTTGTTATTTATCATGATTTGCAATTATGGTGATGAATTTATGAAATTGAAAAAAGGAAAAGGGTTAAAGAATAAGATTCCCAAAACTACTGGACTTAGATCACTGATCCACATACAAGCTCCCATACATGCAATGAAAAGAAGGAAAACTAGAAATCATACTTCACCAGGACATTCCACAAATCCGCATGATCTAGTGCAAATCTTCAAAGGAAAAGTTGACAACATGTAATGAAATGAAAGCGCTTCCAGTTGAACACAGCATTCACCAGTACATATCCAGAAATCAATAAGAAGATTACGTAAAATTTACAATCAGGATGTAATCTGAAGCTTCATATCCATTCAGTATGCTCAAGAACAGGTACATTTACAGTGATCTGAAGAAAGAACCTTGACATTTCAACAATTCTATCCTCATTAGTCTCAGTAATCCAATCTCCTAATTGATTCTACAGTAATTAGCCTTAATGTGCCAGATGCGTCTGTGTATTCTAATGTATCTCTTCCTATTTTTTGACAAGCTCTGGCCCTTATATAGAGCAACTGCCAAAAAACGGTTACAATGATCCAAGGATCAGGATCTTCTCATAATAATCAACGGTCCAGATGAAAAGCACATGCTTCGCCAGTTAGCAAATGTACAGCTGGCACAGAATATTCCAGCATCTTCAACTTGATTCGGTCTCCAGCTGGCGAACAACATATTTGACAATATCCTCCTCATTTCTGGCTCATGTTGCCTCCATGCGCAACTTTGTAATGCTCAGCTTCAGTAGCAGCTCTAACAGCATCATGACTTCAATGCTCGGCTTCAGCAGCAGCATCATGACTTCCTGCAAATAAACAGACAAACATTAAGTTCATCATCATGTGGATAAACAACAGGAAGTAAACGTTTTATTAAACATACCTCCCAATGTGCAGCTACAGGCAATCAGGCTTTACCTGTGGAAAATATGCACTAAATGCATAAACAGCATAAAACAACCAGGTCAACCATCGTTGACCAAAATCATGCAGTTGGGCTTTTAAATTTCTATCACTTCATGTTTTCCTGCCCATTTCCATGTGTATCGGGTTCAAATATGATCAGGTATCTAAAAATATACAAGGAAATACCCGCTCTTAACAAATTACTTCACATCTGGCTTTGCATGCTCTGTTTGAATGTTTCGGGTCATCATCATATTCGCGTCGGTGCGACCACATATGATCAGGGTGACAAATTTAGACACGGCCAATGGCAACAGTTAAACCTACGCCAAAAATTGTGATGATGCCCAACTCTATGTCTTCTATCTAGCTGCAGGATATCATGATGTATGATGCTCCTCCTTTCTGAATGCTCTGATGAAAAGCACATCAGGATGTTTCGCTTCTGCATATTGGGGAAAGAAAGACATCATCGTCATCATCATGATGAAGACAAATAGGAGGATTTGGAATATGATCCTGCTGCTGAGGAAAGGAATATGATGGTGACGTCATCGTCATGTTCAGACTTCATTAAAATGCAAAAGATGACGTCACCGTCATGTTTCGTTAAGATCAGGGGATAAGTGCAATATCGGGTCACCAAGGAAGATGATCTGGTGGATGAATGCAGTATGTCCCCTTTTTGCGGCAAAGGTAACCCGCTCAAAAGATTAGGATGATGATGATCATCATCATCATATCCGCACTGAGTGATTTAAAATATGATCCTGCTGAAGGTCCAGATGACGTCATCAGGATATCCGGGGCCTTCGTTAAACTTAGAACATGACGTCATCGTCATGTTGGCGAACAGGATCATGCCTTGGAAAATATCCTGCCGAAGGAGAAATGCGATGGTGACGTCATCCTGATATTTGCTTCTTCATTTATCAGGTCAGGATGATGTCATCAGGATATTTGCAAAAGGTTATACTTCACGGCAGGAGGATATTACAAAATGTCAGGTAGACGAACAAGATCATGATGATCTTGACAACATGACTTAGGAATAGAATATCACCCTCCCACCGAAAGATAAGGTGATCATCATGATCATGCAAAAGGAGATCAGGAGGATATTACGAAATGTGATCCTGCCTTGAAAGATCATGATGATGATGATCACCAGGACTTTGACGTGCGCATGCAAATTATGCAGATGGTGTATTTTCTAAGTAGGGTGATATTATAATATCAGCATGATATTATAATATCGGGTGATGTTAGAATATCATGATGCTCGCGGTGTGCCCAAGGTCATTTGACGGGTAAAACACACTATCACTTAAGATTGACATTCGGATATTGGGACTGCATGATTTTTATCGGGTGATAGACCAAGATCATGATGATGACCTTTCGCGATACAAAAGACCGCTCGACGGGAAAAGCCTACTACGACTTAAAGTTGACGTCCGGATGTTTCGACTTCAGGATATGATCGGGGGCGTTTCAAATATGATGATGATGTTCTTCATACAGCAAAACTAAGTTTATAAAATATGACCCTCTTCATGTGAATATCAGGTTTGACCAAAACTTTGACTGTGCATAACTCCCTCATATGGACGAATTTTCAAGTGATGTAAAAGGCAAACCTGCATGGAATTTCAAGCTCTTTCTAACCATGAGGTCATAGAAACAAAATATGAACTTTGACAAACTGACCTCATGATGATGACCAACCTCATCCTGACCTTCATGATGATGATGCACCTGACCTATTTTTACCAAACCGCCAGAAAGCAGACAACACAAACCAAGCCAAAGGTTGGGTCTCTGTTTTGCCAAGTCAAAATGGGGCATGTTGTGTAACCACACAACAACTTGCCACCAAAGAAAATAAACAAATTCCAATGATTCAAGTGATGTGATCACATTTATCTATAGTGTTCTAATTCTGTCTATGTGTCAGCATCATAATCCTTTGAATGATAAAATTTCATTATGGTGATAAAGCTAACAAAGGATCAGGTGTGTGCATATGATTAATTATCCTCATCTTGAAAGTAAGTTGAAAACATAAGTAACTGGTGTTAAACTACATAGTTGGAGATCATCCCTCATAGCCAACCTGGATAGAGCCTTGCTGCCAGCAGGCGTCTATAGCCCCGGCAAGGTTATCTATACAATCTCCCTAAGTAGAGCCCCACTGCCAGCAGGCGTCCATAGCCCCGGTAGAGTTACTTAGATGGCCTAATTTTATTTGTTTTCTGATTTTCCTTTAAAAATTTATATTTGATATCATCATGTCAGCTCATTTGTACAAGGTGTAGTCACTTGCAGCTTTAGGTTGGAGATTGTATTGGTAGCAAGGGAGTCCCTTTAGATTTTTCACTTAACACCTATACTCATATCTTCAACAAACCCAAGGCTGTTAGGTGTTTCATTGTGTTTGATTCACTTTGGACAAGAAAAAGCACCCTGATGAAAAGACATCATAAACCTGATCATGAACACTTCCTAGAATGAATCATAACCTATATTTAAACGTGATCTCATCACTTGAATCCTAACAATTTAGTTATTTTCTTAGGGTGATGAAGTGCATCATCCTGACTTACCAGAACAAGGTCCCAACCAACAAAACAACAACAACAACAAACAAACTGTACAAACAACTATACAAATATACAATATGATACATGAGACTGTCATGAAGTCATTCAGGCCTGGAAATAATGTTTGAGGAATTGTCCATTGACTGGCAACGGGACATCCTCACCTGTCAGGTTCTTAAGCCTATAAGTGTTGTCTCCTAAAATTTTAGAAATCTGAAAGGGACCTATCCATAATCTATCAAACTTACCATGATCACCTTTCTTTTCATGGGCTTTATCCCACATCAGGACTAAATCTGATATCCTGAAAGCTTTAATTCTGGCTCTCTTGTCAAACCAGCGTTTGACAACAGCCTGATGTTTTGCAAATTGAGCAATCGCTTGACTTCGTTTTTCTTCCAGATGCATCAACTGAAGCAACCTGACTTCCTGTTTATTATCTATGCCTAGATAGTCTTGGGCAAACTGCAGAGTAGGAATTTTCAAGTTTACAGGGAGGATAGGATCTACCCCATATACTAGCTGGAAGGGTGAGTTTCCTAATGCAATTTTTATTCCTGTTCTGTCTACCCATAAGGCATATTTCAGAAATGAGTTCCATTCCCTGGGATTTTTCTCTATCAATTTTCTTATGATACTCAGTAAATTCTTATTGGTGGATTCTGCTAATCCATTTCCCTGGGGATAGTAATTGGATGAGAACTTAAGTATGATCCCATGATCAAAAGCCCAACTTGACAATTTGGTGGAAATGAAGGCAGAACCATTATCACTTACCAATGCATAAGGAATTCCATACCTGGTGACAATGTTGCTTTCTAGAAATTTAATGACATCATCAGCAGTACAAGTTTTGCTGCTGATAGCCTCAGTCCATCTGGTACAATAATCAGTAATTGTTAGGACATACCTCTGGCCTGAAGAAGACGGAGGATTGATCGGTCCTATGAAATCCATGCCCCACTGTGCAAATGGGCGCTCTTCCATCACTGGCTGCAATGGTTGTGCAGCATATTTTTCTCTGTTGGCAGCAACCTGGCAAACATGACAACATTTAACATGATCAGCTGTGTCCTTAAAAATTGTAGGCCAGTAATATCCTGCTCTGAGGATTGCATGTGTTGTGGCCAATGCTGATCCGTGTGCAGTACCAAACTTGTCATGTAACTCTGTTAAAACTTTATTTGCTTCTGGTTTCTCTAAGCATCTTAGGTATATTCCTTCATAATTCTTCTTGAACAAGGTTCCTCCCTTCATCATATACTTCTGGGATCTTATCTTTAAGGCTCTTCTCTGTGAGGCTTGCATTCTTGAAGGACATCTTCCCAGGATCAGGATGTGCCTGATGTCTGAATACCATTCCCCATTGTCTTTCTCATTGATCACATACTGTTGACTGATGATGTTTGGATCAGTTTCAGATATCATCTAGCTAAGAGCTTGTCCTCTTACTAGCTTCATTGGTGTGATCTCCATGTCATATTCTTGTAATACAGTAATCCATTTGGCCCTTTTTTCACCAGGTTCACTCTGCATCAGCAGCATCTTTACTGCTGCATCTGGTACCACAGCAATCACTTTGCTTCTCAGTATATAATGTCTAAACTTTTTTACTGCTCTGACTAATGCAAGTGCCTGTCTTTCAACATCTACATATCTCAACTCAGCATCCCTGAAAGGACAGCTCATGAAAGCAATTGGTTTCTCTTCTTTCTCTTTATTTCTTTGAGTTAACACAGCTGCAGAAGTATGTTCTGAGGCAAATGAGTAGATGTAGAAATCTCTTGTATAATCTGGACTAATGAGGACAGGAGCATCTGAAATGGCCTTCTTTATATCTTCAAAGGCAGCCTTGGCTTCTGCTGTCCACTCAATTTGTGCATCTTTTTTCAACATGGCATTTAGTGGTCTGACAATCTCAGCAAAGCCTGTGATGAACTTCCTCACAAAATTTATCTTACCAAAATAAGATTTAAGTTCCTTTTTGCTTCCTGGAAGTTGTAACTTCATAATAGATTCCACCCTATCAGGATCAATGATAATTCCATCTTCTGTGATCAGGTGGCCTAGTAATTTTCCTGTTGTGACTCTAAATATGCACTTCTTAGGATTCAAAGATATTCCATATTCTTCACATTTCTTTAGTACACTTCTGAGGTCAGCAACATGATCTCCTCTTTCCTTGGAGAATACTGTCAGGTCATCCATGTAGATGACTATACATTTTCCTATTAAGCCTCTGAAGGCTATGTCCATTGCTCTCTGGAATGTAGCTCCAGCATTTATGAGTCCAAATGGCATACGTCTATATGCAAATATCCCCCACTTTGTGGTGAAGGCAGTTTTTAATCTGTCAATTTTATCAACCATCACTTGGTTGTATCCTGAAAAACCATCCAGGAAGGACATCATCTTGGCTCCATTCACAATTTGTAGAACTTCATCCAAAGAGGGCAAAGGATAATTATCTTTTTCTGATGCTCTGTTCAGGTTTCTGAAATCTACACATAATCTGATGTCTCCATTCTTCTTTCTGACTGGCACAAGATTCGCCACCCAGGTGGAGTGCCTTACAGGAAATATTATCCGGGCATTTAACAATTTCTTGACTTCTTCAAGGATGATTGGTTCAAGCAGAGCATTGACTGGCCTCTGCTTCTGTCTGAAAGGTTTTGCATCTGGCTTAAGAGGTATAGTATGAGTTATGACAAAAGTGTCATATGTCTTTAGCTCATCATAAGTCCATGCAATTACATGTATGTAATCCTTAAGGGCCTGAGTTATTCCTTCTAACTCTTCTGGTGTACAAACCTTACCCAATAAGACATTTCTCTTGTCATCAGCTTGTCCAATATTCACCTGTGAATATTGACCTCCATCTGCCTTAGGCAGATCCTTATGTTTAAGCATATTATCTAGATCAAAGGCTCTTTCTAATTCAATCATACCTTTGGGAATTCTGTTGCTAGGCAACTCTAATATCTTATCTTCTTCCCAGACATGATCTTCCACATCATTCTCATCTATAATTTGAGCTTCAAATATGTCTCTATTTGATATGAAGTCCAGGATGTGCTGATCATCATCAAACACTTGGAGATTAGTCACATTGTCAGGTACTGAAGGTACTGACACCAATTCTACTGAAAATCTCTTTAGACCAGATATAGACAGCGGTTCCAACGTACTGGCGGCCTGGGCAAGTGCATCTGCCCTCTGGTTCTGTTCTCTTGGTACGTGAACGATATTAAAGGCATCAAAATCTTCAATCAGGTCCCACACACGATGCCTGTAATTTGATAGCTTTCTGTAATTACAAGAGTAAATTCCTCTTACTTGTCTCACAATCAGTTCTGAATCTCCAAATACATGCAAGATCTTCACTTTCTTCTTATGGGCAAACAACATTCCATGAATTAGAGCTTCATACTCTGTGACATTATTGGTGTAGGGGAACTGTAGTCTGTAAGCTGCTAAGTAGGATTTCCCTGATGGATCAATAAGGTCAATTCCTACCCCGGCACCTTGCTTGGATTTGGATCCATCAAACCTCAGGATCCAAGGCTTATCTTCAGCAGGACATTTGTCTTCAGCAGGATATTTACTTGAACTTCCTTTCTTCTTTGCAGCTCTGGCTGCTGCACCTCCTGATATCCACTTTAACTTGGGGATGTCATCCTCAGGTTTCTTCTTTCCTTTATTTGATGAGCCTGATGGCTTTTCTATTTTCTCTTCCATCTCAGCAGGAGGATGATGTTCAGCATATACAGCTGCATGCTTCTTCAAAATATGTAAGCATAGTGAGCAAGTTGTTTCTGAGTGAGGTGCCTCATGCAGCCTACACCAACCTCTAATTAAAACCTCCTGGGGAGATTTACGCTGTTTTGTCATCTTGTCTATTTCTTTTACCAGAAATTCTTCGAACTTCGTCAGGTCACTGCCTTTATCTTCATCAGACAACTCATAATCTGATTCCATGAAGTAATCACTACCAGGAGTGATCTTTTCTTTTCTGATGTCATTTATCGGATCCAACACCAGGACCTCTTCTATTTTCCAGATATGATCTTCATCATGATCTGTCGACTCTTTTGTTCCTGCAGGAGACAAATAAGAATTAATATCATCATCATCATCAGATGTAGCACTCACCTCGGAATATGATGATGATGCTTCACTATACGTTTGCTCCAGTATCATCATGTCTAAGCATGGTTCACAAGTCTTTTCTGAGTGTGCTTCGCCGTGTAATCTACACCATCCATCAATCAAAATATCATTAGCAGACATATTCAATAATTGGCAACGTTTTACCTGAGTAGATAAATGCATCTCAAAATCTCTGAAGCGATCTATTTCATTTTCATTATCTGGATTATTATCAAACTCCAGACTCGGCATGTCCTCATGATAATCATGATGATGATGATGATGAACATCCAGCATCAGGATCTCTTCTATTTTAACAGTCTGTGGCCTAATGTGATAAACTCCAGGTTCTACATTTACATACATGATCTCATTTGTTTTGTTATATTCCGTGATCATATTCTCATCCTAGGCTCAGCATCAATCCTGATCTGATTAGGTATACCTTTCCATGGTAACCACATGTGACTGAAGTCTGTGGACATATATCCGTTAAGCGTTTTAGACCAGTCTCAGCGAAGCAACATCCCATATGTATCAGGTATGTCCACTACCTGAATGTCAATGTAATACTGAATCCGAGGATCAGATGCTAGCTGCATGTGAATGTGAGTCAGTTCTCCTACGACACTTACTTCTGTCTTGTCCAGTTGAGTGACCTTCTTTAAGGATTTAGCAGGATGCAGTCCTAATGCGTTGCATATTGACAAAGGCATAACATTCGTTGAGGCTCCTGAATCAACTAAACAGTTGTGCAAGTTCTTGCCGAACATTCTTATGGTGAGGAGAAACGGAGGTGATTCAGTTTTATCTCTATACAAGGTCATGTGGGAGGTTTTAGCAGCTTGGACTGTAGCTGACACTTTGGGCTTGATAAAGTTATCTTTAGCAGCATGATCCTTGCCATTGGATTGACTTGAAAGATGATTATCCCCTTTAGGAGCAGCATCATCTAGTGACTTCATGAATGCCCTTTTGATGGCAGGAGTTTTCAGTAACTCAGATAGGGACAGGCTGATCTTGATTTTCTTCATTTCATCAGCCAAATAGCTGACTAACTTGTCAGACTCCTGAGGTGTATTTATGACTTTTGTTACTGTGTTTTGAGGAGACAAGTATTGAGCATTCACCTTAGGGAATCCAGGGTTATTGCTAGCCTTAGGATCAGGAGGTGTGTTGAAGTTGTTTGGAGGTAGAGATGATGTCAATGGACCAGCAGGTCTGTTGGCATTGCTCCTCAGGTTATAATTGTGCTTACCAGGATATTGCTGCTGGTATGCATGTACTTCCTCATGCTCTCTTGTAGGTTCATTTTCATCCTCAAAGGGGAAGACATAGTTTGTTTCAAAGGTTAAGGCAGATTCTTCACATGTCTGATTATAATCCTGATGAGGTTGATTTGTGTATGTTTCTAACACAAAAGCTGAGTCATATCCACAAGGAACTATTTCATTTCCTTCTGCCTGAGGTGGATTTCCAGAAGTATTAGACACTTCAGTCTGAAAGATGCTGGCAGCGATCCTAAATTGTGGACAATCTAATTCTGCATGTGCATTGGTATTGTGAATCCTGCACCAATTGGTAAGGGCTGCTTCAGCAAGATTGACTCTAGTAGTCTGTTTGGCTTCACCAGGAGGCTGATTGTCTAGGGGTGATGGTAATGAACCATTATTTGGCCTAGAGTTCCACATTCTGGGCTGTCTAGGAGGATTGTTATTGTTTCCACCATTATTGTTGAAGTTATTGTTGTTATATCCTCTGTCAGGGTAGTTTGGTTTGTCATTGGAATAACTCCTATTCTGACCTGACTGTGAATAAAACCCTTGATTTCTCAAATGTGTTACTTCTGTGGTGAGTTTTCTGAGTTGAGCAGAAATTTCTTTGATTTCCTCCTTCTCCTCTTGAGCTTTGGCCACTATATTTTCAGTCTGAGGCTTGAAAAAAGAAGATCCATGGTTGTTGTTGGATAGATCTGTACCCTGAGGTGTCTGAGCATGTGCAGGATATTGTGGCAATTGGCTATTTCCATTAGGAGGAGGCATAATACTCAATGGAGGTACTTGCAAAGGTGCAGGCATGACTGCTAGGGGCATCAATGATCCATTTGGATATTGTGTAGGATATTGTGAAGGATAAGCTGCAGGATATTGTGATTGCATGCCAGGCAAAGTAGGGAATGCTATATTTGGAGTAGGAGCAGGTATCAACTGCTGATTTACCTTGATAGCTTCTTGAAAAGCTCCTGTCAAAGTAGTGATCTCAGGATGTGTTCTCCTGATGAACATGGAAGTTAATGGATCCAGGGCTGAATAATATATACTCCTAGCAGCAGCATCAGTCACCACATATGGGGCAACTAGCTTGGACAACATTTTCTGGAACCTAGCATTGAAATTGGCAATAGGCTCATTCTCAAATCTTTTGATTGTGGCAAACATGTGGTAATTCATGGATGGATCAATAGGGACTTTGAACCTGTCAAGAAAGGCTTTCTCTGAGACAGCCCACGAACCGACAGAAGATTGACCAAGACTGATGAACCAATTATAAGCCTCTTCCCCTAGGGAAAAAGGAAATAATCTGCACACCACGTCCTGATGTTCTATTCTGGCTCTGCAGCACGCTTCTTTAAATGTCCTGATATGATCAACAGCATCTTGATAAGGATGATACCTTGGACAAAGTTTGTCCGGATTCTTTGGTAACTCATGATATGCAGTAAAAGTCAAGGGTGACTCCGCTGCAAAGAACGACATTGCAGCCTCAGGAGGCTGAACTGGTGGCGCAGTTGGCTGAGGTTGAACTAAAGGTATACCCTGGGTTTGAACAGGAGGTGTCACGGATATATCAGAAGGTATTTGCAAACCGACAGGGGTTACAGGAGGAGGTCCTGGTGAAGTTCTGGACGTACTAGACCCTAGAGTATGGTGAATGTCCACAGTCCTAGGTTTGAAACCTCTAACAGGCAATTCTTCAAAAACTTCACTAGGTCTAGACCTGGTATTTATCCTGTAAGCCAGGATTTCTCGATTTGGAGGCAAATTGGCTGAAACTTTGCAAATATTGGCTGGATTCCACCGGATGAGGTGATATTTGCGGTTAAACGGTAAATCAGACTGGATATTTACGAAATATTTGCGAAGATACTACAAATATGACAGGATATTGGGAAATCCTGGCCCGTAGCACAAGATCTTAAGTGTTTAAGGCTCAAATTCTCAAAGCTTGAACAAATTTACGCATCTGCAGCCGATATTAGTGAATTCAGAGAGATCTACTGTAAAGCCTGCAATATTTATGTGAGATCTCGAAATCTTTACATAGAATGTGCATATATAATCTTGTCACAGCAAATATTTACGAAATTTACTGAAATTCACGAGTGATGTGAGGATACCTTACTCTTATACGTCATCAAACCTGAAAATACTGATGATGAGCATGATCTTCCAGTCGGGCCCTCCTTCTAGCACCAATTTATGTTGGTCATGATGTTAGTCATTCACAAACATAGAATAAAAGTTACACAACAACCTTTACTCATCTTGAAAGATACGATGAATTCAGAGAATTCATGATCCCAAGTCTCCGTGGATCAGGTCTTAATCTACTGACGTTACTCAGTGGTTGATGTGTGTTGCTGTTTTCCATTCAGGGGCCTTACGTGTTTCTGCAAAGTTCATCATCATTATCTTCAAATATCCTGCTCTGGATGTTTGCTCTGCATAAATCTCCAACAATTCTACCTCTGCACTATGAATTTAGTCAAATAATGTGCCTACAGGCTGATATTTGCATGATTTCTATCATTATTTATGATTCTTTGCATGATATTTTTAATAATACATGCACTTAACTCAAATATGCTAATGATTTTCAGTTACCTACGGGATTTCAGCATATTTCTCTGTTCTGCTTGTTATTTATCATGATTTGCAGTTATGGTGATGAATTTATGAAATTGAAAAAAGGAAAAGGGTTAAAGAATAAGATTCCCAAAACTACTGGACTTAGATCACTGATCCACATACAAGATCCCATACATGCAATGAAAAGAAGGAAAACTAGAAATCATACTTCACCAGGACATTCCACAAATCCGCATGATCTAGTGCAAATCTTCAAAGGAAAAGTTGACAACAACATGTAATGAAATGAAAGCGCTTCCAGTTGAACACAGCATTCACCAGTACATATCTAGAAATCAACAAGAAGATTACGTAAAATTTACAATCAGGATGTAATCTGAAGCTTCATATCCATTCAGTATGCTCAAGAACAGGTACATTTACAATGATCTAAAGAAAGAACCTTGACATTTCAACAATTCTATCCTCATTAGTCTCAGTAATCCGATCTCCTAATTGATTCTACAGTAATTAGCCTTAATGCGCCAGATGCGTCTGTGTATTCTAATGTATCTCTTCCTATTTTTTGACAAGCTCTGGCCCTTATATAGAGCAACTGCCAAAAAACGGTTACAATGATCCAAGGATCAGGATCTTCTCATAATAATCAACGGTCCAGATGAAAAGCACATGCTTCGCCAGTTAGTAAATGTACAGCTGGCACAGAATATTCCAGCATCTTCAACTTGATTCGGTCTCCAGCTGGCGAACAGCATATTTGACAATATCCTCCTCATTTCTGGCTCATGTTGCCTCCATGCGCAACTTTGTAATGCTCAGCTTCAGCAGCAGCTCTAACAGCATCATGACTTCAATGCTCAGCTTCAGCAGCAGCATCATGACTTCCTGCAAATAAACAGACAAACATTAAGTTCATCATCATGTGGATAAACAACAGAAAGTAAACGTTTTATTAAACATACCTCCCAATGTGCAGCTACAGGCAATCAGGCTTTACCTGTGGAAAATATGCACTAAATGCATAAACAGCATAAAACAACCAGGTCAACCATCATTGACCAAAATCAGGCAGTCGGGCTTTTAAATTTCTATCGCTTCATGTTTTCCCACCCATTTCCATGTGTATCAGGTTCAAATATGATCAGGTATCTCAAAATATACAAGGAAATACCCGCTCTTAACAAATTACTTCACATCTGGCTTTGCATGCTCTGTTTGAATGTTTCGGGTCATCATCATATTTGCGTCGGTGCGACCACATATGATCAGGGTGACAAATTTAGACTCGGCCGATGGCAACAGTTAAACCTACGCCAAAAATCATGATGATGCCCAACTCTATGTCTTCTATCTAGCTGCAGGATATCATGATGTATGATGCTTCTCCTTTCTGAATGCTCTGATGAAAAGCACATCAGATGTTTCACTTCTGCATATTGGGGAACGAAAGACATCATCGTCATCATCATGATGAAGACAAATAGGAGGATTTGGAATATGATCCTGCTGCTGAGGAAAGGAATATGATGGTGACGTCATCGTTATGTTCGGGCTTCATTAAAATGCAAAAGATGACGTCACCATCATGTTTCGTTAAGATCAGGGGATAAGTGCAATATCGGGTCACCCAAGGAAGATGATCGGGTGGATGAATGCAGTATGACCCCTTTTTGCGGCAAAGGTAACCCACTCGAAAGATTAGGATGATGATGATGATCATCATCATATCCGCACTGAGTGATTTAAAATATGATCCTGCTGAAGGTCCAGATGACGTCATCAGGATATCCGGGGCCTTCGTTAAACTTAGAACATGACGTCATCGTCATGTTGGCGAACAGGATCATGCCTTGGAAAATATCCTGCCGAAGGAGAAATGCGATGGTGACGTCATCCTGATATTTGCTTCTTCGTTTATCAGGTCGGGATGATGTCATCAGGATATTTGCAAAAGGTTATACTTCTCGGCAGGAGGATATTACGAAATGTCGGGTAGACGAACAAGATCATGATGATCTTGACAACATGACTTAGGAATAGAATATCACCCTCCCACCGAAAGATAAGGTGATCATCATGATCACGCAAAAGGAGATCAGGAGGATATTACGAAATGTGATCCTGCCTTGAAAGATCATGATGATGATGATCACCAGGACTTTGACGTGCGCATGCAAATTATGCAGATGGTGTATTTTCTAAGTAGGGTGATATTATAATATCAGCATGATATTATAATATCGGGTGATGCTAGAATATCATGATGCTCGCGGTGTGCCCAAGGTCATTTGATGGGTAAAACACACTATCACTTAAGATTGACGTCCGGATATTGGGACTGCATAATTTTTATCGGGTGATAGACCAAGATCATGATGATGACCTTTCGCGATACAAAAGACCGCTCGACGGGAAAAGCCTACTATGACTTAAAGTTGACGTCCGGATGTTTCGACTTCAGGATATGATTGGGGGCGTTTCAAATATGATGATAATGTTCTTCATACAGCAAAACTGAGTTTATAAAATATGACCCTCTTCATGCGAATATCAGGTTTGACCAAAACTTTGACTGTGCATAACTCCCTCATATGGACGAATTTTCAAGTGATGTAAAAGGCAAACCTGCATGGAATTTCAAGCTCTTTCTAACCATGAGGTCATAGAAACAAAATATGAACTTTGACAAACTGACCTCATGATGATGACCAACCTCATCCTGACCTTCATGATGATGATGCACCTGACCTATTTTTACCAAACCGCCAGAAAGCAGACAACACAAACCAAGCCAAAAGTTGGGTCCCTGTTTTGCCAAGTCAAAATGGGGCATGTTGTGTAACCACACAACAAGTCCTATTTGACTTATGACTTCTTTTGTTTCATATGTAATTACATTTTGAAAAATTACACATGAATATGTCCATAACAAAATTCAAATTATATATACAAGAATAAAATAAACTAAGGTATCAAAAAGGAACTTCAGCTTCCTCCATCATTCTTCTTTCGAAAATTTTGATACATGGCCTGTATAGCTACCATTTCACATGCATCTGTCTTAGCTGTATTTTCTGAGATAGTGCAGGCCCAGAGAAACATGTGTTTTACCACCTTTATTGCCTTCTCATGCTTGTCAAGATTGTCCTTCACATTCTCAAAAGTGGAATGCTGATCATAGAGATTGTCCATAGAAAGTATTGAGGGCACTTCATCTTCGAATTTCCATTGAACCATCTTTTCAAAGGAGCTTATCATTTCATCTGCTAAAAGGAACTTATGATCTTCACCTATGAGGGTGCATGGGAGTTCTTCCAACCTATGTAGAAGTGTGACATTACTGTCTTCACTGATTTCATGAGCTTAGTCTTAAGATACGATTCCTTATTTGTGATGACCCCAATGGTAATTAGATTCTTTATGTTAATCTTTTTCATCTCTATCCACTCCTCCAAGCTCTCTTCCTGATCCTGCAGCTCTTGGGAAAGTAAGTCAACCATGTTATCAAGCTCAACTTTGGCTTTATCCATCTTTTCTTTTCTTTCTATGGTGGTCTTCAATAGAATTCACCCTTGGGCTAGAAAATGTTCCACAATATCTCCTACCACTCTTCCTTTGGCTTGAGCTTTTTCAACCTTCTGAATCAGAGGATCTTCTACAATCACTGCCATGGGTTCAACAATTTCAGATGACTTTACTATTTTTTGAAGAACAACGGCAAGTTGTTCTACTGTAGCTTTATACTGTTCTTTCTCCTTTTTGACTTCATCATATTTTTCAAGCAAGGTGTTGGTAGTAGTTTGAAAATCTGCCTTTATGCCTTCATGAGTTAGCTTACCTAACTCAACCCTTCAGATGACATAATCATTCATGTCAAAATTGTTAATAGTAGCATCCTCTGGTGGCTTGGCAATCTCTGCATATCTGATCCCTTTTTCATTGATAAGCCTAGCAACAGTCTTAGGCTTTTTCTTCAAAGTTTTTAACTTCAAAGGCAACAGCTTCTCTATATCAATTTCATCTAGTGAAATTGCTTGCTTTTTCCTATTTGGGGTATATGCAGATATCCAGGGAGGAAGTATAGAAGCACCCACATTAGGAGAAGAATCAATCACTTACTTTGTCAGGTCCATGCTTATTCTTGTAATTGTAACAATGGGACTGGTAGGAGTAAAAACATCAATAGTATCAACAACCTTTTCATAACTATTTAAAAAATGTTCTAACACAGTTTGTTCGCCGATATCAAAAGACGGAGAAGAGAAACTAGGAATGGACCTAGATGAGTCAAACACTATTCCAAAACTCATTCTTAGAGAAGGGGGAGTATTATTTGAGGAAACAACCAAAATAAGAGAAATAGGAATATTTGAAACTGTAGGAAAAACACTAGAAACAAAAACATGAAGCTGAGATTTAGAAACTTGGGATTCTAATGGAAGGTCCTTCTATGGGGAAAGTTGTGAATCACCAAGTTGTTCCTATTCTACATTCTCATCTTTATCTTGTTCTATTTCATCTTCTTCGGTAGACTTTTCAGATATTTTTACTTGTTGGATATCCTTAGCTTTCTCAATATTTTGTTGTTCAATTTCAACATCCTCAACCTCCATCTATTTAACATCAATGTCTTCAATAGTAGATTTGGTAACAATAGAAGCCCCTGTAACCTCCTTCTTCTTTCCTCCCTTAGATACAAACTTAATTTTTAGCTTACGTGTTTTGGAGGAAGAAGGGGTGTCACTCTTATTCTTGGTCCTATTTTCCACTTTCTTACCTGTTTGCTCTTGAGTTTCAGTCTCTAACCCTGTAAGAAATTCTTTCAATCTGATCCCTTTGCTTTCCTACCATATGTTTGTATTAGCCAAGATCATCTAAAAAATTTTCCTTATAGAAGTTTCCTTATTGACTGACCATTTCACTTCTGGAAGAGGTGAGACTTCAACATTCTCAGTGTTATATTTGGGATCTAGAACATCCCCATCATCATCCATTCCATCTAGAATATCTACAAGGCCCAGCTCTTCTATCTGACTCAAATGAAGTCTGCAATATTCTAACTTCTTGATCTCATTCTGTGTCCTGAGATCAACCCAAATACCTTCCACTATTGGCATATGGAAAGTTGACTTTCTTTTGATTTTATCTTATACCCTCCTAAAGTCAAAAGGGTCCTTTTTTCTTGAAAGTTTTCATGGTGACCAACTACAATTCAGAATCAACTAATTTTGCCTTGGTAGTTGACTGAACTGAGTGCCTTTCAATTTCTATAGGAAACTTTATCCCTGACTTTTTTAGCTCCATTTGTTTATTATGTACCACAATCAGCTGCCTACATAATTCCATGAGAACAATCTGGTCACTGGGATATCATGGAACTATATAAGGGTAACCAGGATAATACCCTACTCTGAGATATGTGAAAGTAGGAAATTGTAAGAACAAGCAGCCAAAAGAATTTACAACTTCCCAAGCTTCATCTGAAACCCTCTTCTGAACAAGCTCACTATCCCATAAGCACATAAACACTGAAAAGAAAGCATCATTAGCCCTTCAGAAATGATGGATTGATCCTTTTAGTGTGATTTGAGGATAATACTCATACAGGGGAACCAACCTCGTATCACCAACCTGAGTAAGACCAGGAAAAATTCTCATGCTTATGGCAGCATATACAAGATATGAGGTCATATAAAATTTTAATGTTGTGTTGACCTTCACCAACTGCTCATGCAAAGTATTAGTAATATGTTCTCCCCAAAAGATTTTTTGTGTGCCCTGGAGAATCACTTTAATGTATGTATACATCCATTCTTGAAACTTGGAGGAAGAAGGGAGTCCTCTAATACGACTCAAAAGTGTGATCAAGTCACAAATTTCCTCTACAAAGTCAGTCCTAGGGAGATCCTTTGGCCATTTGGTCAGATTTCTCTGAGGAATCTTCAACCATTTATTGTTTATGTACCTTCTTGTGGCTTCCACATCTGTATCATAGTCTCTTTGCCCTTGAGCAAAATCAATTTGTCCAATATTTTCAATAGGACACATGAAGATTTTGTCAAGAAACTCTACATCCAACCTCATAATCACATTCCCTTGGGAATCTATCACAACCCTAATATCCCTATTGTAATGGCTAGCCACCTGAAGAACAAACTCAAGGTTATGAGCAGAAACTGGAAAAGAGGCAACCAGGTGAATGTTGATGTCAGTGATCTTCTGCATGTGTCTGGAACGATTTGTTTGTTTAGTTTTGGCCACAAACTCTGTCATATCTATATGCCCTATCTCTGTATCTCTGATTTCATCAACATTCAACTGTACTGAAGTGACAGGGAAGACCCCTTGGTATTTGTACTTCATGATTTTGGCTTTGGAAGGAGATGGCTTCGACATCAGCTCTGGAGAGAATTCTAAAAAAGATATCTTCCATGGATGTTCGTTGAAAAATGCAAAAAGCCATGATCTCGTAGTTAGTGAAAAAATGGATAAATTGGGATTACTGTGATTCGATGATCACAAACAGGGAAGCATGCGTTGAAGGCTTGAGTGCACGCAAATTGAGGTAAAAGGTGAAAGTGGATTAACAAGCCTTGAAAGGTAATTTTTCCCAGTGTTAGGAAAAATTTAGGAAAACGTGCATGGGGGGTGAAAATGACTGCTCCTACATGGAGGACCATTCACTCATGTAAAGTCGGTCAAAAAGACTGCTATTACATGTGTTTGGGGAGATTTATAAGGCATGTGCAAGGCAGGCAAAAAGAACCGCCTTTACATGTATTTGGGAAGACATATCTATTTTGATGTAGGGGCGGTGGTTTTCATCGCCCTTACATGAGGGTAAAACAACAAGTTTAATTAAGCATGTAAGAATGGTAGAAACGACCGCTTGAGCATGTCAAGTGAAGTTTGAAGTATCTAGATGCAAAGTCGGTCATTTTAACTACTATTACATGCATGCCTTTTTGTTTTTTGAGTGATGCATAGTCGAGCAAATTAGCCAACTTTACATGTGTCAAAATTCATACGTTATGCTTGGATGGGGTTTTTACCCGCCCATACATTTTGGGTAAGGTTTTAGAAAAATATTCATGGGTGGTCATAATGACCGCCCTTGCATATTTTCTCAAGAAAAAGGTCTGTGCTTGGGTGGGTGTTCCTACTGTATTAGCACAAAGAAGGGTAAGTCTCATTACCATGTAGGGATGATGATTTTAACCACATCTACATGAGGGAAAGGTTAACGACAAGACATATGCATTGACGGTCATTTCCACCAATAATACATGTGTTACGACTCAGACAATAAAACAAGGCAAAAATCCTCAAAACAAAACAAAAACGGTGAAAAATGCCAACCAAAAACTAGTAAAAGGAAAAGAAAAACCCTAAATTTTAAATGAATATAAATCAATTGAGACAAAAACCAGGAAAAATTAGGGTTTTGACATTATAGGGGAGACAAACGAAAAAAAGAATAATCAATACAACTACATTATCACTAGTATAGAAACTTGAACATAAAGAAAAGGCAAACTTACCGATTACAGAGAAGCGGCCACCAAAAGGCGAATTCCTAATAATGCACACTCCCACTATCTAGTTGCAACGGATCAATACATTTTGATGGAGAGTAAGAAACAAGGATATAAGAAAGAAGTAATGACAAAATAAAAATGATTTCAAACACATTTAAAAACCAAAACATAACTATAAGTTTGAAATAAATGCCACATGAGTTCACTCAGTGAGACATTTATTACATGCCTCGACGGTGAGATCTACCACTGATGTGAAACAAACAAAATATACACAAGTGGTTAATATGACCGACCTTGCATGTGAAAAGTTTTCCATGGGAGATAACATGTATAAGTAGCGAAAAATGCTGACATTGCATCCAGGGAGAAAACAAACATGCAAGGGCGGTGGTTTTCACTGAATTCGCATGTTAAGATTAAAAATTCTCTAACACCTTAAAATGATCAAAATTAATATTTTGACACACTTGCAACTTGGTCAATCTTCACGAATCTCGAGAAATCAACTAAGTGGACTGTCACAAGTTATTCTTTGGTGTTAAATGACTTCACGCGAGACTAAGAGAACTTGTCTCAATTTGTGAGCTTAGAGTGTAGGCTATGAAACAGACAAGTTTCGTAGGGGTTGTCTACAAAAATGAGCGTATCTAATTTTGAGAACAATAGGCATCAGAGCATGTTTGGTAGTATAGTACCACGCTTTTGGTAGCACAGTACAATGCTTCTAGGAGCATAGTAAATCACTTTTGGTTTTGCAGCAACTCACCTTTGATAATACATTACAACACTTTCGATAATACAATAAGTTGCTTTTGGTTATACAGTAAAGTGCTTTTGGTCAATTGATTTGTTTTTGCTAACTTTTTGAGTTTGTGTGGAACTAATCAACTTGTTGCAGCTTCTTATCACTCAAACAAAGCAAATAGGTTTTTAACATGTTCATGTAGGACAAGCTTTGAAGAATTGCCAAATCTATCAATTTAAGTCTTAGGAATATATTTCTTTCTTAAGGGACAATTGAACAAATCATCTTTGCAATCTAAAGTCTTAGGAACATATTGCTTTCTTAAAGGACAAAACATATTTTTTGCAATCTAAGTCTTAAGAACATATTGCTTTCTTAAGGGACAATGGACATGAATGCCAAACACTTTAATTTCATAAGGGACAATTGACAACTACAAAAGTGTTTGTGCCTAATCTGGTTGCACCTTATTTTTCTTATAACAGGACAATTGAACCTTTGTTTGACGTGCTTGATCTTACATTTTTAGTTATTCCTTTAGAAGGGCCTACTTTTGGATTGCACTTCATCCAAAAGGGATGACCCTAAGTGGAGTTTTCCTTTGAACTGCTATATAAGAGGGATAAGGCGGAAGCCAAGTCTTAACTGAGGTTAGCCTTACCTTGTGCCAAATAGAAAAGAGGTGTACTAGTACTTTGTGGAAACAATTTTTCACATTGTGTGAAGTGTTTGATAGTCTTTGTAGGATTGGTTAAAGCTTTTAGTAGCTTGTGACATTTCTCATAAGGCATTGGTCCCTCAAAGTTACTAAGAACCAATCTAGATAGTGACTACCTGATCCATGTCTAATTGTTGCGATAATCATCAGTGCAAGGGGAATCAATTTAAGCCCTCAAGATACTCACCATTGCCTCCCTTGAGAAGAGATAGTATTCCCTTGGCCATAAAGTTCTTGTGACCTATTTGAGCTTTCCAAGGGGAGGGTGGATATCCCTACCTATGGTCTCTCGCAAAGATACAAATTTCTGACATCTTTATGGAATGACATTTGGTCAACAGTGAATTAAGTTGTGAGCTGAATGACCGCAATGAACTTTTGTCTCTAGGGATAAAAAGTGCTTGGTATTGTTTGCAATTGTCTAAATACTCATGGAAACATTGGGATTTTTGTGAGCCTTGAACATACACTATCTGTTGTGTCAGTCCTTTTTTGCCACTTTGTTTGATGTGTTTTCTCTTGCCAAAGAAAATCCAATCAAAATCAAAACAAAATCTATCAAAATTTGCCTTATAAATAGCACAGACACTACTCAGAGCCTTTGGTATAACATTAGCTCGCCTTTGGTATAATAGTATCTCACCTCTAGCAAACCTACTTTAACACCATTGGTATAACAGTAGCTCACTTTTGGTATAACAATAGCTTGCCTTTGGTATAATATTACCTCACCTCTGGCAACTTAGTCCAACACCTCTGGTAACACAGTTGCTCACTTTTGGTAACACAGTCCTACACCTTTGGTCAAATAGTATAGGACCTTTTGTCCAGTAAACTGTTCATCAAAATTGTCTTTTCAAAAAACACAACAAAAATCCTAGCAAGCATCTCAAACAGAGTCTCCTAGTGCATCCCATGGTAACCACTAGACTCCAGCAAACTATGAAGGCTAAACAAGTTCCCCTAAGGAAGTGCAAATTGCCTCCTCATACACCTCAACCAAGCCAATCCAACATGACTACGAAGCGTACTCCAAAACCATCAATGGAAAAACCAACCAACATTCAAAACAAGCCACAAAATGACCAAACAAACAATCCTCAAGAAGGTAATGTTCCTTTGGTAAATACACCTCAATATACAACCAACATGCCTCAAGATTTTGTTCCACAAGGTTATACCATAGGTCAAGTCCCATCTCAAGAAGAGCAACAGTTTGAAATAGGTCAATCCTCTCAAGAAGATAGACAAGACCTTGATGAAATCATACAAGATCCTCGAGCCATGGCTGCCTTTGACAAAATCCTTAGTGAGAACCAAGATCACTTTTTCTTCTTACTAGTTGAACAAGGAGCCAAATTACCCAAAGGTTTTGATCTATCAAATCTTAGTGAGCCTACCAACACCTAAGATGCTATAATGATAGTCCAAACCATGTCAACTATGACCACACCCATACCTGAATAGAGTTCACAAGGGAGAACAATTACACAATATGAGAATCCCCTTTATCAAAATCCAATGGCAGAGAGACCCATATCACCGCTCATGACTCCTATGGAGATCTACAAACACCAACGAGAGACTCTACATCAGCAAGTAGAACTAGCAAGACAAGCCACTCTAGCAAAATCAAACACACAAGACACTCCTAAAATGACCACACCAATCGCAAGTGGAACATTGGCTACCCCATCACGAGAAGGTTTCCCACCGAATTACAATCTAGGAAACACTTATGTAGCCATACAACAAGGGTCTCAACAAACACCACCCCCACCATCATCAACCCTTTGTATCCTTCAACCAAACAATGCCATGCAACCACAACCTTCTCAAAACATCAACAAAACCTATGTCCCTCCCCCACAACATTCTTCTACACTCCATCATACCTATCCCCATCTTAGTCAACCCCAACCATCACAAAACACATCTACCAATATCCCTCTGGCACAATGTTCATCGACACTAACCTTTTTCAACACATTTCCCAATCAACCTCCACCATCACAAAACATATCTACATATGTCCCTCCAACACAACAATCTTCCACTCTCAACCTAACCCACACCTATCTCAATCCTCAACATTCCCAACACCAAACTTCCCAAATCTATGTTCCACCACCACAACTAAACCCAACAAACTTTAGCTTTCCCCCATCAAATTCTTTCTTCACACCACCATAACCAAACCCAACAAAATTAAGCTTTCCTCCACCAAACTCTTATCAGCAACCATCACAAAGGCTACATTCTTACATATCACCACCCCACCACCCCAAAATTAGAACACCCAAATCCAACCCAATCAAAACCCAACATACAACACATACAAGCCTAACCAATCATACGACCCTTACAACATCAATGCCCATGGTTTCCACTACAATCTTCCATATGGGCAATAGCAACGACCTCTAGGACAATATTAGATGTTTCCAACCCCTCCCACAACTATGGCGCTAAACTAGTAGAGGTTCAACAACAACTATCTGATCTCACATTTGGCCACACAAAGAAAACTTTCTCCTTGGAGGAGGTTTGTCCTTATCCATTTGATCGGTCATTACCCATGATCCCTTTTCCTCACAATTTCACTATTCCCAAATTTTATAAATACAAAGGAAAAGGAGACCCTAAAGACCATCTTAGAGAATTCTATCTCGCTTGCTTCGAGGTCTCAAATAATGACACATATCTTATGTGCCTCTTTCCTCATAATCTAGGAGGTCAAGCTATAGAATGGTTCTCGCACCTACCCATAGGCATAAAATATTTTAATGAGCTTGCAGAGAAATTTGCCACCCATTTCTCTTATAACACAGAACATGAGATCTCCATGACTGACCTATGCAACACTAAACAGAAAAATGGGGAAACTTTCATCTCTTTCCTTTAAAGATGGAGATAAATGGCTAGCAAATTCCCATTCACGATACCTAAAAAGCAGCGTGTTAGCATATTTGTGTAGAATCGCAACCAAGAATTAGGTTTTCATTTGCAAATCCTTAGTGCTACAACCTTTACTGAAATTACCTACAAGGGCATCGACATTGAAAAAGATCTCATTTCTAAGGGCGTGGTCAAAATCTTCAAAGACAATAAAGACAATACTCCCCAACAACAATCAAACAACAAACCAAAATTTTGGAACAAAAATAAATACATGGTCAATGATGGTGTGGTAGATTCAAAACATGTCCAAACACTACAAACACCCCTTCATCTTCAAAACTGAGTCAAACTCCACCTCAACAAAACCAACAACAACAATAAGAGTGACCTCAACAAGATTACCTCTGCAACGTCAATTCACTCCCTTGGGAGAGCCTATAGAGACAATTTTATAGAAACTTATAAATAATGGACTCGTCACCTTACCAGATGCTCCCCCATATGGTGATCCTGTTTACAAAACTACACAGTACAGAGAAAATGAATATTGTGAGTTCCATAGGAGCAAAGGACATAGGACCTCATCATGCATGAAACTCAAGTACATAACTCGAAACCTCATCAATAGAAACAAAATCACTTTTGAGGATGAACAACCAACTCAAAACACCAATAAGGACCTCAACATGTACAAGGAGCCATTCCCTAACCATGGTCAAGGTCAAAATCCTAACAAAGGTAAAGGTGTTAACAAAGCTTCAACTTCCTATGACTCTATTATGGTCATTTTGAAGAAAGTCATGTATCTACCCTCACAATCAAAGGCAAATCTATGGATTGTGCTGTTACAACTCATCATGGTCATGTCACCATTTGTGGTCCTACACCAAGTCTCTCAACTCAATCTGATATATAATCTTGTCAAACATCTAGGGAAAACCCCTGCACAGATCTCTATCTTGAACCTTCTACGGTCATCACCTGCACATAAAGCTATGCTTGAAAAAGCCTTACAAGAGTCTTTGGTTCCTAACAAAATAGAGGTCACAGATTTCCAAGCTATTATAGGTAACATTACCTCCCCCTACAATGTGGTCTTTTTTGAATAGGACCTCCCATCTCATGATCCATGTCACAACAATTCCCTTCACATTGAGGTTCTCATCCATAAACGCAAGATCAAATGCATACTCATAGATGGTGGTGTTGGTCTTAATATCTATTCTCTAAAGTTACTCAAACAATTGGGATACTCTGAGGATCATGTCAACATTGATCAAAGTATTACAATCAAGGGGTATGATGATGCTGAACATCAGTCAGAAGGTGTTATCCATTTGCCTATACAAGTAGGCCTTGTCATGATTGAAACTAGATGCCAAGTCCTTGACATTGAGCTACCCTACAATATTATCCTTGGACACCCATGGATCCATGCCATGAAAGCTATTCCCTCAATGTACCATTAGTCTCTCAAATTCCCATTTAATGGTACAGAGATAACTATCCCCAGAGATCCTAATCCCTTTGAATTCCATCATGTCTTGCAAGGCAGTTACAAGAATTCCAACCAAGTGCCCAATAATGTCAAAGCCCTTGACTCCCCATTATATGTCAATTCTAAAACTCTAACAAAAGACTCTTCAAGTGAACCTAATCCTCATCCTATTCCCAAAATCAAAGATCACATCCATGATATAGGCTTTGGAGAATATGATATCTCAAAATCTTGTTGTGTAGGGCATATGCCTCTATCTCCTAAATCCTACGGCCAACCGCCCATTGCCAAAACAACTAAAAAGGCAGTTATTCCTCCCCCAGCATCTCTAACCCAATTCCAAGAGGGAAAATTATTGGCCAAGGAAACTATTGAAGACATCTCTTCTTGGCTCTACAAGGAGAAAGAACCAGTTAGAATAACAGTCAAGAAATATGGAAATGGCTTAAGGATAGTCAAAAACATAGGCTATAAAGGCAAAGGTGGCCTTGGAAAATAGAATCAAGGAATAATGGAACCCATTATTGTGATGAAGAAACTAGACAAGAAGGGGTTAGGATTCGAGAGGAAGGTACCATGTGCCTTGGACATCGAGGGTATTCTCAACAAGGTAGCACAAACTTTTCCCCTTGATTCAATGTCTAAAGAGGATATCATCGATGAATCTTACCTCCATATGACTGACCTATTCACTGAATCCTCCATATTTATGCTATCATTAGTATCCTTAACATCCACCACCAACACCCAGATTGTAACACTTGTCTACCCTAAACTTATCGATTGGGACCAACAAGGGGCCCTTGTTCTAGATGTATTTCAAAATGACAAAGCTATTTATGAGTTCATGGGACTCCGAGATGGTATCCCTCTTGGAGATCACAAAGCTGGTTTTGTAATGGAACTAGAACAAACTACTTATTTTGGTGAGAATGCCAAATCCTCCAGTCACAAAAATAAAAATAAAGAAAGATCTCTAGGTGAAAACCACACTATGGCACCTCCCGATCATAAAATAGTAAAAACAAAAGATGTATCCAAAGGTGAAAACCCAACTGTGGCACCTGAGGATGGAGGATTTGACCTTCCCCTACCATCTAAGTATCAAGAGAAATCAACTTTCCTAGTGGAATATTCTACAGATATCAACCTTGGTACAGAGAAAAATCCAAAGACAACATTCCTTGCAGCATCACTATCAGAACAAGAGCACAAAAGTCTTACCAACTTCTTCTTATAGCAAACCATCAACTTTGCATGGACCTAGGCTGATATGTCAAGGTTGGACCCTTCACTAGTAGTTCACTATCTCATAGTTGATCCAAAAGCTAAACCAGTCAAACAAAAGCTAAGGAAGATGCATCCACAGATCTCTCTCTTGGTGAAAGTGGAAATACAAAAGTTGCTAGATGCCAAATTCATCAGGCCTATTGATAATCTAGAATAGTTCTCAAACATTGTACCTATGTCTAAACCCAATGGGGGCATCTGCATGTGTTCTGACTTTAGAGATCTTAACAAAGCATGTCCCAAAGATGACTTCCCATTGCCAAACATTGATCTCATAGTAGACTTGACTGTTAGTCATGAAATGCTTTCTCTAATGGATGGATTTTCTAGCTACAATTAGATAATGATAGCAGAAGAAGATCAACATAAAAACAACTTTCACTTGTCCTTAGGGTACCTATTGTTGGTGTGTCATGCCATTTGGTCTAAAGAATGCAGGGGCAACTTATCAAAGAGCAATGACAATGATATTGCATGATCTCTTTCATCACATCATGGAGGACTATGTGGATGACATACTAGCAAAATCTTCTAGGGTAGATCACATATAGGTTCTATGACAAATCTTTGATAGACTAGAAAAGTATCAAGTAAGACTCAATCCAAAGAAATGTGTCTTTGGGGTAACATCAGGAAAACTGTTGGGATACATTGTATCTCACAAAGGCATTGAAGTAGATCTAGCAAAAGTCAAATCTATAGTGGAAATGCCTCCACCAAAGAACCTCAAAGTGTTAAGGAGCCTTCAAGGAAGGTTACAGTCTATTAGGCATTTCATCTCATAGCTAGCAGATAAATGTCAACCATTCCAACACTTGCTCCAAAAGGATGTCTCATTTCAATGGGATGATAAGTGTCAAGTAGCGTTTGATTAGCTCAAAGAATATCTAGCTACACATCCTGTCTTGGTACCACCAGTCATCGATAGGCCTTTGATCTTGTACATCTCAACTACAACTGTAGCCCTAGGGACTCTTCTAGCATAGCATGATGAGTTAGGAAAAGAGCATGCAATCTATTATATCAGTCAAACCTTGGTGGGTTATGAACTCAATTATTCACCTATGGAAAGAGATTGTTTATCCTTAGTGTTCGCTTCCCAAAAGTTGCAGCATTACATGCTAAACTAATACACAAACCTTAGAAAAAATTGATCCATTGAAGTATCTCCTAGCAAAAGTAGCTCACAGGCTAACTAGCTAAATGGGTCATGATCCTTAGTGAGTTTGACATTGAGTATGTGGATCAGAAAGCAATCAAGGGACAAGCCCTAGTAGATCAACTAGCTAAAGAACCTATCACAGATGTACATCCTATGGTCTCTGACTTTCTGGATGAGAATCTCTTCACCCTTTCTACCTCAATAATGTGGAAGTTGTATTTTGATGGTTCCTACACACAACATGGATTAGGGGCCAGCATCTTATTCAACACGCCTCAAAATGACTATATTCTCAAGTCATATCAGCTTGCATTTCCTTGCACCAACAACATAGCTGAGTATGAAGCACTCCTCATTGGTCTCAACATAGTAGTTCAATGGGACATCACATAACTACAGGTATATGGAGACTCACAACTAATCATTCGACAAGTCACAGATGAGTATCAAACAAAGGATGAAAAGCTAGTCCCTTACAAGCAACTAGTGGATGCCTACAAACCACACTTTTCTAGCATCACTTTTGAACAAATTCGAAGAGAGCATAACAAGGCTACAGACTCTATGGCTTCTGTAGGGTCACTTATAGACATGCCTGCAAACACATAGAAATGTGAGTTCTTGATCGAGCAATTGTTGATACCAGCCGTTGATGTTCCAACTACTAAAATCATCTGTGAATTTGTTGGTCCCAATTCCCCATGGTATGAAGATATCTATGAATACCTTAAACATGGAACCTTTCCCTTTGAGCTATCCACAACCTAACGCAAAACATTTATCTGTCGATCCTCCCATTACACCATTCTGGGTGATACACTATATCGCTAGAGTCTCGATGGTATCCTCTTATGATTTCTTAACGCAGAAGAAGCTAAGGCTACCTTACGAGACATACACGAAGGTGTCGATGGCACTCATTCTGCCAATCCTAACCTCGCTAAGAAGATACTCAGAACAGGTTATTATTAGCCTACAATTGTGTATACGCCTAAAAATGACAGGACTCGGTCTAAATAAATATTCTTAATATTTATTCCATTCTAATTCCTCTATCAATAAATAAATAAATTAAATTTGTTTATTCGATTCATATTCTTCTAAATTAATTAAATATCAAAATATTTAATTACCTCTTCTAAAGTCAAAATTAAATAAAATCTTTTATTTAATTTAATTCTTCCGAAACAATTAAATAATTCTTAATTATTTAATTAAGTCAAATTCTTCTTCCAAATTTAAATAAATCAAATCAATATTATTTAAATCCTCTCAATCTCTAAAAATAAAATATATAATCAAATATTTTATTTATTCTTCCAAATCATACACAAACAATTAAATAAATTTATTTATTTAATTTGCTTTCTTATCTTCTAATTCCTCAAAAATCTTCCAAATCTTTTAAAAATAAGTCTTTTTCTTCATGCACACAAAATTAAATAATTTATTATTTAATTTCTCTCAAATCATGCAAAAGCAAACCACAAGTTGAGTTAACTGACTCAATCAACCTTGTTTTTATCAATATCTTTTAAATTAGAAAAAAACTTTTGAATTTATGAAATCATATCTTATCTTTATAAAAGAATGTAGTTAACTCAAACAAAACAACTTTTGTGTAACACATATCTTCTTTCTATTCACACACATTGTCTCAACCATTCTATATACCATTGATCTTCTTATTCTTTCTATACCGTTGATCTTCTCTCTCTCAAGTCTATAAATTGAACTCTCTTCTTCCATTTCATTCATCCAAGCTTTTAGTATTGTTACTTTGTAGGAATTAGAGTCTGCCTTTGGCACCTAAGTCATTTCATTTTCTTGCAATCAACTTATTACCATATCACCATTACCATTGTTGTGAAGCTCATCTTCACTGCAATCGACTATCATAGCCATTCCCACTTGACATCTTGGAATAGCAAGGAAGTGCACCTTCTGAGGGCATATTCATACACAAGATCATTTGTGATAGGCCACCAATGGAATCCATGAGGTAAAGAGATTTGTTGAGGTATAGTTCATTATTTGAAATCTTCTTTATTTTCTATATTTCATTGAGTTATGGGTATTTATTGATATCATTGATATTTATGCATAATTTCCCTTAACATTTTTGGCTCCCACTGTGGGGCCTTGCCCCAATCTAACCCAAAAACTAAGTTTTTGTGAGTTAAAGTTCCATACATAAGAGGATTTGATGCATCTGACCCATTCCAACACGCATCTAATCTTTCAATGCATTTGCATCTTGAAGCTGTGCATCTGAGACTTGTTACAACACATGTACCAAACAGTGCATATACTCTCTATTTCAGCGCTTTTAACTTTCGTCTCTGCGCTTTTAAAATTTCTATACTTTTGAGCTCTATTTCTATGCATTTAGGCTCTAAAGCTATGCATCTATTCTAAACAGTGGTTTTAGGGCATTTCTTGTGGTTTTTGCTAATGCTAACACTTTTTCGCAGGGATATTCTATCATCTACTTGTAGGGTTAAGAGCTGGTTTAGACACTCTAGCTACATTGTAACACATCATCTTTTTAAAGGATAGTAATCGAATGTTCATGCAAAATCACATCTAGATCTAACTAGGAAGGGAGTAACTTGATTTTGTTGCATCAACAAATTGAATCTAGTCCTAGTGCTAGGAGGATAAAATTGAACCATATCTATCTTGCTTTCAAAGTTAACAACTTGCGTGTGTGCCCAAGTAGCTAGCTCATATAGTCTTTTTCATTGTAATTAGGGGAAAAGAACCACTGTCTTTCATGTTTTTGGGAATGATACCAGGCCTATGCTCTCCCCTATCTTGGGTGACCAAAATGCCAGACATATCATTTTCACATGTGTTAAACCTTTAGAGAGGCCTACCCTTGGATATCCTTCCGTCCAAGCGGGAATGACCTTAAGTGGTAACAAGCTAAAGCCAAGCCCTACTGAGCCGCTATAAATAAATTATGTTTGGAGCAAAAGCTTCAAACAATGAGTGAAGTTGTGTTATACCGACAACCAACCTCCCCCAAAACCCTCCAAGGTGCAACCCTTGCAAGCTGGGAGACTCCATAACGGAGAGTAGTGTTGCCGCATCTATAACCACTCAAACAGTTGCACTTACTAGTCATCCTTTGTTTTAGTAGCCCAAAAACCCTCTATTTGTTAGTGCAGAAGGTGGGACCTTCGAAGCCGCCCTGATTCTTGTGGTTCTTAGTAGAGATAGCAAAGATAATCCTAAGGTTCGGTGGGGGTACGAGCCTTGGGAAACTCAAATCTTGGTATGCGTGAAAAGTGTGTGCCATGGAGAGGAGCCGGTGCTACCAAGATCTTGAAGCTATCTTCTTTGAATATGCACAACTAGGGGATGTGACAAATATTGCCTTTTCCAACCTAGGATTTGTACTTTCTTTTTGAGTCAAAAAGAGTCCAAAAAATTACAAAAAAATTTAAAAAAATAATGAAAACATTCTTTGTGTTTGCTGTGTCTTCTTGCCATAATTAAGAAAATCAGATCAAAAAGACCATCTTGCAACCAAGAAACTAAAAACACCAAAAAATGTGCCAAAAAATTGCAAAAAATACTCAAGAAAACTAGAACTATGCATCTGTCTCGCAAAGCTGCACATTTACCTCGACCTGCTACCCATACATTCTAACTTACTGTGCATTTATCATCTATTCCTGTGTCTTTAAATTTTACCAGAACTGTGCTTTTATCCTAACTTCCTGCGCATATATCCTCTATTTCAATGCTTCTGTACTTGGGCATCTACAACAGTGAGCATTTCTTGAGCTTTTGAGAGAAAATTTTCATCATATCCGGATACCCATTTTAGCCTTGTTCTAGTTTTTGAGATCAGATCTACCATGCAGTCACCTTTTCCATCTATTTCCATAGCATACCCTCTCTTTCGTTGGTCATCTCACCCACCTTCTATGAGGTCTTTCCAAAGCAAAGTCAAGAGTTCTATATTAGATTAGTGCAAGACCTTTCTCAGATCATTTCAAATTCAAGTAACCCTAGTAGGTCACATAACTTCACTAGTGGTCTTGGTGCAAGACTAGTCTCTACATAGTAAACAGGTACCGGATATCCTTACTTGTGGCTATCATATTGTGTTAACTAAATTACTTGGAATCATTGATCAAAAATGTCCCGTGTTCAAATCTTGTCACCGCAAGTATCCTCTTCTCAATAATTTGCACCAACACCTTACCAAAATCTCTAGTTTCACCCCACCTCTTCCCATGTTGCCTTGCATGGTCTTAACTAGATCTCAATACCAAAAAACAACTTGAAATGGCCGGGACATCCAACCGCATTGTGTCCCCTCACGATAGTGATGAGGAAATCTCTCATGAAGATTACCAAGGAACCCTCCGAGATTAGAAATTTCAATGCATGCTAAAAAAAGTGCTCAAGGAGGACCCTCAAAGGTACTTTCTTCATCTTACAAACTTAGGACTTCAACTTCCCTCAGACTTTGATCTCAACAAACTGAAAGAGACCATAGAGGAAACTCATGAAAACCACACTAGTAAGGATAAAGGAAAGAAAGTCACAGACTCAAACATACCTATGGAAACATTGCAGAAACAAATTGAGAGCCTAACGTAGCAAATGACAAAAGTTTGAACATGGTGCCCTTCCCCTTTCTATTTGAAGTTCTTAAGTTTGACAAGTACAAAGGGAAAGGAGACCCAAGAGATCACATTAGGGAATTTAACGCCGCGTGCATGGAAGTAGTTCACAACAAAACTTTCTTAATGAGACTATTCCCTAGATCTCTAGGTAGTCAAGCCATGGAATGGTTCTCACGACTTCCACCAAGTATCAAAACTTTTGATGAGTTAGTAAACAAGTTTGTCACACACTTCTTGTATAACATTAAACACAAAGTCTCCATGCTCGACCTATGCAATACAAAGAAAAAAGGTGGCAAATCTTTCACCTCTTTCTTACAAAGATGGAGACAACTTGCGAGCAAATGCTCATATGACGTACCTGAGAATCAATTGATGGAGATGTTTCCACAACCTTAACCCTGATCTAAGTTACCAAATCCTAATTCAATGCTCTACCTCATTTTTGAAAGTCATTGAGATGGGATTATTTATCAAGAAATCTATGATTGCTAAGGGGCAAATAAAGTTGTACAAGGACACCAGTAACTCTAACTATACCATGGACAAGTCAAAGTTTTGGACAAAGAACAAAAATGTCATCACTGATGGAGTAGTTGATGCCAAAGTAGCGGCTCCCAAATAGCAACCAATCTTTACTCTCAAAGGAGAAGCAAACAATGCTACACCAAACAAAACCTTCTCTCGCGAGCCAAAGCCATGGTTCAACTCCAACCCTAGGTGAAAATTCACACCACTAGGGGAGTCCCAAGAGTCTGCAATAAGAAAGCTATTGGCCAATAATGAGATCACTCTTCCACCAACTAGCGACTATGAACCTCAAATAAAACATCACTATTGGAAAGATATAGATTTCTACGAATATCATACAGGAAGAGGCCACATGACCAACAACTGTATCCATCTCAAACATGTCATTCAAGACATACTTGACCAAAATCAGGTAGGCACTAAAGAACATACCTCTAACGAGATGCATGTGGCATACAAGGATCCACTCCTCAATCACGACAGGCCATACAACAGCAACAGCAACAACAACAATAACAATCGCAATAGGCAGAATCAAAACAACAGAAACAACAATGCTAACTATGCAAGTGTACCATTCGATTATACCATCAACTGCATATCAGAGTACATCCCGTAAGTCAATGTGGTCATGTTCAACCAACCATCAGGACCCAAAAAAACTGATTACAACATTATCACCCACAATGGTAAGGTCATGTTAAACATGCTTCCTCCAAGGTCATCACCTTCTCTATCTAACCTCCATACATACAGTGTCATAGACTAACTTCGGAAAACTCCTGCCCACATATCTATCTTAGAGTTGTTGCATCTGTCTCCCTCCCATAAGGAAATTCTTGATAAATCCCTAGTGGAAATGACTGTGCCCACAAACCTAGCCCAAGAGATGTTTCAAACCATGGTAGGAAATCTAAGCTCCTCAAGCACCATATCGTTTACCAAACAGGATGACCTGTCAGTGTCTCAGCCTCATAACACGCCCTTGCATATCATCACCTTCATTCATAAACACTGTATCAAGAGGATTCTCATTGATGGAGGAGCTGGTTTAAATATTTGCACACTCAAGCTAGTCCTTACATTAGGGTTCTCTGAAAATGCAATGGATCTGAGGAAAAAGATCACTATTAAGGCCTATGATGAAGATGAAACAACTACTAAAAAGAACAGTGGTGTTACCAATACGAGTTGGACTAGTGATAAAGGATGTTGTTTGCCACGTCCTAGATAGGGAGCTAGCCTATAATATCCTCCTAGGTAGACCCTAGATCCATGCCATGAAAGCTGTACCTTCTACTTATCACCAATGCATCAAATTTCCTCATAACAACAAATAGATCACCATCCAAGGTGATCCATATCCTTTTTAGCATTGCAACACTATCTGCTCAAAGCCTGATTGCATCATTCCAAACAATAGACCTTCTACATCCCCCATCCTGCATCATGATTCTACCTCCAAAGCTTCCTCATCCAAGCCCAAAGAGCAGAAAATCACCATCAAAGAAACAGGGGTAGGGGAATACTCCATCGAGCATAGCCTCAACTTAACCAAACTACCCTTATCTCTAAGATCCTTTGGGTGACCTCCACCTAAGTACATGCCAAAACCTTTTGCTTCTCCTGAACCTCCCATAGCTCCCTTTGTAAAATGGGGGACCCTATTAGATAAAAGTGAAGAGAGAGATGTCTTACAATGGCTCTACATAGAGGTAGATAATACACAACAAGAACCACCTAAGTTCCCAATGGAAATTTATGGGCATGGTGAGTCTATCTCACATAGAATGGGTTATGAAGGACAAGGCCCCATTGGCCTAAGAAAAGAAGGAATAATAGAACCCATCCAACCCTCTTCATCCTCACTGGAAAGAACTACAAAAGGGTTAGGATACAAGGACAAAGGCAAAGCTAAGCCAAATGCTTGTCTTGTGGAAGTGATCCATAACCTTCAAGAGGACAGTGACATAGATTCCAATGAATATGAATGGGATGAACTTACAGATCACTCCTATGAAGATAAAGAAATTAACACCATTCAAACCTATAGCCCCTACTGTGAGGGACAAATGCTAACGCATAGACCATTAGAGTCTGATTCGCCAACTCTTGAGAGTACGACTTTTGAGAGAGGTCAGAATTCCATCACAATAAAAAATCTGGAGGAAAGTACCACCTCAGATCCTATCCCTACCAATCTGAATCTTGACCATGTATATATTCAAACTATCACACCCAATAAATCAGATCTATCTTCTGACCCCCTTCCCCTTGTGCATCCTGAACTTATTGACTGGGACTTACAAGGAACCCCGCAACTAGACATGTTCCAAAATGATGATGCCTATATTGACTTCATGGAACTTAGGGACCACCTACCTATAGGAGATCATAAAGCTAGTTTTGCCATTGAACTCAACACTGTGGCTTATTTTGGAGAGGATACCAAGCCTTCTAGTCGCAAAACATGAAAATAAAAAATGGATCTAATGGTGAAAACTATTCTGTGGCAGTTTTAGACCCCAAAATAGTAAAAGGAAAGGATGCATCGAACAGTGAAAACCTCTCTGAGGTGCCAGATAATGGAAGGCTTGACACTCTCCCCACCGACATGTATCAGGGGAAATCTCAGATTGTTGTGGAACCTACAGAACCCGTCAACATTGGAATGGAGGATAATCCTAAGATCATTCACTTTGCAAAGTCTCTATCTCCATCGAAAAAGACAAAATTTGTTCCATTCTTCAAGAAAAAGCTAGTCAACTTTGCCTGGTCATATGCAGATATGCCCAATTTAGATTCAGATTTGATTCTACATCAGCTTCCACTAGATCCAGGGGTCAAACTAGTTAAGTAGAAGCTCAGGAAGATACACCCACATGTTTCATTACTAGTAAAAGAGGAACTCAAGAAACTACTGGATGTAGGGTTCATCAGGGCAATAGACTATCCAGAGTGGGTATCCAACATAGTGCCAGTATCCAAACCTAATGGCAGAGTCAAATTATGCAATGATTTCTGAGATCTAAACAAGGCTTGCCACAAGGATGACTTTTCATTGCCTAATATTGATATCATAGTCAACTTGACAGTAGGACATACCATGTTATCTCTTATGGATGGCTTCTTCAGATATAATCAAATTAGGATAGCACTAGAAGACCAACATAAAATAGATTTCACTTGTCCATGGGGCACCTTCTGTTGGAATGTCATGCCATTTGGGTTAAACAATGCAGGGGCAACATATCAATGTGCTATGACCACTATCTTCCATGATATGATGCATGTTACAATGGAGGACTATGTAGATGATATCCTTGCAAAGTCACTCACAAGAGAATCACACCTGGATGTATTAGAGAAATTCTTTCAAAGACTAGAACACTTCAAAGTCAGTTTGAACCCCAAGAAATGTGTATTTGGAGTCACCTCCAACAAGCTCTTAGGCTTCATTGTATCAGAAAATGGGATAGAAGTGGATCTTGCCAAAGTCAAGGCTATCATGGAAATGCCACTACCAAAGAACATCACTCAACTACGGTCTCTACAAGGCAAGTTACAAGCAATTCATCAGTTCATATCACAACTAGTAGATAAGTGCCAACCTTTTAGTCACCTCTTACATAAAAACATTCCATTTAGATGGGATGAGAAGTGCAAAGAAGCATTTGACAAACTGAAGGAATATCTTATGAATCCACCTATTCTCATGCTGCCTATCCAAGGTGAGTTGCTATTACTTTACATTTCTGCTACATAGACAGGTTTGGGTGGCCTATTAGCACAATAGGATTATGAAGGCAAAGAAAGGGCTAACTACTACATCAGTCGCACATTGGTGGGCTACGAACTACAATATTCTTACATAGAAAGATCATGTCTTGCTGTGGTTTTTGCTTCCCAAAAACTATGACATTACATGCTAGCACATTTAGTCAAGCTTATTGTAAAGATAGATCCACTAAAATACCTATTAAGAAAAGCAATTCTCACAGGTCACCTAGCTAAGTGGGTAATGCTCCTAAGTGAATATGACATTGAGTATGTAGAACAGAAGGCTATCAAAGGTCAAATCATTGCATATCAGTTAGAAGAAGCACCATTACAGGATATCACACCAATGATATTTGAATTTCCAGATGAATCCATATTCAGTATTACAAAACACTCATGGAAACTCTACTTTGATGGATCCTATACAAACCATGGATCAGGGGCAGGAATCTTGTTGGTCACAACTCGCGGCGACACCATACGTAAATCTTACCACCTGCTATTCCCATGCACAAACAATATAATAGAGTATGAGGCCTTGGTCATTGGTCTCAAAATGGTAACAGAATAGAAAATCAAGGAGCTACATGTCTATGGCGAATCCCAACTGGTAATCAATCAAGTCAACAATGACTATTAGACCAAAGATGAAAAGTTAATCCCATACAAGCATATGGTCGATGACTTTAAAGAATACTTTGTTATCATCTCCTTTGAGCAAATACCTCACATTAAAAACAAAGCAACAGATGCCATGGCAACCATTGCCTCACTCCTTGAGATCCCAGAGAATGAGTCACGGTATGAGTTCTTGGTCAAGATAGTTATGCAACCAGCTTATGATCTTCCTGAAACACACTCCATATGCCTATTAGTAGGATCTGATTCACCTTGGTATGGTAAAATTTACACTTACCTCAAGGATAATTCCCTACCACCTAACTTGTCTTCTAACCAATGCCGAACCTTCATTCGCCAAACCTCTCATTGTACCATTATCGCTGACACCCTATACTGCCAAGGTCTAGATGGTACTTTACTCCGATGTTTAGAATGTGAAGAATCTCAAATCACCTTATGAGATGTACATGAAAGAATTTGCAGAACACACTCTAGCGGTCCTTCTTTAGCTAAGAAACTCATGCATTTGGGATACTTTTGGGTAAACATGGAAACAGATTCATATCAGTTTGTGAAGAAATGCAAGTAGTTCCAGATACATGGAAACTTGATACATGCACCAGCTCAAAAGCTATGAACTTTAATGACACCTTGACTCTTCTGTCAATGGGGAGTCGACCTTGTGGGAAAAATTCACCTGCCATCATCTAACGGTCACAAGTTCATAATAACTACCACCAAATACTTTACCAAGTGGATTGAAGCCATTCCACTCACAAATGTCATAGGCAAACAGATTGCCTCCTTCATCCTCAATTACCTCATCTGCAGATATGGAATTCCCTCATCCATTGTCACAAATAATGGAAGACCTTTCAAGAACTAGGATGTCTAAGAGCTTTGTGAAAAATTCAAAATACAACACCATTTCTCTACCCCTACTATCCTCAAGGAAACGGCCAAGTGGAGGCATCCAACAAAACAATCTTGAAAATCCTCAAGAAGACAGTCAACGATACTGGCCATGATTGGCACATACAATTGAATCCTACTCTGTGGGCCTATCAAACTAGTATATGCACTCCCATAGGTGCTACCCCATATGCATTTGTCTATGGATCAGAAGCCATTTTGCCCATCAAGGTCGAGTTACCATCTCTAAGGGTGTCATTAAAAGGTCTTATCACTAATGAAGACTATAGAGTTTCTAGATTGCAAGAGTTAGAGATGTTAGAAGAGAGAAGGCAACAAGCCTTCAACCATCTCAAAGCATATCAACAGAGAATGTCACGAAGCTACAATCATAGGGTCCATCCAATGGTCTTCAATGTTGGCGATCTAGTACTTAAGGAAAACCCCCGCAATCAATAGGACCAGGAAAAGAAAGGTAAGTTCGAACCCAACTAGCTTGGTCCCTATGTCATCATTGTTGCCTATGGATCAGGGGAATATTAGTTAGTAACATCAGAGGGTGAGCTGTTTGATGACCCAATCAACAGTATGCATCTTCACCGGTTCTATACCTAAGAGAACCACAATGTAAGGGGGGAAAACATTCAAAAAATTAAAAAAAAAAATATGAAAAAAAAAAATTGAAATAATGGAAAAACAACAAAAAAATCATCCTGGCAAACAGGCATCATGTGTATTTTAGCTTTCGTGCAAATAAAAAGCAAGTGGTGAAAACCTGGTAAATAGGTGCTACTTGTGATAAACTGCCTTCTCCATCTTTGGGAAAGCAATCACCTTGTGTCCATTCTTCCTACCATCATTTCTCATCTAATCCATATTTGTTCCATAATAAAACACCTTGTGCAACCTAACGATAACCTATCATGGCTTGATACTCTATCTCTTTTGTCGCCTTATCAACTAAGGTCTTTTCCAATATCCTATCCACAGTGTTAGCCTAGCATAGTTTCTATTGTCAGTATCATAGGGTCCACCCCAAACTACGTTACCTCTACATCATCACATAGGCAAGGCCATTTTCAATGCGCCTCCGAGGATCCACTTTCCCATCCATCCCATATCTTTTCATCTATCCTCTAGTTCATCCATGGTCCAAGTCCCTAAACTACGTTGCCTCTACGTCGTCACGTAGGCAAGGCCATTTAGCAATGAGCCCCTGAGGCACTAGGTCAGTCCCATAGGGTCTATTTTACCAGGCAAGCATGCAAGCACAAGCAAAGCCCGCTTCCAAGGTAGAAATTTTAGTGCAAAACATCAACCTATCCAAAGCAAAGAAAATAAGCACCTAAATCACTTAAATTGATTCTATCTAAATTATGGCAAGAAATAAACACATCTAAATGCAAGAATGTTTTTGTTTGATCCGGTTAACTTACAGAGTCTTGATTTTTGTTATTATGTCTTTCTATGCTACTCAAGGATGCCAAAAGCTGGAGATGCTATGATGGGGGCATAATCATTTTCTTTGTCTGTTGTTTGTGGATTAATCTTTAGTAATGTGACGACTTTTGTCTAACAACATGATCGGCAAAAGATCATCGAGGACTTCAGAGGTCTAACATGAAAGGGGGCAATCCTTGTCTGTTGATATGCAAGAAATACTTAGGTCATCTCGGTTCAATTATACCTAGATGTTTGTATTAACTTACAACATTCAGAAAAAGTACCAAAAAAATTGCCCCATGATGAAATAAGCACTTCAAATATACTTGCAGTATCAAGATGACAAATATCCATATCCATATCCATAATGTATCCAATTGCATTTCATATTCACATCTGTATCCATATCCATTTGCATTCCATATCCCATGCAATAAAAAAATTTCTGTGCAGAGTATTAATGTTTACAAACAAAAGCTTGTGAGTCCTATCAGTTAGATTTCCATCTATCTTTGTATCTTTCATCCTTGTCTAGTCAATCCAATTAGTGATCCAAATGCAAGTCTATCCTTACTCCATACCAATCAAGTCAAGTCAATCTTGTCAAATGATCCAATCATAATAAGTGGTCTTGATCCTTGTCTGGTTGTAAACCAACTCAGATAATTATAATCAAACAATTGTCTTATACAGGATGTTGCATTGTCAAAATTAGACCAACACATGCATCTTACATGACATGTTTCATTTCCTGAAACCAGACACTATCCTATTGTGTTGCTCTAGTGATCTATCGTTCCCTGCCATGACAACACTATCGTATATCAATATCAATTAATCATTGGTTTACAGCTGGACAGGGGCAATACCTTGTTTGTTCTTGTATCAACTTGCTTTCTTGCTTGTGTGTGTTATCATTCTATCTTGCATAGCGTATCATTCAGCTCTTTCTTCATCCCATTTTTCTTCATCCTAACCTATTCTTTCACACCTTCTTCTTCATGAGATTGTCCATGTCACGCCTTCTGCCTTCTTCCTATCCCATCTCCCAAGGGGGCATCCTATCATTGTTAAACTTGTACCAGGGGCAACATGGGGCATGTATTGTTATCAGAAAAATTCTTATTCTTTGAAGCAACGCTGTAAACTGCATTGTATCAAAGAGGGGCAAAATGTATATGCCTAAAAATGACACGACTCGATCTAAATAAATATTCTTAATATTTATTCCATTCTAATTCTTCTATCAATAAATAAATAAATCAAATTTATTTATTCAATTCATATTCTTCTAAATTAATTAATTATCAAAATATTTAATTACCTCTTCTAAAGTCAAAATTAAATAAAATCCTTTATTTAATTTAATTCTTTCGAAACAATTAAATAATTCTTAATTATTTAATTAAGTCAAATTCTTCTTCCAAATTTAAATAAATCAAATCAAATTTATTTAAATCCTCTCAATCTCTAAAAATAAAATATAATCAAATATTTTATTTATTCTTCCAAATCATGCACAATCAATTAAATAAATTTATTTATTTAATTTACTTTCTTATCTTCTAATTCCTCAAAAAATCTTCCAAATCTTCTAAAAAAAAGTCTTTTTCTTCATGCACACAAAATTAAATAATTTATTATTTAATTTCTCTCAAATCATGCAAAAGTAAATCACAAGTTGAGTTAATTGACTCAATCAACCTTATTTTTATCAATATCTCTTAAATTAGAAAAAAGCTTTCTAATTTATGAAAGCATATCTTATCTTTATAAAAGAAAGTAGTTAACTCAAACAAAGCAACTTTTGTGTGACACATGTCTTCTTTCTATTCTCACACATTCTATCAACCATTCTGTACCGTTGATCTTCTTATTCTTTCTATACCATTGATCTTCTCTCTCTCAAGTCTATAAATTGAACTCTCTTCTTCCATTTCATTCATCCAAGATTTTAGTATTGTTACTCTGCAAGAATTACAGCACACCTTTGGCACCCAAGTCATTTCATTTGCTTGCGATCAACTTATTACCATATCAGCATTACCATTGTTGTGAAGCTCTTCATTGCAATAGACTATCACAACCATTCCCACTTGACATCTTGGAATGGCAAGGAAGTACACCTTCTGAGGGAATATTCATAGACAAGATCATTTGTGATAGGCCACCAATGGAAGCCATGAGGTAAAGAGGTTTGTTGAGGTATTGTTAATTATTTTAAACCTTCTTTATTTCTATATTTCATTGAGTTATGGGTATTTATTGATATCATTGATATTTATGCCTAATTTCCCTTAACAAATTGAACAATATGCAATGCAGTTTGCTAAGAAGTGTCTACAATGCCAGCATCATGGAGATTTGATTCACACACTAACTCATGAACTACAACCTGTGAGTACTCCATGGCCTTTTTCACAATGGGGTCTCGACCTCATAAGACACATCCACCCATCCTCATCCAGTGGCCACAAATTCATCATTACTACCATTGAGTACTTCATGAAGTGGGTTGAAGCCATTCCCATGACCTATATCACCGGTAAGCAAATAGCCAAGTTTATCCTAAACTACCTCATTTACCGATATGGTATCCCCAAGCCATTGTCACTGATAATGGGAGACCATTCAAGAATCAATATGTCCATGCCTTATGCACACAATACAATATCCAATACAACTTTTCAACTCCATACTATCCACAAAGTAACGGCCAAGCTGAGGCTTCCAACAAAACCATTCTCAAAATCCTCAAGAAAACGGTCAATGAAGCTAGTCGTGATTGGCATTTGCAACTCAATCCCACCCTATGGGCCTACCACACTAGTATCAGAACACCAACTAGTGCCACATCCTATGCCTTGGTCTATGGCTCTGAAGCCATCCTTCGTATAGAGGTCGAGATCCTATCCTTCAGAGTATCCATGCAGAACCTGATTGATGGAGAGGAGTATCGCACTTCCATATTAGTTGAGCTAGAACCACTAGATGAGAGGCACCTTGCCATGCTTAATCATCTCCATGTTTATCAAAACTGCCTTTGGCATAACTATAACAAGAAGATCAAAGAAAGACAATTTCAATTTGGTGATCTTGTCTTAAAAGAAAATCAAAGAAATCAAGCAGATCGAGAAAAGAAGGGCAAGTTTGAGCCTAACTGGTTAGGGCCCTTTATTGTCATTGCAGCATATGGATCAGGAGCTTATACTTTAGCTACACCTGATGACATTCCTCTAGATGAGCCACTTAACAGTGTTCATCTCAAGAAGTTCTATACTTGATCCTCAGAGTATCAAAAAAAAAAATCCAGCCTCTGGTGAAAACCTGGTAAACAGGCACCTTGGATAAGTACCATAGTGAAAACCTGACAAATAGGTGCTATGTGTAGAGGCAACATCCATCATCTATCGAGTCCTATTCATTACATATCTCTTTCACAAAAAACCTTCATCCATCCATCCATAATAAAACCATTGACCTTGTTTGCATTTCCATCTCCCTATCTAGAATAGCTTGGAAATTTGTCAATGTCCATTGTCGTCATCCCACATCTTGGTCTATGTCAACAGTTATCATTGTCTTGTCCTAGGTCATGCTTTCTATGTCAGTCAACCATAACAACACCTCTACCAGAATGGGGGCAATTCTTTCCTTAACCTAGGGCTAGGAATGGATCCTTGTTCATGGTTCAAAACAACAACAAAAACACATCAACCTTCACAACAACAACACAAACCAAACTCAAAAACACAAGCACTTCAATCATCTCCCCACAAAGACAACACTTTTCCTACATCTTCACACAAACCAAAACTACATATCATCTCATTTCAATCTTAAGGTACCTTGATCCCATGGATATGGGTATGTAGGTAGTCTGGCATATGAAGGAAGTATCCAGTACTTAGGTATGTAATATCTCATCATTTCATCTATCCAAGCTCAAACATCTTGACCCAATCATCACTCTACCCAGAACTACATATTATCATTTTTCATCTTTCCTCGTAATGTGCCTTGATCCCTTGGATACAGGGTATATAGGCAGTCTGGAATATGAAGTATGTATCCAGTACTTAGGAACATACGATTCATCATTCTTCACCCTTTTCAATCCATTGACATGTCATCTTTCTAGTCTTTCATGTATCAAAATCCATTCACCTTGACTTGACTACCTCAAGCAGCAAAACAAAAAATAAATGCATCCTTACAAAGAAAAAATCTTTAACAAACCTGAAGCAAAGAAACTTACTTACAGAGCCATATATTGTCCTACATATCGATTGCCAACATTAGATAAATCGATCTCAACCAAGCAATAGATCAACAAACATTTCTTATACAGAATGTTCCATGATTGAAACCAGACTAAATGTATTATACAACATGTTACATTTCATGAAACCAGATATTATCTTTTTAACAGATAACACCCTTTAATGGACACATCATTCCTATGATAAGGTTGTTATCTTTCCTATCCAATATATCCTGAGCAACCTCTTTGGAAAGAGAATATGTTGGTTGTATGTTTACTTTGTAAGTCAGTTAATTTTGTTTTTGGTTTATCTTTTGTTCCTATTTTAGTACCTATTCAAGACTACCTTGATTTATCTATAATCTGGGCATGTTGCGATGCAGCACGGATTGGGGGCATAGTCATTGCTTTTGTGTGCCGTGTTTGAGGAACGATCTTTAGCATCTTTCTTAGTAGCATATTTATCTTGTGTGTGTTACGACCTAGCATCTTACATATTAATATTCTTCTTGCATTTAAATGTATTGAAATTTATTTTATGTTCAAGACTATGGCTCATTCACATGTTCAACAAGGTCATATTGTGTCTAAGGGATCTAAGTTCAAACCGCTTTCTTGTAGAGTCAACATCCATGCACTCAGATATCACAGCACCTTGGTCATTTATACCTTGGTGGAAAACTATCCATGTGCCATATCAAAAATAAGGATTACTCTTTATAAACATTTGTGAAACCGTTGCAACAAGCTTATCCATCTACCCATCCATTTGTCCATGGCCTTATATGGTTTTCAAGCATTTATCAATCAATAGTGTTTCTCTCCTTTCTTCTATCTCCATCACCATCTAGTGCATATCTATAAAACCCACATGTTAGATATCGCATGTCATAGCATCTATATCATCATATCTATATCATATCATCATGTCATCATGTGTCATAGCATCTATAAGCATCATATAAGCATATACATCATCATATAAATCCATAAACCATACATACATGTCATCACATCACATATCATAAGGAAATGCATAAACAAAAGCATGAACATCAATGAGCAGTAACGTGTCATCATATATCATGTGAAGGTCATCAAAATATAAGTGTCCATGTCTACATCAATAGTCCATATGTATACATCCAAATATACATCAATAAGTACATCATGGCTATCCAGAGCCCGCAAAATATACATTGAATGCACGTAGGCATCAATCAAAATATACAATGTCCATAATGATACAAAAATGATACAATATACAAAATACATGCCTTAGTGGGTAGAGTTGCCCTCCTGCTATGATCTCTATCCTCCTCCTATACTCGGTGTAGGTCCCCCTGCTAGTCCTCCTCCCCCTGGCGGCACAAAGGGTCCTCTAATTGAGGACACTGACTGCCCTATCCTATGTGACCTAGATGCTTCAGACCTACTCCACTCTTGATAGCTAGGTGCCTGCTGATCTGCCAGCACTGCCCCAACATAGAGACCCCTATAGTACTCGGCCTCTCTGCCTGCTGACACAAGCTCTCCCTATACATGGATGAGCTCATTGTATAATGTCCTCTAGTCGACACCCAATGCACGACGTGTCTCATCTCTCTCCTACCTAACCCTCTTTAGGGTGGCCTCTACTGTCAAATGCATCTGTACTGCTGCGTCTCTCTCCAAAGTCAGTTAGGCAATCTAACCATTATCTGCTACTGGTGCTAGCATGGCCTGTACTACTACCAACACTCTTTGTGCTGCTGCTATCACCTGTGAATGTACCTAGACCTGGGCCTTAGCCTGTCTAGCCTTTTCCCTTGTTATATCCTTGTCTCTCCTCAGCCTCACCATTCAGAGCTCTAGGTGAGTCCTTCGTGCTATCTCCTCCTGAAGCAGTTGTTGGGCCTGTTGCATTTCAGTCTTGGCGACTAGGTCCTCCTCTGCCATCTGTATATCAGCCTGTTGGCCTCTATCCTCACCACTTGCCTATTGCCTGGCATGCTCTCTAGCCTCTTGTCTGACCCTTACCTCTCCACCAGTCACTAAAACCTCTCACACTGCCCCTACCACCCTTGGAGTGGTTAGTCTCACTGGCCTGTGTGTCTACCAGTACCTATCATACTCTGGTAGTGTACCTAGATCGACTAATCTTGAATCCCAATCCCATCTCACTAGGGCAAGTCCTCACAACTCTACCAAAGTTGTAGCCACTGGAATATCTGCATCCCAGTCCCCAACCTCCCGCCATGTCCTAGCATGTATCGCCTCTCCAACAGGAAACCCCTGTGGCAAGCCAAACTGTCTAAGTACTCACTCTGGCAGATATCTCTCAATAGTATCCATGCATCTACCAAATAGATATTGATCTTGTATGCAATACATTAGCTGCTCATGCTCATCCTCCCATGCCTCATACAGTAGCCATGTTCTCCAAACAAATATGTCCATCTCATCAATCTGTCACCTCCAATAGCTCACAGTTCCAAGCCACTTATGTGTGATGACTCCCTCATATAGAAATGCATATGGCTCACCCCTCTTGTGGCAACACTATGTCATCAGTCTGATAATTGGGATGTGATTCCAAGCCCACACCTGTAACAAAGTAACACCAGCTAATAGGCTCCACCCTCTCCTATATACGTAATCATGCATGTCTCGATATAGTTGTCCCAAAACACAAGGGCCCCATGCATAACGGGTGCCATGTGTAAACATCCCTAACAGTATTGTGCCCCATCCGACAGATAACCCTCATGATCATCTGTCTGGGCAGAGGAAGCCACCAACCAAAGTAGCCACAATCCATCTGATCCTATCACAATCTTAGAACATCAGCCCAATGGATCTCGCCATCCTCTATCTGTAGGTTGTCCCTGTAGAATACCTCTATCATGCCAGCCTCGCCACACCCTGGGTCAAAGTCAACTCTATCTCCATCAATTGGGATCTTAAGGATGCGATACACATCCTCAAGTGTCATGGTAGCCTCCCTTGTTGGAAAGTGGAACAACCAAGTCTCACTATGGTACATCTCTCCACAATAGCTCTCAGAAGGGTGAGATTCACCCTAATACGCGTCAAGTGTGCCACATGCCATAATCCCATGTACTCCAAGAACACATCCTCCTCCCAAGTAATCTACACCACCTCGTCTACAATGATGTAGTGTCACTTCCTTGACATTAGAGGTGGAAGGACTGTCTACATCAACAAAACCACTTGTCAGACCTTTTTGCAAATTTTCTAAATCTACCCAAATCACTAAGGACATCTACATGCACAACAATGTGACACAAATAAGCCCTAGGTCAACTTTATACATCTCTAACCTAAGTGGTCAACTCATAGGTCATCCCTAGCATCTCATGTTACACTTAACCTAGGTCAAACTAGATAAAAGGCCAAAAGTGCCTTGTTTTCTCCAAAGGCACTTCACTATTTTACCATGCGCACTTTTCTATTTGCCCATATGTGCTTTGCCATCTCAACCAAAGGCAACTTGTTTTTCATAAGTGAGTTGCATTGTATATCTAACCGTGCCTTCTTGCACTTGCAAGTGCACTGCATTTTTTGCAAACCCTAACCGATTGCACCTAACTACCCACCCAACTGCGCTTTACTGAATTACTATATGCACTTTGGGGGTATACCAAGCACGCTGCGACATGAACCCTAAAAACTAGAGGCACCAAGCTTTTACCAGACACGCTTTACTGCTCTACCAAGTGTGCTTTAGCACGCCAAAAGTACTTTAGGCGACTACCAAGGGCGCGCTGGCTTTGTGCAGTGCTTTTGGTTGACATAACCTAAAACCTGGAAAACACCCTAGAAGTGACCTACAAATTCAACGCAAAGAGGTTATCAAGTACTTACCACCACTGGTGCTCCTGCTGGTCTCTCGTAGGTCTGTACCTGCTCCGCCTGATGTTTATGTGTAGAGATCAGTATCTCTCCAAGCTGCAAGTTCTCTCCACACAAAGCTCTCACACACTAATCTAGGAGGCTACAAGCTCTATTTTTGGACAAACTCTAAGTGTGCAAATGAGGGATGTTGACCCTTTTGGACCTATTTATAATGTCCTTCCCCTTTTTTCTTCCCACCCCATGCTATTTTCTACATCATCACATAATTTTCTAGTCGAACGTCAACCCAATCCTTCTATCGCTTTCCTTTCTTTCCTCTCAAGGGGGCATCCTTCACCAGCTACACATGGGAAGCTAGCTACACTAGGGCATCAAAATTATATCATGTCTTCAACAATCATTTTTTTTTAAGCAATGCTATAAATTGCATTGCATCAAAGAGGGGCAAAATGTAGACACCTAAAAATGACCATTTCATCACATCACTTGTTTTTCATCAAATCTATCACATCACTTGCATTTCAACATTAATTGAATAATCTAATTATTTAATTAATTTCATCAAATTCTTCTAGAACTCCAAAATTCAACATTAATTGAATAAATTCTATTTATTTAATTAATTAAATCAAAATAAACTTTAATCTTCCAAATTAAATAATTTTTATTATTTAATTAAATCATTATCCTTATTCAAATTTCAAGTCTACATTAATTAAATAAATCCAATTATTTAATTAATTCATCACAAATTATCTCTTATCTATAATTAAATAATTTACATTATTTAATTAAATCAATTATTCTTCCAAATTTAAATAAATCATGCAAATTTATTTAAACTATCTCAATCCTCTAAAAATAAATAAAATCAAGTATTTTATTTATAATCTTCATATTCTCCAAAATCATGCACAATCAATTAAATAAATTTATTTATTTAATTTCAATTATCTTCCAATTCCTCTAAAAATATCATGTTAACACGTGCACAATCAGTCTTATTTTTAGAACTCTAAAAAAGACAAAACTAAAGTTAAGTTAATTGGCTTTAATTTATCTTGTTTTCATCAACTCATGAATTAGAAAAAAAACATTCTAATTTATGAAATCAAATCTATCTTTATCAAAAAAGCAATTATCTTAATAAAAATACCTTTTTGGAGTGACACATGTCGTGTGCACATTCAACATGAGTTATTTGATTTATCTCAACCATTCATTCTATGGATTTATTTCATCCGTTGATTGATCATGTTCAAAACCTATATAAAACCCCCTCATCTCCTTCACAAACCCTCTTCGATCACTTATTCTCGGGAATCATTTTACAACGCTTTGAGTATACATCGCATTGTTGAGCACCTTACAATCTTTTGACATCGATATTTTGAGCATGAATACCCCTACATCTACTTGTTGTAACCATGGTTTTGCAACATTATTGAGCAATCTACATATCTACAAAGAGAACAATACAAATCTAGGTGAAGTCTTTCTTGTTTTATTTGATTTATTCATTGATATTGGCTTTTTACTTAGATCGATCTCTTTATGTTATGGGTTATTGAGTTGTTATTATCATTGCTTTGATTTTATCATTCAACCTCTTAATTTTCCTCATACACAATGATTGTCATCACTTTCAAAGGCACTTGTGTCACTATTTTAGAATCTATATAATGACTATCTTTGCCTGATAAAATCTTCAAGGATCAGTTAACTAATTAGGTAAGGGTTTGTATTTTGACAAAAGTGTTTTGCTTCATGGATTTTGTATTTTCATCTTTTCAATGCTACTATAGACTGTAATATCTGTGCCCTCCTTTGCAATCAAAGGCATGACTGTATTCTCTATGTTGTTTTTCCTATTGTCATGATTGTCATTTGAAATGGTTGACATCTTGAGTGCTTTATTCGGTGACTTTGCCTATAATTTTAGCAAGTGGTTTGCTGCTATGAATAGTTCATTACAATAGTTATTTAATTGGGGTTTTAAAGTGTAATCTTGATAAATTGTTTAGTATTTCTTCTAAATGCTATTTATAAATTGGTTTACATAGATTGTCTATATTTCTAAGTCAGACAACTTGTAAAATGTATAATTGTCGGCATGGGAATGAAATTGAATTGCTGTTGATGTTTGTTATTCTCATGGACACGTATTGAAGCACTTACTCTATCTGATGCATGTACCTAAAAAAATGTTTTAGGTGCATATAAGTGTAGCAGCTACTTGCATGGGTGATAAAGCTTGTTTGGAGAGGACTTGGAGACTTTTGAAAAGGTGGGAAAGGAATTCAGAGTTTGCCGTAATGAATTTGAAGTCGGTGAGGCCCTCTGTAGCAAAGTCGAATTTAGGGACGCACTCTGCAGTAAATTCAAAAATAAATCAAAACCTTCATTGCCAAAAGTGAACTGATATTTTCATGATATTTAGGGAAGCTTTTTGTGGGCGCCCCCAGGAGATATTTTCATGATTGAAGCTTGAAAACTCAAAAGAAAATGTTATCTTCAGTGTTTTTGAAGTTGATCCTTAACTGATCCTTGAACTCAAATAAAACCACACCTCTACTCTGCATGATCTCCCTGCATGATGACTAGCCCAAACTGAAGGAAAGGTTATCCTACCTTGACCATATGCATGATTGAAGGTTACCTTTTAAGATTTTATATTTAAAGGCCTTCTAGGCGTAGGATAGTTTATTATACTAAATTAATACTAGAATGCACAATATTACAGATGGATCAGCATCAAAGGTTGATTACGGATCAATATCATGCATATGATGAGAGAGTAGCCAAAGAGAGGGAAATGGAAAAATATCCATGTCCATGTAATGACTGTCTTGGTGGAAGGGTAAGAAAAATAAATACAATTTATCGACATATGATAAGATATGGGCATAGTGGTATAAGCCCTTGGTCTTACAATTATTATGAAGATATGATAGAATTGCAGACTATGAGAGATGAAGGGGCAACAAACATAGATGAAGTGGCACCGAACATAGATGAAGAGACATAAATGTTAGACAAAGGGTTTGAAGTTGAAAGAATGTTGAATAAGGGTCTAAATGATGATTGGGCCAAGTCAATGGAGGATGCTTTAAATCCTCTGTATGCTAATTGCAAGTTAAGTCATTTGACAACAATCCTTCAAATTCTAAACTTGCAAGTGGTGCATGGTTGGACAAATGAGAGTGTAGATCAGTTATTGGCATTATTAAGTTCATTGTTACTAGCTGACTCCACATTTCCAACAAAATGAAGTCAATGTAAAAAGATTAGTAAGCTCGGCTTGGGGTATGAAAACATCCATACATGTGTTAATGGTTGTGTATTATTTCACAAAAATATTGCAAGTGAGAGTGAATTTCTAAAATGTCATGGAGCAAGGTATAGACAAGGGTTGAAATCAACTGTGGTTCCTAGAAAGGTTCTTTATCACTTTCTAATAATCCCACGATTACTACGAACGTATAGGTGCAGAGACATTGTTGAAATTATGCGGTGTGTTGTTCTCAAAATTAGCTACGCTCATTTTTGTAGGTAACCCCTATGAAACTTGTCTGTTTCATAACCTACAATCTAAGTTTGCAAATCAAGACAAGTCCTCTTGGCCTTGTACGAAGTCATCTAACATCTTAGAATGGTTTGTGACATTCCCCTATGTTGAGTCCTTAAGATTTGTGAAAATCGTTTAGGTTACAAGCTTGTCAAAATATCAATTTTGACCTCTTTAAGGTGTTAGAAAAATTTTCAGGTTCATGTACAAAGTCAATAAAAATTACCTCTCTGCCGCTCATACATTTGTCTTTTTCTTTCCAAGTGCTAGGGTGGCAAATTTTGCCACCCATGCATTCGTTCTTTTATCTGGATTCATGTATAAGTGGCATAAATTGCGGCCGTTACATGCTTTTTATTTTACCACATGCAATGTCAGCAAATTTCACTGACAAAGCATGTATTAAATATGACTACAGTTAACTCATGTGGCATTTAGATTTGTTTTTAGGTTTTGTTTTAAGTTTAAATATGTTTTAAAACTATTTTTATTCCATTCTTCCTTTCATCTCACTTGCGTCTTCACGTTTCACTTACCAAGATGATGTTTTAACTCCTTACTGGTGAATTGTGGAGATTTTAGTGCCTAGGGTTTTAGGTTTTCCTATCAGAGGTAAGTTTTCACCTTCGTGCTTGTGGTTTTCTTTTAGGGTTTTCTTGTGTTTTAAATGTTTAAATAATCGTTTCCTTATTACTATTTTGAAACCCTAGTTTGTATATTAAAAGATATGCGTTTTGCTTTGTGTCAGCATTTTTTCTCTTTATTGAGTAAATGGTTGTTGTTTTTCATCTTGAATGTAGGGTTTGTGTTAGATAACAGCTATATCATATGCCTAGATGCTTGATGTTACAATTTTGCCTTGTCAAAACCTTTACATCCTATAAGGATGACAAATTTCTTTGTCCCTACATGATGAATTATAATGGTCAGACTTAACATGCAAACTTACAAACTTTGTAACATGTCAAAGCGGCAAATTTTGCCACCGACTTGTATATTTGTAAGTCTATAGATAAAGTGCTAAGTTAGTGAAAATTACCGCTTGTGTCTATCCGTTCATATTTGGTCATATATGTGCAAGTGGTAAAATACGCCACTTGTGCAATTTTTTGAATTTCCAACCCAATGTGTATGGAATGCTGAGACGACAAAATTTGTCACTCAAACACTACAACCTACCCCATATGCTGAGATGGCAAAATTTGCTTCTCAGACATAAAAATAATTTGTTTCCCATACATGCAGGGTCAGTGAATTTTGTCACCCTGACACCTGTTGATTATCCCATACATGCAAGGGTGGCAAATTTTGCCACCCGTGCATTCACCCTCTCAATTTTTTCTAACTGGCATATTTTCAAAAATTACTTTCCTGAGCCCTCTTTCTTCTATTTTTTGACCTGCTTGCGCTCTAGCCCTTTCAATATTACTCCAGTAGTCATGATCATCAACATGTATTTTTACCAGATTGCCAGTATTTCCCCTAATTGCATGATCATGGCTTTTTGTTATAGTTTCTTTTGCAGATTTGCTCTATTCATTGACATCCTTCTGGTGTTAGTTTTTCAAATGACTGAGCTATCTCCAAAGAAGTAAAAAAATGAAGTATAAGTATCAAGGTGTATTCCCAATCACCTCAGTTACCTCAAATGTTGATGATATTTAGGATATGGAGATTGACCATGTAGACATGGCTAAGTTTGTGCAAAGGACTAAGTCTGATAATCCTAGTTTTGCAGTGAAGAAGATTGTCGCTAGCAACATTCACTTGGTGTCATCTTTCCTAGTTGCAGCTCATAATACAGAGTTTGTTCTTCAATGTGCTTAGTTCTACAAAAGAGACACTAGGGCAGTGGTGGATGCAAATGGTAATGTGATCATCAGATTGGATCCAAAGTTTATTGATAAAGTTTTCATGTGTCATGCTACTATAGAAGTTGTGAAACTAGACTTTGTTGAGGCTCAAAAAGAATATGACAAGAATTCTTGAGAAGGCTAAGAAGACAATTAACACCAAGTGGCTTAAGACTTCAAGGCCAAACTTGTCTAGGTGGCCAAGGAGCTTTCCCAGAAGTGATTTTATTGAGGAAGTTGGTGACCATATAACTCTTCTTAGTAGGATAAGGGGGCTAGCTTCTTCCTCTCTTTTTCATGAATGGATGTACCCTTTTATCAAGGTTATACTTTAAAATAAGCAAGCCATCTTTTGGGGTGAACAAATGAGCAATGCTCTTCATGAGCAATTGACTAAGGTATCCACTACTTTCAAGTTCTATATGACTTCCTATCTTGTGTATATAGCATCGTTGATGAGAATCTTTCCAAGTTTGACATCTGATGGAGATAGGAGGGTTTTTCCTATGTATCAATACTATCCTCAACTGAAATTGAAAGGCTCTATCCATCACTTTAGGAGAGTAAATAATGTTTTATTTGGAGTGTTTCTATGCCTTTTTGACCCTCAGTTAGAGTAGAGAAGAGTTTCAGAAGAGGTTTGGTCAGTTGTGAATGATTATGTGTGTATTGTGTTATAGCTTCAGACTTTTTCATATTTAAGGGTTGGCTTTTTCCAAGGCTATCCTTATATGTTGCTGAGATTTACTTTGGATAAACTTGTACTAATGGAAATGTGTAGACAAATGGTGGTCATACATAATAAACAAATGGAGCTTAAGAAACCAAGATTCAGATTCCCAGTTGAAATTGGTAGATACTCAATGTCAACTGTAGCAAAGGCTAGAGCTATGGAGACTGAGATGCAGTTAGTGACCATGAAGCAGTTCAAATGGAGACCAAGGTTTGATTAAAGGGATGTGAAAGATAAGATCAAAAGGAAGACTCAATTTCATGAGCCGATGGTCGAATACATCTAGGTTGATCTGAGAACTAAGGAGGAAATCAGAAAACTAGAGTATAGCAGGTTATCTTTGGATTAGATTGAGTATCTAGGCTTGGCTGATATTCCTGAAGACATGGTGGATAATGAAGAGCTGATTGATCCTAGGTACAACACTGAGCAGATTGCTAGTTCTCCTCTTCCTCCTATCCATTGGTGTTAGAAAGAATTGACTTCTTTGAGGAAAAGGTTTGAATGTATGTTAGCTAATGCAAACTTGTGGCTCCAAAGTAAAGGCATAACATTGAAGGATTTTGTAACTAGATCTGAAGAAGAAGTTTTGGAGCAAACTGGTAAGAAGGTTGAGCTAAGAACCAAGAATAAAAGTGATACCCCTAGTACATCTAAGGTTTCCAAACCAAGGATCAAATTTATGTCTAAGAAGTCTAGGACTATAGAGAAAGAGCCCGAGGTAGAAGAAATGGAAGTTGAGAAACATAATACTAATGAGCCAACTACAAAGGAGATAGAGGTTGAGAATAGGTCTTCAGAGGAAATAAGATATGAACAAGAGAAAGAGATAAGGGAAGGTTTGTAAGATGAAGTTATGTCTCCACAGAGGGATGTATTACAGGAAGTTAAAACCCTTTCTCCTTTTCCTAATGCATCTATTTCTGTTCCTTTGTCTGTTTTGCTTACTATCTTAGTTTCACCTATTGACATTCCATCTTCTGAATGTCAATTATCTTCAAGAACAATCTTTGATAATCCTCAAGTTTCTTTTGATAATGTTCTCCATTCTTTTGGATCAATTCCTAGTCTGTCCTCATCATCTTTTGATATTGGAGATTCTTCAATATTTGATCACTTTGTATTGGGATTTGAGCAAGTTTCTAATGTAGATGTGTCAGGTGCAGTTTTTACTGATACTCCTCCTATTGTTTCTATTTCAAGTGCTAGTGCAGTTCCTATCACACCAACAATGGAACCTGATCCTAATGTAATTACTTCTGTGCTTCCTCCATGGATATTAGCTTATACACCCAAGAGAAAGAAATGGACAATTTTCCTAGATGATTTTGATTTTGGTAAGTTGGTGCCAGTCAAGGCTAAGACTCCCAAGAAGCCTAAAATACTTTGTAGAGTGCTGGAAGATAAGGGACACAAATTTGTGGAAATTGCTAGACCACCATAGGATGCAACTATGGAGAATTTCAATATGAATGATTATTCTATTTCTAGAATTGAACTTGGCAAAATCGCACATGAGAGTACAAAGACTGATATGCAATCTACATTGGATTCTTTGATTCAAAATTTTGATAAAGAAAAGGAAATGAAGGATTATTATAAGGCAATGGTGGAACAACTGACTGCAGTGGTGAGGAAGAGCACTTTGAATTCTGAATTAGTGATCCTGACGTTGTTTCTATTGAAGACCCTATCATTTAGAAGGATGAAAAGACTCACCTCAAGGGAAAAGTGGTTGAAGAATATTTGGAAAGGATGTGCACACAGGGAATCTCTCTTCTTATAGAGGTAGTTGATAAAACAAGCTAAATGGAGAAAATCAGAGCAGAACTTGATGATTTGATTGATACTATTTCTCAAAATATTAAGCATTTGTATCAGAGTCATGATAAGTGGACATAAATGAGGAAGTTGAAAATAAGTGCTTTGATATCAATTGGTGTTATTTCAAATCAAGATTCATACACTAAGACTAAGGAAGCATTGACATATTGGAGCAGTGTGTTAAAATATCTAATCAATGACTTAGAAACTACAAACAAGCTGAGTGACCAAAGTGACGTTAGTCTCTTACACAAGTTGGAGGAGCTTCCATGTAATTTGGTGTCTAAGGATAATCAATTTTTTTCTGTAGAGGAGATGACCCAGGAATTTAAGGATATGTTTCAAAAGGAGTTTGAGGACAAAACCTTTTTAGTAGCTTCTATGGATAATATTCTTGACAACTAGTTAACTTTGGATAGTCTGAAGGCCAAGTTAACTAGTCATGCAAAATCAATTACAACAGTAAGGGATGCAATAGTTAGAGCTCAGATGATTTTCAGGAACACAATTAGTCCAGATAGTTTGGGGATGCAAGCTACATTTACCATATATGGTGCCCACATGAAGAAAGAAGGCAATGCAAGTTGAAGCAACTTTTCATCACTTAGTTTATTTTCTAGTTTTCATATGTACTTTTGAATTAGTTTTGAATATTTTTACATGTACTTTTCTCAGATGTAATTACATCTAAAAATATAGGAAGGCCCAAATCAAGAAGGACTCCTTTGTTGAATAAGTCATAGTTAGTTGTTCTTTTCCTATTTTTGCTCTCGATCTCTCCTATAAATGAAGAGGACCCCCATTGTAAATATGATCTTTTAGTTATTGAAGCAAAACTTTGCCAAATTGAAGAGCATTTTAAAACTTTGTGTTCAAATTGTAAATCATATTTTATCAAGTGAATAGAAAAGCAAGCGATCGTTCAATCTTTACATTGGAATAAATTGTGGTGTATTGGAAATTGTTCTTATGTCCTTTTCCTTATACTATATTATCTATTTGATCGAGTTGTAGTGTGAGTTTGGGTAATTTGGGAGATGTTCTAAAGCTAATTTTGGAAACTTTGTGTTGCAATAATTATCTTTGGGTTTGTGATTTTATGTGTTTGAGTAAAAGATATTGGGAAGACTTTGAGCTACTGTTATCTTTTATGATCGTGTGTTTTCATTATAGTATTCGGTGAAAACGTTGGGCTGCACCTTATCCTATTTGTTTCTAAATTTTAAATCAGCAAAAGGAGCAATGATAGACTTTGTGCTCTCGTGGGTTTCTTGGTTTTTTTGATTTGTATTGTGAAATTACTATTTTTGTAAACATCATTTTTGAAAAAAGAGAAATAGATGACATGGATTCACCCTGAAGATTAGTGTTAGAATAGATAAGTTTGAAAGTAGTTAGAAAAGGGAACCTCCCTTTGCTGAGAGGAGAGAAATTTCTCATCATAGCTATGACGATATAACCATTTTGTCATTGGTTAGCTAAACGACAAAATATTCACCAATAGTTTTTTGGCGACTCTACTGGGGAAGAACGTGCAACTTAGAGCCTCACACTTTGAGTTGAAGCATTTCATCCTATTCCATTGTTTTAAGTTTTTTCCAAAACTTTGTTAAGTACATTACATTTTGGCAGACTCACGGTATACAAGAAGCAAGAGAGCTCAAGGTATTATTGATCCTGTATTTGAGTTAATGCAGCAAAATAAATTTGGTCTTTTGCCTCCACAACCTCGGCTTCAGTGAACTCAGAGTTTTCCTCATGCCAACACCAGGTCTCCAATACCAGGTGAAGCTTCTAGCTCTAGTACTAACAGAGTTCTATCTGTTCGAATCCCTCAAAGGTTTTTCATCCCACCTTTCAATCAGTGCATAATGGCAGCTCAAGGCCCGTGGGGTAATACTTTTGATCCTTTGAATTTTACACCTCTATTGCATGAACTACCTTGTAGTTTAAGGAAACATTTCCCTAAATTCTATGGTGATGGGAAAGTCCATCCTGATGAACACATTGCCACTTTTTGTATAGCTTGTGGTGTGCTTGGGTTGGAACATGAAGATGTAGTGGTATGACTTTTTGTAGAAACATTGCAAGGTGCTGTTGCAGATTGGTTTTACCACCTTCAAGCTCAAACCATAACTAGTTGGAATACTCTCAAAACCAAGTTTGAAGCCAAGTTCAAGCCTGCAGAAGATGCACATGCCTTGTTAGCTCAGCAAACATAGATGAAGAAAGAGCCACATGAACCCATGTAAGATTTCATCACCAAGTTCAATAAATTGACAAATAGGATTCCTACAACTACTCAACCCACGACAGAGAATCTTAAATGTTTCTTCATCAATACTTAGCTTCCTAAGGTAAGCTTTCTATTAAGGTAGGCTGGCCATGCTGATCTTCCCACAGCGCAAATTTTGGCTATGGAGGTTGAAGATGATCTTATCCTTGTGGGTAAGATAAGAAGAGATTCTAACAGAAACAGAGGCCAATCCTCTACTGATAATTCTTCCACAAGCACCACAGATCCTATAGTGCGAAAGTTAGCAATGAATTGCTATCTTTGAAGGGGAAAATGTCTCAAGGGATGTCTGCTCCTCCTTCTTATAGGGATATACCAAGGAGAACATTTCCTAACAATTCATATCAAGGCAATGCTACCAGAAATTAAGGGCAACAAAATCATCTTCTGCCAACACAGGGGAAGCTTGCCATTGAAGCAGTGCCGGTCAACTCAGCCATTGGCTACTATGAAGCTAAACATGACATTTCTTTCCAACTCAAGTTGGATCAGGAGAATGATGCTAATATTTTTACAGAAGGAGAAGAAGAATTAGCTAGCGACTCTACCATTTGTTTTTTGAATTACCAAGATGAAGTTGAAAGAGAAGAAGAAGTATATGATAGAGCATATGTTGTTTTTACTAGGTCCCAAAATCAATCAAATTAGCAAGCTGATAAAGTGAAGTCAAGAGAAGAACCTCAGCCAATGATCTCAATTGCCAAATGAGGAACTCCATTGCCTTTTCAATCAAAGGACCTGGTTGTCAATAAACAAGTAAGTACATCTAACAATCATGTTTCTTCTACTTCTATTCCTTAGACTAGTACTACCCTAAATAAAACCCATAATGATGGATTTCCTTCCTCTTTATCTAGTTCATTTCAGCTATTTGACATAATAGATCATGCTGGAAAACCAAAATCCAGATGTCTGAGGTAGAGTATTTACAAGCTAATCCTGAATAGTTTGATAGGTTAGCTAACTATGTGAAAAATAAAACTGCCCATACAGGGCAAGGTTCTTCTAAGACTACCCATGACTCCTTAAAGAACAAGTCCACTCAAAATAATCTAGTCACTACTCCCCTTGTTGCCCCAGGGAAAATAGAACATTTCTATGTTTCTCTATTGGTAAATGGCCACAAGTTAAGCAATTGTATAATAGACTCCGGGGCTTTTGATAATATCATGCCTACTAAAGTGGTAGATGCCCTTGGCCTTACTTTGACCAAGACTTTTGGGAGATGTTTCTCAATAGAAAATTAGCAAGTGCCTTTGTTAGGCCAAATCAAAGACGCCCAATTTGCATTTGTAGCCTTTCCAGATAAGAGGATCAAGATGACCGTCCTAGTGGCTGATGTTCCAGCTTCTTATGGCATTTTGCTTGGGCATAATTTTTGTAAAGATGTGGGTGGAGAATTGAACATGGATCTATTAGAGGCAAGAATACTCGTTAAAGGTATTATGCAAAAGTTGCTTCCTGAGAAAGATGCAAAATATATCATTACCCAAAATGAAAATCCAAAAGCCCAAATTTTGTTTGAGTCTTCAGGAATGGGTAACTATTTCTTATCAACTAAAAATACTTCTAGTTCCTCAGATGAGAGTTCAGATATTTTAGATGGAGAATCAGAAGAGTATTTGGATGAAAGTGTAGATGAGAGCATAGTGATGTCAGATTCCTCTCTTTCTGATGAAGAAGAATCTACTAGTTATAGAAACATCAAAGTGAAAAATTCAAATGATGTTTGGGTTTTACAATTTGATGGCAGTTGTTCTTTCACCAGATCTAGAGCTAGGGTAGTTTTGATATCTCCGCAAGGTGATATCTTTCCTTTCTCCTATAAGATGTAGTTTGACAATACCAATAACACCACTGAATACGAGTCATTGTTGCTTAGAATGGAGGTTGCTCGTGTTAAAGGTATTAAAAATCTTCATGCTCAAGGTGATATTGAACTTGTGGTTTGTCAAGTGAGAAATCTTTATCAGACCAAGAATGAAAGGCCGAGATATTACCGCAATCACGTCTGGGATTGCATCAAAGGTTTTGATGTTTTTGACATCTTTGCAGTACCTAGAGAGTTTAATGATCATGCTTATTCATTAGCTATCTCTGCCACCCTTATGGTTCCCCATAAGGACTTCAAAGGTAACAAGTGTTAAGGGAAAATTGGAGTAAACATGAATAATCAATATATCAATATCAATAATACCCAAAACTCAATGAAAAGGGAAATAATCAAGATCAAACAAATAGAGATGAAACCTTTGCAAACCTCAATAATTCATAGCTTCCATTGGTTGCCTATCTCAATCGATCTTGCATGTATGAATAAGGCCCTCAGAGAGGGCACTTCTTTGCTATTCCAATATTGTCAATGGAGAATGGCTATGATAATGCTTTGTAATGAAGATGAGCTTCACAAAAATGATAGTGATATGGTAACAGGTTGTTTACAAGCAAAAGGAATGACGTGGGTGCCAAAGGTGTGTTGTAATTCATGTAGAGTAACAATACTGAGGGCTTGGATGAATGAAATGGAAGAATAGGGTTCAATTTATAGACTTGAGAGAGAGAGAAAATCAATGCTATAAAAAGAATGAGAAGATCAATGGTTGAGAAACCTTGAGAGAACGTGCGCAAATAAGAAGACAAGTGTCTTTCTCTATTTTGCATGAGAGGAATTTATAAAATAGAAGAATGAGTTAACTAAAGAGATTAATCAATTAAAAAAATAGATTAATTAGTTAAGAGAATAGAACTAGAGAATGGAAATTGCATAAGGATGAGAAGATATTTCAGTTCAATTAAATATTTAGAATATTCAATTACATGTGCACAAGGATTGAATTATATTTAGAGATAACTCAATTTAGAAGAAATGGACAACTTAAATAAATATTTGATTTATTTAAATTTAGAGAAGATATTATTGGAAGAAACAATTAAATAATTGATATTATTTAATTTACAATGAATTTGGAAGAACTAATTAAATAATTGGTATTATTTAATTTGTTGGAGGAATTAGAAGAATTTTAATTAAATAAATTTGTTTATTTATTTATTAATAGAGGAATTTGACTTAAATAAATATTAAGAATATTTATTTGGGCAGAGTCTTGTCATTTTTAGGCGTATACATTTTGCCCCTCTTTGATGCAATGTAGATTATGGACTTGCTTCAAAGAATAAATTGTCTGATAATGATACATGTCTCAGTTTGCCCTTGGTATAGGTTTAACAATGGTAGGATGCCCCTTCAAGAGATTGGATAGGAAGAAGGTAGAAGGACAAGAGACAAACAATCTCATGATGAAGAAGGGAAACCTAGGTTAGGATGAAGAAAATGGTTGAAGAAAGAGCTGAATGATACGCGATGCAAGATATAATGATAACACACACAAGAAAGCAAGAACGTATGCAAAAATGATACAAGAACAATCAAGGTATTGCCCCTGTCAAGCGGTAAACCAATGATATTGATATATGATAGTGTTGTCATGGCGAGGAACGATATATCGCTAGACCAACACGGCAGGCATGTTGTCATGGCAGGGAATGATGGATCCCTAGAGAAAACATGAAAGATAATGTCTGGTTTTAGGAAATGAAGCATGTCATGTAAGATGCATGTGTTGGTCTGATTTCAACAATGTTACATCCTGTATAAGACAATTGATTGATTAACTGATCGAGTTAGTTTACAACCAGACAAGGATCAATACCACTGATTGTGATTGGATCATTTGTGCAAGATTGACTTGACTTGATTGGTATGGATTAAGGATGGACTTGCATTTGGATCATTGCTCAGATTGATAGATAGAACTATTGATGAGAGATACAATGATAGATAGAAAGTTGACTGATAGAAGAAATGACTCGACAGAAGGACTCACAAGCTTTTACTTGTAAACATTGATACTCTGCGGTTTGGATCTTTATTTGCATGGGATAAGGTATGGATGCTTTGTGGATGTGAATGGATGTGAGTGGTTTTGCCATCTTGATATTGCAAGTATTTTGAAGTGCTTATTTCATCATTGGCTTTTAAAATGTAAGAAAATACAAGCATCTAGGTATAATTGAACCGAGATTACCTGAGCATCACTTACATGGATTTTGATTTAGCAAGTTAATACAAGCATCTAGGTATAATTGAACTAAGATGACTTAAGTATTCCTTACGTATCAATAGACAAGGATTGCCCCCTTTCATGTTAGACCTTTGATGTCCTTGGTGATCTTTTGCTGATCATGTCGTTAGACAAGGCGTCACATTACTAAAGTTTAATCCACAAACAACAAACAAAGAAAATAATCATGCCCCCATCATAGCATCTCTAGTCTTTTGGCATCCTTGAGTAGCATAGAAAGATATGACAACAAAGATCAAGACACTGTAAGTTAACCTAATCACAAACACAAAAACATTCTTGCATTTAGATGTGTTTTTCTTGCCATAATTTAGATAGAATCATTTAGAGTGTTTTAGGTTCATGTTTGCTTGGCATTGGATAGGTTGATGTTTTTGTGTCAAGATTTCTGCATTGGAAGTAGGCTTTACTTTGCACTTGCATGCCTAGTAAAACAGACCGTAAGGGACTGACCTAGTGCCTCGGGGGTGCATTACTAAATGGACTTGCCTACGTGACGACGCAGAGGCAACGTAGTTCAGAGACCTGGACCATGGATGGACTAGAGGATAGACGAAAATAAATGGGATGGATGGAAAGGTGGAGCCTCTTGGGGCACAAAAAATGGCCTTGCCTATTTGACAATGCAGAGGCAATGTAGTTCAGGGTTGACCCTATGATGCTGATGATAGACGCTATGCTAGGCTGACACTGTGGATGGGATACTGGATAAGACCTTGGTTGACAAGGTGACAAAAGAGATAGAGTATCAAGCCATGATAGGTTATCATTAGAATTTTATTATGGAACAGATATGGATCATATGGGACATGATTGAAGGTAGAATGGACACAAGATGATTAGTTTCCCAAAGATGGAGAAGGTAGTTTATCGCAAGTAACGCCTATTTACCAGGTTTTCACCACTTGCCTTTGATTTGCATGAAAGCTAAAAGTACACATGATACCTGTTTGCCATGTTTTCATCATGATACCTATCTAAGGCACCTATTTTCCAGCTTTTCACCAAAAGATGATTTTTTTGTTGTTTTTTCCATTTTTTGATTTTTTTTGCTTTTTTTTTTTTTTTTTTTGTATTTTATGCCCCCCTTACATTGGGGTTCTCTTAGGTATAGAACCGGAGAAGATGCATACTATTGATTGGGTCATCAAACATCTCACCTTATGATGTTACCAACTGATATGCCCCTGATCCATAGGTAGCAACGATCACATAAGGCCAAGCCAGTTGGGTTCAAACTTGCCTTTCTTTTCCCGATCCTGTTGATTACAAGGATTTTATTTAAGTACTAGATCTCCAACCTTAAAGACTCTTGGATGGACTCTGTGGTTCTAGCTTCATGACATCATTTGTTGATATGCCTTGAGATGATTGCAGGCCTTCTGTCACCTTTCCTCTAGCAGCTCTAGCTCTTGTAACCTGGAAACTCTATACCATTCATCAGTTATGAGACCTTTTAATGACACCCTTAGAGATGGTAACTTGACCTCGATGGGCAAGATGGCTTATGATCCATAGACAAGGGTGTAAGGGGTAGCACCTGTGGGATTACGTACACTAGTTCGATAGGCCCATAGAGTAGGATTGAATTGGATGTACCAATCATGGCCAGTATCATTGACTGTCTTCTTGAGGAGTTTCAAGATTGTTTTGTTCGATGCTTTTGCTTGGCCGTTGCCTTGGGGATAATAGTTTATGGAGAAACGATGTCAAATTTTGTATCTGTCACAAAGTTCTTATACATATTGGTTTTTGAAAGGTCTTTCGTTATCCATGATAATGGATGAGGGAATTCTGTATCTGCAAATGAGGTAATTGAGGATGAATGAGGAAATTTGTTTACCTGTGACGGTGGTGAGTGGAATGACTTCAATCCACTTGGTAAAGTATTCAGTGGTGGTTATTATGAACTTGTGGCCATTGGATGAGGGTGGGTGGATTTTGCCCACAAGGTCGAGTCCCCATTAACAAAAGGGCCAAGGTGTCGTTAAAGGTCTTATCTCTTGAGCTAGTTCATGTATTAGGTTTCTATGTATCTGGCACTGCTTGCATTTCTTCACAAACTGATATGAATCTATTTCCATGTTCAGCCAATAATAACCCAAATGCATGAGTTTCTTAGCTAAGGAAGGACCGCTAGAGTGTGTTCTACAAATCCCTTCGTGCACATCTTGTAAGGTGGTTTGAGATTCTTCTCATTCTAAACAATGGAGTAAAGTACCATCCAGACCACATCAGTATAGGGTGTCAGCAATAATGGTATAATGAGAGGTTTGGCGGATGAAGGTTCAATGTTGGTTTGAAGACAAGTCAGGTGGGAGGGTGTTATCCTTGAGGTAAGTGTATATCTTACCGCACCAAGGTGAATTAGATCTGACTAATAGGCATATGGAGTGTGTTTCAGGATGATCATAAGCTAGTTGCTGAATTGACTCCACCAAGAACTCGTATCGTGACTCATTCTCTAGGATCTCGAGGAGTGAGGCAATGGTGGCCATGGCATCTATTGCTTTGTTTTCAATGTGAGGTATTTGCTCAAAGGAGATGATCACAAAGTACTCTTTAAAGTCATCAACCATGCATTTGTATGGGATAAGCTTCTCATCTTTGGTTTGATAGTCATCATTGGCTTGACTGATCACTAGTTGAGAGTCACCATAGACATGTAGCTCTTTGATTTTCCATTATGTTGCCATTTTGAGACCAATGACCAAGGCCTCATACTCTACTATATTGTTTGTGCATGGGAATAACAGCCAAAAGACTTAGGTATGGTGTCACCGTGAGGAGTGACCAACAAGATTCTAGCCCCTGATCCATGGTTTGTATAGGATCCATCAAAGTAGAGTTTCCATGAGTGCGTTGTAATATTGAATAGGGATTCATCTAGAAACTCAAATGTCATTGGTGTGGTACCCTATAATGGTGCCTCTGCTAATTGATCAACAATGATTTATCCTTTGATAGCCTTTCTGTCTACATAATCAATGTCATATTCACTTGGGAGCATTACCCACTTGGCTAGGTGACCTATTAGAGCTGCTTTGCTTAGTAGTATTTCAATGGATCTATCTTTGCAATAAGATTGACTGGATGTGCTAGCATGTAATGTCATAGTTTTTGGGAAGCAAAAACCATAGCAAGACATGATCTTTCTATTTGAGAGTATTGCAGTTCATAGCCCACCAATGTGCGACTGATGTAGTAGATGACTCTTTCTTTACCTTCGTAATCTTGTTGTGCTAGGAGGGCCCCAAGAGCTGTTGGCGTAGCAGATATATAAAGTAACAATGGTTTTCCTTGGATAGGAGGCATCAAGATAGGCAGGTTCATAAGATATTCCTTCAATTTTTTGAATGTCTCTTCGCATTTGTCATCCCACCTAAATGGAATGTTCTTATGTAGGAGATGACTAAAAGGTTGACACTTGTTTGCCAGTTGTGATATGAATCGACGGATGGCTTGCAACTTGCCCTATAGAGACCATAGTTGAGTAATATTCTTTGGTGGTGGTATTTCCATGATAGCCTTGACTTTAGTAGGATCCACCTCAATCCCATTCACTAATACAATGAAGCATAAGAGTTTACCTGAGGTGACTCCAAACACACATTTCTTTGGGTTCAACCTGACCTTGAATTGTTCTAGTCTCTAAAAAACTTTCTCTAGCACATCCAGGTGTGATTCTCTAGTGAGTGACTTTGCAAGGATGTCATCTACATAGTCCTCCATTGTGATGTGCATCATATCATGGAAGATAGTGGTCATATCTCATTGATATGTTTCTTCTACATTCTTTAGCCTAAATGGCATGACATTGCAGCAGAAAGTGCCCCATGGACAAGTGAAAGCCATCTTGTGTTGGTCTTCTGGTGTTATCCTGATTTGATTGTATCTAGAGAAGCCATCCATGAGAGATAACATGGTATGCCCTACTATTAAGTCAACTATGATATCTATATTTGTCAACGGAAAGTCATCCTTGTGGAAATATTTGTTTAGATCTTTGAAATCATTGCATAGTCAGACTCGGCCATCAAGTTTGGATACTAGCACTATGTTGGAGACCCACTCTAGATAGTCTATTGCTTTGATGAATCCTACATCTAGTAGTTTCTTGAGTTCTTATTTCACTAGTAGTGCAATGCAAGGATGCATCTTTCTAAGTTTCTGTTTGACTGGTTTCACTCGTAGATCTAGTGGAAGATGATGTAGAATCAAATTTGCATCCAATCTTGGCATATCTACGTATGACCAAGCAAAGTTAACCTACTTTTTCTTGAAGAATGGTACAAACTTAGTCTTTTCTGGTGGAGTTAGAGACTTAGCAAAGTGAATGATCTTAGGCCATTCCTCTATTCCAATGTTGACAGGTTCTATAGGTTCCACAACAATCTAAGACTTCTCCAGGTGCATGTCATCAGGGAGAGTGTCAAATCTTCCATCATCAGGTGCTAGATTTGGGTTTTCACCATCAGATGCATCCTTTCTTTTTACTATTTTGGGATCTGATACTATCGCGGAGTGCTTTTCACCATTAGATTTAGTTTTTATTTTGATATTTTTACGACTGGAAGGCTTGGCACCCTCTTCAAAATAATCCATGGTATTAAGTTTAATGGCAAAGACAACTTTATGATCTCTAGTAGGTAGGTGGTCTCTAAGTTCCATGTAGTCAATGTAGGCATCATCATTTTGGAACATCTCTAGTTGCGGGGTTCCTTGTAGATCCTAGTCAATAAGTTCAGGATGCACAAGGGGGAGGGAGCTGGAGGATAGATCTGATTCATCGATAGTTTGGATGGATATGTGAGGAGTATTGGTAGGGATAGGGTCCAGGATGGTACTTTCCTCCAAATTGTTTATTGTGATAGAACTCGAACCTTCCTCAAAAGTCGTATTCTCAGGAATTGGCGAATCACACTCTAGTGGTCTATGCATTAGCATTTGTCCCTCACGGTATGGGCTATAAGTTTGAATGGTGTCAACTTTCTTGTCGTCATAGGAGTGCTCTATCAGCTCATCCCACTCATATTCATTGGAATCTATGTCACTGTCCTCTTGAAGGTTATGAATCATTCCACAAGACAAGCATTTGCTTTTTCTTTGCCCTTGTCCTTGTATCCTAGACCTTTTGTATTTCTTACCAATGAGGATGAAGAAGGTTGAATGGGTTCTATTATTCCTTTTTTTCTTAGGCCAATGGGACCTTGTCCTTCATAACCCATTATGTGTAAGATAGATTCACCTCACCCATAGATTTCCATTGGGAGCTTAGGTGGTTCTTGTTGTGTGTTCTCTTTTTCTTCTATGTAGAACCATTGTAAGATATCTCTTTCCTCTGTTTCATCTGATAGGGTCCCACATTTTACAAAGGGAGTTGTAGGAGGTGCAGGAGGAGCAAATGGCTTTGGAAAATGCTTGGGTCACCCAAAAGATCTAGGAGATAGAGGCATTTTGGCTAAGTTGAGGTTGTGCTCAATGGAGTATTCCCCTACTCCCATTTCTTTGATGGTAATTCTCTACTCTTTGGGCTTGGATGAGGAAGCTTCGGAGGTAGAATCATGCTGTGGGGTAGGGGATGTAGATGCTCTATTGTTGGGTATGACATAATCAAGCTTTGAGTGGACAGAGTTGCAATGCTAAAAGGGGTCGGGATCACCTTGGATGGTGACTTATTTTCTGTTATGAGGGAATTTTATGCATTGGTGATAGGTAGAAGGCACAACTTTCACAGCATGAATCCATGGTCTACTTAGGAGAATATTATAGGCAAGCTCCATGTCTAGGACTTGGCAAACAACGTCCTTTATCACCAGTCCCACTTGTATTGGTAACACCACTATTCCTTTAGTAGTTCTTTCCTCTTCATCATAGGCTTAAATAGTGATCTTTTCCCTTAGATCCATCACATTTTTAGAGAACCCCAATGTAAGGACTAGCTTGAGCATGCAAATATTTAAACCGGCTCCTCCATCAATGAGAACCCTTTTGATACAATGTTTATGGATGAAAGTGATGATATGTAAGGGGGTGTTATGAGGCTGAGATACTGAGAGGTCATCCTATTTGGTAAATGATATGGTGCTAGAGGAGATTAGATTTCCTACCATGGCTTGAAACTTCTCTTGGGCCAAGTTTGTGGGTACAGTTGTTTCTACTAGGGCTTTTTCAAGAATCTCTTTGAGGGAAGGAGATAGACACAACAACTCTAAGATAGAAATGTGGGCAAGATTTTTTCGAAGTTGGTCTATGACACTATACTAATGGGAGTTGGACTAAGAAGATGACAACCTTGGAGGGAGGGTATTCAACATGACCTTACCACTGCGAGTGATGATACTGCAATCAGTTTTGTTGGGCTCTGATTGTTGGTTGGGCATGACCACATTGACTTGTGGGATGTGCTTTGATATGCAATTGATGGTATAATTGAATGGCATACTTGCATATTTTGCATTATTATTCACATTATTCTAATTTTGCCTATTGCACTTGTTGTTGTTGTTGTACAGCCTGTTGTGATTGAGAAGCAGATCCTTGTATGCCACATGTGTCTCATTAGAGGTGTGTTGTTGACAACTTCCTTGATTTTGATCAAGTATGTCTTGAATAACATGTTTGAGATGGATACAAAATATTGGTCGTATGTCCTCTTCCTCTATGATACTCATAGAAATTGATGTCTTTCCAATAGTGAGGTTTTATTTGAGGTTCATAATCGCTAGTTGGCAAGAGAGTGATCTTGTTGTTGGCCAATACTTCCTTAATGCAGACTCTTGGGACTCACCTAGTGGTGTGACCTTTCACCTAGGATTTGAGTTGTACCATGGCCTTGACTCCCACGAGAATGTTTTGTTGGGCACAGCATTGCTTGCCTCTCCTTTGAGAGTGAAGATTGGTTATTGTTTGGGAGCTGCCACCTTGGCATCAACTACTCCATCATTGATGCCATTTTAATTCTTGGTCCAAAATTTTGACTTGTCTGTGGTGTAGTTGGAGTTAGGGGTGTCCTTGTACAACTTAATTTGCCCCTTGGCAATCATAGCTTTCTTGATGAATAATCCCATCTCAATGACCTTCAAAAATGAGGTAGGGCATTGAAATTGGATTTAATAGCTAAGATCAGAGTTGAGGTTGTGGACAAACATCTCTATCAATTGCTTCTCAAGTACATCATATGAGCATTTTCTCGTTAGTTGTCTCCACCTTTTTAGGAAGGAGGCAAATGATTCACCACTCTTTTGTTTGGTATTGCATAGATCGAGCATGGAGACTTCATGTTCAATGTTGTACGAGAAGTGCGTGATGAATTTGTTTACTAGCTCATCAAAGGTTTTGATACCCAGTGGAAGTCATGAGAACAACTCCATGGCTTGACTACCTAGAGATCTAGGGAATAGTCTCATTAAGAAAGTTTCATTGTGAGCTACTTCCATGCATGTAGCGGTGAATTCCCTAATGTGATCTCTTGGGTCCCCTTTCCCTTTGTATTTGTCAAACTTAGGAACTTCAAACCGAAAGGGGAAGGGTACCATGTTCAAACTTTTATCAAAGGGGTATGGTGTGATGTCTTCCAAAGAGTAAGTTTTAGTACTTGTACTTGTTTTAAGATCTATCATTTATTGCGTTAGACCCTCGATTTGTTTCCTCATTTCTTCCATAAGTATATTTGGGTCTGCGACTTTCTTTCCTTTATCTTCATCAGTGTGGTGTTCATGAGTTTCCTCTATGGTCTCTTTTAGTTTGTTGAGATCGAAGTCAGTGGGGAGCTTAAGTTAGATTCACAAGATGAATAAAGTACTTGTGAGGATCCTTGTGGAGCACTTTTTCTAGCAAGCATTGAAATTTCTGATCTTGGAGGTGTCCTTGATACTCTTCATGAGAGATTTCCTCATCACTATCATGAGGGGTGACAATGCAGTTGGATGATCCATCCATTTCAAGTTGTGTTTTGTATTGAGATCTATTTAAAACCATACAAGGCGAGGTGGGATGCAGTGGGATGAAACTAGAGATTTTGGTAAGATGTTGGTGGAGACTATTGAGAATAGGATACTTGTGATGAGACTTGGACAAGGGACTCCTTCAATCAATGATTCCAAGTAAGATGGCTGATACATGACAATAGCCACAAGTAAGGGTACTCGATACTTGTTTACAATGTAGAGACTAGTTGTGCACTAAGACCACTAGCAAAGTTCTGTGACCTACTAGGGTTACTTGAATCTGAAATGATCCGAAAAAGGTTCTTGCGCTAACCTGATATAGGATACTTTGACTTTGCTCTATGGAGACCTGGTAGAAGGTGGGTGAGATGACCGATGAAAGAGAGAGAGAGAGAGAGTTTGATGTGAAATGGATGGAAAAGTGACTGCAAGGTAAGATCTGATGTTAGAACTTGGAACTAGACTAAAATGGGTATCCAAAAATGGTAATTTTTTTCCCTCAAAGTATGTGGAAGTGCCCACTATTACACATGCACAGAAACATATGCATAGTAGAAAAGCATAAATGCACACAAAGTCGACACAAATACACAGTACTGGTAAAATCAAATGTGCAATAACATGTGATACAAGCGCAGCAGGTTGGTGCAAATGCACAGCAAGTTGATGTGCATGCGTAGCTTCAGATAATGGATGCACAGCCATGGTTTTTTTAGTGTTTTTGCAACTTTTGGCATGTTTTTTTGATATTTTTTGGTTTCTTGGTTGCAAGATGGTCCTTCTTTTATTCTGATTTTCTTAATTATGGCAAGAAGACATAGCAAACACAAAGAATGTTTTCATGGTTTTTTAATTTTTTTGTGATTTTTTTGACTCTTTGACACAAAAACAAGTACAATCCTAGGCTTCAAAGGATAATATAAACCAATTCTCACTATCTCTAGTGAAGCATCTTCGGGAGGTGATAATCGCCCTTCCCTGCACTAGCTTATAGGGGTTTTTGGGCACTAAAAACAAAGGATGATTAATAAGTGCAATTGTTCGAGTGGTTATACATGCGGCAGCACTACTCTTCATTATGGAGTCTCCCAGCCTGCAAGGGTTGCACCTTGGAGGGTTTTGGAGGAGGTTGGCTATCAGTATAACACAACTTCACTCATTGTTTGAAGCTTTCTCTCCAAACACAATTTATTTATAGTGGGTTGGTAGATCTTGGCTTTAGCTTGTTACCACTTAAGGTCATTCCCCAAGGATGGATGGGTATCCAAGGGTAGGCCTCTCTAAAGGTAAAACACATGTGAAAATGATATGTCTAGCATTTTGGTCACCCAATATAGGGTAGACCATAGGCCTAGTATCATTCTGAAAAACACAAAAGATGGTGATTCTTTCTCCCCTAGTTATAATGAAAAAGACTAAATGAGTTATCTACTTGGGCAAGCACATAAATTTGTTAACTTTGAAGTGATAACAAGATAGCAATGGTTAAGTTTTACCAAGATAGCAGGAATTTGTTAACTTTAAAGTGATAACAAGATAGCAATGGTTCAATTTTACCAAGATAGCAATGTGTCTAACTTTGAAAGATAGCAATATAGCAATGATTCAATGATATGCAAGATAGCAATGATTCAGTTACCACCCTCCTAGTTAAAACTATGTGAGATTTGTATAAGCATCCATTTACTTGTCTTTAGAAATTGAAGTGTGAGTTAACAAGTGTAGCTATATGATTCTAAAATAGTACCTAGCCTACAAAACATATCCAAGAGTGTTCATGCAAAAAAGTGTTAGCGTTAGTGAAAAAAACTCAGGAAAAACCCTAAAATCACTGTCTAGATCGGATGCGCAGCTTCAGAGTCTGAATGCATAGAAAGAGAGCTTAGAAGTGTAGGAGTACAAATGCACTGAGACAGAGGTCAAAAGCATAGGAATACAAAGTATATGCATAGAACTAGCAGATGCGCCGTATCAAAGGTTATATGCGCCGAAACAGAGCCTGTATGTGCCAAAAGATTGGATGCGCCAGAAGAGATAGCAGATGCATGTTAGGATGGGGCAGATGCATAGGTTCCTCCTATGTATGGCTTTCTAACATACAAAAACTTAGTTTTTGGGTTAAATTGGGGCTAGGCCCCATGGTGGGCACCAAAAATGTTTAGGGAAAATTGGAGTAAACATGAATAATCAATATATCAATATCAATAATACCCAAAACTCAACAAAAAGGGAAATAATAAAGATCAAACAAACAAAGATGAAACCTTTGCAAACCTCAATACTTCATAGCTTCCGTCGGTTGCCTATCTCAATTGATCTTGCATGTATGAATAAGGCACTTAGAGAGTGCACTTCTTTGCTATTCCAAGATTGTCAATGGCAAGATTGTCAATGGAGAATGGCTATGATAATGCTTTGTAATGAAGATGAGCTTTGTTGGGATTGAAAATTCCTACCAATTTTTGCAGAAATTTCAGATCTCATGATATAAAAAATCATCTACAGCATCAAAAGAATATAGTTCTATGGGATACCAGCTTTAGTTATGATAGCTGTTGGATTTCCATTAGCATATTGAGAGGAAGACAAACCCTTATGTGATGTCCCTGGATTTTAAAATGCACACATGAAGCTTTTAAGACACCCTTCATTTAAATGATGCTACTATTAGAGATTGCATGTTACTCCTGGTTGCAAGTAATTTTCTAAAGACACACGAGTTCAGATTCACTCAGACCAGCTTCACATTCTTGTTGTTCATGAAACACACCTTATTATTTATGATGCCTATAAGTTGGGATAACGATGGTAGTAGTTGCAACAACGTGCTCTTCCCTCACCAATATTCTATGGAACACATTCACACAATAGCCTGCTTATTATTGAATCATTCTATGAAGGTAGTAATGGTATGTTTGATGTTGAAACTACCCTGGCAAAATATATGCAAAATGTGGTAGCATTTGCAAGCTGTAAACCCTGTTGACAAAATGTGAAGATTGCAGAGTATGTACAAAGCGGAGATGGGGACTATGGCATAGGAAATGAACATCCATCTAAGAACAAGAAAAAGAGAATTTTAATAGATATATAAATATATTATGAAGCACCCTACATTCTCGCCAAAAAATGCAAAGTTGAAAAACTCAGAAGAAAACCCTAATCGGTGAGATATGAACGATCGGAGTGGATTTATTAAGTCCTTCCGATTGCATAAGTCACTCCGATAACTAGAGCTACAGAGATTTTGGTGAGTCTCTTGCTGAGGGATGATGTATCGGAAGGACATATATTATTGGGAAGGATGTTGTAGGTCTCACCGACGATGAAGATTACTTCGATAAAGTAACGAGGAGATATTTCAGGAAGAGTCTTACCGAAGAATAAAAGGATAAAACATACAAAACCCTACATTGGAGAGACATAGCATATCAGAGTGAGTTCCTAAGAGTTCTTTGATTACATGAGTCACATTGATAGAAGAAAAGTGTAAAGGAAGGTTATCGGGGAGATAACCACGATTGGGTGGCTTGAAATAAGTTACTCTGATCACATATCTTACTCTGATAGAATTACACTCATCAACGAGACTCTCCCCAATAATTATATCAGTAACACTTGATAGATCAGGGAAGAATATTAATCGTATAGCGATAGCAAAGATCATACCGATAGACTCTTCGGAAGGATAAATATCTGGTCTCACTGATGAAGTCAAATACAATAACAATGACATTGAGAAGATAGGGCACATTAGTGGAAGTCATTTAGAATTCCTCGATATGCCGATATTGTGGGCCCAAGTATTATATAAAATAAGTAATGAGGTAAAACAATGGAAAAGGGGATATAGAAGCACAGAGAAATATGTAGAATATTTTTGCAATTAAGATGGAAATATTACCTAGATGAAATGGAATAAAATAAATTTCATGAAGAACATCTAAAGATGGGTGATTATTTTATCCTGATGAGTGAAATATATAGTCATAGTCAAATATCTTCATTTGGAGTTGAAAACCCTCAAGAAAAATTAATCGAGGCAGTTATTAGTGAAGTACCTCCACAAGAAATGAATACGAAAATGAAGTTTAATTAAAATATTTAATTTTCCAATGGGAACTAATTAAATATTTTATTTTCACCGAAGACAATTGAATGAAGAGCTGTACCAAAGGATGCACTGGAATGTAAAGGGTCGTAAACCTAAGTTTGCAAAATATATCAGAGAAGAAGAATCAAGCAAAAAAGGAGACATGAGTAGATTAGAAAAAACATCATGATCAGAAGTAGGAGTTAGATAACTGGAGGGGTGATCAGTTGCCAAAACAAAAACATTATGTTGTATATTGCAAGATTCTTTGAAATTGTATAATGGAGAAAAATGCATAAATTGGTGATTTAATATTGGTGTCTATTGTTTGTTGAGCTGAACAATTATTTGGTTATCTCCACATTGTTATTTCTTTGTTATTTGAACCTGAATTTCCAAGTTGATATTTCAGTTTCATCAAGACACACTTGTTTTTGTGTAATCAAATTAATTGGTTTCTATTAAAGAATTAAAATCCTTTTGATTCACTACAGTAACTTGGGAGTAACATTTGGATCAGTAAGAAGAGCCATATAATTGACAAGATTGCCATACTGTCTCCAACTCGATGTTGTCTTGTTATTCAAATTGAAGATCTACTCCATTTGTCAATACACACTTGCTATCATTGTGTGATTCTGTTGATTGGTTCCTTCAAGCAAGGATTAAAATCCTTTCAATAAGTCACAGTAACCTAGTAGGATTGGGTGGATCAATAAGTAGAGTCTGTTAGTCACATTCTTGCATGTTTATACAAGGTATAAACAAACACAAGTGCCAAACAATCAGAATTGTAACCAGTAAGTAAATCATATATCATATACACCTTGACTCCATTAGCCCAATAGAAGTAGGCACTGGTCATACCAATTCCACTCTAGGATTCCATAAAATCTTATTCAAACAATTACATCTCAGATCTTAGTATTAGGAGTAGAAGTAGTTTGCAAGCTTTTATCTATTCCACACTTTATGCCACTATGAGTAGATACCTAAATTCATTTGAGTCATACATTCCTTTTATTTGCTTCAACTTTCAAGGTTCACCCACCTAGGTTTAGCAGATCCTGAAGTGCAGGGAGTCATCAACCATCTAGGTTAACTCTGTTAGTTGGTTCAAAAATGTTGCTAGTCTGATCATAGAGCTTGGCATCCTCTGAGGGCTTGAAACCTGCATTTTTGAGACCCAATAAAATGGCGACTCCGCTGGGGAATAATCTAGAATCCGGTTAAAGATCATCTCATTACAGAGTTAGTAAACATTTTCTGACATGAATTGGTAACTCTACTGGCAATAAGAACCTGGAAAGACATAATCATTTTCCTATTTATGAAAAGTAGGTGGCGACTCTGAAAAGATTGTAATATAATCCAACAATGAATGGAAGAAGATCTTTGTTCCAAGAGAGGAGGTGGACAGACATACATGGATCTCCTTATGGCAAAGGACCTCGAAAAACAAATGAATTTGAGGGATAGGTGGAAGAGGAATAGGAGAGGTTTACTGCTCAAGCTATCGTTGATCTTGATAGCATGACTAATCAAGAATTGGAAGTGTATTTAGAATGGAAAAAATAATAGATTAGGAGGTTACAACAGAGGGAACAAGAAATCCTAGATAGACAAATGGCACGATTAACCATCTAGGTATCAAAACCACCAAAATATGTCCCTCCACATAAACAAGGTGGAAATGTTAATTCACATGGGCCATATCAGAACACATATATTCCAGGTATTTCAAAAGTACCTCACAATGCATATGCTAACCCTACTCAGCATAATATGCCACCACAAAGACCCCAACCTATGAGCACAAGTAACATTCCCCAATACTACTCACCACCAGGACAATGGTATGCCCCACAATATCAACAATATGTGTCACATCAGAATGAATGCTTTCAGCCACATATCTAACAAAATGCTTACCATCAGCCCCCATATAGATATTATACATACCAAGGAACTAATGAATCAACATATGATATATCCAAAGATGAGAAAATTTTTCAAAATACAAGTTCTTCTGTTGCCCCAGCCTACCCACCACAATACATGAATCAACAAGAGGATGATTATTTTCAACAAAGAAGACAAACTCTTGATGAAGAAGATATACTAGAACAAGAATTCCAAGTGTCTTCAAATCCATGTTATCCTGAGGATAAAGCATTTTTAGATAATCAGGGTGATTTGTCAGATTGTGAAAGAAATGATTACATTGATGAAAAAATAATAGTTGATTGTAATGAACTTGTGTATCATGGTGATGAGGAAAGGGATGAAGAAAATGTTAGCAACGGGATGGATGAAGAAATATGCTCACTCAACAGTGAGCAAATTTCAAATTTACTAACTATGGAGTATCAGTGATATGCACATGGGGATGATTTGAAAGTTTCATGTCCAACACACATATGCTTTGACAGTGAGGATACTTTGCGTGATGGTAGACCACATGATTGATGTGAAAGGACAGTATCAGGATCACATTTAGCTAAGATAGAAACAATTGGTGAGTGTAAATTCAATAGCAATAATTATCCAGAGATAAATGCTTCTATTGAATCTTGTGATAATGGAGTCTCAAGATCACAATCATGTGGGAAAGTTAATTATGATGCTAAAGATAATGGTGATACTTTTTCATTGGATGGTGCCAAGACTCAAGAAAATTAATATCATATGCAAAGTGATTTATTTTGCTTCCTAGTTCAGATAGAGAACCATCATTTGGATGATGATGACAAATACAGTTGCATAAAATATCACACAGAGATTTGGTCTAGCCTGTCATACAAGTATAAGGTTATAGACAGTTTTCAGATGTATAATGATGAAGAATATACCAGCATCACTGAACAATTAAATATGGATATATCTAATCATGCAAACTTCAATAATATGTTCAAATTGGTTCCATTGCAGCGTGACCAAAACGAAATTTTTGACAGAGGAAAATATATCTTTTTTTTCTTTTAGGGCAAGAAGTGATAAGTTGACTCTATTGCCCAATGGAGTAGGCACAGGTCTACTTCCCAAAGATCTAGGATCTTTCTATGCCCACAAGGGGCATACATCCCCAGACAGAGCCACTGTTGGGACTGAAAATTCCTACCAATTTTGCAGAAATTTCAGATCTCATGATATAAAAAATCATCTACTGCATCAAAAGAATATAGTTATATGGGATACCAGCTTCAGTTATGATAGCTGTTGGATTTCCATTAGCATATTGAGAGGAAGACAAACCCTTCTATGATGTCCCTGGATTTTAAAATGCATGCATGAAGCTTTTAAGACACCCTTCATTTGAATGATGATACTATTAGAGATTGCATGTTACTTCTAGTTGCAAGTAATTTTCTAAAGACATGCGAGTTCAGATTCACTCAGACTAGCTTCACATTCTTGTTGTTCGTGAAACACAACTTATTATTTATGATGCCTATAAGTTGGGATAATGACGGTAGTAGCTGCAACAATGTTTTCTTCCCTCACCAATATTCTATGGAACATATTCACACAATAGTCTACTTATTATTGAATCATTCTATGAAGGTAGTAATGGTATGTTTGATGCTGAAACTGCCCTGGCAAAATATATGCAAAATGTGGTAGCATTTGCAAGTTGCAAACCCTGTTGACAAAATGCGAAGATTTCAGAGTATGTACAAAGTGGAGATGGGGACTATGGCATAGGAAATGAACATCCATCTAAGCACAACAAAAAGAGAATTTTAATAGATATATAAATATATTGTGAAGCACCCTACATTCTCGCCAGAAAATGCAAAGTTGAAAAACTCATAAGAAAACCCTAATCGGCGAGATATGAATGATCAGAGTGGATTTATTAAGTCCTTTCAATTGCATAAGTCACTCTGATAACTAGAGCTATAGAGATTTCAGTGAGACTCTTTCCAAGGGATGATGTATTGGAAGGATCTTGTAGGTCTCACTAACGATGAAGATTACTCTGATAAAGTAATGAGGAGATATTTTGGGAAGAGTCTTGCCGAAGAATAAAAGGATAAAACATACAAAACCCTACATCGGAGAGACATGGCATATCGGAGTGAGTTCCTAAGAGTTCTCCAATTACATGCGTCACATCGATAGAAGAAAAGTGTAAAGGAAGGCTATCGGGGAGATAACCATGATCAGGTGGCTTGAAATAAGTTACTCCAATCACATATCTTACTCTGATAGAATTACACTCATCGACGAGACTCTCCCTAATAATTATATCAGTAACACTTGATAGATCGGGGAAGAATATTAATCTCACAGCAATAGCAAAGATCATACCGATAGACTTTTTGGAAGGATAAATATCTGGTCTCACCGATGAAGTCAAATACAATAACAATGACATCGGGAAGATAGGGCACATTGGTGGAAGTCATTTAGAATTCCCCGATATGCCGATATTGTGGGCCCAAGTATTATATAAAATAAGTAATGAGGTAAAACAATGGAAAAGGGGATATAGAAGCACGGAGAAATATGTAGAATTTTTTTGCAATTAAGATGGAAATATTACCTAGATGAAATGGAATAAAATAAATTTCATGAAGAACATCTAAAGATGGGTGATTATTTTATCCTGATGAGTGAAATATATAATCATAGTCAAATATCTTCATTTGGAGCTAAAAACCCTCAAGAAAAATTAACCAAGGCAGTTATTAGTGAAGTACCTCCACAAGAAATGAATACAAAAATGAAGTTTAATTAAAATATTTAATTCTCCAAAGGGAACTAATTAAATATTTTATTTTTGCCGAAGACAATTGAATGAAGAGTTGTACCAAAGGATGCACCAGAATGTAAATGGTCGTAACCCTAAGTTTGCAAAATATATCAGAGAAGAGTCAAGCAAAAAAGGAGACATGAGTAGAATAGAAAAAACATCATGATCAGAAGTATGAGTTAGATAACTAGAGGGGTGATCAGTTGCCGAAACGAAAACATTATGCTGTATATTGTAAAATCTTTTGAAATTATATAATGGAGAAAAATGCATAAATTGGTGATTTAATATTGGTGTCTATTGTTTGTTGAGCTGAATAATTATTTGGTTGTCTCCACATTGTTATTTCTCTGTTATTTGAACCTGAGTTTCTAAGTTGATATTTCAGTTTCATCAAGACACACTTGTTGTTTTTGTGTAATCGAATTAATTGGTTTCTATTAAAGAATTAAAATCCTTTTGATTGATTACAGTAACTTGGGAGTAACATTTGGATCAGTAAGAAGAGCCATATAATTGACAAGATTGCCATACTGTCTCCAACTTGATGTTGTCTTCTTATTCAAATTGAGGATCTACTCCATTTGTCAATACACACTTGCTGTCATTGTGTGATTCTATTGATTGGTTCCTTCAAGAAAGCATTAAAATCCTTTCAATAAGTCACAGTAACCTGGTAGGATTGAGTGGATTAATAAGTAAAGTCTGTCAGTCACATTCTTGCATGTTTATACAAGGTATAAACAAACACAAAGTGCCAAACAATCAGAATTGTAACCAGTAAGTAAATCATATATCATATACACCTTGACTCCATTATCCCAATAGAAATAGGCATTGGTCATACCAATTCCACTCTAGGATTCCATAAAATCTTTTTCAAACAATTACATCTCAGATCTTAGTATTAGGAGTAGAAGTAGTTTGTAAGCTTTTATCTATTCCACACTTTATGCCACTATGAGTAGATACCTAAATTCATTTGAGTCATACATTCCTTTTATTTTCTTTAACTTTCAAGGTTCACCCGCCTAGGTTTAGTAGAGCCTTAAGTGCAGGGAGTCATCAACCATCTAGGTTAACTCCGTTAGTTGGTTCAAAAACGTTGCAAGTCTGATCATAGAGCTTGGCATCCTCTTAGGGCTTGAAACTTGTATTTTTGAGACCCAACAAGCTTCACAACAATGATAGTGATATGGTAACAAGTTGATCATAAGCAAAAGGAATGACGTGGGTGCCAAAGGCATGCTGTAATTCCTACAAAGTAACAATACTGAAAGCTTGGATGAATGAAATAGAAGAATATGGTTCAATTTATAGACTTGAGAGAGAGAAGATCAACGATTGAGAAACCTTGAGAGAACATGCGCGAATAAGAAGAAGACAAGTGTCTTTCTCTATTTTACATGAGAGGAATTTATAAAATAGAAGAATGAGTTAACTGAAAAGATTAATCAATTAAAAGAATAGATTAATCAATTAAGAGAATAGAACTAAAGAATGGAAATTGCCTGAGGATGAGAAGATATTTTAGCTCAATTAAATATTTAGAATATTCAATTGCATGTGCACAAGGATTGAATTATATTTAGAAATAACTCAATTTAGAAGAAATGGACAACTTAAATAAATATTTGATTTATTTAAATTTAGAGAAGATATTATTTAATTTAGAATGAATTTGGAAGAACTAGTTAAATAATTGGTATTATTTAATTTGTTGGAGGAATTAGAAGAATTTTAACTAAATAAATTGATTTTCTTTAATTGTTGGGAGGATATGTGTCAAATAAATAAATTTGTTTATTTATTTATTGATAGAGGAATTTGACTTAAATAAATATTAAGAATATTTATTTGGGCAGTCTTGTCATTTTTAGGCATATACAACAAGTACACAATTGAGTTGGTTTTCTGACCTAGCGTGCCAGATAATGCTAACCATTGGTAGGTCTTCAATGGTGATAATTAGATCATTTCCTTCTTAGAAAAGACAGATAACTTTGATGAACTCTATTTTGAAGGTAGCGATTCTCCATCGCATGAATATGTTTCTGAAATAGATTCACAAACTGGTGAGGAGTTTCTTCAGTTAAAAGGGATTAAGATTCCTAAAGGTTTGGTTTCTTTAGAAAATCTATTTGATAAGCATGAGAGATATATCAAAAAGCAACAACAACTTGATTCAGGTTCATCCATGGAATTTAAACAAGTAAATTTGAGTTCCAAAGCAGATCCCAAAATGGTTAACATTGGGAAGTGTTGCACTGCTAATGAGAAGTTCAAATTCACTAAACTTATTCATCATTACATTGATGTTCTAGCATATTCATATGATGATCTGAAGTCTTTCAGACCTAAGGAGATCTAGCATGAGATTCCTATCAAAGTTGGATCATTGCCTCACAAGAAAAAGTAGAGGTAATATAATCCCAAGATATCAGGTACTATTCTGTCTAAAATCTAGAAAATGTTGAATGTAAGGATAATCTTTCCTATCCATTATTCTATCTAGATTGTGAATATTGTTCTTGTGAGAGAGAAGAATGGAGAAATCCGTATTTGTGTTGACTTCAGAAATCTCAACCAGTCTTCTTTAAAAGATAACTACCCATTGCCTATTATGGACCAAGTGTTGCAAACTGTAACTGGTTCAAAGATGCTATCTATGTTAGACAGTTTTTTAGGCTATAATCAAGTAGAAGTCAGTGTAGTAGATCAATACAAGACTGCTTTAACAACACCTTGGGGCACATTTGCATACCATAGGATGCTGTTTGGTTTGATCAATGCTGGCGCTCCTTTCCAAAGAGAAATGGACCTCACTTTTAGAGATGAGATGGAGAAATTCATTGTGGTGTACCTTGATGACTTGACCATTTTCTCTAAACAGTGTCAAGATCATGTCTACCATTTGCGACAGGTTCTGGAATGGTGTCATCAAAATGGTATTTCTCTTAATCCTAAGAAATCAGTTTTTGGGGTTACAAAGGGTAAGCTTCTTAGTCGCATCATGTCTAGAGAAGGTATTAAGATTGAATTAGAAAGAGTCAAGTCTATCCAGAGTCTTACTTTGCCTGCTAGTAAGACTGCAGTTCATTCTTTCTTCAGAAAGGTGAATTTTCTGTGGAGGTTCATTCTAGAATTTGTAGAGAAAACCTGTCACATTGTCAACATGATGAATGGTAAGACTACTTTCTATTGGAGTGTGGAAAGTAAAGCAGCATTTGAGGACATTAAGAAAGCCATAGCTCATGCTCCGGTTCTGGTTTGTCCCGATTATACCAAAGACTTCATAATGTATAGTTACGCTTTTGAGCATACACTTTCAGCAATTCTGGTTTAGCAGAATGAAGAAGGTGTGGAATCTCCTATTTCATTTATGAGTTTCCCTTTGAAGGCTCATGAATTGAAATACTCAAATATGGAGAAACATGCTTATGCTGTGGTCAAGGTAGTGAAGCATTTCCAGTTCTATATTCTGAATTCACATACTGTTGTTTTGGTGCTGGTTACAACAGTGAAATCTATCCTGACTCAATAGGAGTTTAGGACCAAAAGAGGCAATTGGATTACCAAGATTCAAGAGTTTGATCTTGATATCAAACCTACCAAGCTTGTGCATGGTAGAGGTCCATGTCAGCTGATTGCTGACAATGTACCAAAATAAATAGGTGATGAAGAAGTTGAGGATATGCCAACTATTCTCTTTGTCACTACTACAGATGAGTGGTATTCTAATATTGCTCATCTTCTTACATATGGTGAGTGTCCTTCTCATCTATCCTATAAAGAGAAGAGAACTATCAAGTTAAAAGCGGCTAACTATGTCTTGTGGGATAATGGTTTGTATAAAAGAATCCTTGATGGAGTTTTTTTCTATTGTGTGGATAAAGCACAACAAAGCAGACTTTTGAAGTCTTTTCACAATTTGGCTTGTGGAGGACATTTTTCTGTGCCTATGACAGCTCATAAAATTTTGTGGGCTAGGTATTATTGGCCCACATTTCTTTAGGATGTGTACAACTGGGTATGTAGATGTGAGTTATGTCAGTAGTTTGTTGGAAGGCCTAAGTTGGCTGCACTACCTCTCAAGCCAGTTGTAATTGAAGAACCTTTTCAGAAATGGGGCATTGACTTCATCGGTGTTGTGAACCCATCATTGAGTGCAGGACACAATTTTGTTCTCATTGCAACTGATTATTTCACCAAGTGGGTGGAGGCAATTCCAGTCAAGCATGCTACTTCTGAGGTGGTATGTAATTTTCTTAAAGAAAATATTATTTCCAGGTTTGGAGTTCCAAATAAGATTGTAGTAGATAATGCTACTTGTTTCTCTTCCAATGAGATCACCAATTTTTGCTATGAACATGGGATCATCCTTTCTCATTCTTTAGACTAGTATTCACAAGGGAATGATCAGGTAGAATCTAGTAATAAAAATTTGGTTACCATTATCAGGAAACTAGTGGAAGATAATCAGAGAACTTGGAATAAAGTGTTGTTTGATGCTTTATGGGAAGACATGATTACGCCTAAAAGAGCAATAGGTATGTCACCATTTCAACTTCTATATGGTCTGAATGGAGAATACCTATTACCTTGGAGTTGTCGACATTGAAGTTGGCAAAGATAGTAGAAGATAGAACTTTTGAAAGTTCTATTGACAAAAGAATCATGTACCTCACTGAACTCCAAGAGCAATGGGTTATGGTAGTAGACCATATTGCTGAACATCAAAGTCAAGTAAAGAAGCTCTTTGACAAGAAGGAAAAGGCTCATGAGTTTCAAATTGGAGATCAAGCCTTGTTATGGGACAAGAGGAGAGAACCAAAAGAAATGCATGGGAAGTTTGATTACCTATGGAGAGGCCCGTTCGTCATTCATAAACTTTGTGGTGAAAATAGCTTCTTGTTGGAGTATCTTGATGGAACACCATTCTTGCTGCCTCATAGTGGACAATATCTAAAGCACTTCAATCTTTGAAGTATTAGATAAGTTCATTTGTACATTTGTATAGTTTTTGTATTTTTATTTTTCATTTTTGTTTAGTCTTTTGTGTCTTTTTCTTTTTGTTAGCTTGACTCTATGGCCTAATTGTTGTAAGTATGAGGTTAATCAGTGTTGTCATTAATATCAACATACTCATATTGAATTGATAAGAAGGACTGGATGAGCTGTGTGCTGAGGATATTGAGAAAATTAGTCTCAATCAGGAACAGTGAAGAACAGTGATGAGAAGAAGGAAAAAGTACTCAATAGGTTGAGGATCAGAGGATACGGATTAAAAGGTTTGTAGATATGAGTCTTGAGATGTTCCCATTAAGATTTTAGAGGTTCGCATGAAGATCTGAAGAATTTATGTTTGCTTAAGTAGAACCGGTTCTGGCAGGCGTTCAATGGTGACAGAATGTCACAGATTGGTCTGGTGAGCTCCGGAATTACATTCTCTCATTCTACGGATTGGAGGGAGTGTTGAAGAAGTCAGTGTGAAGTGACAACTTGATTTGTACATTGTTTGGAGGTCTAGAAGAACCTTTTGTATTATGATAGTGGCGACATACTATGTTTTTGAAGTTTCAGATGAAGAAGAGAAGAATTCCAGTAAGATGATAAAGTGCGGATGTTCTTGATGACTCAAGAAAGGTTTTGGTGATCATTGGATCATGTACAATTCTTATTGGTGGTCCACATCAAAGTTAGAGTTTGGATTTGATGTAAAGACCACCGGTTGTTGGTGTTCTTCCTGTGACAGGCCGACCAGATGTATTACACGTCTTGCGAATGATCTTGTAGGTGTTTGCCGACTTAGATGATTGTTCCTAAGTTGATGCCTTGTATAAATAAGGGTTTGTGAATTCATTTTGAAGTGTATCTTGTGGTGATGAGAGTGATATAGTGAAGAGAAGTGTGAAAGGCAGAGCAGGAGTTTTGGGCTTAAATGGAATTGATCTAGACATGGTAAAGATGTCAATCTCCAGTTCAAGTTTGTAATACTTGTTATCTTGTAGACAGTGTGTCTCTTGTAGGCAGTGTGCCTCCTTGTGAGTAGTGTGCTAGGGCAGTGAGCCCTAATTGGCATGTGCCATCTATTTTTCTTATTCTTCTAATAGAGAATAATCCTTGGGTTAATCACCCCATGGTTTTTCCTTTAACCGCGTCAAAATCTTGGTGTTTCTTGTGTTGATGTGTATCTACTCTAGTGTTTATGTCTTATGCTTTCATGAATGATTAATTGCTATGCTATTGATTAACAAAGTTGATTTAAGTGTTTGAACTGGAAGTGAATTAAGGATAACTAATTCACCCCCCTCTCAGTTATCAACAATTGGTATCAGAGCCAAGTTCCTCTAAAAGGAGCTTAACCGCTTGAGGAGATCCAGGATGTCATCATACAAGAAAGACACTCCAAAGTTTGATGGAACCAACTTCACTCTTTGGAAAGGCCGCATGAAATGTCACTTGGAGTGTATGGGAAAGGCATACTTGTCCATAGTCACAAAAGCGTATACACCTCCACAGGGTGGTCCGACAACTCTAAATGAAATCACAGATGCTGAAAACAATCTGCGGACTAAAGAGGCTCTTCTAAGTGCTTTAACTGACTCAGAGCTCTCAAATGTTATTGACCTACCAACTGCCTATGAGATCTAGATTAAACTGGAACTTCTACATGAAGGAGATGAGTTTGTTAAGAGTGCAAGGTTGCAGAGTCTCAAAGGGAAATTTGAAAGATTGAAGATGAGAGATGATGAAAATATCACTACCTTTATGCCAAGAGTGAATGAGCTGGTGTGTGGAATCAGGAATGCTGGTGGAGTTTTGGATGAAAATGAGATTGTTTGAAAAATTCTTAGATCCCTTCCTGCTGCCTACAAAATCAAGGTTGCTGCCATTGATGAATTCAGAGCCCATAAAACTGTCACAAGAGACCAATTGGTTGGCAAGCTGGCTGCATTTGAAATGACCAAGTTTGGAGATGCTCCCCCCAAGACTGAATCCGCATTCAAAGCCAGTGCCTATGTGAAAGGCAAACAAAGATTTGATCTGGGAGAAAACTCTTCAAGGAAGCTGTCATGGTATGATCAAGCAAGAAAAGACATGGAAGAGGAAGAAGTAGAAAAAACTCAACTTAAAGCCCTCATTGCAAAAAGACTACCAAGGGGTTCTGGTAAGTATGAAGGAAAATTACCCTTTAAGTGCTTCAACTGCAATAAGATTGGTCACTTTGCCTCAAGATGTCCGGAAAGATTCACAAGATCAAATTCTAACAGACAAAGGTTCCAAAAGAATTGTTATTATGTTCATGAAGAAGCTGATAATGAAGGAGTAACAGATGATGAATCAGAGATAGGAGACAAATCTAGAAATGAATGGGTGTTCATTGCCATCAAGGAAGAAGATCCAATATCCCCTGAATCTATCAATCATAAGGTTATAGAAAGAGCTTTGGCTGCCCAAGTTGAAGAAAAGGATGATTGGGTTATTGACAGTGGATGCTCTCACCATATGACTGGTGACAAGAACAAGTTCTTAGATTTGGAAAGGTATGAAGGAGGAATGGTAAAGTTTGGTGATAATTCTTCTGGTAGAATCAGAGGTAGGGGAACTATTTCTTTTGATGGAAAGAACAAAACCGGTAATGTACTATATGTTGAAGGATTGAAGCACAATCTTCTCAGTGTTGGTTAGTTGGTGGACAAAGGCTATGATCTCCGGTTGAAGAATGGAAGATACAGGATCTTTGAAAGCTCTGAAACTGAGATTGCATCCGGTACTCAAACAAAAGGTAATATCTTCCATCTAGTTGGTACTAATAAAAGTTGTCTGTTTGTTCAAGTTGATCAGAGTTGGTTATGGCATAGAAGGATGTGTCATGTAAATTTTGATAACATCATCAAGATAAGCAACACTCAAGCTGTAAGAGATCTTCCAAAGTTGGTAAAACCTACAAATAGTATGTGCAAAGAATGTCAGCTAGGTAAATAGAGTAGAGTTTCATTCAAAAGCAAGGATCAGTCCTCTACCGGATTATTGGAGTTAGTTCATACAGATCTATGTGGTCTGACAAGAATCAAGAGTATGCAAGGTGATAGATATTTCATGTTACTGATTGATGATCATTCCCGGATGATGTGGGTTACCTTTCTGAAAGAGAAATCAAAAGCTTTTGAGAAGTTCAAAATCTTCAAGGCTATGGTAGAGAATCAAACCGGATTAAAACTGAAATGTCTGAGGTCTAATAGAGGTGGTGAATTCACATCTGGTGAATTCATAGACTTTTGTGAGAAGCATGGTGTAAAGAGACAGTTGTCTGCTCCTAGGACTCCACAGCATAATGTAGTAGTTGAGAGAAAGAACCAGACCATCCAGGACAATGATGATGAAAGCAAATGTTCCCCAGATGTTTTGGAAAGAAGCTGTCAGCATCGCAATCTACACTCTCAATCAAGTTCAAATCAGAAACAATACTGGTAAGACTCCTTATGAACTTTGGTTTGGCATCACTCCTATAGTGAGATACTTTAGAGTATTTGGTAGCAAGTGTTACATTAAAAGAGATGAAGATCTAGGAAAGTTTGATGCTAGAAGTGATGAAGGAATTTTCTTGGGTTACTCCACTCAAAGCAAAGCATACTAGTGTTACAATAAGAGATTGAGAAAGATGATAGAAAGTACAAATGTAAAGGTTGATGAAGGTATTGAGAAGCCCTTAAGATTTTATGAGTATGATGAAGATGATCAGAATGATGTTCTGGTTCAAGGTACTCCATCCTCTCCTGAAAGACAAATTCAGATTTATCTAGTAAATCAGGAAGAAGAGACAAGTCTGAATGAGAATGATCAGGAAGCAGAAGTGCAAGAAACTCCCAAAATTCCAAGGTATGTAAGATTGAACCACTCTAAAGATCAAATCATAGGTGACAAAAGCAAAGGTGTGTAAACTAGAAGGAATGTTGCTCAAAATTCAAATGAATGTTGTCTGATTTTAAAGATTGAACCTAAGACAATAAATGAAGCATGCAATGATGAAAATTGGACAAAAGCAATGGAAGAAGAATTAATGCAAATTGAGAAAAATCACACTTGGGATCTTGTTTCTAGACCTAGAAACAAGAATGTGATTGGAACCAAATGGGTCTTCTAGAACAAACTAAATGAAGTTGGTGAAGTAATCAGAAATAAGGCCAGATTAGTCTGCAAAGGCTACTCTCAAATAGAAGGGATTGATTTTGAGGAAACCTTTGCTCCGGTGGCAAGAATTGAAGCAGTCAGACTATTTCTTGCATTTGCTACCTTCAAAGATTTCAAAGTGTATCAGATGGATGTCAAATCTACTTTCCTAAATGGTGACCTAGAAGAAGAAGTGTACATTGAACAACCGGATGGATTTCAGTTATCTGAGCATGGTGATATGGTCTGCAAATTAAAGAAGGCACTGTATGGTCTAAAGCAAGCCCCAAGAGCATGGTATGAGAGGTTGGACAAACATCTTTTGAAGATTGGTTTCAACAAAGGTACTGCTGATAGTAACCTATATTTCCAAATTGTTCATGAAAACATCTTGATTGTTGAAGTATTTGTTGATGATATTATCTTTGGAGGAAGAGACAGTATGTGTAAAACCTTTGCAAACCAAATGAAAAGTGAGTTTGAAATGTCAATGCTTGGTGAAATGAATTTCTTCTTGGGTTTGCAAATTACTCAGACAAAGAAAGGAATCTTTATCTCTCAGACCAAATATGTGAAAGAACTATTGAAGAAATTTGGAATGGAAGATTCAAAGCCAATGAACACTCCCATGGCTACCGGATATAAGTTGAGCAAAGATGAGGACTCTCCTAAGACAGATCAAACAAAGTACAGATCAATGATTAGTGGATTACTGTATCTAACTTAGACTAGAACAGATATAATGCAGGCTATTGGTCTTGTGGCGAGATTCTAGGCTGATCCCAGAGAAACTCATGTCATGGCAATCAAAAGAATTTTTAGGTACTTTAAAGGAATAGTTGAGTATGGCCTATGGTATCTTAGAGATCATGACTTTTCTCTTCATGCATATACAGATGCAGATTGGGCAGTAGATGTGGATGATAGGAAGAGTACAAGTGGAGGAGCATTCTTTTTGGGAAAAAGGTTGGTTTCTTGGCTAAGCAAGAAACAAGAAGTAATATCCCTATCTACAACAGAAGCAGAATACATTGCAGCAGCATGTAGTTGTACTCAACTTTTGTGGATGAAGCAAATGCTAAGAGATATTCAAGTAGAATATGAGGAGCCTATCACAATTTTCTGTGATAATTCAAGTGCAATAAATATTTCTAAGAATCTGGTATTGCATTCTAAGACCAAGCATATATCTATCAAATTTCACTTTTTGAGAGAACAAGTGAACAAGGGTGAAGTCAGATTGGAGTATGTGCCCTCCAAGGATTAGCTTGCAGATATTTTTACTAAACCTCTTCTCAAGGACTCTTTTGAGTATCTCAGGGAGAAGTTAGGGGTCATGGCCCCTCTGGTGACGAACTAGGATGCACTGATGTGCATCAGTCCAGTGGATATCACAGTCATATCTTGTGATCCAGATTGATGATGGGGAGCTGCTACTAAGGGGGAGCAGCTGGTATGATTCTGATGTGTTAGAATTGCAAGTATGAGCCCTTTGCAATTGACGTCAAAGGGGGAGAGAAGACATGTGAAAAACAAGTGGTTGACGATCAAAGGGGGAGCAGTAAAGGAAGAGAAGACATGTGAAGAGTTGTTGCTGATAGGGGGAGCTGTGACAGAAATGAGAAGTTCTTGTCTTGATGGTTTTTCACATCATATGTTGCTATTAATGACAAAGGGGGAGATTGTTGCAAGTATGAGGTTAATTAGTGTTGTCATTGATGTCAACATACTCATATTGAATTGATAAGAAGGATTGGATGAGCTGTGTGCTGAGGATATTGAGAAAATTAGTCTCAATCATGAACAGTGAAGAACAGTGATGAGAAGAAGGAAAAAGTACTCAATAGGTTGAGGATCAAAGGATGTGGATTAAAGGGTTTGTAGATATGAGTCTTGAGATGTTCCCATTAAGATTTTAGAGGTCCACATGAAGATCTGAAGAAGTTATGTTCACTCAAGTAGAACTGGTTCCGGCAGGCGTTCAGTGGTGACAGAGTGTCACAGATTGGTCCGATGAGCTCCGGAATTACATTCTCTCATTCTGCGGATTGGAGGGAGTGTTGAAGAAGTTAGTGTGAAGTGACAACTTGATTTGTACATTGTTTGGAGGTCTAGAAGAACCTTTTGTATTATGATAGTGGCGACTTACTATGTTCTTGAAGTTTCAGATGAAGAAGAGAAGAATTCCAGTAAGATGATAAAGTGCGGATGTTCTTGATGACTTAGGAAAGGTTTCGGTGATCCTTGGATCATGTACAATTCTTATTGGTGGTCCACATCGAAGTTAGAGTTTGGATTTGATGTAAAGACCACTGGTTGTAGGTATTCTTCCTGTGACAGGCCGACCGGATGTATTACACGTCTTGCAAATGATCTTGTAGGTGTTTGCCGACTTAGATGATTGTTCCTAAGTCGATGCCTTGTATAAATAAGGGTTTGTGAATTCATTTTGAAGTGTGTCTTGTGGTGATGAGAGTGATATAACGAAGAGAAGTGCGAAAGGCAGAGCAGGAGTTTTGGGCTTAAATGGAACTGATCCAGACATGGTAAAGATGTCAATCTCCAGTTCAAGTTTGTAATACTTGTTATCTTGTAGACAGTGTGTCTCTTGTAGGCAGTGTGCCTCCTTGTGAGCAATGTGCTCAGGTAGTGAGCCCTAATTGGCATGTGCCATCTATTTTTCTTATTCTTCTAACAGAGAATAATCCTTGGGTTAATCACCCCGTGGTTTTTCCCTTAACTGGGTTTTCCATGTCAAAATCTTGGTGTTTCTTGTGTTGATGTGTATCTGCTCTGGTGTTTATGTCTTATGCTTTCATGAATGATTAGTTGCTATGCTATTGATTATCAAAGTGGATTTAATTGTTTGAACTGGAAGCGAATTAAGGATAACTGATTCACCCCCCCTCTCAGTTATCAACACCAATGGCATGGATGAAGGCACTTAGAGACTAGATTCTACTTTTCCTAATTGTTTCAAAGAATGATCAAAGAAAGTTCCCCAATTAAAGCTAGCTAGTGTTCTCAAAATTAGCTATGCTCATTTTTGTAGACAACCCCTGTGAAACTTGTCTATTTCATAGCCTACACTCTAAGTTCGCGAATTGAGACAAGTCCTCTTGGCCTAGTGTGAAGTCATCTGACATATTAGAATGGTTTGTGACATTCCCCTAAGTTGATTCCTTGAGATTTGTGAAAATTGTTTAGGTTACGAGCTTGTCAAAATATCAATTTTGACCTCTTTAAGGTGTTAGAAAAAATTTCAGGTTCATGTGCAAAGTCGGTAAAAATTACAGCTCTTGTAGGTTTATTGTTTATGTTTGAGCTAGATGCATGAGTGATGAAATTTGCTGCTCATACATTTATCTTTTTGTTTCCAAGTGCAAGGGCGTCAAATTTTGCTGCCCATGCATTCCTTGTTTTATCTGGATTCGTGTATAAGCGGCAGAAATTGCTGCCATTACATGCTTTTTATTTTAGCACATGCAATGTCGGCAAATTTCACTGACAAAGCATGTATTAAATATGACTACAGTTAACTCGTGTGGCATTTAGATTTGTTTTAAGGTTTTTTTTTAAGTTTTAAATATGTTTTAAAACCATTTTTATTCTATTCTTCCTTTCATCTCGCTTGCATCTTCACATTTCACTTACCAAGTTGACGTTTTGACTCCTTATTGGTGAATTGTGGAGATTTTAGTGCCTACGGTTTTAGGTTTTCCTGTCAGAGGTAAGTTTTCACCTTCATGTTTGTGGTTTTCTTTTAGGGTTTGCTTGTGTTTTAAATGTTTAAAGAATAATTTCCTTATTACTGTTTTGAAACCCTATTCTGTATATTAAAAGATATGCGTTTTGTTTTTTGTTGGCATTTTTTTCTCTTTATTGAGTAAATAGTTGTTGTATTTCATCTTGAGTGTAGGGTTTGTGTTAGATAAGAACTATATCATATGCCTACATGCCCGATGTTACAATTTTGCCTTGTCAAAACCTTCGCATCCTGTAAGGATGAAAAATTTTGTTGTCCCTCCACGATGAATTGTAATGGTCAGACTTAACATGCAAACTTACAAACTTTATAATATGTTGAACCAGCGAATTTTGCTGCCAACTCATATATTTGTAAGTTTGTAGATAACGTGCTAAGTCAGTGAAAATTGCCACTCATGTGTATCTGTTCACATTTGTTCATATATGTGCAAGCGGTAAAATACGCCACTTGTGCTTTTTATGAATTTCTAACCCAATGTGTATGGGATGCTAAGATGGAAAAATTTGCCGCTCAAACACTGCGACCTACCCCATATGGTGAGATGGCAAAATTTGCTGCTCATAAATACAAAGAATTTATTTGTCATACATGCAGGGTCAACAAATTTTGCCACCCTGACACCTGCTGATTATCCCATACATGCAAGGGCGGCAAATTTTACCGCCTGTGTATTCAGCCTCTCAATTTTTTTTAACTCTGGGATATTTTCAAAAATTACTTTCCTAAGTCTGCTTTCTTCTATTTTTTGACTCACTTGCACTCTAGTCCTTTCAAGCTTAATCCAGTAGTCGTGATCGTCAACATGCAATTTTCCTAGATTACCAGTATTTCCTCTAATTGCATGATCATGGCTTTTTGTTGTAGTTTCTTCTATAGATTGGTGTTAGTTCTTCAAATGACTAAGTTGTCTCCAAAGAAGTCAAAAGTAATGAAGTATAAGTATCAAGGTGTTTTTCCAATCACCTCAGTTACCTCAAATGTTGATGATATTCAAGATACAAAGATTGGCCATGTAGACATGGTCGAGTTTGTGGAAAGGAGTAAGTCTGATAACCCTAGTTCTGTAATGAAGAAGATTGTCGCTAGCAACATTCACTTGGTGTCATCTTTCCTAGTGGCATCTCATAATACAGAGTTTGTTCTTTAATGTCCTCAGTTATACAATAGAGACACTAGGGCAGTGGTGGATGCAAATGGTAATGTGATCATCAGATTGGATCCAGAGTTTATTGATAAAGTTTTCATGTGTCCTGCTACTATAGAAGTTGTGAAACTAGACTTTACTAAGGCTCAAAAATAATATGACAAGAATTCTTGAGAAGGCTAAGAAGACAATTAACACCAAGTGGCTTAAGACTTCAAGGCCAAACTTGTCTCGGTGGCCAAGGAGCTTTCCTAGAAGTGATTTTATTAAGGAAGTTGGTGACCTTATAACTCTTCTTAGTAGGATAAGAGGGCTAGCTTCTTCCTCTCTTTTTCATGAATGGATGTACCCTTTTATCAAGGTTATACTTCAAAATAAGCAAGCCATCTTTTGGGGTGAACAAATCAGCAATGCTCTTCATGAGAAATTGACTAAGGTATCCACTACTTTCAAGTTCTATATGACTTCCTATCTTGTGTATATAGCAGCTTTAATGAGAATCTTTATAGGTTTGACATCTGATGGAGATAGGAGGGTTGTTCCTATGTATCAATACTATTCTCAACTAACATTGAAAGGCTCTATCCATCACTTTAGGAGAGTAAATAATGATTTCTTTGTAGTGTTTCTATGCCTTTTTGACCCTTAGTTAGAGCAAAGAAGAGTTTCAGATGAGGCTTGGTTAGTTGTGAATGATTATGGGTGTATGTTCTTATAGTTTCAGACTTTTTCATATTTAAGGGTTGGCTTTTTCCAAGGCTATCCTTATATGTTGCCAAGATTTCCTTTGGATAAACTTGTTCTGATGGAATTGTGTAGACAAATGATTGTTGTACATAATAAAAAAATAGAGCTTAAGCAACCAAGATTTAGATTATTAGTTGAAATTGGCTGATACTCAGTGTCAATTGCAGCAAAGGCTAGAGCTATGGAGATTGAGATGCAGTTAGTGACCATGAAGCAGTTCAAACAAAGACCAAGGTTTGATTACAGGGGTGTGAAAGATAAGATCAAAAGGAAGACATAATTTCATGAGCCGATAGTCAAAGACATCTGGGTTGATCTGAGGACTGAGGAGGAAATAAGAAAACTAGATTATATCAGGGTATCTTTGGATCAGATTGAGTATCTAGGATTGGCTGATATTCCTGAAGACATGGTGGATAATGAAGAGATAATTGATCCTAGGTACAACACTAAGTAGATTTCTAGTTCTCCTCTTCCTCCTATCCAATGGTCTAAAAAAGAATTGACTTCTTTGAGGAAAAGGTTTGAACTTGTGTTAGCTAATACAAACTTGTGGCTCCAATGTAAAGGCATAACATTGAAGGATTTTGTAACTGGATTTGAAGAAGAAGTTTTGGAGCAAACTGGTAAGAAGGTTGAGCTAAGAACCAAGAATAAAAGTGATACCCCTAGTACATCCAAGGTTTCCAAACCAAGGATCAAATTTGTGTCTAAGAAGTCTAGGGCTACAAAGAAAGAGCCTGAGGTAGAAGAAATGGAAGTTGAGAAACAAAATAATGATGAGCCAACTATAGAGGAGATGGAGGTTGAGAATAGGTCTTTAGAGGAAAGAAGATATGAACAAGAGAAAGAGAAAAGGGAAGGTTTGCAAGATGAAGTTATGTCTCCATAGAGGGATGTATTATAGGAAGCTGAAACCCTTTCTCCTTTGCCTAATGTATCTGTTTCTATTCCTTTGTCTATTTTTCCTACTATCCCAGTTTCACCTATTGACATTCCAACTTCTGAATCTCCATCATCTTCAAGAACAATCTTTGATAATCCTCAAGTTGCTTTTGATAATGTTCTCCATTCTTCTAGATCAATTCCTAGTCTGTCCTCATCATCTTTTGATATTGGAGATTCTTCAAATTTTTATTACTTTGTATTGGGATCTGAGTAAGTTTCCAATGTGGATGTGTCAGGTGCAGTTTTTACTGATACTCCTATTGTTTCTATTTCAAGTGCTGGTGCAGTTCCTATCACACCAACAATGGAACCTGATCCTAATGTAAGTACTTCTGTGCTTCCTCCATGGCTATCAGCTTATACACCCAAGAGAAAGAAACATGCCATTTCTCTAGATGATTTTAATTTTGGTAAGTTGGTGCCAGTCAAGGCTAAGACTCCCAAGGAGCCTAAAATACTATCTAGAGTGCTCAAAAATAAGGGACACAAATTTGTGGAAATTACTAGACCACCACAGGATGCTACTATGGAGAATTTCAATATGAATGATTATTCTATTTCTAGAATTGAACTTGTCAAAATCACACATGAGAGTGCAAAGACTAATATATAATCTGCATTGGATTCTTTGATTCAAAAGTTTGATAAAGAAAAGGAAATGAAGGATTATTATAAGGCAATGGTGGAACAATTGACTGTAGTGGTGAGGAAGATCACTTTGAATTCTGAATCAATGACTCCTGAGGTTGTTTCTGTTGAAGACCCTATCATTCAGAAGGTTGAAAAGACTCACTTCAAGGGAAAAAGTGGTTGAAGAATATTTGGAAAGGATGTGCACATAGGGAATCTCTCTTCTTACAGAGGTAGCTGAGAAAATACAGAAAATGGAGAAAATCATAGCAGAACTTGATGATTTGATTGACACTATTTCTTAGGATATTAAGCATTTGGATCATAGTCATGATAAGTGGACAGAAATGAGGAAGTTGAAAATAAGTGCTTTGATATCAATTGGTGTTATTCCAAATTGGGATTCATACACTGAGACGAAGGAAGCATTGACATATCGGAGTAGTGTGTTAAAAGATCTGATCAATGACTTAGAAACTGCAAAGAAGCTAAGTGACCAAAGTGACGTTAGTCTCTTACACAAGTTGGAGGAGCTTCTGTGTAATTTGGTGTCTAAGGATAATCAATTTCTTTTTGCAAAGGAGATGAGCTAGGAATTTGAGGATATGTTTCAGAAGGAGTTTGAGGACAAAACCTTTTTAGTAGCTTCTATGGATAATATTATTGACAACCAGTTAACTTTGGATAATCTGAAGGCCAAGTTAACTAGTCATGCAAAATCAATTACAACTATAAGGGATGCAATAGTCAGAGCTTGAATGATTTTTAGGAACATAGTCAGTCCGGATAGTTTGGGGATGCAAGCTACATTTACAATGTATGATGCCCGCATGAAGAAAGAAGGGGGTGCAAGTTGAAGTAGCTTTTCATCACTTAGTTTATTTTCTAGTTTTCATATGTACTTTTGAATTAGTTTTGGACATTTTTACATGTACTTTTCTCAGATGTAATTAGATGTAAAAACATAGGAAGTCCCAAATCAAAAAGGACTCCTTTGTTGAATAAGTCATAGTTAGTTGTTCTTTTCCTATTTTTTCTCTTGGTCTCTCCTATAGATAAATAGGACCCCCATTGTAAATATGATCTTTTAGTTATTGAAGCGAAACTCTACCAAATTAAAGAGCATTTTGAGACTTTGTGTTCAAATTGTAAATCATATTTTATCAAGTGAATAGAAAAGCAAGCGATCATTCAATCTTTGCATTGGAATAACTTGTGGTGTATTGGAAATTGTTCTTATGTCCTTTTCCTTATACTATCTTATCTATTTGATCGAATTGTAGTGTGAGTTTCGGTAATCTAGGAGATGTTCTAAAGCTAATTTTGGAGACTTTGTGCTATAATAATTATCTTTGGGTTTGTGATTTTATGTTTTTGAGTAAAAGATATTGGGAAGACTTTGAGCTACTATTATCTTTTATGATCGTGTGTTTTCATTATAGTATTCAGTGAATACTTTGGGCTGCACCTTATCCTATTTGTTTCTGAATTTTAAATCAGCAAAAGGAGCAACGATAGACTTTGTGCTCTCGTGGGTTTCTTAGTTATTTTGATTTGTATCATGAAATTACTCTTTTTGTAAACATCATTTCTAAAAAAAGAGAAATGGATGACATGGATTCACCCTGAAGATTAGTGTTAGAATAGATAAGTTTGAAAGTTCCCTTGCTGAGAGGAGAGAAATTTCTCATCATACCTGTGGCGATATAACCATTTTGTCATTGGTTAGCTAAACGACAAAATATTCACCCAACATTGTGGCATGCCCAAAATAAGAGCATTGATGGAAAACAATGACATGTGCCTGATTCTAAGACGTGGATGGAATTTGATAACAGATGGCCTGATTTTTCTCAAGATCATCATAATATAAGGTTGGGTTTGGCTCTATATGGGGTCATCCCATTCTCAGATCAAAGTATTAAATGGTCAACTTGGCCAGTGTTTTTAATAAATTATAACTTGCCTCCATGGTTAGCAACTAAACCATTTTTCTTAATGCTATCATTGATTATACCAGGAAATAAAATTGTGACTTCAGATACAATAGATGCCTATCTAGAGCCATTATATGATGAGCTAATGGAATTCTAGAAAGGAATTGAAGCAATTCAATCTTTAAGTGATGGTTATTCAATCAAATTCACTTTAAGAGATTCCTTATTAGTTATGATTCATGATCTTCCTGCATATGGTACATTGTTTGGTCTCACTGTTCATGAATACCATGGCTATCTGGCTTGCAACTTTAAGGATTTTGTGAGGCACTCAAGAAGTTTACGTAAGTGTATTTATTGTAGACATCATGCTTACCTTAAAGTGGTTCATCCATATCGTTGACAAAAAACACGTTTCAATGGTCAAGAAGAGAATCGTGAAGCACCTTTGCTAATAACGGGTGATTACATTATTGAAAATGGTGGGATTGCTGGTGGTAGATATGATCCATGTAATGAAATTGGTGTAAAATGGTTGTGCATATTCTACAAGTTGCCATACTTTAAGGATATAGCCATTAGGCATACTGTTGACTTTATGCATGCTGAGAAAAATATAGCCTATGCTATTATAGAAACTCTTTTTGGTTCTTTTGATACTATTTCATCACGTGAAGACTTTCGAGAACTAAAGATTTGTTGAAATCTTTAGGTTGAAAAATATGATGATGCAAAATATAGAAAACCCAGTGAACCTTATGTCTGGACAAAGGAACAACATGCACAATTTTTATAGTTGATGTCTTAGACTCGCTTTCCCACTGGATATGTAAGTAGTACTATCAGAAGCCAAACTAACATTAATAGCTTAAGAGGCCTAAAGACCCATGACTATCATGTTATAATAAAAAATATTTTACCTATTGTGGTAAATATATCAGGTTTGGTAAAGGAGCCAAGATTGGCAATTATAAGGTTGGGCCTAATATTAAAGAGATTGAGTTCACATGTATTAGATCCTTCGAACTTTGATAGTTTGAGGGAGGAGGTTGTTGAAGTCCTTTGTCTATTGGAATGGGAATTTCCAGCAACAATCTTTAACATTTCTATGCATTTTTTGATACATCTAGAATATGAACTAGAGCATTGTGGTCCAGTAAGAATGAGATGGATGTATCCTATAGAATAATATATGAAGGTTTTGAAAAAAATTGTTCATACTAGGGCAAAACCAGAAGGCAGCATGTCTGAGGGATATTCAATGCAAGAGGCCATTGGTTTTTGCACAGAATATATGAAGGATTTTAAAAATGTCAATCGACATGTATGGGATGATGATGAAGATGAGAGAGTTGCAGGTGAAGTATTAGAAGGCAATGGATGTCTCTTCAAGCTATCACATCAAGAAAGAAGTGTGATACATGCCTTTTTTCTTCAAAACACATCTTCGTTCGATAAGTGGCATAGGTTAAAAAAATTTACACAATTATTTATTTACACATTTATATTATTAATCTTGTGATTTGCATATTAATATTCTATGTAGAAAATATGAAGAAGAGAATCAAAGTTGGATGCAACATTGACCTCAAAAGCGCAAACATCATGATTTGGTTGGAGGTGATTCTTTTCCAAAATTTGAAGAATGGATTGCTAATGTAGTTAGTGATGCAAAAGAAGAAGGTCAAGATATAACAATGGATGAAAGCAAGCTTTCACAACCTCCACATTTATGGGCTATGTGTTTTAGTGGAATGTGGGCCTATGGTAGCCATTTAAGAGTGGAGGAAAAAGACAAAGGAAAGACAAATTGTGATTGTGTTGTAAGTGCTGAATTTCTTCACAAAACTAAGAAGAAATTCTGTGCTGGATTCATCCAAGAAATTATTCAAGTGGATTTTGGTGAAAATAGTCATATATTATTAAAATGTAAGTGGATCTGACCATTTGTAGTACATTTTGATGAGTATGGATTTGTACATGCAAATATAGGACATTTTTTATCAGAGAGGGATGAGCCCTATGTTTTCCCTTTTCAAATTAACGAATCATTTCTAATTGATGATGTAAGAAGCCCAAGATGGTCATATATCATTCAAATAGAGTCTCGTTTGAAACAAAATTTATGGAAGCTGTTGATATAATGCCTGATGGGTAATATGTTAATTTACAAGAAACATTCGAAGTAGTGGATGAAGATGATAATGGAATGTTTGGAGAAGATATTTTGATTACCAATGAAGAGATTGGGAGAGAGAATGTATTACATGACACAGATGAGGATGAGGAAGAAAATCAAGCAGATGCAGACATGAGTGATCAGGATTTTAATCTTGCTGGCAATGCAGATGATTAGTGAAGGCATCAAGAAAACAGTGAGCTTGTAAAATGTAGTAGAGAAGCAGCAAGATAAGAAAGGGCATTAGTGTACATGAATTTCTTCCACTTTGGGTTTTTTAGGGTAATCTCTTGTGTTGAGCTCTACTTTTTGTTATTTTTCTAGTTCTTGTCTTGCTATAGGTCATGCATATAACTAGCTATATTTGTTCCAAAAATAAATTACTCATTTTTGAAGCACACATTGATTGTTTTTGTTTACATACATTTGTGTGTTCAGAATTTCTACAAAATTATATAAGTACAAATAATGAGGATTTTATAAGTAGAAATAATGAGGATTATATAAGTAGAAATAATGATGATTCACACTATTAAAAAGGCAATTATTTTCTTCTCAAATAGAAGGATAAACAAATGGAGTTTCCTTTGGGTTTCAATCTATGTGCCACATTTACTTACTAAATTTTTGCTCCCCCATATAATGCATCTTATATGCTATCATCCTATATCATGTCACTTGTCATAGACTGTCTCCTCTAATTTCTAAGAATGCATCTTATATGCTCTGTGAATGTATTTCATATGGCGTCTATCCTTATATATTGTATCATTCAAATGGAAATGAAATCCTTATATACTATGACTGCATTTGTTTATATGCTCTAGTTCACTAAAAATAATAGCTTTGTTTATATTCCACTCTTGTTCTACTGATTCAAGTTGTTGATTTATATATTATTATTTATTTGGACTTCAGGAAATAAGGAAAAAGACTTTGAGGCATAATTTAGATGATAGTGATCATGTTGCTAAAGTTCCATTGATAGATTATGAGCACTTTCTTAAAGAACATGTGGCAAAGAATAGTGAATATTTATCACATCTTGGTTTGACAAACAGGCAAGTTGTAAATCCACTAAGTAGTATATTATTTGTTTAATTGTGTTTATGAAATTTTATAGGCAAGAGGTTTATGTATATAAGACATAATATGATATTTTTTTGTTTTATAGGAAAGAAAAAGAGTGCAAAGAAAGTGCAGAGAGAAAACAAAAGGAAAGTAAAGATACAGTGTGTAGACACCCTAAAATGACCATGTCTTCGAATCACTTGCATTTCGTCTAATCTATAGCATCACCTACATTTCAACATTAATTAAATAATCTAATTATTTAATTAATTTTGTCAAATTCTTCTAAAAATTTAAAATTCAACATTAATTAAATAAATCCCCTTTATTTAATTAATTTCAGCAAAATCAACCTTATTCTTCCATTAATTAAATAATTTATATTATTTAATTAAATCATTATCCTCTTTCAAATTTCAAGTCTCCATTAAATAATTTATATTATTTAATTAAATCATTATCCTCTTTTAAATTTCAAGTCTCCATTAAATAATTTATATTATTTAATTAAATCATTATCCTCTTTCAAATCTCAAGTCTCCATTAATTAAATAAATCCCATTATTTAATTAATTCATCACAAATTTCCTCTTATCCAAACAATTAAATAATTCCCAATTATTTAATTAAATCAAATTCATTCTTCCAAATTTGAATAAATTAAATCAAATTTAATTAAATCCTCTCAATCTCCAAAAATAAAATAAATAAAATATTTTATTTATTCTTCCAAATCATGCACAACAATTAAATAAATCTATTTATTTAATTTGCTTTCTTATCTCAAATATCTTTCAAATCTTCTAAAAATAAGTCTTCTTCTCCATGCACACAAAATTAAATAATTTATTATTTAATTTCTCTCAAATCATGCAAAAGCAAATCTAAAGTTGAGTTATCTATTCACTCAACCTTGTTTTTATCATTTTTTCTTAAATTAGAAAAAAAACTTTCTAATTTATGAAAAGCATGTCTTATCTTTAGAAAAGAAAGTGATTAACTCAAATAAAACAGCTTTTGTGTGACACTTGTCTTCTTCTTATTCGTTGCACGTTCCTCAACTATTCTCCTCCGTTGATTCTTCTAATTTATTTGGACCGTTGATCGATCTTCATTGAAACCTATATAAACCCCCCTCATCTCCTTCATTATCTCTCTTCGATCTTATTCTCAGGCATACTTAATAGCGCTTTGAGCATTTATCACATCGATTGAGCAACTTCACGATCTTTTGACATTGATCTTTTGAGCACTACACTTGCTTGTTGCAACTATGGTTTCACAGCAATATTGAGCAATCCACATTCAATCCAAAGGGAACAATAAAAATCTCGGTAAAAGCTTTCATGTTTCTTTGATTATTATTAATAGCTTTTATTTAGATCGGTTCTCTTTATGTTATTGAGTTTTTGATTGGTTTAGTTTAATCAATTTTTCCTTATACACATTCTGGCACGCCTGGTGGGACCCATTGGTCCTGATCTAATATAAAATTTGTGGAATTTTTAGTTTGATTTCATAGATTTTTAACACTTTTTTTAGGAGAGATCCGAAAAAGAATTATTAAAAGAAGCTTGTTGGGCAAAAATGGAGGTCATGGTTGCATTTGGAAGGGTCGAGAGATGAAGAAAAATATAAAATTTGGCCTATTTCGGTGAAGGTAAAGTTTTTTTTACCTTGGGCACGCACCCTGAGGCCGTACAATCACTGTGAGGTATAGTAAAAAAAATATTTTTTTATTTTTTTTGTTAAAATTTTCCTTTTTCAAAAAATTAAAAAAAATAAAAAAACGAAAAGCAAATCACAAAAAATCCTAAAAAAGTAAATCACAAAAAAATCTAAAAAGCAAATCCAAAAAGAGAAAAACAAAGCAAAAAGAAAAAGTTTTTTAAACAAAGCTGTACCTGTGTAGGTACAGCAGGCCTGCATAGGCCGTACTTGGCAGTGTTGGTTTTTTGTAAAAGGAAAAACTTAAAAACCTTTTCAGATTTTCATGCAGTGTTTAAACTTTACTTTAAACTTTTTAAATTTAGAAGCTTAAACCAAAAATTTTTAAAAAACTAATTTTAGTTTTCTAAAAATAAGAAGATAAAAAAGATTTTTTTTAGCCCTCCAGCCTAGCAGCAGGTCACATCAGTGACCAGGACCTAGTCACCAGGGGTTAAGATAGACCCCTCTTCAATGAGCTTTTTTAACTAATAGGCGATTTTCAAACCTCATTATCTTGGTCATACGGACACGTATTTCAGTGCATTTTTTTTTGAAATAGGCTAGAATTTCGTGATCTACATCATGGTGAAACTAATTTTTTCTCAAGATTCTCATTTTTTCCAAAAAATTAATTTTCTCACTGCTGTCTTTGTCTCGTCACAGTTTTTTGACTTTCCAAGCTTCATAACTTTCACAAACGGACTTAGATTCAGGTGATGTTTTTTTTAAAAGTTTATATTTTTCTGTCCTCTACACAGTGATAATATTTTTTCAAAAATTTTCTGAGATTTATTTTTTAAGACCACTCATTGGCCTATTCTCAATCTATGACCTCAAACACTTGCTAACTTTTGAGTTTGTGTGGACCTAATATCACTTGTTGCAGCTTCTTATCACTCACACAGAGCAAATAGGTTTTCTAACATGTTTATTTAGGATGAGCGTTGAAGAAGTTTTGATTTATCTCACTAAGTCTTAGAAACACATTGCCTTCTTAAGTTAATTGAACAAATCATTTTTGGCAATCTAAGTCTTAGGAACATACTACTTTTCTTAAGGGACAATGGACATGTATGTGAAAATACTTCAATTTTCTAAGGGACAATAGACATGAATGCCAAAACACTTCAATTTCATAAGGGACAATTGACAACTACAAACGTGTGTGTGCCTAATTTAGTTGCACCTTAATTTTTTTATAAAGGGACAATTGAACCTTTGTTTGACATGCTTGCTCTTACATTTTAGTAACTCCTTTAGAAGGGCCTACTTTTAGATTGCACTTCATCCAAAAGGGACGACCCTAAGCAGAGTTTTCCTTTGAACGTTAGCCTTACCTTGTGGTGCCAAACTGAAAAGAGGTGTACTAGCTCTTTGTGGAAACGATTTTCACATTGAGAGAAGTGTTTGATACTCTTAGTAGGATTGGTTAAAGCTTTTAGTAGCTTGTCGCATTGCTCGTAAGGCGTTGGTCCCTCAAAGTTACTAAGAACCATTCTAGATAGAGACTACCCGACCTACCTCTGAACATTATGGTAATCATCAGTGCAAGGGGAATCGATTTAAACCCTTAAGATACTCACCATTAGCTCCCTTGAGAAGATATTGTATTCCCTTGGCCAAAAAGCTCTTGTGACCTACTTGAGCTTTCCAAGGGGAGGGTGAGATATCCCTACCTATCGTCTCTCGCAAAGATACAAAATATCTGACACCTTTATGGAATGATATTTTATCGACGGAGTATTAAGCTGTGAGCTGATCTACACAATGAAACCTTGTCTCTAGGGATAAAAAGTGCTTGTTATTTGATTGCAATTGTCTTATACCTGTGGAAACATTGGGCTTTTTTGTGAGCCTCGAACATACACTATCTGTTGTGTCAGTCCCTTGTGTTTGCCAAACATTGTTTGCTGTGTTTTCTCTTGCCAAACAAATCCAATCAGAAACATAACCAATCTATCAAAATTTTGCCTTCTAGAAGCATCAGACACTACTTCAGTGCCCCTGGTATTACAGCAGCTCACCTTTGGTAGTACAGTAGATTGCCTTTAGTATAGCAATACCTCGCCTCTCACAAAACTCTACTTTAGCGCCCTTGGTATTTCAGTAGCTCACTTTTGGTAACCTTAGCTCACCTTTGGCATAGCAGTAACTCACCTCTGGTAGCTCAGTCCATCACCTTTAGTATAGCAATAGCACACTTTTGGTTGCACAGTCCTGCGCCCTTGGTCAAACAGTATAGCGCCTTTGGTCTAGTTACTTGTGCATCAGCATTTGTCTTTTCTTTCAGAAACACCAAGTAGAATCTCAGCATTACCTTTTGTTCTAGTGTATTCCATGGTAACCACTAGGCTCCAGCAAACTATGAAGTCCAAGCAAGTTGTCCCTAAAAAGCGCAAATCACCTCCTCACACACCGCAATCAGGTCGTCTCAACATTATGCCCAAGGTCACTCCTAGAACACCCATGAAAAGATCTACCAACTCTCCCAACATGCCACACCTTGACCACCCTAGCACTCCTCATGAGGGTAGGGTCCCTTTGGTAAGTACACCCCAATACACCACCGGTATGCCTGAAGATTTTGTTCCAGAAGGTTATACTATTGATCAAGTACCATCTCAAGAAGAAGGGGTCCCTTTGGTAAGCATTCCTCACTATACTACTGGCATGCCTCAGGATTTTGTGCCACAAGGCTATACTGTAGATCTAGCCCCATCTCAAGAAGAGCGACACTTTGAAATAGGTCAATCCTCTCAAGAAGATGAGCAAGATCTTGATGAATTTATACAAGATCCTCGAGCCTTGGCTGCCTTTGACAAAATCCTTAGTGAAAACCAAGATCATTTCTTTCGCTTGCTAGCAGATCAAGGACCAAATTACCCAAAGGTTCTGATCTATCCACACTTAGTGAGCCTAACAACAACCAAGACACCATATAAGCAGTGCAAACCATGTCAACAGTGACCATGCCTTTGCCGGAACCAAGCTCACAGTATAAGAATCCCCTCTTTCAAAACCCAACAAGAAAGAGGACCACTTCATTGCTTTTGACTCCTATGGAGATCCACAAAAATCAACAAGAAACTATCCAACGACAAGCAGAGTTAGCTAAGCAAGCCACCTTAGCTCGATCGAATATGCAACCACCTCCTAAAGTGTCCACACCAATCACAAGTGGAATCTTGGTTACCCCATCACAAATAGGTTTTCCACCAAATTACAATCCAGGGAACAACTATGTAGCCATGCAACAAGGGTCTCAACACATACCACCTCCCATATCATCAAACCTCCATGTCTCTCAACCAATTAGAGTCATATAGCCCCCCCCCACAAAATTCTTCTACTCTCATCCTCAATCAACCTCAACCATCACAAATCACTTCTACCTATGTCCCTCCTCCGTTACGTTCATCCTTGCTAAATTTCTTTCACACATTGCCTAGCCACCCTCAACATTCCCAACATCAAGTTTCCCAAAGCTATGTGCCGCCATCGCAACCTAATCAAACACAATTTAGTTTTCCTCCACCCAATTCTTTTCTCCAACCATCACAAAGCCAACATTCTTACCTAGCGCCACCCCCACCTCCTCCTCATCAAAGCATCCAATTCCAACCCAATCTCAACCCAATGTACAACACATATGACCCCAACCAATCTTACGACCCTTATAACACCAATGTTCATGGCTTACACTATAATCTTCCATATGGGCATCAACAACCACTTCTTGGACAGCAGGAGATGCTTCCAACTCCTCCCATAATGATGGAGCTAAAAATTGCGGAAGTGCAACAACAGCTATCTGATCTTACGTTTGGCCACACCAAGAAGACCTTCTCTTTAGAGGAAGTGTGTCCTTATCCTTTTGATCGGTCATTACCAATGATCCCTTTTCCTTAAAATTTCACTATTCCCAAGTTCGATAAATACAAAGGAAAAGGTGACCCAAAAGACCATCTCAGGGAATTCTATCTTGCTTGCTTCGAGGTCTCACATAATGACACGTATCTTATGCGTCTCTTTCCTCACAGTCTTGGAGGTCAAGCTATAGAATGGTTCTCACACTCACCTATGGGTATCAAGTCTTTCAATGAGCTAGCAGAGAAATTTGCCACCCATTTTTCTTACAACGCAGAGCATGAGATTTCCATGACCGATCTATGCAACAACAAACAGAAAAATGGTGAAACTTTCATTTTTTTCCTCTAACGATGGAGACAAATGGCTAGCAAATTCCCTTTCAAGAGTCCTGAGAAACAACTTGTTAGCATATTTGTGCAAAACCTCAACCAAGAGTTAGGTTTTCATTTGCAAATTCTTAGTGCTACAACCTTCAACAAAATCACATACAAGGGTATCAACATTGAAAAGGCCCTCATTGCTAAGGGTGTGGTCAAAATCTTCAAAGAAACAAAAGACAATGCTCCTCATCAACAATCAAATGATAAACCTAAGTTCTGGAACAAGAACAAAAATGTGGTCAACGATGGGGTGGTTGATTCTAAACATGTCCAAATGTTGCAAACATTGTTGTAGCTCTCCAAACCAAGTCAAGCTCCACCTCAACAATAGCAGCAATAGCGGCAACCATATCAAAATCAACAACAACAACAACAAGAGCGACCTCAACAAGATTACCTGCCGTGACGTCAATTCACTCCCTTGGGAGTGCCTATAGAGTCAGTCCTACAATAGATCTTACAGAAAGGACTCATCACCTTACCAGCTGCACCCCCATATGGTGAACCTGTTTAAAAAACTACGCGGTATAGAGAAAATGAATACTGTGAATTCCATAGGAGCAAAAGGCATTGAACCGCATCATGCATGAAGCTCAAGCACCTAATCCAAAATCTCATCGAAGCTAACCAAATCACTTTTGAGACTGAATCACAAGTTCAACACACGAACAAAGATCTCGATATGTACAAGGAACCATTCCCTCATCATGGTCCACCTGTAGCACATTTCACAGTTCAGGATGTTGTCTTTTCATTGATGTCAAAATATCAGGATATCAGGATGTTGCATTTCACAGTTTTCACAAGATGCAGTTGACAGGTTATGCAATCAGTGTTGTGAAGTTGCAATCAGTGTTGTGAAGGATTTTTCATAAGGTTGGCTTTATGAATGGTCTTCATCAGTGACATGGTCTTCATTAATGGCAATGGTTTTCAGTTCAGTGATATGGTCTGCATTAGTGACAATGGTTGTTAGATCTCTCAGTTTTGATCTGATGAAGCATGGTGTTTCATTTCAATGTTTTAGTATTTGGAGTATGTGATTTTTGACAAGGTATATAGTATTTGATATGGTAAGTGTGGTTGTCTCAACATTGACTAAGTCTTATACATTGTCTATACATTGTTTAACCTTTGCCCGTCAACACACTATGCACTTTATGTTTTAATTTCATAGTGACCGGTCGAGGAAGTCATTGTCACTTAAGTGACAATGTAAAGGGTATCAGGTCGTGAGTTTACCAGCCCCATTGGTTAGGATGCCCGGTTGCTGGTTAGGTCTGCATTGTGCTCCGCGGGAAAAAGCCGATCAACAGCTAAAGTTTGAATAACAGATGGCGGGCCGCGCAAATCGGAGGGTCAGTTTTTAAATGGAAAGTTTTGTCAAACAGTCAGTCTGTGCTGTTAAACTTGACATCCTCCTTGTTCTAAAAGGCAATAAAGCTTCTATTTCTATCTTCTCTCACCGAAGTTCAAGAGATTTTTGAATATAGAAATTTATGTAAAGGAGAGAGTGAGTTGTAGAAGGTTACTAAATATGAAGAATATGAAAAGGCAGTGTTGTTCGAAGAGAATTCATTTTTGTTTGTTTTGTTGTTTGATTTTCTAAGGGAATGTGATAAGGTTGAGATGAAATAATGTTGAAGCTGAACCGGTTATGGGAAGATGAATGTTAATGATTTTTTGGAGTGTGCAGATATGTTTTCAAGGAGGATATATAAGATCAAATGGAAGTGTGAAAAAGTTTTTTGTGCAGAGAAGAAGAATGGTATTTTTTGTAGCAAGATAATCCTTTTGCAGAGAATTTTTTTTTGACATGAAGAGACATTTTGATAGTGAAATTTGCTCAGTTTTGGAGATGTGTTGGTGAAATCAAGGATGGAGATTTTTGATCAGAATTGAACAATATTTTCCCAGAGAAGAATAAAGCTTTGAAAAATGATTTTGGAAAAGGTTAAAAGTTTTTCAATATTGCAGTGAAAGAATCTATGAATTTGCAGAGTATGAATTGATTTGTTTTTAGATTGATTTGCAGAGACAGAGGTATGAAATATCTTAAAGATCAAATTTGATTGATTGTTGTAAAGATGATATGATAACAGTTGAAGGTTGATTACAGAAAATATACATTTGATTGTTTTTGAAAAGGAGAAATAAGGTATTGATTTTATTGAAACAGGAAAACCCCTGTGATGTACTGGTCATTGAATTTTAGATGTTGTAATGTCAGTGAGACATGCAAAGAGATACAATATGCCAGTGAGGCAAAATTGTAATGTCAGTGAGACAATTGTAATCAGAAATTTTGAGTTAAGCCAGTGAGGTAGTTGAGTGGTTTTTATACCCCAGGAGGGTTTTCCACTCGGGAAATTTCTTGTGTCAAGTTTTTGTTTTTGATACTCTGCATATGTTTCCTTGTTCTATCTGAAGAATTCTACATTTGTGAATTTAAATTAAGAAAAGGAGTAAAAAGTGTTAAAATTGTTAACAACACTGATTCACCCCCCCCTCTCAGTGTTGATTGTATTCCTACACCACCTCCTCCTCAGGATAGAGGTAAAGGTATCAATCATGCTTCCACTTCCTTTGATTCCATTGTAGGTCATTTTGAAGAGATTCGAGTGTCTACCCTCACAATCAAAGGTAAATCTACGGATTGCGCTATTACAACTCACCGTGGTCGTGTCACCATTCGTGGCCCTACACCCAGTCTTCTGACTCAATCTAATTATAATCTTGTCGAATATTTAGGGAAAATGCTAGTGCAGATCTCTATTTTGGACCTTCTACGATCCTCACCTGCACATAGAGTAGTGCTAGAAAAAGCCCTCCAAGAGTCTTCGGTTCCCAACAACATAGCAGCCATGGATTTCCAAGCTATAGTAGGTAACGTTGCTTCACCCTACAATGTGGTCTTCTCAGAGAAAGATCTCCCATCCCATGATCCTTGTCACAATGATGCCCTTCATATTGAAGTGCTCATCCATAAGTACAAAATCAAACGTATACTCATAGATGGTGGTGCTGGTCTCAACATCTATTCTTTAAAGTTACTTAAGCAATTGGGATACTCTGAGGATCATGTCAACAATGATCAAAGTATTACAATCAAGGGATATGATGATGCAGAACTCTGTTTAGAAGGTGTTATCCACTTGCCTATACAACTAGGCCCTGTCATGCTTGAAACCAGGTGTCAAGTCCTTGATATTGAACTACCTTACAACATTATCCTAGGCCGCCCATGGATCCATGCAATGAAAGTTGTTCCCTCCACATATCATCAATCTCTAAAGTTCCCACACAATGGTATGGAGATCACTATCCCAGGAGACCCCAATCCTTTTGAATTCTATCGTGTCTTGCAAGGCAGTTATAAGAATTGCAACCAGGTGCCTAACAATGAAAAAGCCCTTGAATCCCCACTATATGTTGATGCTAAAACTCTGATGCCAGTTTCTACAAGTAACTCTAATCCTCTGCCTGTAATCACAGCTCACATCTGGGATATAGGCTTTGGCACTTATGATATCTCAAAATCTTTTTGTGTAGGGTGGATGCCTTTATCTCCAAAATCTTATGGCAAACCACCCATTTCCAAAGTAACCAAAAAGCAGCTATTCCTCCCCCAAGATTCCTAACCCAATTCCAACAGGGATGGTTATTGGAAGAGGAAACTATTGAGGATATTTCTTCTTGGCTCTAGAAGGAGAAAGAACCAGTCCCAATACCAGTCAAGCAATATGGCAATGGCTTAAGAATAGTAAAAAACATGGGCTATAAAAGCAAGGGTGGCCTTGGGAAACAGAATCAAGGAACTATGGAACCCATTGTTGTGACAAAGAAACTAAACAAGAAGGGATTAGGATTTGGTAAGAAGGTACCACATGCCTTGGACATCAAGTATATCCTCAACGAGTAGCTGACACTTTTCCTACCGATTCAACATCTACAGAGGATATCATCGATGACTCTTCCCTCCACATGACCAACCTATTTCGCAGAATCCTCCATTTTTATGTTATCCTTCGTATCCTTAACCTCCACCACCAGCACCCAGAACATAACACTTGTCTACCCTGAACTTATCGATTGGGACCAACAAGGGTCCCCTGTTATAGATGTATTTTAGAATGACGAAGCCTTACCTGATTTCATGGGACTTCGGGAAGGTATCCCCCTTGGCAATCACAAAGTAGGTTTTGTAATGGAATTAGAGCCAATGGCTTATTTTGGTGAGAATGCCAAATCTTCCAATCACAAAAGTAAAAATAAAGAACGATCTCTAGGTGAAAACCACACTGTGGCACCTCTTAATCACAAAATAGTAAAAACAAAGGACATATCCAAAGGTGAAAACCCAACTGTGGCACCTGAGGATGGAGGATTTGACCTTCCCCTACCATCTAAGTATCAAGAGAAGTCATCTCTCCTAGTAGAAGATTCTACACAGATAAACCTTGGCACAGAACAAAATCCAAAGACCACATTTCTAGCAGCATCATTATCAGAAACAGAGCACAGGAATCTTAACACATTCTTCTTACAGAGAACCATCAACTTTGCATGGACCTATGCTGATATGCTAGGGTTAGACCCTAAGCTAGTTGTTCACTATCTCACAGTTGATCCAAAGGTTAAACCAGTCAAGCAAAAGTTGAGGAAGATGCACCCACAAATAGCTCTCTTAGTAAAAGTGGAAATACAGAAGCTGTTAGATGCAAAGTTCATATGACCTATTGACTATTCAGATTGGGTCTCCAACATTGTACCTGTATCTAAACCCAATGGGCGCATTCACATGTGTAATGATTTCAGAGACCTTAATAAGGCATGTCCCAAAGATGACTTCCCACTACTGAACATTGACATTATAGTAGACTTGACAATAGGTCACGAGATGCTTTCTCTCATGGATGAATTCTCTGGCTACAATCAGATAAGGATAGCAGAGGAAGATCAACATAAAACAACCTTTACTTATCCGTGGGGTAAATATTGTTGGTGTGTCATGCCATTTGGTCTAAAGAACATAGGAGCAACCTATCAGAGAGCAATGACAGTGATATTCCATGACCTCTTTCATCACATCATGGAGGACTATGTGGATGACATACTAGCTAAATCTTCTAGGGCAGACCACATATAGGTTCTAGGACAGATCTTTGACAGGCTCGAGAAATATCAAGTAAGACTCAATCCAAAGAAGTGTGTCCTCAGTGTAACATCAGGGAAGCTATTGGGATACATTGTATCTCGTCAAGGTATCGAAGTAGATCCCACAAAAGTAAAGGCTATAGTAGAGATGCCTCCACCAAATAACCTTAAAGCATTAAGGAGCCTTCAAGGAAGGTTGCAATCCATCAGGCATTTTATCTCACAGTTAGCAGATAAATGTCAACCATTTCAACACTTGCTCCGAAAGGATGTCTCATTTCAATGGAATTATAAGTGTCAAGTAGCATTTGATCAGCTCAAAGACTGTCTAGCTACACCTCCTGTATTGGTTCCACTAGTTGCTGACAAACCTTTGATATTATCTATCTCCACTACAAATTCGGCCCTGGGGGCCCTGCTAGCACATAATGATGAATCAGGAAAGGAGCATGCAATTTATTATATCAGTAGAACCTTGGTGGGATATGATCTCAATTATTCACCAATGGAAAGGGCTTGTTTAGCAGTAGTGTTTGCTTCTCAAAAGTTACGGCATTACATGCTGAACCAACACACAAATCTAATAGCCAAGATTGATCCCTTGAAGTATCTACTAGCAAAAGTAGCTCTTACAGGCAGACTAGCTAAATGGGTCATGATCCTTAGTGAGTTCGACATTGAATATGTGGATTGTAAAGCAATCAAAGGACAAGCTCTAGCAGATCAACTAGAAGAAGCACCCATGCAAGATACACACCCGATGGTAGCAGACTTTTCGGATGAAAATCTCTTCACTCTTTCCAACTCAATAATGTGGAAGTTGTACTTTGATGGTTCCTACACATAGCATGGATCAAGGGTCAGCATCTTGTTCATCATACCTCAAAATGACTACATTCCAAAGTCATATCATCTTGCATTCCCTTGCACCAACAACATAGCCGAGTATGAAGCACTCCTCATAGTTAGTAATTCGCAAGTCACAAATGAGTACCAAACAAAAGATGAAAAGTTGGTCCCCTACAAGCAACTAGTGGATACCTACAAACCACATTTTTCTAGCATCACATTTGAGCAAATTCCAAGAGAGCATAACAAAGCTGCGGATTCTATGGCTTCTATAGGGTCACTGATTGACATCCCTGCAAATACATAGAAGTGTGAATTCTTGATCGAGCAATTATTGATACCAGCCGTCGATGTTCCTATTACTGAAATCATCTGCAAACTTGTTGGTCCCAATTCCCCATGGTACGAAGATATCTATGAATACCTCAATAACAAAACCTTTCCCCCTGACCTATCATCCACCCAATGCAAAACCTTTATCCGTCGATCCTCCTGTTACATCATTCTGGGTGATACACTATATCGTCGGAGTCTCGATGGTATCCTCTCACGATGTCTTAATGCGGAAGAAGCTGAAGCTACCTTACAAGACATACACGAAGGTGTCTGTGGTGTACATTCTACTAGTCCTAATCTTGCTAAGAAGATACTAAGAATAGGTTATTACTGGCCTACAATAGAGCAAGATGCTGTACAGTTTGCTAAGAAGTGTCTACAATGTCAGCAGCATGGAGATTTGATTCACGCACCAGCTCATGAATTACAACCTGTGACAACTCCTTGGCCTTTTTCTCAATGGGGTCTCGACATCGTAGGACAAATCCACCCTTCCTCCTCCAGTGGCCACAAGTTTATCATTACCACCACTGAGTATTTCATGAAGTGGGTGGAAGCCATTCCTATGACCTATATCACTGGTAAGTAAATAGCCAAGTTTATTCTAAAGTACCTCATATGCCGGTATGGTATTCCCCAAGCCATTATCACTGATAATGGGAGACCATTCAAGAACCAAGATGTCCGTGCCTTATGCATACAATACAATATCCAACATCGCTTTTCAACTCCCTACTATCCACAGAGTAACGGCCAAGCTGAGGCTTCCAATAAAAATATGCTCAAAATCCTCAAGAAAAATGTCAATGAAGCTGGTCGTGATTGGCATTTACAACTCAATCCCGCCCTGTGGGCCTACCACACTAGCATCAGAACACATTCTACTATAGTAGAGATGACTCCACCAAATAACCTTAAAGCATTAAGGAGCCTTCAAGGAAGGTTGCAATCCATCAGGCATTTTATCTCACAGTTAGCAGATAAATGTCATCCATTTCAACACTTGCTCCAAAAGGATGTCTCATTTCAATGGAATTCTAAGTATCAAGTAGCATTTGATCAGCTCAAATACTATCTAGCTACACTTCCTATATTGGTTCCACCAGTTGCTGACAAACCTTTGATATTATATATCTCCACTACAAATTCGGCCCTGGGGGCCCTGCTAGCACAAAATGATGAATCAGGAAAGGAGCATGCAATTTATTATATCAGTAGAACCCTGGTGGGATATGAGCTCAATTATTCACTAATGGAAAGGGCTTGTTTAGCAGTAGTGTTTGCTTCTCAAAAGTTGCGGTATTACATGCTGAACCAACACACAAATCTGATAGCCAAGATTGATCCCTTGAAGTATCTACTAGCAAAAGCAGCTCTTACAGGCAGACTAGCTAAATGGGTCATGATCCTTAGTGAGTTTGACATTGAATATGTGGATCATAAAGCAATCAAAGGACAAGCTCTAGTAGATCAACTAGCAGAAGCACCCATGCAAGATACACACCCGATGGTAGCAGACTTTCTGGATGAAAATCTCTTCACTCTTTCCAACTCAATAGTGTGGAAGTTGTACTTTGATGGTTCCTACACATGGCATGGATCAGGGGCTGACATCTTGTTCATCACACCTCAAAATGACTACATTCCAAAGTCATATCGGCTTGCATTCCCTTGCACCAACAACATAGCTGAGTATGAAACACTCCTCATAGGTCTCAATACAGCAGTTCAATGGGACATCATAGAATTACAAGTATATGGAGACTCACAGTTAGTCATTCGCTAAGTCACAAATGAGTACCAAACAAAAGATGAAAAGTTGGTCCCCTACAAGCAACTAGTGGATGCCTACAAACCAACTTGTGCCACACCCTATGCCTTGGTCTATGGCTCTAAAGCCATCCTACCTATAGAGGTCGCGATCCCATCCCTCAGAGTATCCATGGAGGACCTGATCGGCGGAGACAAGTATCGCACTTCCAGATTAGCTGAGCTTGAACTACTAGATGAGAGGTGCCTTGATGCACTTAATCATCTCTATGTCTATCAAAACCGCCTTCGGCGTAATTACAACAAAAACATCAAAGAAAGACGGTTTCAAGTTGGTGATCTTGTATTTAAAGAGAATCAGAGAAATCAAGTAGATCGAGAAAAGAAGGACAAGTTTGAGCCTAACTGGTTAGGCCCCTTTATTGTGACAGTAGCATATGGATCAGGAGCTTATACTTTAGCTACACCTGATGGCATTCCTCTAGATGAGCCACTTAACAGTGTCCATCTCAAGAAGTTCTATGCTTGATCCTCAGAGTATTCCAAATAAAACAAAAAAAAAAACAAAAAAATCCAAAAAAATCTGTCCTCTGGTGAAAACCTGGCAAACAGGCACCTTGGATAAGTACCATAGTGAAAACCTAGAAAATAGGCACTATATGTAGAGTCAGCATCCATCGTCTATCAAGTCCTGTCCACTCCATGTCCAGTGCACAAAGCATGCCTTTCCATCCATCCATAATAAAACCATTGACCTTGTTTGCATTTCCATCTCCCTATCTAGTATAGCTTGGAAATTTGTCAATGTCCCTCGTCGTCATCCCACATCTTGATCTGTGTCTATAGTTAACACTGTCTTGTCCTAGGTCAAAGCTTTCGGTGTCTTCTTTGGTAGTCACCCATACAGTTTCCTCTACCAGAATGGGGGCAACTCTTTCCTTAACTTAGGTCTAGGATTGGTTCCTTGTTCGTGGTTCGCAACACATACTTCAATCTCTTTGTCATTGTTCACAGGTAGCACCCTTTAACAGACACATCACTCCTACGATAAGGCTGTTATCTTCTCAACACTTTTTCTACATCATCACACCAACCAGAACTACATATCATCTCATCTCAATCTTAAGGTACCTTGATCCCATGGATATGGGTATGTAGATAGTCTGGAATATGAAGGAATTTTCTAGTTCTCAGGTACATAAGATCCCCTCCTTTCACCTTGACCCATTCATCAGTCTATCTAGAACTACATATTTATCATTTTTCATCTTTCATCATTGTGTGCCTTGATCCCGTGGATATAGGGTATGTAGGCATTCTAGAATACGAAGGATGTATCCAATACTCAGGCACACACGGTCCATCATTCTCCACCCATCTCAACCCATTAGCATTGTCACCTTTCTAGTCTTCCATTCATCAAAAACCATTCGCCTCGACTTGACTAACTCAAGCAGCAAGCTAGTGCATCCTTTCAAAGTAAAAGTCCTTAACAAACCTGAAGCAAAGAGGCCTACTTCCAAAGTCATCTACTGTCCTGTTTCGATTACCAACATTAGCTAGTTCCTGCTTAACCAAAGCCCTAGATCAACAGGCTTGTCTTCTGCGAAGTGTTCCATTGTCGAGACCAACACACACGTCTCCTGTGACATGTGGCATTTCTTGCAGTAAGACATTGTCTTTTTAGGTAGATGGCCCCCTTTAATGGACATAGCGTTCCTACGATAAGGCTGTTATCTTTCCTATCCAATCTATCCTGAGCAACCTCTTTGGCAAGAGAATATGTTGGTTGTATGTTTTCTTTGTAAGTCAGTCAATTTACTTTTTGGTTTATCTTTTTGTTCCTTTTTCCATTACCTATTCAAAGCTACCTTGATTTATCTATAATCTTGGTATGTTGCAATACAGTACAGATTGGGGGCATAGTCATTGCTTTTTGTGTGCCGTGTTTGAGGAATGATCTTTAGTATCTTTCTTAACATCATATTTATCTTGTGTGTGTTACGACCTAGCATCTTACATATTAATATTCTTCTTCCATTTACATGTATTGAAGTTTATTCTATGTTCAAGACTAGGGCTCATTCACATATTCCAACAAGGTCATATTATGTCTAAAGGATCTAATTTCAAACCACTTGCTTGCAGAGTCAATGTCCACGCACTCAGATATTACTGCACCTTGGTCTTTTATACCTTGGTGGCAAACTATGCACGTGCTATATCAAAAATAAGGATTGCTCTTTATAAACAAATGTGAAACCATTGCAACAAGCTCATCCATTTACACCATCCATTTTTCCATGGCCTTATATAGTTTTCCAGCAAAGATCAATCAACAGTCTTTCTCTTATGTTCTTTTCTATCTCCACTTTCTTCTTTTCAACCTCGCCTATCTCTAACAAATCTTCTAATCGAGCGTCAACACAGTTCTTATGTCGCTTCCCTATCTTTCCTCTCGAGGGGGCACCCTACGCCAGCTATGCTGGGGCAACTAGCTACACTGGAGCATTAAAAATTTTATCATGTCTTCAACTATCAATTTCTTTGAAGCAACACTGTAAACTGCATTGCATCAAAGAGGGGCAAAATGTAGACACCCTAAAATGACCATGTCTTTGAATCACTTGCATTTTGTCTAATCTATAGCATCACCTGCATTTCAACATTAATTAAATAAATCCCCTTTATTTAATTAATTTCAGCAAAATCAACCTTATTCTTCCATTAATTAAATAATTTATATTATTTAATTAAATCATTATCCTCTTTCAAATTTCAAGTCTCTATTAAATAATTTATATTATTTAATTAAATCATTATCCTCTTTCAAATTTCCAGTCTCCATTAAATAATTTATATTATTTAATTAAATCATTATCCTCTTTCAAATCTCAAGTCTCCATTAATTAAATAAATCTCATTATTTAATTAATTCATCACAAATTCCCTCTTATCCAAACAATTAAATAATTCCCAATTATTTAATTAAATCAAATTCATTCTTCCAAATTTGAATAAATCAAATCAAATTTATTTAAATCCTCTCAATCTCCAAAAATAAAATAAATCAAATATTTTATTTATTCTTCCAAATCATGCACAACAATTAAATAAATCTATTTATTTAATTTGCTTTCTTATCTACAAATATCTTTCAAATCTTCTAAAAATAAGTCTTCTTCTCCATGCACACAAAATTAAATAATTTATTATTTAATTTCTCTCAAATCATGCAAAAGCAAATCTAAAGTTGAGTTATCTATTCACTCAACCTTGTTTTTATCATTTTTTCTTAAATTAGAAAAAAAGCTTTCTAATTTATGAAAAGCATGTCTTATCTTTAGAAAAGAAAGTGATTAACTCAAATAAAACAGCTTTTGTGTGACACTTGTCTTCTTCTTATTCGTTGCATGTTCCTCAACTGTTCTCCTCTGTTGATTCTTCTAATTTATCTGGACCGTTGATCGATCTTCATTGAAACCTATATAAACCCCCTCATCTCCTTCATTATCTCTCTTCGATCTTATTCTCAGGCATACTTAACAGCGCTTTGAGCATTTATTGCATCAATTGAGCAACTTCATGATCTTTTGAGCACTACACTTGCTTGTTGCAACTATGGTTTTGCAACAATATTAAGCAATCCACATTCAATCCAAAGGGAACAATAAAAATCTTGGTAAAAGCTTTCATGTTTCTTTGATTATTATTAATAGCTTTTATTTAGATCAGTTCTCTTTATGTTATTGGGTTTTTGATTGGTTTAGTTTAATCAATTTTTCCTCATACACATAGTGCTGCCAACTCGTAGAAGCCAACGCATTTGGGATTCAAGTACAAATGCATTTGGTGAAAAGAATAGTTGTATTGATGTGCAACCTGATATAACACATAGTGATGTGCAGCCTGATATAGCACATGGTGATGTGCAACCTGATATAGCACTTGGTGATGTGCAATGTCATCATGATCTCTTAGCATAGAGTCTAAGAGAGATTATTGAAAACAATGAGAGGAAATGAACAATAAGTGATCTGCAGATGATTTGTTCAAGATCAAATGATGTGTTTGAAGTGAAATCTACAAAGACCGGTACTGATCTACCTACTCATGACACACCTGATGTGGCCAAGGACAATGAAGTTCCAGTTAATGAAAGTCATGAAGAGAGACCACTTGCATTTGATGTGCCTGCTACAACGTTTGATGGAACTAGTGGATCAACCAAAAATATTGCTAGTGATTTAATAGAAGATGTGCCTACTACAACTTTTGATGGAACTAGTAGATCAGCCAAAAATATTTCTACTAGTTTAATAGAAGTGCCTACTTTTTGAAAAGAAAAAGATTGAGTCAAGATTTATACAGATCTATAGAGAGGAATGCAAAACAAAGAAGATTAGAAGGCAAGAAGCCATTCTTGGTTGAGGTATCAAGAGATGGTGAGCCCATTGGGAAAAATGCTGCAAGGTGGGCCTCTAAGTTGGGTGTGAGATGTAGGGCCCATTTGGATATTTGCAAATCAAATTTTGTAGAGAAAGATCCATGAAGTGTGGAAAATGTTATACAAAAAATAGAAAATGCTTTTGAGACTACTAGTGGACAAATCTCTGGAAGATATTACAAGCAAAAGATGAGATTTTTGATGAACAATTTTAGATACAATTGTAGAAAAACAATCTTGGAGGGAAAAGAGAGGTTAGAATCCCCTCTATCTCCCAAACAGTGGGAGGCATTGAAAGAAAATATGTGTTCTGAAGAATATTTGACAAAGAGTTATAAAGGAAAGAGGGCAAGAGATAATGTGGTAGCTAGATATACATTGGGCCGAGGTGGGTTGCAGGCCAAAATGGACAAACTTGGAGTAAGGGTATGGCTTTTTGGTTCAATTTACATTGGTTATTTATTTTGATTTTTTATTGAACTGACTATATGTTCATATTGACATTGTATTTTAGGTAGAAAATAGTAATAGAGAAGCAGGTGTGGAAGATATACTTGATTATATGGCAGCACTAGATCCTAGTAAATCTAACAGTAGTATGAAGTGGAAATCTAGTTCGTTAACAGAGATTTTAGAGCCATCTATTAGACGTCCGATAAGAGCCTCTGCAAATCATGTCAACTCAAATGAAGGGTACCAACATATAATGAGTTGCTTACACCGTCTCACTAAGAAATTGTCGCAATTGGCTTCCTCCATTAAGCCTATAGTTTCTACATGGAATGAACATAATATTATGGATGCAGATGAGGTAAGAGGCTCTGTTACACTATCCTTTCATTTTGTGTGCTTGTTATTAGGTAAACTTGTACCATGTTTTTGTTATACTTCCTTGTGATTGCATTTTTTGTATACTTCAATAGTTATCATAGCTCTTGGATACTGTAAACAAAGAATGAACCTACCCTCAATGTGCAATATTGCAATTCTAGCCATTATAACCTTAGCATTGATGCTTTACATAAATGCATTATCATGAATTGTCTCACTATTCTACTTACAAAATCAAAAGAAACATGCAATACTGCAATCTACCATGTTCTACTTGAAACCATTTTGCTTGAGTATTGACTTCATTATTGTTGTCCTTGTCATGTTTATGACATGTTCCTATGTTGCATTATGACATTTAACTCTATCATTCTAGACATTCACTTAGAGTATCTCTTAGTAATTCTCTTAATCGTTGATCCTAAAGTCAAGGCTATCATATATACTTTGTTGCTATCATTCCAAGGGTTCTTGGTGACTGTCTAATGGTTTTGATAGTGCCGTTATCTCTTCTCTTTATTTGGTGAAACCCTACTAGCTGTTGCATCTCTTTATCTTCTCCTATAACTTCCATGCTATGGACTATCCTAAGATATAGATATGGACTGCCATCTTACAACTTTTACTATCTTCCTTATCACATGAAGGACTGGGACCGTCCCTTCTTGTTGAAAATCTTATGCTCATGACTATAAGAATTCTCCTATAAACTAGAATCTATTGCTTACAATAAAGAAAGAATCTCACAACATACCTTGACTTAGTCATTTAAGAGTGGAAGAAAAATGTTATTTTGAACAAAAAATTATAGTTTTTGCATTCTTTACTTGACTTATATTAATTTTTGCATGATGATTAAACCGCATGTAGAGAAATTATATGAAAGTAGAATGAAAAGAAAAGGCCCTATCAATATAGCTCTCTTCAAAGCTGTACAACTTGAGCATAATGATGATAGTGATTATGTTGAACGTCTTGACGAGAATCTGCATGATATTCAGAGTAGTAGTAGTGGTGTTGGAATTGATGTGAGTGCTATTTATTATTTTTATGTCTTTCATGGTAGTCATTGTTGTTTTAACACACACATGCAAGTAAGTACTATTCAAGTAAGTTGTTTTAATTCCATTTGAAGGAAAACCCACCAATATGATTTACTTTAAAGGATTTAAGTCTAGAGAGAGACCAATAAATGTAAGTCACTTAAAGGGAATTACATCAACTTCTAATAGAAACCAATTAAAAGCATCCACACAATGTTAGCAAATGTGCCTTGATAAATCTATTAATTTGAATAACTAGAAATAGCCAATATGGAGACAATCAAACAACTTATGAACTTGAATATTAATAGAAAATTAGAACACCATACATATCCACAAATTTAACCATCCTTGCCCATTATAATATTAAATTATCATAGAAGTGTAATGTCTTGAATCTATAATATGATTGGATAGATAATATTGGAATATATAAATTGTTTTGCTGAAAGATGATGATTGTTTAGGCCTTGGTTTCCCTTATAAATATGGGAAGCAACAAGATTTAGGCCTAATCCATCACATCCTCTTGTAACTAAACATGTTTAATAAAAAGAAATTAAAGGCATAAGCAAGTTAACCAAGATCTAAATCTATTAGTCATCATAGAGCACCCATGACCTCAAGCCTGGCAAGGTACTCATCTCTATGTTGCAGTATCTGTTAAGTGTGATGTGCCCCTGTCTATTATCACAAAAAAAGTGTCAAAATTTTGTCCTTGTTCTCCATGTTGATGCCAGCAAAACTACTTGTTGCTCCTTCTACACCTAAACTTGTAGCTACACATCAATCTTTCAAGTATGTATGCTCCCACTTATCGATTGTAAGGTCAATATGCCATTTGAATTCCTAAATTTGGAGCAGATTGTCCTGATGGTCCTTCCATCTTTTATCCAACATAGATTTAACATCAATTACAAATTTTCCATATCCTACATCTAGGGCTATGACCCTATCCAAAATCACATTAAAGATCAAAGTATCTATATCCTGGTCCTTTTTCAAGAATTCCATAACCACAAACATTGTTGTTTTGAATTCTACCTTCCAAGTATCAAGGCCTTTAACTAGTTTGTTTTCCTCTGTCAGAATAGAGGGGATAAATTGATGCTTGAAAGTAGAAAAAGATTCAAGTTTGGCCTGCATCCTTTTGTCTTCACTGCTGGCATATTGATGCTCTTAAATGATCATAGTCACCGTTTGCTCTATGGGCTTCAATTTAGTAGGAGCATCAAGATTTCTTTGAAGTATTCTACAAAGCATGCTTAAATTGTGCAAGGAAGGCTGCCATTTCTTGTACATTGGCTCCAAAATAGAAAAGTTTGCTTGCAATTGTTTAATGGCCTGAGATAACATGGAGTATCCACAACCAACTTTATCCTGTATTCTAGAATTTTCTTAAAGAATTCAAGGACCTTAATCCTTGTCTCATTTTTTGTTTCCTCATTTTGCTTCTTGAGGTCCTCAACTTCTTTTTCAAATTTTGTTCTCAAAGCATTAAACTCTTGCATTGTCACTATGACATCACCAGTTGTTGGTGGCACAAAAGATTGATATGGAACTATTGACAGATTCTAGGAAGAACCCACATCTTGCAGTTGCTTTTTCAATTGCCTATTTTCAATGAACATCCTATTCACTTCATAATTCATGTCTTGTTGTGTTTTCTCATAATCCTGCAATTTTTTTTCCAACTTTTTTACAACTACATGGGTGAACATGGCATAATGGATTGTAAGAGCAGAGGCCTTAGTTCCTGAAGTATCTCGTAAGGTTTTCACCACATCAGGTCCCCTCATTTCCTGAACATCTAGCAACCTTGGTTTACTAGTGTTCTTCTGTTTTGTCCATATGGCAAGAGTCTCTATCTTTGGGTTGAAACCACATCCACTCATTCCATCCTCATAATCAAATTCAGACACAAGATTAGAGTCATCTTGACTCCTAACTTGGTCAAGCAAGAATATCTTTTTCAATTCAAGACCTGGGATGATTAGCATTCTACTCTTCAAGACCATTTGTCTTGCTTCCTCAGGAGTCACATTGATTTCATCAACTTTTAGTTCTTGGATTGTTCAGGTGGTTATTTGATCATATTGAGACTCATCAGCACCCATCTTATTGATTTCCACCTTTTCATCAAATTCCTTCATCTTCACTTTTAACTAGAAATCGTGAAACTCTGGAGTCTTGATGAAATCATCATCTTGAATAAACCTCAATGATGCCACCACCCTTTCATCTTCCTATAGCTCTGGATTAATTTGGGCTTGTTCTTCCATCCTAGCCTCAAGCTTGTGTGTATCAGTATCTTGACCAACCAATGGTTGATCAACTTCCTCTCCATCATGCAATTGTGTCAAAATATTTGTAAATTCATCAGTATCCCCCACACCTTCAGACATCTCATATGGGACTAGAGGAGACATGCCTTTAGTTCTCTACCTTTTGTGTGGTGGTGATTCAAGGATCTATAGATCTTGAACTAATATGACATCAGGGGCAGGCTCATGAATCTCAATTCCTATAGATTTCTTCACTTGAAGTATGGTAGCCTTGGTAGGTTGTACTTTAGATTTAACATAAATACTTTCAAAATTATCAATCATAGTATTAATCCTCTTTATAGGATCTTTCTCTTTAGCAAAAAATCCTTCAAAAATTGGATTCTTTTCCTTTTTGTCATCTTTCATTTTCTTGAGGATCCCCCATTTCCTCTTCCTGTCATACACTTCATTAAAAGTAACCAAGTTCCTTATCACATCCTCATCATAAAAAAATTTATGGGAGATGCCCATCTTAGTCAAGATCACTTCTCTCACAAAGTTCATGTGACCTTCAGGGTCACAAACTCTTTCAACACCAGATTCCAAAGAGTACTTGGCCTTCAAATAGGCCTACAGCTCCTCAAGACTGTCCGAACCAATTGACCAATCTACAAAGACAGTGGTATCAGGCAAAAAGGTGCCTTTCTTCTACTTTTTCATCACTTCCTTTTCCCTCCACATCGTTTGCCACATGAATTCCAAGAATGCAATTCTGTCAGAAACAAACTTTGGCAATTTGTGAGGTGGTTGGGGGAAATCATATACCCTAATTATTGTATGCTCTAGTAGGAAGAACCAATCAACATATTTAAAAGTATGACCTTGCTTTGGTTTATGTGCAAGAGGTCTTAGAATTACCCTAATTTCTGGTGACAATCTGGGGACCCAATTACCAAAAGAATTTATTATTTTCATAGAAAATTCATTATGAAATACATTATAGTTACCAATCTGGCAATGAGAATACGACATGTAACACCAACATTGAGTAGGCATTGCTTGCCTTGTCCTATCAATCATGCTGATGTGCATTTTACTTGACCATTTGCTCCTATTTTGATATAGGATCAGGTGGCAAACCAAAGAATAAAACATGAAGTTCATGGGTTTCTTATCTTCATTCAGACTAATTGTAGACGCCCTAAAATGACCAAGTCATTGCACTACTTGTATTTCATCAAATCTGTCTAATCACTTGCATTTCAAATGTTAATTAAATAATCTAATTATTTAATTAATTTCACCAAAATCACCAAATTCTTCTAAATCACATAATTGCAATATTAATTAAATAAATCCTCTTTATTTACTTAATTAAATTAAATTCCTCTATTATTCTTCCACAATTAAATAATTTCAATTATTTAATCAAATCATTATCCTCTTTCCCAAATTCAAGTCCACATTAATTAAATTAATTATTTAATTAATTCATCACAAATCCTCTTATCTACAATTAAATAATTTTACATTATTTAATTAAATCAATTATTCTTCTAAATTTAAATAAATCATACAAATTTATTTAAATTATCTCAATCCTCTAAAAATAAATAAAATTAAGTATTTTATTTATAATCTTCATATTCCTCTAATCTTGCACAAACAATTAAATAAATTTATTTATTTAATTTACCTTTTCCCCTAAAAATAAATAAAATCAAATATTTTATTTATAATCTTATCTATTCCTCAATCATGCACAATTAAATAAATAAATTTATTTATTTAATTTTAGTTATCTTTCAATTCCTCTAAAAATATCTTGTTAACTCATGTGCACAATCAGTCTTATTTTTAGAACTCTAAAAAAGACAAAATTACAAGTTGAGTTATCTATTCAATCAATCTTGTTTTCATCATATCTTAATAAAAATATCCTTATGGATTGACACATGTTGTGTGTACATTCATCATGGTTATTTGTTTTATCTCCTCCATTGATTCTTTTGAATTATCTGGACTGTTGATTGATCTATGTTGAAGCCTATATAAACCCCCCTCATCTCCTTCACAAGCTCTCTCTTCAATCACTTATTCTCAGGCTTCCTTTAATAGTGCTTTGAGTATACATCGCATCGATTGAGCAACTTTACGATCTCTTAATATTGATCTTTGGGCACTTTACTTGCTTGTTGCAAACATGGTTTCACAGCACTATTAAGCAATCCACATTCATCCAAAGGGAACAATACAAATCTCGGTAAAAGCTTTCATATTTCATTGATTTATTAGTAATAGTTTTTATTTAGATTAGTTCTCTTTATGTTATGGGCTTTTGATTTAATTTGTTTTGATTTAAGTCAATTTTCCTCATACACATTCTGGCATGCTTGATGGGAAGCACTAATCCCTCTTTTTCTTTGAGAAATTAATTTTTTTTTAAGTACAGTACGGAACAATGCAAACGACATAGAAAAGTGCTATCGGTAGTATCTTGAAGTGCTTTTGGAGGCATAGTATAGTGCCCTCAGGCGATATTGTAGTGCTTCTAGCATCACAGTAACGCTCTTTTGGTGAAACAGTCTAGTGCTATTGATAGTATCGTAGAGTGCGATTGGCAAAATAGATTTTTCTGATCTTGTTTAGTGATTTTACAGGGTTTTACTCACATACCTACCATTGATTTGACTAACAAGCTAGTTATTTGTCTTTCAATTGTTTGTTATACTTCCTAAGCTGATATATTTAGGAGTATCTTTAATATTGGAGTTAACCCATCTATTTGCGACATCCTTTAAGTTTTTTTGATTCTAGGGTACAGATCTATTAGATATTACTTGGCAAAACTTCAAATCAACCATGAAATCATATCTGGACCTAGTTATTTTGATAAAGTATAACTTTTTGTGGATCTGAGACAGTGCAACACTTTTGGGTATATAGTACTGTGCTTTCGGTAGCACAATACATCGTTTCTGGGTCTGTTGCAGTGCTTTTGTTAGCATAGTGAGTCATTTTTGGTCTACATCACCATGCATCTGGAAACATAATGTAGTGCTATTGGTATCACAGTAGCTCACTTTTGGTCAATTGATTTATTTTTGCTAACTGTGGTTTTTTGGTGGAACTAACTGACATGTTGCAGCTTCTTATCACTCACATAGAGAAAATAGGTTTTTATTGTTGCAAGGTGTGACCCTTGGTCTTCTTGTTCAGCACTGCACTATGGTCGTTTGTGACAAGGGCTTAACCACCTCCCGTGCTTGTTAAGTCAAGTGGTTGTATCAGGCATTAAAAGGTCGATCTTTTGGTGCAACGACAACTAATAGTGGTATCAAAGCTAAGGTCACGGGTTTAAACCCCATGCTTGCACTGGGGGGATTGTTGCAAGGTGTGACCCTTGGTCTTCTTGTTCAGCATTGTGCTATGGTGGTTTGTGACAAGGGCTTAACCGCCTCCCATGCTTGTTAAGTCAAGTGGTTGTATCGGGCATTAAAAGGTCAATCTTTTGGTGCAACGACAACTAACATTTATAACGTGTTTATGTAGGATGAGCGTTGAAGAAATCTTGATTTATTGCACTAAGTCTTAGAAACACATTGCCTTCTTAAGGGACAATTGAACAAATCACTTTTGGCAAATCTAAATCTGAGGAACATATTGCTTTGTTTAAGGGACAATGGACATGTATGTGAAAACACTCAATTTTCTAAGGGACAATGGACATGAATGCCAAACACTTCAATTTCATAAGGGACAATTGATAAACTACAATCGCGTGTGTGCCTAATCTAGTTGCACCTTATTTTTCTTATAAATGGGACAATTGAACCTTTGTTTGACATGCTTGCTCTTACATTTCTGTAATTCCTTTAGAAGGGCCTACTTTTGGATTGCACTTCATCCAAAAGGGATAACCCTAAGTGGAGCTTTCCTTTGAACCACTAAGGTGAAAGCCAAGTCCTAACCGACGTCAGCCTTACCTTGTGGTGCCAAATTGAAAAGAGGTGTACTAGCTCTTTGTGGAAACGATTTTTACATCGAGCGAAGTGTTTGATACTCTTAGTAGGATTGGTTAAAGCTTTTAGTAGCTTGTTGCATTGCTCATAAGGCGTTGGTCCCTCAAAGTTACTAAGAACCATTCTAGATAGTGACTACCCAATCTACCTCCGAACATTGCGGTAATCATCAGTGCAAGGTGAATCGATTTAAGCCCTTAAGATACTCACCATTGGCTCCCTTGAGAAGAGATAGTATTCCCTTGGCCATAAAACTCTTGTGACCTACTTGAGCTTTCCAAGGGGAGGGTGAGATATCCCTACCTATCATCTCTCACAAAGATACTAAATGTCTGGCACCTTTATGGAATGACATTTTTATTGATGGAGTATTAAGCTGTAAGCTGATCTACTGCAATGAAACCTTGTCTCTAGGGATAAAAAGTCCTTGATATTTGTTTGTAATTGTCTCATACCTATGGAAACATTAGTCTTTTTTGTGAGCCTTGAACATACACTATCTGTTGTGTCAGTCCTTTTTGCCAACTTTGTTTGTTGCATTTTCTCTTGCCAAAGCAAATCCACTCAGAACTAAAACCAAATCTATCAAAATTTGCCTTTTAAAGCATCAGACACTACTTCAATGCCTCTGGTATTACAGTAGCTCACCCTTGGTGGTACAGTAGCTCACTTTTGGTCACTATATCTCACCTTTGGTATAGTAGTACCTCACCTTTGGTAGCTCAGTCCATCACCTTTGGTATTACAGTAGCACACTTTTGGTGGCATAGTCCTGCACCTATGGTCAAACAGTATAGCACCTTTGGTCTAGTGATTTGTGCATCAAGATTTTGTCTTTTTTACAATGCAAATAGAATCCCAGCATTACTTTGTGTCCTAGTGTATTCCATGGTAACCGCTAGGCTCCAACAAACTATGAAGTCCAAGCAAGTTGTCCCTAGGAAGCGCAAATCACCTCCTCATACACCACAATCAGGCCGTCTCAACATTACTCCCAAGGTTACTCCTAGAACACCCATGGAAAGATCTACCAATTCTCCCAACATGCCACACCTTGATTAACCAAACAATCCGCAAGAGGGTAGAACTCCTTTGGTAAGTACACCTTACTATACCACCGGCTTGCCTCCAGATTTTGTCCCACAAGGTTATACTGCCAATCTAGTCCCATCTCAGGAAGGAAGAATCCCTCTGGTAAGTACACCTTACTACACCATCGGCATGCCTCCAGATTTCATTCCACAAGGTTATATTGTAGATCAAGCCCCATCTCAAGAAGTGCGACACTTTGAAATAGGTCAATCCTCTCAAGAAGATGGGCAATATCTTGATGAATTCATACAAGATCCTAGAGCTGTAGCCGCCTTTGACAAAATCCTTAGTGAGAACCAAGACCATTTCTTTCGTTTGCTTGTAGAGCAAGGAGCCAAAATACCTCAAGATTTTGATTTATCCAATCTCAAGGAGACAAACAACACCCAAAACACCATACAGGCAGTCCAAACTATGTCAATAGTGACCACGCCCTTACCCAAACAAAGCTCACAAGGGAGAATGATTGCACAATATAAGAATCCCCTTTATCAAAACCCAACAGGAAAGAGGGCCATATCACTGCTTCTAACTCCTATGGAAATCTACAAACACCAACATGAGACTCTTCAACATCAAGCAGAGCTAACTAAACAAGCTGCCATAACTCGATCTAATATACAACAAACTCCTAAAGTGTCCACACCAATTGCAAGTGGAATTTTGGTTAACCCATCACGAATAGGTTTCCCACCAAATTACAATCTGGGGAATAGCTATGTAGCCATGCAACAAGGGTCTCAACAAATACCACCTCCCATATCATCAAACCTTCATATCTCTCAACCAACTAGAGTCATGCAATCCCAACCACAACATTCTTCTACACTCAAACTCAATCAACCTCAACCATCACAAAACACATCTACCTATGTCCCTCCTCCACTACGTTCATCAGTGCTAAATTTCTTTCACACATTGTCTAGCCACCCTCAACATTCCCAAAACCTAACTTCCCAAAGCTATGTTCTGTAATCGTAATCTAACCCAATGAACTTTAGCTTTCCTCTACCAAACTCTTTTCTTCAACCATCACAAAGCCAACATTCTTACCTAGTGCCGCCCCCACCTCCTCCAAATCAAATCATCCAATTCCAACCCAATCTCAACCCAACATACAATGCATACGACCCCAACCAATCATATGACCCTTATAATACCAATACCCATGGCTTACACTACAATCTTTTGTATGGGCAACAACAACTACTTCTAGGACAACAAGAGATGTTTCCAATCCCTCCCACAATGATAGAGCTAAAAATTGTGGAAGTTCAACAACAACTATCTAATCTTACGTTTGGCCACACCAAGAAGACCTTCTCTTTAGAGGAAGTGTGTCCTTATCCTTTTGATCGGTCATTACCCATGATCCCTTTTCCTCAAAATTTCACTATTCTCAAGTTTGATAAATACAAAGGAAAAGGTGACCCAAAAGACCATCTTAAGGAATTCTATCTTGCTTGCTTCAAGGTCTCACATAATGACACATATCTTATGTGCCTCTTTCCTCGCAGTCTTGGAGGTCAAGCTATAGAATGGTTCTCACACTTACCCACGAGAATCAAATCTTTTAACGAGCTACCAGAGAAATTTGCCACCCATTTCTCCTACAACGCAGAGCACGAGATCTCCATGACTGATCTATGCAACAATAAACAAAAAAATGGAGAAACTTTCATTTCATTCCTTCAATGATGGAGGCAAATGGATAGCAAATTCCCATTCAAAATACCTGAAAAGTAGCTTGTTAGCATATTTGTGCAGAATCTCAACCAAGAGTTAGGTTTTCATTTGCAAATTCTTAATGCTACAACCTTCGATGAAATCATGTACAAGGGAATCAATATCAAAAAGGCCCACATTGCTAAGGGTGTGGTCAAAATCTTCAAAGAAACTAAATACAATGCTCCTCAACACCAAATGAATGATAAACCCAAATATTGGAACAAAAATAAAAATGTGCTCAATGATGGGGTTGTCGACTCTAAACATGTCCAAACATTGCTTCAGCTTTCCACAGCAAGTCAACCTCAACAACAGCAACAACAGTGGCAACCATATCAAAACTAACAACAATGACAACAAGAGCGGCCTCAACAAGATTACCCTCCACGGCGTCAATTCGCTCCCTTGGGAGAGCCCATAGAATTGGTCCTATAGAAGCTCTTACACAAAGGCCTCGTCACCTTACCCGATGCTCCCCCATATGGTGAACCTGTTTACAAAATTACATGGTACAGAGAAAATAAATACTGTGAATTCCATAGGAGCAAAGGGCACAAAATCACATCATGCATGAAACTCAAGCACCTAATCCAAAATCTCATCGAAGGCAACCAAATCTCTCTTGAAAATGATCCACCAGCTCAACACATGAACAAAGACCTCCACATATACAAGGAACCATTCCCTCACCATGGTCCACCTCCTCCTCAGGATAAAGGTAAAGGTGTCAATCATGCTTCCACTTCCTCTGATTCCATTGTGGGTCATTTTGAAGAGAGTTGAGTATCTACCCTCACAATCAAAGGCAAATCTACGAATTGCACTGTTACAACTCATTGTGGTTGTGTCACCATTCATGGTCCTACACCCAGTCTCCCAGCTCAATCTGATTATAATATGGTCAAACATTTAGGGAAAACGCTAGCACAGATCTCCATCTTGGACCTTCTACGGTCATCACCTACACATAGAGTGGTGCTAGAAAAAGCCCTCCAAGAGTCTTCGGTTCCTAACAACATAGCGGTCGCAGATTTCTGAGCTATAGTGGGTAACATTGCCTCACCCTACAATGTGGTCTTCTCTGAAAAGGACCTCCCATCCCATGACCCATGACACAATGATACCCTTCATATTGAGGTTCTCATCCATAAACACAAAATCAAACGTATACTCATAGATGGTGGTGCTGGTCTCAACATTTGTTCTTTAAAGTTACTTAACCAATTGGGATACTCTGAGGATCATGTCAACACTGATCAAAGTATTACAATCAAGGGATATGATGATGCTGAATGCTACTCAGAAGGCGTTATCCACTTGCCTATACAACTGGGCTCTGTCATGCTTGAAACCAGGTGTCAAGTCCTTGATATTGAGCTACCTTACAACATTATCTTAGGCAACCCATGGATCCATGCAATGAAAGTTGTTTCCTCCACATACCATCAGTCTCTAAAATTCCCATTCAATGGTACATAGATAACTATCCCAGGAGACCCTAATCCTTTTAAATTTTTCTGTGTCTTGCAAGGTAGTTATAAGAATTGCAACCAAGTGCCTCAAAATGACAAAGCCCTCGAATCCCCACTATATGTTGATCCTAAAAATTTGACAGAAGCCTCTACAAGTGAACCTAATCCTCTTCCTAAAATCAAAGCTCATATCCGTGATATAGGCTTTGGAACCTATGATATCTCAAAATCTTGTTGTGTAGGGAAGATGCCTTTGTCCCCTAAAGCTTACGGCCAACTACCCATTGCCAAAACAACTTAAAAAGAAGCTATTCCTCCCCCAGCATTTCTAACCCAATTCCAACAGGGAAAATTATTAGAAGAGGAAACTATTGAGGACATTTCTTCTTGGCTCTATAAAGAGAAAGAACCAGTCAAGCAATATGGTAATGGCTTAAGGATAGTCAAAAACATGGGTTATAAAGGCAAAGGTGGCCTACGAAAATAGAATCAAGGAACAATGGAACCCATCATTGTGACAAAGAAACTAGAAAAGAAAGGTTTAGGATTTGGTAGAAAGGTACCGCACGCCTTGGACATCAAGGGTATCCTCAACAAGGTGGCTAAAACTTCTATCCCTGATTCGACATCTAATGAGGATACCATCGATGACTCTTCCCTCCATATGACTGACCTATTTACAGAATCCTCTGTCTTTATGCTATCATCTGTATCCTTAACCTCCACTACAAACACACAGAATGTAACACTTGTCTATCCTGAACTTATCAATTGGGACCAACAAGGGTCCCCTGTTATAGATGTATTCCATAATGATGAAGCTATAGCCGAGTTCATGGGACTTCAGGAAGGTATCCCTCTTGGCAATCATAAAGTAGGTTTTGTAATGGAACTGGAGCCAACATCTTATTTTGGTCAGAATGCCAAATCCTCCAGTCGCAAAAGTAAAAATAAAGAAGGATCTCTAGGTGAAAACCACACTGTGGCACCTCCCGATCACAAAATAGTAAAAACAAAGGACGTATCCAAAGGTGAAAACCCAACTGTGGCACCTAAGGATGGAGGATTTGACCTTCCCCTACCATCTAAGTATCAAGAGAAGTCATCTCTCCTAGTGGAAGATTCTATAGAGATAAACCTTGGTACAGAGCAAAATCCAAAGACCACATTCCTAGCAGCATCATTATCAGAAACAGAGCACAAGAATCTTAACACATTCTTCTTATAGAGAAACATCAACTTTGCATGGACCTATGCTGATATGCCAGGGTTAGACCCTAAGCTAGTTGTTCACTATCTCACAGTTGATCCAAAAGTTAAACTAGTCAAGCAAAAGTTGAGGAAGATGCACCCACAGATAGCTCTCTTGGTAAAAGTGGAAATACAGAAGTTGTTAGATGCAAAGTTCATCCGACCCATTGATTATTCAGACTGGGTATCAAACATTGTGCCTGTGTCTAAACCCAAAGGGTGCATCCGCATGTGAAATTATTTTAGAGATCTTAACAAAGCATGTCCCAAAGATGACTTTCCATTACCAAACATTGATATTATAGTAGACTTGACAGTAGGTCATGAAATACTTTCTCTCATGGATGGATTCTCAGGCTACAATCAGATAAGGATAGCAGAAGAAGATCAACATAAACCAACTTTTACTTGTCCTTGGGGTAACTATTGTTGGTGTGTCATGCCGTTTGGTCTAAAGAATGTGGGGGCAACTTATCAGAGAGCAATGAAAGTGATATTCCATGATCTCTTTCATCATATCATGGAGGACTATGTGGATGACATACTAGCTAAATCTTCTAGGGCAGATCACATACAAGTTCTAGGATAGATCTTTGATAGGCTCAAAAAATACCAAGTGCGTCTCAATCCAAAGAAATATGTCTTTGGTGTAACATCAAGAAAGCTATTGGGATACATTGTATCTCGTAGAGGTATCGAAGTAGACCCCACAAAAGTCAAGGCTATAGTGGAGATGCCTCCACCAAAGAACCTCAAGGCATTAAGGAGTCTTCAAGGAAGGTTGCAATCCATTCAGTGTTTCATCTCACAGTTAGCAGATAAATGTCAACCATTTCAACACTTGCTCCAAAAGGATGCCTCATTTCGATGGGATGATAAGTGTCAAGCAGCATTTGATCAGCTCAAAGAGTATTTGGCTACACCTCCTGTATTGGTTCCACCAGTTGCTGATAAACCTTTGATATTATACATCTCAACTACAACTTCGGCCCTAGGGGCCCTTCTAGCACAAAATGATGAGTTAGGAAAAGAGCATGCAATTTATTATATCAGTCAAACCTTGGTGGGATATGAGCTCAATTATTCACCGATGGAAAGGGCTTGTTTAGTAGTAGTGTTTGCTTCCCAAAAGCTGTGGCATTACATGCTAAACCAACACACAAATCTTATAGCCAAAATTGATCCATTGAAGTATCTACTAGCAAAGGCAGCTCTTATAGGTAAACTAACTAAATGGGCCATGATCCTTAGTGAGTTTGACATTGAGTATGTGGATCGTAAAGTAATCAAAGGACAAGCCCTAGCAGATCAACTAGTAGAAGCACCCAAAACAGATACACACCCTATGGTAGCAAACTTTCCAGATGAGAATCTCTTCAATTTTTCCAACTCAATAATATGGAAGTTGTACTTTGATGGTTCCTACACACAACATGGATCAGGGGCCGGCATCTTATTTATCACACCTCAAAATGACTATATTCCTAAGTCATATCAGCTTGCATTCCCTTGCACCAACAACATTGCCGAGTATGAAGCACTCCTCATAGGTCTCAATAGAGTAGTTCAATGGGACATCATAGAATTACAAGTATATGGAGACTCACAACTAGTCATTCGCCAAGTCACAGATGAGTACCAAACAAAAGATGAAAAGTTGGTCCTCTACAAGCAACTAGTGGATGCCTACAAACCACACTTTCCTAGCATCACATTTGAGCAAATTCCAAGAGAGCATAACAAGGCTACAAATTCTATGCCTTCTATAGGGTCACTTATAGACATGCCTGCTAATACAAAGAAATGTGAATTCTTGATCAAGCAATTGTTGATACCCGCCGTCGACATTCTAGTTACTAAAATCATCAAAGAACTTGTTGGTCCCAATTCCCCATGGTACGAAGATATCTATGAATACCTTAAAAATAGTACCTTTCCCTCTGACCTTTCATCCACCCAACGCAAAACCTTTATCCGTCGATCCTCTCGTTACATCATTCTAGGTGATACACTATATTGCCGGAGTCTCGACGATATCCTCTTACGATGTCTTAATGTGGAAGAAGCCGTAGCTACCTTATGAGACATACACGAAGGTGTCTGTGGGACACATTCTACTAGTCCTAATTGCGCTAAGAAAATACTTAGAATAGGTTACTACTAGCCTACAATAGAGCATGATGCTTTACAATTTACTAAAAAGTGTCTACAATGCCAGCAGCATGGAGATTTGATTCACACACCAGCTCATGAACTACAACTTGTGACAACTCCATGGGCTTTTTCTCAATGGGGTCTCGACCTTGCAGGACAAATCCACCCATCCTCATCCAATGGCCACAAATTCATCATTACCGCCACTGAGTACTTCACAAAGTGGGTGGAAGCCATTCCCATGACCTATATCACTGGTAAACAAATAGCTAAGTTTATCCTTAACTACCTCATTTGCCAGTATGGTATCCCCCAAGCCATTATCACTGATAATGGGAGACCATTCAAGAACCAAGATGTTCATGCCTTATGCACACAATACAATATCCAACATCACTTTTCAACTCCCTACTATCCACAGAGTAATGACCAAGTTGAGGCTTCCAATAAAACCATTCTCAAAAACCTCAAGAAAATAGTTAATGAAGCTGGTTGTGATTGGCACTTGCAACTCAATCCTGCCCTATGGGCCTACTGCACTAGTATCATAACACCAACTAGTGCCACACTATATGCCTTGGTCTATGGCTCTAAATCCATCCTACCCATAGAGGTCGAGATCCCATGCCTCAGAGTATCCATGCAGAACTTGATCGGCAGAGAGGAGTATCGCACTTCTAGATTAGCTGAGCAAGAACTACTAGATGAAAGGCACCTTGCAGCGCTTAATCATCTCCATGTCTATCAAAACTGCCTCCGGCGTAATTACAACAAAAAGATCAAAGAAAAATGGTTTCAAGTTGGTAATCTTGTCCTCAAAGAGAATTAGAGAAATCAAGCAGATCAAGAAAAGAAGGGCAAGTTTGAGCCTAACTGGTTAGCTCCCTTTATTGTCACAACAGCATATGGATTAGGAGCTTATACTTTAGCTACACCTGATGGCATTCCTCTAGATGAGCCACTTAATAGTATTCATCTTAAGAAGTTCTATGCTTAATCCTCAGAGTATTCCAAAAAAAAAAAAATGTCCTCTGGTGAACACCTGGCAAACGGGCACCTTGGATAAGTACCATAGTGAAAACCTGGCAAATAGGCGCTATGTGTAGAGTCAACATCCATCATCTATCAAGTTCTATTCATTCCATGATCATTTCACAACAAGCTTCATCCATCCATCCATAATAAAACCATTGACCTTGTTTGCATTTCCATCTCCCTATCTAGTATAGCTTGGAAATTTATCAGTGTCCATCATCGTCATCCCACGTCTTGATCTATGTCTACAGTCAACACTGTCTTGTCCTAGGTCAAGCTTTCGATGTCTTCTTTGTTACTCATCCATTCAAATTCCTCTACCAACGTGGGGGCAACTCTTTCCTTAACCTAGGTTTAGGAATGGATCCTTGTTCGTGGTTTGCAAAACACTTCAATCTTTTCTCCTTTCTACAAATAACACCCTTTAACGGACACACCGCTCCTACGATGAGGCTGTTATCTTCCCAATGCTTCTTCTACATCATCACACCAACCAGAACTACATATCATTTCTTCTCAATCTTAAGGTACGTTGATCCCATGGATATGGCATGTAGGCAGTCTGGAATATGAAGGAAGTATCCAGTACTCAGGTACATAAGATCTCATCATTTCCTCTAACCAATCTTATCACTCTACCGAGAACTACATATTATCATCTTTCATCTTTCATCATAATGTACCTTGATCCCATGGATATAGGGTATGTAGACAGTCTGGAATACGAAGGATGTATCCAGTACTCAAGCACATACGATTCATCATTCTCCACCTGTTTCAATCCATTAACACCGTCACCTTTCTAGTCTTCCATTTTTTTCGAAATTCATTCATCTTGACTTGACTAACTCAAGCAGCAAGCTAGCGTATCCTTTCAAAGAAAAAGTCCTTAGCAATCCTAAAGCAAAGCATCTTTCTTCCAGAGTCATCTACTATCATACTGTTCCAATTGCCAACATCAGCTAATTCTAGCTTAACCAAAGCACCCGATCAACAAGCTTGTCTTCTGCAGAGTGTTCCATTGTCACAACCAACACATGCATCTCTTGTGACATGTGGCATTTTAGGTAGAAAGATATTGTCTTTTTAGATAGATAGCCCCCTTTAATGGACACAGAGTTCCTACGATAAGGCTATTATCTTTCCTATCCAATCTATCCTGAGCAACCTCTTTGGCAAGAGAATATGTTGGCTGTATGTTTACTTTGAAAGTCAGTCAATTTTCTTTATGGTTTATCTTTTGGTCCTTTGTCCATTACCTATTCAAGGCTACCTTGATTTATCTATAATCTTGGTATGTTGTGACGCAGTACAGATTGGAGGCATAGTCATTGCTTTTGTGTGCCATGTTTGAGGAATGATCTTTAGCATCTTTCTTAGCAGCATATTTATCTTGTGTGTGTTACAACCTAGCATCTTACATATTAATATTCTTCTTGCATTTACATGTATTGAAGGTTATTTTATATTCAAGACTATGGCTCATTCACATGTACGACAAGGTCATATTATGTCTAAGGGGATCTAAGTTCAAACCGCTTGCTTGCAGAGTCAACGTCCACGCACTCGAATATTACATCACCTTGGTCTTTTATACCTTGGTGGTGAACTATCCACGTGCTATATCAAAAATAAGGATTGCTCTTTATATACAATTGTGAAACCAATGCAACAAGCTCATCATTTATCCATTCACACAACCCTTATATTGTTTTCATTTACAATGATCAATCAACAGTATATGTCTTCCATCTCCTCTTTTCTTCTCTCTGGTGCATATCTGCAAAACCCACATGTTAGATATCACTAGTCATAGCATCTACATCATGTCATGATAGGTCATAGCATCTATATCATCATACATCTATAAGCATCATGACATCTAGAAGCATAATATAAGTAATATACATCATCACATAAATCCATAATCATACATACATATTCTCATAGCCATGTCATCGAGAAATGCATACACACAAGCATGTACATACATGCGTAGAATCTATAATCATATATATCATGTTAAGGTCATCAAAATACAACATATATGTGTCTATATCAATAGTCCATATGTATACATCCAAATATACATCAATATAGTACATCAAGGCTATCTAGGGCCCACAAAATATACATCAGGATGCACGCAGGCATCAGTCAAAATATACAAAGTGTCTATCATAATACAAAAATGATACAACATGATACAAATATCCATGCTCTAGTGGTAGAGCTGCCCTCCTACTGTGGCCCATGTCCCCCACCTGTGCTCAGTGCAGGTCCCCCTAACAGTACTCTGCGTCCTGCTAGTCCTCCTCCCCCTGGTGGCACAACAGGTCCTCTAACTGAGGATAATGACTTCCCTGTCCTGCGAGACCTGGATGCTCCAGATCTACTCCTCTCTCTATAGCTAGGTGCCTGCTGAGCTGCTTGCACTGCACCGACATACAGCCCCCTGTAGTACTCAGCCTCTCTGCCTACTGACACTAACTCTCCCTGTACCCGGACAAGCTCACTATACAATGTCCTCTGGTCGGCACCCAGGGCACGGTATGCCTCATCTCTCTCCTACCGCACTCGATGTAGTGTGGCCTCTACTGTCAGCCATAGCTGTGCCTTTGCGTCTCTATCTCTAATCGCCTGGGCTAACTTCCTGTCATCCCCTTTGGGTGTGGCCTGTACCTATGCCTAGATATGTAATTGTGCCTATGCATGTGCCAGGGTTGTCTGTGCTGCTGCCGCTACCTGTGTCTACACCTGTGCCAAGGCCTCGGTCCATCTCACCTAGGCCCTCACTGCATCCCTATCTCTCCTCAACTGTACCATCCTGAGTTCTAAACGTGTCCTCTGGGCTATCTCCTCCTGTAGCAGCTGCTCAGGCCTCTGTAAATCAGTCTCTACGACCAAGTCCTCAGCCTCCACCATCTCTGCATCTACCTGTGAGCCTCCTACCTCTCCCCTTACCTGCTGTCGGGCCTCTCTAGCATGTCACCTCATCTTCGCCTCCACACCTGGGACCAATAGCTCCCCCAGTGCCCCTACTACACCGGGTGTAGTCAATCTCACTAGCCTGTGTGTCTGCCAATACCTATCATACTCTGACAGTGTCCCTGGATCTGCCAATCCTAAATCCCAATCCCATCTGACTGGTACAAGTCTCCATACCTCAGCCAAAGCTATCGCCACTAGAATCTCTGCATCCCAATCCCCAACCTCCCGCCGTGTTCATGCATGTGTCGCCTCTCCAGCTACTAACCCCTGCAGTAGACCAAATTGTCTAAGTACCCACTCTAGCAGGTATCTCTCTATGGTATCTATCTACCTCCCAAATAGATATCGAGCCTGGCGGCAGTACATAAGCTACTCATGCTCATCCTCCCACTCCTTGCATAGTAACCACGGCCTCCAAACAAACTGGTCCATCTCATCGATCTACCGCCTCTAGTGGCTAATAGATCCAAGCCTCCTATGTGTGATGACTCCCTCATTTAGAAATGCATACGGCTCCCCCCTCTCCCGGTAGTGCTATGTAAGGGGTCTGATCACTGGGATGTGCTCCCATGCCCACACCTGTAGAAGAGTAACTCCTGCTGAGAGACTTCATCCTCTCCTATAAACACAATCATGCATATCGCGATACAACTGTCCAAGCACACATGGGCCCCATGCATACTGAGTTCCATGTGTGAACATCCTAGATAGTATTGTGCCCCATCCAACTGATAATCCTCTGGACCACCTGTTTGGGCACAAGAAACTGCCAATCAGTGAAGCAACTATCCATCTGATCCTATTGCAGAGTCTTGGGACATCTGCCCACCGAATCTCACCATCATCGATTCTTAGGTTGTCTGTACAAAATACCTCTACCAAGCCTGCCTCACCTCATGTCGGGTCAAAGTCCACTTGCTCTCCATCAATTTGAATCCTGAGGATGTGATACACATCCTCCAAAGTCACTATAGCCTCCCCAGTCATAAAGTGAAATGAGCATGTCTCACGGTGAAATCTCTCTACCACTACGGTGACTAGGGTGAGATTCACCCTAATATGTGTCAGGTGCACCACATGCCATAATCCCGCATGCTCTAGGAACGCATCCTCCTCCCATGATAGTTGTACTACCTCATGTGCTATGGGGTGGTGTCGCTCTCTTGACATCAACGGCGGCATAATCCTCTGCATCTAAGCAATCACTTGTTAGTTCTTTTATACCATATCCCCCAAATCCTACCTACATCTATCCTATGCCGCCAACCCTAGGACCAATTCTCCCCTTTCTGTAACCTAAGTGATCACCTCCACGGTCAACCCTAACTAGACTCCTCTTCTCAACTAACCAAAAGCGCTTTGTTTCACACAAAAGTGCTGCCTTATTTTACCAAATGCGCATTACTACTTATGTAGAAGCACTGAATTGTCTGACCCAACCGCAACTTGTTTTGTACAAATGTGCTGCCCTATGCCTACAACCACGCTGCTCTGTGCTACCAAAGGTGACTCGATTCTTTTTCTCCCCTTCCAACCACGCTAACCTACCCTACCAGAAGTGCTACACTACATAATCAGATGCACTGCGGTGTAGCTCCTAAATGCCAATAGCGCTATGTTTTTACCAATAGTGCTATGCTTCCCTACCAACTGCACTGCAGTACGCCAAAAGTGCCTACGACGACTACCAGATGCACTAAGCTACCTTGCAGCACTTTTGGCTGACCTAAACTACCTACCTAAACCTAGCCCTAAACCACCCTAAAATGTCAAAATAAAATGAGGTTTTCAGACACTTACCACTGCCAGAGCTCCTGCTGGCCTCCTGTACGTCCGCACCAGCTCTGCTCGATGCCTATGCGCAAGAATTGGCATCTCTCCTTGCTGTCAACTCCTTCCACTCAACTCTCACACCCTAAGTTTGGAGGCTCTATACTCTAAATTTAGAAGTTCTAAGGGTGCAAATGAGGATGGTGGTCCCCATGGGACCTATTTATAGTATCCCTCCCTCTTTCTTTTCTTCCCACCCCATTTTTATTTTTCTGCTACCTTTCTCCAACACACGTGTGTAGTCGACCAACAACCCAGTTCTTCTGTCGCTTCCCTGTCTTTCCGCTCGAGGGGGCATACACTTGGGTAACTACCTACACTGGGGCATCAAAAATTATATCATGTCTTCAACAATCATTTTCTTTGACGCAATGTTGTAAACTGCATTGCATCAAAGAGGGGCAAAATGTAGACACCCTAAAATGACCAAGTCATCGCACTACTTGTATTTCATCAAATCTATCTAATCACTTGCATTTCAAACATTAATTAAATAATCTAATTATTTAATTAATTTCACCAAAATCACCAAATTCTTCTAAATCACATAATTGCGACATTAATTAAATAAATCCTCTTTATTTAATTAATTAAATTAAATTCCTTTAATATTCTTCCACAATTAAATAATTTCAATTATTTAATTAAATCATTATCCTCTTTCCAAAATTCAAGTCCACATTAATTAAATTAATTCATCACAAATCCTCTTATCTACAATTAAATAATTTTATATTATTTAATTAAATCAATTATTCTTCTAAATTTAAATAAATCATGCAAATTTATTTAAATTATCTCAATCCTCTAAAAATAAATAAAATTAAGTATTTTATTTATAATCTTCATATTCCTCTAATCTTACACAAACAATTAAATAAATTTATTTATTTAATTTGCTTTTTCCCCTAAAAATAAATAAAATCAAATATTTTATTTATAATCTTCTCTATTCCTCAATCATGCACAATTAAATAAATAAATTTATTTATTTAATTTCAGTTATCTTCCAATTCCTCTAAAAATATCTTGTTAACTCATGCACAATCAGTCTTATTTTTAGAACTCTAAAAAAGGCCAAATTACAAGTTGAGTTATCTATTCAATCAATCTTGTTTTCATCATATCTTAATAAAAATATCCTTATGGATTGACACATGTCATGTGCACATTCATCATGGTTATTTGTTTTATATCCTCCATTGATTCTTTTGAATTATCTGGACCATTGATTGATCTCTGTTGAAGCCTATATAAACCCCCCTCATCTCCTTCACAAGCTCTCTCTTTGATCACTTATTCTCAGGGTTCCTTTAACAACGCTTTGAGTATACATCACATCGATTGAGCAACTTTACAATCTCTTAACATTGATCTTTGAGCACTTTACTTGCTTGTTACAAACATGGTTTCGCAGCACTATTGAGCAATCCACATTCATCCAAAGGGAACAATACAAATCTCGGTAAAAGCTTTCATATTTCATTGATTTATTAGTAATGGTTTTTATTTAGATTAGTTCTCTTTATGTTATGGGCTTTTGATTTAAGTCGATTTTCCTCATACACACTAATGAATCCATCATGTATTTTCTTTTCAAGATATGAGGAAAAATCATACTCAATGTTCACCTCTGAATTTTGTATCTTCATATCCATCATCATCAAATTAACTGGCATCCTTTGATCAGCATCAATTCCCAGTACTTGGCACAATGCATAATAGGTCCATTTGAAATAGACCGGAAAATCTTCCACAGGGAATGGTTTGACTACATTGGAAGGAATATTAACTATCCTGTTGTTTGCACCTCTTCTCATAAATATCGGAAGCTCATCACTTATGAGTGTTCTTCTCAAACTTTTGTATTCTTGTTCAATCTTTTGTATGTCACTTTCGGTGAGATCTTGTTTGTTCAACATAAAACACTCAATTATAACATTTTTGTCAATTCTCAACAGAGAAGATCCATTTGGCAACCTTACTATTTTAGTAGCTAGGTGGTAGTGCAATGCTAGAGTATGAATCAGTTCCACATCCACGAATACATTTGAAACAATTATCTTGGCCAAATCCAACTTCCATGGATTGCCCACCGGTTCCTGACCATCCTTCTTTTGACAGAAGTACCAAAATAGTTTCTAGCCAGAAATGGGAATTATGGCATTCCTACAACCCTGAGCAACATCCCTAAATACTTTCTTTCAACCTTTGTCAATTGAATTGGGTAAAACATCTAACAAAGATTGCTACAGTGATCTTTTCTTAGGGGCAGGATTAGGGTTACTAGTCTTACTTGTGGATTCAGACTTCTTGGGTGCCATTATACAAACTAGGGTTTCACAACTCAAGCAACTGCATGGAGAATTGAAACAGAGCAAAGATTCTTCAAACTTTCTTGTAGAGAATGTAGAGATGGACTTACTTGAACAATTCAAAGCTTGCTAAGAACAGACTGAACTGGGCACCTTCTCCAAGCCAATCTACAATCTCTGAACTGAGCAAATGCTGAGAGATTTCTAGATTTTATCAAGCCAAAATGTTCATCATTCCACCATTATTTTTGGTTCGTGCCACAAGATTATAAAATCTTAGCATTCAATTAATTTCAAATATAAGCCCTTGATCAAATTTGATCCAATGATCAGATGAAATGACAAGATCTTTCAAATTTCTCGGTAATCGCACACCCGCACTGAGTATGTTTACTCATTTATTATCATTACCACACTATAGCAGAGCTTGTTTAAACTAGTCATGGGATGGCAATAAGCTTCAATGCCTTTTGTTTAATTTTCTTGATTATCGCCAACCCTCAGCCCTTATGCTAAAACAAAGTGGGATCATGGAGCTTATAGCCCCCTTTATTCCATTTTCTTCCATTACCATCAACTTGCAAGTGCTTGTTCTCATTACTGCAGGGTGATTATGTTGCCAACATTTATTGCTTATCGCCTTGCTGCAAATGTTCTTTAAAAGCCATCGCAGGAGCTCGGTAACTTGGACACTTACTAGCACCATGTCATGAACAACTTGCCTAACCAATGCGGGACCACGGGATTAGTTTATATTGAACTCTCTTCTTTATCACCAAGCCACAACCAAGTGGTGAGACCTCCAAGGGACCGTGGTATACATGGTTAACCAAGCCCTTCCTACCGCCATACCGCGAACAACTTGTATGTTTCTAGCGAGAGTGCGGTATACATGATTCTTGTTGCTCTAGTTACCGCACTACTACCAAGACAATGAGGATGACCTACGAGATTGTGGTAACATGGTTGACAGAGCCCTTCCTACCGCCATGTCGTGAACAACTTGTATGTTTCTAATGGGAGTGTAGTATACATGATTCTTGTTGCTCTAGTTCCTGCGCTACTGCCAAGATAATGAGGATGACTTGCAAGATTACAATAACATGGTTGACCGAGCCCTTCCTACCGCCATCCCGCGAACAACTTTTATGTTTCTAGTAGGAGTTCGGTATACATGATTCTTGTTGCTCTAGTTCCCACACTACCGCCAAGACAATCAGGATGACCTACGAGATTGCGGTAAACTACAAAAACACAGAAATAATTAAGAATAACTACATACTCCTCAAAATGACCATGTTATGTGACCCTGGGAAATAAATGGCTTAAAGTTTTGGCATGAATGTCTATTAAGAAATGGTCATATACAAGTGAAAAGATCAAGTAGGATGGAATTGTGCAAAATTTTTGAGAGGTCCTAACAGGTGAGACATTAGAATAGTTTATTTGGAATAATGGCGGGAATTAACAAAATTTTAGGGTTTTAAAATTTTGTTCCAACATAAGTAATGGTTGTTTTATTATGTAAATAAGGGTAATCCTTACCTATATAATAATTATTATGTATTTCAATATAATGTGTATTTTTTTTGTTTTTGCATATATGTATTGATAAACTCCAAGAAGGGGATAAAGTTAGGGTGTTGGATCTATGTGATGGTGTTGCTGTGGGCATTGGGCAGATTCACTCACAATCTATTGTACATGGAGTCAACTTGAAAGGAACAAGAGATGCAAATGTAAATATTTTAAAGGTCACAAGTAACATATAGCTTTCTTATGAAGACAAAATAGATGGCGCTGTCCATCTGAAAGAGAAAGAAGGAACCTTCACACGGTGGCCACTAAAATATTTGCAAAAAATGGCATAGTTGATGTTTATCATGTACTTGTTGTTAGACATCTTCGCCCACTACTTTATGCAGTATTTTGAATATGTTGTTTAGGGATCTTAATTTTCATGGTGTATTTGAAAAAGTTGGAAACTCTAGACAACTATGATATTTTCGATTATATTTATATATATACTCTTAGGCAATTTTGATATCTTATAAATTGATATATATATATATATATATATATATATATATATATATATATTTGCATTATATTTTTTTATTGAAGATTACCTTTCTTTATCATGATGTTGAATCAATCTTTTAATTCTAGCATGTTGTAGCTTGTTCGTATATGTAATTTTTTAAAATAAGTGCATTAATAACATTCCCTGCCTCTAGAATCGTCATAGAAACTTCTTCAAAATGCCACGTCTATCCTGGAGTCACCAAGGTTCATACCTCAATGATTCCACACCATTTTAGGCCCAAAAAATTCCCAACCATGCCCAATTCCATAGGTGATTCGATTCTAAATCTGATTCTAGGATGAATAGTACCTGGAAATGCCTTGTTTTTCTGCCAATTACGTAACTTAACAAATAATAAATGTTATATCCAAAAACTTGCATTGGAACTCTAGTAAAAACTTACCATACTATAGCATCATCAAGTCAACCTTGGATATAAAAATTGTTCAAAATAGAAAATAGTTTGTAAATGTTGAAAAGTCAGACAATATGAGAAATTACAAGCACCAAGAGTTCTTTTGAAACATCAGGGCAGAGGGTGGATAAAATTGATATATATGGTGTAAAAGCCAAGGGATTGCCTTTTGGTTTCAAGATCCAGGTGACTTTGATCCTAATTTAAAATGTTCCTTACGAGTGGTCCATTGTGGTAACCTACATAGTGGTATGTATTCTTGGAAGCCTTATGGTGCCATATTATTTAATGGAGTATATGTGGCGTTAAAAAAATTGAAATGGTCTTTTATAGTAAAGGAGAATGGGTGGTATTTGTGATCTACTATATATTCTAGAATATAATAATCTACACCTCAAATTTAGATTACTCAAACCATGTCACATTGATCATATTGTTAAAATAATATAATATATTCCATAGCTTAAGATGTTTTTCAGTTTCAGGGATCTTATCAACATCATAAGGAGTTGAAGGCTACATAGGGAATCAAGATAACTGCTTAGGTATCAAATTTCAGGCTAATAATTTTATGTATATGAGCATAAATTTATCAAATATATGTGGACAATGAAATTTAGCTGCAGTTTCTTGATATTAGGGTCTTGAGCATGCCATAGTAGGAACTCAGTTATATGTTGTTAGACCTAATGATGATTTAGAGGATATTAAGGAAGAAGCAATACAAGATATCAATAATGTAATGTCTCGAATTGACAAGAGTGGGGAAGGAGTTTATGTTCAAGCTTCAACTCTTGGATCTTTGGAGGCTTTACTTGAGTTCTTGAAGACCCCAGCTGTAAGCATCCTTGAAAGTACAATGCTATGTCACACTTTTATAAAGGAAACAGCCAACGCTGATCCAACTTTTAAATTTGAATCACTAAAAAGTAGCATTTATGTTTTAAATTTTGAAATGATGTAAATTAGTAAAATATTTATATTTTAGTATATTTTATGCTTCTATTTTTTTGAAAAAAATAAATTTTTTTTTGAATATAGTATTTAATAAATTGACACTTAATTTAGTTGTTGATAAAATGCTGAAAAATGAAGTTACATGAGACGTCAATCTTTATATAGTAAATTTTATTTGTTTTTCTTCAATTTTTTTGTCTGTATTTATAACTTGAAACTTTAGGGCATGGATATATATTTTTTCAATTTTTATAAACATATATTTTTAAACAAATATTAAAATGTGTGTATTAAAACATAATTGTTTCTAGTCAATGTCAACTTTCATATGAACTATTTATCTAAAATAGAAAAAAAATTATACCATCTTGATATATATTCTTTTATCTAGGGCATCATATTTTTTTCAATTTTTTTAAATAAGTTTTACTTTTTTTCCTTGACATGGTAATTGACTTAATGTTTTGTGCGGATAACCTACTTTTAGTAAAAATAAAAAGTAAAATATAAATAATAATTAAACTATTAAAATATATATTTTTTTGAAAACTAAACTTATAGATCTACAAAACAGTATCTTTATATTTTTTTTAAAAATGTTATTTACACGAGTAGAAGTTGTTGAAATATCAAGTTTTTCAAATAGTTTTAGTTTTTTGGTAAATTGGCCTCATCATGGTGTTACATATGCATTTAACCAACAATTTTAGTTGGAAAAGTTGTGCACATATCTAACTTAGCTAGAATGAATCTTACAAGATCATATGTTTGACCAAAATTAATTTTTAGTTAGAAATACTTAAATTCACTTGTGCTGATAAGTCGGCTGAAAGTGTGCTTTTACCTCCTAGTTAGTGCAATTGGTATTGGGCCTATGCATAAAAAAGATGTCATGCATATGAGTGCAATGCTTGAGAAAAATAAGAAAAAGTATGCTGCAATTTTGGCATTTGATGTCAAAATTACTCCTGAAGCTCGGGAGCTTGCAGATGAAGTTGGTGTCAAGATATTTGTAGTGGACATTATTTATCTATTTGACCAGTTTAAAGCATATATGGACAATCTTAAGGAAGAAAGGAAAAATGAGGTTGTAGAAGATGTTGTTTTCCCTTGTGTACTGAGCATTTTGCCAAATTGTATTTTTAACAAGAAGGATTCTATAATTGTTGGTGTTGATACCCTTGAAGGCATTGCAAGGGTCAGTATCTAAACCTAGTCTTTTTGGTGTTATGACTTATGCATGTAAAAGATTGTTGTATTATTTTTGGTTTGTATAAAGCCATATGTGGTGATTGCATCTACAGATTGGCACACCATTATGTGTTCCCACAAAAGATTTCATAGATATTGGCAAAATGGCCTCAATTGAGATCAATCATAAATCTATTAAAATGGCTAAGAAGGGTGAAAAAGTTGCCATGAAGGTCTTTTGAGAAGCTGTCTTTGTTGTTAATAGTTTTATATGATTTTGGATGCTATTGTTTGAAATGTTTTTGTTAATGAATTATCATACAAACTTTATAGATTGTTGGGAGCAACACTGATGAAGCATAGAAAATGTTTGGAAGGCATTTTGAAATGGAGAATGAATTTGTGAGTCATCTCACTAGAAGATCCATAGATATATTGAAAGAATACTATAGGGTACGGCTATTTGATATCCACTTTACGTAATTTTACAGTGTATTTACTATTATACATTTTATAATAATTGAACATTTGTGCTTTTCATTTTTGGCTGATAAAACAACTTTTTAATGTCTAAAATGGAACATTCTTCTTATTTTTTTAGGATGATTTGTCCAATGATGATTGGAAACTTGTGAAATTGAAAAAGCTGTTAAAAATTCCTTGAGCTACTACTAATGATGCATTATGCAATGGAACTTTGGATTGGAGCAAAACCTTCTGATGAAAATGGGAAAATGCACCCTGCAACATTACAAACACCACAAACAAGATAACAAATGGTGAACTTTGTTGATACCAGAATAGTAGCTTATGCATCATAAGCTTCTTCTATATGTTTTGCTATGTAGTGTATGTGCTGCACCTCTGGCTACAATAAGATAGTAGTGAACTTCAAATCTTATCTATGCAGGAGGTCATTTGAATGCCTGTTGTTTAGCACGTTTTCTAAAATTTAATAGTCTGAACGGGCAAGTGCGGTATTGCCATGTGAGAAAGGGAAGAGATTGATTCCAAGAGTAGAGATTTTGTGTAATGATCTATTTTATGATTTCTTGAGGTAATGAAGAAAATATCATGAAAATGTTGTTTTAAATAAATTCATATTTTACTACAATTGTACGAAACCAAAACCATTTCCATGTCATCTTCAGCATGTTGTTGACTAGCTAGATTTCACTGTTTCAATTGCCACTTTTGCTTTAGCTGTCTGGGACCATGTTATGGAAGGTTACAAGGAATGGTGTGTTTTCTTATTGCTGCAGGGTCACTACTATAGGGGCCTCTAAGTAGCATTCTCAAGTTGTTATTCAGATATTGTTCACAGTGGTTCAGGGTTGTTTGAATACACAGGTAATAACTCAATGGCTTGTGTGAAGGAGAATATGGAATGCACCAAGGCTGCAGTCAAATCACCCGAACTGGTTAACAAAATGCCAAAATAAATGATATCTTATTGATTAATGCTCAGTGGTGACATCTCTTTTCTAAGTGTCAAAAGATGTGAAGGGCTTCATCGGTCCGACCTACCTTTCCATTGTTTTTCTATTGTATCTAATGTGGCTGCTGAACTAGTTTTTTCTTTAGCCAGTCCTTGTAGTTTGATGTACATGACAGCTGAACTAGTTTTTCCTAGTTATTATGGTAGCCTTGTGCTGCTTTTTTATTATTTGTAATTCTTTTCCTGCATTGTTCCAATACAAAAAAAATATTTATTGCCACTTTTCTTTGTCTTGTTTCATTTTCTTATTGGACGATTCTCAAATAGAAAGTGTTGGCTCAAATTTATCAATCTTTACTTGGTAGCATCATAAAATATATAGTTTTCCAAATTTATTTGCTTTTATGTTTTAATTCAAATTTAATAATATGTTTTTTCTACATTATAAAATTTATGGTATTTAATAAATTATTCATATCATGACTAAATTTACTACCAATTAATGGAAACCAATAAATAAAAATGACCACCATGACTAAATAAATGACCAGTTAACAACAATCAATGACTAAATGATTACAATGACTAAATAAATGACTAAATATACTACCAAATTACCAAATATACTACCAAATTGTTGACTAAATATACTACCAAATTAATGACTAAAATTTGTTTAGTCATAAATTTGGTCATGAGATAAATGACCAAAAATAAACTACCAATGGTCACATGACTAAATATGCTACCAAATTAATGACTAAATATACTACCAAATTTATGACTAAATATACTACCGAATTAATGACTAAATATACTACCAAATTAATGACAAATTTTTTTGGTCATAAATTTGGTTGCGAGATAAATGACCGGCAATAAACTACCAATGGCCATGTGACCAAACTACTGATCACATGACCAATTTTTGGTATTTTTTTAGTCATTTTTTCCCATTATTCTTGCTCTTTGTGGCATATTTGCACTCACTAGTAGAAAAATGGGAAAAAATGACTAAAAAAATACCAAAAATTGGTCATGTGATCAGTAGTTTGGTCACATGGCCATTGGTAGTATATATATATATATATATATATATATATATATAATAAACATTAATATAAAAATATAGAAGAAAAATATAGCTAAAAAGGCATTTATAAATATATAAATGAGTATGAATAATGTATACATATATATATAAAGTAATGGTACATAAATAAAAATAATAAGTCTAAAAATGGAAAAAACCAGACCTCGAGAACAAAAACAACACAGGAGGAGGAAGGAGCAATGAGCGACAAAAAGTCACACAAGAAGGAAAAAACAAGGGAAAGGGTGGGATTGTGGGTGTGTGTATATTGTATGTGAGTGTAAGGAAGAGAGAGGGCCACACACAAAAAGCCAAGGAGGGAAAAAAGGAAAACCAACAAGAAGGAAACCAAGAAAACCCAAGGTGAGAACTAATAAAGGATACCAAAAACCAACCAGCTAAGAGCTAGAAAGAAGAGGGGAGGAGGGGATGACAAAAAAAGGAACGCCTAGGTCTAGGAAGGGGAAGGGGGAAAGAACATAGACAAGGGAAAAGGGGGGGTGGATAAAGGGAGGGGGCTCATAGAAGAGGTAAGAGATGATACAAGTAAGAACAGAGGGAGGGAATGGGGTAGAGGGGAAGGACTAAGAAGGACAGAGATTAGGAGGGGGAAGAGAGCAATTTTTGATATGGGTAAGCAAGGATTGCCAAGAGAATCTTAGACTCCATCCCTCATCTTGATTAAGGTTAGAGGGCGGATTGCCGATTTATATGGCCTCTTGGAGTTTCCTTTTAAAAAAGTTATCTTCCTTGACTAAGATTTGAGTGTCTTCTAAGCAAATATGATGCCTAGTTTTTGATGAGTGCTTAGCCAAGGCATATTTTTGAGTTCATTCATGCTTGAGGTCAGCCACATGCTCTTTGACCCTAGTACTAAAAGAGCGGCCTGTCTCCCCAATGTACAGGGTGCCACAAGAACAAACCACCTTGTAGAATCCTGAGTTGAGGAAGAGGTCTCTTGGGTCTTTAGGAGATGGGATACGATTCCTGAGAGTAGAAATGGGATTGAAATCACACCGAAGGCCCTCTTTAAGAAGAATCTTGGAGATTTTGTTAGAAATGCCTTCAATGTAGGAGATAGAGGCCACAGGAGGGGTTGAATGTTGGGTCGCTAAAGGCGTGGAGTAGAAGCAAGATCTAGCTTGTTTGAATGCTCTGGAGATTAGTTTACTTTTGAACCCATTTAATTTGAAGACTTTGGAGAGGTGGGCAAGTTCAAGATCCAAGTTATCCTTATTGCAAACACAAAAATCCCTAGTAGCTAGAGTTCTTAGGACCCCAGCTTTTTGGGAGGGGTGGTGATGAGAGGTGGCATGAAGGTATAGGTTAGTGTGGGTATCTTTCCTGAAGACCTTCCAACCTAAGGAACCATCACGTGTTTTTATGAGCAAGATATCAAGGAAAGGAAGTTGGTTATTAGTCTCCAACTCTTTAGTAAAGGAGATGCTATGGGCCAAGTTGTTGAGGTGCAAGTGAATGTCTTCAAGCTTCTCAAGACCATGGGGCCAACAAATGTTGGTGTCATCGACATAGCATTTCCACCACTTGGGTTTGAGGGGAAATGAGTTGAGGGCCATTTCTTTGAAATGTTCCATGTAAAGGTTGGCAACAATAGGGGAAAGAGGGGATCCCATGGCGAATCCATCTAATTGTTCGTGGACTACTCCTTGGAAGGTAAAGAATGTTTATTTGAGGCATAACTCTACCAAGGAGGCAATTTCATCATTAGTCTTGCATTTAATTAACTCAATGGAATATGGGATCGAGACCTTAGTGAAAAGGGAAACTACATCAAAGCTGACCAAGAGGTCACTTTCCTCAAGCTTTTTGTCTTTAATGAAGTCAACAAAGTGGGAAGAGTTTTTTATGAAAGAGCTCGATCTACCCACAAGAGGGGTTAAGACTTTGGCTAGGTAGGCCACAAGCTTATAGGTGCGAGAACCAATGGTGTTGACAATGGGGCGCGGGATGCCCATTTTGTGGATTTTTGGCATGCCATAAATGCATGGGGTAACTTCTTTGGTGAGTAAGAGCTTCTTTTTGGGATCATCATCAAAGGAAGAATGAGAAACGGCTAGTTTTACTTTGTTTAAAATCTAGGAGATAGGGTTGCGGGGAAGGATTTTGTAGCTACCATTGTCAAAGAGCAAGTTCCTCATCTTGGAACTATAATCATGCCTACTCATGATGACCATGGTATTACCTTTGTGTGCTTTGACAATGACTAGGTCATGGTGGCATTACCTTTTTCTTTGTTATATTGATAATTTGATGTTAGATGCTACCATCCTAGCTTATTCATATTGTTTTTCTATTTCATCTTACATTTTACTCTCCTACAATTTAACCTCCTCCACTAACACATTCTCCTTTGTTTGCATCTCTCAATTTGTACTCTCCTTAACTCACATAGACTTATTAGTTCTAAAAACAATTCCTATTTTTCTTTCTTCTTGCCCATACATTGTGTCATCTTTTCCTTAATGGTACCCAAATATCTTTACCTTTCAAGTTCTTACACTCTATACTTATCAAGGAAGCATTCCCATTTGTGGCTACTACTTCCAAGTTAAAATAACTTACCACAATCTACCAATCCTCTATATTACCCTAGTCTACATGGATCTCTATCTTCTCAATTGCATACTCTACATAACTTCCCATTCTTTCAATTACATCATCTTGAGATGTCTCAAACATCCTACATCAAAATATATCAATATTTCCACTTATTAATTATGATTGGCCTCCTACAATCCTTTAACTATCTATACACAACTTTCATCCATAGTGTGCACCACCACAACATCTCGTGTATTGTTGTTATCCTTTCTCTAACTCATCATCTAAGTTCTACTAGTTACTACTAATATCAGTTCCATGTCTAATCTCTATTAATCTAATTGAGATCTTGTTCTTTCATCCCATAATTCATTCATCTCTATAGACTCTCTCCAATCTAGTAAAATTTTCCTTCTTATCTACTTTCAGAAGTAGCTGTACTAAATGTACCAATTTTTATTAGCTATATTCATCAATTTTATGTTATTTGATTTCTAATGACAACTCCACATGAAATATTTTATCACTAATGTCATTTGTAATCTTATTCCCCCTACTTCCTTTAATATACTTCTTAATAGACTCGATATATGCACTTGTTATCTAGTCCAACTCAAATTCATCTCTATTCCACTATAATACCTACCTCTACATTTTTGGTATGTATTACCTTCCACCTCTTCTTCCAATATATCTTATTATCATCCCTCTTATTAGGAATTAATCCTTTATCTATTAATTGGAGTTTCTCCCAATCATTCCCATGATTATTTAAATATCTTATCAAACTAGGCATTTCCATGACATCTTTTTCCCTTGATTATCCTTCCTACATCTAGCAATCATTTGTTATCACCAAATTCCATCCATGATACTTCATGTTTCGTATAGGGTGTTTGTTAATCATTCTATATTCACTCTATGCTACCCAATTGCATTCAAACTTTCCACCATCCTCCTCTTGCATTACCACAAATCTTATTCTCACTATTCTTTATGCATAGTGTAACTCATATTCAATTTACCTTACTTCAAGCAATCTCTTAGCTTATCCTCCTAGATTAATTTTCATTTCTTCATCTATTGTTTCTTTTTTTCCACATATGATAACTCATCTATGTATTAGTTTCTAATCTTGTAGTAGTTTGTAACATCTTTTTCTACCTTTTCATGTTTCTTCTAGAATCTCCACTCACACTTATTTTCTAATGGTCACCCCACTAGTCACATGAACTTCCTAGACCTCAATCTATATCTTCTTCTTATGGCAAATTTCCATCATCTCTTTTGACTTCCTACTATTATTATCCTATCCTTAGTTGGGTATATCATTTCCATCATGCATTAATCGCGACCTCATGTTTTTTTTCTATAGACCAATACATTTTACATCCACCTATTGCCCATGCTATGGTATTTTCATCCTTATAGGTTTCATTGCACATAGTGTCAACACCCTCCAACTTAGAATCCCTAGTCCATCTAAATCTTAGTGAAATTCCTCTTCCTTCCTACACTTGGTTTCTTCCACCCAGGAAACTCTACTTGTCTCCCATATGCATATTGGTCATCTTAATGTGTTCTCTTAAACTATATTCTTTCGGTTCCTCTCCAAAGAAATGAATACCACATTCTATAGATTAGTCATTTGATCCAAAGATATCACACAATCCTTCCTCTTCCCTATTGAGGTCAAATTAGTTTCATAGTTCTTAGAAGTCCTCGACTAAAGAAATTATGCATCTTCATAGCTACACCCCTTGGTCTCACCACAATATCTTCTATGCCCTTTGCACCATCACAAATGACCCCAATAATTACTATCTATAGTTCAATACAACCAAGATCAAGCCATAATGCCTCAAATCTTTTCCCACTCAAGCTACTCCAAATATCACTCATCTAATTGTAAGGTAGTACTTTTTGTGCTATGAGTAACTCCTCCTCTAAGCTAGTTTCTCATTTTTGTTGGACACACCCAGATACTGAGAGGGGGGTGAATTGGTATACAAAAAATCTCAAATCCTCCAGAGCAAATTAAAAATTAAACTTTACAGCAATAATAAAAGCATGAAAGATTGACACAATTCACAACACCACACAACACCAGATATATGTGGAAAAACCAAAAAGGGGAAAAACAACAGTGAGGATTAACTCACAATATATGAAGCTCACTGCTATAATTGACTTTGTTTTAGGGTCACTCCCAAGGAAGCTACAACTCCCTACATACTTTATTTTAGGTCTACAACCCAATGAAGAAAATACTCCCTAAAATGAGAACAAACTCATTAATGATTACAACATGATAGTCCTTCTACTATCTGAAACTGACAATGAAGCTCACTCCTTTTGATGATTGTTTTTTACTTCTTTTGATGAATGAATTAGTTAGGCACACTCTTCACTTCCCTTCTATCACAAAAATATCTTCAAGATGAATCTGGGTAGGATCTATCACTTCCGCTCTTTCTCCTTCAGTCGCACATCATAGTGCATTATACATCCACACTCTACTTCTCACATATTCACAATCATACTTCACCTAGAACAACTATGTTTATAGTATATACATGATATTACATTGATTACATTGCATGTTAGCCAAAGATAATAAGAACATTACATTTACAAGTTAGCCAAATATCAAACATCATGAAACATGTAGATAGCAAGCCTTAACATGAACTCCATGCAACACCATGAAGAGGAACATGCCTTGCAGATTCTAACACTTGATTAATCTATTCCTAAACATCCTTCACATCATCATCCTTTAAGGAATAACATCTGTACGTCACACACATTTGAAATAGGTCACCCCTAAGCAAGAAAACATGAAACTTGTAGCACATTGGCCATTATAACTTGGCAGTACACATGAAAGATTGAACATTGCTTGTGCTTCTCCCAAATGAGTTGGAAGGACCTATACACCATATCCTAACACTTCTTGAACTCTACACAACAAGAACTTTGTGGAGCACATCACCAACACATATTTTGAGAAGAATTAGGCATCTAGAACTATTTGTAGCTCACTATCATTTGGAAAACTCAACTTGTGGACCACCAAGTCACCTAATTCTACAAAGTAACATGTATTAAACATCCTTGAACATATCCAAAAAATTGCATGGACAAATCTTCACTTGTAGAGGAATGTGGAGCATTCCAAACATCCTTCATCATCACCTCATTCTGCTAGAGCACAGACTAGAACTCTGTCACTTATAACTTTCATTGCAGAGGAGCAAATGATATGAAATTTTGGATTTAGTACCTTTACAACATACTAAAATTAACTTCTAAGCCATGTGACGATATATTCAAATGCAGAGGAATGTGGAGAAATTCACTAAGCAGTCTTCCAAGTAACTTCCTACAATAGTAACCTTTTCCAACATTCAGAGACCAGAACCTTCTTATAGCAACACATATTTCCTTAGGATCATTAGGAAAGAGCATACAAAAAGCTACAGGCCATTAGAAACATCTTCTCAACATTAGCATTGATACTTCTAATCCCCATCTTAATATATCATTCTTCATCTTGATGCTTCTAATTCCCATCTTAATATATCATCATGATATCATCTCTATTGACAAGAAGCATACTCAATACAACTTAACAATGCATGACATCCAACCATGAACATCAAAAACATCACTGTTAGCACATCATCAACAGAAGCATCAATGATAGTCCAAATTGAGTGTTGACGTCAATGACAACCAAAAAAAGAACAACCTTATGTAACATATGTGTAATAATCTCCCCCTTTGGCATTGATGGCAACACACACCTACTCATTCTCCCCCTTTGACATTAAGGACAAAGGGTAACTACTTCTCCTTAGGGCACAAACTCTCCTTTTTAACCTTCTCCCCCTATCAACAACAACCACTACCTGCTCCCCCTGAGAGGTAGCCACCATCAGTCCAGGAAACAACTATAACATGAATTAATCCCCCTGGACAGATGCACCAACTATGCATCTAGCAAGGAGGTGAAATTACCCCTAACTTTTGTTAGAGATACTCAAAAGTGTCCTTTGCAAGAGCCTTTATGAAAATATTTGAAATCTAATCCTTTGTTGAAACATATTCCAACTTCATATCTTTTTCTGCAACCTTCTCTCTCAAAAAGTGATACCTGATTGATATATGCTTTGTTCTAGAATGCATCACTGGATTCTTGGAAATATTGATAGCACTAGTATTATCACACAAAACAGGAATAGGCTCATCATATTGTATCTTGATATCCTTTAATGTTTGCTTCATCAACAACAATTGTGTACAAGATGCTGATGTAATATACTCTGCCTCTACATTTGATAAAGATATTGAATCTTGTTTCTTACTATGCCATGAAACCAATCTACTTCCTAAAAAGAAAGCACCACCACTTGTACTTCTTCTATCATTAACACAACTAGCCCAATTAGCATCAGTGTAAGAACTCATATTAAAATAATTACCTCTTGGATACCATAAGACAATCTGGAGTTCCCTTCAAATATCTAAATATTCTTTTTACTGCCTTCTCATGTGTTTGTTCAAGATTAGCTTGATATCTGGAAACCAAACATACTGCATGCATAATGTTAGGTCTAGAAGTAGTCAGGTACAATAATCCTCCAATCATAGATCTATAAAGAGTCTGATCAATCTCTAGTGACTAATCAGCCTTGCTTAAATGACAACCAGTAACCATGGGAGTACCTACCGGTTTGGAGTCCTCCATAACAAATTTCTTCAACATCTCTCTAACATATTTAGCCTGAGAAACAAAGATACCATCATCTAGCTAAAAATTTTGAAGCCCAAGGAAGAAAGACATCTCACGAATCATAGACATCTCAAATTCTTTCTGCATCTCTTCTACAAACCTCTTACATATATCATCATCTCCACCAAAGATGACATGTTATCAACATATACTACAACTATCAAAATCTTGTCTTCTTCTTCCTTAATGTAAAGATTACTATCTGTGGTACCTTTCTTGAAACCTTGCTGAAGTAAGTACTTATCCAACCTAGCATACCAAGCTCTAGGAGCTTGCTTGAGTCCATACAAAGATTTCTTGAGTCTACACATTGTGTCTGGATCTTTTGATAGTTAGAATCCATCTAGTTGCTCAATGTAGACCTCTTCCTCTAAATCGCCATTGAAGAATGTTGACTTGACATCCATCTAATAGGCCTTAAAGTTCTTATGAGTAGAAAAGGCAAGAAACATCCTGATTGCCTCCATCCTGGCTACTAGAGAAAAAGTCTCCTCAAAATCAATACCTTCAACTTGTAAATAGCCCTTACACACCAATCTTTCTTTGTTCCTTACAACTTCACCATCTTCATTTAGCTTGTTCCAAAACACCCACTTTGTTCCTATAACATTCTTATCAGCTGGCCTAGGAACCAATTCCCATATCTGATTCTTCTCTATCTGATTCAATTCTTCTTCCGTTGCCTTCAACCATCCATCATCTTTTCTAGCATCAGCAAAGGTTTTGGGCTCTACCTTTGACACTAAGAACAGATTCACTTGCTTACTTACTTTTGCAAGCCTTCTCCTGGTCAACACACCTTCATTCTTATCTCCAATGATCTGATCTGCTAAATGATTCCTTTGAACATACTTTTCTAGAGTCTTAAGGATCTTCTCTGGTTCTTGTTCCTTCTCTTCTTTCTCCTCTTCTTCTTCTTCAATGTAGGGAGGTATATCAGATCCATAATCATTTAGTTCTTATGAAATCTAATACAAATCTCATCTACCTTAACATTTGTGCTTTCAATCATCTTTCCCAATCTCTTGTTGTAGCATCTATAGGCATTGCTTTTGGTTGAGTAAATAAGAAAGATCCCTTCATCATCCCTTGAATCAAACTTTCCAAGGTCTTCTTCATCTCTCCTGATGTAACATTTGCTTCCAAAGATCCTGAAGTATTTGACAGTGGGAGTTCTTCCATACCATAGCTCATAAGGGGTCTTCGTGCTATTGACCCTTAATTGTATTTTGTTGATCAGGTAAACAGTAGTGTGAACTACTTCCTTCCAATACATATCAAATAGATCTGCATCTTTTAACATTGCCCTAGCCACCTCTTACATAGTCCTATTCTTCCTTTCCACTAACCCATTCTACTAAGGGGTCCTAGGAGTAGACAGATGTCTCCTAATACCTTAGTCTTCATAGAACTTTTCAAATTCATTTGAAGTAAACTCACCTCCTCTATCAGATCTTAAGCATTTGATCTTAGCATTCATTTCATTCTCAACTATGGCTTTGAAAATCGTAAACTTATCAAAGGATTGTGATTTTTCTCTTTAAAAAGTAACCCAAGTCATTCTAGAGTAATCATCAATAAGCAACATGAAATACCTTTCACCTTGTTGACTCTTGATTCGTGTAGGTGAATCATCTCCAATGGTATTGTAGAAGAATACTCCTTGCTCTCAAAATTTGTCTTTGTCTACTTTCTCATTTGATATTCCTTGCATAATGTATTTGCAGGCTTGGTTATCTTAGGCATATCTCACCACATGAATAGAGTTGATATTTACCATATTGTCAAAGTTGATGTGTCCCATTTGCTTGTGCCATAGTCAACACCCACCAGATTGAGCCAATAAACAGGTTCCTCCATTTACCTCCTTTAGATGAGAGATATCTCCATATGTCTTAATACCTTCTGCAACAAATTTTATGGACCCTACATTCCTGATCTCACAACCCTTGGCATGAAATCTAAGGTTGTATCCGTTACTGCACATCTGACTAACATTGAGAAGATTGTGCTTCTTCCCTTTGACATAGAGAACATCCTCAGTCCTATTCTTTCCATCAATAGTTATAGTACCCTTTCCACAAATTTTGGACTCATCACCACCAAACTTAATAGCTCCACCATTCCACTTCTTAAGGATAATAAACTTCTCCCTATCACTAGTCATGTGGTTAGAGAAACCACTGCCAATTACCCAATAATTTGTTTCTTCTTTTGCATGAAAGGTAGTCCACACAACCATTGATTTTTCATTGTCTTTGTCAGCCTACAAGGTACCAGACTTCTTACATTCTCTAATGTCACTCTCTTTCTCACCAACTTTCAAGGCCATAAAAAGTGTTTCATCATTTGAATCATCATGATCCTCATCTTCTAAATAGCAACTGTTCTCTATGGAATAAAGACCTCTTTTGGATTTCTCTCTTTTGCTACTATCCTTTGATTCTTTAAAAGGACATTTAGAGGGAAAATGACCAACTTTCCCACAATTGAAACATTTTAAAGGTAACTTACCTTTGTATTTTCTTGTTCCATTCTTCAATATTCTCACAAAGTTTTCCTCACCTCATTAAGGTCATCATCTTAATCAGTTGTCTCATCTTCTACCTTCTTACTTTATTTGAATGTTGATTCATTCTTTGGAGCACCTTTGTAAAATTCTCTCATTTCAAAAGCCATGAGAGATCCAAACAATTGATCTACAATATAGTGATCCAAATCCTATGTTTCCTCAATAGGAGAAACCTTATGACTGTAAGGTTTAGGGAGAGATCTTAGAACCTTCTTCACAATCTCATCTTCTTTTACTTCTCCACCAAGACCTCTGATGCCATTAACTATTTCATCCACCTGGAGCATATAACTAGCAATGTCTTCATCTTCTATCATCCTCGGAGTCTCAAATTTGCTCTTGAAAATTTGCATCTTGGCTTGCTTTACTTTACTATCTCCTTCATAAATCCTGCTAAGTTTTACCCAGACATCCTTAACAGATTTGAACCCATTACCTTTAGAAGTTCTGAATTATCTATCCCACTCATGATAGAATTCTTTTCCTTGGAATTTTTATCATACAACTTAACCTCATCTAGATCTATATGATCAACAACAATAGTAGTGTAACCATTCTTGACAAATTGCCAAACACCAAACCCTAGAGAAGATAGATAGTTTTCCATACTTAGCTTCCAAAAGGAGTAATTTGTTCCATCAAACATAGATGCCTTGTAAGATCCATTATGAGCCATCCTAAACTTTCCTCAAGTAGTTAAGCTTCATCTAACTAACTTGACTCTGATACCAATTGTTGGACACACCCGGATACTGAGAGGGGGGTTGAATCAGTATACAAATAAATCTCAAATCCTCTAGAACATATTAAAACTTAAACTTTATATAAATATCAAAATCATGAAAGATCAACATAATGCACAACATCACATAACACAAGATATATGTGGTATACCCCAAAAGGGGGAAAACCATGGTGAGAATTAACTCACAATATATGAAGCTTGCTACTATAAGAATTACAACTTTGTTTTAGGGCTACAACCCAAGGAAGCTACTACTCCCTGTTGACTTTATTTTAGGTTCATGTTGATCATGATGTTAGTCATAAACAAACATAGATAAAGAAATGCAAATCAAACCTTTATCATCTTGAAAGATACGATGAATTCAGAGAATTCATGATCTCAAGTCTCCATGGATTAGTTCATAATCATCTGATGTTACTCAGTGGTTCGATGTGAGTTGTTGTTTTCCATTCAAGGGGCCTTATGTTTCTAGTTCTGAGAAATTTATGTCTAGATCATCCTTGTTTCACTTATTTTCTATAAATTTCTTAGCAAACAAGGTTAGATCTTACTATGTTCAACTAGATGATGCAGATATTTTCAAGTTTGATCAATTCTTCTGCATATCAACTCATATTGACATGATTTCACCTCTGCATTATAAAATTATTTAAATGATGTGCCTATAGGTACATATTTCCATGATTATTGTTATTATTCATATTCATTTGCATGATATTTGTCATTTCAACATGCTATTGGCTCAAATATGCTAAAGATGTTCAATTACCTACGATGTGTCAACATGTTTTCTTATATCTGCTTAAGATTTGCTATACATTTACAGTTGTGATGATGATCAAATGAAATTAAAGAAATTTAATTGAATATTTTCTAGCTTTGCTAAAATGAGTGAATCTTTAGCCATTGATTCATATACATTCTTGACACTGTCATGAAGAGAAGGAAATCAAACCATATGTTCACCAGGATGTTCCAGAACTAGTTATGATCGATGCAAACTTCAATGGAAAGGAATGAAAACAACATGTGCAGATTGAAAAGCACTCCAAGGGATGCAGTAAATCAAAGCACATATCCAGATATCATTCACAAATTACTCAGAGTTTACAATTGTATGTAATCAAGGAACTTCTTATTCATTAAGCATGCAAAAGAAATGTACGTTCACAATTGGCCTTGAGAATTAGTCTTGATGCTTCAGCAATCTAATCTCAATTAAGTTTTGAACAAATTACAAAGAGCACTTCATCTCCTTTTATAGGACAAGAAGAGGAGGTAGTTACAAATGATCCTACGATCATGATTTGTCTATTTAAGATCAACGATCCATAATATTCCTTGACTAAGTCAACTGGTAGATATGTGGCACAGGTTGCCAGGCAGCAACCATATGGTGGCGTACAATTGTCCTCCTCAACACATTCTACATATGACTTTGTCACACTATATCTTTACTTAGTCTTTTTCCTCCTCATCAATAGATGAGTCATCTTCTACATGTACACTGATAATCCACCTGATGGGTTCATATGCTTGCACAATTCTTTCTACTGCTCCCCTATCTTGTATTTTAGCCCTTGTAACTGCATGTCCTTGTGATTGGAACTGGGCTTGTAGAGTAGTCCACTTGGTGTTCCTACTATTCAATACCTCGTTGTATTTCTCCACTCTAAACCTCATCCTCATGGCTTTAACTACTATATCTTTAGAAAAATGGGCGAGTGGATCATCTGATGCGATCTTGAAATTATCTTAAAAAGCCTTAATTGCAAAATCAACATCTTGATTTTCTATCTTCCCTTCAACTTTATCCTCAAGGGCCTCTAGACTATCCTCCTCTGACAAGAGCTCATGCACCTTGACACCGATATCCCTAAGTTTAGCATTACACTTATTCAGGATATCCACTTCAACTTGGTATCTTCATACCATATACCTAACAATTGTGATGTCTGGTTGGTCAGGATTTTATTAAATATCAGGACATTCACATCTATATGATTCATCTCTAAGAGGGCAATCAAATGTTTCTCAACCTTTATTAACCTCTGTGCAACTTCTTTCTACAACTTATCTACATTACCCTTCAAGGTGCTAATCAAATTCCAGTTAGCAAGGGAGGTCCTTATTACCTTTTCTCCTTCATTGATGAACCTAATAAACCACTTATCCATCACCTGTGATTTATGCTTCATAATATCCAATCTTGTCATTTCATCTTGAGATATTATGGTTAGTGGGGTGGATGTGCTGATAGGAATATTGGTAGGAGTTGGCAATCCCCTTATAAATGATTGCATTTGAGCAATGTGTTTTTTATGCACCTTATTCTTATTCTTCTCTTTCTCTATTGTGGCTAATAATATACCTATTATGTATTTGGCCTCCTAACCTTCTTTCTACTCAGTGGAAAAGCCCAAGTCTATAGTGGTTATTTGAAACTCACTGGCACTTATTTCTCCCTTGGCTTTATCCACAATAGGCACAACCAATTGAGCTGTTCTCTTGCATGTTGCTTGATCTTATTTTATTGCAGAGGTGGCTCTAGCCCTCCTCTTTAGTTTGACTACTTCAGCCAAAAATAATGTAGTTATGTCAAAATTTGAAGAAATTCTTGGTGGGGGAGGATTACCCTCGTGTTCTAGCCAATATGGCATGTTCGCTCTGGACCCTTTCTGGTCTGTATGTTCAATGTGAACATTTGCCGACCCTATGTTCTGCTCCACCCTTTGTGGCGACTCTTCTTTCTCTTCTCCGTTATGAACTTCCTCATGTGTGGAGACCTCCTGTGTTGAATTTATGCTCTTATCATGCTCATCTTGTGGTGATGGGTTCACCTAGGGTTGTGGTGGCCTAGATCTTGAGCATCTTGATGATCTTCTTGACCATCCTTGTCAACATTCTCCTATTCCTTGTTATCACCATCTACCTGTGAACCTTATTGCCCACCTTTTGGTATATCAACATCTTTAGGACCTTGGGATTCAACTGTCTTGGCTTCCTTTGTCCCTTTATCATGTAATTCTTCACTATCCTAAATATCAAACTAACTAGGTACTCCATCTATATCCATGGGTGTATTATCCTCTAATTCATCCTGCTCTAGAGTTGTATCCTCATCTTTATTTTCATCTTCATCAACCTGATAAGTGAAATCAATAGCTATTGGGCTGGTGACCTGATCAACTAGTCTTGCTAGGCTAATTTTCTGCATTGCGACCTCTGGACTATCATCTTCTGCCTCTTCTTCCTCCCTCCCTAGTTGTGCAGCAAGAGTACTTTGAGGAGTCACTTTTGTATTTTTCACTAGTGTCTCCATGGGACTGGTAGTTACTTCCCTTACCACTTCATCATCTAAAAGTTCAACTATTTCATCTAATGGGAGAGACTGATCACCCCCTCTATTCTTTATCTCCTCTTTTCTCTTCAACCAGCTCAATTTTGAATTGCACTATGGTAGGAATAGGAACATCATGCTATAGATTTCACTTGATTCCTTCACCTCCTTTGACTTTTAGCACAATACCAAGTTGTACATCCATTGACACCCTCATTGCTAGTACTGGGTTCTTCTTTTGTGGTAACCTTTTGGGTGCTCTTTCTTTTCCTCACTATGAGGAGGTCATCTTCATCAGTACTTTCCTCTAGATTTTCACCAATGCTACCAGGTTTTGTGATAGGTTTTTGTTGTTGTGCAAGTCCTTGGGATGTTTTTGAAGCAGAGATTGAAGTTGTATCCCTTTTAGGTGAGATGGAACAGATAATTCTCACACCTCCATTCTAGTTCCCTTTCTTGGGTGTATCTCCTTGTTTTCTTTCCCCTTTGGATTCCCTCTTCTCTTTGAGGAAGTCATCATATTCCTCTTATGTCAGGTCCTACCTCTTTCCTTTTTTATCAATGGTGAGGGCCACTCCTTTATTCTTAAGTGCAGTAACCTCTCTATCCACCCATTCTTTGGTCAATTGCATGACCTTTGTGTTATAATTTCCAATGAAGTCTCCTCTGGTTGACTCCAGTCAGGGGATGAGATTGTTTCATTATATATTTTCTTCTCTTCATATTCTTGTGACAACAATTCCATCATCCTCATGTAATTGTTTTGGAACTGCTATGCAATCCAGTGTGCAAATTTGTTTTAGAGTAAGACTTTCGTAGCCTCTCTTTCTCACTTCTACCCAATTAGACTAGTAATATTCTAGATGCACTTGGTGTATTGGCTTCTTGAATACTGTCTGCATCCTATTGTAGGGGTCATATTGCCTGGATATAGGGAAAGGCTGCAAGGACATCAACTGTAATCCCCCTATTGCTACTTTAGCACTCTCCTTATCAGGACACATATACCACCCAATGATGAGGGGAAACAAGACATTGGGTATCTTGAATTCTGAACAAAAGCCTCAAATGAGGGCAGTATTTGTCTGGCGATCTCCATTAGTATGACCTTGTCTGTAGGATATCTCAGCAACATGAAAGGTTGCCTAGTGAAACCTTCTATCCTTATGTATGTGGACATGGGTGAATTGCATAAGCCAGGCCCCATGCTTGTATATGACTACCTGAGCTTCCATGCTCAGTCTCTTTGCTCTATCTTCCTCCATAGTCCTAACCAAATGCATAGTAAAACAATCATTTACTCTACTATAATGTTGGAGAGATGCCCTCTACTTCAATTGTGGATAATGGTCCCATATATTCACAACTCCAGGGTTGAGACCAACCCTGCCAACTGTCTACAACCCATCAAATGTCCCTCTAAATGCACATGCATAGACCACATATGAGGTCATGTGAAACAAATTTGGTTTTCCTCTAAGATTCCTCATGCCTTCATCAAGGCTATCACTAATAATCTTTGCCCATTAGGGTTTCTCATATGTAATTTTCACCATTCTCATGAGACCATACATCTAGTCTTCAAAATAGCCTACATTTGGCCTCCCCCTCATACGGCTGAACATAACCATTAAGTATTGATATTCAAGGGCAAAGTTGAACTTATACATATGCACTGGCAACTTTGGAGAGGCTTTATATGTACTATTACTAGACCTCCATGAGAACATGACCTTTCTACAGTGTTTCTAGCTACTGTTGTATTATTTCTCCAATGCTTCCAAATCTATTTTACATATGCAAGGCCCTGATGGCAAATTGAAAGCTGAGTTGATGCCTGCGAATGAGAAATCAGCATACACCTGACCATGTGTTTCTACGTTTCTTTTGCAAACATTATAATTACAAGTGCATTCAACCAACAACTCGACGGCTTCCTTTGCACAAGGAAATCCTCCGGCATGCCACATGCCTAAATTGTATATGTTGATAAGCAAGGGTTTCCCACTACCCTTTTTTGATTTCTTTGTCCATGCATCTAGTTTAGTGTTCCCTAGATGTGTATCATTTATTTAGCCATATTTGAATGATGTCCTCGTGAGTTGTATACCCATGGGCTTCAAGAATTCTATGTCTGACCTATTTCTATGGATATCCGTTGTATCCTATGATAAAGAATATGTGTATGTCTTACTTTAACATGCATTATGAGTATTCAAATTTAACAATTGCATGGATATCATGATATTTTGACTTTGGAAAGCACAATTCAGACATCCTCATATTGAATTACTTCGGTAAAAACCCACATTTACTTGTTCATCTATTTATAAACAACAAAAGGAGGGTTTCATTGTTAAATACCTAATATTCATGGATTTTAAACTATCAGATCTATATCCGGATATGCATGTTCACTATGATTACCCTCTTTCATTAGCCATTTGAAAATGCACTTTGTTCTGTTGCACTTTCAAGTTACTGTAATGGCACCTTAATCACATAGGAGCTCTGTAATCTCTTCTTGGATACATGATAAACTTAAAATGAACTCAAATTCTTGTTTTAACCAGTAACACCAACGAATTAGGGTGCAATTAATGTTAAGTTGTTCATATCCATGGATTTGCACCTTGTGCTTTTGAGATTTTAATAGGTGGCATGATGTAATTTTAAATTTTGAATGTTCACCTACCTTTGGAAAAGCATTTATTACGGGATCTACACATTCATAAATATCAATGATACTAAGTAATATGCATGCTCTTTTGGGATATGCCCATGACATAAGCATGAAGATGGTCAACCGTTGACCTTCAATCAAAGGATCAAGTGACCTTACTCTTGTTTAACTATCATGATATTATGATGTGCTGATATGGGTCAGTCAGTGTGCCACGTGGCAGAATCCCATTAGTTCACAAAAATCTGTGTTATATGTCCCAAGAGTGGATAAGGGGATATTAAGAAATATATGGGTGTTTAATTATGTGGAATATCCCCTAACTCTCTGAAGATGAGGATGACCTTAGCATCCTTTACTAATGTTTCAGATTGATGAGGAGGTGACATCATCATCACATTGGCGAAGATTAGGGATCTAAAGTTAATGTGTCAGATATTGAAATTTTTCGTCATATTGCATTGGTTCATGATATTAGAAAATATCTAGAATATTGAGATCATGATGACCTCATTGTCATATCGGGTCTTCTTTGGAATGGTTCAAAGTGACATCACCATCACATTAACAAAAATTAGGGATCTAAGTTAATGTGCAGGATATTAAGAAATATGCTGACATTTGGTATTTTCATTATACTTTAAGGTAAGTCCACACATTAGCAAACATCAGGGATATTCAAGTAAAAGTGCACCTTCAGGGAATGTGCGCAGGTATTGACGGATGGACGTTTCACCAGTTGAAATTTGACTTCTGCATATTAGCAAATATGCAGACATTGGGATTTTATTTTTTAAAACCCATTTTTGGGATATTGGTGAATATTAGGGTCATTAGTGAATGTGATGACCCTCTCATAAGTGATTGGTTTGACCAACTTTGACCTGACTTAACTTCTTATCCTTAAGGAATTTTGGGGTGATCTAAAAGGCAAACCTGCTTAAAATTTTGCACTCTTTCATTTGGTAAGGTTTGTGATAGCAAAACCTGACATTGGCACTTAACCCTTTTTATGAGGTCCTTGCATGCACAAGGTGATACCCTATCACTACATTTGATACATAACTTTTACCATACCACCCAAAGCAAGGAGCAAAAACAAGCCAAAAAGGTTGGGTCCCTATTTTGCTGAGGCAAAATGGGGCATGTTATGTATCCACACAACTTGCCACCAAAGAAAACAAAAAAATTTAAACAATCCAAGAGGTGAGGACAAATTAAAACATGATGTTCTAACTCTTATTAAGAATAAGCATCCTAATCTTCCTGAATGATATCATGTTCATCAACGTAACAATGTATTGAGAAGGGATCAAGTGTGTGTAGGTGATTAATATCCTTCATCTTGAAAGTAAGTTGAAAACACTAGTGATTGGTGTTAAGCTACATAATTTGGTTCATCCCTCATAGCCAACCTAGATAGAGACTTGCTACCAGTAGGTGTCCATATCCCTGACAAGGTTATCATTGTAATTCTCCTAAGTAGAGCCCCACTGCCAGTCAGGTGTTCATAGCCCTGGTAGAGTTACTTAGATGACCTAATTATCTCTTTTGGATATTCAATATACTTGTCTCTATTTTTTTATTCATAAGATGTTATCATGTAAGCTCATTTTGCAAGGTGTGTCCACTTGCTATTTAGGCTGAGAATTGCAATGGTAGCAAGGGCAACCTTCAGATTTTTCATGTAACACTACCCTAGTATGTTCAACAAACTGAAGGCTGTTAGATGTGTCATGTGAAGATCTCCTTGAACAAGAAAAGGTATCACTGATGAACCGGATATCACAACCCTAATCAAGAATACTTCTTCTAACATGAATTACAACCTATGTAAAAACTTGTATTCACCTCTTGGATTCTAACAATTTTGGTGGTTTTCTGAAGTGGAAAGGTGCATCATTTTGGCTAACCAAAATAGGGTCTCAATAGCACAATGCAAACAAACACATCAAGAAAACTATACAAATAGCTATACATAATGTACATCACCTACATATGGTACATTATCATGGTATGACCTACCTAGGCTTGAAAATAGTGTTTGAGCAATTGTCCATTGATTGGCAATGGGACATTCTCACCTATTAGGGTCTTGAGCATGTAGGTGCTATCAATTAGGACCTCTGATATCTGGAAGGGACCTATCCATAACTTTTCAAACTTCCCATGGTCACCTTTCCTTTCATGTGATTTGTCCCATGATAAGACTAGTTCTGAAATCCTAAAGGCCTTTACCTTATCTTTTTTATCAAACCAACATTTGATAGTATCCTGATGTTTAGCGAATTGGTCAATCACCCTTTCTCTCTTTTCTTCCAAGTGCATGAGTTGGAGCAACCTGACCTTTTGTTTGTTATCTATGCCTAAGTATTCCTGTTCAAATTACAGGGTGGGAATTTTGAGATTCACAGGGAGGATGGGATCCATCCCATAAACTAATTGGTAAGGAGAATTCCCTAATGTACTTTTCATTCTAGTTCAATCCACCCATAAGGCATATTTAAGTAAGGTATTCCACTTCCTGGGGTTCTTTTCTATCAATTTCTTTATGATGTTCAATAATTTTTTATTGTTTGACTCTGCCAAGCCATTTCCCTGGGGGTAATAGTTTGAAGAGAATTTTAAAATGATTCCATAATCAAAAGCCCAACTAGATAATCTTAAAGATGCAAAGGTTGGTCCATTATCACACACAAGGACATAAGGAACTCCATACCTAGTTATGATGTTGTTCTCTAAAAATTTGATCACATCCTTGTTGATCATGATGTTAGTCACAAACAAACATAGAATAAAAGTACACATTAACCTTTACTCATCTTGAAAGATATGATGAATTCAGAGAATTCATGATCTCAAGTCTCCATTGATTAGGTCTTAATCTTATGACGTTACTCAGAGGTTGATGTGTGTTACTGTGTCCATTTTGGGGCCTTACGTAGATCTCATCAGTAAGATAATACTTCCTATAATAATGTTGCACAGAGAGTTATTCTACACAGGATATACTTCAAATATTGTGTCTATCTTTAAATCTTTGCATGATATTTGTCATTTTGACATGCTTTAACCTCAAATATGTTGAATATGTTCAATTATCTATGAGATGTCTGCATATTTGTATTATTTGCTTAAGATTGTCAATTATTTGCAATTAAGGTGATGAAATGCTCTGAAATTGAAAGAAACTAAAAGAAATACTTCAAATTAATGTTGAACCTTCAGCTATTGAGCCACATATACATCAGATATAGTCATGAAGAGGAGAAATCAAACCATATGTTCACCGGGACATTCCACAGCTAGATACAGTCGATGCTAACTTCAAAGGAAAGGTATGAAGACAACACATGCAAACTGATATGCACTCCAAGGGACGCAGCATATCAAAGCATATATCCAAAATTCACACACTGATTACTCAAGATTTATGATGGATTGTAATCAAGAGTCTTCTCATTCATTAAGTATGCAAGAACATATATGTATACAACAACTTTGAAATGAGCCCTGAATATTTCAGCAAACAAATTTCAATTAAGTTTTGAATCTTTAAAAAGAGGCATCCCTGCACCTTTTATAGAATAAGGTGAGGAAGTGGTTACAATTGATCTATGATCAAGATTTATCTATTGAAATCTACGGTTTACATTTCATTGACTAAGTCAATCTTTTCCACATGGCATAGGTTGCCAACTGGCAACTATCTAGGCAACTTATACTTTCATAAGTACCTGATGCATATATTCCCTTTATGATGCATCCTCATCAGGTTCTTTGTCATCATCATCACTTTCACCACTCTCACTATCTTCATCATCGTGATGATTGTCCTTTTGAATATGGACCTACATAGCTGTCCTGATATTCTCATATGCTTGCACTATTTTCTCCATTTCTCTGCCATCCTAAGTTCTCACTTTGGTGATGACATGTTTATGCACCTAATATTTTCTCCAGAGAGATTCCAACTTATTCCTCCTATTGCTGGACATTTCATTATAATCTTCCACCTTGACCTTTATTCTCATTACTTTATCCAGCACTTCTTCTGTCAGGTGATTGAGAGGATCTTCAACAACTAGCTAGAAATTAATATGTAGAGCTTTGATGACAAACTCTTCATCCTGATTTTCTATCTTGCCTTCTACATCTCCTTCTAATGTTTCCAAAACTTCAGCCTCATGGGACATCATATCATGTAGCTTCATGCTGATATTCCTTAGTTTACTGTTGCATCTTTTAAGTACATCACATTCCAACTTGATGTCTTTATTCCAGATATCAATCAATAGGGTTGTGTTATTATTCAGTACTTGATTCTTTATTAGAATCTATGGATCAATCCTCTTCATCTCATCCAAAATGCTTGCGACCTTTTCTAACTGAAATGACCTCCTGCTAATCTCCATTTGTAGTTTATCTACCTTTTTCCTGGAGGTGCCTAAAGAATTCCACCTCTTTAAAGAGGCCTTTGCCACTTCTTTAGCTCCATCGAGTGCAGATGACATCCACTTCAACATTATTACTAATTCATGTCTCATGAGGTTCAACTTGTTGACCTCCTCCTAAGAAATAGCAGTCAATGGGACTGCATGATCACTAGATGTATCGTCAGGGTTAATTAACCCTCCTATATATGCATGTAGCTGAGCAATGTTCTCCTTATGCCGCTTATTCTTCTCTTTCTCTCTCTTAACTCTTTGAGTTAATGAATCAATAATGTCTTTACCTTCCTAGCCTTCCTGATCCTCATTGGTAAATCCCAAATCTACTATAGTAATCTAGAATTCATCCAGAGTGATCTTGCCCTTTTCTTTATCAACTGCAGGAACAGCGACCTGAGCTGTTCTCCTACCTGTATCAGGATCCCTTCGTATTGCAGATGTTATTCTAGCCTTCCTCTTTGGCTTTATTAGGGTTTCTGTAAATAGTGTGGATACATCAAATTTCTATATCCCTATGCTTGACTCTTCGCCAATTTCTTTCTCGAGCCACTGAGGAATTGGATCTTTTGACTGTTGGTCTCCATCATGATGATCACCCTGATCTTCGATATCCACCATCATGTTCGATGGGGAGGGTGATCTTCTTATCTCTCCCTCATGATGCTCCTCATGAGGGTGATCTTTAGGTATATCCTCCTGTTGAGGAATTTCTTCTTCTGGAGGGTGATCTTGTTGATCATCTGCATGTTTATCATGATCTTGATCCGGTACTTCCTCCATGGGTATCTTATCTACCTTAGTGATTTCCTCATTACGAGGCATATTAGTTCCCGTAGATATTACTTATCTACCTTAGGCTCTTCCAGCTGATCTGTAACTATAACCTACTCTGGACTTGTATTAATTACCTCTTGAGCCTTATGGTCATCAGGACCTGATATTTCTTTATCTTCCTTATCTTTTGGTGGGACGTCTACTATTTTGGGCTTAGCTGATGTATCATGTTGTTGCTGACCCATACTTGGAGCTTTCCTCTCCATTTCTTTCTGTTTGATTTCTTCACTATTTTGTGTTTCCTAAGGTGCACCTACCATATCCTTAGGATCTACATCCTCTACATATGTAAAATCTATGACTGTAGGATTTGTTACCTGATCAACTAAGGTATCCAGCCCTATTTGTTGTGCAATATGTTTTGGGCTCTTTTCTTTTTCTTGCTCTATTTACTTCATCTCTTCTAATACTACCTGAACTGATGGGGTCTCATGTGGAGCTATCCGGGCACCGACAGCAAGGGTTTCCATTCTTTGTGAAGCTACATCCTTCACTACCTCATCATCAGATGAGTCAACTGTCTCATCTAATGAAACTTGACCACTTTGTACTGCCTTAGAGGTTTCTTTCATTTGCTCTTCGGCTTGTTCGGTCTTAAACTTTACAATAGTGGGAAGTGGAACGTTATGCTGCAATTCCTTGTTGAATACTTCCCCACATGCTCCCCTCAACATTATGGGAGCTTGGTTTATTTCACCTCTCATAGAAGTCCTTGTTTTCTTAAGCGTAGTGGCTACCACTTGGGGTGCTTTTCTCTTCCTTGTGAAGGATAGAGGGTCTTCTTCTTCTTCAGATTCTTCTTCTAAAGGAATATCCTTCTCGTTATTCTTATGTGAGGCTTGATCCTCCTCATATGCAATAGTAGGTTGTGCAGTTGGCTTCTAGATCTGTTTAGCCTTTTATTTATCCTGAGGAGGCTGTGCTGATGATGCTGATGCTTGTCTTGATCCTGATGCATCTTCTTCTGGTACTATCACTCTCCCCACTATAACCCCTTTGGGTTTAGTATCAATTTTCTTACCTCTTGAAGGTCTTTTGCTTTTCTCAGGAGGTGGTACCTTTTCTCCTTTAGTCTTTCTCTTCTCAATTAAGAAGTCATCATACTCATCCTCAGGAACTTCCTGTCTCTTCTTTTTATTATCAACAGTGATGACAACACCTTTTTTCTTTAGTACATTTATCTACTCATCCACCCAAGCTTGGGTTAGTTGTAATATCCTGCCTATGAATGGATCTAATGAGATATCCTCCTGTATAGTGAGATCCAGCGCAGAGATGGTATCATTATATATCTGTTTCTATTCATATTCATCGGCCATTATCATTCCATCGTCTTTCTTCAGTTGTGCTAGGATGGCGATGCAATCAAAGGTCTTGATTTGGTTAAGTGTTAACCTTTGATACCTTCTTCTTTGGGCTTCAGCTTCATCTTCACAATTTGCCCAGAAGTCTTCAAGATGTCTTCTATGAATAGGCTTCCCCATGATCTTCTACATCCTCCCATATGGATCATATGATCTCTTTAATGGAAATGGCTAGAAATTCATCATATTTAGACCAGCTATGGCCTTCTTTATACTCTCAGAATCTAGGTACATATACCAGCCCATTGCAACTGGAAACAAAACTGGTGGAAGCTTGTTGTTTACCTTATAGGCATTCAATATTGTAGAGATTTGTCTTAGAAATTCCATTAGGACAATAGCATCTATAGGGTACCTTGGGAGCATGAGAGGCTCCTCCTCAAAACCTTCAATCCTGATATAGGAGAAAGTGGTAAATTGGATAAACCAGGCTCCATGCCTATAGATAACTTCCTGAGCCTCCATGCTCAGTCTCTTGGTTCTATCTTCTTCCATTGTTCTCACTAAATGCATAGAGAATGCATTGTTTACCAACTTATAATCCTGGAGATAATTCACTCTTTGCAGTTGGGGATGATGATCCCATATGTGTGCATCATTGGTCGTGCCTCCAATTTTTCCATCTGTAATCAATGCATCAAATGTACCCTTGTAGGCACAAGAATAAACTATATATGATATCATGTAGAAGGAACAATCTAGACCTCCTAGGTTCATCAACTGCTCATCCAGAGCATCACTTATTATTTTAGCCCACATTGGCTTGTTATCTATGTAGAGACACATCAGGATGATTGCATACATCCAGTCCCTAAAACTTCCAACATTAGGCTAGCTTGTCACTTTGCTGAGTAGGGCTATCATATACTGGTACTCATCGTCAAAGTCATACTTATATAAATGAACCAGAAGTTTAGCTGCTACAGGATAGGGGCTATTCTTCGCCCTCCATTGATACATCTTCTTCCTGGTAGACTTATTGTTATTCTCATACTCTACTTCTAATTTCTTCATATCTATGTTGGCAACCTTCTTGTCCAATGGCAAACCAAATGTAGCAACAATACCCTTGATTGACAGATCAACATATATTCTGCCATGTTTTTCTACCCTCCTGGTTTCTAGGTTGTAGTTCCTCGCACACTCAATAATTAGTTTAGGGGTTTCCATGGAATATGGGAAACCAGCTACATTCCACATTCCTAATATGAAGACTGCATCCAACATGGTGCTATTATTCTTCTCATCATTCATTTTGACTGACCAGGTAGCCAGATCTATATTTCCTTGGTGGGTATCGGTGATGGCACCATATTTGAATCGGACATCCTCAGGTTGAGCAAACATGGGCTTCAGAAATTCTGCCTCTGACTTAGCTAGCTGTTTATCCACCATGAATGCCTATAATTAACACAACTTGGTCTTACAATTGATACATATAAAAGCATGCATATACATTACATATTCATTATTCATCATGCATACTATTATTCTTTCCACATTTCATTTATCCTGACATGCATAATTTAAAATTTCAAACTAGAAGACCCCATAATACCTGGATATGTGAAAGATAACAACCAGAGGGTTTCAAATTACCTACCTGATGCGCTTATCCTCTTGATTATGCTAATGATTGTTTGAAAGTGACCCTAATACTAATGACTTTCGCTTGCTTCATTATGCTGTGTCTAGATGTTATTTATCAGAGGGTTCAGCAGATTAGTTCTCTGTTAACACTGGTTTATCGCAAGGTAAATACAAAATGACTCGGTAAATTCATTTTAAACCTATGCATTGGGTCACTTAGGGCAAATTAAATGCAATAGCTGATTTACTTGTACGTAACTACCAGATCCTACCAGGTGTATGTATCAGGTTCGTAGTCAGTGGGAATCACCTACCACCTCCAAGTGCATTTAATGTTATGGCGGTAGGGCACGGGGTGATCTTTGTAGGATAGGGTGATATTCAAGATATGACCCTCTTAGTATAATATGATCATCTGCTCTAGGTGGAAAGACTGATGTCGAAACATCGGGTTGGGTTGAGAATATCAGGTAGATATTCAAAATATCAGGGGATGTTCAGAATGTCTGGTGATGTTTATAATATCACCCCCTGGACTAAAGTGACTTCTCTCAAAATATCAGGGTGACGTCAACAGGATCAAGACTTGGTTCATCATTGTTGCATTTCAAATATCAGGGTGATATTCAAATGTCGGGTGATATTCAGGAATATGACCGCAAAATACATGATGTTGTTTGTTAGGTAGATATCGTTATCACATAAAGTTGACATCCGGATGTTTAGAGAAAATAATTTTATCAGGTGATAATATGGATCGGGGTGATCTTTTATAATATGACTGATGTTAAGAAATATGATCCTCCCCCTCGAAATATCAGGTTTGACCAGATCTTTGACTCATCATAACTTTTGTTCTCTAAGGAATATCTGGGTGATCCAAAAGGCAAACCTGCATGAAATTTTGTACTCTATCTACCCATGAGGTTATTGACATGAAAATTTTAACTTTGAAAAAACTGACCTTATCATGATGACTTATCTAGTCCCCTTTATGCAGGATCATCTACATTGACTTACTTTTACCAGCCCACCAGCAAGCAGAAAACACAAGCAAAGCCAAACAAAAAGTTGGGTCCCTATTTTGTCAAGTCAAAATGGAGCGTGTTGTGTAACCACACAACAACTTGCCACCAAAGAAAACACTAAAATTCCAATGATTCAAGTGATGTGAACACATTCTAACATAGCATTCTAACTCTTTCTAAGCATAAGCATCATAATCTTTCTGAATGACAAAATGTCCTCATGGTAACAATGCTAACAAAGGATCAGTAGTGTGCAAATGATTAATTATCCTCATCTTAAAAGTAAGTTGAAAACATGAGTAACTAGTGTTAAGCTACATAGTTGGAGATCATCCCTCATAGCCAACCTGGATAGAGCCTTGCTACCAGCAAGCGTTCATAGCCCCAGCAAGGTTATCTATATAATCCCCCTAAGTAGAGCCCCACTGCCAGCAGGTGTCTATAGCCCCGGTAAGGTTACTTAGATGGCCTAATTTTATTATTATTATTTTTTTTTAACATTTATACTTCATATATTGGATATCATCATGTAAGCTCAAAATGCAAGGTGTAGTCACTTGCTGTTTGAGGTTGGAGATTGCATTGGTAGCAAGGGAGTCCCTTTAGATTTTTCACTTAACACCTATACTTGTGTGTTCAACAAACCCAAGGCTGTTAGGTGAGTCATTGTGAAGAAATCACTTTGGTTAGAAAAAGGTACCCTGATGACAGGATATCACAGACCTGATCATGATGACTTTCTCAAAATGAGTCACAACCTATATGTAAATGTGTTCTCATCACTTGAATCTTGACAATTTTGTTATTTTCTAGGGTGATGAGATGCATCATCCTAACTAGCCAAAATCAAAACTCAACCAGCAAGCAAAGCAAGACAAAACAAAGCACTGTACAAACACCTATACAAATATACATTATGATACACATGACTGACATGAAGTTACTTAGGCTTAGAAATAGTGTTTGAGGAACTGTCCATTAACTAGCAATGGAACATCCTCACCTATCAAGTTCTTAAGCTTGAAAGTACTGTCTCCTAATATCTCAAAAATTTGGAAGGGACCTATCCACAATTTATCAAACTTACCATGGTCTCCTTTCTTCTCATGGGCTTTATCCCACATTGGGACTAAATTTGGTATCCTGAAGGCTTTAACTTTGGCTCTTTTGTCAAACCATCATTTGACAACAGCCTGATGTTTGGCAAATTGATCAATTGCCTGACTTCTTTTCTCTTCTAGGTGCATCATCTGAAGCAACCTGACCTCTTGATTATTGTCTATGCCTAGGTACTCTTGGGCAAACTGCACGGTAGGAATCTTCAGGTTAACAGGGAGGATTGGATCTACCCCATATACTAAATGATAAGGTGAATTTCCTAATGCAGCTTTGTTTCTGGTTCTATCTACCCATAAGGCATATTTTAGAAGTGTATTCCATTCCCTAGGGTTCTTGTCTACTAACTTCTTTATGATATTTAGCAAATTTTTGTTAGTGGATTCTGCCAATCCATTCCCTTGGGGATAATAATTAAATGAGAACTTCAATATGATCCCATAATTAAAGGCCCAACTTGACAATTTGGTCGAAGTAAAAGCAGAGCCGTTATCACTTACCAGAGCATAGGGAACCCCATATCTAGTGATTATGTTACTTTCCAGAAATCTGATGACATCTTCTACATTGCAAGTCTTGCTGCTAGTGGCTTCAGTCCACCTGGTACAATAATCAGTAATTGTTAGCACATACCTGTGGCCTGAAAATGATGGATGATTAATAAGTCCTATGAAATCCATGCCCCATTGTGCAAATGGGCGCGCTTCCATCACTGGTTGCAAAGGTTGTGCAGCATATCTCTTTCTGTTGGTAGCAACCTGACATACATGATAGCATTTAATGTGCTCAGTTGTATCCCTGAAGATTATAGGCCAATAATATCCCGCTCTGAGGATAGCATGCATTGTAGCCAAGGATGAGCCATGTGCTGTTCCAAACTTGTCATGTAGCTCTGATAAAACTTTATCTACTTCTGGCTTTTCTAAGCATCTCAAGTATATTCCTTCATAATTTTTCTTGAAAAGTACTCCTGCTTTCATCATGTACTTCTGGGACTTTATCTTCAAGGCTCTTCTCTGTGAAGCCTGTAGTCTAGGAGGACATCTTCCAATAATCAAGACGTGCCTGATATCTGAATACCACTCTTCATTGTCCCTAGCATTGATAACATACTACTGACTTGTGATGTTTGGATCAATCTCTGATATCATTTGGCTTAGAGCTTGTCCTCTTACCAGCTTCATGGGTGTGATTTCCATATCATATTCTTGTAAAACTGTGATCCACTTAGCCCTTTTTTCACCAGGCTCACTTTGCATTTACAACATCTTCACTATTGCATCTGGCACCACAGCAATCACCTTGCTTCTCAAGATATAGTGCCTAAATTTCTTCACTGCTCTAACTAATGTAAGTGCCTACCTTTCAACATCTACATATCTTAGTTCAGCATCCTTGAAAGGGCAGCTCATGAAGGCGATTGGTTTCTCTTCCTTTTCTTCATTTCTTTGAGTTAACACTACTACAGAGGTATGTTCTAAAGCAAATGAATAAATATAAAAGTCTCTGGTGTAGTCTAGACTGATAAGGATAGGAGCATTAGAAATAGCTTTCTTTATGTCTTCAAATGCTGCCTTAGCTTCTGATGTCCACTCAATCTTTGCATCCTTTTTCAGCATAGCATTTAAAGGTCTGACTATTTCTGCAAAGCCAGTGATGAATTTTCTGACAAAATTTATCTTACCAAAGTAAGATTTGAGCTCTTTCTTGCTTCCTGGAAGTTGTAATTTCATAATGGACTCCGCCCAGTCAGAATCAATGATAATCCCATTTTCAGTTATCAGGTAGCCCAACAACTTTTCTGTTGTCACCCCAAATATGCATTTCTTGGGGTTCAAGGATATTCCATATTCTTCACATTTTTTCAATACATTTATGAGATCTACTACATGGTTTCCTCTATCTTTAGAGAATACTGTTAAGTCATCCATATATATGACTATGCATTTTCTTATTAAGCCTCTGAAGGTTACGTCCATTGTTCACTAGAATGTTGCTCCAGCATTTATTAGCCCAAATGGCATACGTCTATAAACAAATATCCCCCACTTTGTGGTGAAGGTAGTTTTTAGTCTGTCAATCTTATCAACCATTACCTGATTGTAGCCAGAGAAGCCATCTAGGAATGACATCATTTTTGCACCATTAACAATCTGCAGAACTGCATCTAGTGAGGGTAAAGGATAATTATCCTTCTCTGATGCTCTGTTTAGGTTCCTGAAGTCCACACACAGTCTGATGTCTCCATTCTTCTTTCTTACTAGCATTAGATTAGCCACCCAGGTGGAGTGCCTCACAGGAAATATGATCCTGGCATTTAACAGCTTCTTGACTTCTTAAAAAATTATTGGTTCAAGCAAAGCATTGACTGGCCTTTGCTTTTGTTTGAAAGGTTTAGCATCTGGCTTGAGAGGTATAGTGTGAGTTATAACTGATGTGTCATATGTCTTCAACTCATCATAGGTCCATGCAATAACATGTATGTAATCTTTGAGGGCCTGAGTTATTCCTTCTAACTCTTTTGGTGTGCAAACTTTAGCAATCAAGACATTTCTCTTGTCTTCATTTTGTCTAATATTCACTTGTGAATACTGTTCTCCATCAGCTTTTGGAAGATCTTTCTGTTTTAACATGTTATCTAGGTCAAATGCCCTCTCTAGCTCAATCATACCTTTGGGAATCTTGTTGCTAGGCAACTCTAATATTTCTTCTTCTTCCCAGACATGCTCTTCTGTATTGTTTTCATCTATGATCTGAGCATCAAATATGTCTCTGTTAGAGATGAAATCTAGGATGTGCTGATCATCATCAAAAACCTAGAGATTAGTAACATTATCAGGTACTGATGGCACTGATACCAGCTCTACTAAAAATCTCTTTAGGCCTGATATGGACAAGGGCTCTAATGTACTGCAGCCTGTGCTAAGGCATTTGCCCTATGGTTCTGTTCTCTAGGTACGTAGGTGATATTAAATGCATCAAAGTCTTCAATCAAATCCCACACTCTATGTCTATAATTTGACAATTTCTTATAGTTGCAAGAGTAAATTACTCTTACCTGTCTGACAACTAATTCTGAGTCTCCAAAGACATGCATAATTTTTACCTTTTTTTTAGAGCAAATAGTATCCCATGAATCAGAGCTTCATACTCTGTCACATTGTTAGTGCAGGGGAACTGTAATCTGTAGGCAGCTAAGTAGGACTTTCCTGATGGATCAATGAGATCAATCCCTACTCCAGCTCTTTGTTTGGACTTGGATCCATCAAATCTAAGGATCCAAGGTTTATCTTCAGCAGGAGGCTTAGCTAAACTTTCTCTTTTCTTTGCAGCTCTGGCAGCTGCTCCACCTGATATCCATTTTAACTTAGGAATTTTAGTATTCTTAGACCTCATCTTTTCTTTCTTCTACAAAACTGACTCCTCTTTTTTCTTTTCATCATCAGGAGGATGATCCTCTAGATCGGGTAATGTATGTCTCTTTAAGACATGTAGGCACAACAAACAAGTAGTTTCTGAGTGAGCTACCTCATGCAACCTACACCATCCTTCAGTCAGTGCATCTTGAGGATGCTTCTTTTGTTCTATCATCTTTTTAATTTCTTTTGATAGAAACTCTTTAAATCTTGTCAAGTTACTACCTCTGTCTTCGTCAGACAGTTCATAATTTGACTCCATCAAACAATCACTCCCAAGGGTGATCTTTTCTTTCTTCTTAACATTTATCTGGTCATATACTAGAATTTCTTCTATTCTCAGAATATGATCCTCATCATGATTTGTTACCTCACTTGTGCTTCCTGCAGAAAATAGACAAAAATTAGTATCATCATCATCACTAGATACGAAACTTACCTTAGATGATGATGATGCCTCACTGCATGTTTGTTCCAGCTCCATCATATCTAAGCATGTTTCACAAGTTTTCTCTGAATGTGCCTCATCGTGTAATCTACACCAACCATCAATCAAAATGTCATGAACCAGTATATCTAATATTCGACAACGTTTTACCTGCTTAGACAAATGCATCTCAAAGTTTTTGAAGCGATCTATTTCATTCTCATTCTCAAAATTACTATCAGGTTATGTAATAGGTATGTCCTCCTGGTGATCATCATCATGATGATGAAAGTCAGACATCGGGATCTCTTCTATCCTGATAGTTTGTGGTCTAATGGCATACACTCCAGGTTCAACATTTGCGTACATGATTTCGTTTGTTTTGTTGTACTCGGTGATCATGTGCTTCATTCTAGGCTCAGCATCTATTCTTATTTGGTTAGGTATCCCTTTCCAATGTAACCACATGTGATTGAAGTTAGTAGCCATATATCCATTGAGAGTTTTAGACTAGTCTCTACTGAGCAACATCCTATATGTATCAGGTATATCTACTACCTAGATATCGATGTAATATTGGATCCTGGGATCATATGCTAGTTGCATGTGGATATGAGTTAATTCACCTACCACACTTACTTCTGTTTTATCTAGTTATGTCACCTTCTTTAGGGATTTAGCAGGATGTAGTCCTAAAGCATTGCATATAGATAGGGGCATGACATTTGTAGATGCACCATAATCTACCAAACAGTTGTGTAAATTCTTGCTAAACATCCTTATGGTAAGGAGGAAAGGTGGTGACTCACTTTTGTCCCTGTACAAGGTCATGTGGGAGGTTTCTACAGCTTGGACTGTAGTTGGCACTTTATGTTTGACAGTGTTATTTTTAGCAGCATGATCTCTATTACTAGGCTAACTTGGGGAATGATTATCCTCTCTAGGAGCAGGATCATCTAGTGACTTCATAAATGCTTTCTTAATTGCAGGAGTTTTCAACAACTCTGATAAAGACAGGCTGATCTTTACCTTCTTCATCTCATCTGCTAGATATGTGACTAGTTTGTCAGATTCATGAGGTAGGCCAATAACTTTTGATACTGTGTTTTGTGGTGACAAATACTGTGCATTTACCTTTGGAAACCCTGGATTGTTACTTGCCTTGGGATCAGGAGGTGTGTTAAAATTATTCAGAGGAAAGGAACTAGTTAATGGACCAGTAGGTCTATTGGAGTTACTTCTCATATTATAATGGTGCTTACCCTGATATTGCTGCTAGTAAGCATGCACCTCCTCATGTTCATTGGATGGCTCGTTCTCATCCTCAAAAGGGAAAACATAATTTGACTCAAAAGCCATGGTAGATTCTTCACATGTTTGGGTATAATGCTGATGGGATGACATAGTCTACTGATGATGCTGATCAGTATAGCTTTCCAATACAAATGCAGAGTCATATCCACAAGGGACAATTTCATTTCCTTCCACCTGAGGTGGATTTCTAGAAGTATTAGACACTTATGTCTAGAAAATGCTAGCAGCAATTCTAAATTGTGGACAGTCTAATTCTACATGAGCATTTGTATTGTGTATTCTACACCAATTGGTGAGGGTTACCTCAGCAAGATTGACTCTAGTAGTCTGCTTGGCTTCACCAAGTGGCTGATTATCTAAAGGTGATGGTAGTGAACCATTATTTGGCCTGGAGTTCCATACTCTAGGTTGCCTAGGGGGATTGTTGTTATTTCCACCACTATTGTTAAAATTATTGTTGTTGTACCCCCTATTAGGATAACTAGGTTTGTCATTGTTATAGCCTCTATTTTGGTTAGGCTGAGAATAGAAGTTCTGATTTCTTAGATGAGTGACCTCTGTAGTTAGTTTTCTTAGCTAAGAAAAGATTTCTTTGATTTCTTCTTTCTCTTCCTAAGCTTTAGCCACTACATTTTCAGTTTGAGGCTTGAAGAAAGAAGATCCAGTGTTATTGTTCTGATCCACACCCTGAGGTGTCAGTGCTTGTGTAGTATATTGTGGTACTTGACCATTCCCATTAGAAGGAGGAGGCATGATACTCAATGGAGATATCTGTAATGGTGTTGGCATTACTGCTAAAGGCATCATAGCTCCATTTGGATATTGCTGGATAGGATATTGTGCAAGATATGTTGGATACATGCCAGGCAATGTAGGGAATGCAATATTTGGAGTAGGAGCAGGGACTAACTGCTGATTCACTTTGATAGCTTCTTGAAAAGCTCCTGTCAAGGTTGTGATTTCAGGATGTGTTCTCCTGATGAACATGGAAGTCAATGGATCCAGAGCTGAATAATAGATACTCCTGGCAGCAACATATCCTAAAGTATATGGGGTAACTAACTTGGATAGCATTTTCTAGAACCTAGCATTGAAATTGGCAATAGGTTCTCCCTCAAACTGCTTGATTGTAGCAAATAGGTAGTAGTTCATTGAAGGATCAATAGGTACTTTGAACCTATCAGTAAAAGCTTTCTCTAGGATAGCCCATGAACTGACAAAACTTTGACCAAGACTAATAAACCAATTATAAGCCTCTTCCCCTAAGGAAAAAGGAAATAATCTGCATACAACACCCTGATGTGCTATTCTGGCTCGACAGCAGGCTTCTTTAAAGGTTTTGATATGATCATCCGCATCTTGATACGGATGATATTTTGGATAGAGTTTGTCCAGATTCTTTGGCAAATCATGATATACCGTAAAGGTTAAAGGTGATTCTGCTGCAAAGAATGATATTGCAACTGGAGGAGGCTGAGCCTGTGGTACAGTTGGTTAAGGTTGGACCTAGGGTTGAGGCTAGACAGGAGGTGTCACAGATAGTCCAAAAGGTATTTGTAAACCAATAGGAGTTACAAGAGGAGGTTCTGGTGATGCTCCTGATGCACTAGACCCTAGAGTGTGATGGATGTCCACAGTTCTAGGTCTGAATCCCCTAACAGGTAATTCTTCAAATATTCCACTAGGTCTAGACCTGGTATTTATCTTGTGAGCCAAGATGTCTTAAACTTGAGCAAATCAGCTGGATAACTATAAAGATTGGCTAGAATTTACTAGCAAAGGCTATATTTATGGTCAAGATTGGAAATTGACCAAGTATTTCTGGAATATTTGCAGCTATACTACAAATATGAGGTGATTCTTGGTTTTGCAACACTTGTAGGTTGATATCGGGTTTCTAAAGCAGGATACTTCAAAGCTTGGACAAATTTACCTTAAATAAGGCTGATCTTTGCAAATACATGATGATCTACTGTAAAGATTGCAATATTTCTGATTGATTTCAAAAACTTTACACAGGATTAGCGTATATCAACTCAGAACAACAAATATTTGCATCTAGCTTGGAAATCTAGCAGTGTTTGAGTGTTACCTTATAATCTTTATCATCACCTGAACTACTGGTGATGATCCTCATCCTATGGCCCTCCTTCTAGCGCCAATTTATGTTGATCATGATGTTAGTCATAAACAAACATAGAATAAAAGTACACATTAACCTTTACTCATCTTGAAAGATATGATGAATTCAGAGAATTCATGATCTCAAGTCTCCGTTGATTAGGTCTTAATCTTCTGACGTTACTCAGAGGTTGATGTGTGTGGCTATGTCCATTTAGGTGAAGATCAGGGATCTTAAGTTAATGTGCCAGATATTGAAATTTGCCTTCATATTGCATTGGGTCAGGATATTAGCAAATTTTTGGGATATTGAGAATGAGATGATGCTTTTAATGTTAGGAATCATGATGACATCATCATCATATCGGGTCTTCTTTGGAATAGTTCAAAGTGACGTCACCATCACATTAATGAAAATCAGGGATCTAAGTTAATGTGCAAGATATTAAGAAATATGCCAACATTTGGTATTTTCATTATACTTTAAGGTAAGTCCGCACATTAGCAAATATTAGGAATATTCAAGTAAAAGTGCACCTTCAGGGAATGTGCGCAGGTATTGATGGGTGGACGTTTCCCCAGTTGAAATTTGATGTCTGCATATTAGCGAATATGTAGACATTGGGATTTTCTTTGTTAAAACCTGTGTCCAGGAAATTGGTGAATATCAGGGTCCTTAGTGAATGTGATGACCCTCTCATGAGCGACTGGTTTGACCAACTTTGACCTGACTTAACTTCTTATCCTTAAGGAATATTGGGGTGATCTAAAAGGCAAACCTTCTTAAAATTTTGCACTCTTTCATTTAGTGAGTTTTGTGATAGCAAAACCTGACATTGGCACTTAACGCTTTTATGAGGTCCTCGCATGCACAGGGTGATATTCTATCATTGTATTTGATACATAACTTTTACCATACCGCCCAAAGCAAGGAGAAAAAACAAGCCAAAAAGGTTGGGTCCCTATTTAGCTGAGGCAAAATGGGCGCGTGTATAGGAATAAAATTGAGATTGAATGATAATCTAAATAATAAAATAATCAACAACTCAATCCTATAACATCAAGATAACAATCTAAGAAAATAATCAATGAATAACACAAAACAATGAAAACTCTCACTTAGATTGTATTGTTATCTTGGTAGAATGTGGAATGCTCTTTGAATTGTGAAATCATGTTTGCAACAAGCAGATGTAGATTGTGTCTATGCTCAAAGTGCTCAAGGTGCTCAACGATGCGATGTATGCTCCAAGCGTTGTAAGAATGCCTGGGAATAAATGATCGAAGAGGATTTGTTATGGGATGAGGGGGGTTTATATAGGTTTCAATGAATATCGATCAATAGTCCAGAAAATTTAATGGAATCAACAGATGAGATAATTCTAGAATTCATGATGAATGTACACCTGACATGTATCACACAAAAAGATATTTTTGTTTGAGTTAACTGATTGATTGGACATAAAAAAAACATGGAATAGACATATTTTATAATTAAATTTCATAAAAATAGAAATATTTTTTTCTAATTTATGAGTTGGTGATAAAAACAATAATGATTAAGTCAATTAACTCAACTTTAGATTTGCTTTTTGCATTATTAAATAATAAATTATTTAATTTTGTGTGCATGATGAATAAGATTTATTTTTAGAAGAATCAGAAGATAAAAAAGTAAATTAAATAAATAAATTTATTTAATTGTTTGTGCATGATAGAAGACATAGAATAGATTTGAAGATTTAAATAAAGTAAACAAATCAATTGATTTGATTTATTTTGCATGATGAAGGATAAATAAAATATTGATTTTATTTTATTTTTAGAAGAGAGATTCAATTTAAATAAATTTGAATGATTTATTTAAATTTGAAAGAATAATTGATTTAATTAAATAATTTAACAATTATTTAATTAGATAAGAGGATTTAAATGATAAATTAATTAAATAATTAATTTATTCAATTGATGTGGATTTGAATTTTGAAAGAAGATAATGATTTAATTAAATAACTGAAATTATTTAATTTTGGAAGAATAAAGTTGATTTTGATGAAATTAATTAAATAAAGAGAATTTATTTAATTAATGTTGAATTTAGGAGATTTGGAAGAATTTGATGATTTTGATGAAATTAATTAAATAATTAGATTATTTAATTAATGTTGAAATGTAGGTGATTTGACAGATTTGATGAAATGCAAGTGATGCGATGACATTTTCATTTTTGGGTGTCTACATTTTGCCCCTCTTTGATGCAATGTAGTTTATAGCGTTGCTTCAAAGAAAATGATTGTTGAAGACATGATACAATTTTTATGCCCCGGTGTAGTTAGCTACCCCAGTGTAGCTAGCATAGGATTCCCCCTTGAGAGGAAAGACAGGGAAGTGACAGAAGAACTAGGTTGACGCTCGACTAGAAGATTGTGTTTGAGATAGACGAGGTTGGATAGACAAAGGTCGACACAGTGATGCAGGTATGCGGAAGACTTGGATGATAGATAGAAGAAAGTGGAGATAGAAAATATGATAGAAAGACTATTGATTGATCTTTGCTTGAAAAACTATATGATGATTTAGATAAATGGATGGGTAAATGGATAAGCTTGCTGCAACAGTTACACAAATTTATAAAGAGTAATCCTTATTTTGATATAGCATGTGGATGTTATGCACCAGGGTATAGAAGACCAAGGTGATGATGTATCCAATGCATAGGACGTTGACTCTGCAAGCAAGCGGTTTGAGCTTAGATCCCTTAGACATAATATAACCTTGTTGGATATGTGAATGAGCCATAGTCTTGAACATAAAATAAACTTCAATACATGAATACAAGAGGAATATTAATATGTAAGATGCTAGGTTGTAACACACACATGTGAATGAGCCATAGTCTTGAACATAAAATACACTTTAAGACATAAATGCAAAAAATATATTAATATGTAAGACGCTAGGTTGTAACACATGCACAAGATAGATATGATGCTAAGGAAGATAAAAGATCATTCCTCAAACACGACACACAAAAACAATGACTATGCCCCTAATCCGTACTGCATCTCAACATACCAAGATATAGATAAATCAAGGTAGTCTTGAATAGGTAATAGGAAAGGAACAAAAAGATAAACCAAAAATAAAATTGACTAACTTACAAAGTAAACATACAACCAACATATTCTCTTGCCAAAGAGGTTTCTCAGGATAGATTGGATTGGTTGGGTAGATTTGATAGATAACAGCCTTAATGTAGGAATGATATATTCGTTAAAGGGTGTTGATATGTTGATAGGATAAGTTGATTTAATGTAACAAATGTTGGTAATCAATATGTAGGATAGCATATGGCTCCACAGGTAGGTTTCTTTGCTTTAGGTTGGTTAAGGACTTTTTCTTTGAAAGGATGTGTAGTTTAGTTTCTACTTGAGTTAGTCAAGTTGGGGTGATAGGATGGATTTTGATAAATGGAAGATAAGAAAGATGGATGTGTTGATGGATTGAGATAGATGAAGAATGATGAATCATATGTGCCTGAGTACTGGATACATCCTTTGTATTCCAGACTTCCTACATACCCTATATCCACGGGATCAAGGCACATTACGATGAAATATGAATATGATAATATGTAGTTCTAGGTAGAGTGATGAGTGGGTCAAGATGTTTGAGCTTGGGTAGGTGAAATGGTGACATCTTATGTACTTGAGTACTGGATACTTCCTTCATGTTCCAGGCTGCCTACATACCCATATCCATGGGATTAAGGTACCTTAAGATTGAGATGAGATGATATGTAGTTCTGGTAGTTTGATGATGTAAGATAAAATGATGTGAGGGGAGATGGTGATATCTAATGTACCTGAGTACTGGATACTTCCTGCGTATTCAAAATTGCCTACATACCCATATCCATGGGATCAAGGTACCTTAAGATTGAGATGAGATGATATGTAGTTCTGGTTTTTGTTTGATGATGTAAGATAAGATGATGTGAGGGGAGATGGTGATATCTTATGTACCTAAGTACTGGATACTTCCTTCATATGCCAGACTACCTACATACCCATATCTATGGGACCAAGGTACCTTAAGATTGAGAAGATGATATGTAGTTATGGCTGGTGTTTGATGATTGATAAGAATAGTGTTGTCATTGTGGGGAACGGTATATCCCTAGATCAACACAAGGATGAAAGTGTCAGGTTTCAGAAATGAAAACATCTCATATAAGATGCCTGGTCTAGTTTCGAGAGTGTGACAATCTATATAAGATGATTGATATGAATGATGGATTGGTTGAAATGTGTTTTAGTTTTTGTTTTTCATGGTTGAAGGTTGATGTGTTTTTGTTTTTGTTTACGATGGTTGAAGTGTTTTTGTTTTTGTTTGAGATGATTAATGAACCGTGAACAAGGATCCATTCCTAGACCTAGGTTAAGGAAAGAATTGCCCCCATTCCGGTAGATGTGTTATTATGGATGTCTGACATAGGATAACTAACAATGGCATGGATAAATTAACATAGGATAATGGTGATGGATGAACTGACATAGGATAAGCTCATGATGACATGGATAACTTGACATAGGATAAGGATGATTGACATGGATAACTTGACATAGGATAATGGTGATGATGGAAGAACTGACATAGGATAACTAATAATGACATGAATAACTTGACATAGGATAATGATGATCATGGAAGAACTAACATAGGATAAGATGACGATTGACATGGATAACTTTGACATAGGATAAGTTGATGATTGACATAGGTTAAGTTGATGATTGACATGGATAACTTGACATTGACAAATTTCCAAGCTATTCTAGATAGGGAAATGGAAATGCAAAAAAGGTCAATAGTTTTATTATGGACGGATGGATGAAGTTTATTATAAAATGGAAATGGAATGAACAAGACTCGATAGATGATGGATGTTGACTCTACACATAGCACCTATTTGCTAGGTTATCACTATGGTACTTATCCAAGGCCCCTGTTTACCAGGTTTTCACCAGAGGACAGATTTTTTTTGTTTTTGTTTTTTTGATAATTTTTTTTTATTATTATTTTTCTATTTTCTTTTGTTTTGACATGGATACTCTAAGGATCAGCCATAGAACTTCTTGAGATGGACACTATTGAGTGCCTCATCTAGAGGAATGCCTTCAGGTGTTGCTAAAGTATAAGCTCCTAATCCATATGATGTTGTGATAACAAAGGGTCCTAACCAATTAGGCTTGAACTTGCCCTTCTTTTCTTGATCTGCTTGATTCTCTAATTTTCTTTTAAGGCAAGATCACCAACTTGAAACCGTCTTTCTTTGATCTTCTTGTTATAGTTGCGCCAGAGGTAGTTTTGATAAACATGGATATGATTAAGCATGGCAAGGCATCTCTCATCTAGTAGTTCTAGCTCAGCTAATCTGGAAGTGAGATACTCCTCTCCATCAATCAAGTGCTGCAGAGATACTCTAAGGGATGGGATCTCAACTTCTATAGGTAGAATGGCTTCAGAGCCATAAACCAAGGCATAGGGTGTTGCACCAGTTGGTGTTCTGATACTAGTGTGGTAGGCCCATAGGGTAGGATTGAGTTGCAAGTGTCAATCACGACTAGCTTCATTAACCATTTTCTTGAAGATTTTGAGAATGGTTTTATTGGAAGCCTCCACTTGGCCATTACTCTGCAGATAATAGGGAGTGGAAAAGTGATGTTGGATATTGTATTGTGTGCATAAGGCATAGACATCTTGATTCTTGAATGGTCTCCCATTATCAGTCATAATGGCTTGGGGGATACCGTACTGGAAAATGAGGTAGTTAAGGATAAACTTGGCTATTTGCTTGTCAGTAATATAATTCATGGGAATGGCTTCGACCCACTTCATGAAGTACTCAATGGCAGCAATGATAAATTTATGGCCATTGGATGAGGATGGGTGGATTTGTTGTACAAGGTTGGGACCCCATTATGAAAAAGGCTAGGGAGTTGTCACAGGTTGTAGTTCATGAGCCGATGCGTGAATCAAATCTCCATGCTGCTGGCATTGTAGACACTTTTAGCAAACTATAAAGCATCTTGATCTATTGTAGGCTAGTAATAACATGTTCTGAGTATATTCTTGGCAAGGTTAGGACCGGTAGAATGTACACCACAGACACCTTCGTGTATCTCTCGTAAGGTAGCTTCAACTTCTTCCGCGTTAAGACATCATAACAGGATACCATCGAGACTCTGGTTATATAGTGTATCCCCCAGAATGGTGTAATGGGAGGATCAATGGATAAAGATTTTGCATTGTGTTGTAGATAGGTCAAAGGGAAAGGTACCGTGTTTAAGGTATTCATAGATATCTTCATACCATGGTGAATTGGGACCAACAAGTTTGCGGATGATTTCAGTAGTTGGAACATCAACAGCTGGTATCAACAATTGCTCGATCAAGAACTCACATTTCTGTGTGTTTGTAGGCATGTCTATAAGTGACCCCACAGAGGCCATAGAGTCTGCAACTTTGTTATGCTCTCTTGGAATTTTCTTAAAAGTGACGCTAGAAAAGTGTGGTTTGTAAGTGTCCACTAGCTACTTGTAAGTGACTAGCTTTTCATGTTTTGTTTGGTACTAATCAGTGACTTGTCGACTGACTAGTTGTGAGTCTCTATATACTTGTAGTTCTTTGATGTCCCATTGGACTGCTATGCTGAGCCCTATGAGGAGTGCTTCATACTTAGCTACGTTATTAGTGCAAGGAAATGCAAGCCGATATGATTTTAGGATATAGTCATTTTGAGGCGTGATAAAAAGGATGCCAGCCCCTGATCCATGCTGTGTGTTGGAACCATCAAAATACAACTTCCACATTACTGAGGCAGAAAGAGTGAAGAGACTCTCATCTGGAAAGTCAGATACCATAGGATGTACATCTGTCATGGGTGCTTTTGCTAGTTGATCTACTAGTGCCTATCCCTTGATTGCTTTACGATCCACATACTCAATGTTAAATTCACTAAGGATCATGACTTATTTAGCTAGTCTATCTGTGAGAGCTACTTTTGCTAGTAGATACTTTAATGGATCAATTTTGGCTATTAGATTTGTGTGTTAGTTTAGTATGTAATGCCGCAACTTTTGAGAGGCTAACACTAAGGTTAGACAAGCTCTTTCCATATGTGAATAATTGATTTCATAACCCACCAAGGTTTGACTGATATAATAGATTGCGTGCTCTTTTCCTAACTCATCATGTTGTGCTAGAAGGGCCCCTAAGGCTGCAGTTGTAGTTGAGATGTACAAGATCAAAGGCCTATTGACGACTAGTGGTACCAAGATAGGAGGTGTAGCTAGATATTCTTTGAGCTTATCAAATGTTGCTTGACACTTATCATCCCATCGAAATGAGACATCCTTTCGGAGTAAGTGTTGAAATGGTTGACATTTATCCGCTAGCTGTGAAATAAATCGCCTAATCGATTGAGTCTTGATATTTTTTGAGTCTGTCAAAGATTTGTCCTAGAACCTTTATGTGATCTGCCCTAGTAGACTTTGCTAGTATATCATCAACATAGTCCTCCATGATGTGATGAAAGAGATCATGGAATATCATTGTCATTGCTCTTTGATAGGTTGCACCTACATTTTTAAGACCAAATGGCATGACGCACCAACAATAGGTACCCCAAGGACAAGTGAAAGCAGTTTTATGTTGATCTTCTTCCACTATCATTATCTGATTATAGCAAAAAAATCTATCCATTAGAGAAAGCATTTCATGACCAGCAGTCAAGTCCACTATGAGATAAATGTTTGCTAGTGGAAAGTCATCTTTGGGACATGCTTTGTTAAGATCTCTAAAGTCAAAACACATGCAGATGCCACCATTTGGTTTAACCATGGGTACAATGTTTGAGACCCATTTTGGATAATCAATAGGCTTGATCAAATTTGCCTCTAGCAACTTCTGTATTTCAACTTTCACCAAGAGAGTGATCTGTGGGTGCATCTTTCTTAGTTTTTATTTGACTGGTTTAGCTTTTGGATCAACTATGAGATAGTGAACTACTAGTGAAGGGTCCAACCCTAGCATATCAGCATAGGTCCACACAAAGTTGATGGTTCGTTGTAAGAAGAAGTTGGTAAGATTCTTGTGCTCTTGTTCTGATAATGATGTTGCAAGGAATGTGGTTTTAGGATGTTGCTCTGTGCCAAGATTTATCTCTGTAGAATCTTCCACTAGGAGAGATGATTTCTCTTGATACTTAGATGGTAGGAGAAGTTTAAATCCTCCATCCTCAGGTGCCACAATTGGGTTTTCACCTTTGGATATGTCCTTTATTTTGACTATTTTCTAATTAGGAGGTGCCATAGTGTGGTTTTCACCTAGAGATCTTTCTTTATTTTTATTTTTGCAACTGGAAGATTTGGCATTCTCACCAAAATAAGTAGTTTGATCTAGTTTCATTACAAAACCAACTTTGTGATTGCCAAGAGGGATACAATCCTAGAGTCCCATGAACTCTATAATAGCTTCGTCATTCTTGAAAACATCTAGAACAGAAGACCCTTGTTGGTCCCAATCGATAAGTTTAGGATAGACAAGTGTTACAATCTGGGTACTAGTGGTTGATGTTAAGGATACGAATGATAGCATAAATATGGAGGATTCAATGAATAGGTCAGTCATATGGAGGTAGGAGTCATTGATGATATCCTCTTTAGACATTGAATCTGTGAGAGAAATTTGTGCCACCTCGTCGAGAATACCCTTAATGTCCAAGGCTTGTGGTACCTTCCTATCAAATCCTAACCCCTTCTTGTCTAGCTTCTTCTCCACAATAATGGGTTCTATGTCACCTTGGTTATCCTTTCCAAGGCCACCTTTGCCTTTGTAGCCCATCTTTTTGACAATTCTTAGGCCATTGCCATACTGTTTGATCGGTATGGTGACTAGTCCTTTCTCTTTGTAGAGCCAAGATGAGATGTCTTCAATAGTTATCTCTGTCAATAATTTTCCTTCTTAGAATTGGGTTAGAGATGCTGGTGGAGGTATGGCTACTTTTTTAGTCACTTTAGCTATGGGCGGCTGGCCATAGGATTTACAGGATAAGGGCATCCGCCCTACATAACAAGACTTAGAGATATCAGATTCACCAAAGCCTATATCATGAATGCCAGCTATGATTTTGGGAATAGGATTAGGATTAGGTTAAACTTTGAAGGTTTTTTTCAAAATTTCAGGGTCAACATACAATGGGGATTCATAGGCTTTGTCATTATTTGGCACTTGGTTGTTATTCTTATAACTGCCTTGCAAGGTACATCATAATTCAAAGGGATTAGGGTCTCCTGGGATATTGATGAAGGGGGTAAATCATAAAACACACAATAACAGAAATTACACACAGAAAATATAATGATATTTTATTAATATGGGCAAAACATTACATTATAGAAGCTCAAATATAATCAGAGGATGAATCTCCTATAGGCTACAACACATTACAACTCCCTCTCTCAAGACTTTAGAATCTTTAGCCTTCTGTAACCCCAAATCAATTAGGGTTTCTATTTTCCCGCCCTTTTATTGACTCTACAGCTTCCCCCTTAACTCTACTACCCAAGGGTTCCCAAAAATGGTCATATATAGCCCTTTTTGGTAGCCACCAGTTTAATTTCAAAATTTGCATCTCCCTCCAAAAATAGGTCAAATTCGTGGGGCCATAACTTTTGATCCAACCATTGGATTTTCAATTATAATACCTTTTTGGAAAGCTCTCGAAACGGTGATAGTGCATAAGTAGTACTAAAAGGTAGCCTGTTTGGGTTTCTTGCTAAATTTCAGGCCCATCCAGAGCCTCTAAATGCCTCAAATTTGACTTTGAATATTTCAATAGGATTTTTGGAATTTGAAATTTTAATATCTCACAAATGACAAATGATATTGAAGTGATTTCTTCACCATTAGCTTCAATTCACCATTCTAGAGGTCTGTGTAAGATTTTGTATCCAACCATGCACAAATGCAAACATACTAAAAATAGTAACCCTAGCAAATTTAGCCCTTATTGAAAAGAAACAACATTTTTTTTGGTTGATGCAAGATTGCTCTTACACCCTAGATGCTCCTGCATCAGACACTCGGGGTTATTTGAAAAGTGACCCTATCACTTCTCATGAGCTAGAGGGAAACCAAAATGGTTAACCTTAGTCTCAGATAACCATGATGAATCTTTAATATGCCTTCCTTTCCATTTCACCAAGCATTCTGTATACTGCCTATTTCTTGTACTCTTACCCACACGGTTATCCAGAATGCCCTCTATCTCCTCCTTTGAAGTAGATGTTGGAATGTCCCATTGTGTTCCTTTATCAAGTGCATCATCATGATACTCTATCAAATCTGAAATGTTTAACACTAGTGAAATATTGATGTCATCAGGCAACTCTACCTCAAATGGATTTCCTAAATCATGCTTCTTCAGGATTCTACACAGTCCAAATTTCTTCATTTTCAACTTATTTTATGTTCCAATTGGGAACCTTTCTTTTCTCAAGTGAACCATGACTTCATCTCCTACCTGGAACTCCTTATATCTCTTCTTCTGATCTGCCTTAGCCTTGTACTAAATATTCATCTTATTAATGTGCTTTCTCACTTCTTCATGCAAATTCTTCAGGTGTTCTGCGAAGTCTTCGGCCTTGGCACTTGTCTTTTCTCCTTTGTCTAGCTTCCTTAGCTTCGAAGGATTTCTTGGACTATTGCCATATATAATCTAGAATGGTGATTTACTAGTACTCCTATTGACAGAATTGTTGTAAGAAAATTCTGCCTGTGGCAAAATTAAATCCCATCCCTTGGGCTTATCTCCTACTAAGCATCATAGCAGGTTACCCAAACTCCTGTTCACCACTTCTATCTGTCCATCACTCTATGGATGGTGTGTAGAACTAAACTTCAAATCTATTTTCAACTTCTTCCATAATGTCCTCTAGAAATAACCAACAAACTTAGTATCTCGATCTAAAACTATGCTCTTAGGTAGACCATGTAGTCTCACCACTTCCCTAAAAAATAACTCTGCAATATGAATAGCATCATTAGTCTTCTTACAAGGAATAAAATGGGCCATCTTTGAGAATCTGTCAATCACCACAAAAATGGAATCATGTCCTCTCTGTGTCCTTGGTAAACCAAGAACAAAATCCATACTAATATCATCCCATGGCTTCTCTGGTACAGGTAATGGCTAATATAGCCCTGTATTCTGACTTGTTCCTTTTGCCATCTGACACACTCTACAACTCTGCACAAATTTCCTCACATCTTGCTGCAATTGTGGCTAGTAATAATGTTCACCAACAATAGCAATGGTCTTATCTCGACCAAAGTGTCCAGCTAATCCTACACTATGCTTCTCCTTAATTAGGCTCTCTCTCATGGAACTCCTTGGAATGCACAACTAGCTTCCTCTAAACAACATGCCATCTTGTATTATGAAATCTAACCATTTTGTCCTATCCAAAGTAATAGGTTCCAAACAAGCTTTCCAGGCCTCTGCAAAATCTGGATCTTCAAGATACAAACTTTTGAGCTCATCAAACCCAACAACCTCTATCATCATTTCTGTCAACAAATTTTGCCTTTTGCTCAAGGCATCTGCAACTATGTTGGACTTCCCACTCCCATGCTTCAAAACAAAAGTATAATTCTACAAAAACTCAACCCATTTTAATTGCCTTTGATTTAACTTTCCTTGACTATTAAGATACTGCAAAGCCTGATGATCAGTATATAAAACAAACTCTTTTGGCAACAAATAATGTCTCCATTTCTTCAAAGCCTGAACTATTGCATAAAAATCTTGATCATAAACAAAATACTTTTCTTGGCATCATTAAGCTTCTCACTAAAATAGGCAATGGGCTTACCTTCTTGACTCAAAACAGCTCCTATACCACTACCACTAGCATCACAATGTACCTAAAATACCTTATTGAAATTTGGAAGTGCCAAAATAGGTTGTTCTATGAATTTATGCTTCAATGTATCAAAGCTCTTATTTGCTCCTTTAGTCCATCTAAACTCTTTTCGATCCCCTCTCATTGTCTTAGTTAGGCTTACACAAATGCTACTGAAATTCTTGATAAACTTTTTGTAAAAATTTGCCAAACCATGAAATGATCTTACCTTGAAAGCACTACTTGGCATAGGCCATTCAATGATAGCCCACACCTTCTCTGGGTCCATCTTAAAACCTTCCTCTGAGACAACAAATCCCAGGTATACCAACTCCTTCTTTGTAAAACTACATTTCTTGAGATTGATCAACAACTTCTCCTCCCTCAACTTCTCTAAACTCTTCTGATATGCATCAAATGCTCATCCCAAGTCTTACTAAAAATCAAAATGTCATCTAAATAAACAATAACAAAACTTCCCAAAAATTCTTTCAGTACCTCATTCATGAGCCACATGAATGTGCTTGGTGCATTGGTTAGCCCAAATGGCATGACTAACCACTCATACAAACCTTCCTTTGTTTTGAAGGCTATCTTCCACTCGTCTCCTTCTCTAATTCAAATCTGGTGATACCCACTCTTCAAATCAATCTTTGTGAAGTACTTGGCTCCACTAAACAATCCATTATGTCATCCATTCTGGGCAATGGAAATCTGTACTTGATTGTGATCTTTTTGATGGCTTAGGGATCTATACACATCCTCCACTCTCCATCTTTTTTTGGTGCTAGTGATGCAGGTACTGCACATGGACTTAGGCTTTCTCTTATCAATCTCTTCCTCAACAACTCCTGAACCTATTTTTTCAACTCTTCACTCTCTGCTGGAGTCATTCTATGGGCTGCCTTGTTTGGCAAACTAGCTCCTGGTATCAAATCCATTTGATGACTTATCTTCCTTATTGGTGGTAAGCCTTCTTGTACATTATCAAAGATAATGTCCTGAAATTCTTCCAACATATCTGAGACTTTTGCTTGTACATCTTCACATTTCTCTTAACTAATCTTAGGAATCAATGCAAAGCAATGACGCTCATGCTTCATACCCTCCAAAAATTTCCTACCATCTACCAAGAAAATTTTGGCAGTACTACATACCTTTTCTTCCACCTCCTTCAAGGGCTTCAACTTATGACGAACTCCTTCCTTTGTTAGGGAATATGTGTTTGCATGGACATCATGGACAGTGCTCCTATCATACTGCCACGGCCTCCCCAATAACATATGACATGCATCCATCGGTATGATGTCACACAGCACCTCATCATGGTAGTCATGAATCTTGAACTTCACTAAACACTGCTCATTGACTAAAGCTCTATGGTCCTTCTGTAACCATGCAATCCGGTATGGATGCGGATGCTTTCTTTTTGTCAACTTTAACTTGTCAACCATCTCCTCTGAAACAAGATTATCAGTGCTTCCACTGTCAATAATAATATCACAACACTTACCTTCACATTTGCACCTTGTGTGGAATAAACTCTTCCTCTGATTGGGTTCTTTCTCCTCATTCAACAAAGTTCTTCTCACAACTAGGGTTTCTCCCCTTTCAGCATCTTTAGAGCACTCAGATTGCGCATCTTCATCGACATGTGCAACTCGTGCATTACTTTTAGGTATTCTATTTGTCCTTCCTTGATGTTGTGGACACTCGTATGCTCGATGTCCTTCTTCTCCACATTGGAAATAGGTTCCTTTAAAACCTCCTCTCCCAGGTCCTTGCCTAGGTCTGCCTCTGCCTCTTCCTCTTCCTCTTTGCTCACCATTGTTCTAGTTACGAGGGCAGTAGGTATTATCTCCTCTCTAATTTTAACTGGTGTTGGCTTCTTCACTTTTCTTTGAATCTTCGTTTCGGCCCCCATAGGGTCTTCCACCAGTCCTTCCACCTTGACCTCTTCCCCTTTGCTTGCTGTCAAATCTTTTATTCAGCTTCTCTTCCACCTTTAGGGAAAACTGGTATGCATCTTCTATGGTGGTCATTCTGACCAAGCTCAGTTCCTCTTGAATACTTGGCCTCTGCATGACCGGTTCTAATAGTAATCTTATAAAATTCTTCTGTATACTCCTTAACAGACTTGTTGCCTTGTTTCAATCCTTGCAGCTTCTTCAACAGCTCCATCTCATAATCCATAGGAATGAACTACTTCTTGAGTTTCTCCACCATCTGATCCCATCTGGTGATCTTTCCTTTTCCTCTTCTATTCCTCTCTAACTGGACCTCCTTCCACCAAATAGTGGCATGGCCCTTCAATTTTGTTTTTGCAAACTTGACCTGATTTGGGTCTTCGACATCTTCATACTCAAACTATTCCTCCATGTCATTGATCTAATCAATAAGCTGTTCTAGATTCAAATCTCCAGAATATGTAGAAACTTCAATCCTGGGCCTCTTTCCATTCTTAGAAATGGCCCTCAACAACCTAACTTCTGCAGGATCTCCTGCGGCTTCTTGTTCTTCCTCGGATAGCTCCTCTTCTCCTTCATCCTCACTTTCTTCTCTTATTCTTGGCTCAAACTCTCTTCGTAGCTCCTCTTGCAATGCATCAATTTGTCCTTGCAGAGATCTAAAACCCTCTTCCGTCAAAGCATTCCTCCCAATATGATTTCTTTGTGGAGGCCTCTTGATCTCTATAGCAAAGCCACAACCTTAGGTCCTGGTGCAAATTGCCTCATGGTCGGTGATCTGTCTACACACTCAGGAACCCTTGCTCTGATACCACTTGATGAAGGGCGTAAATCATAAAACACATAATAACAAAAATTGCACATAGAAAATAGAATGATATTTTATTAATATGGGCAAAACATTACATTACAGAAGCTCAAATACAATCAGAGGATGAATCCCCTATAGGCTGCAACACATTATAGCTCCCTCTCTCAAGACTCTAGAATTTTTAGCCTTTTGTAACCCCAAATCAACTAGGGTTTCTATTTTCCTACCCTTTTCTTGACTCTACACCTTCCCCCTTAACTCTACTACCCAAGGGTTCCCAAAAATGGTCATATATAACCCTTTTTGGCGGCCACTAGCTTAATTTCAAAAATTGCATCTCCCTCCAAAAATAGGTCAACTTTGCGGGGCCATAACTTTCGATTTGACTGTTGGATATTCAATTATAATACCTTTCTAGAAAGCTCTCGAAAAGATAATAGTGCACAAACAATACTGAAAGGTAGACTACTTGGGTTTCCCACCAAATTTTAGGCCCATCTAAAGCCTCTAAGTGCCTCAAATTTGACTTTGAATATTTCAATAGGATTTTTAGAATTTGAAATTTTAATCTCATAAATGACAAATGATATTGAAGTGATTTCTCCACCATTAGCTTCAATTCACCATTCTAGAGGTCTATGTAAGATTTTGTATCCAACCATGCACAAATACAAACTTACTAAAAATAGTAACCCTACCAAATTTAGCCCTTATTGAAAAGAAACAACAATTTTTTTTGGTTGATGCAAGATTGCTCTTACAGCCTGGATGCTCCTACATCAAATAATGATCTCCGTACCATTAAATGGGAACTTGAGAGACTGATGGTATGTAGAGGGAATAGCTTTCATGGCATGGATTCATGGGTATCCTAAGATAATGTTATAAGGTAGCTTAATGTCGAGGACTTAGCACCTAGTTTCAAGCATAATGGGGCCTACTTGTATAGGCAAGTGGATAACACCTTCTGAATGACACTCAGCATCATCATACCCCTTGATTGTAATGCTTTGATCAATGTTAACATGATCCTCAGAGTATCCCAATTGTTTAAGTAACTTGAGAGAATAGATATTGAGCCCAGCACCACCATCTATAAGTATGCATTTGATCTTTTGTTTATGGATGAAAACTTCAATGTGAAGGGAATCATTGTGACATGGATCATGGGATGGGAGGTCCTTTTTAGAAAAGCCCACATTATAAGGTGAGGCAATGTTACCTATTAGAGCTTGGAAATCTGTAACTGTTAAGTTATTAGGAACAAAAGACTCTTGTAGGGCTTTTTCTAGCACATCTTTATGTACAGATGATGACTGTAGAAGATCTAGAATAGAGATCTATGCAGGGGTTTTCCCTAGATGTTTGACAAGATTGTAATCTGATGGGGTTGGGAGACTGGGTGTAGGCCCACAAAGAGTAACATGACCACGACGAGTTGTGAGAGCGCAATCCATAGATTTACCTTTGATAGTGAGGGTAGACACACGACTTTCTTCAAAATGACCTATAATAGAGTTGTAGGAAGTGTAGGCTTTGTTAACGCCTTTACCTTTATCATTTTGACCTTGACCATGGTTGGGGAAAGCTTCCATGTACATGTTGAGGTCTTTGTTGGTGTTTTGACTAGGAGGTGCATCAAAAGTGATTTCCACTCTATCGATAAGGTTTTGGATTATGTGCTTGAGTTTCATGCATGATATGGTTCTATGTCCTTTGGTCCTATGGTATTCACAATATTCATTGTCTTTGTACCATGTAGGTTTGTAATAAGATTCGCCATATGGGGGAGTGTCTGGTAGCATTCAATGAGTCCATTTTGCACAAGTTTCTTTAGAACTGACTCTATAGGCTCTCCCAAGGGAGTGAATTTATGCCTTGGAGGGTAATCTTGGGGAGGCCACTCTTGTTGATGCTACAGGTTTTGGTTTTGTTGTCATTGTTGTTGTTGTTGAGGTGGAGGTTGGTTTTGTTTGGATGAAAGATTAAGGTGTGTTTGTAGTGTTTAGACATGTTTGTAATCCACCACACCATCATTGACCACATTTTTGTTTTTGTTCCAATATTTGGGCTTATCGTTTGTTTGTTGTTGGGGAGGATTGTCTTTATTTTCTTTGAACATTTTAACCACGCCTTTAGCAATGAGGGCTTTTTCGATGTTGATACCTTTATATGTAATCTCATCAAAGGTTGTAGCACTTAGTATTTGAAAATAGAAACCCAACTCTTGGTTAAGGTTCTGCACAAATATGCTAACAAGCTGCTTTTCAGGTATTTTGAACAGGAATTTGTTAGCCATGTGTCTCCATCTTTGAAGGAAGGAGATGAGAGTTTCCCCATTTTTTTGTTTATTGTTACATAAGTCGATCATGGAGACTTCATGTTCTATGTTGTATGAGAAATCGGTGGAAAATTTCTTCGCAATCTTGTTAAAAGACTTGATACTTGTGGGTAGATGCGAGAACAATTCTATAGCTTGACCTCCAAGAGTGTGAGGAAAGAGGTGCATGAGATATGTGTCATTATGTAAAACCTCTAAACAAGTGAGATAGAATTATATAAGGTGGTCTTTTCGGTCTCCTCTTCCCTTGTATTTATCAAATTTGGGTATAGTGAAGTTGGGAGGAAAAGAGATCATTTCCAATGACTGATCAAATGGATAAGGACAAACCTCTTCTAAGGAGAAGGTTTTCTTAGTATGGCCAAATGTAAGATTAGCTAGTTGTTGTTATACTTCGACAAGTTTGAGCTCCATAGTTGTTGAAGGGGTTGGAAACATCTCCTGTTGTACTAGAGGTGGTTGTTGTTGCCCATATGGAAGATCATAGTGGAAGCCATGGGCATTAGTGTTATAAGGGTCATATGATTGGTTGGGGTCATATGTGGCATACGTTGGGTTTGGATTGGGTTGGTTTTCATTATTTTGATTTTGGATATGTGAAGGTGGTACTAGATAAGAATGTTGGCTTTGTGATTGTTGCGGAGGGATGACAAAAGAGTTTTGTCGTTGGTATTGTGGAGGTGGTGTGAAGAAAGGATTCTGTGGAGGAAAGCTAAAGTTTGTTGGGTTTGGTTGTGATGGTGGAGTATAGCCATAGGATGATTGGATTTGAGAATGTTGAGGGTTATTGAGATAGGTGTTGGTGAGATTGAGCGTGGATGATCTTTGCAGTGGAGAGACTTAGGTAGATGGGTTTTGAGATGATTGGGGTTGATTTAAATAGGTGAGGTTAAGTGTGGATGATCATTGTGGTGGGGGGATATGGTTTGTGTTGATGTTTTGAGAGTGTTGTGAAGGAGTGATGATGTTTGTGTTGATATTTTAGGAATGTTGTGGTTGCATGACATTGCTTGGATTAGTGATACAGAGGGTTGATGACGTCGAGGGAGGTGTCTGTTGTGACCCTTGTTGCATGGCTACATAAGTGTTTCCCAGATTGTAGTTTGGTAGAAAACTGTCTCATGATGGGGTAGCCAATATTCCACTTGCGATTGATGTTGGCGTTTCGGATATGATAGGAGGTTGTTGTGTGTTTGATTGAGCTAGAGCAGCTTGTTTTGCGAGTTCTACTTGATGTCATAGAGTCTCTTGTTGGTGTTTGTAAATCTCCATAGGAGTCATGAGTGGTGATATTGGTCTTTTTGTAGTTGGATTTTGATAAAGAGGATTCTCATATTAAGCATCAAAAGGTGTAGTCATTCTCCCTTGTGAGCTTTGTTTAGGTATGGGAGTGGTCATGGTTGACATAGTTTGGACAGCAGTTATAGCATCATGGGATTTGTTTTCCTCTTTAAGATTAGATAGATCAAAGTCTTGGGGTAGTTTAGCTCCTTGTTCCGCAAGTAAACAAAAGAAATGATCTTGATTCTCACTAAGGAGTTTATCAAATGTGGCTATGGCTCTAGGATCTTGCATGATTTCATCAAGGTGCTGTCGATCTGCGTGAGAGGATTGACCATCTTGAAAGTTTTGCTCTTCTTGAGATGGGACTTGACCTATAGGGTAACCTTGTGGAACAAAATCTTGAGGCATGCTAGTAGTAAATTGAGGTATCTTTGTTGAAGGGACACTACCTTCTTGTCTAAGGTGTAGAAATTTTACCAACTAAAAATAGCACCCGAAAAGAAAAGTATATTCCAAAAGTAAGATAATCAACTAGTAATAGTTTCCAAATATCCATAATAACATAAAATAGCAAGAATCCACGAATAAGAATAATGATCCATATATTAGAATGAATTACAAAATAGTTTACATACACATGACTTGGTGTTACAATACATCTGTTTCAATGTTACACAAGGAAGGACTACCATCAAGATATCCATGAATCATGATACACTTACAACTTGGCAATGAAGCCATACAAAGAAATATATATAAAGCAAATATCCATATCAATAATAATATCTAACTCAGTTACCTCAATCCTCCGATCATCTACAAACCAAGACCAAGAGTGTGGTTGAGGCACTTTTTCCACCCAACCATGAAGTACTAGACTTACCTGGGTTTCTTCCTAACTCGAAGAAAGCACCAACCCTACACAAGGATCCTAGCAACTTGGAATGGTGTAAGCAAGAGGGAATCAATCGATGCGTGCCTATTGCCTGTATGCATCCTAATCCTAGAATGACATAAACTCCTACAAATAGGATGTGGCAGAGACAAACATAGTTCTAGGCTTTTAAACATATCCATCTGTTTCAATGGTATAGTAGCTTGTCCAAGAAAAAAAATAAAATGATAGTTTTAGAAAAAGTAAAACTATCGTCTCTGGGAGCCCACATTCAGCATCCTGTCCCGAAAGTTTGTACTTTACCAAAAATAGACAAAGCATAGTTTCCTAAGTTTAGTATTCCATGGTTATAAGTATCTATATTTCAAACTCAATCATTGTTTCCATTATTCAATTGATTTCACTAGTTTGCTTGTTGAAAAGTTTACTATTTTCCCTTATTTTATATCAATTTTTCTTGATCTAGTTAATTTTAGATGCGATGATCTACCAGTAAACATAATGCATTTCTTTCATAAATCAAGCGATTTGTTATTTTGCTAGTTTTGCCAAATGAAATATAAAAATAACAAGAAACAAGAAACTCAATGATTCAAAAGTTCATACAAAGCATTTTCAATGGTGCAAATATAAAATAGAATGAATATTTCTTTTCTATAGTACAATAAATTCAATTTGACAAATTAAAATCCACTCAGTATTGTATTTATGTTCCATCATATACATTTTCCAATAAACACAATCAATACGAACATATATATATATATATATATATATATATATATATATATATATATATATATATATATATATATATATATATATATATATATATATATATGATACAGTCATAAACCATTATGTTTCTAAACAATAAAAATTACAATCAATATATCTATATGTAGAGGAAATGATATATATTATCAACTAATGATCACGAGACTGTCAGTGCCCAACTACAACAAGAGCAGTGATATCAATTTTATGCTAAATATTATATATTTACAAGGGTTTCAGGTATAAAATATACATAATACAAATAAGATATTACAAACATTTGAAATGAAATTAAACAGTGATTAAAAAAAAGGGACTGTCGTCCCCAAATGGGGTCATAATCCTTAAGGGACTGCGACACCATTTGGTGACGCTGTGCTGTCCTATAGTGGACTTAGTGCCATCTTAAAAAATTCATTCATTATAATGTGCAGTCAATTCATTATACAATGCAATCATTTCAATATACATACAGTTGATCCAATATACATACAATCGATCCAACATAAAATACAGTTGATCCAATATAACATACAAATGATCCAATGTAAAATACAGTTGATCCAATATACATACAAAATGATCCAATGTAAAATACATTCGATCCAATATATTTCGAAACAAAACATTTCTTTCTTAATGCCGCAGCCAATTGCATGTATTTCTATGTATCAATTTTAGACAGAGGATCATGGTTTTTGCACATTAGAAAAAGATTCATACACACAAACAACCATAAATGATCTAAGATTAAATAAGAACCTAGAATTTGCTCCCTATTCCAATCGAATGTGTAACGCCCCACCATGAACACCTTAGAGAACAACACACCTATGCTATGCAAAGTAGGATAAATTTTTTTTTAAATGAATAAGATAACAAAGTAATGTTTAACAAATCATTACACATCATTAAACTATCATATTTTTACTCTAAGATTTCATGGTTGCATTACTTGACAAATCAATTAACATGATTTAACATACATCATTAACTAACATCTGTAGATCATTCTAAATCTAATGTGTTAGATCAATAAACATTTACATTTCCATATCATAACATCAAGTAAATAATCAACATGGTCAGGATTACATGTGCATATACAAATTCCTATACATATGAGTACATCATTTCATTTTACATTCTATTATTTCCTGATCAGATCGGAATACGTACATTATAATTGAACTGTTACATAGGCTATTACATGAGCACAAATAGCTATCTCCATAAATAGGTACAAGATCTGATGTCTAAAACACAAGATACATCCTTCTCGCACACAAACATCAACAAGGTAAAAACCAATGGAGATAAAAGCTCTTCCACCCAACCATGTGGAACCCTAAGGTCCACCCCCCAAGCTAGGAGTTAACATAAGTCCCAACTACAATAGACATTTAGGTAGACCATAGACTATAAGAAAACAAGGACAACACTTGACTCCAACAACACAAGTCAATATCACAAGCAACTCAACAATACTTCCAGAGGCAAACACATAACAAATAGGGAGAGCACAACCAAACAAGGAATGCTAGGCTGCAGTAGGGAGAGTGTCATCACATAGCTTGTCATGGGTTGTCATGGTAAGCCTTCCTAGGCCCTGGCCCCCATCTTGGGTTGTCCTGGCAGCCTCTCCCAACTCCTGGCCCCCATACAAACTCATGCAGAATCAACATACCTTTCATGAGGATAAGGTAGTTGATCTTACCATTCCAGGCCTTCTCATCTCATCTCAAGCCTAAACAAGCACTTGAGCCATGAGTGAGGCATCCACTTATCTTGTTTAATGTGATTAACTACCCAACCCCCTAATTCATTAATTAGTTTATCACTGAGTTAACAAACTCCCACATGGGTTGTCCTGAATGCCACTTTGGACTCTAGCCCCCATTGAGAGCCACTCCCCTACTTGCAACTAGAAAACCCTACTCCACAAGCATAGATAACATCATCATGACAACGAGGATACATGAACCATGCAAGGCATTAACCATCTTGCATATCAACTTAATCATAAGGACAACTCACAAAGCATTGTCCATAGTAATACATAAACATTACTCCATTACAGTACTCAACATCTCCCCATTTTAAAATCTAACACAAAACTCAATACAAGACAAATACAACTAAATGGACAACAATACATCCTTAGGGAAATACATTCATCATTCACATTGTCTTTTATCTCATACATAACTAGAGGCAACATGCTTCTTAAATCATCATAAATCCAAAACGTATAACAACATTGTACTAGAAAGAAAAATATTTTATTCTATGCCTCTAGAAACCTAACCACATAGGTAGATACAAAATCAAAAAGACTATATGAACTAGTTCATGACCCACAGATTGAATTTCCTAAGCCTATTACTATTAATTTACATTTTCTCAAAATTAACACACTTATAATTAAATTATGCCTACTTTACAACTAATCCACTATAGCAGATAACAATTGACTAAGTTATTATAGTAGTATATTAACATTAAAATATGGCTTATCATTTGATTGTATTCATATTAAGAAATAAAGATAACTATGGGTAAATATTTATTAAAACAATTATTTAATTAAATTTTAAAGATATAAATATATAATCATTAACATAACAAGTCAATTAAATAATTACAATGTAGTTTAAATTCAACCCTAGTCGATAAATTTGAGGGATCCTATTTATTTTATAAGCATATGAAAACCCTAAAATTTCCTAATAACATATTTAACTTAAAAGTAAAAAGAAACAACTTTAATTACTTTACATAAACATCATTCCTTCTAAAGTCAAACAGCCAATAACAATTTACAACAATAGTGCTAATATTTGGTTTAAAAGATAACCCTAATTTCCCTTCTTAACCTAATGATTTTACCAATAACAATATTATGAATTTTCTAAATGTTATATGGTTGAAATAGTAATAAATAATAATAATAATAATAATAATATAAATACCATAGCTCATTGGATAGTAAATGTTTTTCATCCAAAAGAAGTAAATTGTTATTTTTCTCTAATCTGGCCTTAGATTTGACAGGTCAAATAATTTACTTTTATGACAATTATCTATTCAATAATGCCTTTAAAATACTAAAACCTACTTTAATAAATTATATAAAAACTGAATATACATATCATCACAGTCCTATACAAATTTTGAGAGCTTGTACAAAGCTCTCTTTTTCATATGCTATGGTACTATAAAAATCTCCATTATATTTTACATCTAAAATAAGTGTTTTAATACAACTGTAACTATAATTTCCGTAACCCTAACCTATGAATATTTATAAGTGAAAAAGAAACAGCCATAGAGATATACTTTACACTCGTTTCCTACTATAAATATAATGATAAAGATTATTTCTACCCAAAACTTTAACTTCCTGAAGCATCGTTAAAATTTATTAGCTGGCAATCCAAAGACGTTATTCAACCCTTAAATATATATTCATTTCACCCCTTTTCAGCTAATTGCCTATTGCAAAGGCAAATAAATTTTAAATTGGCTAAATTTAAGATTTTAATGTCCACTAACTACAGGAAACATAATTTCTTAAAACATTAATATGCATTAACTTATCCTAAAATAAAATGCATATATGGAGTGCCCAGCCACCAAGGTATTTTAATTTTAAATGACTAAGTTTTGGATTTTTAATGACCATTAAAGACAGGTATTATAATTTCTTTAGATATTAATGTTCTTTATCTTGACCTGAAATAATATGCATAACTGAAACACAATCCTCATTCAAGCCTTACAGTTTTATCATAACCAGAAATATAATGCATAAAAGGGATGTAAACATCTTATCAACCATAAGATGCATTGGGATTATAGTTTATAATGGACACATAGTTGGAAAGCAATCCTCATTTTAGCCGAGCAGAATGCATAAAAGAAATAAAATAAATTATGAGTCAAGTTTAAAGATATCTGGGTATCAGACAAGCAGCTAGGACAAGAGACGACTGGGAACACCTAATTCCCAAAGGTCATTAATTTATATTGACTAAATTTATGTTTTTATGATAACTAAGTACAAGAAATATAATTTCTATGGCATTAATGTATTTTAGCTTAGTAAAAGAACAAATAGAGTGCAATACTCATTTTTGCCATAAAATGCGCTGAGAATGTAGAATATGACAGATGCATGGCATAAATAAGGAGGTAAACATAAGTGAATTTGTTTAGACATTGAAAAGCTTCTTTGCTAACCAAGATCAAATTTGCTGAAAAGACTTTAGAAACTTTAAAAAAAATGTAATAGTTGTAGGTTATGCACAAAATGGGTTCATTGAAAAGACCACGACCTTTGCCAGCATCCCCTCTATATCAAATGGAAACCTCAAACAGAGTATGGACATCCATCGCATCACTAAGAAAGTCAAACTTTGATAGATTTAAGAAACTCTATAGTTTTTTTAAGGTTCTTCCTCCATTTTTGTGTGTTTCCAAGGATTTATAATCTTAAACGCCATAATACTAGGGTGCTAAAATAAAACAAATTATCTTTAGAACATTTTATTTCTCCCACACCATGCAAAGAGTGATAAGGATGATTTAAATAAACATTGCAACATTAAAACCATAATGATATAAAATGTCTAACAAATCTTGTAGTGGTCAAATGGATATGAATCGTGGTGTCTGTAGATCACAAAAGATATAGACTTGGGTGTATTATAGCGATGATGTTCTTGATTTGGATCCCAACAATGTTGCACTACTACTGTTCTTCTCTCAAACATCTATGCAGAAACGGCAGGAAACATTTGCCAGGTAGAAGCTTTGGATCAAGTTATAGGCAGTCATCAATGCTCTAAGAGGAGCGATTTGGCAGGTATTATGCTGATGCAAGATAGACAATGTAAACCATTTGACAAATGCCACAAGAACCATCCTCTCATGGATTTTACTATAATTGCAGGCTACACACAGAATAGGTTTGATGAAAATAAACTTGTCACTATACAGAAATGCCTAAAACCAATATCAAGGTGCATCGATGGCCATTACATAGGGCTTATACAAATAGCTAGAAGAATACAGGCAACAACAATACATTGACGGATTTGTTGAAAGGACTTCAAGAAGACAGAGATAAAATTCAGAAAAGAATGAACCTGGATTCCAAATGCTTGTCTGACAGAAGATTGGAAATTGCTCCTCAAACAAACCAATCCATCTCTCCTCTACTCCAAAACCTACAATTTTCTCCTCTACCAAATTCCCCAATCTTTTCCAACGGATTGCTTTTTAGAGTGAGAAATCTTCCCACCTTCTTAGGAGGGATAGCTCATGATCCAATACCCTCCAACTCATTAAAATTATTATTTTTATTATTTTATTAATTAAATTGTAACATTACAAATTACAATTTAATTTTACAACTTTAATATAATTTATTTTATTTATTAAATTTTAATATTACAAATTACAATTTGATTTACAACTTACTTTATTTATTTTAATATTCATTGTATATGGTTATTATATGATAACTCAAAATTAACCATTTATTATTATTTATCAATTTATTTGCATCTTAATTTTTACAATTACATCATAATTGAATTGATTATGTTTAATAAACAATTCATAATTTTCCTTTAATAAACAATTATTTAACTTTAACTTGAAATTAATCTTTATTTTAATGAAATACTAACCAGACTTAAATCAAACATTACTAATTGGATAAACACAACCTACAAAATGATACCTGACCTTCATACAAGACCACAAGACATGACCATGATGCAGGAACAAATAGTTCAACAGATGATAATGACTAGATGTGATACTAGATACTCATCCTCTTCGAGGATGTTAATTGAGTAGGGGACCTTATGCTAACTCTGATCAACAATTACATTGGTAAATGCACGCTCAGACCTGCTAATTTAGGTAGAGTCGATCCCTGTTACCTGCAGCCTACAACAAACAATAGGGTTGAACATATACATATATAAATATGCAGTCATACACACAGTGAACGAAAGTCATAGTATGGCAGGGTACTCGAACACAAGTAATGTGACACTATTCCATTCACATAAACACATCAATAAATAACTATATTACACATAATCTTTTAGTGCTTTTCAACAAGAGAAAATAATTAATTACATAACAATCTAATACATCCATTACCAGAAAGCATCATAATCATAATCAAATAACACATAGAACTAAAATTAAATAATCTATAACATCTAATATGTCCATCAAATAGTGAAAACATAAAATATCAGTAATCAAACATCATCAAACGTCATCATAGCAATAGGTCCATAATCAACTAGCATACTAATAGAGAATCCATCATCCAACAAAACGTCATAATGTCTAGTCCTACTATGAGAACCATAAGTCTGACAAAAGCAAGGTGAGGGGCACTACAGAATGCTTGATACCTACAGATTTTTATAGAGGCGTCTTGATCTGAACTATTCCCTCTTTTTACCCAGAAATACTTCCACAATTTTTTTTTTTTTAATGTAGTTTCAGAGATGAAGAGCCTCCCTTCTTTTTTGAGAATGCAAGATGTTAAATAGAAGTTTTGGTGTGCAAGAAAATGAATTGTAACTCTTCATTTATTGTTTCCTCTTCCTCAAGTGTTTCATTTTCTAGAGCTGTTCTTTTCCTAAATTAAGTTTTTGATTCAAAATTATGTTTTATTCTATTTCTAGTTCTAAAAATATTATTAAAATAATTTACATATTTAGCACAATGTATCTATAAAACTAATAATTAAATAGAATATAATTATTCTCTAAAGAAAAACAAATTAAAAAAACTAATTCAATTACTCTATTTTCTAAGCACTCACAATATTTAAATAACAATGAATTAAATAATCTAATTAAATCACCATTAACTAACTATGCAACAAAATCATATAATTTAAATAAAATAAAAATGCAATTTAAATTAAACTATTAAATCATTCAATATGGAAACATATGCAACTACATGTCACTATGTGAAGTGTGTGAATGATGTCCCTCTATCTTAACCCTGCCAGGATGCTAATCTCCTTTACCTCAACCACACCTTGTCTTCGACAACCTACAACTCATAGTAAACTCCAATATCCCGTTAATAGATTAGTAGCCAAATAGCCAAAGCATTACTAATATAAATATTTAATTCATTTCATTACATCTTTCCATATTAAAATAATCATTCATCTTCCAAAATAACAAATTATCTATCTAACACAATTATCCATAGATTATTTCCACAAAAAGTAACCATAGATAGTATCAAAGTTTGAGACATGACATCCTTCCCCTCTTGGGAGAGACATCGTCTCGATGTCTTATAACAAAACATCTACACAAAGAATCTTATGCATCAAATATCAATAATATAATAAATATCATCATATGCATGAACTAAAAATCTCAGATGAGGAATTGATCTATCAGCATCCTCTGCATTTTTCAGGTGGCACTATCCACCAAATTCTGGTCCTACTCGACCATACATAGAATAACATCATAATTCTACAATTAAACTTGCTTCCATCAAATAATCTGAGTGTATAATCAATCAATCAATTCACATGGCACAACTACCAATTCCATGTCTAATCCATCACATGGTACAACTACCATACATCTACATTCATCCTCGCATAAGAATAATAATCACATCTTTAATGAGGCATAAATTAATTCACATAATCATATATATAAGCATGAATCAACACCACATGGCTTATGAAATCTTACCATAACATAATGTAATATCAAGAGATCAGTCCTTCAAGCAACCATTGGCTGTGACCTCCAACAATGAGGTAAAACTTCCAACAATTACACCCTCTAGATCATATCCCTATCACTATGCGATCAACATCTTTGAAAATATACTATTCATATTCCTATCAATGGAATAAATTTCCTTTTTTATTATTTGCAACCAAACTTCATCCTGGTCTACAATTTAGACTTCTAGAAAAATTCTTCCTTATCTTTCTTGTGCTTCTGTACAATATTAAAATAATTCAATTCATTCAATCTCATTACTATTTCCTACTTCTATTGTCAAATTCTTTTCCTTTTCTCAAAATGAGAAGACTTATGTCTTTAAAACATTCTAACATACCAGTGATATTCTTTTCTAATTAAATTCATTCAACCACAATCCAGTTGTAAACAACTCGTCATTGATTCATTTTCAACTCTCTACTAATCATGTCTCTTGCCATAATCTTACTAACCACAATATTTTATAAGAATGAAAATTCCAAAGATTTTCTTCTCTATGTCCTTTCTTTATGGAATCAATGCAAAATCATTTAAAGAACACCAAGCATCTATGTCACAAGAAAACTTTGAATGTAAACTGACGGCTTGACTTCAACATTCACTTTCTTTTAACTTTCATCAATTCCTTAATAATTTTTTTTTAAAGCTTCTTTTAGAAATTCTTTTTTTTTACTCCCATAAACTTTTAACAAAATCTCGTCTTACTTCAAGTGATCCATAATGACACCAAAAATCCACTTCAAAGGTTCCTCAATTCTTCTCATGATGCCTAATGTTCCTAACAATAAAATAAATAATTCAACTTGCCAAAACGCTTAGCAACACACTTGCTACGAAAACAGTATATTCCCTACATCCTACTCCCTTACATAGCCTATCAGTGGCCCATCATGGACATGATAGAAAACATTACAGGACACATGACCAATAGTTAAAACATTCAAGTATAGCCACCAATAATAATTAAGTAAATAAAGTCCAAAGAAAAGAAAATCAATTCCAACAATAAGGCATAAAGATGTGCGCAATTACAACAGTAAATACAACATGACCATCAAGGTCATAAGATAAATAAACATCAATTTTTTTTGGATAGTTAAGCACTACCTAAGGGGTAGCTCCTTTTTTTATATATATGTAGATAAAAATGTTTACAAAAATGGCTTCAACAGATGAGCCATCCATATTACATATTAACCTATCTACTACACCAGCCTATATACTAAAACCTTATTTCATGTGCCACAGATGGCGTAGACCTTCAGACACTTCAAATGCCCTATCAAATCTGTGTCGGGGAAAGAAGATCGCCAAACTAGGTCATTGAACATCTACATGTTGTTGTGCTAGATACCTTCATGGAAAACAACCTGAGCCTGCACCTGAACCCCATTTTTCCTTACTGCTATAGAAGTGCTTTGGTGCTTGGTGCTGTGGGTATATCCTACAATAAAATATCTTTCAAAGGATTTTTTGAGCCTACTGTTGAGAACACGTCATCTACCCCTCAGACTACTTGGTTTGCAAGAAGATCCATAGCTCTATTTGATTCTATGTAGACATGACTCAATGAAAAGATGGTTAATTGTCCTAATTTGGAGTTGATTATAGCTACCCATTCTTTCAGTGCCCAAAGAAAACAAATTTTTTGTTTGTATAGCTCTTATACAAAATAATGAATCTCATTCGATCTCTACATCTCTATAATTTTTGTCTATACATAAATCCAGCCCCATATCCAACGCCTTCAACTGGTCTTTGTTGCTGGAGAATTCTGGAACTTTATTTGACTGTGCCCATAACAAATTCCCTTTGTCATTCCTGATGATGCACCTAATACCTGTTGTGCACCTGGATTTCCCTTGGATGCTCTATCAAAATTTAACTTGACCAAGTTTGATGCCAGGGGCTGCCATTTTGCATTCTTTCTATTGTTGTAGTGCCCCCTCATTGTTGCCTTGTGATAGTGGTAGTTCTGCATTGCTCTCCATCAATCAGAGATAGTTGTTAATCGTTCATTGCATTGATTCAGTTCTGAGACATTTGATTAGAAGGTTATGATTTATGTTTATTTGATGAACGATGTTTGACTAATATAATTAGACATGAGTTATGAGTTGTGATGGCATTATTATTATTCCAGTTATGTTGCGAAATAATATTATCATGCATCATTTGATTTGTTGGAATTCGAATTCAGATAATAGTTGTTATGATATTGTTTCAAGAGCAGAGACAATGTAGTACTACTCGCTTCAAGCACCCTACTACGCCGTGATTCTCTGATTCTCTGTGTGTGTTGACATATATGTATTTGATCGCATACAACCAATTGTTCAGATGTAGGCTGCAGGTACCGAACCTTGACTCCACCTGATATAGCAGGTTTGAGTGGGTTCTTGCACCAATGGGTATCAGTGATAGGAGATAACGCGAGATCTATTCCATTAGGTCGGTCCTTGTCTTTGTTCTGGTCTCGAGTCGTGTTGTGTCACTTGGTCCTTGCCTTTTTATGTTTGGTTATCTTGTGTTGTGGAGTATTGTCGAGTTGTGTTATTTATGCTCATGTGTGGTTGGAAAATACTTTAATGATTTATTATTAATTAATAATGCTTATTGGATAATATTCGGTTTAGCCGAATAGCACCCTTGTAAGATTTTAAAATAGACTAGAATTAATTATTGGTTATCCAAGGAGTATTTGTGTCATAAGTTGTGGTTTTAGTTATTAGTATCTAGGTAATTAAAGAATAATTTTGGTTATGTATTAATGATTGTTGGTTGTCGGATATGATTCTAGATTTGGGAATCTTTTTATAAAGTAAGAATTTAAAACTTGTTGGAGGAGTGGGATGCAGAGTCATGCCTACATTAATTTTGAGCTGAACCCTCTTATATTGGGGGATTTTGGTTCTGAGGGGGAGGGGAATGGAGAAATGAATCAGAGGTAGCTGAGAAGTTTGAATCCTAAGGTCGATAGCCAGGTATGTTTCTTGTAATTTTTCTCAATTTGATTAAATCAATTATGTCTCTATTGAAATTCATGTGTAGATTTGGATTATACCTCCTTAATCCATTGGTCCTCTTTTTTCTGTCGCCTTTTAAATTAGAAGCCCTTTGTATTCACACATTGAAATGAAACTTCTTTGGGATCTCATCAAATTTCTTTTACCTCTGTCTGATCTGCTCAACAACCATTTCCCTGATTTCTGTCTAAACTGAAACTGTTTTTCACTATCCTATTCTACCCAGTCATATGGCTTGCCTCTTCACTATTTGTCTTCATTGTATTGTCAGTTTTAAATCAGTTTGATTGGGTATATTTTTCCATAAAATTTTGTATTGTTTTAAGTGAAATAATCTCACTTATTTCCATCGGACGGCCTCATATCAGGCTTCTCTCTTATTTGCTTTTGCTTGAGGTTTATACCACAGGTGGAGATGACAGAGTTTTTTTTTTTATCATCTTATGCCTTGTAACTTAGTTTCCTTTATCTAATCTATTGCCGCCAAATGGAACTTTTCTTCCTTATCTTGTGCTCTGCACTTAAGCATATCGAATTTCCTTTTTAGACAGTAATTTCTTCTAGACTGTCTTACAAAGTTAGTCTTGGTTGTCTCCATGCTAACCTACCTTCTCTTTTGAACATAAATCGATTTAAGTGTTGTTTATCCTTCTGCTATTCTTTTTGCGGTTGTCAGACTTCTTTCACTCTTCTATCCAACATTAATACATTAAAACCCCTAAAGCACTAAATCACAGATTTACTCGATTAAAAACTCAGATCCTTGGCAAATAACTTAGATCTCCAGATCTCTTGGCCAATTCAACAGACTGGAGTAAAATTTATAGCTTTGAATTTTTTTTATATAACACTCTACCTTCGATTACTGAAGGGGCTGACCTAGTTGGCATAAAGCGGAACATGCTCTCCCCTACTGTACATGTGTGATTTGATGCACCGCCATTAACTCCGCTTGCAAACGCCAAAACCAGTGCCAAAATCACCGTCCTTTTATTATAAATTATATATTTCTTTTAAAACAAAAGCCTATTTCATAAAAGGTAGTATTCCCATTCTAGTCTCTATACCACCAAACCAAATCTTCATGAGAGCCATGAAGGAAAATGCAAGCAATCATGTGATCAATCTCTTTTCTTTCATGCTAGGCCAGTATATTTTGAATTATGTGGCCAGTGACCAGCTTGGCAGGAACCGTGTCCCTTTAGAAGGCAAATCTTATAGCTTGTCTGGCAGCGTTTAAATAGAATGGCACATCTTGTAGTCTGGTAGTTGGCCATTGAAGGAAGATGGAAAGACATAGTTTCCATTGACATACTGGAGTTTAGCCGAGCTATAACTATTGTTAGGGAGTGTCAATGCAAGTAAATTACCTATTTGGGTTCTTTCGTTGGACTAGGTATAGGTACTCATCTTGCTTAGCAAGATTAATAGTAGGAATCATTTAAATTTAAACCTAGAATAGTTCTAATACCTTTGTTTGGAATTTGTTTTAGTATTTATCTTTAATAATTGGTTGTTAGACAAATTTTGTCATATTTAGTTAGAGCTGGTGTTAATGGAGCCAGTTTTTTTTTGTTCCTAGTGGAATTACGATTTAGTTAGAGTGAATGATTTGTTATCGTTATCTTAAATTAGAATGAGTTAATTATACTAGTTCTTATAGTAATGATAGTGTACTAATTAAGTTTTAATCATACCCTAGTAATCTTGTTAATGTTAGATAGTAGTTTATGCTTAAGCAAAATATTCATTTTTGTAAATTGTTATTTAGAAATTATAGTGTTAAACTGTAAAATTTGGAAGTTGGCTTTCTTAGCGAATCAGATATATTCTTGCAAGTGTAGTTGTTTTCTAAAGGTTGTCGATGGAAAAAGGTCGGTGGGGAACTTTGGGAAATATGTTTATCTATTTATGAATGATGTTGTAGCATGTAATTAGGAGATACTTATGCTTTTGGGAACGAGATATTTAAGAAAAAAAATGTGGAGCTTGAGTTTAAGCTTGTAAGGATATATAAAAGTTTAATTAGTAGATTGTGGTTAATAGTCTTTTTTGATTGTAACTTATGCATTTATAGATATTTATCCTATACATATGGATGTGTTCATTAAAAATTGTAGATTGGATGATGCCTGATGAAAAGTTATGTTTTATATTTATTGTTGTCCTTGGAAATTTTAGAGTTATTTGTATTAATGGTTCTTGTTTCATGAGGTAACTATATTGTGCTTCGGGTATTATTTACTTTGTTAAATATTAATTTGTTTGTCAGGCTTGTAATATTCCATTTCGTGCTTCATTAACGGTGGATATCATTGTATATGTAGTTTCTTCATTTTAGATACTTTTATTTTGGAAATCAAGGAATTGTGTTTTGTTTAAATTAAGGGGAATTAGAGTGTCTTTGACTTGGGATTGTGATATTAATGGAATTATTTTATGAGCTTTCCTTGACTTTTGTTTAAGTATGGATGTTCGGTTTATGGTTCACCCTCCTTGCCTTATTAATTCCTAGAGATTTGAAGTTTTTCTTTTTGTGATAACTTAGTGTAAGTTATTTTCTTGATGGATTTAGGAGTTCATTGAATCTCATTGCTCGATCTTCTCCTAGGTCATATCTTATGTTTGTATTTGAGCATTATGTTTCTTGGGGTGGAGGTTATGTTCATGAATTGGTTAACTATGTAGTGTGAATCTTGAGAGATGTCATGGCTACTTGGTGTCTAATTGTGGAAGCATTGTCCTTGTCAGTTAATGGTTACTCTATCTTTGGTTTGTACCTAACTCCAGAGGTGTGGTGTCTTGATCTTTGGCTTAGATAGTGGCATGTCAATGTAATGGGATGTTTGGTTGTCTCTTGTCTTGTATTGAAGAGGAAATGGTCACTTAGATTTAGTACTTGGTTTCTAGACTATATTGCTTCTAATTTTGAAGGGAATCAAAGGACTTACTGTTGTGGCCTAGTGAATGGTGTGAGTTATGGGTCGGCACTTATTTGTAATATTTATACCTGTATGTTGTGAAATGTATGACGGTTCAGAGAATGCTAAGGGAGTGGCTTTCATGGTGGGGCCGGTGCCTAGTGAGAGGCCACCTAGGTAACCCCATGGAAGTTGTAAGCATGTAGAAAACTTAATAACTTAATCAAGAGGGTTGGGGTATCAAAACACTTAACAAGATAAGTAAGAGACCTCACCCATGCCTTGAGTGCTCTCACAGGCTAAGGATGGGATGAGAAGGCCTAGTTGGCAAGGCCGACATCCTTGTTTCCATGAGAGGACCTGTCAGCTCCGCATGTGTCACCCTATTGGGCCAGTGCCTAGAGAGAGGCTGCCAGGGTAACCATAGATGGGGGCTGGCTTCTGGTGATAGATAGCCTGGGTAACCCATGCTAGGACCATGCGATGACACTCTCTTTACATAGTTCAGTTGTTTATTTGGTTGTGCCTCTGGAGTGATGTCTTGTCTTGTACAGTTTTGTTGATATGGTCGGTTGTGTCAAGTCAGTTGTCATTCTTTATTTCTTTTAGATGTTGTTTCTAGGCTTAGTGGAATCCTCGTCATTATCTCCTAGCTCGGAGGGGTGGACCTCAGGGTTCCACATGGTTGGGAGGCAGAGCTACCCATTGGTCTTCTTGGAGAATCAGTTCGAGTCCTTTGCAGAGGTGTTCCAGTTCCAGTTTGCTTTTCTGTGTTCAGTGATGTTGTATACTATCATTTGTACTCATTTGTAAACCAACAAGATCGATCTTGTAATCTTGTAGTCTTGTAATCTTGTAATCTTGTAATCTTGTACTGAGACTTTGTAATCAAACTATCTTGTTATTGTAAAAGTTATTTTTATCTAATACAGTAGTTTAATATTTATCTCTTATGTGGTTTTACTCTATTCACTGATGCAGTTATGTTGCCCTAGGGTTGTTAGAAGTGCACTTTTCTTTATGTAGTGTATTATGAAATATTTGGCTACTTTTATTGCAAATTCTTGCTTTCAAAAAAAAATTTAGTAATTTTACACTTGCACTCTAGCACTCTAGGGTTGCATGACGGGGCATTATAGTTGTTCATTGCAATAGTCTCCTTTGCCAATGCCTACTATGAGAGGACTAACTTCTTCCACCCTTTCATTAGCTCATCATCCCAGCTTGTGAAAGTAAGATTCTTTTTCAATTTTATTCTTATGTTAAGTAGCTCTAAAATTCTATGTTCTACTGTACTGAGAAAGGAGGATATATTTTTTCCTTCTAGACTATTTTACTCTTTAACTGAGGCTAGCTTAAGATCCAATCATAAAAATTGAAGGGTCTTGCCAATTGTAGCTGTAACCAATTGCTCAACCAGTCCCAGCATTGTTTGGCAAAGGGGCAGTTAAGTAGGTGATGATTGACACCTTCCTCCTCTGCCATGCACATAATACACCTGTTGGGACCTTGAAATCCAAGCTTCTGAAGATGATCCCCTATGAGAATTTTCTTGTGTAATGCAGTCCAAAGGAATGCTCCTACTTTGGGTAATGTCACCTTGTTCCAGCATAGTTTGACTGGCCATCCTCCTTTGATAGTAGATCTAATGCAGCACACAACATACACTCAATACAATTTTACCATTAATCACATGAGAACCAAAGATTTGAAGGCTAGAACATAAAAAACTTCTATTCATCAACTCTGCTGCTACAATGAGAGAGAACTCTCTTATATCCAAGAAAACAAAAAAATACCTTTTTTGGCAGATTTCGACAATTGTCATATTTTGCCATTTTAGGTAATTTTACAATCATATCTTGAGAATCTAGTTTTTTCCCAAAAGCTTCCTAAAACTAAGGTAGGACAAAATGCCAACTAATATTCTAAATTCGAAACATGAGTTTTGATTTATTACAAAAGCAACTTTTTAAAAATCTAGAAAAAAATACTAATTTGCCATTTTGAGGGCCAAGATGAAAGTTTCAAGCCCCAAAAAAGTACCAAGATGAGGTCTAACTAACTAGGGTGTGTTGGGAAACCACTGGCAACCTCATAATGCATCCACCTATAAAATTTCGTGAAAAACCCACATCCGAGTCAAAAGTTATGACATCTGGAAGTCCCTGCATCATTCTCCTCTGGTTGAAAAGAACACAGCTCCTGCAAGTGAGTGTCTTTGAACTGCTACCACTTGACTAGATCCAACCGTTGCACTTCCCACTCTATAATCCACATACTATCGGTTGGTGGCAATGGTTCCCACTGTACTAAATACTTGTTGTATTTCCTTTGCCGAGTGTAGATAGTGTTCTTATCAAGAACATGTGCAATCTTTTCCTTCTTCTTATGGGGAATGTGGTGGTGCCATGCCACTTCTGGGTGACTATCTTTAGCGTCATCCTCACCATGGAATGCATATAAATTAGAAACATTAAACACAAGAGAAATATCGAGATCATCTGGTAAACTAACCTCATATTCATTATCATTGATCTTCTTTGTAATTTTGCATGGACCAATTTTCCTGTACTTCAACTTGTGGTATGTTCCAGTAGGAAACTGCTCTTTTCTCAAATATACCATCACTAAGTCACCTTCATTGAATGTCTTATGTTGCCTACTAGCATCCACTATATTCTTGTACCTCTCATTACTATTCTGCAACTTTTGTCTCACTTCTTTCTGCAACTGTTGAAGGTGTTCTGCAAATGTTTCCCCATCATCACTGACCCTATCTTTCATTGGTATCTGTACCAAATCTAGAACACCCTAAGGATTCTAGCTCCAAAACCCAATTTGACTGAATATTCACTAGATTTAGCTCCACACAAAATCAACTGATCTTCCAATCCTAAAATGATAACTCGCCTCCCTTCAATAATCTTTTTGACCTTCTCAAAAACCTCCTCACTACTACAATCTATCCTCAGTGCATCCCAATTCCACACTGCGTTGCCCAAATTTTTTTGGTCCATTATGTAATCATACATAACCTTGTGTCTTCCATTGCCAAGTATTTGACCAGCGTCTCTCAGCAAATCTTCTTCCACCAATGGATTGTAACCATTCCAGGAGTCTAGCTAGAACATTGCTGACATCCCATTGTTGGTCTCCCACAATAGATGCTCTATTATAACATGACAAAAATTGTAGATGAAATTCCAGATATGGGATACTAAGGGTGGATTCTCAACTATGATAATTCTACTTTGTTCTTCCCTATCTAAATATTTAGCTCTCAGTACTCTACACCATAAGGCTTCTGAATCATAATACAGTTTCCACACTAATTTAGCTCCTAATGCTTTATTCTGTACTGCCATATCTTTGACTTTAGCTCCACCTCTGGACTTGTCCTCTCTAACTACATCCCATCTAATTAGAGGAATCTTCCTAATGTCATTAGATCCTTCCCATGGAACTTTTTCAAAAGTGCTATTCAACAGTGCTTCTACTTTTTTGGTAATTCGCATACATGACATCATGTAAATTTGGATAGCTGAAAGCACAGCCTTAATCATCATAATCCTACCTAGGAGCATGAGCCACTTCCCTTTCCAACTTTGTACATTGGCTTGACATTTGTCCAAAATTTCCTGCCAATTCTTTGATCTTGTCATACCACTGAAAAGAGGTACTCCAAGGTATTGGGAAGGTAGCTGACCAATCCCATAGCCCAAAATCCTAGCAATATTTCTTTGTATTGCATTTTTAACATTAAAAAGGAAAATCTTAGATTTGTCCAGATTTATTACCTGACCTAACATGGCAATGTATTTGTCAATTGTCTCTTTAATCACCTTCACTTTTGCTATTGTAGCTTCTCCAAAGAGGACCATATCGTCAGCAAAGAGCTAATGAGTTATTGGTGGAAGTTTTCTTGCAACTTGAATTCCTTTCCAACTTCCTTCTTCAGCCACCTTTTTGATTTTTCTACTGACTTCCTTAGCCATCAGAACAAACAAAAATGGAGAGAGAGGGTCCCCTTGGAGTAGACCCCGACTGCTCTCAAAGAATCCACATGTGGAGCCATTAATGATCATTAAATATCTTGGAGTGGCTATGCACCCAAAGATCCATTCCCTCCATTCTTGGATGAACCTGAATGCCTCCAATATCTTCATTAGAAATCTCCAACTTACCCTATCATAGGCTTTCCCTATATCAAGTTTTAGGATCATCGCCCTTTCTCTATTTTGTGCACTGTATGTATTGTTTCACCTACAATTATAATCCCCTCATGTATTTCCCTCCTAGGTGTGAAGCCCATCTGCTCTTGTGCAATCAGTTTAGGTAGAAATTTCTTCAATCTGTTCGACATCACCTTAGAGATGATTTTATAAATCATATTGCACAATGAAATTGGTCTGAAATCTGCAAAGAAGTCACATTTGTCCTTCTTGGGAATCAGAGCTATCAGCGTATTGTTTAGCTTCCTATATAATATGCAATTTTTCCTATAGTCTTCCACCACATTCATGATGTCTGTACTCATAAAATGCTAGCATTTCTAAAAGACCAAGGCTGTGAAACCATCAGATCTAGGAGCCTTGTCTGGGTGAAGATCAAATGTTGCCTTCTTCACTTCTTCCATTGTAAACGGAGCCATTAGCATCTTTTTGTCCTTCTACAATATGAGTTTTGGAATTATCCCATCTAGATCAATTACTATTGGATCCCAAGCATCACATGGTGCAAGCAATTAATTGAAAAATTCAACACCTTCCTTCTAGATATCACTGAGTGTATCAAGGTGTAGGCCCTCTCTACTATGAATAGTCTCAATTCTTTTGGTTATTCTCCTTGCTTTGGAAGAATTATGAAAAATTTTTGTGTTCTGATCACCTTCAGCCAACCATATTTCCCTTGACTTCTCCAAAAAATCTCCTCTCTGGCAAGGACTTTATCCTGATCTTTAAGCAATTTCTTCTCCATATCATATTCCTTATCAATCATCCCATTTTGTATTACGAATTCATTAATAATCTGCAGCTCCTTAGTGATTCTAACTTTCTCTTCAAAGATGTTATTGAAACTCTTTTTATTCCATTCCAACAACTTATACTTCAATACACCCAATTTTTCAAAAAAATGAAACTTTTGGTACCTTTCTTCACTTCTGCATTCTTCCACCAGTCCTCCAAGAGATCCACTAATTTTGGCTGCCTAAACCACATGTGTTCAAATTTGAAATTGCATCCTATAGGCTTCTGATCACAATTTATTGTTAGTTCAATGGGATAGTGATCCAAACCTACCGCTGGAAGGATTGATGCTTCCCACACAATATGCGTCTCAAGCTAATTTGGAGTCAATAGAAACTTATCAAGGTGCTCAGATATATTGGCAAACCCCAATCTTCTGTTTGTCCATGTAAAAACTCCATTCTTTGTTTCTACATCTAACAAGCCACTGTTCTCGATGAAGAAGTTCAAAGATTTCATTACTCTACTTTCTTACTTTGCTCCACTAGTCTTTTCCTTTAGGTTCTTCACTGCATTGAAATCCCCTGCCAAGACCACTAAATTTTCTAGGTCTTCCCTTAAACTCGCTGATATTTCCCTCCAAAGAAGAGCTTTTTCTTCTATTTTGACCAGCCCATATATGTTGTAAAGAGACATATACAGATTAGTCCCTATGCTCTAGATTCTCATTTTTATCCAATTTTGCTCCATTCCTTCAGCATACCCCGACACTCTCCTATTGTTCCAAAGGGTAATCAATCCTCCACTTCTTCCCTTAGGCTCCACAATTTCCCCACTCTAGCCTTTGCAATGATTTATGAATATCTGGGCCTCAACCATATTTAGCTTATTTTCTTGTAGACAAATTACCTCTACATTGGATTGTTCTACATGACGCTTGTAGAGGTGCCTTTTGTTAGGGACGTTTAAGCCCCTAACATTCCATGTATGGATCTTCATTGGTTGCTAGGGGGATACCCCACCCCTAGATCTCAAAAGGTATTCATTTATCTTTGTGAGCCCCTGCGCCCAAGCACACTCCTCCCTTTTCTACCTATTTATTTTCCTGCTTGTCTTCTTTTAGTCCATTGCTTCCCCATTACCAACCTCTAATGGGGTTTGGCATATACTCCTTACCTCTTCAATCCCATTTCCTCCTGCTTTTCTTCCTCTAATGGATATTCATCCTCCACATCATCTGCAAGTTCTAACATTAGGATTTCCTTCTCCCCATTACCCAAATCTTCACCTCCCCCCATGTTCTCCTCAGGAAGGAAATTTTTGATGGCTATACTTTTCCATAAATAAAGGAAACAAAAATTTCAAAGTTGGTCCTTACAAATTCAAATAAATAAAAATCAATATTCAAAAGTTTCACATTACAAGGACTATGTGACTAATTCTAGCCACTAAAGAAGGAGTACGATGCTACACTATGCTTGGATCCAAAATTGGGCAAGTGAAGAGAACACACTCAATTGTACAAAACAACAAGTCTTCCCAAGACTCCAAACTTATCTATAAAAATGCTTCTACTATCCACAAAACATCATTCAAGACACCTAAAACAAAGATCGCATTACAATCATCATGTAAAATCATACAGTCATACACCAGCAAACATTTAATTACTAAGATATCACAACTCACCCTTCTTCCAACAAGAATCGGTTATCATTTCTCACTTTAAAAACTTTAATAAGGTACACTATATGGTATAAAAGTCCCACTAAATGCACATGATTAGCCTTAACTCATTGGCATTCTAAACGTCGGCTACAAATTAGGTGATATCCTTCTATCATTTTTTGTTACACCAAGGTTCACTGAATAAAGTACTTTGTAAAATTCTTCAAGCACAAGATTTTTCAATTTTGTTGAGTTAAGAACATATATCCATCCTTAATACCTTAAAAATCCATCTCTCTCAAACATATATCCATCTTTCCAATAAGAAATGGTCAAGATACTTCTCATCTATCACGGTTTGCTAGTTCACTCAAGACTCCAACACCCCAACATCACAAGGCCTAAGCAATTACCCTTTTACACTTCCCTATTCCATAATGCAACACAAAAATAAGTACTAAGGTTCCACATGAATACTAGGGATGAGTACATAATAGGTACATAAGCCATTACCCAACTATCTATCTTATGACTGCAAAATGAATCCATACTCAGGATCATGGTCTCCATGAGACAAAGCAATATTCAAGCATTTACCAATAAAGCAATAATTAAAAGTATAACCAGTGATCATTCTTTTCCATATTCCAAATTCAATTATACTCAAAAACATGGTATTCCATTTCACACAAAGTTTTGTCATAACTCCACTATCAAAAGTAGTCACATAAGCATGAATATGACTCTACAAAGGTCACTCGAGTATACTCAAACACTACAAGCCTTACACACAAGCAACTTTTATCAGGGTTTATCAATGAAGATCCTTAAGATATCTGAACCTTGCATCCTCAAAAGATCTTGTGGATTCTACTAGATCCATGCTCATATCCTGAAAAGATCAATGTATTGCTCAAAAACTATCTTATCCAAAACCTAATATTGCTTTAGGGACTCTTGTCTTTAAACATCATTCCAGATTTCCTCTTCTACAAGGCTCAGTCAATATTATCCATCATTCCTAGCTTTACTTAATTCACATTTGATTTTATTTCTTTCTCTTGTCAAGATTATATCTTTTCATATTAATTCATTTTCATTATCTCATCACCATATACAATCCATCTTTAAATTGCATACTTTGAATCATCTCAATTCCCATTAAATCACAAAACATTTACATATTTCAAAACAAATTCTTATTTCATTTATTGGAGGAATTTTACATCCTTGTTCACTATAGAGGTTCTTGAAAACAATAAGTTTACATATCACTTTCGGACAAAGGAAACTCTTCTAGTTTCTCTTCCTCTTCACTTGAGACAATTTCTATTATATTAGGAATTCTAGAGTCTTCATCCACCATTACAGGAGGAGTCACACTATTTTTTGTAGGCAATTCCCTAATGAGAGGTAAGGGTGTTGGTTTGATAGCTGCCTTCATTTCCTTTTTCACTTGACTGACCTGAGCCATTGCATGACTCAGGGCCTCCTCATCTTCAAGCCATATGTCTCCATCATCATTAACTCCTTGGATGGTTCACACTATAGCTCTCCTTTCCCTTTTGGCTCTATGGTGGCTCTCATTTCTCACCGACTTCCACACAGTCATCGAGAGACGCACCATCGTAGCACAAGAATTAGACATAGGTATCAATTATACGTCATTAGGCATAGGTCCAAGAGTTGAACCTCATGCTCTGATACCAAATGTAAGGTGCAGAAATTTTACCAACTAAAAATAGCACCTGAAAAGAAAAGCATATTCCAAAAGTAAGATAATCAACCAGTAATAGTTTCCAAATATCTATAATAACATAAAATGGCAAGAATCCATGAATAAGAATAATGATCCATATACTAGAATGGATTATATAAAATAGTTTACATACACTCAACTTGGTGTTACAATACATCTATTTCAATGTTACACAAGGAAGGACTATCATCAAGATATCCATGAATCATGATACAATTGCAACTTGGCAATGAATCCATACAAAGAAATATATATAAAGTAAATATCCATATCAATAATAATATCTAAACTCGGTTGCCTCGATCCTCCAATTATCTACAAACCAAGACCAAGAGAGTGGTTGAGGCACTTTTTCCATCAAACCACGAAGTACTAGACTTCCCCAGGTTTCTTCCTAACTCGAAGAAAGCATCGACCCTGCACAAGGAGCCTAGGAACCCGGAATGGTGTAAGTAGGAGGGAATCACTTGATGCGTGTCTGTTGCTTGTATGCATCCTAATCCTAGAATGACATATACTCTTGCAAACATGATGTGGTAGAGACAAACATAGCTCTAGGCTTTTAAACAAATCCATTTGTTTCAATGGTACAGTAGCTTGGCCAAGCAAATAAATAAAATGATAGTTTTAGAAAAAGTAAAACTATCGTCTCTAGGAGCACACATTTGGCATCCTGTCCTGAAAGTTCATACTTTACCAAAAATACACAAAGCATAGTTTCCTAAGTTTGGTTTTCCATGGTCATAAGTATCTATATTTTGAACTCAATCACTGTTTCCATTATTCAGTTGATGATGCAAGAGCATCTAGTGGTGTAAGGGCAATCTTGCATCACCCAAATAAAAGATGTGTTTCAAAATTGTTGATTTTCCTTCCATTTCATTTTAATATTTGTGGTTCTAGTTCCATAATTGCTTGAATAATGATGTAGAACTTTTAGTTTTTCCAAACTGCTAAAAATAGCAACCTGCTATTTTTAGAAAGTTTGCATTTGGGCACGGAATGAAATGAAAAGTTATAGGAAGCTTCATAACTAAAAAATAAGACCTTTGGCGAAGGAATCATGCAAAGATCATTTCCGAGCTGAAAGATATTAAAGTTTCTATTTCCTAAAAAATGTTGAAAATTATTCAAACTTTGGTTTGAGGCACTAAATGGCCCTGTACAGTCCCAAAAATGGCTGGAACTAACAAAGTGGATCTTAGCGGGTAGAGCACTCCGTGAGCTTTCTGACACATAAAACGGTTTGTCACTCAGACACTCAGATCAAAAGTTATGGCTCTCGGAAGTTGACATATTTTTGGAGGGAGATGCAAATTCTGAAATTAGGTTGTTGGTTGCCAAAAAGGCTATTAATAACCATTTTTGGGAACCCTGGGTAGTAGTAGAGTTAAGGGGGGAAGCTTAGAGTCAAGAATAGGCAGAAAAATAGAAACCCTAGCTGATTTAGGGTTACAAAAGGCAGATGAATTCAGAGTCTTATGAAAGGAAGCTATAATGTGTTGCAGCATGTGGAGGGTTGATTCCTCTTATTGTATTTGAGCTTCTATAATGTAATAAGTTGTCCAAATCAATAAAAGAAAGTTCTATTTTCTATGTGTAATTTCTGTTGTTGTGTGTTTTATGATTTACCCCCTTCATCAAGTGGTATTAGAGCAGGGTTCTTGAGTGTGTAGACAGATCACCGATGGTGAGGCAGTTCACACTAGGACCTGAGGTTGTGGGTTTGATGTGGAGATCAAGATGCCTCCACCAAAAAATTGTATTGGGAGGAATGCTTTGATGGAAGAGGGTTTTAGATCCCTTCAAAGGTAAATCGATGCATTGCAAGAGGAGCTGTGAAGAGGGTTTGATATGAGAGCAAGAGAAGAAAGTGAGGATGAAGCTGAAGAAGAGCTATCCGAGGAAGAACAAGAAGCTACAGGAGATCTTATAGAAGTTAGGTTGTTGAGGGCCATTTCTAAGATTAGAAAGAGGCCAAGGATCGCAGTTTCTACATATTCTGGAGATTTGAATCCAAAATAAATTATTGATTAGATCAATGACATGGAGGAGTATTTCAAGTATGAAGATGTGGAAGACCCAGATCAGGTCAAGTTTGCAAAAATAAAATTGAATGGCCATGCCAGTGTTTGGTGGAAGGAGGTCTAGTTAGAGAGGAATAGAAGAGGTAAAGGAAAGATCACCACATGGGATCAGATGGTGGAGAAACTAAAGAAGGGGTTAATTCCTGTGGACTATGAGATGGAGTTGTTGAAGAAGATGCAAGGGTTGAAGCAAGGCAACAAGTCTATTAAGGAGTATACAGAAGAGTTTTATAAAATTACTATTAGGACAGGCCATGTAGAGCCTAACAAGGAGAAGGTAGCCCATTGTATTAATGGTTTGAGGCCAAGTATTCAAGAGGAACTGAGCCTAGTTAGAATAACCACCATAGAAGATGCATACCAGTTTTCCCTGAAGGTGGAAGATAAGCTAAATAAAAGATTTTACAGCAAGAAAAGGGGAAGAGGTTAAGGCAGAAGGACTGGTGGAAGACCCTATGGGGGCTGAAATGAAGATTCAAAGAAAAGTGAAGAAGCTGGCACCAATCAAAATTAGACAGGAGATAATACCTACCTCCCTCGTGAGCAGAACAATGGTGAGCAAAGAGGAAGAGGAAGAGGCAGACCTAGGCAAGGACATAGAAGAGGAGGTTTCAGAGGAACCTGTTTCCAATGTGGAGAAGAAGGGCATCGAGCATACGAGTGTCCGCAACATCAAGGAAGGACAAATAGAAGACCTGAAGGCAATGCATGAGTTGCACATGTAGATGGAGATGTGTAGTCTGAGCATTCTGAAGATGTTGAAAGGGGAGAAACCCTAGTTGTCAGAAGAACTTTGTTGAATGAAGAGAAAGAACCCAATCAGAGGAATAGTCTATTCCACACAAGGTGCAAATGTGAAGGTAAGTGTTGCGATATTATTATCGACAGTGGAAGCACTGACAATCTTGTTTCAAAGGAGATGGTTGACAAGTTGAAGTTGACAAATAGAAATCATCCACACCCATATTGGATTGCATGATTGTAGAAGGACCATAGAGTTTTGGTCAATCAGCAGTGTTTAGTGAAGTTCAAGATTGGGGACTACCATGATGAGGTGTTGTGTGATATCATACTGATGGATGCATGTCATATGCTATTGGGGAGGCTGTGGCAGTATGATAGGAGCATTGTCCATGATGGCTGTACAAACACATATTCTGTCATAAGTTGAAGCTCTTGAAGGAGGTGGAGGAAAAGGTATGTAGTACTGCCAGAATTTGCTTGGTAGATGGTAGGAAATTTTTGGAAGGTATGAAAAATGAGCATCATTATTTTGCATTGATTCCTAAGATCAGTCAAGAGAAATGTGAAGATGTACTAGTAAAAGTTTCAGATATGTTGGAAGAATTTCTGGACATTGTCTCTAATAATGTACCAGAAGGTTTACCACTAGTGAGGAAGACAAGTCATCAAATGTACTTGATACCAGAAGCCAGTTTTCCAAATGAGGTAGCCCATAGAATGCTCCCTACAGAGAGTGAAGTGCTAAATAGACAAGTTCAAGAGCTGTTAAGGAAGGGGTTGATAAGATAGAACCTAAGTCCATGTGCGGTACCTATAGTACTAGCACTAAAGAAAGATGGAGAGTGGAGAATGTGTACAGATTCTCGAGCCATCAACAAGATCGCAATCAAGTATAGATTTCCATTACCCAGAATAGATGACATAATGGATTGTTTGAGTGGGGCTAAGTACTTCACGAAGATTGATCTAAAGAGTGGCTATCACCAAATCTAAATCAGAGAAGGAGATGAATGGAAGATAGCCTTTAAGACAAAGGAGGGTTTGTATGAGTGATTAGTCATGCTATTTGGGCTAACCAATGCAATGAGCACATTCATGTGGCTCATGAATGAGGTATTGAAAGAATTTTTAGGAAGTTTTGTTATTGTTTATTTGGATGATATTTTAATTTTTAGTAACAATTGGGATGAGCATCTGATGCATATCAAAAGAGTTCTAGAAAAGATAAGGGAGGAGAAGTTGTTGATTAATCTAAAGAAATGTAGTTTTGTAAAGAAGGAGTTGGTATACTTGGGATTTGTTGTCTCAGAGGAAGGTCTTAAGATGGACCCCAAAAAAGTAAGGGCTATCATTGAATGGCCTATGCCAAGGAGTGCAACGGAGGTACACTCTTTTTATGGTTTGGCAAGTTTTTATAGAAAGTTTATCAGGAATTTTAGTAGCATTTGTGTACCCCTAACTGAGACAATGAGAGGGGATAGAAAAGAGTTTAAATGGACTAAAGGAGCAGACAAAAGCTTTGATACATTGAAGTAGAAAGTCATAGAACAAACTATTTTGGCACTTCTAGATTTCAATAAGGTGTTTCAGGTAGATGTGATGCTAGTGGTAGTGCTATAGGAGCTGTTTTGAGTCAAGAAGGTAAGCCCATTGCCTATTTTAGTGAGAAGCTTAATGATGCCAAGAAAAAGTATTGTGTTTATGATCAAAAGTTTTATGCAATAGTTCAGGCTTTGAAGAAATGGAGACATTATTTGTTTCCAAAGGAGTTTGTTTTATATACTGATCATTAGGCTTTGTAGTATTTTAATAGTCAAGGAAAGTTGAACCAGAGGCACTTAAAATGACTTGAGTTTTTGCAGAGTTATACTTTTGTTTTGAAGCACAGGAGTGGGAAGTCCAACAAAGTTGTAGATACCTTGAGTAGAAGGCAAAATTTGTTGACAGAAATGAAGATAGAAGTTGTTGGGTTCAATGAGCTCAAAAGTTTGTATCTTGAGGATCCAAATTTTGTAGAGGCCTAGAAAGCTTGTTTGGAACCTGCTACTTTGGACAGGACAAAATGATTGGATTTCATAATCCAAGATGGCATGTTGTTTAGAGGAAGCCAATTGTGCATTCCAAGGAGTTCCATGAGAGAGAACCTGATTAAGGAGAAGCATAGTGGAGGATTGGCTAGACACTTTGGTCGAGATAAGACCATTGCTATTGTTGGTGAAAATTATTATTGGCCATAGTTGTAGTAGGATATGAGGAAATTTGTGCAGAGTTGCAGAGTATGTCAGATGGTGAAAGGAGCAAGTCAGAATACAGGTCTATATTAGCCACTACCTGTACCAAAGAAGCCATGGGATGATATTAGTATTGATTTTGTTCTTGGTTTACCAAGAACACAGAGAGGACATGTTTCCATTTTTGTGGTGGTGGACAGATTCTCAAAGATGGCACATTTTATTCCTTGCAAGAAGACTAATGATGTTGTTCATATTGTAGAGTTATTTTTCAGGGAGGTGGTGAGATTACATGGTCTACCAAAGAGCATAGTTTCAGATCAAGATACCAAGTTTGTTGGTTATTTCTAGAGGACATTGTGGAAGAAGTTGAAGACAGATTTAAAGTTCAGTTCTACACACCATCCATAGACTGATGGACAGACCGAAGTGGTGAATAGGAGTTTGGGTAACCTACTATGATGTTTAGTAGGAGATAAGCCCAAGGGATGGGATTTGATTTTACCACAAGCAGAATTTGCTTACAATAATTTTGTCAATAGGAGTACTGGTAAATTACCATTCTAAATTGTATATGGGAATAGTCCAAGAAATGCTTCAGAGTTAAGGAATCTAGATAAAGGAGAAAATACAAGTGTTGAGGCTGAAGACTTTGCAGAACACATGAAAAATTTGCATGAAGAGGTGAAAAAGCACATTAATAAGATGAATATTTAGTACAAGGCTAAGGCATATCCAAAGAGGAGATATAAGAAATTGCAGGTAGGAGATGAAGTCATGGTTCACTTGAGAAAAGCAAGGTTCCCAATTGGAACATACAATAAGATGAAAATGAAAAAATTTGGACCATGTAGAATTTTGAAGAAACATGATTCAGGAAATACATATGAGGTAGAGCTACCGAGTGGAATCACATTTCCCCTATTTTCAACATTGCTGACTTATCAGAATATCATGAAGGTGGAACAGAGGATGGACCAATAGAAGAACAGTGGAGTATTCTGACATCTACTTCAACTGAAGAGATAGAAGAGATCTTGGATAGCTATTTGGGAAGAAGTACTCGGAACAGGCAATATGAAGAATATCTGGTGAAATGGAAAGGAAGGCCTATTGAAGATTCTTCTTAGTTGTCTAAGGCAGAGGCTGACCGTTTGGGTTTTCCTCACACAAACACATGAGACGTGACAGGGTCACTTCTCAAATTACCCTGGGTGTCTGATGTAGGAGCATCCAATGGTGTAAGGGCAATCTTGCATCACCCAAAAAAAGATGTGTTTCAAAATTTATAATGTTGTTTCCATTTCTTTTTAAAATTTGTGGTTCTGGTTCCATAATTGCTTGAATAATGATGTAGAACTTTCAGTTTTTCCAAACTGCTAAAAATAGCAACCTACTATTTTTAGAAATTTTGCATTTGGGCACGGAATGAAGTGAAAATTTCTAGGAAACTTCATAACTGAAAAATAAGACCTTTGGCGAAGGAATCACACAAAGATCATTTGCGAGTTGAAAGATATTAAAGTTTTTGTTTCCTGAAAAATACTTGAAAATTATTCAAACTCAGGTTTGAGGCACTAAACAGCCCCGTATGGGCCTAAAAATGGCTGAAATTGGCAGAGTTGATTCTTAGTGCGTAGATCACTTCGTGAGATTTTTGACGCATAAAACGGTTTGCCAATCAGACACTTAGATCAAAAGTTATGGCTCCTGGAAGTTGACCTATTTTTGGAGGGAGATGCAAATTTTGAAATTAGGTTGTTGGTCACTAAAAAGGCTATTAATAACCATTTTTGGGAACCTTGGGTGGTAGTAGAGTTAAGGGGGGAAGCATAGAGTCAAGAATAGGTGGGAAAACAGAAATCCTAGCTGATTTGGGGTTATAGAAGGCAGATGATTCCGGAGTCTTGTGAAAGGAAGTTATAATATGTTGCAACATGTGGAGGGTTGATTCCTCTGATTATATTTGAGCTTCTGTAATGTAATAAGTTGTCCAAATCAATAAAAGAAAGTTCTACTTTCTATGTACAATTTTTGTTGTTGTGTGTTTTATGATTTACTCCCTTCATCAGTTGATTTCACTAGTTTGCTTGTTGAAAAGTTTACTACTTTCCCTTATTTTATCTCAATTTTTCTTTATCTAGTTAATTTTAACTGTGATGATCTACCAATAAACATAATGCATTTCTTTCATAAATCAAGGGATTTGATATTTTGCTAGTTTTGCCAAATGAAATATAAAAATAACATTTAACAAGAAACTCAATGATTCAAAAGTTCATACAAATCATTTTCAACAGTACAAATATAAAATAGAATGAATATTTCTTTTCTACAATACAATAAATTTGATTTCAGATATTATATATAAATATTCATATAATTCAATTTGACAAATTAAAATCCAAAAAAAGCAACACACAGTCGCATCCAGAAGCACTTTATCTTATACCATGGACTGTGGAAATATCATGTCTATAAAATCTAAAATCCACTCAGTATTGTAGTTCTATTCCATCATATACATTTTCCAATAAATACAATCAATATGAACATATATAAATAATTGTAAAAACTAAGTTATCAAATGATATAATCGAATACAGTCATAAACCATTCTATTTCCAGACAATAAAAATTACAGTCAATATATCTATATGCAGAGGAAATGAAATTCGTATGAATATATATATACCAAATAAACTAATGATGGGGAGACTATCAGTGCCCAAGTGCAACAAGAGCAGTGATATCAATTTTATGCTAAATATTATATATTTACAAGGGTTTCAGGTATAAAATATACATAATGCAAAGAAGATATTACAAACATTTGAAATGAAATTGAATAGTGATAAAAAAAATGACCATCATCCCCAAATGGGGTCGCAGTCCTTAAGGGACTGCGGCACCATTTGGTGACACTGTGCTGTCCTACAGTGGCCTTAGTTCCATCTTCAAAAATCCATTCATTATAATGTGCAGTCATTTCATTATACAATGCAATCGTTCCAATATACATATAGTTGATCCAATATACATACAATCGATCTAATGTAAAATACAGTCAATCCAATATAGCATTCAAATGATCCAATGCAAAATACATTCGATCCAATATGCATACAAACGATCCAATGTAAAATATAGTCGATCCAATATACATACGTACATACATACATACATACATACATATATATATATATATATATATATATATATATGTATATGTATACATATATATATATATGTATACATATATATATATATATATATATGTATACATATATATATATGTATATATATATGTATATATATGTATACATATATATATATATATGTATATATACATGTATACATGTATATATATATGTATATATATATACATGTATACATGTATATATACATATATATATATATATACATATATATATGTATACATATATATATATATATATATATGTATACATATATATATATATTGAAACAAAACATTTCTTTTTCAATGCCCCAGCCAATTGCATGTATTTCTATATATCAATTTCAGACAGAGGATCATGGTTTTTGTACATAAGAAAAAGATTCATACACACAAACAACCATAAATGATCTAAGATTAAATAAGAACCTAGACTTTGCTCCCTATTCCAATCAAATGCTTGATTCCTACAGATTTTTATAGAGGCTTCTTGATCTAAACTATTCCCTTGTTGTGCCAAAAAATACTTCCAGAATTTCTTTTTGTTTTGAATGCAGTTTCAGAGATGAAGAGCCTCCCTTCTTTTTTGAGAATGCAAGACGTTAAATAGAAGTTTTGATGTGCAAGAAAATGAATTGTAACTCTTCATTTATTGTTTCCTCTTCCTCAAGTGCTTCACTTTCTAGAGCTTTTCTTTTCCTAAATTAAGTTTTTGATTCAAAATTATGTTTTATTCTATTTATAGTTCTAAAAATATTATTAAAATAATTTCCATATTTATCACAATGTATCTATAAAACTAATAATTAAATAGAATATAATTATTCTCTAAATAAAAACAAATTAAAAAAGCTAATTCAATTACTCTATTTTCTAAGAACTCACAATATTTAAATAATAATGAATTAAATAATCTAATTAAATAACCATTAACTAACTATGCAATAAAATCATATAATTTAAATAAAATAAAAATACAATTTAAATTAAACTATTAAATCATTCAATATGGAAACATATGCAACTACATGTCACTATGCGAACTTTGTGAATGATGTCCCTCCATCTTAACCCTGCTAGGATGCTAATCTCTTTTACCTCAACCACCCCTTGTCTTTGACAGCCTACGACTCATAGTAAACTCCAATTTCCCATTAATAGATTAGTAACCAAATGGCCAAAGCATAGCCGAAGCATTACTAATATAAATATTTCATTCATTTCATTACATTTTCCATATTAAAATAATCATTCATCTTCCAAAATAAGAAATTATCTATCTAACATGCATAATTATCCATAGATTATTTCCACAAAAAGTAACCACAGATAGTATCAAAGTTTGAGACGTGACATCTTGGGGATTGGTTGGTTTGTCATGTTGCGGCTTGTTTTGAAAGTTGGTGGGTCTTTCAATTGGTGTTTGGGGAGTACCCTTTTGAGACATGTTGGATTGACTTTGTTTAGGTGTATGTGGGGGTGATTTGCACTTTTTTGGGACAATTTGCTTGGCCTTAATAGATTGCTGGAGCCTAGTTGTTACCATGGGATGCACTTCGACAAAATGTTTGAGATTTTTGCCGAGATTTTGCTAAGATAGCTTGATGAATAGTTTATTGGACCAAAGGCACTGGACTATGCTACAAAGGTGTGGGACTGTTATACCAAAGGTGGGTTACTGTGTTTCAGAGGCGCTGGACTATGTTCTCAAAGGCGTTGTTATTGTGTTTCAGAAGTGCTGGACTGTTATACCAAAGGTGAGCTACTGTGTTTCAAAGGCGCTGAAATGGTGTCAGTGATGTTTATAAGGCAAATTTTGATAGATTTGGATTGGATTTTGATTGGTTTTGCTTTGATAAGATAAAACACAGCAAACCAAGTGGCAAAAATGACTGACACAACAGATAGTATATGTTCTAGGCTCATGAAAAAGCCCAACGTTTCCACGGGTATTTAGACAATTGCAAACAATTCAAGCACTTTTTATCCCTAGAGACATGGTTTCATTGTGGTAGATCAGCTCACAACTTAGTTCTCCATCGATCAAATGTCATTCCATATAGGTGTCGTACATTTGTATGTTTGCGAGAGACGATAGGTAGGGATATCTCACCCTCCCCTCGGAAAGCTACTGTATACACCTAAAATTGACATGACTCTACTTAAATAAATATTTTAAATATTTATTTCACCTTCGCATTCCTCTATCAATAAATAAATACATTTATTTATTTATTTGATTCACTTCCTCTCATTAATTAAATAAATTACCTTTTATTTAATTAATTAAATTCATCTACATCAACTTCATTCTTCTAAATAATTAAATAATTTAAATTATTTAATTAAAATCTTTTATTCTTCCAAATTTAAATAAAATGCAAATTTTATTTAAATAAAATCTAAACTCTCCACTAAATAAAATATATTTTTATATTTTATTTTATTCTTCAAATATCTTCACAAAAATAAAATATATTTCTATATTTTATTTATTCCTCTTAATTATCTAAAAAATAATTAAATAATAAATCTTTTTATTTAATTATGCCTTCTTATCTTCACAAAAATCATTCTTATCTTCCAAAATGCTTTCCTCTTGTCACATAAAAGCAAAAGCTGAGTTACAAAAGCAAACGCAGTTTTAAAGCATCTTTAAAGCAAACTTTCTCTTAAATTAGAAAAATAAATTCTAATTTAAGAAAATCAAATCTCATCCTCATCAAGAGAGGAGTTAACTCAACAAAGCTACTTTTCGAATGACACATGTCTTTCTTCCATTTGTTGCACGTTCCTCAACAACCCTCCTCCATTGATCTTTCCTTTTCTTCTAAACCATTGATCTTCCCTCACCTTTTTCTATAAATACCACCCTCTCCTTCTTCATTTGAGATATTGATCATTGTGCAAACTTATGCTGCAGAGATATCGGCATGCCTTTGGCACCCCCATTTCCTTAAGCACTTCATATCCATTTGTTAGTGTGCTTGGAGCTCATCTTCAACCACACGAATATCATAGCAATTCTGTCTTTGTCATCTTCAACAAGCAAGGGAGTAAAAATGCTTCTGAGGGCTTCATCATCAAGATCAAGAATAGATAGGTGAGCAATGGAAAACAATAGGTAAAGAGGTTGCAATTATATCATTTGTGCTTGTTTTATTCTTATTTGCTTTCAACTTCCATTGATGTTTGGGTTTTATTTTCATTGATTGGATTAACCTATTTTCCCCCTCACATTTTGGTGCCCACCATGGGGCCCTTGCCCCTCTAACTAATCAAAAACTAAGTTTTCCTAAGTGATAGGTCTATACAGGTGACAAACAAATTTCTGACAGAAGCATTTGGTGCATACACCCTTTGATTTGGCGCATTTGACAGCTATTATGCCGCATCTGACACTCCAGTGCATCTGACCTCGCAAGCGATGCATATGACCTCTGCAACGCCGCATCCATCACTTCAATGCATATGACCTTTGCAACGCCACATCTGACCTTTCAACACATTTGACCCCCACAACAGCGCATCTGACCCCTATTTTGGTGCCTGTGTTTGAGTTGCGCATTTACTCTGTCTTTTGGCGCATATGCACTGTAAAATGACGCATCCGTCATAGTTGTGCATATACCTCTGGTTTTTGTGCATTTACTTATGTTGTTGCGCTTTTGTACAATGCCGCATGCACTCCCTATTTCTGTGCATTCAGGCTGCAGTGCGGCGCATTTGATTCTGCTTGCTATTTTTAGGGTTTCTAATTTTATGCATTGGATCTAACAGTTGTTTTGCAGGGTTAATAGCTGGATTAGGTCATTTAGATGCTTTGCCTAGTTCATTTAGACTAATTAGGGGAGAAGTAAGCAAGTGTATTTCATACAAACTTCACATAGTTCATAACTAGGAAGGAAGTAACTGGACCCAAATTGCTATCTTTGCATTGTTCATTTATTTTCCTAGATTAGACCACTGCTATCTTTACAAACGGGAAAATGAACATTACTATGTCTTAATCACTTTCAAGTTAACAAATGGGAAAATCAACAATGCTATGATCTAAACACTTCCAAGTTAACAATCGTGTGAGTGCACAAATAGATTAGCTCATTTAGTTTTTCTATTTTTAACTAGGTTGGATTAACCATTGTACTCTGTGCTTGCGAATGACAATAGGTGTATGCTCTCCCCTTAACTGGGTGATCAAAGTGCCAGACTTGTCATTCTATTTGTCAAACCTTTAGGGGGGCCTGCCCTTGGATGCACGCTTGTCCAAGTGGGAACTACCCTGAGTGGTAACAGGATAAAGCCAAGCCCTACCAAGCCACTTAAAATAAATTGTGCTTGAGGTGAAAACCTCAAGCAACGAGTGCTGCTGTGTTACACCAACGGCCAACCTCCCCCAAAACCCTCATAGGTGTAACACTTTGAGACTGGGAGACTCCATAACGGAGAGTAGTGCCGCCGCACGTGTAACCTGTTATGCCCTTACTTCTATAGTGTATATGGTTATGAATAGTCAGCTTGTGGCTATCTTAACTCTTAATTAAGTCATATTATCATTATTATATTGTTATTTAGTTGTTTAGGTCAGCATAAGGCTTCTATAGGGCTATCTAGGTCAGACCGGGTGATATCCTAGGCATAAATAGGTATATACAGGGGTAGTGAGTCTTATTAGATCATCATATTGTGTATTGTGTTCTCATTGAAGACTGTTGGAGGTATCCCCTTCGAAGTGGATTAGGAGGTTGCCCCCTCAAAGTGGCATATTATTATCAAGTATTTGCAGCATATTTACTATTATATTCAGATATTGTGCAAGTTGTTTCATTACATAACCACTCGAACGGTTGCCCTAACTAAGAACCAATTGTGTAGCAAGCCAAAAACCCCTATTTGTTGATGCAAAGGATGGAGCCCTTGAAGCAGCCTTGATTCAAGTGACTCTTAGTAGAGGTAGTAGGGACAAACCTAAGGTTCAGAGGGGGTATGAGCCTAAGGAAACCCAAATCTGGTATGCGTGAGAAGTGAGTGCCATGGAGGGGAGCCGGTGCTACCAGATCCTAGAGCTACACGCTTTGAGTGGCACAGCTAGAGGATTCAATGAATATTGTCACATCTAGCCTAGGTTGTACTTGTTTTGAGTCAAAATAGTCCAAAAAATACAAAAAAATATAATAAGATAAAAATCATGAAAAACTTCTATGTGTTTACTGTGTTTTTGCCATAATTGAACATCAGACTTGTGAGAAACACCAAGTTTTTCAAACCAAAAGCAGAAAAATCCTAAAAACGTTCCAAAATCTTCCAAAATTATCAGAAAACAAGACAAAAAGCCAGAGTTGCGCATTTGCCATGATTTGTGGCGCATCTGATTCAACTTTTTGCACATCTGAACTCTATTGTGGCGCATTTGCCAATATTATGCATCTAATTCGACTTTTTACGCATCAGAACTCTGTTGTGGCACATTTTCCAGTATTGCTCATTTGACCTAACTTTTGGCACATTTAACATCTATTGTGGTGCATTTGAAACTTTGCCAGTGTTGCACATTTGAACTGACTTATTGCACATTTACTCTGACTGCTGGCGCATCTGACTTATGTTGTGCATTTAAACTGCTGCACATTTAAACCTGAGAGCAAAATTGAGTACCTTCCAAGAGCAATACTGTCAAAAAATTTTCAAAAACCATCTTCAAAAACCTATTTTAGTTTTTCAAAATCTGATTGAGACCTTGCAAATCAACCATTTCTCCTTCTTTTTCGTACCATAGCTACTTTCTCATCCATAATCTCGCCATATCTTCCCAAATTCCTACAAGGTTAGAACCAAGATTATTCTAGATCACAATCAATACTCAAAAAAACCTAGTAAGTGTCCAATATCAAGGGTTACTTATCCTTTCTCTCAACACTCTACTAGTGGCTTATATAAGACTAGTCAACATCAAGTATTTGGATTTCTGACATCCCTACTTTGACTATAGCTTTGTATACCCAACTTGTTTGACATCACATAGATCTTGGAAGAACCTTGCTAAAACTTTGTATCATCCTAGCATCTTGCTCAAAGAATCTTTTTCACTCCATCCCATTTCTTTACCACCTTGCATGGTCTTAACAAGATTACAAAAACAAAAATAGATCGAAATGGCAGAGAAAATCATTTCAAACACTTATGAAAGTGAAGAAGAAATTTCCATGGATGAGATCCTTCACATGCAGCATGACCCAAAATTTCAATGCCTACTAGAAGGAGTACTTGCTCAAGACCCCACAAAATTCTTTTTACATCTGGCAAGTCTAGGAGTCAAGTTCCCTAAGGATTATGACGTAGAGACTCTCAAAGAAATTGAGGGAAGTAGACATGAGGAAGAAACACCTTCGAACAAAAGAAAAACCAACACTGATGCCACAGATGCCCTAAGTCTAATGAACCAAAAATATGAAGATCTCCAACAACAAATTTTAGACATGAAAATGGGAGCATCGACTAAACATTACACCCTAGAGGATATTTCACCATATCCTTTTGATAGGGCCTTGGTCATGATACCTTTCCCCTCAAAATTTGAGGTGCCTAAGTTTGACAAATATCAAGGAAAGGGTGACCCAAGGGATCACATCAGAGAATTCAATGTTGATTATCTCGAGGTCACACATAACAACACCTACCTTATGCGACTCTTCCCATGAATCCTAAGTGGGCAAGCCATGGAATGGTTCTCTAGACTGCCACCTGGTATTAAAACCTTCAATGAGCTTGTAGACAAATTTGTCACCCACTTCTCTTACAATATTGAGCATGACACCTCAATATTGGATGTTTGTAACACCAAACAGAAAGGAGGAGAATCTTTCGCTGCCTTCTTACAGAGATGGAGACAACTAGCAAGAAAGTGCCCACACCAAATGCCAGAGAAACAAATGCTAGAAATATTCGTCCACAATCTGCAAATGAACCTAAGATACCAAATCCAAATCTAATGTCCTACTTCTTTTAGCAAGGTCATTGAGATGGGCCTCATCATAGAAAAAGCCCTAATCGCGAAAGGTCAAATCAAGCTCTACAAAGACACTCCTAGTACCAACACCAATAATGACAAACCTATATTCTGGATGAAAAATAAGAACGTTGTGAATTACGGGGTGGTAGATGCCAAAAATGCGGCACCTAAGCAACTAATTTTCAACCTATCAACACCTCAAAATAACCCCACGCAAGACAAACCAAGAAATACCGAATCTAGGTTCACCAACTTTCAGCCTAGGAGAAAGTTCACACCTTTAGATGAGTCACTAGAAACTGCCCTATGGAAGCTAATCGCCAACAATCTCATAATGCTTCCCTCAGCACAAGAGTACGAACCAAAGGTCAAACCCCATTGGTGGAACGACAATGATTTCTGTAAATACCATCGAAATAGGGGGCACAAGACAAATGATTGTATTGCACTCAAGCATATAATCCAAGACTTAATAGAGCAAAACAAAATATCCATTAACAGACAATCTCATGGACATACCTCCAACAGCGATCATCAGGCATTCAAGGATCCTCTTCCTAATAATGAGCAGGGAGGACCTTCCAATAGAAATAATAGTGGCTCTAACAATGCAAACTACACAAATGTCGGCTTTGACTATGTTGTTAACCATATCTCAGAAGGTGAGTCACAAATCAATGTGATCACTATCAACAAGGATCTAGATTGCAATGTTACTACTCGTAGTAACAGGGTCACCCTTAGAGGAGCTTCCACTCCATCTAGTCAATACAGTATCATGGATCAACTCCACAAAACACCTGCACACATCTCCATGTTAGAACTTCTGCATCTGTCTCCTTTTCATAGGTCCATACTTGACAAAGCCTTAGCAGAAGCCTCCATCCCCACGAACTTAGCTGAAGAACAATTCCAAACTATGGTCGGTCACATCACCTCACCGCACTCCCTATCATTCACTGAGAAGGATGATATGTCAATCACTCAACCCCATAACGCTTCCCTACATATCGAAGCTTTCATACATAAACACAAGATCAAAAGAGTCCTAATAGATGGAGGGGCTGGTTTGAATATTTGCACATTGAAGCTAATCCTTACATTGGGGTTTTTAGAGAAGGCTATAGATCTGAAAAGAAAAATCACCATTAAAGCCTATGATGAGGAGGAAAGAACGTCCAAAGGAATTGTTACCCTACCAATTAGGGTGGGCCCCATAGTAAAAGATGTAGCTTGTCAAGTCCTTAACATGGAGCTAGCATACAACATTCTTCTTGGGCGACCATGGATCCATGCTTTGAAAGCAGTACCTTCCACATACCATCAATGTATCAAGTTCCCACATGAAGGTCAAGAGATCACCATCCAAGGTGACCCTAACCCCTTTCAATACTGCAACTCTATTCAGCCCAAACCAGAAGTTGTAATCGCCACCAACCATACTTCTGCCACCTCTTCATCTCATATAGATCCAGCTACACTTGCTACCTCTTCAGGAGCGTCTCAACCTAAACTCCAACTCAAAGATAAGGGCCTGGGTGAGTACACAGTCTCCCAATCCCTCTGTTTGGCACAACTACCTCTATCTTCTAGATCCTATGAGAGACCTATCTTAAAAACACCCATAGCAGAGAAGCCAACCAAAGGACCATTTGTGAAATGGGGAAGCCTAGAAGATGAAAGTGATGAAAAAGATATCCTACAGTGGCTATACAAAGATGAAGGTAGTTCCTCAACACAACATAACCATCCCATTATACAAATGGCACAATATGGTTAAGGCTTTCAAATGTTACAGAGAATGGGATATGAAGGACACGGTCCACTTGGTTCAAGAAAGGATGGCATCAGTGAACCCATCCAACCTCATACCTTAACAGCCTGAGACACTATAGGGCTAGGCTACACTAGAACACCAAGAAACAACTGAGCAAACAAGAATAAGGACAAACAACCAGAAGCATCCACTAGCAATCTAGTTGAACAAATTTAGAGAATACAAATGGGGAGTGAAACTGATTCTAATGAGTATGAGTGGGATAGCCTCTCTCAGATGTCTTGTGACGAAAAGGATATTGACGTTGTCCACAAGTATGACCCAACCCATGACAATGAGGGACAAGGTCCAAGGGCTAGACCGCTAGAGTCCAACCCGCATAGCAACAATAGTGAAAATCATGAGGAAGGAATGATACCCCCCTTGACAGATCCACTAATAGAGGGTACCATCGTAGACTTTGTCTGACGCTTTAATAATTATGTCCTAACCATCAACGCCATTGAACTAGACCAACCTAATGATCCCTTACCTTTAGAATGCCCTGAACTTATTGACTGGGACCTAGAAGACAACACCCCTGAGCTAGACACCTTTGAAAATGACGAAGCCATCATCGATTATCTTGAGCTTAGAAATCACATACCTGCAGGAGACCACAGAGCTGGCTATGCTATTGAACTTAATGAGAAGGCCTATTTTGGACAGAGTGCCAAGCCTTTCAATCATAAGAATATCAAGATAAAAAAATGATCTAACAGTGAAAACCGCTCCGCAGCAGTGTTAGATCATCAAAATAGTAAAAATAAAGATGCATCCAATGGTGAAAACCTCTCTGAGGTGCCAAAGGATGGAAGGCTTGACCCTCTCCCCAATCTTACACATCAGGAGAGATCGTCGATCTTAATAGAACCGACAGAACCAATCAATGTTAGCATAGGTGATGGGCCTAGAATGATCCACATAGCAAAAGATCTCATAGAACATGAAAAACCAGCATTTACAGATTTCTTCAAGAGAAAACAAATCAACTTCGCATGGACATACGCTGGCATGCTAGGGCTAGATCTGAATCTTATCATGCATCATTTATCTCTAGCTCCAGGAGCTAAACCGGTCAAACAAAAACTTAGAAAGATGCATCCACATGTGGCCCTCATGGTAAAGGAAGAGCTAAAGAAACTGCTAGACATTGGATTTATCAGGCCTATAGACTATCCTGAATGGGTTTCAAATATAGTACTAGTGGCTAAACCAGATGGCAGGGTCAGAATATGCAATGATTTCAGGGACCTGAACAAAGCTTGTCCAAAAGACAACTTCCCCTTGCCCAACATAAACATGATTGTCGATCTTATGGTAGGACACACTATGTTGTCACTCGTGGATGGTTTCTCAGGATATAACCAGATAAAGATCACACCAGAAGACCAACACAAGACTACATTTACATGTCCTTGGGGCACCTACTATTGGTGTGTCATGCCATTTGGTCTAAAAAATGCTGGGGCAACATATTAAAGAGCCATGACTACAATCTTCCATGACATGATGCACACTATAATGGAAGACTACGTCGATGACATTCTAGAGAAATCACTTACAAGAGAAGGACATCTAGCAGTATTAGACAAGATCTTCAATAGGTTGGAACAGTTCAATGTGCGCCTTAATCCAAAGAAGTGTGTGTTCGGGGTTACATCAGGTAAATTACTATGCTACATAGTATCTACAAATGGTATCGAAGTTGATCCAGCTAAGGTGAAGGCCATAATGGAGATGCCACCTCCTAAGAACCTGACTCAGCTAAGATCCCTACAAGGCAAACTACAGTCTATTAGAAGGTTCATTTCCCAACTGGCAGACAAGTACCTCCCATTCTCTCATCTGCTACACAAAAATGTCCCCTTCAAATGGAACGAGTCATGTGAACAGGCATTCCAGCAACTAAAAGAATATCTCATGAAACCACCAGTATTAATGCCACCAATTTAGGGCAAACCTCTCATACTGTATATCTTAGCTACACCCACAACTCTGGGATCTCTCCTTGCACAACAGAACTATGATGGGAAAGAACAGGCTATCTACTACATTAGTCAAACACTCATCAGGTATTTATTACAATACACACCTATCAAAAGAGCATGTCTAGTGGTGGTCTTCGCCTCACAAAAATGGAGACATTACATGTTGTCACATTCTATCAAACTGGTAGCAAAGATCGATCCACTCAAATACCTACTCAACAAGGCAGCTTTAATAGGTAGATTATCCAAATGGGTCATGCTTCTCAGCGAGTTCAATATCGAATACGTAGACAGGAAAGCAATAAAGGGACAAGTACTAGTAGATCAACTGGCAGATGCACCTCTAATGGATGACAGCCCTTTGAGCTTTGAGTTTCCAGATGAATCTATCTTCCACATAAATACAGCAACCTAGAAAATGTATTTTGATAGCTCATACACTCAGCATGGATCAGGGGCAGGTATCTTATTGATCACACCTAATGGCGATACGATCCCTAAATCATACAGATTAATGTTTCCTTGCACTAACAACGTGGTAGAGTATGAAGCCCTGTTCATTGGTATCAAGCTAGTAGTTGAATGGAACATCAAAGAGCTTCAAGTGTATGGTGATTCATAGAGAGTCATCAATCAAGTGAATGACGACTACCAAACAAAAGATGAGAAATTGATTCCTTACAAGAGAATGGTAGATGACTTCAAAGAATACTTTGTCAAGATCTCTTTTGAGCAGATACCAAGGATTGAAAATAAAGCTGCAGATGCTATGGCCACGATCACCTCTCTCCTCGACATTCTAGAAAGTCAATCACAATACAAGTTCTTGGTAGAGCCAGTCTCCTGTCCTACATACGATACCCCAAAATCCCATATCATATGCCGCATCATAGGAGCCGATTCCCCTCTCTATGGAAAGATATTTGCCTATCTTAAAGAGAATACCCTCCCACCTGATCTCTCTAGTAATAAAAAATGAACCTTTATCCACCAGGCATCCCGGTATGCCATTGTCACCAATACCTTATATCGCAAAGGTCTCAATGGTACTCTCCTTAGGTGTCTCGATAGTGAGGAATATCAAACTGCCCTGAGCGAAATATACAATGATATATGCAGGGCTCACTCTAGTGGCCCTAACCTAGCCAAGAAACTCATACGCATGGGGTACTACTGCCCAACCATGGAACAAGATTCCTATCAGTTTGTAAAGAAATGCAAAAAGTGCCAAATCCACAGGAACCTGATACATGCACCAGCGCAAGAACTACAACCATTAACAACTCAACCTTTCTGTCAGTGGGGACTCAACTTAGTGGGCAAGATCCACCCTCCTTCCTCAAGCGGCCATAAATTCATTATCACTGCCACAGAGTACTTCACGAAGTGGATTGAAGCCGTGCCCTTAGCCAACATCACAGGCAAATAGATTGCCTCATTTATCCTAAACTATATCATTTGTCGTTATGGTGTCCCTTCGTCCATTATCATGGATAACAAATGACCTTCAAAAACTAAGATGTCAAGGAACTATGCGACAAATTCCATATCCAGCACCACTTTTCAACCCCCTACTAACCACAAGGTAATGACCAAGCTGAGGCATCAAATAAAACCATCCTAAAAATCCTAAAAAAGATTGTCAATGATGCTAGCCGTGATTGGCATGCCTAACTAAATCCCGCGATGTGGGCCTATCACACAAGCATCTACACACCTACAGGTGCAACACCATACTCCCTAGTCTATGGATCTGAAGCTATCTTGCCCATTGAAGTCAAGATCCCATCCTTGCAAGTCTCATTAAAAGGCCTCATATCAGATGAAGAGTACAGAGTAACCAGACTCCAAGAATTAGAGTTGTTTGAAGAGTGAAGGCAACAGGCCTTTAACCACTTGAAAGCATATCAGCAACGCATGTCCAAAAGCTACAATCACAAAGTAAAACCCCAGATATTCCAATTCGGTGATCTAGTCCTAAGAGAAAATCCCAGAAATCAGCAAGATAGAGAAAAGAAAGGAAAGTTTGAACCTAACTAGCTGGGTCCCTATGTCGTCATCACAGCTTATGGATCAGGGGCATATCAATTGGCTATATCTAAAGGTGAACTGTTCGATGATCCTATCAACAGCATGCACCTTCACAAGTTCTATACCTAAAAGCCCCAATGCAAGGGAGTCCTGAAAAAATCAAAAAAATAAAAAAAGTGATAAAAAACAAAACAAAAAAATAAAAAAATGAGAAAATAACAAAAAATCATCCTATGGTGAAAACCTAGCAAACAGGCACCTAGGATAGGTACCATGGTGAAAACCTAGCAAACAGGCATCATGTGTACTTTTAGCTTCTCGTGCAAATAAAAGCAAGTGGTGAAAACCTGGTAAATAGGCGCTATCTGCGACAAACCACTTCCTCCATCCATTCTAACTTCATGTCTCATGTGTCCATCATGTCGTTCATCTTTAGCCAGTCCTTTGAACCATTGTCAAACTACGTCGCCTCTGAGTTATCACATAGGCAAGGCCATTCTTAATATGCCCCCAAGGCTTCACTTCACTTCACTCCACTCCATGGTCCCGTCTATTCCATATCCAGTCCTTCTGTCAATCTAAGTCCACACCACTTTACCATCGCCTAGGCCTTAGGTCCGCTAGGGTTTACCCCAAACTACGTTGCCTCTGCATCATCACGTAGGTAAGGCCATTTAGCAATGAGCCCCTGAGGCACTAGGTCAGTCCATTAGGGTTCGCCTCTCCATGTCTGTCTATCATCTCACCCATAATAAGTTGATCCTTGTCTAAACTGGGGGCAACTCCTCGACCTAGTTACGGATTTGGATTCTTGAATGCCACTTTTCTCAGAGGATACCAATAAGGATTGTGATACCTTTCACTAGACAAGCAAGCACAGCAAAAACAAGCTACCCAAACCAAAAGTCTTGATGCTAAACATCAACTTATCCAAAAACAAAAATGCAGCACCATATTAAAACACTCAAAATGATTCTCTATCAATTATGGAAAAAGACACATCTAATGCAAAGAAGTTTTATCAACAGGTTAATTTACAAGGTCTTGAATTTTTGTCATTATGTCTTCCTATGCTACTCAAGGATGCCAAAAGCTAGAGATGCTATGATGGGGGCATAATTGTTTTCTTTGTTTGCTGCTTGTGGATTAAACTTTAGTAATGTGATGACTTTTGTCTAATGACATGATCAGCAAAAGATCATCGAGGGCTCTGAGGTCTAAACATGAAAAGGGGCAATCCTTGTCTGTTAAAATGCAAGAAGTACTTAGGTCATCTAGATTCAAGTTTGACTAGAGGCTTGTATCAACTTTCTATATCAAAATCCATGCAAGGAATGCTCAGGTCATCTCAGTTTAATTATACCTCAATGCTTGTACTTCCTTCCAACATTTCAAAAAGTGAAAAATACCAAAAAGTGCCCAATGATGAAAGCAAAAACCTTGCAAAAATATCAAGATGACAATCCACACCCATATCCATCTCATATCCAACAAATCCATATCATCCATGCAATAAATAAAATCCTGCAGCATATCAAGTGCAAAATTCTCATTTCCTCCACCTCTTTTCTTCTACTTATCTATATCATCTTTGTGTCGATTGAGTACATTTGGACATCTCAAAAACATAGCATAGACAGCATATCATATCACATGAGATAGTCATCCACATGATTAAATCATTTTGCATACATACATTAGGTTATCCACATACATTTGCATCAATATATCAATAGCAACAAAATAAAAAACATAGACATTTCCATATAGAGTTGCATAATCATATCCATACACATTTACATTTACATATCAAATCATCCTAACATCCATCTACTATGCATCACATATACAAGTACATCACCAAATCGATTGCATCCATAGCATATAAATGTAAGAACACATGCATGTAGACCAAGAACAACTGCATCATCATATAATCATCAAAAACATGCCCAAATGTACAACATATCAAAATCTCTGTCCAATCTCTCATAGTCATTTCATAAGTGTATACAAAACATAACAAATGGTGATACATGTCTCGGGGCACAATAAGTACATATATCGGCTATCTCAGCCATCCATCACAAAAATGGGTACAAATCTAATCACAAATGGAACAACTATCCGGGTGTGCCTAACCCTGCCGCTGAGGAATGCTGCTCCCTACACTGGCCTCTCCTCTGTCTCCCCCTGTCTACTGTGGGCCCCTCACTGAGCCTATAGACCGAGCCCTCTGTAATGCCTATGACTGACTCCTGAAGATAGGGGCATGATGCTCTACTGACATAGCTCCGTGATATAACCCTCTGTAGTACTGAGCCTGTGCCTAGGCTCTAGTAAGTTCACTCTACACGTGGACCACCTGTGCCTGTGCCTGCTACACTTGTGAAACCAAAAAATTGGATGTCCCATCTATGCCCATGGCCATCACGGCTGCATCTCTCTCTTCCCTCATAGCCCACATACTGGCTAAGGCTGTGTCTCTCTCTCTAGTCAACTCTGATAACCGATTCGCATCTGACTCTCTCCGTGACTCTGCTGCTCTCAAATGAGCCCTCAGCTACCTAATTTGGCTCTGTAGTGAAACCATAACCTTTTGCTGCCCATCAGGCTATGGAGCCTGCTTTACTTGTGCCACCTGCTGCGCTGGCACCTATCCATGTATCAGTTGTGCCACCTGCTGTGGCAACAGCATCTGTCTCTATGCTACCTCTAGCTGAACTGGCACCTGGACCTGTGCTTGTCCAACTACCTGCTAGCCCACAAGCCCCTCTCTAACCCTCTGCCTCTGTCTCAGTCTCCCATCATCTCCCTGCTCTCTCCTCCTCCTCCTCCATCCTCCCCTCCTCCTGCCAGCTGCACCCTCACCGTCTGAATCATCCTTGTCTATACGAGGAGCTAACTCCCCTGGCCCTGAACATCTCAGGAATGGGTGTGTTGCAAACCACTCATCATAGTCTGTTGTCATGCCAGCGTCCACTATCTCCCTCCCCATGGGCCAAGCTGCGTGAGGAATCTGTCAAAATTCTGTCAAGGCCTCCTCATATGATGCCACAGGACCCCACCTGTACCTCTCTACATGAGTCCTAGTAAAGCATGCCTCCCCCTGTGGTCTGCCTTGGACCTGGCCAAACTGTCGCTGCACTCTGCTCACAATCTACCTCTCCAGAATGTACCTAGTCCTGCCAATAAGCCACTGCGTCTGGAGGTAATACAAAAGCTCATCTGCCTCATCATCCCATACCTCGTAGTCTATGTAGGGATGCCAGACAACTACATATAAGCCATCAAAAGCATGCGTCCAGTACTCCAACTTCCGCAGCCTGTGCTGGGAAATCACACCTGCATAGCCATAACTATAGGGCTCACCCCTTTGCCTGTGAAATACACATATCAACCATGTGATAGCAATGTGCTCCCATAACCAAAACTGCAACAACAACGTACCCGTAGATAAATTGACTCCTCTATGATAAACCACCTGGTGCATGTCCCTATATAAGTGTGCAAGCACACACTCCCCCATGCATATCGAGTCCCGTTTGTGATCATACTCTCCAGCACCCTCCCCCAACTGATCGGGAAGCCGTGCGATCTCCTATCGGGGTATATCACGCTACCGATCAGTCCAGCCACTATGCCCGAGAAGTAGTCATAGCAGTCATGCATGTCCTGCCACGAAATCTCCTTCCCCACCAACTCTGGATCATCAAATACGCATCTACACTCCTCCAAGCCATTGTCCCGCTGCGACTCATACTCAACCAGCTCTCCCTGAATCGGGAGGTGCAGAATCTAGTACACATCGTCAAGAGTAACCGCCATCTCCCCCGTCGGTAGATGGAATGTACCATCCTCGCTGTGGAATCGCTCCACCGCTGCCATCAACATAGCCTAGTTCATGCGAACCTCGGGCATAAAGAAAACATAGTGCAAACCCATAGCACCTAGAGCCTCATGCTTTATCTCAGTCAACATATACCGCTGCAACAACGGCAACGGGAACTACTCTCGTGACGTCAGGACGTTCCAAATATCCTTCTGCAACCAAGCAAAGCATACCGTCAACAAAATCCATATCTAAGCAAGCCTACTCATATCCTATCAATGACTTAACATATCAAATTAATCAAAATAGCATATCATCTCTTGACTAGATTCCCGACAATCTCAGAGATCGCTTATCAATTGACGCATCGATCAAGGTACCAATTGGGTTAATTTCATTAAGTCATTTGAGTTTTTAGTGCAAATGCACCAATCCAGGTAGCAGATGCGCCGATCCATATCGCATGCGCCACTTCCTCGTGAATGCGCCGATCCATAGCTTCTATGCATCATTCTGGCACATGCGCCATTTCCTAATAAATGCGCCAATTCATGACTCAAATGCGCAATACTATCAAATGCGCTACCTCACAGCTCAAATGTGCCATAACACAATAGATGCACCACTTTGGAGGTCATATGTGCCAAAAGAGTGCTTCGGTGCATCTGTCCTAGTTGGTTTTCCTAGCCATTAATACGCATAAAAATCAACTTTTGACAAGTTTTGAAGAACTACATATTGGGGATCCTGCCTCTGCTGGCCGATCGAACCGTCGAATCTGCTCAAACCGATGCTCCTCGCGAGGAATATCCATCTATCTAGCTGCCATACTCTCCTAGGCTCTCTAGAGGACTAATCAACTATGGCTAAGTGTACAAATGATTAGAATGTGTGGACCAAGCTCCTTTATATAGCAAATGACCCATACCTGACTGCATGACAACTGTGGCTACTTCCCATGTCATTTTCTCTACACCATATCCTATCTTTTCACCCTCTTCTTCATGAGATTGTCCATCTCACGCCTTCTACCTTCTTCCTGTCCAATCTCCCGAGGGGGCATCCTGTCGTTAAACTTGTACCAGGGGCAAAAACTGGGGCATGTATCACTGTCGAAAATTCTTTTTCTTTGAAATAATGTGATAAAACACATTGCATCAAAGAGAGGCAAAATGTATACACATAAAATTGACATGACTCTACTTAAATAAATATTTTAAATATTTATTTCACCTTTGCATTCCTCTATCAATAAATAAATACATTTATTTATTTATTTGATTAACTTCCTCTCATTTAATTAAATAAATTACCTTTTATTTAATTAATTAAATTCATCTACATCAACTTCATTCTTCTAAATAATTAAATAATTTCAATTATTTAATTAAAATCTTTTATTCTTCCAAATTTAAATAAAATACAAATTTTATTTAAATAAAATCTAAACTTTCCACTAAATAAAATATATTTTTATATTTTATTTTATTCTTCAAATATCTTCACAAAAATAAAATATATTTCTATATTTTATTTATTCCTCTCAATTATCTACAAAATAATTAAATAATAAATCTTTTTATTTAATTATTCCTTCTTATCTTCACAAAAATCATTCTTATCTTCCAAAAATTCTTTCCTCTTGTCACATAAAAGCAAACGCTGAGTTACAAAAGCAAAAACAGTTTTAAAGCATCTTTAAAACAAACTTTCTCTTAAATTAGAAAAATAAATTCTAATTTAAGAAAATCAAATCTCATCCTCATCAAGAGAGGAGTTAACTCAACAAAGCTGCTTTTTGAATGACACATATCTTTCTTCCATTTGTTGCATGTTCCTCAACAACCCTCCTCCATTGATCTTTCCTTTTCTTTTAAACCATTGATCTTCCCTCACCTTTTTCTATAAATACCACCCTCTCCTTCTTCATTTGAGATATCGATCATTGTGCAAACTTATGCTGCAGAGATATCGGCACGCCTTTGGCACCCCCATTTCCTTAAGCACTTCATATCCATTTGTTAGTGTGCTTGGAGCTCATCTTCAACCACACGAATATCATAGCCATTCTATCTTTGTCATCTTCAACAAGCAAGGGAGCAAAAATACTTCTAAGGGCTTCACCATCAAGATCAAGAACAGATAGGCAAGCAATAGAAAATGATAGGTAAAGAGGTTGTAAGTATATCATTTGTGCTTGTTTTAATCTTATTTGCTTTCAACTTCCATTGATGTTTGGGTTTTGTTTTCATTGATTGGATTAACCTATTTTCTCCCTCACAGCTACAACTAGGTCACAAGAGCTTATGCTAGCCGAGGGAATACTATCTCTTCTCAAGGGAGTCAATGGTGAGTAATCTTGGGGGTTTATACCAATTTTCCTTACACTGATGATTACCACAATGTTTAGAGGTGAAACGGGTAGTCACTATCTAGATGGTTCTTAGTAGCTTTGAGGGACCAATGCCTTGCTTGCATGTAGCAAGATACTAAAAGCTTTGACCAATCCTACTAAGAGTATCAAACACTTCACACAATGTGAAAATCATTATCACAAAGTGCTAGTACACCTCTTTTTGATTTGGCACCATAAGGCAAGGCTGACACTAGTTAGGACTTGGCTTTTGCCTTATCCCTCTTATATAGTAGTTCAAAGGAAAATTTTGCTTAGGGTCATCCCTTTGGATGAAGCACAATCCAAAAGCAAGCCCTTCTAAAGGAGTACTTAAAAGTAAGATCAAGCATGTCAAACAAAGATTCAATTGTCCTGTTATAAGAAAAATAAGGTACAACTAGATTAGGCACACACACAATTGTAGTTGTCAATTGTCCCTTAAGAAATTGAAGTGTTTTGCATTCATGTCAATTTATCCCTTAAGAAATTGAAGTGTTTTGCATTCATGTCCATTGTCCCTTAAGAAAGCAATATGTTCCTAAGACTTAGATAAAAAAGATGATTTGTTCAATTGTCCCTTAAAAAAGCAATATGTTTCTAAGACTTAGTGGTAGGTTTTGCAATTCTTCAAAGTTCATCCTACATGAACGTGTTAGAAAAACCCATTTGCTTTGTTTGTGTACTAAAAGCTGTAAAAAGATGATTAGTTCCACCACAACTTAATAGTTAGCAAAAATAAATCAAATTGACCAAAAGCACTTTACTTGTTAGGTGAAAAATGAGAAATCTAGAAAAAAAATGATAATAATATTTAGGTACAATATATTGGATATTATGATTAGATTCTATGCAAAATTCTATGTAATTTCAAAAAACAATTCGTGAAAATTGAATAAATTTTGCACAAGTTATGACCATTTGAAGTTTACAAAGAAAGGTTGACTTTGACTGAATATACTTGACAAATATGATAACATTACCTAAAAATTATTTCACCATAGAAAAGTTGGGAGAACCATCTTTCCAACTGACTCTGTATACAAAAGATATGCCCAATTTCACGAAATTGCTCTGAAAAAGTTAAAAAAAGCAAGCAGAGGCTAAAAATAGGGACATGGATTTGTGATTTATTTTTCTCAAAATTTGTGCACTTCCTACAAAAAATAAGAAATACCTAGATAGTATTTTGATGCTACTGACAAAACCCAAAAATCTTTTGAGCTAAGGTTACATATATATGCCTGATTTCATAAAATTACTCTAAAAAAGCAAAAAAAAAAGCATGGGCTAAAAATAGGGATGCAGATTTGTGATCTATTTTTCTCAAAATTTGTGCTTTTTTGCAAAAATTAAGAGATACCTAGATAGAATTTTGATGCTTTTGACAAAACCCAGAAATCTTTTGAGCTAAGGTTATACCGTTTGAATTCTCATCGCCTATTCTCTCAAACTAGTGAACAAGGATGTTCAGATTTTCTACATTGTGATTGCGTTTTTCCATACCTAACTTAAAAAAAAATTATTTTTTCTAGATAAAAACAAGGTTAGTGGGTCCCACCTGGTGTGCCAGAATGTGTATAGGAATAAAATCAAGATCAAATGATAATCAAAACAATGAAATAATCAACAACTCAATCCTATAACATCAAGATAACGATCTAAGCAAATAACCAAATAATCAATGAATAACACAAAATAATGAAATCTTTCACCTAGATTGTATTGTTATTTTGGTCGAATGTGGATTACTCTTTGAATTGCAAAACCATGTTTGCAACAAGTGGATGTAGATTGTGTTTGTGCTCAAAGTGCTTAAGTGCTCAACGATGCGATGTATGCTCCAAGTGTTGTAAGAATGCCTGAGAATAAATGATCGAAGAGGATTTATTATGGGATGAGGGGGGTTTATATAGGTTTCAATCAAGATCGATCAATGGTCTAGAAAATTCAATGGAATCAAAAGATGGGATAAATCTAGAATTTATGATGAATGTGCACCTAACATGTGTCACACAAAAAGATATTTTTGTTTGAGTTAACTGATTGATTGGACATAAAAAGACATGGAACAGACATATTTTGGCCGATAGGCCATTCTATATGTGCACACATCTTGTAACTACCAAAAATTTGGTAGTCTTATTTTTTGGTCATCCAAAAATTTAATAAAATTCGTCCTCCAAAAAAACTTTTTAGTTGTTAAGAAATATTTTTTTAAAAAATGGTTTAAACTACTACAACAATGTTTGTTTCAATTGGCATTACATTTTTTATTAAAGTACTATTACACTTTAATTAGAAGTGTGACATCATTTTGCATCATTAAAAATACCAAAAAACTAAATAAGAAAAAAAATAAGACTCCAATATTAAAAATAACAAAAAAAAAATGAATTGGTTGTAAGGCATCTTCCTTCCACTTTAATGCCTGAATATTTCTTTGTTCCTGGGAAAGAAGATGCAACAGTTACATTTTATATCTTTGGAACATTTCACTGCCTTTATATAAAATAATAATACAAATAAATTTCTTCATGGCATCATAAAGAAAAAAATAAAAATATTCTTGAATCCTGGCATTACAACAAATAAATGAATTAAAAAGATAGGTGGACTACACTAAAAGTGATTTATGGGGACGAACTGTATCTAATTTTTTAAATGTAGACTCCACTAGCATTACAGAAGCTACCAATTAAATAGGTATGGTTTTTTTTTTCACACAGCGGAGGCAAATAACTTAAGGGAGCATCTCAAATTGAAAGATTTGAAGTGAGCGACTGCAAACAAAAAATAAAAGGATCGCCTTCGATCTAGGCCGTGGAGGAAATCTTTTTTTTCACAGGTATATTTTAATCAGTATTGGTTTTATTTTTATTAATGGCGCCAGTAAACATGGCTTTACAATTAATCAGAACATGTGAGCCCCTTTGTGATCTCACATAAAGTTCTTTAATAATATCAATGGAAAAATTATGTTGATAAATTAAAGCTTTAGTTTTCTTGAGAGAGCTAATTTAGAAAGTTAATTATGACTGAGATTGCTTTAGACAAAATTATGGCCTAAAATTATCTCACATTTGTTTGGGCAGAAAATTTGTCTGTAAAATTATAAGCTTTTATTATTATTTTTCTTTTAGTTATTTGAAGATGGAACCAGATAATCATCATTCACACCAAAATCATAACAATGTCAAAATCGTTCAGAAATAGAAACCCAGATCTTAAAGGATATATCTTATTCTTCATTGGAGTAGCCAAATCTACCAAAGCCACTGCAGCAAGATATCTTATTCTTTTTATTTATTTTACTAGACCATAAAATAAAACTTAAGAGATTTTGCTCTTCCTTTCTCTTGGATGGATGCATGTGCATGCATGTGATTTTTTTATAGAGGGTTTTTTGAATCTCCCTCCTACAACATGCAATTCACATTATAATTAGATTTGAACTTGGAGAAAATAAATTAGTTAGAAGTTATGAAAAATAAATAATTAAAATTGCAAACCAAATAGAAATGTAAACAAGAGAAATTACCTCAGAGGCATGAAGGTGCACTATGGTATTCATGGAGCTTCTTCCAGAGAGTCTCCTCTAAGACTTATCATTCAATAAAATAAAGTAAAATAAAAAAGCTAAATGAATAATTTCTTGTGAATGAAATGTATTTTAAGTTTTAAATAATTACAAGTTTTCAAAATAGAAAAAGATAATTATTGCTTTATTTATTATTTGTAGATAACTTGAGTTAGTTTTTTTAGTAACAAATTGCTTTATTATTTGTTTAAAAATATGATCATGTTTTTTTAAATTTATGAAGTGTTTTTTTTATTATATATAGGTAATGATTATCCTTAAAATTAAATAAGATTAAATTAAATATTTATATAGATTGTTTTATTATTTGTTTAAAAATATGATCATGTTTTTTAAAATTTATGAAGTGTTTTTAACTATATATAGGTTATGATTATCCTTAAAATTAAATAAGATTAAATTAAAGATTTATATAAGATTTTATTGATAGGTTTTAAAATTTATCAAGTTTCTTTCATTTAAAATAAGGCAAGGAGGTTATTGAGAATAAAACAATAAAATTATTAATTTGGGTTAAATTTGATTTATTCAATTCTTGCATACAATAGTTTATTTTATTTTATTTTAAATTTAAAATATAAATATTTAGTTACCACTTTTTTTTTTTATTGGTAAAAGGCCGAGGCCATTAATATATAAAATCAGTTATAAAATATAGCTCTGTTTAGTGCGGGCACCAGTAGGAAAGAACAGAGAGAAGAAAACCTCCAGTCTAGCTCAAGACTTTTGTAGTCTAGTACAAACTATTTATTTATAGAACTTACATGGGGTCAAGCCCCACAAGGAAACATATTTTCTTATACAATTTCTGAGATACAAATACAGACATCGCCCTTATCCATGTCCTTCCTTTTGATATCCTCTTGCTGTATGTCTTTTGGTTCTTCAACTCCTGGGATGACCTCCAAGGATTATAACCTTTGATCAACTGTCCATTATCCGATTAAAAGGGCTTCTTCTATCTTTCTCCTACCAGTGTACATGTCTAACTTGAAATCACAGGAGAACTACCACTTCTTTTCACATGTTAGCCATACAAAAAACCTAAAATTCATTCTCCTGCACACATCTGTTAGTTTTTTAAAACCTTTGCCTGAGAAGGAAGAAAAAAATACTTTCTAATTCTAAGCTTTTCAAATTAATCAAGCATACTTGCTTTGCTGTTAACTGAAATCCAGTTATGGTTGACTAATCCATTGTGTGCCAACATCTGGTAAATCCCGTTCCTTAGGAGAAGATCATTTTCCATTCTGTTGAGATTTTGTTTTTTCTGTATAAGTTGTTCGGTGTTTGCATAGTTGCAAAGTTGTAGAGGCTTACAATGGCATAACTTTCTTATCATTTCACCAAATGTATATTGCGAATGCATATCTCAAGAGCATGTTGAGAATGTATGTTGAGAATGTACCTTTCGTCAGCTACAAATGGTGACCAGTCGTAATGGTGAAATCAGGGTAAAGAAACTTAAGTGCACCAGTAATAGCAAGTCACGCCAAGCATGTACTAAGTTGGTATATCGGCATATGAGGAGAACAAACAAGGAGTTCACCGATGAAGGAATTCACACGACGGTTGAAGCCTATCGGCACATTGGAAGAAGAGTAAAAGATCCCGCCGATGAAGTAAGTCTTGCCGACGAGTGTGGTTCAGAGGAGACATCGAAGTGATCAGTGTGTCGGCAGAATAGTTTTTGAGTTTACCGATGGAGTAAGTCTTGCCGATAATAAAAGATGAAGGACAGATCGCTGAGACATAAGAAGGACTCTCACTGAAGGTTCCAGAAGTAAAATTTGATAAAATTTCTGCTTCCACTATGCACTTAAACAAGAGAACATACAAACGTCAATATACAAAAAAAATATACAAGAGAGGGTTTGTATAAGATGCTTTGTATGTGCGCTTATACAAGATAACGTACAAGCGGCAATATACAATGAAAATATACAAGAGAATATTATACAAAGCCCGACATCATTGGAGATATAAATAATGGGTGGGGGCCACGTATGTATATTGGAGACGATTGTATGCATACAACAAGATACATACAATGGAGAATCCCAAGAAAATTCCAATTCGTTTCACAAATCCAATGAAGTCCATGATTGTATAAAAGTCTATGCATGTGATATAAAAGGAGATACAACCAGATACATACAAGTCTGGACCCAAATAGAAAGTTTAAATTCTAAGAACTTTATTTAAAGTCCGTGCTTGTATATTGCGATGTATCTATACAAGATATAAAGACAAATGCATATGAGAAACAAAGGAAATGTATATACAAGGAGTATGTGTGTGATATAACAAGGTTGTACAAATGGATACATACAAGTCTAGACCCAGTTAGAATGAAGTCTAAGATTGTATATTGTGGTATACGTATACAAGATGCAAAGACAAATGCATATGAGACACAAAGGAAATGTATATACAAATGCACAAAACACCAAAGATACCTATGTGGGCCCCAACTCCAACGGATATACAAGTTAAATGATGCATCATGACTAGATACATTGCACTTTATATCCAACGCGGAGCTGAAAAATAAGTAAACTGAGGATTATAAAATAAGTCCGAAGAGGTGATGCAAAGGAGTTTGTATGTATTCAGCTTTGTATCTAAAATAAATATGCATTTTGGAAGATACAATCTGAAAAGTGATGTGGGCTCCACCGAATGCATATCGGCCTTATATAAATAATGATATACAAGTAAGAAGGATGCAAATAAGAGATACAAACTGGATGCAAAAGGAAAGTTAAATCCTGAGAAGTCTTTGTATGTTCGGGGTGCTTGTATATTTATAATATACATACCCGATATACAAAGGAGTAAAAGCATCCCTAGGGAAGACATGCTCTGTATGTGCACTTGTACAAGATCACATACAAACAATAGTATACAAAGAAAATATACAAGAGAGGGTTTGTATAAGATGCTGTGTATGTGCGCTTATTGAAGATAACATACAAAAGCCAATATACAAAGCAAGAGAGGGTTTGTATAAGATGCTTTGTATATGCACTTATACAATAACAATATATAAAGAAAATAGACAAGAGAATATTATACAAAACCCGACATCATTGGAGATATAAATAATGGGTGGGGGCCACATATGTATATTGGAGATAATACAAAAAGATACATACAATGGAGGATCCCAAGAAGATTCCAATTCGTTTCACAAATCCAATGAAGTTCATGATTGTATAAAAGTGTATGCCTGTGGTATAAAAGAGATACAAACAGGTACATACAAGTCCGGACCCAGATAGAAAGTTTTAAAAACTATTTGAAGTCTGTGCTTGTTTATTGTGATGTATCTATACAAGATACAAAGACAAATGCATATGAGAATGTATATACAAGGTGTATGCATGTGAGATAACAAGGTGGTACCAACGGATACATACAAGTCTGGACCCAATTAGAAAGTTTGAATTCTGAGAACTTTATTTGACGTCTGAGATTGTATATTGTGGTATATGTATACAAGATACAAAGAAAAATACATATGAGAAACAAAGAAAATATAAATACAAATGCATGATCATGAAAACCAAAGAACCTTCTGTGACAGTCATATCGATGTATTAAGTGGTGAATGAAACATGTCGAGAAGACCTAAAGCATCAGGATGCCACATTAATCTTACTGTGATGAAGAAGTCACAGCGATAATAACTATGCCCACTTCCACATCGGGTGAGGCATGGAAATCTCTTGCCGATACAATAACACAAATGAAAAGTAAGGTGGGTCCGACCACTTGCATATCAGATTTGCATAATAACAATGTATGTCTTCAAGATGCAAGCCGATGTACAAGCGAAGATACAAGCCGGATGACAAAAAGAAATTCAATATAGAAAAGTCTTAGTATGTTTAAGTGATTGTATGTTTATTCGAGATACAAATACAAATGCGTATGAGAAACAAAGGAAATGTATATACCAATGTACGAAACACCAAAGATACATATGTGAACCCCATCTACAATGGATATACAAGTTTATACAAACCTGGATTTGAATAACAAATTAAATAATGTGAATTTTAGCTAGGGTCTGCTATTGTATATAATACACATGCATTCGATATACAAGAAGGTGATACAGATGCGGATTCAAAGGTGATTTCAATTCATTTCATAAAACTAGTCGGACCCACTCTTGTATACAGAAGAAAATGTATCCGATATACAAAAGATATGTATGCAATATACAAAAGGAGGATGCAGGACAATCTTAATTGCTCTATTATACTCCCTTGTTGTCTAAAGGGTAGAAAATCTGAAGATGCTCAAAGTTTGTTCACCCTTCATGGTATGATATTAGACCAAGTGATGAATTGATTGGCCTCAAAATAACTTCCTCCAAAGTTTTAACTTGATTCTGATAATACTTCATCGATGTTAGCTCTAGTAGATAAGTAGAGACCATCCGCCCCTTTGTTGGCAAGAGAGTCTACTTTGCTATTACCCTCTCTATAAGTGTGATTGAATGTGCACCTCCTAAAAGATGCAATGATGTTGAGGGCATTAGTTAGCAGGGAATTCAGTCTCTAATTAGGCATGTTCCCTTTCCATAAGCCATTAATGACAATCGCGAAGTCTCCTTTGACCTCTAATTTTTCAATTTTCATGTCTTTGCAGATTCTCAGACCTTCAATCAAGGCAGTTAATTTTGCTATATTATTTGTTGTTTCTCCTAGGGCTTTGGCTAAGGCTACCATTTCTCTAGATTCAAAATCGTGGATTACACAACCTATTCCTGCTACTCCCGGGTTGCCCCTAGAAGCCCCGTCAAAATTTATCTTGAACAACCCTTCTTTAGGAGGTTGCCACTTATATTCCTTTCTCTTGTTGGTGGAGTTTTGGTTGCCTGGTCCCACAAAGGAGGGGAGTTTTAGTCTTTCCCATCTCCCCCGCATCTTTTCATCCTAGTGCATCATTGTGGATTCTTTTTTGGAGTTATTTAGAATCCTACTATTGACTATTTCTATTATAACGGCCTCAATTTTAATGATTAACTGACCAAAGGTCATTTTCCTATCTTTAAAGATTCTTCTATTTCTTTCTTTCCATAGCTCCCAAACCATGATTGAAGGGGAAATTGTCCATAGCATATGGTAGATGCTTTGTTTGTGAGTCTCAAGCCAGCATTGGAAAAGGTTCAAAATGTTATTAGGCATGGCAGTAATGCATCCCATCTTATTACTTAGCCAATTCCAACATTTATTAGAAAATTGACAATTGAGGAGAATATGGTCTACTATTTCTTGATCCTCTTTACAAAGGGGACATTTGCTAGGCCCCTCATATCCCATCTTGGTGAACCTATCCATCGTTAGGATTTTTTTCTACAAGACCATCTAGGAAAACAACCTAGCCTTTGGGAGACAGTTCTTATCCCAACACAGTCTCAGTGGTAACTCTGATTTTGGTCTTAGTTGTTGTCTGATTAAAGTTTTGTAACCATCCTTGGTTTTATAATTTCTTGATTTAGCCCCATCCCAAACTAATCTGTCTAAGTCTCCTTTGAGAGATACCCTCCTTTTGTTAAGGATATCAAGTAGTTTCTCTTTCTCATTATTCAAAATGTTCATATTATCCAAGGATTTCCATTTCCACCCCCTATTCTCCTCATGATTAGGAAATCCTATATAATCTTTTACATATTTCCCCCAGTGGGATTCTAGTATCCTTTTGGCATTCTCTAAATTATCCAAGATGCTTATCGCCTCATACCCACCCCATGAGTCATCCCAAAAAAGTGCTTGGTTCCCGACTCCTAAACTCCAAGTCAGTTTGTCCATTATGAGCTTCCTACAGTCCATCATAAAATTCCAGAGGCGAGATCCTTTAGGTGGGTTAGCCATTCTAAAAAGGAATGCCGGTTCCTCCCCTTTAAGATATTTGTTTCTAAGAATTTTAACCCACTTTGAATCGGGTTGCTGATACATTTTTCATACAAGTTTAGCACCTAAGGCCTTACTCTATTCTCTGAGGTTTTTTAAACCCAGGCCACCTTCCTCTTTTGGTCTACAAATCTTGTCCCAAGCCACAAGTGCCATTTTCTTTTTATCCTCCGAACCTTGCCATAGGAAAGTTCTTAGAATTTTGTTGATTTCATCATGTTTACCTACTGGAAGATTCATACATGATAATTGGAATATTGGGATAGTTGAGAGAACCAATTGTAACATTGTCACTTTACCTGCTGAGGAGAGCCACTTGCCTTTCCAAGATTTTGCTCTATTCCTGATCTTGGAAGTGATATGGTCCCAAAGAGCATTAGTTGTGTTGCCTATACCCAAAGGTATACCTAAATATTTACAGGGCATCTCCCCTCTTTTAAAAGATAGAATTCTGCAGATTTCCCTTTCAGTTTCTGGCTCTGTATTGAAAAAATAAATTGCTGATTTATCAGCATTAACCTCTTGTCCAGAGGCCATACAGTAAGAGTCCAAGATTTCTTTGAATGCCTTATCTTCTTCGATGGATCCCATACCAAAGAGCATAGTATCATCAACAAACTGTTGATGAGTTGTAGGATCTACACCCGAAGTGATTTTGATTCCTTGAATCTTACCTTCTACCCTTGCGTTAGTGATCATCCTCCCTAGAACTTCTGCCATTATAATAAAGAGAAAAGGGGAGATAGGGTCCCCTTGTCTCAATCCTCTTGATATACTAAAAAAACCTTTAGGGGTCCCATTGACTAAAACTGAAAACTTGGGGTTAGAAATGCATGCATAAATGAGGTTTATCCATTGTTTAAAAAATCCAAAAGCTTCTAAAGTTTTACAAAGGAAACACCAGTCAACCTTATCGTAGGCTTTACTGATATCTAATTTAATTAGCATACTAGGCTTTTTATTTTGCTGTAAGGTGTGAATGGCTTCTTGGGCTATAATAATTCCATCAAATATAGATCTTCCTAGGACAAACCCTATTTGCTCTTCACTTATGATGGCTAGTAGAACTATCTGAATCCTATTAGCTAAGGTTTTAGTGAGGATCTTGTATATAGTATTACAAAGAGAGATAGGCCGCAGATCCCCCAGATTTTCTGGCTTCTCTTTTTTTGGTATGAGAGAGAAAAGTATTATTTACTTCTTTTAGAAGGCTGCCCGAATTTCTTACCCCTTCTAAAGCATCAACTATTTCATCTCCTAAGAAGTGCCAGCATTTTTAAAAGAAGAAGGCTGGCAAGCCATCTGGTCCCAGAGCTTTATCCGGTTGCATAAGAGAGATTGCTAGTTTAATCTCGATTTTGGTTAATTTGTCATTGAGGTCTTTGTTTTGATCCTTTGAGATAATCCTTGGAATATCTTTCAGTATGGCTTGTTGGTGCAGCCAATTAGATCCTTCCTGATTGTTAAGAATATCCTCAAAGTACCTAACTATTTCATAAGCGATTTGTTGAGGATCTTCGATCCAAACATTATTCGCATCTTTAATTTTAAAGATTCTATTTACACTTCTAGTTGCCCTCGTGCTGTTATGGAAGAACTTAGTGTTCTTGTCACCCACTTCCAGCCATGTCTCTCTGGACTTTTGTCGCCAAAAGATTTCTTCTTTGGCTAGGATATCTTCATAGTCAATTTTCAGTTGTTTTTCTTTTGCATATGATTCTGTGTCCATGCCTTTAGTTATCACACTTCTATTGAGGTTTTCAAGTTCCTCTTCTAGCTTACATTTGATTTTGAAGATATTACCAAAGTTGGTTTTATTCCAACTAAGAAGCTTACATTTGATAGTTTTTAATTTGGATACTACACAGAAAAGCTTAGAACCAGAAACTCTAGTTTCTTTCCACCATTACTCAATTAGGGTTAAAAGGTTATTATCTTTGACCCACATTTGTTCAAATTTGAAGGGGCACCGTTTAGGTTGGCAATCTTCTGATATACTTAGCTAGATTGGGTAGTGATCGGAGCCCAAGTATGGTAAAATCTTAACCGTCAGAATAGTAGAGAGTTGAGCCCAATTGCCCCTGACCAGGAATCTATCCAATTTTTCTGCAATGTTTCTAAAGCTCTTCCTTCTATTGTTCCACATAAAACCTTCCTGTGTAGTTTTGATTTCCATTAAATTGTTCTTGTGAACCTAGTCCTTAAAGTCAATTGTTGTTGTGGACAACCTGACAGATCCTCCTGACTTTTCTTTGGGGTCTAAGATCGCATTGAAATCTCCGCCCAGAATGCAAACCTGATCTTGTAAATTTCCCAAGAATTGATCTATTTCTGTCCAGACTATTCTCTTGTCCTGGTTCTGGGAAGGTCCATAAATGTTAATAAGAAAGAAGTGTAGGTTGCTTCTAATGCTTTTGACGATCCCCGCCATCCAGTTCTTTTTACAACTCATTAATGAAAATGAAACCATTCTAGGATCCCAGATTACCCCAAGACCTCCCGAGGCACCCTTTGCTGGGACTCCTACTAGTTCCCATATTCCTAGCTTCTTATTTAGAGTGTCTATCTCATCTTTATTTAGTTTGGTTTCTTGGATCATTAATATGTCTGGTTTTGTGTTGGATATACAACGTTTTATGATTCAATGTTTGTTAGGGGTGTTGAGACCCCTAACATTCCAAGTATATACTCTCATGGTGCCGTGGGAAGGCCCTTCCCCTTCCCTGCATTAAATAGTGTGGTGATCTTAGTCTGATCTCTTGCCTTGCCTACTTTCTCTCTTAGTACCAGTAGTGATTTTTTGCCCCTTTTTTTATTACTTTTGGCATAGTCTGGGGTTTCTTTACTAAAATCGGTTATGGTGATTCCTAGTCGTGGGTCTGCTTCCTCCACCTCTCTGTCTCCCTACTCTTTTGGGACCTCTTTACCATTAGATCCTATCTTGACTGCAGTTCTTCCAGTTCCATGATCTTGGTGATAATTTTTTCCTTTTCTTTGTTTACCTCTTCAATTGCTACTTCCTCTATTGCCTTGTCTAGGATCTCATTGTAAATGTCCTCTAGGTCCCAATGACTGACCTTATCTATGGGTTTCTTATGATTCCCATTCTCTTTATGTTTTTCCTCCATTTCATAAGTGTTTGGGACCCATTCTAGTGTTTCTGAAACCTCTGGATCTGTACTTCCTCCCCATGCTTGGGGGTTATATTTATTAATCTCTTCTACAGGAACTTCCCCCTCCTCAAGCTCCATCCTGACCTTGCCTATCTAGGGTTCATAACTCTTCTTTGTAGTCTCAACTACTACTGGTGTTCGTTTATCTGATATTCCCTATGTGAGGTTCGTATTCTGTATAGTAAGTTCATGACTCTGCCTCTGTGTATTCCTTTTGGAATTTTGAGAGGGTTTGGGGCATTTTCTAGGCTGAGCTGTTACCATACTCAGGTTCTAAGTTTGTCTAGTTAACTCTCTTCTACCACTATGGTGCTGTTTGAGGGAAGGAAGGCTAGTTCTTTGGTATTCCACTATAAATCTACCTTTGTTTTCATTGAATCTGATGTTTACCTCTGCTGACTGAGGTTTGGGATTATTATTAGTATGTGTTTTTGGTAGACTGTTGAAACAATTCCTGCGGGGAGGATTCTTATGAAATACTGGCTTAATACAATAATTAGCCCAGTTAGTTTTAATTTCAAGAGGTTCAAGGGTTTCCATACCTATATCCAATTTTACTAACAAGAGAACATCAGAATTGGATAAGAAATCCTTTTCTATTCCCATGAACTCTCCCAGGTGATTCCCTATCTCCCTTAAGATTTTACTATGGATAAGCTCAACCGGGAGATTTGGTAACTTGACCCACCTAGCTACTTTAAGTTTCAGTTTACTGGGGTCAAAATTAGGTAGCCAGTCTAGGTACTCGAAATTATGCCCTTTGTAAAACAAGCTTCTGCTATTTAAGATTTCTTTTTTTAGGTTTGCACTTTTGTAGACAATGATTATGAAATCTTTAGAAGTGATAGTGATACTTGTTCTTTGTAGAGGGATTGGACCCATTCCACAATTTTCTTCGTAGGCTGCCCTATCCCACACCATCAGATATAGAAATCGTGGGTTCTACAATGAATCCCCAGACCATCTGTGTAGATGTTTCTGATATCTATTGATACTTTCTTTTTCATGGCCTCCAATTTTTGATGATACATTGAACTCATTTGTGGCCTCGACCAAGGGGTTCTAGGGTTTTCCTGTTCTCAGATTGTTACCCGGTCTTTGCCCATCCAAAGAGTGTTAGATGTTGAATTACTGAATTTAGGGTTTTTAGGGATTTGCCATTGGTGGGGTGCCCTAAAATTTGACATGTTGCCTGTATGGGAATTTTCCTTCACATGAATGATCTTGGGGGCAAGTTTTGATAAACCCTCCACATATCCTTGTCTTAGATAGGAAGGGTAGGAGATAGTAGGGAGTTGTCGAGCATTGCAACTTCTTTCCCAGCCTAGAGTGGTGCGATTTGCTCCAGTTGCAAATGTTGGGATTGCTGAGGTAATTGGGAAAGCCCACATTCCTGCCAACTTGTCTTGAGCTATTACTCTTGATGTTACCTCTGCCCTAACTCCCCTCTGCGGCCTCCTAATCTTCACAATTTGCCAGCCCTATTCTTCCTGATGATGCGGAGGGGGAGCCCCGCCCCCATAGAAAACCTTCTCCTTCCCCTGTGTAAGGCTGCAGGGGTGCTCTGCCCTAATTTCATTTTTGGCATTCTTAATAACGATGCTTTGTTGCTGACTGCCTACTTTTTTCGTATTTTATTGCAAATTTTGTAATTTGAAGAATATTTAAATTTAGTTTCCACTTATTAAAGGTTAAAATAATTTTAAATGTTTCATTATTAGTTAGTTTAATTAAATTGGTGTATTATTTATTTACAAGACCTTAGCAATTAGTCCTTTAAATAATTATTTTGTTAATTTGTTCTAATGGTTGTTTTTAATAGATGTATGGAGTTTTAATCTGTATTAAGGAGTTTAGATAGAGTAAATCATATACCTATTAATATTAGTTGAGCGAAGAATTATTAAAAAAAATTACTCTTTCCTAAAAAAATTAGGGAATTGTTAAAGAGTTTATTCTGAAAAAAAAATTATTCTTCCTTAAAAATAGGGAACTGTTAAAAGAGTTTATTCCTCCCTAAAACATACCATACCCAATTATTAAAAAAGATTATTCTAAATAAATTGAAACAATTAGAAAAAAAATTAACATTATAAAATTGTATCCATATATGAAAAAAAATTTAAGTTTTTTTAATAATTGGTTGGGATTTGTTTTAATATTCTAATCTAATGTTAGTTTTATATTATTGGATTAACAGTAGTGAACCTTAACTTAATGTCATAGAATGCATATGTAGTCATTAAATATACATTGTATGTTCATCATTTTTATTTTAGTGTTAATTAATTTCATTATAGCGTTATTTTGAATTAGGACTTTAACTTATTTTAAAAAATATATTGTGCATTACAAATTGATTAAATATATCTATCTTAATCGATATTTCTAACCCATTTACATTATGTTGTCAGGGTCAGGGTGTTTCTACTAAAATGGTAGAGCTAAGGATGAAAGACAGTGTGGAGCAAGTTCCTTTTTCAAGAAACCTTTTGACTTCTCCCAGTGAAGAAGTGCAAGAATAGGCACTTCAGGCCTTAGCCATTCTTGCAGACCGTGCTTTTTGTTGTCACAAATTTGAAGCCATCCCTCATGATATTATTTTTGATTTGTTGCCTTTCTTCTATCGTCTTAAAAGTCCTTTTAAGCTCTTTTGGCTTGCCCTAAAAGTAATTGTATACATTGTTCATTGCAAACCTAATCACATAGTTATTGTTTTTACAATTGTGAAGCCCCTTCTTGAAATAGAGGAAGATCTTCAAGTGCTAAATCTTAGTTGTGAGATAATTTTATATTTTTCTAAAGAATGTGACAGTCTTGAATTTATCATTAGAAATAATATTTGTCCATGCCTCATTCAACTTCTCTTTCATGAATCTCAGGGACTCATATACTACTTTTTGTCATGGAAACTATGGCCAACATTGTAGAGTATGGGAATTATAAAGAGCTTGTGAATGACAGAGTACTATTATGTATTGTGGCAATCATTTCAAGTGGTGACAAGAGAGATTTGAACATAATGAGGCAGCTTCATATGGAGATTTATAGGTTCATTTCCAATATCACAACACTCACCCAAGATGACATTGAGATTACAACAAAGACAAGGGTAATTTTTGCACTTGTGGGACTCCTTGTAGAGGCAATAGATTGTATAAAAGAAGAAGCAACTTATTCTATTGTTAGTGGTATTATAGGTGGCAGTGACAAGTATTATAGGTGGCAGTGACAAGCAAGTGGAATACTTTGTCGATCTTGATTGTATAAATCTCCTTACTAATATGATTACACCTGTCAACAAAGGCCTTACACAAACGTGCCTTAAAGGCCTAGAGAAGATGTTGAAGCTCACAAAAGAGAAAAACAAACACCCACATCTTTTCCAAACTACTAAGCTCAAGGATTTCATTAAAACACAAGAACAAAGCACTCTTTTCAAGTATTTTGATCAATGGCTAGATCTAGAGCACTATACTTTTGTATTTCATCCTTCTATAGGATACCAATTGAAGTCACCAAGCTTTATGCTTTGATGAGTCTTAATCTTTGTTGCAACAAGTTAACAGGGAATATACCAATAAAACAATTTGCCAATCTAAGAGCATTGAATCTATCTTATAATGACTTGTCAGGTTATGTTCCCTTAAGCTTGAGAAAGTTCCCAGATTCCTCATTTCATCCAGGCAATGTTCATTTGATTTTTCCTTTTGTTCTTGGCTCATCTGATGAGGGACCTGAAATCAATGGAAAGGAGAGACATGAGAAGGGCCTTGGATCACATGTTCAAGCAATAATAATTGGAGTGTGTACTACTGGATCCACCCTACTTATTTCCCTTGCTCTGTTTCTATACTACAAAATAAATTCAACCACACAACACTTTAAACACACTGCACAAATAGAAAGTGAAGACGTGCTAAAGTTCAAACATGCTTCATGTACAAAGTTAGTTCTATCACACACAAAGTAAACACTCAAGTTCAAATATGCCAAAGTATAAACACACACAGTGAATGCCAAAGTTAAAACACACTCTTCACACAAAGTTCAATCACTTCACACATAGTTTGTTCAAATAAACACTTCATGTATATGCAAAGTAAATGATAAAGTTTAAATAGGCACATAAAGTGAATGCAAATGTGCCTATAGTTCATATTAAAATTGAATGTGAAAGTTCACACACACAAATTGAATGCCAAAGTTAAAAACACACTCTACACACAAAGTTAGTTCAATAATTTCATGTGCACATAGTTTTTTCAAAATCACACACTTCATACATATATAAGGTAAACACTAAAGTTCAACATACCAAAGTTCAAGCATGTGAATGTCAAAGTTAGTGCACTCTTTACATAGTGAATGTGAAAGTTCACACACAAACAGAACCATACAATAAAAGAATCAAATCTAAGTGAAAGGTAAAATTGAAACACACTTTATACAAAGTGAATAAAAAAAATTTTAATTAAAAGTGGTATAAGGTTTTGAATGGATCTTGGAACCCTATTACATACAACAAAATGTCACTGAATGCGAAGTTGACCCATGACAAAATAATATCAACATTGCAACAAAGAGTAGCATCTTAAGAGCAGGCATCTCAAAAACTACACAACAACAACAGAGACAAATGCTTATGGTGGTTTGAAACCAAAACACACACTCTACACACAAAGTTAGTTCAATAATTTCACATAGTTTTTTCAAAATCACACTTCATACATATATAAGGTAAACACTAAAGTTCAACGTACCAAAGTTCAAGCATGCAGTGAATGTCAAAGTTAGTACACTCTTTACATAGTGAATGTGAAATTTCACACACACACACACACACACAATAAAAGAATCAAATCTACGTGAAAGGTAAAATTGAAACATACTTTATACAAAGTGAATGACAAAGTTTTTAATTAAAAGGGGTAAAAGGTTTTGAATGGATCCTAGAACCCTATTGCATACAACAAAAGGTCACTGAACACAAAGTTCACCCACGACAAAATAATATCAACATTGCAACAAAGAGTAGTACCTCAAGAGTAGGCATCTCAAAAAATACACAACAACAACAAAGACAAATGCTTAGGGTGGTTTGAAACCAAATCATTTCCATCCCCATCATACGAGAGATCAAACTCATCCATATCTCCTTCATCCAAGCCATCATCCTCCTCACCTTAATCTAGACCGATCTCGCTCTTACCCTAAGTAGGTTTCAAAATTTTATTGCTCATCATCCTCACACCCATGATGAATGTCAAGTAAATTCCAAAGATAGTTGAAACACTCACACACAAAAAAGTGAATGCTAAAGCTTAAACACACACTTCACACACATAAAAGTAAACAAAATTCAACATGCTAATTTATAATTCACGCTAAGTAAATGCAAAAGTTAAAACTTGCCTAAACACACAAATATAAAATAGATCAAATAAGTGAATGACAAAGATAGTTCGCTCATGTTTCACACACAAAAAAATGAATCCATAATTTACTCAAATAAATTAAGGCGATGCCAAAGTTCAAACATATGCTTCACATAAGTAAATTAGATGCCAATACACAAACAATAAATGGCTCAAGTCCAAGTGAATGTCAAAGTTAGTTCACCCCACACACAAAGTGAATGTAAAAGTTAATTCATACACACACATAAAGTGAATGCCAAAGTTCATTCACATAAACATGTGCACACACACTGAATACCAAAGATAACTTTCAACCTACCCACCCACACACAATGAAAGCCAAAGTTCATTCACACACACATACACTTGACACAAAGTGAACATCAATATTTTTGTACACACATAGAGTGAGTGCCAAAGCTCATTCATACACACACACATACACACATAAAGTGAATGCCAAATTTCATTCAAATACATAGGCACATACTTCACACTAACTGAACGACAAAATTAACTTTCAAACAAACACACACACACACACACACACACACACACACACACACACACACACACACACACACACACTTCACAAGAAGTGAATGCCAAAGTTATCTTTTAAACATGGACACAATGAATGTTGAATTTTATTCACACACACAATGAAAGCTAAAATTCATTCAAACACACAAAGACTCACAATGAACATCATTGAAGTTTGTCTGTAGACACATTACACACAAAGTGAAAATCAAAGTATATTCATACATCACACAAAATGATAGCCAAAGTTCATTTGTGCACACACACACAAAAAATAATGTTAGTTCTTTCAAGCACATTTCACATAAAGTGAAAATCAAAGTTAATTCATACACCCTACACAAAATGATAGCCAAGGTTCATTTGTACACACACAAAAAAAAAATGTCAAATATTTCAATTGCATTCTACACAAAGTGAACATCAAAGTTTGTTCATACACTCCACAAAATCTGATAGTTGAAGTTTATTCACTCCACAAAATGTGATAGCTTAAGTTCATTCATAAACAAAGAAAACCTAAATGTCAAAGTTCTTTCAAGCTCTCACACACACAACAAATGCCAAAGTTAGTTCAAACACACATACCACACAAAGTGAATGCCTAAATTAACTCCCCCCCTCCACACACACACCACAAAGTGAATGCCTAAATTAAATTTCCCACATGTACACACAATTTACATAAACAAAAAAATGAATATACCAATGTTCAAACATAATTCATTCACACAAATTTAGTACAAGAATGCATAAACACTTAAATTCAAACATTCCAAACTACAAACACACTCATAAAGTGACTGCCAAATTTATAAAACATGGTAAAGTGCAAACACACACACAACACAAAGTGAATGCAAAAATTAAATTTCACACACACAATTCAAAATAAAAATATAAATGTATACTATTTAGTGATATGCCTATAAATATTTGTGCCTATCGGCCATTTGATATCACCTTTGGTGCTTTTACTAGTTTATAATTAGATTTCATAAAAATAGAAATATTTTTTTCTAATTTATGAGTTGGTGATAAAAACAATAATAATGTATACTATTTAGTGATATGCCTATAAATATTTGTGCCTATCGGCCATTTGATAGCACCTTTGGTGCTTTTTCTAGTTTATAATTAGATTTCATAAAAATAGAAATATTTTTTTCTAATTTATGAGTTGGTGATAAAAACAATAATGATTAAGTCAATTAACTCAACTTTAGATTTTGTTTTGCATGATTAAATAATAAATTATTTAATTTTGTGTGCATGATGAATAAGATTTATTTTTTGAAGAATTAGAAGATAAAAAAGCAAATTAAATAAATAAATTTATTTAATTGTTTGTACATGATAGAAGACATAGAATAGATTTGAAGATTTAAATAAATTAAACAAATCAATTGACTTAGTTTATTTTGCATGATGAAGGATAAATAAAATATTTTATTTTATTTTATTTTTAGAAGAGATTCAATTTAAATAAATTTGAATGATTTATTTAAATTTGGAAGAATAATTGATTTAATTAAATAATTTAAAAATTATTTAATTATAGATAAGAAGATTTTAAAATTACTTAAATAATTAATTTATTCAACTGATGTAGATTTGAATTTTGAAAGAAGATAATGATTTAATTAAATAATTGAAATTATTTAATTTTGGAAGAATAAAGTTGATTTTGATGAAATTAATTAAATAAAGAGAATTTATTTAATTAATGTTAAATTTAGGAGATTTGGAAGAATTTGATGATTTTGATGAAATTAATTAAATAATTAGATTATTTAATTAACATTGAAATGCATGTGATTTGACAGATTTGATGAAATAGAAGTGATGCGATGACATGGTCATTTTTGGGTGTCTATAGGGCATGTTGTGTATCCACACAATAGTTCACTCCTAAGGAAGCTACAAATCCCTATAGACTTTGTTTTAGTGCTACAACCCAAGGAAGCAACTACTCCCTAAACTAAGAACAAACTCAGAAATGATTACAACATGACAATCCTTCTACTATCTAAAACTGACAATGAAGCTCACTCCTTTTGATGATTGCTTTTTCACTTCTTTTCATGAATGAATCAGTTAGGCACACTCTTCACTTCCCTTCTATCACAAAAATATCTTCAAGATGAATTCGGATAGGATCTATCACTTTTTCTCTTTCTCCTTCAGTAGCACATCATAATGCATTATACATCCACACTCTGCTTCTCACATATTTGCAATCATACTTCACCTAGGTCAACTAGGTTTACAATGTATACATGATATTACATTGATTACATTACATGTTGGCCAAAGACAATAAGAACATTACATTTACAAGTCAGCCAAATATCAAACATCATGAAACATGTAGAGAACAAGCCTTAACATGAACTCCATGCAACACTAGGAAGAGGTACATGCCTTGCAGATTCCAACACTTTCTTAGCCTAGTGCTAAACATCCTTCACAGCATCATCCTTCAAGGAATAGATTCTGCATGTCACAAACATTTGAAATAGGTCACCCCTAAGAAAGAAAACATGAAACTTGTAGCACATCATGTAATGCCCCAGGTTTTCACCCAAAGCATTAGCTGAATAAACATTGAACCAACAAATTTTTCATGTTTGCAAGTGTGACATTTACATGTTACATTGCATTCATGCACACACAAGGTGTCGCAACAAGCACAACAACACCTAAAATGACATCACCATTGTACAATGCAAGGTGGCACAAGTGGAAGACTTCACCCATCATGTGACAACTCACCACGATGACCAAGAGAGAGGTGGAGCTCACTCCATGATAAGGATCAAATACACATCCACGACCTTGCTCCCTCATGAACACATGGAGTAGGATGAGGCTGACATCCACCTCAATCCATTCCATGACTACACAAGACATCCCAAACACAAGGGTAACGCTCACCCACAGGATGGTCCAACTAGGAGGTACGATTCCTCAACCAACCATAATGGTCACTAGTCAAACTCATGCAAAGGCATGCTTCCCAAAAAAAGAGGGAATAATCCAAGAGTGCATATCACATCATGGAAATGACACCAAACCACCTACGGGGCCAAAAAACATTAATCAACATCAAAGATGATTCATTTTAACCAAAAACATTAAGGTGTTGAACCAAAAATGTCCACATGTCAAAAAGGACAAAAGCGATACAAAAGGCTACACATGTTTGACACCAACGTCAACACATGCCAAAATCAAATATAGGATCCTCACCACCTATGTGGGATGAATACGATCCAACACAAACATATCCATAAACATCAAATATGACATCAAATAACTGAGTCTAAACATGCTAACATAGCTAGATTCTAACATGTAAAATCTATCAAAACATGCCAACATCCTCACAAACTGAGGCATGAAAAAATACAAGATGATATCTAATAATTACAATATTTGAAGGGCTTCATCTTAAACATAGATGAATCATAGCCAACATCATAAATTAACTCAAAGAATTAATTACATCTTATTACAAGGGTCTCAAGAACCTACATTACAAAGGTTACAATAATCAATAATGATAATATACAAGTGCATAAGCCACCCAAAAACCAACATGCTCTCCAAGGTGCAACATGACACAAAGCATGACATAATCAACCTATAAGAAGATAAGGGAATCATCCAACACCTGAAGATCATCATGAAGGGCCAATGGGGAAATGTTGCTCACCTCCCAACCATATTGCCATCATCGAGCGTAATAGCTATCTACGCAACTCTAGGCAACCCTTGTGCTATGGAGAAGGTGATCATGACAAATCTGCTAAGAGCATCTCCCACATCTAGGGTATACAAGCAACACATGCCATACACGTCAGTCAATGCACACAACACACATGGCACAACTGCTAATACAATGCATATAAACAACACATGGTACAACTACCATCCAATTGCATTCAAGTAACATATGGTACACTTGCCAAAGCACAATAGAATGACATCACAACATTCAAGCATAAGGGAAATAATCACACCTTTAATGCATGCCAAATGAGGCATAAATTAGTCCATCATAGGCACATACAAGCATGAATCAAGTGTCACAATGAACATGCAATCACATGGTACAAACATCACATGTTGAGTCAAACTTCGATGATGGAATAAGAAAGAGAGGCCTAGGTAGTTAGGACAGGGAGTGTCAGACGAGGGCAATACTCACCTCATAGAAAAACATAAGGGCATGTAACCTCCTCATAACAACTAGACACTACACCAAAGATTGCTCTTTACACCCAAACCCAAGCAAGCCAGACACTTCACCAGGACATGCAGTTTGGTGTAGATGATCTCATTATCAAATTTTATTACCCAATGTGTTTAAATGTTATTCTTGATTAAAACTTCCATTCGCTAAATTCCAATGACCTCTTTGGGTCATGGTGCACAATGGAAGCCACTCCTTTCCTACCCATAGACCTCTTCCTAAACACCCATAGCACCAATTTGACCAATTGGGTATGGCATACATTTTTAGGTGACAAAATCACAATTTTAATAAAAAACACAACATATTCTCAAAAGATAAAAAAAATTATTCTAATTGGGAGAGAACTCATCCCGCAAACTAAAACATCAAGAAAATACATACAAAGTAATTTTTAGGTTTTGAAAAATGGAGAAATAAGTGGCACGAATACCAAAATGTCTCAAAACATGACATAGTCTCACAAGATGTAGAATCACATAATATGAAGGATTCAACTCATCCCTCAAAGAAAATCATAAAGGAAATATATAGAATTTAGTTTTCATGTTTTATAAAAGTACAAAATAACCATAAGGCCCTAAAAACTCCATTGGAGCTCTCTTTGGCACCTTGACCAAAGTTTGACCAATTTTCTAATTTTTTTTTCAATAGCTATGGATGATCTGACAACTACCCATCATAGATAACATGCCCAACAACTAATATATGCAATAAAAATGCATTGGGTATTTCCAGGGAAATTTTGCCAGGGTTCTGTCTATATTTCTATGTTTCCAAAATTAAAAATACATGAAATAAATACATAAACAGCTGAAATTAATTTTCTAAGTTTTTTAAAACTAAGCAAAGCCATATTCAACCATTCTAGATGGTGTGGCATGAAGGAAACAGAATAAAACAATTTAAATAAGAAGATTGGAGAAACTTACCTTCCAATACAAGAAAAATCCAAGGAAAAGAATAAGGTTGAATGTCAATTTTGATCCACACACAACAAGCAAACACTAAGCTCTTGAATCCAATCCAAACTCCAAGCAATTCCAAGCAAAACTCACTTCCAAGCAATCAAATATCTATTTTTCAAGCAAGAGAGTTTCAAACAAAGAAGAGAACAAATTTTGGAGAGAAAAAGAATAATGCAAAATACATGTCTTTTTTCTTTTATTCCTCCAAAGATACTATTCCTTTTTTGATAATAAAATAATTATCCTTTAAGTGATTTAATCAATCAACTCAAAATTATAGAATTTGAACAATTAAACTATTTAATTCAACAACTAAATAATTGAGTCTCTCTTTTACAAATCAAATAGGCATATAAAATAACACATTAATAATTCCACTTCACTAAAAACATCCAATTAATTCACTCATTTATCAATAGGGAAATAGTTAGTCAAACAAACTCAACTATTCCAAACAGGTTATTTCCATATAACTTAGTCTCATTCTAAAAAGTGCAAACACGCCATACTAGGCATTCAGTTTTTTCATTTAATGCAATTTCTACCTTTTTATGAAAAAATATCAAATTTTAGAATTAAACCGAAATCACTCGAATTTGTTCCACAAGCATATAATGATGCAACAAACATTTTCACTAAACTAGAAATAGTAATTTCCAAACTAAAATCATTAATTTAATCCAAAAACATGGAAAACATGCCTTTTGAACCATTTTAAAATAAAGTGCAATAATGCTAAGGAAACACACGCAAATGATTCCAAACACACATCATAGGTTTCCACAACACAAGGATAAGGTTGAGATGGCTTAGCATCCCATGTCAACCTTCTCCACATTCCCCACATTAGTTAACACCTGTAATTACCTGCACACTCAAGTAAACCATCAAGCATACCTGCTCCATACATAAAATAGCCGAAGCACATTATAATACCTGACGTGGCATAATATCACATAAGCATCATAAACATGAGTCGATAATCAGTCGACAGCATAAAATCATATATGCATAAATCATCTAACATAATCATAATGAAGACATCACATCCATCCAACATATTACACGAATGAAAATAGTAAAGTTGAAGCACTGCAATAATCTAACACACACAATCACAACATATGCATCCCATAATGCATTGTTGGAAACCAAATAACAAAGCATAACCCCATCAAAAACACCTCAATGGTCATCAAGAATACACCCTAATGGTATAATAGACCTCATTGGCAAGTTTGATGCAATGCATCAAAGAAGGAGAATCATATAATATACTGATATACACACAGTACAACATAATGCTCATGAAATAGAAGCACATCAAATGAACACTAGGGTGGGCATTACACATCAGCTATTACAACTTGGCAGTACACATGAAAGATTGAACATTGCTTTCACTTCTCCCAGATGAGTCGACAAGACCTATACACCATCTCCAAACACTTCTTGAACTCTACACAACAAGATTTTTGTGGTGCACATCAACAACATATATTCTAAGAACAATTAGGCATAAGGAACTATCTGTAGCTCATTGTCATTTGGAAAATTAAGCTTGTGGACCACCAAATCACCTGATTCTACAAAGTAACATGTATTGAACATCCCTAAACATATCCACAAAACCGCATGGACAAATCTTCACTTGTGGAGGAATGCCTAGCATTCCAAACAAACTTCATCATCACCTCATTATGCCAGAGCACAGACTAGAACACTGTCACTTATAACTTTCACTGTGGAGGAGCAAATGTTATGAAACTTTGGATTTAGCACCTTTACAACATACTAAACTTAACTTCTAAACCACATGACCATATCTTCAAATGTGGAGGAATGCAAAGAAATTTACTAAGTAGTCTTCCAAGTAGCTTCCTACAACAACAACCTTTACCAACATCCGAAGACCTGAACCTTCTTATAGCAACACATACTTCCTTAGGATCATCAAGAAAGAGCATACAAAAAGTTACAAGACATCAACAACATCTTATCAACATCAACATTAATGCTTCTAATTCCCATCTTAATATATCATTCTTCATCTTGATGCTTCTATTTTCCATCTTAATATATCATCGTGATATCATCTCTGCTGACAACAAACATACCCTATACAACTTAACAATTCATGACTTCCAACCATGAACATCAACATCACTGTTAGCACATCATCAACATAAGCATCAATGATAGTCCAAACTAAGTGTTGACATCAAACAACCCAAACTGAGTATTGACATCAATGACAACCACAACATTAACAACCTTAGGTAACATATGTGCAACAATTTTTTGTATTCCTTAATATTTAATTATACTTGACATTCTTCATCTCTATAAATTTTTCACAATTTGTACTGGCACCTTTGCCACTTGAAACCTCCAATGGACTACCAAAACCCTTGGTGACTTCCCCAATAATCAACTCAATTATGTTCTTCTTCAAGATCCATCCTCTAGAATTTAAATTTGCACTAGGCTATCATTCCACTATGCAAGTTCATTGCTCTATGTGTGCCAACCAAGACACTAGAACTTAGCATCTGTATTCAAGATGATACTCTATAGAAAATCATGTAACCTATCTACTTCTTTGAAAATAAAAGTTGTTATCCTAGACTCATCACTCAACTCCTACCATATTATTGTAAATGTGTTTTCAACTATGAAGTTAGGACTATTACTTACTTAAGTTTGTGATAGTCCATTAACACATTACATGGAAAGTTATTTCTTCAACTTGGTTGCTCCTTCTATGTGAATAGTCTAAAGATCACAACTCCTCAATGCATCTTCTTCTTTAGGCATCACTTCAATCATTTCTATCTCTTGATCCTCAATGAAGATCACTTCCTCTTCTTTTGGCCATGCATAAATCCTTTGGTTTTCTTCACCAACTTATTTCTCATTGATCCTTGAGCCTTCAAATATAAACCCTATTAGCTCATTATCCTCATAAGTGTCACTGAACTAGTAACATAGTATTTACACATTATCATCATAACCTTACCATAGTATTTTTATTGCAATACAATATAAGCACTTGGCATTAGTACAACTATAAACATGGGCTTCCTCAAGTTGATCTTTGTCCTATTTTTTTTCTCTAAGCTTATTGGATGTTACCTAGTCCTCAAGGATGTCTCCTTTTCCCTTGGCTAAGCTTCATAAATGAACTAGACCTCATTTTATAGTGCCTCTTTAATGTAGAAGGTTCCTAGTTGACTAGGATAAGAATTATGATTCTAAATCCAATGTGGTCTTAAACGTAAACTAACATTGAGCTAGTAAATCCTCTTGAATGAGTATCCTTTAGCACAAGGACCTAAATCTTGGTACATAACGTATAGACCTCTTTAAGATAATCTAGCTACCACTAAGTCAAGTGGTTAAAGAATATGAAGCAAAAATGAGGACATGTGTGTGGTGCTCTGATCATGTTGTAGGTGAAAGTACAAGGTGTTTTGAGCAATATGTGGCATTGCATAAAAGATTCTCATCTATTGGTCTAAGTTCTTACCAAGAATAATGTATTAGAAAATTCCATTGTATCTCACCAAAATGACTAAAAACAAACAAAATAAATGTAAATAAATCAACTAAGAGTAAATGTTTTGGGTTGATGTGAGATTTCTTGTAGGCCTAGGATGCTCTTGCATCAAATTCTAATGGTGCATCATTTGTTTCTTAGGACTCCTCAAGGTCTCTATGCTATTAGCTTGCTTATGTTGTAGAAAGGGATTGGTATAGATTTGGAGATTTTGATTGGGAGGAGCAACTAACCTATTGCCCTCATTAGTTATCCGTTTAAGATTATTCATGTTATTATCAATCATATCTTGTATCTTTGTCTCTTTTTTTTTAAGACAACATTGAGTAGTATGCCCATTAACTCTATTGCATTCACAATAAGAACTAGCATAAAATCCCTTTGGAAACATTTTCAAATATATCTAATGGACAAATTTGTTTTAAAATTATCATCTTGTCCACTAATAGTTTTAGTAATACCACATTAAGGGGATCATTGAGTATTGTAAACTATCTTTACATTAGTGGTTTAATGGTGACAATATTTGAATCCTAATAAGTTTGATTGATATGATTGACATTAGGTTTTGGCTCTTGCTTTTGAAATGAACTTTCACTACCCTTCTTAATGTTATTTTTTGATTGGAACTTAGAAGGATATGAAAGTGAAGGTGTAGGTGAGCTATATGAACTATATTTCAAAATATTAGCATTTAATAACTGCGTTTGTTGTCATGTACACTAGGACACAAATCTAAAACTAATGCATAATTGTTAAAGATTGCCTTGTCTTTTATGGCCGAAACAAAACTTTCAATTGATACTTATAATTCATTATTAGGAAATTGATTGGTCATTCTATTAAGCAATGTTTGAAATCTGAATGGATCAAACCATGAGGAAGTGATAAAAACAATTTAAATAAAACTCCTCCAACCTACACAAAAAGAGTTTAGTTAGTAAACAATCATCATATAAAAGATCTAAACATGTGGTATTAAAATCTTGTATATGGGTTATTGAGTCACCCTTACAATTGTACAATTCAAATTGTGGTTCCATAAAGCTCATAGGAAATGGGTATGCAAGTATGTTATACACCAAAAGGTTGTGTTAATTTCCATAATAAATATTTATTTGAGCTAGATGGCAGGTTGTTTAGCCTATTGTTGACTTCATTTAGTTCCATCATGATGCTAGCGAGGTTTAGGAAGGAGGGTGGAATAAGTATTTGGGTAGTGATAAGTTGAGTGAAAGTGGGTTGTGATGGGATAATGGGGTGGGGGGGGGGGGGGGGGGATATGAGTGGTTGAGGTTAGGAAATAGGTTGTGGAGGAGAGTGGTAGAGATGTGGTGAACATGGGAGGTAGGGGCAATGATAAATGGAGCAATGGGAGGAGTATGGGAAGAGTGAGGTTGATTAAGGTGTGCAAACATTATAGGAAAAAGGTTGGAAGAAGGAGAGTTAGTGGGAAAGGTGGGGTATTAAGGATCGGATGGAAGGATAGTGGAAGACACATTAGAATGTGAAGGAAGGGGAACATCATGAGGAATGTTGATGTCACCAACAATTTGGCTAATCCTTTAAACATATCTAATCCATATGAATTAGTGAAATACAATCTTTGAATCTTATTGACTATTACAAAAGATTTGATAACATCATCTAGTTTACTTATGTCTTTTTGATAAGTTACAACTTATGGGCTATCTCATTTTTCCTTTGTGTCTCAATACATTCAATGTGTGCATCATGGTTAAATACCTCTTCATCATTGAGGTACATGAAAGTGGTCTAGTTTATGATAATGGGAGCATCTATAGGGTCCATGGCTATGGTTCAAGTATTTAGCCTAGGGGTGTGCTGAATTTGGGAATAAGGGACCTTGGAATCTTCTTTGGCATGCAACTCTAAGTAGTAATGCACAAAATTTAGAAGATGAAGTAATAAATGTAAAATAAATCTTAGATCTTAAAGATGGGATGAACAAATTTAGAAAATATCATATATGGAAATGAAAGAAGGAAAACCGTGTGGCAAAGCACTAGATAGTGTAAGATAGGTTTAGATTCACCAATATGAACATAAAATAAATGATTCCCTAACCTATTCTAGGTCTAACCTAATAATCAAGCAACAAATGAAACCATACCTAAATTAATAATGCCAATACTAATAAATTAAAAAGAAGATAGATACGCTTAGATAGAGATGTGTTTATGTATGATGATCTTATTGTTATAATGCATTCGATGATTAAAACTAGAAATTTGATTATGACTCTGATGAATTTTTGGCGAATATAAATTATACTGATGCAAGACTAGCTCACACCACCCAACCTAATCTCAGATGTTTTTCCTACAATACAAACACATTGACCACAACATACTAACTTTTTAAAAAAAATATTTCAAAAATAAAAACTTCCAAAATATAAAAAGAAATTTCTGTCAGTAAGAGCTAATGCTATCCCATTAAATGTCGAATCCTTTAGTTTTGATCTTTAACAAAAGACGTTTTCTCTAATTTTTTCATTAAAACAATTAACTCCGACATTCCACGTATGCCATGTGCCGTTGAGTAAAGAAAAGATAAAGGAATAGGTCAGATGTCTTATCATGTATACTGACTACTGACTTACATGACTATTTCCGTGTAAAGATTTCTCTCGTCCTGTCGTTATTCTTCCATCCTCCGCACACATGGCGCACTTCCGTTCCGAACGTATACATACGAAAAGGAAACCCCAGCTTAAATTCATACACGTTAAAGTTGCTTCCAAGGCAATGAATGAATGCACGTTTTTAATAGCGTTTACAAGACCAAGGTCATAATAATAAAAGGGTATCCTCACCAACTCAACTTTTTTTATTTGGATTCCTTTGGATTTGTTGTCCTTTATATAATGGTCCTTGGTATGTAATTCTTCATGGTAAATTTATTTGAGTCTTGATTGTACTTGTTTTTACATATTTTAATGATTAGAATCTAGTTTTTAGATTTCCCATTCTTTGTCTTGGGCCGAACTTTTAGGTATGGAGTCGAACTTGGTTTAGAATTACAAATGTAGTTTTGACTCACCAGATTTCCAAAATCAAATTTAAACATGGTTTCAAACTGACTCAATCTTAACTAGGTATTGCCTACTGACGTAAATGTGAGAAATTCCTAATTCTTTTAGATAATCTAAGCATCATCACATGAGATCAAGACTTAGCACTTAGTACATCGTAACATCAACATCTGCATTCATAAAGACAAACTGAGCATTTACATTTTGCTTGGCATGTCTTTCAATTTATGCATAATTGCTAACTTGATCCAAGGGTTTCACTAAGACAAAAGGAAGGGAGAAAGTCACCTCCCACGCATAGCACAACAAACTTTGCCAATGCTTATTAATCAAAGGCAAACAAATTTATGAAGATTTCATATGGTAGGTTCAGAGTCATATGAAAAGGTCAATCCACAACAAAAGTTCAAAACCACAGTTGTGGAGATTATCCCTTATGCCTATAATTGTTGGGTTGATCTAGAAAGAAGAATAATGATTTGTCTACTCTATCAAATCTCACTTGATTTGGATTTGATTGCTAGACACAATGACAAATCATGGAACATCATCTACAACATAATATTCTTTATTAAGTTCTAGAGTTGAGTACTTTAATCCTCTTTGTCAATTTTAATGATTCTTCATGAACATTTTTGTGGAGTGTTTTTAACTTAACTTCTTTATTTAGCTTAATCTATTGATTATTGCCTCATTGTATTGATTAGCTTAGATAATCTAAAAATAAATTCCATTTTTATTTCTTTCATTTTGGTGATCCCTTTCAATCTTACACCCCCTATGTTTTGGCCTTTAGGGTTTGTTTTTTAATTTTTAGTTTCAAATTTGATCATTTTTTATTTTTTATTAGATGTGAGCCTTACTCCTCTTCTCCTTCCATGCCATTTATTACCTTTTCACATGACAAAATTCCACAAAATAATTATTTTGGTCCTTTGTAAGTTAGAGGTTATGTGAATTTCAAACCATGCAAAGCTATACTTATATATCATGTTTGTCAATAAAATGTATGCATAGAGGGATTTTTTTTCATCATCAATTTTAACAAGAAGCATATGCACATTCAAGGGTCTCACATACAATGAATAATGGTGTATTAATTGAAACTATGGGATACATTATTTTTCCTTTAGCAATGGGTTAGAAGGAAGTCCTTGTCATATGCCATTTCATTTGTTCTTTGGATAAATTTTGTATATTTCTTTAACATCCATGGATAGAATAATGTCAAGTTGAATCATCAATGTTAAATCAATACATCAAACATGTTCACAAAGGTGAGTGCTTACAATAGCTAGAGATCCATATATAGAACAACGTCAAGTTGAATCATTAATGCTAAATCAATACATCAAATATGTTTGAAAAGATGAGTGGTTACAATAGCTAGAGATCCACATGTGCCTCTATCACAATTGATTCATTTTACTATGGATGTATCTATAAAAACACTTAAGGATCTTCCATATGTGCATAATGATGACTTGCATGATATGTATGAGTTTCATAAGGAAGAACAATAGGGGTAAAATGAAGAGAAGAATCAAGTATTTATAAGACTATAAGAGCCTATAAGGACCAAAAGTAAATTAGTTTATATGCCATCATATTATAGAGAAGATCAATCTACAAGGCCAAAAGAATCACAAGTGGTACATCCTAGATAGTTTATAAGCATAAGGGATTAGATATTTGCATGCTTATAAGGGATCCATATGAGCAATAAATTACACATGTACCAAGAAAAGAGGAAAAGAAAAGGTAAATTATGAATGAAATATTTAAAATTCCTTCATATTCAGAGGGGGCTCAAGTAGGTGGGTCCCAAAAAAAGAAACAAGCACTACACAAGTTCAAAATTTACAAGTGGATGTACATTCAAAGAAAAATAAACAATGGATATGTAAGGAAAATTTTCAAATTGAACCACTTTCAAGCATATTTGTTCAGTGTTCTACTTTTCATAGTGATGAGGAGTGATTGCTATAGTCCTAATATAGTTATTCAATAGGAGTATATTAAGTTTCATGATTGGAAAGAGGATGACCTTATGGAGAAGATTCTTCCCACATAATTGGATGAGACTTTATGCTTATGTTTTATTTCTCACTTCTTTATTTTATGTTTGTGATATTCTTTATGTTCTTAGTTAGAATGCAGATGATGTAAAGGCATGTTTAGTGGTGCATGTTGACACAAGTGACCATGAACATGTGTTGTGTGTTTTATTTCATTTATTTCTTATATTTTCCATATCAATTTGGGATGATGCAAAGTTATGGAGTGATTGATAACCACTTTCATCATATTTGACAAAAAATATACCTTATTTACTTTTATGTTTTGATTTTGGCCTTTTTGATTAAGCCATGTTTGGTGTACACCTCATTGCTTGTGTCTTTTATTGTCTTGTGACATTGTTGATCTTATCCTTTGATATGTGTTCATTTTCATTTCACCTTCTATATTATCTTTTATTCTGTCTATAATCTACTTATGCATCTTTCAAATGTGGTTCATGTCCATGTTATGTTTCCCCCACTTAGGGGAATCCCCTTCATGTATTATATCGTATACTCTTAGATGATGATTATGCTTCCATTATTATCTTATGATTACATATTTACATCTCATAATATATTCCTTGTGCTTACATGGTGACACTTTACATGAAAAATATCTATGTTTCCATGTTTCTATCAAGAATTTTAACTATTCTCACTTGATCAACATCCTCACAATTAGGGGCATTTCATTGCCCTTGGATACATATTCTTACATGATTATGTCCTATTTTAGCTATTTCTTTTCACATGATGATATCTATAATACATGTTAAATGTTAAATTATTATTGAGCTTTTTATGATCATATCTTTTACATATAATTTCTCTCCTCTCCATTAATTCCTTGCATCTTTTCCATGCAACCATTTGGCTAAAGCATGTAGGCCCACACCACACCATAACATGAGGTGCTCTTTAAAAACATTTTAAACATACCATTCATGAACAATGTATACTTTAAGAAATGATCTCTTGAAAATTATGTAAAACCCTTAGTGAATCCACTAAATATTCTATGCAATTTTTTTCATATGTTGGAAATCAAATTTTAGAGTGGATATTTATACTTTTTCCTTGCAACATATTTTTTGTGATTGAATGACTACATTTTTCTATTAAGATATATTAATTATGGTGATTCAATGTCTAATTTTTTTTAATCAATGTATGACTTTTAAACAAATATATTGAATTGAAGAAACTGTAGAAAATAAAAAATATCCCATAATAAACTAGGGAGGTTATGGCTCAAATTTTAATATACAACAGTGTGATATGTTTCAATCTTAAATAACTAAGATCTCTAACTCAAGGTGATTTTGTTTTTGGATCAAGGAAAAACTATCAAGTATGGGTGAATTGTACACTTCTTAAAAACCTAAAAAATAATCAGATCTAGGGAATAGAAATGTCAAAAATAGCCAAATAGCAATATATAGCCACTAAAAAATTCCTTGTTGATGACTATAGTACATAGTAGGGACTTGTAGCTTTTAATTGTTAAATGGTTAACATTGGTTCAAATTCTATTTTTATTTTTTACAACCAATTAATATTGTACTTTTTGAAAACTATGTAAGTTTTTAATATTGAATAAAATAGCTAAAAGCGTAAGAATTATTATTCTTTGCGTAGTTTTTATAAAGATTAATTGTTTGCAAAAGTAACTCTTTTAAGGTTAGAAATTAAATAGTTTACAATATCTACCATATATATTTTTATCCACTTTAGTTTCCATTCCCCTAGCATGTTTTAAGTCTCACTTCAACCCTAACCTAAGTCCTTTTCCCTGATTGATTGGCAAAAGTTTGTTTTTGACTTATTTCTAGCATGTTTCTTATGTTTTCATTAATTTGATTATGCTTAAACTAAGAAGCATATATATATATATAGACTTTGTCTTTTGTTTTTTTCAAAATAATCCCTAGCAACCGCACCATTTTTCCACATTTTCTCTTCAACAAATCTCATTTCTTGTCTATAAAAGAACCTTGTTGATGGGTAGTTTAACATTCACCAACTCATAAAAACACCAATATATTCTACCTCTCCACACCAATGTATTCTACCTCTCTTGAAAGGAAATGTAATGGTGTAATGTTCCAATTCATGGGATGTATGATGTATCTAAGAGAACCTAGACAAGAATATTGTTTACTACACAAGAAAATCAATATTTTCATATCACACATTCAAGATTTAACTGATTTACATTAATTTTATTGCATAGATGTATCATTCTAAGCTCATAAATTAGTAATGATAAACCACTTGTAGTCATAAAATATTCAAATTTATAACATCAGATTGCAATTTTAATCCTAAATGTAATACTAATCTAACCACAAATGTAAAAAAATGCAAAAGATAAAAGGTTAAGACAAAGAGAAATGAGCCTAATTTGTGATGATAAATCTAACCAAGACAAAACTCAAAGAAATCATCCTTCCTTTATTACGACCCACTTAATACAACTAAGAAAGCTAAACTAAATGTGTAGGAAAATACATACTATTCATCTAAGGAAAATAAAAAACCTACACTAACACCCCCATTAAGTACAAATTAGGTGGGTGAGAAGATGGGTTCTAAAAAATAAAGTGTGATGAGGTAACCATGTACAAATAGATCCCCCCAAAGAGAAGAATCCCCCAAGAAAAAAGATAGAATCCCCCCTAAATAGAGAGAGAAAAGATCCCCCAAAGTAGAGAGAAAGGAAGGACTAAGTAGATCCCTAAAGAAGTAACCTGCTATACCCTTAACAAATCTCATAAATGAAGAAACTTTATATAAAGGGTTTGGTGAAGATTTTGATAATTTGATCAAAAGTTGGGTAGTACTTGTAACATAAAAAATTGCATACCCTTGCAATTTCACGTTACATTTCGCAACCACCTTAGTGCTTGCACCTTCTTTCTGCACTATAGAATAAGGTTTGTTTAATTTAGGCTTCTTTGTCTCATTTTCCTCAAATTTTGTTTTGATGCTCAGATAGTCATATGATTCTAAGCTATCTTATGTGACTAGGGGTTGGTTTTTCTTGGACTTGAGTGCTGAGTGCAGATGTCTACGCGGAGCGCTAGTGTACCACATCCATTTGCCACTAGGTGACTATTTCTAGGCATTACCAGCTACCTCTAGTGATCATGAGACTTTTTGGTAAGAGCCTTGGGGTGCAGAATGTCTCTTTGCATGCCTTTTTCAAGATTTTCCCTCTAAGGGTTGGATTTTGAATCAATCTTGGAGAATTGGGCAAACCCTCACACTTTCTTCACACTCTCTCAAGCTCCCAACACTCTCTTGTCTCTACTCTTCTATAATCCTTTGCAAATTCACTCTCCATAGAATCTACATAGATTCGGACACTCTTTCTTGGTGTGATAATATTTTCATTAGCTCTTGGAGATTCTTGGGTTTGCTTGGTGCTCATTTGAAGCTCTATCTTGTTGGGGTTTGGACATGTGCAACAACTTAAGCTCTGGTAAATGTGTAGCTTCTTTCCTTCATCAAATTGATAAGGTTGTTTATTTTTTTGCTCCATAAGCTCTCATTTCAATTTGTTTTATATTACATAACATTGTCATGGTGTAGACCACTATTTTTCTTTGGATTGTTAAGGTGTAGACCACCATTGTGATATCTTGCACTGAATTATTGCTTGTGGGTTCCTTCCCCGTAGACTAGGGAAGTAAACCCTTTATTTAATTTGTTTTATTGTTGTTCTTAGCTCCCATACACACTTAGGGTAACAACACACATGTATTTTTCCTTTGATTTGATTTTTCCTCTACATATCAATCTATTGCTTGTGGAGGTTGAAAGACCAAAATTGGGACTTGATTAAGGCAGCTCCCTAAGTAGCCCAACCTCTCTCTCTCTCTACATGTATTTTTGAGGAGAAGACTCTACAACCACATGGAGGTTTTGTTTGTCCTCTTCCCCTCTTTGTGTCAATTCATTTCATTAGTCTAGTTGGTTATATTTTGATTTTTGTGTTGATTAGATATCACTTGGTATACTTGGCATCTAATTTGTGTTGTACAGATGACGGGTCCTATAGACTTGGTAATATTTATTTTTGGCACATTTCAGACTCCAGCACCTAGTGTAGACGTCCTCGTGGAGTGCTATCATCTGAGGTAGTGAGCTCCTCTCTAGATACAGGTTCCATCTTCCTATCCTTTCTACCTCTGCTATTAGTTTCTTTCAATTTTTCTTATAGTAGTACAATTTTATTATTTCATTATTTTCCCTTCATTGTCAAATAACTAGTCTACTTCATTTTGCATTGATTAGGACATGTAGTGATTTAGTTGCAACCTAGAGTAGGTTATTAAACATCTAAAACCTTAGATAATAGAATCTGAGTGTGGTGTTAGTGGAGAATTCACTTAATTGAAGCTATTCAATTGAGGAATAATTTTTCCTACACTACAGTACTAAAAATCAATGCCATGTCCATGGATAATATCTTGAATGTAATACATGTGAACCTCTATGTGTGTAAGACCCTTCAACAATTGATAATAAAATAATCATTTAATGAACCGACTTGTCCAATAGAATAATAATTTAAATAATTTCATTGCATAAATGATTTACAAATTTTACAATAAACCTCGACTAATACTTTCTCAATAGGAAATATTTCCTTTTCATCAAGACCATAAGGTTGTTTTAAATCTTTTGAAAAAGATTAAACAATATTTATACCTCCCACAAATCTTCCTTGTGCTAATGATCACAAGAGTGAGAGCATCACTAGAGCATTTTTCTACCCAACCACGAAGCTTATGCTTCCCCAGTTTTCTTCAATTAAAGAAATCCTGACCCTACACAAAGGGCCTAGCAAGATGAAACCGACAGGTGTGATAGAATTTGGTGCAACATGATATATCTAACATTTTAATGCATACATAAATGCTAATGTACCCATATCATGATATGGTAGAGAGTAAATAAAATCAAATAGTAATAAATACTAATGATTAAAAAGCTTTCGCCAAAGCGTCTTTTAAGTCGCTAATGGGAAGATAGATAAAAAAAGAAATCTATCCTTCTATTAAATCCATATTTGACACGCATCCAAAAACTAAGTCTAATCCATTCAAATAACTAAAAATCATCCCTTGAAATTGTTTAAAACATAATACATTAATAAGGACAAATAATATACTTTATTTTGATAAGATCTCGTTGTGATATAAGCAATTAAATTTGATTCTCCTATCTATAAATTATAGAATTAATGACAAGAGATAATATAAACATTATTTTTGATATTAATAAGCTACAAACAAGGGTGCAGGTCCCTATTACAAAAGCCCAACGAACAACAAAATAGGCCAGCATCCATGAACAACAAACCAACAATAGACAAACAACTAACTAACATAACCATATTATAAGAGTACCAATACCAAAAACAAACATAAAACCAAAAACTACTTAAGAAGATCATTCCAGTCATCCTTAAGGAACTCCATAAGTTCCTCCTTGCCCGCAGTCTTTTCATCAATGTTCGCAGTCTTTCCATCATTGTCAGTTTGATCATTGTGAGCATCTTGTAGAATAGTCAGTGTCGTAGCCACATAGTGGATCACCTTCAAGCACATAGAAGCAAACACCTTAACCTTGTTCTCCACAGAGAGAAGTCTCCTCTTGACATCAATTATCTCCTTGTTCAGTTGGTTACTATTAACATCATCCCTGGCATTGTCAACTTCCTTCTCAGGGGTTTTGATGATCTCCACTTCCTCTTGATCTATCTCATAATAGGAGTTATTTAGAGACTCAAAGTGACTAGTCCCCTCTTGCTCTTCTGGTTGTTCAAGAGTCGACTTGACCTCTTTGATTTCAACCTCATCCTCTAGGTTAGAAGCAGATGAATAATAAACAATTTTGAGAATAGGAGTTTTACCCCAAACCAATCTACTAGACCTACAAATACTAGGCTTTCTCACAGTGCTCTCAATAATCACATCAACTTCTTTATACTCTTCAGCCCCTTCAACCCCCTGCTCTGAAGGCTCAACCTTCCCCTTGTCCACCACTAGATCAAACACTTTCAGACCACCTACAAAGTTCTTACCTTTCTTTTTACCACCCTTCCCAAGAACAGGGTGTTCCTCCAGACTTCCTTTCTATTTTTTGCCACACAAGTGTAAAGGGTTGTTCTTCAGTCCACACAAGCCCTCTACAATAGCCTTCTGGAAGATAATATAACATTGTTATTGAGGAAGATGATTATATTTTTCTACTTATCATCCTAGACTTAAGTTATAACACTATTATAAATCTTATTCATGAATATTCTAATTGCTAACATTTCATCTCATATATACAAATTACACAAATCAATATACTTGCAATATTTACTTGTTAACATTATTACTATTAAAAATCTCTATTCCTATCTCAACACTTATTATTCCTATTTCCTAGCAATTTTAAACACTAATAACAAGTCTAAATTCTTACTTTCTATTCCAATTCAATGTCATAATGAAATCTAATTTAATACTTGCCTTAATGAAATAATTTACATAAAGTAGATTTGTTCAAATTCTACAGGAAGTAAAAGATATCTTTCTAAGTTAAACTTTCTTTTTAATCTTTCCTATTCAGCAAAACTAAGGTGTACGGTCTTTTGGAAGAAACAAATATGAAGATCAAAAGATTTTAAAAGGAAATCATTCAAGAGCTTAAAGAAAATCATGAGAGGGCTACGCCCATGCCTAGGAAGAGAATGCAAATGAGATGGAGAAAATATTCATACGAAGAAATTAGGACACCAAGAAATTCTAAGAGATTTCTCTCACCAGCAATTTTGTTTATGGCGAAAGGATTGACAGGAATAAATTCACCTAAAAAGGAGTTTCAAGGTGCAAGGGTAGGTAGGATTCATATCATAGCCAATTCACAATGACTTCTGAGGAATTTTAAGACACTCACCAAAAGGTTACATGTAAAATAGGTTAGCAGATTTATCAAATAGATACAAAATGTTGGAGGGAAATCAACCTTCTCAGGCTACGACCGATGAGGGTTTGACTCACTAGTATTTTCAAGTTGAAGAATATACATTATATGATTCTAAGAAATAAATCATTACAACCTCATTGATTGTCTTTGAGTGTAGATTTAGATAGTGAGATGAATGTTCTGGCTCCATTTCTCATGATGCAAGAAAAACAAAAAAGATAAGGACTGTGCAAAGAAAAAGAGAGATGCATGCAACAAGAACATCATATAGAGAGTCTTCTAAAAGAAGTGAAAGTCCAACAACAGTTTGGCATGAAAAAGAGTATTAGAAATTTCACAGAGAGGGATGGCTAGGTAGAAGAGATTTGAGTAGAGGTAACTTATCTAGAACATAGATGAGGGAAAATATATAATCCTAGTAATGGAAGACATTTAATCTAAAATGTTAAAGAGAATTGTAAATGTCTGTGCAAAAGAAATTTCATCAAGGCCGATGAATCAATTTATACATGGTTTTCTATAAATGGCTTCCTAGTCTGATAAGACTTCTACACCCAGAAAGATTTTGATCAAAAATAGGAGGGCAAGAAATAGGAGTATCACAGAGTTTAAAATCTTGGCAGAGAACGGGAGCTACAGTATTGCAATTTATAGAACAAAATAGAGGTAGATAGATGCATTCATGATCCACAAAAGTTTATCAAACAAAGAACTTACTAGATTAGATTTTGATAATCAATGAACAGATACAATTTCAATACAAAATAAAATTTCATACCCAGATATGCTACTTCCTAAAATCCCTACATTTCCCCCATGATTCTGTTCTTTTTTATTTAGGTCTGCTTTCTTGGAATCCCCCCCCCCCCAATTTTTTTTTCTTTTTTTCCAAATATAAATGTACAATCCCATATTACCAACTTAGCAAAAATAATAAAATACAATATTTGGTCTCCACTATCATTTATTATTCCCTAAATTTAACCCCTCCAACTTCTTCTAAAAATTGCAAACGAAATTAATTCATGATTCTCTTAGTGATTCCATAAAAGTAAGGATTAAGCATTTTTTAAATAAAAGAATTTCTCCTTTTTAAATATTATCATTGTCTAATCATTTTTCCTATTAAAACTTAAATAAATAATTTTTCCTTTGAAAAAACTAGAATTTACAATGCACACATACACACACAAATAAGCAAGGAATTAAAAGATACTATTTATTTCTAAGTGATAGTGTGCGCATCCCATCATGACCATTCACTTTCAAAAAGATAGGCACCCTCTCTCTGATGATGCTCTCCTTCTTATGATTGTGTCAATTGGTCTGTTGCACTCATGGAAACAACATTAAAACATTAGGCCATGTTAGTACCTTTAAATAAAATCAATAAAATACTTATCAAAATACCTTGCATTGTTCATAATATTGTTCCACTTAATAATTTCCAAACCATCACATCCAAAAATTCAAGTTTTTAAAGTAAGTTATTTGGTGTAAGTAAAAAGGGGACATGACATCCTTCCCCTCTAGGAAGTGTAGTGCCCCTCTAGTTTCACCTTGGATGTATAGGTGGTCAGACTAAGGAGTGTGAAGATGAATGTAAATAATTGGAATACTTAGGTTAGTATATTTTATCAATGAACCTTGTTGCAATACTGATAATTCACATGCTCTGACATTGCCTTGCATTCAGGTGATTATGATGTTGATTTTACTATGATTGTTATATGTTAGAATTGAGTTTTATGCGTCTGATTTTGTATCATAGGAGGTTATGATGTTTTGTGTGGATCAATCATAGTGACTATCTGATGATGGTTCTTACTTAGTCATTCAGTAACTGATTCCTATGAGTATCATGCGACTATCTGATGATGGTGATTACATGTTTGATGTGTGGGTGAAAGGAATAGTATCGCATTAATCATGCATGAGTACCCTGTTATATTGCGACTTCCTTTCACTGTGTGTATGACTACATGATTGCATATATATACATGTTCAACTGTGTTGTTTGCTGTAGGCTGCAGGTACCAAGCATCGACTGTACCTAAATTAACAGGTCTGAGTGTGCCTTAACCAATGGAACTATTGAATGGAGATAACATATGGTCCCCTAGCTTAGCCATCGTCCTTTAGAGGATGCGTATCCGGTTGTGCACCCTGTCAGTGTTGTCATTTTGGTCATGATATTCAGTCATTGTTGGGGTGGTCTTGCTTTCCAATCTTGCATAGTAGTCAGGTATGGTTTGGCAGTTGGGTTATTTTGTTGGTATTGTTTTGGTTATTGTTGCCTTAAAATAAAATAATTAGTTATGAAGCATTGTTATTAAATAAATATATAAATGTCTTTATATAAATTTAGTTTATGAAAATTATATTATTCTAGAAGTTAAGTTAATAAATAATAATAATAGTAATAAATGTAATTGCAACTAGAGATAAATAAATAAATTAATATAATTTAATGTTGCGTTAATGGCAATAAAATAGATAATATTTGCAAGTTGTCATATATATATAAATTTATATATAGAAAATACTAAAGTAGATAAAATCATAAAGGAATCTTGTCTAGTTGTAAATGAAATAAATAGCAAATTCTAAAATAAATAAAATCAGAGAGAAATTATTGTTTGGTTAAAAATAGCAAATTGTAAAAAAGTAATAAAGGAGAATCTTCTAGAAGAAATTATGGGGGCGGTTATGCATGCTCAACTTTATTTCGTCTCTACCTCTCACCCATTTCGTCTCTATTTTAGTAGTCTGTTGCGTTAGCCATAACTTTTTGTTTACGAAATGGGTTTTGATAATTTTTTATATATAGTGCATGGCTGGGATATTTAAATCATATCAAAAAATCAGTTATACCCAGTTTGTCATTTTTGAGATATGAATATTTTGTGACTGTCTACCTCTCACCCATTTCGTCTCTATTTTAGCAGTTTGTTGCATTAGCTATAATGTTAATCGTACAAACTGGGTTTCTCTAATTTTTTTATATATGGTGTACATCCTAGATATTTAAATAATATCTAAAAATCAACCATACTTAGTTTGTCATTCTTGAGATACGAATATTTTGTGACTGTCTACCTCTCACCATTTCATCTCTGTTAAAACAATTAGTTGCGTCACCAATAACTCTATATTTTTGAAATGGGTTTCTCTGAATTTTTTTCAAAAAATTCATTTTGTGCATATCCTATGATCATTGATTTCCATCATATGACTCTCTTTGAGGCATTCTAACAATCAGTCTGCGTGCCCTGTCTATGCTTTCACAATTTGCATTATTGGTAGCTTCTAAAGTCTTCTCAACAAATTCATTTTGTGATGATCCTATCATATGCATGTGGTTAAAAGTGTGGTAGATTTGATGAAGATGTTAGATCTATAGGAATGTTTTGTTGTTCTATATTCCTTTCCTCTCAAGCTAACCTTAGAACAAGGTTTTTTCATTGTCGCTATCTTGTGATTCTAACTAGTGTAAGATATTTATAGCATTCTAATATTATAGGCTTTTAGCCTTGCTTATACAGTTATATTTAATAGTATTTACAATTGTCTAGATTATTAATGAAATGTATATCAATGTAAATAATTGTTGTGTTTTATTTGTATGCCTTAGAGTTATTTGTAGTTTGTTCGCAGTCATTTTAATTAAATGCAATTAACATAAGTCTTGGGAACTATTAGTTAAAATATTGTTACTCATGGACTCTTATATCTTATGATCACAAAAGTAACTATTACTAGTGGTTGGAATATGATAGTTCTATATTGTTGAGGAAGATTCACTTTATGAATGTTAGATGATTGATCATGATTCAATTAATATAATATTCTTCAAGACCCATAATTAGTGCATTATGTCATATGTCACAATTGTGGTGTTGTATTTGAATTATTGATGAAGGATCTTAGTTTGGTCTATTAGGTGATGATGTGCATTTGAGAGTGAATGTGATGTGAGACTATAGTGTTTAGTGTGTCAAGTGTTTGTGTCATTTGGGAAAGTTAATTCCAGAGGCCAAGAGGGGTAGTCATGTGTATGACTCCTGTGATTATGTAATCTTGCTAATGGTTGAATATGTATTGGTTATATGTTGACTCCACTCTGTTTATGGATTCATGTGGTTATGATGACTATGCAAGATGGATAATGCCTTGCTTAGTGTACCTATTCATTTGGTTATGATGACTGTGTAAGATGGATAATGCCTTGCTCAATGTACCTATTCATGTGGTTATGATAACTATGAAAGATGGGTAATGCCTTGCTCTGTGTAATGTGAAATGATGTATTATTTGTGTTGTAAATGTATCCTGATGAGAAATGTGATAGTTCATGCTTGGGTTTTGTTTTGGGCTTTGAGAATCTAGATGCAGTGAAGGGGGAGTGGCTTTCAATGTGGGGCCGATGCCCAAAGTGGCTTGTCAGGGTAACCCATTGGAAGTTGTTAATCCAGTAATAACTTAATAATAAATTTAGAGGGTTGGGTAGTTTTCACACTAATCAAGATAATTGGATGCCTCACTCATGCCTGTAGTGCTCGTTTAGGCTAAGGATGAGATGAGAAGGCCGTGGTTGGCAAAGTCAACTTCCTTGTCCTCATGAAAGGAATGTTGGTTCCGCATGTGTCACCCTATGGGGCCAACGTCCAATGAGAGAATATCAGGGTAAACATAGATGGGGGCCGACACCTAGCGAGAGACTGTCAGGGTAACCCATGGATGGGGGCTGACATCTAGCTAGAGACTATTAAGGTAACCCATGCTAGGACCATGTGATGACACTCATCCCTACTGTAGTCTAGCATTCTCTAGTTGTGTTCTCCCCTTTTTTTATGAATATTGACCTGTGTTGTATTGAAGTCATGTGTAGTCCTTGCACCTATTAGTCTACTATCTTTCTTGATTGTTTTCTTAGTGGGACCTTATTGTTATCTCTTAGCATGGGGGGTGGACCTTAGGGTTCCACATGGTCGGGTGGTTGTGCTTTTATCTCCATTGGTTTCCCTTGATGTTGTTTGTGCACGAGAAGTATGTACCTTGTATGGCAGATTTTAGATCTTGCTCTAGCTTGAGGAGACAGATACTTATGATCATGTTTCAGTCTTGTATATCAGTTGAATCATGTACTGTTATCTTGATGTATGTACTCTAATGTAATCTGGATAGCGATATTATAAACAATGTAATGTTGTACTCTCTTGTAAAGGAACTTGTTTATGTACTTGTGATCCTATGTGTAGGATCTTGATGCTTATTTATCTGATGATATAATATGGAATTGTATGTGTTTATTTATCTGATGCAATTAGACTTAGAATGAACTGTGTTAGTTAATTCATAATGATGGTTAGATCTTGTTTTAGTTCATTAGTAATGCAGCCGTGGAACCCTAGAGGATAAAGCTTAATTTAAATGTTATGAATAAATATATGATTGTTGTTATTTCTTTCATTTAAAAAAAAATTATTTGACCTTTTTGTAAGCTTAGTTGTGTTATCCTCTGGGTTCCTTGGTAGGGCATTATAGGAAGTGACATCATCCTGATGTCTATCACACCAAAACTGAAAAATAACTCATGATATCAAATGTTGAAACAATTGTTGAATGTCTTTAACATTTTCCCATATATCATTGTTTGCAAAATATTGATCCCATTGTACCAATTCTCTATTGTGCAATGTAATTTTGTACTCATCAAGGATGTGTGGGTTCCACCTGAACCACTCTTGGATCCTGTACCTACAAGACCCACCAATCAAGAACATGAGTAGCATGAGGATGATATTGTTTAAGAAATGAAACATGAAACACATTATGGACTCGGGCAAGAGTAGGTGGTAGAGCAAGTCTATAGAAAATTAGGTTTATCACTTCCAAGACTTCAAACACCCCCATGTATCTAGGCGTGAGCTTGGTTGATTTTCCAAACACTACAACAAAAGAGGCAATTAACACCTAAAATAGTGTCAAAATTTAGTGTATTTGAGTTCATGAATTGGACACTTCTGCTGGCGCAAAACTCGGTGCCAAATTGCATCTCACTTTAGCGCCAGATTTTGTTGCTTCTAGTTTGGCTTCCGATCTTGCTTCTGGTTTTGCTTCCAAGTTTGCTTCTAGTTTTGCTTCCAGGTTTGCTTCCAGTTTTGCTTCCAATTTTGTTTTTGGTTTTGCTTCCAATTTTGCTTCCGGTTTTACTTCCAGTTTTTCTTTCGATATAATGTCGCTTGTTGCATCCAATTTTGCTTCCAATCTAACGTCGCTTGTTGCTTCCAATTTTTCTTCCATTTTTATGTCTTTTGTTGCTTCTAATATGGCTTCTATTATTGCATCTTTTGTTGCTTCAAAAATTGCTTCCATTATTACTTCTTTGTTTGCTACCTGAATTGCTTTTGTTTTTGTTTCCTAGATAGTTCGCCAAGTTTTTCTTCCAAGATTGCTTCTGGTTTGCTTCTAGTTTGGCTTCCATTGTTGCTTCCTTTTTTGCTTCTAAAAATATTTCTTGTTTTGCTTACATTTATTAATTTAATATGTTTTATTTCAATTTAATTAGTTAAATATATCATGCCTCTTAAATAACTCATATGATTATAGAGTAAGTAAATTTTAATTATTTAACTCATATGATTAAATAACAAGATAATTATTATAACATGATCATCATCTATAATTAAAACAAGTGAGTCAAATATCTATAATTTAATTAAATTTGACAACATCCATCCTTAGAAGTAAATTAAAATCATCATACGTAATAAATATCCATCCAAAAATCATCGAACACTTTCAATATATATAAATTAACAAGTCAATACTAATAAGACCATCATCATATATAACTAAAACAAGTGAAAGTTAAATATGCCAGTAAATCAATAACATGTCAAAATGATACATGTCCAACAGTCGACATAAGTCAAAATGATACAAGTGAATATGATACATGTCCAAATGATATAAGTCAAAATGGTACATGTCAAAATGATACAACTCAATAATATGGTACTGCAGGCCATGAAAATGATACATATGATAGTAATCATGAAAAGAGGCATCATAACGATATACCAACAATGATCCATGATGCAGTCTATATGATCATGAATGTCATTAGCTACTACCAACAACTACCTCATCATCATCATCACCATCATGATCTCATCATCATGATCATCATCATCATGATCATCATCGTCGTCATCATCATCGTCATCAGCCTCGGTGTCTTCTGTATTTGTGTCATCATCATCCTCTACCATGTGATCTGTACCAGAACCAACATAATCTGGATCTATATCGTGAAGATCATCTTGATCTTCTGGAAGACTAGTGTTGTGCAAAAAAAACATTTAAAATGAAAAGTTATTATTTATTTCATGCAATAATTTATTTTTTTGTTATATATCTAATATTACAACATATGAAATGAACCATAATCATATTACATCATATCAAAGTGCACATACCATAATAAAACTTCAAAAAAGTTACAGCTAATATGTCATTCCAATGATGTAAAACATGGAACAATTCTAATAAACGTTAGTAAAGATCATAAAAAAATTGTTATACGATTTAACTATCAACTATAAATTCTATTACATAACCTTAAGTGCCACAAATTGCTTGGTCCATATATGTTCTTTTTCAGTATTAATCTAATAACCTGCATTAGACAAAAACATTAAAGAGTTTTTAAGTAGCAGTTGATTAAATTCTCTTACATGTCATTAAGGAATGCACAGTTTTGTTTCAATAATTATTTATCTTAAGGTTCATGAGTAACCTTAAGATAAAGGTCTATTTTGTTTGAAAAAAAATGAAGTTAGAAATATGTTATCTGACTGATTTTAGAAAGAAAAAATGTTAGCCCTTTTCCCACTCACAGGTCTTTAATGTGAGCGGGAATAGGGCAAATTTGGGGATTTAGAAAGAAAGATAAAGTTTAGGGTGTCTTCAAGATAGCCAGCATGGGCAAGGAGGTCAACCATGCACACATAATGATCAACTGTAGGTGTAATTCAATAAGGATTACAAATGTGATTGAAGTATGTACAACTCTCATCCACTAAACCTACATGGATGCATGCACCTATAATACAAGCACAGCTTACAATGTTAGGATATGTTCCAGAGTACTTAATTAATTCAAATATTTTGAGAGCATCCTTGCAAAATCCATTTTGTGCGTATCCTGCAATCATTGCATTCCATGAGATGACATCTCTTTGAGGAATTCTGTCAAACAGTTCACATTTTTTGTCTATGATTCCATATTTTGTGCATATCCTACAATCATTGCAGTCAATGAGACCATATTTCTTTGAGGCATTCTGTCAAATAGTTCATGTACCTTGTCTATGCTTCCACATTTTTCATACATGTCTAACAAGGTAGTTGCAACTACAGCATCTGACAAAATTCCTCTATCCTTTATGTATTGATGGATGTCCATACCCTATTCCAAAGCTCCCATTTTGACACAGGCAGGGAGGATGCTGGCAAAGGTTGTGGAATTTGGCTTTACACCAGCCAATTGCATTTTCTTTAAAATTTCTAAAGCCTTTTCAACAAATCCATTTTGTGCATATCTTGTAGTCATTGTAGTCCATGAGACCACATTTCTTTGAGGCATTCTATCAAACAGTTCACGTGCCTTGTCTATGCTTCCACATTTTACATACATGTCTAATAGGGCAGTTGCAACTACAACATCTGACAAAGGAGGACTTAATTATTCAAAAAACTGACCATGCCACTTTGTGTGGATTTGATGAATGGCTTGTAGCCATCAAATCCAATGAACTCTTAAATCATGTCTTCCTTAATCTAGACCAACAATGTAGAGACAATCCTCTAAAATAGAAGAATATAAAGTGGTCTTATTTTGTGTCTACATTTGTATCATCATTACTGTCTCCTTTGGGATATTATTTTTTTACCATCGAGGGATGGATGATTGAGACTAGTCAACACAGACCTTATGGTTACCATTAATTCCATCTCTTTAGTATTGAAAACTATATTTGCATTAATTCTATGATGGCAATGAGATGATACAATGACTGCCCTAGATTTTTTGTAATGACAACAATCCTATTTCCATATTCCACTAAGCCCTTCTTTATCCACACATATACTTGGAGTGTAACTTTGATCTTCCTTCAAATCACCCTGACTTCATAAGGAATCCAAAATGGGATCAGTCATAAGGAGGTAGGCAAACAAGGGTTTGCTGTTTATTATTAGCCTGTCAAACTTAAGCATATGAGATAGCATGGCACACACAAAATGTTGTGGATAATGACCACAAGATTAGGTTAATTGCAACCACTTTTTGTAAGAAAGAACAAGACTAGTATACGAGCATTATAATCCTAATGGCACCAAGAATGATCTTGGTAAACTGCTAAGAGATTTCCTTCCCAATTTCAATTGACCTAAGATGGTACATCATAATATTGTGGCATTAACAAAAATAAGACAACAATCGGGAGAGATTGTGTGTAGGTATGATCAATCCTCTAAGGAATTGGTGTTAAAGATTGACCCAACTATAAAATGTTGAAATTTAGAAGGAATGATTTATTGGTAGGCTAATTGCACATATCCAGCATGAACTAGTTTATCTCACTATCCCTAATTAAAAAGTTGCCTTAAAAGTTGTGTTGAGATTATAAGAATTAGGGGAACCCTAACATATGATTCTACTACATGCCTAAAAGAACAAATGGAAAAATGGTCACGCAAATAGCACAACTTGCAAGTGAAACTCTTAATCAATGTGGTTTATGATGAACAAAGTGCCACACTAAGGGGCATACAACTACAAACTATCTAGTGGTGGGAGCTCAAGCTATTAATGCCACATAGTTCCCTCTTGCTCAACACATACCTAATTGCACCATATGTCATGAGACTCATGAAATTATCCACTACTGCAAAAGTGAAAGGATGTTCCATCAAGTACTAGTGCAAGGTTAGTCATGTTGGCAAGAGACACTATATGGATTCATGAATGTTGTCATTGATGGCAACAAAGGTTACCCCACACATCCACAAGACATGATGAGTCTCTACCGGAAGTCAGATTGAAGAAGTGTTATGATCCGGTAAGCAAGAACAGAGCAATCAGCAAGGTCTGACAGTCAAGTCCAGATCTCTCAGAGGAAGTATTTCAGTGAAGTACGGATTTGGTGAAGTCAAGAGGAGTACCTTGACTAATAGATTCCAAGGATTTAGCCTCCGATGATGGAAGGGTGAAGAGATATGAGCACTTGAGTGTTGGGTTCCTGTTTGACAGAGTAGACAGAGGAAGAACTGTACTGGCAGAGTGTCAGACCCAAATCCGGAAGAGATATTGCTAATGACTAAGTTTCTTGAGGTATCATTCATGATTGGCCAACATGATTAAAGACTTCTACAAGCATATTCTTGATCCGCATTACTTGGTATGCAAGGATTCAGCCGACAGACCAGAGTTTGAGATAATATTGACTATTCCGGATGCCGACTAGAAAAGTGTTCAAATCACTTGTGCAGATATATATACAAGATGGATTTAGATGTGAAGATGCATTTGGTGTAGGTATTGAAGTGTGAATAAAAGCATAAGAATAGTATAAAAGGCAGAAAAATAGGTTTGGAATGTAAGAGGACAACAACACTTAAGGAGAGTAAGAATGGAGTGCAGTAGATCAGTCTATTGAGCTTAACCGGAACTAAACTTTAGCATAGGTGAATGCTTCTCATCAGTTCAAGTTTTCTTCTTGTAGACAATAAGTCTTTTGTAGGCAGTGAGCCTCTTGTGAGCAGTGTGCTCAGGCAGTAAGCCCTAATTAGCAAGTGCCATTTTGTATCTTCTATTCTTCTAATAGAGAATAATATCTTGGGTTAATCACCCCGTGGTTTTTTCCCTTAACAGGGCTTCCATGTCAAAATCATTGTGTCATGTGTATTGGTGTTATTTCCATTTCATGATTATGCTTGCTTATTTGATCTGATGTTGCATTAACTGTTAAGAAAGCACAAAAAGTTGAATTATTAGGATAACTGATTCACTCCCCTCTCAGTTATCAATAATTGGTATTAGAGCCAAGTTCCTCCCAACAGAGCCTAACAGCTTGAGGAAGATCTAGAAATTCAAATGGATGTGTATGGTATAAGGGAGCAACTTAAGTCTGCCCTTGATGATCTTGAGCAGTCAAATTTTGAAGTCAATGAATTAAACGAAAGACTCAAATAGGCTGATGATTTCATAAAAGAACTAAAAGAGAAACTGAGCCTCTCTATGAAAAAAAGAAAGGAGCTACTTCAGCAATTGGCAAGTCAAGGTGAAGCCAATGATACAAATGGAGATCTGAAAGAGAAAACCAAGTTATGTGAAAAGTTATCAAAAGAAATCATCATGGTAAGACATGAAATGGAATTAGGAGTTATGAAGTTCACTCAAGAAATTGAAGAAAGAAGAAAATCTGAAGATGATCTAAGACAATCTCTCAAGGAAAAATCAGAAGACTGCCACAAGATGGATAGAATAATCAGACATCTTGAATCTGATCTTTAAGATGCTAAAGATAATGAAGAAAAACTTGAGGATCAAATTGTCTCTCTTAAAAGGGATCTTCAAACAACAAATGAATACAAAGAGAAATTCAAGATAAGCTCTACTCAACTTGAAGTTCTTCTTGAAAGCCAAAAGAGGGTAGATGACAAGTATGGCCTGGGGTATGAAAAAGGTGAAAGCTCTGGATCCGGTCAGAAGAATTTTGGATCAGAAAATCAAAGGAACAGGCCTAGAAGACCTCCAGTAAGGCAACCTAATGCTCAAAGATATCCATCCTTCAATGGATACTGCCACAACTGCAATAAATTTGGTCATAAAGCTAATCAGTGCAGAAAGAGAATGAATCAAACTAGTACATCCTTCTCCAGATAGTGTTTCAACTGCAAAAGGTATGGTCACAAATCTCATGAATGCAAAAATATGCAAATGATCAATTCATTCAATGGCAGATGCTTTGCATGCAATAGAATGGGTCATATGGATAATCAATGCAGATCAAGAGGATATCAATCAAATATGCAAAGAAATGTTGTTTGCCAAATTTGCAATCGATCTAGTCATATTGCAAAATTCTGTAGAAGCAAGAATCAGGACAAAAGAGGTCTGGTACATCATAATCAAAATCAAGATAAGGGAAAACGAAAAGTGAATGTGGATGAAGTTTAAAGTGAGATGAACAAGATTTGGGTGAAGAAAAGTACAAAGAATGTAGGGGATGGATCTGCACTAGACTCTGGTGCTGATATTCCTTCCGAAAATTAAAAAGTGAGCTTTGGCTCAGGGGGAGACACAAAGAAAACCATTTTCCCCTAGCCAGTCAATTGGTGCTAGAACTGGCACAAGGAGAGTTGTGGATTAAAGGGTTCATAAGAGAAACATCTAAATAAACTATGGTTAATATTTGGAAGATCCGCAAAATGTTTAGATCAAGATTGATTCGGTTCTTCAAGTCATCCGAATAAGGCAAACTGGAATGACTTAGGTCAAGCATTTATTGTAACTTGGTATTAGGGTTTGCGGAGTAATATAAGGGTTCTTCTTATTAAACATTTTCTCATTTTGCATTTAAGAAGAAGAAAAGAGGAGCTCTGCAACAAATTTCCTCAAGCCCGTCAAAGTTCATTTGCTAAAGTTGATTCATTTAGAAATCGATCCAGCTCACTCCGTGAAACCTAAAGGCGCAAAATGTATTTTCCATTCTTAAATATCTCTCTGCAAATCTTTTTAAAGATGTCTACTCTGAATATTGTGAAGATCACTGATAGGCCTCGGCCCAAATTCAAGAAACATCCCTACAAATCCTTGGAAGTAGATCCCCTAGGAGCATTTGCCAGTGTTCCGCATGGTGCCTTGCATACAGAAGATATTAGAGTTTACATTCATGCAAACATTGAAGAATTTGGAGAGTTCAAATTGAGGGATATCTACCACAAAAACTAATAGATGATTCATTTGAGCTCAAACCCCAATACAAGGCCCTCCAGGAGAAGCACTTTGCACAGTGTATACATTTCCCCTGCTTTGCTGAGGATGAATGGGTCTAGTTGTTGGCATTGTTCTTTCTTATTTCTAACTCCTTTTCTAGGCTTTTAGGAATTAGAGATATAATCTCAATGAAAGCCTTATTGTATATGTTCAGATGCCTGATTGTGGCTTCCTGCAGGATCTTTTGGTCAGCCTCATTGTAGTCATCATAGAATTTAGCCATTGGTTGAAGGTTTCCATCCACAGTGATTGATTTGATTACACTCTCTAGAGACAGGGTGGGCTTTTCAACAAATTCCTCTGCCATTTCTTCCTTGTCTTGGCCTATGGAGGGTTTACTGGATCCTTTCTTCTTCTACTTCTTTATTTCCTTTACCCCCTCATCTGATTCAGTTTCCTCTTCATCTTTCTGACTTGTATAAGCCCTTGTGGCTTTTATTTTAGACCTTTTCTCTCCTTTACCGAATGTCTGACCTTCTGGTTTTGATGTTTTTGAGCTTTTGGTTGTGACAAGTGTAGATCCCTTTGATGATCTGGTCCAGGTTGAGGTTTCCACTGGAGTACTTTTCTTGCTTTTCTTTTCTGCCTCTTTCTTCTCTTCCTCAGCCTTCCGCCTCTTTTTCCTGGTTGGCATCAAGCACCTCGTTTGGGATGCCTAGGCCTTGAGCAACATGCTCTACTTCTTTTCTCACCTTCCTCTTTATCTCAGGTTCTCTGAGTTCCACATGGATCTTCACACTCAGCTCCTCAAAGGTTCCAAACCTTTCTGCCTTTGGATCTTTGGTTTTCTCCCTTAACAGGGTTTCCATGTCAAAAATACTGTGTCATGTGTTTTTCATTTCATGGTAATGTTTGCTTGTTTGAATTAATGCTGCATTGATTAATAAGAAAGTTTAGAAAGAAGAAATAATTAGGATAACTGATTCACCCCCCCTCTCAGTTATCAACACTGGTATGTCTTGAGCAGAATACATGACAACTTCATGTGGTTGAATGGACCATTCAAGATCACAAAAGATGCCATTAGGGAAGTTACCGGTTTGCACTCATCTAGTGGGATACCTATTCTCAAATCAGTCAAGAATCAAACTATAAGTGAGGCTACCGGATCTAGGTTTGACAAAAGAGCAATGACAATAGAAGATATCACTGATCCGGATATCAAGTTTACCTCCATGATCATTGGATACAAGATATATCATTCTAGTAGGGAGAATTCAGTACCTGGAACTGCTATCTACACTGCTTATGAAATGTTAAGAAAGAATTCAGATTATGACCTTTGTCAACTCCTTCTAAATCAACTCTTGGAGAATCTGTAGAAAATAAAGAAAGATAAAAAGAATTCATTTAAGTATGGTGGGTTAATATTGTGCTTATTCTTCTACTTTATGAATGAGCTACCCGGATCTAGTGGATGGGTATGGTAGAGTGACAGACCAGTTGCCATACAAATCAGGGACTATTTGCATGGACTTGGTGATGACAAAGCACAAAACACAGCTCTCTGGGGTTTCTTCAAAAACTTCCAGAACATGATGCAAGATAGAGAGAGAATTCCCCAGTCTCTAGTTGAGAAATACAAAGACACAGTATGCTTTATGTTAGAGATTGATCAGTGCCTAATGGAGGCAGTAGAACCAAGAACAGTATGGATCATGCCAATGGGGTATGAGGTGGATGAGAAAATCGTAGAGCTGCATGTTTAGCACATGTTGAGTCAACCAAAGGATCCTAAGGTAGAAAGGTTTGGAACCTTTGAAGAATTAAGTATAAAAATCCATGTGGAACTCAGACAACCGGAGATGAAGAGAAAAGTGAGAAAAGAGGTAGATGAATTTGCCAAGAGGCATGGAATCTCAAAAGAAGCACTTGATGCACATAGAGAAAAGATGGAAAGGGTAGAAAAAGAGAAGGAAGAAACAGAAAAGGAAAGTGATCCGGTAAAAGCCTCCTCTTAGACCAGATCCTCTAAGAAGTCTGCACCTACTAAGACCTCAAAGGCATCAAAACCAGAAGCAAAATCATCCAGTAAAGAAGAGAAAAGAACTGAGACAAAGGCCACAAGGTCTTATTTCAGTCAGAAAGACGAAGAAGAGATAGAATCTGATGAAGAAATCAAGAAGATGAAGAAGAAGAAGAAAGTTTCTGGTGAACCCTCTACCGGTGAAGACAAGGAAGAGATGGCAGAAGAGTTTGTTGAAAAGCCCACTCTATCATTAGATGATGTCATCAAATCAATTACTGTGGATGGAAACCTTCAACCAATGACTGAATTCTATGATTATTATAATGAGGCTGACCAAAAGATCTTGCAAGATGTAGCACTCAAGTATCTGAACATCTATAATAAGGCTTTTATTGAAATTATATCTCTTATTCCCAAAAGCCTAGAGAAAGAGTTAGAAATAAGAAAGAATAATGCTATGGCAAAAGATCTTGAGATCCGAGAATAGATAGCCATTCAGCTATATCCTTCAATTGATTCAAAGCAAATGAATATGATCTTCAAAGATTGCAAGGATAAGTTCTAGAGCAAAGCTAGAATGAATCAGCTCATGCTTGGAGAAACTGATAAAGTGGCAAACGAAACAAAAGAGATCCTCTTGAATGCCTTCAAAAGATTCAATCTTCCTGTTATAGAGGATTTAGGCGTTGATCCCTTGGCCACAAGTGTTGAAGAAGGATCTACTGAGGCAATGATAGAAGAAGTAATGGACACCGGTGAAGATAAGGGCTTGGATTCCTCTGCTCTGGAAGAGGTGGCCCATGAACAAACAAACATTACTCCTATTTCCCCTGCTGACTTTGGATCCAAAGGAGAAGAAAGAATAGAGGAGAAAGAAAAAGAAGTGAAGGGAAAAGAAGATGACAGCTCTAAGATTGCAGAAGAAAAGAAAATTCTGTCTCTGGCAAGAGAGACTGCAGAAAGTGTCAAAGAATTCTTAAACAAAGATATAATGGAGATTGATGAACTGGAACTTCTACCAGGACCATTTGATTTTGATTCTCTTTCCCAGGTACAAACAATGAAGATAGCTTCATTTGCTATTGCAAAGGCAAAAGAAAAACTCCTAAAGTCTCACATGGAAGACTGTGAGCTAATAGAAGATGCATCTGATGTGCTTGAAAAGATCATACCATCCTTTCTAAAGGATTCATCATCTTCCTCATCAGGTAATCTTAAGTCTCTTGTTAGTTCAGTCAGCACTCATTTTGAGTCCTTAGAGAAATCAGCTGAGGAAAAGGTCCGGAAAGAGATTTTGGATAAAAGATTCTCTGAAGTACTAAGTCTAATATCAAATGATAGAAGAAATATGGATATAGGGAGAAAGAGCTTAGAAAATGCTCTTAAAGATGGCAGGGAAATATATAAATTTTATCATGGTCCAAAGCAACAATGGAGATTGAGAAGAAAATGAAAGAACAAGAGATCAAACTAACAAAACTTTCTCAAAATTTTGATCCACTTACCTCATCCATATTAAATCAAGAATGTCAGACTACTGCAGTCTTGGATGAAATTAAGAAGCTAGAGAAAGAAAAGAAAAATAGAATCAACAGGTTAAATGAAATTAGAAGAATAATCATTCCTAAGTTGGAGGCCATGCATGAGGCCCTAAGTGATGCTCAAACCACAACCAAGACAAATGATCTGACAGATCTGAAGAAGCCAGAATCTTTTGCATTCTAGTTGAGTGGTCACATATCAATTTTGGATAGGATGAAGCTGAGTTGGGCAACCAAAGTTGTACAATTGAAAAACACTTTTGCAGATATACTAACATATATGTAGAGTACAACCGGATGATATACTTATGCGACTAAGTATAGATTAATTTTTGAAAATTTTGGTGTGCGGACCCCACCCTTTGCCATTGATGTCAAAGGGGGAGTGATGAGTAGCGAAAAATAAGGAATCTAGCTAAGGGGGAGCTCCAGAAAATGTACATAGAAATAGAGCATCAGCCAAGGGGGAGTATAGTGTGACACTTAGTCATTTTTCACTAAGTGTTGCCATCAATGCCAAAGGGGGAGATTGTTGGCAAGAGACACTATATGGATTCATGAATGTTGTCATTGATGGCAACAAAGGTTACTCCACACATCTGTAAGACATGATGAGTCTCTACCAGAAGTCAGATTGAAGAAGTGTTATGATCCAGTAAGCAAGAACAGAGTAGTCAGCAAGGTCCGACAGTCAAGTCTAGATCTCTCAGAGGAAGTATTTTAGTGAAGTACGGATTTGGTGAAGTCAAGAGGAGTACCTTGACTAATAGATTCCAAGGATTTAGCCTCCAGTGATGGAAGGGTGAAGAGATATGAGCACTTGAGTGTTGGGTTCCTGTTTGATAGAGTAGACAGAGGAAGAACTGTACCGACAGAGTGTCAGACCCTAATCCGGAAGAGATATTGCTAATGACTAAGTTTTTTGAGGTATCATTCATGATTGGACAACATGATTGAAGACTTCTACAAGCATATTCTTGATCCGTATTACTTGGTATGCAAGGATTCAGCCGACAGACCAGAGTTTGAGATAATATTTGACTATTCCGGATGCCGACTAGAAAAGTGTTGAAATCACTTGTGCGAATATATATACAAGATGGATTTAGATGTGAAGGTGTGTGTGGTGTAGGTATTAAAGTGTGAATAAAAGCATAAGAATAGTATAAAAGGTAGAAAAATAGGTTTGGAATGGAAGAGGACAACAGCACTTAAGGAGAGTAAGAATGAAGTGCAGCAGATCAGTCTATTGAGCTTAATCGGAACTAAACTTCAGCATGGGTGGATGCTTCTCATCAGTTCAAGTTTTCTTCTTGTAGACAGTAAGTCTTTTGTAGGCAGTGAGCCTCTTGTGAGCAGTGTGCTCGGGTAGTAAGCCCTAATTGGCAAGTGCCATTTTGTATCTTCTATTCTTCTAACAGAGAATAATATCTTGGGTTAATCACCCCGTGGTTTTTTCCCTTAATAGGGTTTCCACGTCAAAATCATTGTTTCATGTGTATTGGTGTTATTTTCATTTCATAATTATGCTTACTTATTTGATCTGATGTTGCATTAACTGTTAAGAAAGCACAAAAAGTTGAATTATTAGGATAACTGATTCACCCCCCCTCTCAGTTATCAACATGTCACACATCCACCCATGACACTACCACCTACAAAGTAGTACAAGTCCTCCACAAGGCAAGAGTAAAACAAAATTAAACATAACCACGCAACCCTAGTCACAACCACAATAGATAGTGTTGTGCTATTAGGAGCCATAATATATGGAGCATGGAGGAAATCAAGGAGGCCATGGTAGAGTATGCAATAGAGGAATCTATTGCTACTAGTGTGGAGAACCTGGGCATACCTTGTGTAGTTGCACAAAGTTTCCAATGTATACTTATTATGATGTTGATTACAAGATAGAGGATTGCACTACATTGTTGCAACTATTGGAATATTCAATGATGTGCCTTTGATAAAGATATCAATGACATGCCTTTGATAAGGGACTCATCATTTTCATAAGTTTGATCACCACCTAATGATTCAATAAAGGATCTATTGTCTATACATTAACTCAATATAAACAAATGTGTGGATGATTCAGTGGCCTGTTCACATAACTCACGTTTGTATATAAGTGATTTTCCTTACAGTTGTTGAGCTTTGTAGATTAAAATTATTGTGAAAAATGTCCAAAGATTGTTTTGTAAAGGTTAATAGGTGTATTCATAATGAGAGTGACTGAAGTTCAAATCTCAACACTGCAATAAGGTAACTAGGAGGACATGTGCACATGTCCAGGACTACAAATAATGGGACAATTGAGTGGGATCTAGGGCCAACAAAGAAGCACTTTAGAACTCATCCTACACATCAATAAACAACTCAACACAAGAAATGCAAATTGATATATTAACACAACAATATCCAACTAAGTTATTGAAAGTCAACTATTGATACCTCGTTCTCCATCCAGATTACAAAATTAGTCCACTTTTTGCTTTGTAACATATCCTTTTCAAATTGTGTTGGATGCCAGCCATATTTCTCCTCCTGTCAAAACATGGCACATGGACTAGTTAAACTAATTAATATGCAATCATTTACTTTTTCCTAGGAAATAAAAAAATATCATTTAACATATTAAATATACTTACAAATGTATAGATCAAGGCCTGTAAACCTTTCTGGCCACTATGATGCGTGGCATGAAGTTTTTCAAGCCTAGCCTTGGAGGCCTTGTCTTGAAACATATACTAATTCAATTTAACTATGCACAAATAAAATTTATAAATCATTTAATAAATTTGATATAATCTTATGAGAAAATTCAAATACCTGTATACTCTCCTCACCAGACTTCCTCCATGCATCGGACTTCTCATATGCTTTTACAAGCTCTTTCCATACTTTCACACTTTCATCAATTGGCCTTTTTTTGAGCCTTAGCTCGGGAGGGAGTTTTTTTATCTTCTTTGTTTGGTTGCACCGAAATCTCTTACAGTTTTGAGACATTCGTAGCTTTATCTTCTTTACAGACCAACCTATGCAAAATTCAGTCTCCATGTCATGGATAACTGCTTTTTACAGGTGCATGGGTATATTTGTGAATGGAAAATGTAGATGGTCTTTGAATTATTGAAGGCATGATTCCTTCAACCTATTCACAAAAGTTTTTCCAGCATCTATCATTCAGACTTCCCCTTAAACCACATCATATTCTCTCTTGGTATCATAGGTACCAATACAAGATGCAAAACATGGCATGGTGGTCGAAGAAGTCTATGTCCCAAGAGTGGCTGGGACATTGGAAGCCTCTGCTCCCTGTGCCACATTCTTAGAGGTTACTGTTTTTGATTTCCTCTTGGATCTTTTGTTTGATCTAGGACTGGTTGGGGAATCAATTGATTCCCTTTGACACTGTTGATTTGGTTGCAATGTTTTAGGGGCTTAACTAGATCATTTTTCTATGTATCTGGCAAGCATTGTTAAGTCCACACCATCCAATTTGTTCACTACCTCTATCCCCAAAATGGAAGCCAATGCCTCTTTATCTTTGTCAGTCTCATGTCGCTATATATATAATACATTTCTTCTTTTAAATTTATAAATAAAAAACTAAAAACTAAAAAATCAAAGAAATAATGGAAACATTTACAAATCTATAAATTGACAATGAATTACCTCATTGTGGCCAGAGTTTGCTCCCTTTGCTCTCTTCCCTCTATTGCTTGACATTTTGAGGTGACCTAGGGAAAATTATTTTCGTCTAGTCTGTGGAGGCAAGTGAAGTACACACTGCCAGGTATGAAAGTTTTTATCCATTTTTTTGTATTCCTCAAGGTTTTTGACCTTTACTTTGTAGAGCAAATCATGAAGTTGTTTTCCTCTGTAAGTTTTCTATAAGAAAGTAAGCTTATACATCAATTGAAATAAAGCCAGAGAGAAATTTTATCAACTAGTGGCAAAATGTGATTTCATCCATATCAAGATAGACAACAATTTCCTTTAAGCAAAGGCTGAAATATCTGATTCACACAATTTAATCCTGAAGCACACATTTATAATATTATGGAATGTGGAAATTTGTCATCTATTATGAAAAGCCTTTCTTGGAATTATCTTCAATAGATGCCCTATGGATATTAGAAGACCCACATTTGTCCAAATGAATTTGAAATCTAACAGGAAAAAAGAGTAGATGAAAGAGAGGTGATGCCCTTACCTGGCATGAATAGAAGAAGAGCAGCATGAATTGAAAGGCTAAGATATTTGGAAGCAAAGGCTGTTGTTGCTTGAACCTAGGACTTTGAGATGTAAGAAAGTGAGTATGCACTTTAGGAATGGAAAGGAAATTGGGGTTTGAATACTAGTCCTACCATTGCCAAAGATCTACCCAAAATAAGGGCAAACACAAAAAACCCAAACGCTTGATCTCTGCATGCCAAACGCTTGATCTCTAAATATAAAATGAACACCAAAAATCAATAAAGTTTTGTTTTGTGTTTTTTTGTTTTGTGGTATGTGCAGACGAGAATTTTTAAATTTTTTTGATTCATTAGTTAGCGCTATAATCGGCACAGTTATCCCCAAATTTAGCGCTGACTTTTACGCCTAAATGTAATCTTTTTGGGCACAAAAGGCAACATAAAGTGTGCCTAATTTAGCTCCTATTAGTGCAAAATGATGTATTTTACTTGGAAGTTGATATCACTATCTAATGGAATGCTAAATTTGGTTGCTTGTAGCAACCTCACCAAATTTGGATTGTCCTTATAATAAGTAACTATATCTTGTTTCTGTGATAGCATTTTGACTTCATGCTTCTCTTATGATTAGCTCAATAATGACTCACTCTTTCACAACCTTACACAGAAAGTGATATGGCTTTGGAAAAACCAAACAACTCTTGTCTTACTATCATGACATGATATTGGGACTATATTGGTAGCTTATGGCAATGCTTATGGTATTGTGATTTTCATTTCTATGTTCTCATTAACCTATTTTAGGTTGAAGCATGGTAACTAACCCACTAGCTATTATGACAGTCATAAAATGACTAGACAATCCTCTCCACTTTGACTATGATAGTCCTATGCATGGTGTTTTCTTCATGACAGTCCCTAATAATGTGAATTGTTGATAGTAGCTAGTTCAAATGGAGTTTTGGATGGTGTAGTAAGTTGTCCCTATGGCTCATGATAGTGCATGCCTTGGTTATGTCCTTGTGACATTACTCTCTAGATATTTCCTCTTTATAGTGACAAGGTTTCAAGAACATGACAACTTGGGTAAGATATCAACTTGTCTCTTTAACCTCTGGATTGTCATTTTTCAAGAATTGATCTCATTGATATGGAAAGACAACATGTTGATTGATGACTAACTACATTGTTACTATGATAGTGACTTAACTTGGTCACAAGATTAATGAGACAATTTTATAGTAATAACTCTATGGATGCATACCTAGTTATAAGATTTTGAGCTCTAGTTGTCAAGATTCCGCATGTAAACTTTTTGTGAAGAGCAAAATGTTGCAATGTCCTATTTTATTTTTCATAGTGCGTCTTAATGAAAAGTGAGTGTATTAACAAGATAATTTCAAAAATATTGTCTTGGTGCATAGCTGTTATGTGACTATTGTCATTGTTGTGTATTACAAGATCCAGAGGAGGCCATGGAGAGAGGACGTGGACTGTGTAGAACTACTAAATTGCAGAGAGGAAAGTGGGTGGAAATAGATATGACAATGGAATCTACAGATACAATAGAGGTAAGAAGAGAAAGCAACCTCAACCAAAGGAGGAAAGTGTTTATGAATTCACAAATGCTACAACATAGAGATAAAGTCATTTTTCTATCTATGAGGCCTCTAAGGTCAAACTTATTGGTTGAAAATGCACAGGAATGGTGATTAAATGTGATTCTATGATCAAGGGAAAAGTTTGAAAATTAGGATGGCCAAAACATGATATCAATATGTCAAATATATGACTAAAGTGAGGTTTTGTGTTGGATAGCATATTCATTGAAATGATATAATTGGTGTACTAAACATTATTTACTATGTTGTGTATTATAGGGGCCAGACGAGGCCATGGCAACAGATCGTGTCATATCAAATGAGGACACAATGGATGAAGCGGGACAACAAGTACTCAAATTTTGAATTAACTTAGGAAAAATGATCTGATGACATTTTGTGATACATCCATCTTTTTTCACAGTATTGTTGAAATTTATAATGTATTATCCAATCTTGACATAAATTAATGCATGTTGTTGATTATTTTAGATGGAGATTGGAGCAAATGCAGAGCCTGAGCATTCAACTAGCAAAAGAAAAAGATATGTACATGGACATGGACCTAAAATTGTTAAATCACGTAGAGGATAGTGTTGCAAGTATGAGGTTATCCAGTGTTGTCATTGATGTCAACATACTCATATTGCATTGACAAGAAGGATTTGATGAGCTGTGTGCTAAGGATATTGAGAAAATTAGTCTCAGTCAGGAACAGTGAAGAACAGTGATGAGAAGAAGGTAAATGTACTGTATAGGATGAGAACCGGAGGATGCAGATTAAAGGGTTAGTAGATATGAGTCTTGAGATGCTACAGTTAAGATTTCAGAGGTCCGCATGAAGATCTGAAGGAGTTGTGGCTGCCGGTATAGAACCGGGTCCGGCAAGTATCCGGAGGTGACAGAGGATCACAAAAAGGTCTGGTGAGGTCCGGAATTGTATTATCCTAATCTGCGGATTGGAAGTAGTGTTTGGGATGTTCTTGTGATGTATCATCCTGATTTGTGTATGATTTGGAGGTCCGGAAGTACCTCTTGCATTATGACAGTGGCGACAGACTGTGTTCTTGAAGTTCCGGATGAGGAAGACAAGAGATCCCAGTAAGCAGAGGAAGTGCGGATGTATCCAGACATTCAGACAGGCTTGTGAAGGTTATTGGATCATGTTTTGTTGGTCCGCATTGATGGTAGAGCCCGGAATTGAAGTTATTCTTCCGGATGAAGTTCTTGCTCTGTGTAGCCGACCGGATGAGTTGTTCATCCTGCGAATGTTCTTGTGATGGCCGACCGGATGTGTTATTCATCTTGCGGATACTCCTATGGTTGTTTGCCGACTTAGATGCTTGTTCCTAAGTCGATGTCTTGTATAAATAATGATTTGTGAATTCATTTCAGTGTGTGGTGAGAGGATGAGTATGGTATAGCGAAGAAACGTGCGAAAGGCAGAGCAAAGATTGTTGGGCTTAATTGGAACTGATCCGGACATGTTAGAGATGTCATTCTCCAGTTCAAGACTGTGATTTTCATCACTTTGTAGACAGTGTGTCTCCTTGTAGGCAGTGGGCCTCTTTGTGAGCAGTGTGCTCGGGCAGTGAGCCCTTATTGGCATGTGCCATTCATTTTTCCTTATTCTTCTAACAGAGAATAATTCTTGGGTTAATCACCCCGTGGTTTTTCCCTTAACCGGGTTTTCCACGTCAAAATCTTGGTGTTCAATGTGTTGATGCTTATCTGCCCTTGTGTTTATGTATTATGCTTCCATGGATGATTATGTGATATGCTGCTAACTAACAACAGTGAGTTAAGTGTTTGAATGAGAAGAAATTTTATACAACTGATTCACCCCCCCCCCTCTCAGTTGTATGCCCTAGATCCAACAGATAGTGGGTGGAAGAGGATATGACAATGGATCTTGTAGACACAACAAATGATTGCATTGAACAAGAGGTTGGTCAGGACTATAGTACATGGGATGAATACTTTGAGAAAATTGTTGTTTGTGGATGTTCTGTATGTTGTGGAAGAAACAATTCAAATGAGTGATTATACAAAGACATTACATATATGATGAGCTTCCAGTCAGTAGTATGCCTCCTATAATTGATTCAAATCCAATAGGAATTATGGTAAGGAATTTTCCAATTTGATATAAATAACATGTATACTTTGTATAAACATTGTTTTATATTACTTAAATAACTAATTTTTTTCCTAATGGATACTTGTAGGGTAAAGTTCTTAGTATTAAGTTTCTTGGATCACCGACTTCCAACCTAGAGGGCAATGATCATTTATCAGATGATACATCTAACAAAAATATGTGCCAATATACTAGCTCAGGAGATGAGGAATTGATGAAAACAAGCAATAGAACAAGAACCGGTTTAAAGATGCATAATTTGCTTAAAGATAAGGTGAAGGTGGACTACATACCCTATGAGAATGAATGTGATGGAGATGATGACTTGCCCTTAAGTTTGAGATCAATTTACAAAGAGACATTTGATCATCGACTATATTGCGCTTGGCCTAGTGATCAACAACTACCTAGAGTGTACAAGGTGTTTCAATTTTGGGGATACAACTACATGATACGACCCTCCAATATTCATGGAGCAAATCTAGGCCTCTTTATTGTCCAAAATGTACATGTGGGATCTAAACATAGAAACAATTCAGAACAAACCACTAGGAGATTAATGCCATATTATGGTCCATCATATTACAATGGTGAATGGAGAAGGATAGCAAAATATAAGCCTAGCATGTCAGCATATAGTCTAAATTCAAATATGTATACACATCGTCTCCAATTGGAAAGTGGAAAAGAAATGAATAGAGGTCATCTTTATGTATATAGATGGGCGTGCATACACACACAAAAATATTGCAGGATTATAAATAGTAAGGGACCCTACTATAAGACTGAATTGTCAATTTGTTGAGGTTATAAATGATAAAGATGGAGATATGGAAAGAGAGGTTGGTATATTGATAATGGTTGAGGCTATTATGGACCTTACCATTGGGGATGAGTTATTGATTGATTACCCCTTCTTAAAACACACTTCTGCATGAAAGAAGAGGGAAGAACAAGGTCTCCCTAAGGATGTTCTTAAGGGCAGAAAATCAAAGAATAACAAATGAGTGTGGACTGGTGTTTTATAAACTATGTTGTCAAAATTGTGTTTTATTTAAATTATTGTATAAAAAGGTAGTCTATAAAATAATGTTTCATTATACAATTGATGTATATATGTTCATACAATTTTTATTTTTATTTTTTAAGCCATATTTGATTATGTTTCTTTGAAAGTGATACATTTATGATTTATCCAGTTGTTTCCAAACATTAAATAATGCTTGTGTTTGTTGATAGGTAGAAGACGTTGATGGAACACATAGTAATACCCAAGATCCAACTGGGTTATTAAGATTTCTATGGGATGATCCAAACCATCCTTTAAACAATACCAGGGTGAAAAGAGTAAGATTGAAGAGAATACTACCAGCTAAGAAATTTGAAGAGCTGATGAGATCTACATACACTAATGACATGCCATGTAGCCTTAATGATGATGATCATGATAGTGAAAATGCAGTGCATGAAGAAGGATTGAATGAAATGCTTACATGTTTCTTTGGGGATGGAAACAATGATGACAATAATGATCATATGGTTGATAGTAACGATGATAGCAGGGGTAATTACCACCAACATAATGTTGATGATAACAACCTGAAAGAATCCATCAAGGAAGAAGCAAAGACACCCATGTTCAAATTGGGTGCAAGTAGAACCTCAAAAATGGCATGCACATTATTAGAAATCAAGTCACTATTTGGTTGGTTAGACAAAGGATTCACTATCCTACTGAAGTGAGTTGAAATCTATTTCTTACTTTGCATTATCAATTGGTGTACATAATTCGTAAACATTCATCAACTTCATTTATATTTCTTTCAAGGGATTTTAAAACCATATATTGTATATAAATAGTCCTAGTATAGATTGACATATCAAACATGTCCATCATAAGTCAAACATTCAATTGATTTAATCTCTAGAAATCTTATAAGGCACTAAAAACTAAAATATTCCCTGAAGAGAATGTGTTGCCATCAACTTGAAGACGACTTGTTTGTTGTTGGTTGAGTTGGGGATTGAATATAAGAAAATGTATCCATTTAAAAATGATTGTATTTTATACAGAGATGAATATAGAAACAAGGTAGAATGCCCTGTATGTAAAGAGAAGAGATATCATATAGATGTACAAGGTCCTACAGTTCCAAAGAAGGTTTTACGTCACATGACAATTATACCTAGACTTCAACGAATGTTTCGTTGCAAGTCACTTGCATAATTGATGGACTGGCATGCAAAGAACCTGAGTAAAGATGGATTCATGCAAATTTTGGCCGACTCCAAAGCAATGAAACACAGAGGAAAAATGGCCAAGAAAATTCAAAAATGAACTCTGTAGTATCAGGTTTGGTCTTAGAATTGATGGAGCGCGCCCATTCTCTTTCCTGAGCTTAAATTATAGTGTTTGGCCAGTCGAATTGATAGTATACAATATTCCCCCATGGATGAGTGTTAGAAAGGAGCACCTTATGTTGACTCTCATTGTTCCAGGAAAACATCAAGTTAAAAACATGGATGTTTATCTTGCGCCTTTTATTGATGAGATGCAACTGCTATGGAAAGGCATAAGAATGTATGACATATCATGTCCCCCATCAAATAGGTCCTTCATGTTGTATGGTGTGCTATGTTGGACTATTCATGATTTCCTAGGACTTGGTGTTTGTTCTAGTAAGATAAAATATTTATGTATTTACACTCATAATTTATTTTCATCCCAACTTTCATACTTAGTTTTATACTATTTTTGATGTTATTAACATTACTTATTGAATTGTAGGGATTCAAACAAAGGGGATATTTGCATGTCCAAGATGTGCAAAACAATTTCAAGGGCAGTATTCTAAAGATCTACATAAATTTATTTACACAAACAACATGGTTTTTCTACCACTAGATCATAAGTTTAGAAATTGCCTGAAGAATCAATTTGATGTAAAAGTTGAAAATAGAGGCCCTCCCATGATTATGGGTCTAGGTGATTGGCTTAAGAAGTATGAAGATGTTGAATTAAAAGATTGGGAGGATTTTTTGATCGAGGTGATTTAATTGAAGAACTAGAATAAGTTGTAGTTAATATGCTAGAAGGAATGAAAAGGAAATCTATATTTTATGAGCTCCCTTACTGGAAGGATCTATTAATATCTCACCTATTAGATCATATGCACCTCTTCAAAAATGTTCTATATTCTATATTTTGACATATATCAGGCAAAGAGGACACCTTGTCTTCGAGGAGAGATATTTCTCTTTCACGTACCAAAATTGATAGAAAACATTTGTGGCCAAATAGGGAAAATGAAACATATGCAGAAGCTCCATGGATTTTGAAAAAAAAAGAGCTAGACCAACTAAAAAATGTCATCCATTCAATAAGGACACCTACTAGCTATGGGTCATCATTAGCTAAAGCTTTTATAATTGATAGACATATCACAGGATTTAAAACACGTGATTTTCATAATTTTATGAAGGTATTATATATCATCATTTAACATTTACTGGTAACACTAATTAAGTACTAAATATATTTTGATATTTTGTTGTGTGAGATAAAATTACTAATGACCTTTTCATAAATGTGTTTGATAGCATATCATGCCATTGACAATTAGGGGGGATTCTTGTCTTACAATTGACTTAAGGAATGCCATAAGTTGATTGTCAGCATTTACAAGGTATGTGGTTATATGAAATGTTCATGTGTGAGAGACATAGATATATTATATTGCATTTTAATTTTTGACTAAAATTTCATACTAATTTACTATTCTTATATTAGGTGGGTGACCTCCAAGGAGATCCACGAATGTGAAGTGCCAAAATGGAAGAAGGAAATTGCAAAAATTGTATGTGTATATGAGAAGGAGCTCCCTACAAGTTTCATGGACCTACAAGTCCATTTACTTATACAACTAGTCGATGACATTGAATTGGCAGGTGTTGTATCAACAAGGTGGATGTTTTTCTTTGAGAGGTATATGAAAACTCTAAAAAGATATGTCTAACAAAAGGCACATCCAGAGGGTTGCGTGGCTGAAGGGTATGTATTGAATGAAGCATTTTTCTTCTTGTGTGAATTCCTTGGTAAGTATTTTGAGGATGGACTATGCTTCTAGGATGAAGACCGAGCATCAGATATTATTGATGGAGAAAAACCACAATCTAATGGTGTTCAAGCAGAAATTACTATGATCTATGTGGTTGTTTTTCTTGCAATCATTAATTTACTTTGTAATTTATTTGTCAAATTAACAACATGACATTTGCAGTTTGAAATAAACATGTTGACATGTAATAGGTGTAGACAAAAGTGCTATACTTGACAAGTTCATTTTGTACCACATGGACTTTATGAACAAATGGATTGATCTGTATGATAAAAAGAGAGAAGTGTTAGAAGCAAGGAGATAGTTTAAGAGATCAAACCCAAGGAATACTCCACTTCCCACTGATCTGCTTGGGGAATGGGGCAAAGATTACACACTAGAATGGGTTACTGAACAAATTCAAAATCAAATAGAAGATGTAGGTATAGATTCGAACATAACAAAAGATGAAATCGACATGTCTAGAGGATGTGAAAGAGAGGTACAGTTGGAATTTTACAAAATGTTGTTTCCTTATAGTTTTGACACTATTAACTATTTTAATATTCGTCATTATATTTTTTTTCACTAAAATAAATGGTCTTTCACAGGCGAGGAAATATCCAACAATGTGGACATATGGTTGACATTATTGTGTAGAAAGTGTAGATGTAAAGAGATGATCCTTCGATTGTGGCATCATGGTCGACTTCAAGCAATCAAGTCAATCAAGCTCAAAAGATAAGAATATAATTGAAGGGAATCTACAATATGTTGAGAAAATACAATAAATTATTGAGTTGGATTACTGCTCTTTTAAATGTTGTATTTTTAAGTGTAGATGGTATGAAGCATTTGAGAGGACATGAAGACATGATACCCATAGTGGATTGTTTTCTATAGATTCCTCATGTTTCCTACCGGAGGATAAGAGCCTTATGTTCTACCAATTCATTATGAGCAGGTATTTCTATAACTCAAACAAGAAGCGGTAGTGATCATTAATCTATTAATTCATAGTTTATTGCAAATATATACATGTGTTTATTAATCAATAAAATTGTCATACCTTACGTCTAATATATGTATGTCGTTCATGTGTAGGTATTTTTCTATAAAGATATTTTGGACCTAAAATAGATATTTGTCATACATTATGATCCAAGATTAAGGCATGTATTTGAAGATGCATTAGTGGATACTAAGAAAAACAATGATGGCCAACAAAATGAGAGAGAGGGATTAGAGAACATTGAAGAAATTGACATCCATAATGATGTTGAAGATGGTTATGTTCAGGCACAAGAAGACAACAATCTAGAGTTAGATGATGTTATGGAAGACAACAATATGGATGGTATAGAAAATGATGATCCAAATACATCTAGTAACAATATAGATGGTCTACAGTCATATTTCAATGATGATGAAGATGATGTAGGTCAAGATGAGGATGATGATAATATTAAATACTTGAAAGAACATATGAACATTGACAACGATACACTAGATGACATTGTAGTAGACAATAATGTTAATGACCAGGACTTCTAAATTTTTAGAATTATTTGCATTCCATGTTTAAAAAAGGATGATTCTTATGGCCTAAACTTTGAAATGCTTCAGTAATATTATTTGTGTCAATACAAATTACCTATTGCAATATCCTTAAATTGTTTAATCTTTGGTATGAATTGTTGGCAGAAAAAAATAGGATTACTTGGATGTAATTTCCTTTTCATTGCTTTATATTTTGCTTGAAAGTAAAGGTCTCAACCTAATCCTCATTTTGCACTAAGAAGAAACCTTAGGCTTACCTCTACAATGGCCTCGATTCATTGCGAGGAAGTTATGATTGAGGATTTGATGACTACTACATATTTTAATGGGGAAGATGTTTTTCATCATGATGCACATGTTGCACATATGGATAGGCAAGACATGAATCTCACTACAAAAATACTTATATCAGACCTTTACAAATTTGAGCAATAATGTTAATTATTCAAATTTGATTGATGTTCTTCATAACTTGTTAATGGATAATCCTTATGTGATGGAAGTATTAAGTGATACATGTAGTGCCCCTCAACTTGTCGTCTTTTGGACTACTGTTTGCTTAATAGTACTGGACATTATGACAGTATTTTAGATCGTTTGATGATGGATTTCTAGTTATTTTGCTATTTCAGTATGAACCAAATTGTTATGATAACAGATGTTGATGTTGGATTATGTCATTTTATGCTTTACAATTTGATAAATGAACTGATGTTTTAGATGCTTTGATGTTATTCATTATATGGGATTGGAAGTTAGTTGATCATTTTATGTCGTAGATTAGTAATCTGATACCTTGTTCAGTATAGTTGATTGTTATTCATAAACGTGAATGGAATAGTGTCGTATTACTCGCTCTCGAGTACCCTACCCCATTGTGATTTCCATTCACGATAGGACTGCACGTGATGTATATGTATATCTTGTTATGGTTAACCGTGCGTTGCTACAGGATGCAGGTACCAAGCATCGACTCCACCTGATTACTAGGTCTGAGCGTGCCTTCGCCAATGGATTAGTTGGTTGGAGTTAACGTGAGGTCCCTAGTCAGTGTTCCTTCGTCGTCAGTTTACCCTTGTGGTTTTTGGTTGTCGTTCGCTCATGTCTTGCTGTCAGGTAATACTGTATCTTGGAGTCTAATGAGTTCTGCGGGTGTTTAAGTATGTGTGGTAATGTTGTGCTTTAATTAGAATTATTCTACGAAAGAGTATAAATGTTGTTAAATGGGCATAATGTCGTTAGTTGTCGATTATTGTTATAAATAAATTATTATTTTATGAGAAGTGTTGTTGTTAAATAAAGTTGTAAGAAATTTGTATTGTTCAATATAATATTATTTATAATAAATATTTAAATAAATAAATATCATGCTTGTAAATTGTGATTCACAACTTGATTAATAAAATAAATTAAAGTATAGTACAAAATTATAGATTGTCGAAATAGTACTACTCTATTAATAACAATATATTGGGTCGGCTATAAAGAAATATAATAATAAAATAAAATAAATAATAATTGGGGATCATTAAATTAAATAAAATATATATATATTAAAGGAGTTATGCATGGGATCGCGGGCCAAGCCCTTGGTAGAGGAGAGAGGCTGTGTTATAAAAGAGCTGTAGGGGCATCAAGGACAGCATCACAGGTGAAAGGAAAGAAGCAGCTTGGAACTGCAACAATTGGAGCAGATTCGTCAAGTTGATTGCGAAACCAGGTTCCGTCGAATGCCTTATCTCTGAACTTCATTTTGAATCTGCAAATGTTTTTATAGTTTATTTGATTCCAAATAGTTCTGTAGACTGTCCTCTCCGTGTTTAAACAACATCTTCTCTTAGGGTTTAAATACTTCGTTTCTGCTCAAGGATTCCGTAAGTCAATTGTCTTCCTTCCACCGCTTTGCCAAATCATTCTGTCATCCCTGCAATCATTCATTTTTGATGGTTTACTTTTTATCATTGAGGATGTATTTCAGTAATACCTTTTGTATGCGCTCTTAGACTGGCGTAAAATAGGTAGGGTTTGAAGATGTTAGACGACATTTCTGTAAGATCTCTCAGTCTAAACTTCTTGCATGGTTTCAACCATGAATTGTCTTTTGCCATTTCGTTATCCTCTCACCCACTAAACTATTCTGTCAAGCAAACAAATCGGCATTGTAACTCATAACAGTTGAGCCATTGAATTGAAAAAAAACCGTAGCTATTCCTAGATCTGCTTCATCTCTGTCCCATGTGCAAATTTTATGGCTGTGAGTCTAATTATACTAGGAGTCGTTTTAAGATTCTCTATCTTTCATCATTTTTCTAGGCCATTTATATCTAAAGCATAGGCGTTGGGTATATTTTAAACCTAAAGCATCTGCTGTATCAGAAAACGCATCCATACATTTCAACATAGATTTAACGAGTATCTTATGTTAAGGTTAGGGTTATGCCAAGGGCCACGCACGGGATATATGTTCAATCGTCCGTGATTGAAGTCTATTTGTTCAAAGACCTCGTTAACAATGTTGCCTGAGAATCTATTAATTCTTTTGTTTCTTTTGGTATTAGTTACTGGTTAATTGAAAAATAACATGTATCGCCACAAGTTGTAATATTAGGGCGTAATATGAAGGAGGTTATCGAGGTAGTTCGCTGCCGTTTACCATATATTATGCTTTTGATTGAAAGTTCTAAAGCCTTTTTAACATATCCGTGTTGGGAGGTCTTCGTCATTCAACTAGTATTATGAGACGATGCTTCCTTGACCAGTCCACTTTTTAGTTGGGTTATTGTGATCCCCGCTTGCCAACAAATAAACCATCACTATAAACTGAGCGAATATTATCCTCCTCAGTAGTTAAACGAGTTTGCAGGGCCTAAACGAATTCATTATCTCAGTTGTTAGGTGTATTTGTTATGCAACGATTTTGAACTGCACAGCGCACTTGGCTGGAATGATGTATTAGGAGATTAGGGTTCCGGTATTGCTAGACTTTAAGACCTAAAATTTAGTCAATTTTTATATAGATCGCCTTTTTGGCTGGCGCACTTCTAAAGAAAACAAGTTTAATCAGGACGCTGCCTTGGGAGCTGATCCATTTCATTTTTCGTAATCATCTCAATGTATGTAGATCGCTGTCCTGTCACGAGATGCACCTTATAAGTTCCACCTCTTTTATTAGCTCAAAACCAGCGACCTTGGTTTGCCATTGGAAACTCACCGTATTTGTATTCTCATTACTGGTAAATTGCAATGAATCTATGTACTGAAACATCTAAGAGGTTCCTCCCTGTTGATCACACTTTTGCATTAGGATAACGGTCTGCCAAACAGGATCACATAACCACACAGACTTAACAGATATCTTACTGATAGAGTTGGCGCTTCCTCTGAAGATCAGTGCAGCAAGGAATTCAACTGAGCACATACAACGATCAACTGTTGAAACCTACAGAGTATTGTGATGTCAATGTCTGTCAGAAATAAACTGGTTAAAGTCTGATGCTATCAATCGAAGCATTGTCATCCATTTCAATGGTCAAACAGTCAATAACAAGTTATCACCTCCTCTGCGAATTATGATTGTAAGACAATAGTCCATAGCAGTGGTAAAAGAAACAGCAAAAGCATCTACATGAAAAGCGGAACGCCATGGAAATAAACATAGTTATTGCATCTATCAAGCGTAACGGCATATGTATGGCCATTCCGATCTTTTATTTAGACAGATTTAAAGCATTTTGATTAAAACATTTTTGAGTTATCATTACAACGAAGACATACAAGTGTATTAAACTATCTTATCGGGTAACTGTTTGAAGGTAGAGTCTTGAGGAAAATTAAACAATAATGTTCGCCGTTGACGATTGTCCCTCGTTATAATTGTCGTTTAGTTATATGGTACCAACGTAGCGTTCTTATTCTTTTCATTTCTTGAGAGAGTTAAGTTATTGGACAAGTTTGAAGGGTAGATGACAAGGATCGTATTGATATTAAGAGTGACGAGTGAAATGGTGTAAATTATTTAGTAAATTATCTTTTGGAAACAAAATGCAGTATTACTAGATAAATTAGTTGTAATGTATTACTATGTTGTTACAATTAGTTTAAATCAATCTGTTTGATTAGAAGAGGTGATGTTATCTAATGTTGATTTATCACAAAGTCATTCACATTGCATTAGGAAGAAGTTTTAGTGATTTATCTATGGAAATTAAATCCAAACTGTATGAATTTAAGAATTCTTGTTGTCGTATTGTAGCGGTCAAAATCCCAGAGGCTTTGTATGTCGTATTTTAAGTGCAACCAAGATGTGGATAGTTGTTCTAAGTGTTGTGGTGTTTTATAGCATGTGACTCTAATTGAGTATATTTGTTGAAAGTTGTTAATGCTTTATGTAGATGTAATATCCCCGGATAAGATATTTATTTAGTTGTGACTGTCTTGTACCCGTTTTGTTGTAATGGTTATATGGAGAGACCTGGAATCTGTAAAAATGTAAAGTGTTGTAATGTTATAGGAAATGGATTACAACGAGTGTTTGATTCTGTTGTAATGCAAGAGGAATTATACCTTGCAGTGAAAATGTATGAGTAATGTTATAATGCCTTGTATGGTGGTTGGGGTTTACTAGGTGTTAGGAAGGAGAGTGGCTTTCAACGTGGGGCCGGCGCCCAAAGTGGCAGTCAGGATAACCCGTTGGAAGTAGATTAATCAAGTGATAACTTAAAATTAACTAGGGGGTTAAGGGTAGATTTCACATTAATAAGATTATTGGATTCCTCTCCCATGACCTGTAGTGCTTGTTTAGACTAAGGATGGGTAGAGAAGGCCTGGTCGGCATGATTGACTTCCTTGTCCTCATGAAAGGAAGGTCGATTCCGCATGTGTCACCCTATGGGGCCAGTGCCTAGTGAGAGGCTGTTAGGATAACCATAGATGGGGGCCGGTGCCTAGTGAGAGGCTGTCAGGATAACTCATGTTAGGACCGTGCGATGACACTCTCCCTACTACAACCTAGCATTCCTTGTTTGGTCTCTCCACTTATGTTATGTTATGTGTCGCCTCTAGAAGTTAAGATGTGTTGTGTTGTTATTGCCATGTGTTGTATTGGCGTTTGGTCGTCCTTTGTACATGTTAGTCTTTGTCTACCTGACTGTCATTGTTTGGGACCTCATGTTAACTCCTAGCTCGAGGGGTGGACCTTAGGGTTCCACATGGTCGGGTGGAAGAGCTATTTTATCCATTGGTTACTCTTGTCAAGATCTTATGGAGAAAGGATTTGTTCCAGTTGTACTTCTTCCAATGATGATGATGTAAGTGCATAACCTTGTACCAGATTTGTGTAACAGAACATTCTTTATGTATGTAACTTTGATGTAGACTAAAAGTGGCAATGTAATGATGTCTTGATGTACTTATATGAAAGCATTTCAGTTATGTATATAATCATGTAGATTCTGTTATTTGATGATTTGCAATGAATAGGAATAAGTTATTTAATTGAGAATGGTTTTGGATCAGTTGCTGATGTATGTTTAATTGTGTTAGTCGATTTGATAAGTTATGCAGCCTTGAACCCTTAGAGAATATGTCGTAATTGATTATGTTATCGTTACTTAAACATCTTTAAAAAAAATTGTCCTATTTTTTTTAGCATAAGTGTGTGTTTCTTTAAGGTGTTCAAGGCGGGCATTACATCTGGTATCAGAGCCAGGTTACTAACACTGGGTACTCTGGTTTTATAATTAGCCCATTGAGCTATGCTAGTTGCTTAAACTCTGAAGAACATATCCATTCATAGTCCTTGCCTAACACCCTGAAGTGGTTCTTGGATGTGTTGTCCAGGAAGATGCCTAGGGTACGAGGCCGAGGACGTGGATGAGGTAGGGGTTGTGGGAGAGGTGTTGATATCAGCCCTCCTCCTAGTTCCCCTCATGGAAGTACACAAGAAGGTGGCAGTGAGAATCAAGAGAATCAGGATCAGCCTGAGGGTGCTCAACTACGCCAGCTCCTAGAGGAGGTGCTTGCTCGTCTTGGTCCTAGGTAGGAGGTGGAACAACCAGAAGAGAGAGAAAGGGAACGATCTCCTAGAAGGAGAGAAATCACAGCTGAACAAGAAGCCATTCTTGCGGGCCACATGAGAGACTTGATGAGAGCCCGTCCTCCTACATTCGATGGCTCCGGTAGCGGTTTGGAAGCAGAAACATAGCTAATTGATTTGGAAAGGTGCTTTGCTATGCATCCATATGGCAGCAACACTAAGGCAAGATGTGCCATCATGCATCTAAGAGGATTCGCCTCTACATGGTGGCGTCTTGAGGAACAAAAGTTGCATCTAGATATTGCGACAATTTCATGGGAACTATTTCTAGAAAGGTTCAGAGCTCAATTTTTATCTGACCATTGGAGGCAACACCGAGCGGATGAGTTCCATGGGTTGAGACAAATGGCCATGACAATGGAATAGTATGAGCGTAGGTTTTATGAACTCAAGCAGTATGCAAGTATTGGAAATGACGAGGCGATGTTAGTTCAACATTTTATTAGAGGTCTGAATGCACGCATCAGCGGAGGAGTTCGTGTGTTCGAGCTGAAAACCATGGAGGTAGCAGTTGAAAAGGCTCGACTGGTGGAAGAGAACTTAACCATGGCCCTAAGGGGTCATATAGGTGTACAGATTGGTAGCTCATCTCAAGCAGGTTTGGGTTTTCGAGGTGGTCAGTCTCATGCAGCAGGTAACTCGAGGAGTCAGCATGTACCTTCCAAGAGTGGACAACAACAACAACAGTTTTCTTAGACGAAATCAAGAAACTCTCAGTATCAGCAAGGTAGTAGATTTCATTCCAGAAAGGATCGAAGTTGGCAGAGAGTTAAACGTGATCATGCCAGTCAACCAGCGCAGAGTACACAATCTGCTGCAAGTAGAGGAAGTTTTCAGCAATCTAATGCTCCTGTAGGTGGTGGAGGTTTTGGCAGGGGAATAGGATGTTTCTCTTGCGGTCAGCAGGGCCACATTGCCAGACAGTATCCGCGTAAGAATACTTCAGGATTTGGACAGAGGCCCGCAGTTTCAGAGCCCACTGTTGGTGATGCAGGCAGGTCACATAGGGTGTTTGCGGCGGTGGATAATCGCCAAGTGGAGCACCAAGGTACTGCTGTGGAGGCTACAGGTGTCTTGCGAGGTATTACCATTTCTATTCTTTTTGACTCTGGTGCTTCAGATTCTTTCACTTCCCCTTCTATAGTGGAGCGTTGCAAATTAGCGGCAGCAAAGCAAGATGTTAAGTGGCAGGTGGAATTGGCCTCTGGATCTAGGGTATCAGTAGACTCTCTTGTGTATGGATGTGAGTTGAGGATAGGACCTTTATCTACCATAGCAGATCTTCACATTATACCATTAGGATCCTATGACATAGTGTTGGGAATGGATTGGTTGGATGCTCATCGAGCGGTGATAGACTGTTGCCACAAATTAGTAAGGTGTGTTGATGAATCGGGCAAAGAAGTAGAAGTGGTTGGGATTCAGAGACCCATCTCCTTGCGCATGATTTCTGCTATGCAATTGAAGAGATGTTTGCGTCAGGGATGCAAGTTGTTTGCTGTAACAGTAAATGACACAGATTTTGGGGAAAATAGGGAGACATCCCTTGATGATCATCCTATTCTCAAGGAGTATGAAGATGTCTTTCCTAGCGAGATTCTGGGTATGCCACCGAAGCGAGATATTGATTTCAAGATAGATCTTGTTCCCGGAGCAGAACCTATTTCACGAGCTCCATATTGGATGACTACTCAGGAGCTTAAGGAGCTTCGCTTGCAGCTAGAAGAGTTATTAGTGAAGGGATTCATTCGTCCAAGTGTCTCTCCATGGGGAGCACCTGTGATTTTTGTGAAGAAAAAGGATGGATCTCTGCGTCTGTGCATCGACTATCGACAGCTTAATAAGGTGACTGTGAAGAACAGATACCCTTTGCCATGAATTGATGATCTCTTTGATCAGATCAAGGGAGCTAAGGTGTCCTCCAAGATAGACCTAAAATCTGGATATCATCAGTTGCGCATCTTTGAGGCTGACATCCACAAGACAACATTTCGCACTCGTTATGGGCATTATGAGTTCACTGTTGTACCTTTTGGGTTGACAAATGCGCCATCAGTATTTATGAGCTTGATGAATGGTGTGTTTCGTACCTATCTGGATAGATTTGTTCTTGTCTTCTTAGATGATATATTGATTTATTCAAGGTCTATGGAGGAGCATGAAGAACATTTGCATCAGGTTCTGCAGTGTTTAAGAGAAAATCAGTTGTATGCAAATCTGGCTAAATGTGATTTCTTTCAAACTGAAGTAAAATATTTGGGGCATGTTATTTCAGACAAGGGTATTGCAGTGGATCCTTCAAAGATTCAAGCGATCATGGATTGGCCTGCTCCTACCAATGTTTCAGAGGTTCGTAGTTTCATGGGTTTAGCAGGCTATTATTGACGATTTGTGGAAGGATTTTCAAAGATAGCTCACCCTATAACTTCTCTTCAGAGAAAAGGAAAGAAGTTCATTTGGTCAGAACAGTGTCAAGCAGCCTTTCAGAGTCTTAAAGAGCGGTTAACTAGTGCACCTATTCTAGCAGTGCCTGATCCTGCCGGAGATTTTGTGGTATGTACTGATGCATCTTTGGAAGGTTTAGGGGTAGTTTTAATGCAGGAGGGTCGTGTGATAGCTTACAAGTCCCGTAAACTCAAAGATCACGAGTTGAACTATCCTACACATGACCTAGAGTTAGCTGCAGTCGTTCATGCATTGGTAAGATGGAGACACTTCTTACTGGGGCATCAGTTTGAGCTGCACAGTGATCATCAAAGTTTACAGTATATTTTTACACAGCCAAACCTAAATGCGAGACAGAGGCGGTGGATGGAGTTTCTATGTGAGTATGATTTTGAGGTAAAATATATCCAAGGTAAGGAGAATGTGGTGGCGGATGCTCTTAGTCGGAGAAGACATGAACTTTCGTCAATCACTCTTGGAGTGGATTTGAGAGGACAGATTCTTGCAGCACTCCCTGCAGATAGATGGTATTAGGAAGTGAAAGCTGAAGTGGAGTCTGGTAGAGCCTTGGAGGGTAGATATGCTAGGTATTCTATGGAGTCGGATGGTCTCTTGCGACATTTAGGTCGCATTTATGTGCCTTCTACAGAGGGTCTTTGCACCCTAATCATGACTGAGGCTCATCAGGCACCTTATTCTGCTCATCCAGGTGTCAAGAAGATGCATGCAAACCTTCGTTAGATATATTTTTGGGCTGGAATGAAGAGGGATATTGCTGATTTTGTTTCGAGATGTTTAGAATGTCAGAGGGTTAAGGCAGAACATCAGCATCTCACAGGTCTTCTTCAGCCACATCTTATTCTGGAATGGAAGTGGGACATCATTTTGATAGATTTTATAGTTGGTTTACCCATGTCCTCTCATCGTCATGATGCAATAATGGTCACTGTGGACAGGCTTACGAAAGTAGCACACTTTTCTCCTGTCCGATCTTCATATAATGCCTCATTTGTGGCCAAAATTTTCATGGAGGATATAGTCCGATTGCACGGGATTCCTTGTAAGATTATCTCTGATCGTGAGCTAGTTTTTACTTCAGCTCTTTGGACATCTCTTCAGCATGCATTAGGGACTCAATTGAACTTCAGTTCAGCTTATCATCCAGAGACTGATGGGCAAACTGAGAGGGTCAATCAGGTCCTCGAGGATATGCTCCGAATGTATGTTATGGATCAGCAAAACTGATGGGAAGATTATTTGTATTTGGTGGAGTTTGCGTACAATAATGGGTACCACAGTTCCATTGGCATGTCTCCTTTTCAGGCCCTATATGGTCGTCCTTGTCATACCCCATTGAGTTGGGATCGCCTTGAGGATAGAGTTCTCCTAGGTCCACAGATGCTCCAAGAGATGGAGCAGCAGGTTGTTCGCATCAGAGAGCATCTGGTAGCAGCTCAGGATAGACAGAAGAAATATGCAGATGCTCACAGGCTTGATCGCTAGTTTTCAGTTGGTGATCGGGTGTTCTTACGGGTGCGTCTGCGAAAGAATCTGATCCGTTACGGAAAATGCTCTAAGCACGCGCCACGCTTTGTTGGGCCATTCGAGGTTTTGGAAAGAATCGGTCCTGTTGCATACCGTCTTGCTTTGCCACCTAGCTTGTCGCGCGTCCATGATGTATTTCATGTTTCTGTTCTTAGACCTTATCATCCAGATATGTAGTGCCCCTCCGTTCGCACCTTGGATGTATAGGTGAACTGATCAAGGCACATGAATGTGAAGGTAAAATAACTGAAATATTCAAGATAAGGTAAACAATTGATGTTGTACAATATAGGTAGATGCTTCATCCATGTGTGGTTTCATATGAAAGATAATGTGTTTTATTGATAACCTCTATTGCGGCACTGATGATGCAGGCTTTGATATTGTTTTGCATTCCAATGTTTAAGATGTCGATCTTACTACAATTGTTATATATTGAATGTATCTCATGTGACTGATTCTGTTAGATTTATTTGTTATGATGGTACTTCTGACACTTATGATTTCATGCACTTGTATGTTAAGTGTAGGGTTCTGTTGAGATTAAGAGATAGATTTGATTTGGTTACGATTATGTGTTGAACTAATCTAGATTGATATGATGTGGAAGGGACGATGTCGCATCACTCACTTGTGAGCGCCCTGCGATGTTGCAATTCTTTTTTCCACCTAGTGCTAGCTTATATGCATCTATACATGCTTGACCGTGACATTTGTTGCAGGATGCAGGTACCAGGCATCGACTCCACCTAAATTAACAGGTCCGAGCGTGCCCTGAACCCAATGGATACGTTGTTTTAGAGATAATTTAAGGTCCCACATCCCAAGTCATTATCCTCAATCAGGATGCATGACATGTCTAGTCAACCTGTCAGTTCTGTTAGTATGTTGGTCTTGCAATTGATTTATATTTGATGGAGCTTGTTGGATAAGTGCATTTTGGCTTGACTTGAGAATATGTTTGATTTGGTCTTTTTGAGAACATGATTGATTTGGGTTTTGACAGCTGTCCTACTCAGTGGGTTATGTTGTATGCCTATATTTCATTATATAGTCATACTTTAATATTTAATAAGGTCATATAATATTCTTATTATTTAATAAGATTAAATTGGTAATTGATAATTACCTAGTTCAAATAATTATTTAAGTTGTTTGAATATGAATTATGTTATTACTACTATTAAATTGATTTAATTAAGGGAAGGTCGCTGAACACTAGTAAACGCACTAACCAGACCCTAGAGTAAAGAGGAGACAGTCCTATCATCTAATTGACGAAGCCTAACAATTGGATCAAGAGTGTATTGATTCAGCATTACACTATGGTTACTTATGGAATTGTGATAATATGTTATTTATGATGGATATATTTTGGCTATATATTGTACTAACACTTCTTGTTGAGTGTACATGTAGAATTATTATGTCAATGGATGATGGTGGTCATTTAGCCACTTTATGTCTTTCTGTGTGATGTCTGACCTAGGCATGGGGGCCCTAAGGTCTATTGGCCATGATGTTAAGAAATATTATTTTTAGTTTTATGTGATAAAATAATTATGTTCTTGTGTGGGATTTAACCTTGTAATTTTTAAAATAATTTTTAAGTGTTTTTAAGAGGTCTAAGTTGTATTTTATGTTTAGGAAATTGTCTTATGTCCAAGGTACATAGGTAAGAAGTTTATTTTTGTCATTTATAATATTTTAAAAGGTTTTTAGACCCTCCTTTAAGCCCCACTTACAAAAGTGACGAAAATGGGAAGGTGGTTGGTTGAATTAGTTGGGTGGTTGAATTAGTTGGGTGGTTGAGTTAGTTTTGGGTAGGAAGTTACTCTTTCCTTCTCTTTAAAAACTCTTCATGGAGTGGGGGTGACTTGCTCATTTTATGATTCTCATTCAAGGATTCTACCATTAGTGGGATATTGCGATTGAGGTACCATGTTTTCTTTATTGATTAAATATAAATATTATATGTTTTTCTTTATTGATTAAATGTAAATTTTATATGTTTTTCTTTATTGATTAAATGTTAATATTATATGTTTTTCTTTATTGGTTAAATGTAAATATTGTATGTTCTAAATATTATATGTATCCTTTATTTATTAAATGTAAAGGTTGTTTTTCTAAGGGTTGTTGCTTGTGAAATTGGAAAAGCAAACATTTCAAGGTAAATCTTGAAAGAAGCATATTTGTTGCCTTATTTGCATGTCATAAACCTAGATCATCATAGCATGAATTATATTTTTGATTTTTATATTAGATCTTCCTATAATTATAAGATAGTAATCACCATATATATTGGCATTAAGGTTTGCACATAATCATATGTTATCTATATATCAGTATTAAGATTTCTATATAATCTTATAATTGCTAAATGTTGGTGTTGGATCTTAGAAATGATGGTTTTTATCTATTTTTAAAAGGGGGTAGAAGTCATCTTGTTAAGGATCTGTTAGTTTGTTCATATCCTCTAATAGATAAACTAATGATGTTCTTTGTGTATGTAAGTATCTTTGAACCTTGTCAAATAGTTCAAGTACCTTGTCCATTAGAGTATTCCTTACTTTTGCCTTCTATTAGACCTAGATGGAAATGTTTTTCTTATGTGCATTAAGGTCTCAAATAAATATGGACTTTGGATCATATAAAACTGCCCACTTTTGCATAGATTCTTCAGGATCCAATTCTTATAGTAGATTGTATTAAACATCTTATTAGCTCTTCATTTAGTCAATTTATATTTTGGGTGTCTTGTTCCTTGGTTGTTCAAATCTTCACAGTATTCTATCAAACAGTCACAGGCATTGTTTATGCTTCCAAATTTCGCATGCATGTCTGCTAGGGTAGTTGCAGCTAGACATCTGACAAAATGCCTCTATCATTTATCCTCTTTGGACATTGATACGTTGTTCCAAAGCTCCATTTGTGCATAGGTACATAGGATGCTAGCAAATGTTACAAAGTCTGGTCATACACTTTCCAAAAGCTTTTGCTTGAAAGTTCTTAAAGCCCTCTCCATGTACCAATTTTGAGTGTATCCTACAATCATTGTATTTCATGATAACAACTTGAGAGCTTCATATATGTTCATTCCTTACAAAGTCATTCAATAGGTGGAGATGAGTTACGAGATTAGGTCTTGAATCTAATGCAAAATATAGTATATCTCTTAGGTGTTATCTCCCTATCTCTGCTTATTTTTACACTTGTTATTGATGGAAAGATGTAGTTTAAACTTTAAGGCATAAGTGAATTTCATGTTTTACTCTATGAAGAAAGAGCTCCTATATGTTCTTAGGTCCTTAATAATAATTCTAGTATGATTCATGTTTAGGATTTATGAAGACAACTTTCTTTAGGTATTTTATTTAAGAATAGTTAACCAAGGTTAAAACTTATCTCTTGATTAGTGGATTAATATTATGCCATAATGGTAAAGATCACCATTGGATGATTTATCATTACTTATTGCATAAGCAAGGAAAATATTAAATATGTCAATATGCTTACGTTAAACTTAGATGGAAACTTGTTCTTTTAGGCTTGCATCTTATGGGAATTGTAGTAAACCATTATATGTATTATGATCTTATATCCTTATTATAAGTAGTTAGTTAAACTAAAGTGATTTGATTATTTCAAATAGATATGTAATTCTTATAGACATTATATTGCACTTTTATATTAATTTATTAGCTTGACGTTATTATATATATATTGATAATTAGTTTTATAAATTAAATAATTAATTATATACCTTTATGTGCTTTGTGACTACATAAAGAATGTGTCTCAATGGATAATAACATATATATATATATATATATATATATATATATATATATATATATATATATATATATATATATATATATATATATATATATATATTATATTAGGGTTTTAGTATAAGAAATGCTTTAATTGGAATTAAATATATTATTTTTTTGTTTGTCAATAACATGAATGCATTATATATAATGTATCCTCTTTAATGAGCTAAGTTGTTAATTCACTATTTATGTAAGTAAATGGAATAGAACTTCATCAGATAAATTATTACATAAGAAAACTAGTGAAACGAGGTAATGTTTTACTTGATTTTGGGTTAGCAGTGAACCTATCGTTTGTATGGAAAATGTGTTTTAATTGGATTGATAGTTGGCCTTATGTTTTAATGCATTAGTAAGGTGACAATAAGGGGTTTATGTGTGTGTGTTAAAGATAAAATGCATATTGTGGAATATCTTACTAACAACTATCAATTGGGCTTTCGGTTAAGATAGGCATGTTTATAAATTATGCATTTATTGGTTATTGAATGATGGTTTCTTAAACATAATTATAATAGTTTTGTTAGTAGAAATATGATATATGGGTTTGGATTATAAATGTTGTAATTAGCATTTAAGTTATAAGTATTTGTAATTGATATTATGTATGCATTGTTTAGCTTGACGGTTATATGTAATTGATGATTGATTATTATAATAGATAGAATTAATATTAATTAAACTAGACCTAGGCTTTATGAAATTCTTGGTGGAGATATAACTTGAATCCAGTTGCTAATTTGATTAAATAGAATCGCTCTAGTAAGAAGAATTTATGTTGTCAATGAGTTGATTAGTTGAAATTGCTTATTGCAAGCAAAATTTTCATGTAAGTTGGTCTATGTGTAAATTGTCAAGTTTAGGTTCCAGAGGCATAAGGTAATATGATTTGGTTGTATGTATTCTGTTCATAGTTGTCTTGAGATGAAGATGTTGTAAGAACATGATTTCTCTTGTCTACGTATGTGGGTCTTGGTAAACGATAATGTGAGATGTTGTACATACTGTGTTGTGAATATATTATGATGGCTTTAAATCTCCTTCATGTATGTGTTGATATCGAGATTGTGTGTAGTATTGTAATGGGGAGACCTTGGAAATCATAATGAGAAACTATTTTGTTCATGGTTGAGATCTGTGAGGAAGATGACCCATACCTTGCTCTAGATAAGTGTTGTTGCGATTGGTTAATTGAAAGATTTGGGACAATGATGTACAGGTTGGTCATTGTGATTATGTTTTGTATGCAAGAAGGTAAATGCCTTGCATTGTTTATATTTACTTATCAGTATGATAGTGATTGTCTTGCTTGATGGTTAGGGTTTCTAGATGCAGGTAGGGGAGTGGCTTTCAATGTGTGGCTGGCGCCCAAAGTGGCTGTCAGGATAACCCATTGAAAGTTGTTAATTAAGTGAAAACCTAAAAATGAACAGGGGGGAAAAGGGTAAATTACACATTAACAAGATAATTGGATTTCCTCTCCCATGCCTGTAGTGCTCGTTTAGACTAAGGATGGGTAGAGAAGGCCTGGTTGGCAAGATCAACTTCCTTATCCTCATGAAAGGAAGGTTGATTCCGCATGTGTCACCCTATGGGGCCAGCGCCTAGTGAGAGGCTGTCAGGATAACCCATGTCAGGACCATGCGATGACACTCTTCCTATTGCAGCCTAGCATTCCCTAGTTGTACTCTCCCCATTCGTCATGTGTTGCCTCTGGAAGTGATTTTGAGTTGCTTGTGGCGTTGTCATGTGTTGTAATGGAGTCTTGTTCGGTCTTTGTTCCTGTTAGGCAATTGTCTATCTGACTGTATGACATTTTGGGACCTTATGTTATCTCTTAGCTCGGGGGGTGGACCTCAGGGTTCCACATGGTCAGGTGGAAGAGCTTTTATCCATTGGTCTCTCCTTGCCTTTGTTCGTGTGCTAGAACGTTGTAACTCTTGTAGCAGATTTAGATTGTGTACCTGTTTATGGAGATAGTTATTATGCTCATGTTCTAGCCTGTGTATCAGATGATTCATTATGTATGTATTCATATGTATTCAGAAGATGATAATGTAATGATGTAATGTTGTATTCATATGTGGGGAGAAATTGTGACTATGTACTAGATCCTGATGAATACTTATATGATATAAATGTTTATTGATTTAGTGCATTACGTTTACAATGAGTTACTGATGTTAATTCATGATATGTGTTAGATTATGTTAATTGTTTTGTCAAGTAATGCAACCATGTTATCTTAGAGGACAAGTCATTAGTTTAAATGATGTGTTAATATTACTTTGTTATTTCTATCTCTTTCAAATTTTTTTTTTAAAAAAAAAGTCCTATTGCATATAGCATAAATGTGATGTTCTCTGAGGTATTCATGGCGGGGCATTACAAGATATTTCACATGTTCTTGATTGGAATGCCTTACAGGTAGAGGACGGGCAGCTAGCTTTGGAGCCCATAGGCATTTTGGAGCACAGGCTACTCACTCTCAGGGGTAGAGTCATAGAGCAGGTAAGGGTCCAATGGGATCCTAATGATGAGACTTCAGCGACCTGGGAAGATACTTCCCGTATGCGAGAGCTATATCCATATTTGTTTGCAGGCTTCTAGGAGTAAGGCTGTTCCTAGGGGGGAGGATGTAGTGCCCCTCAACTTGTCGTCTTTTGGACTACTGTTTGCTTAATAGTACTGGACATTATGACCGTATTTTAGATCATTTGATTATGGATTTCTAGTTATTTTGCTATTTCAGTATGAACCAAATTGTTATGATAACAGATGTTGATGTTGGATTATGTCATTTTATACTTTACAATTTGATAAATGAACTGATGTTTTAGATGCTTTGATGTTATTCATTATATGGGATTGGAAGTTAGTTGATCATTTTATGTCGTAGATTAGTAATCTGATACCTTGTTCAGTATAGTTGATTGTTATTCATAAACGTGAATGGAACAGTGTTGTATTACTCGCTCTCGAGTACCCTACCCCACTGCGATTTCCATTCACGATAGGACTGCACGTGATGTATATGTATATCTTGTTATGGTGAACCGTGCATTGCTGCAGGATGCAGGTACCAGGCATCGACTCCACCTGATTACCAGGTCTAAGCGTGCCTTCGCCAATGGATTAGTTGGTTGGAGTTAACGTGAGGTCCCTAGTCAGTGTTCCTTCGTCGTCAGTTTACCCTTGTGGTTTTTGGTTGTTGTTTGCTCATGTCTTGCTGTCAGGTAATACTATATCTTGGAGTCTAATGAGTTCTGCGGGTGTCTAAGTATGTGTGGTAATGTTGTGCTTTAATTAGAATTATTCTACGAAAGAGTATAAATGTTGTTAAATGGGCATAATGTCGTTAGTTGTCGATTATTGTTATAAATAAATTATTATTTTATGAGAAGTGTTGTTGTTAAATAAAGTTGTAAGAAATTTGTATTGTTCAATATAATATTATTTATAATAAATATTTAAATAAATAAATATCATGCTTGTAAATTGTGATTCACAACTTGATTAATAAAATAAATTAAAGTATAGTACAAAATTATAGATTGTCGAAATAGTACTACTCTATTAATAACAATATATTGGGTTGGCTATAAAGAAATATAATAATAAAATAAAATAAATAATAATTGGGGATCATTAAATTAAATAAAATATATATATATTAAAGGAGTTATGCATGGGATCGCGGGCCAAGCCCTTGGTAGAGGAGAGAGGCTGTGTTATAAAAGAGCTGTAGGGGCATCAAGGACAGCATCACAGGTGAAAGGAAAGAAGCAGCTTGGAACTGCAACGATTGGAGCAGATTCGTCGAATTGATTGCGAAACCAAGTTCCGTCGAATGCCTTATCTCTGAACTTCATTTCAAATCTGCAAATGTTGTTATAGTTTATTTGATTCCAAATAGTTCTGTAGACTGTCCTCTCTGTGTTTAAACAGCATCTTCTCTTAGGGTTTAAATACTTCATTTTTGCTCAAGGATTCTGTAAGTCAATTGTCTTCCTTCCACTGCTTTGCCGAATCATTCTGTCATCCCTGCAATCATTCATTTTTGATGGTTTACTTTTTATCATTGAGGATGTATTTCAGTAATACCTTCTGTATGCGCTCTCAGACCGCCGTAAAATAGGTAGGGTTTGAAGATGTTAGACGACATTTCCGTATGATCTCTCAGTCTAAACTTCTTGCGTGGTTTCAACCATGAATTATCTTTTGCCATTTCATTATCCTCTCACCCACTAAACTATTCTATCAAGCAAACAAATCGGCACTGTAACTCATAATAGTTGAGCCATTGAATTGAAAAAAAATCGTAGCTATTCCCAGATCTGCTTCATCTCTGTCCCATGTGCAAATTTTATGGCTGTGAGTCTAATTATGCCAGGAGTCGTTTTAAGATTCTCTATCTTTCATCATTTTTCCAGGCCATTTATATCTAAAGCATAGGCGTTGGGTATATTTTAAACCTAAAGCATCTGTTGTATCAGAAAACGCATCCATACATTTCAACACAGATTTAACGAGTATCTTATGTTAAGGTTAGGGTTATGCCAAGGGCCACGCACGGGATATATGTTCAATCGTCCGTGATTGGAGTCTATTTGTTCAAAGACCTCGTTAACGATGTTGCCTGAGAATCTATTAATTCTTTTGTTTCTTTTGGTATTAGTTACTAGTTAATTGAAAAATAACATGTATCGCCACAAGTTGTAATATTAGGGCGTAATATGAAGGAGGTTATCGAGGTAGTTCGCTGCCGTTTACCATATATTATGCTTTTGATTGAAAGTTCTGAAGCCTTTTTAACATATCCATGTTGGGAGGTCTTCGTCATTCAACTAGTATTATGAGACGATGCTTCCTTGACCAGTCCACTTGTTAGTTGGGTTATTGTGATCCCCGCTTGCCAATAAATAAACCATCACTATAAACTGAGCGAATATTATCCTCCTTAATAGTTAAGCGAGTTTGCAGGGCCTAAACGAATTCATTATCTCAGTTGTTAGGTGTATTTGTTATGCAATGATTTCGAACTGCACAACGCACTTGGCTGGAATGATGTATTAGGAGATTAGGGTTCCGGTATTGCTAGACTTTAAGACCTAAAATTTAGTCAATTTTTATATAGATCGCCTTTTTGGCTGGCGCACTTCTAAAGAAAACAAGTTTAATCAGGACGCTGCCTTGGGAGCTGATCCATTTCATTTTTCGTAATCATCTCAATGTATGTAGATCGCTGTCCTGTCATGAGATGCACCTTATAAGTTCCACCTCTTTTATTAGCTCAAAACCAGCGACCTTGGTTTGCCATTGGAAACTCACCATATTTGTAATCTCATTACTGGTAAATTGCAATGAATCTATGTACTGAAACGTCTGAGAGGTTCCTCCCTGTCGATCACACTTTTGCATTAGGATAACGGTCTGCCAAACAGGATCACATAACCACACAGACTTAACAGATATCTTACTGATAGAGTTGGCGCTTCCTCTGAAGAACAGTGCAGCAAGGAATTCAACTGAGCACATACAGTGATCAACTATTGAAACCTACAGAGTGTTGTGATGTCAATGTCTGTCAGAAATAAACTGGTTAAAGTCTGATGCTATCAATTGAATCATTGTCATCCATTTCAATGGTCAAACAGTCAATAACAAGTTATCACCTCCTCTGCGAATTATGATTGTAAGACAATAGTTTATAGCAGCGGTAAAAGAAACAGCAAAAGCATCTACATGAAAAGCAGAACGCCATGGAAATAAACATAGTTATTGCATCTATCAAGCGTAACGGCATATGTATGGCCATTCCGATCTTTTATTTAGATAGATTTAAAGCATTTTGATTAAAACATTTTTGAGTTATCATTACAACAAAGACATACAAGTGTATTAAACTATCTTATCGGGTAACTATTTGAAGGTAGAGTCTTGAGGAAAATTAAACAATAATGTTCGCTGTTGACGATTGTCCCTTGTTATAATTGTTGTTTAGTGAAATGGTACCAACGTAGCGTTCTTATTCTTTTCATTTCTTGAGAGAGTTAAGTTATTGGACAAGTTTGAAGGGTAGATGACAAGGATCGTATTGATATTAAAAGTGACGAGTGAAATGGTGTAAATTATTTAGTAAATTATCTTTTGGAAACAAAATGCAATATTACTAGATAAATTAGTTGTAATGTATTACTATGTTGTTACAATTAGTTTAAATCAATTTGTTTGATTAGAAGAGGTGATGTTATCTAATGTTGATTTATCGCAAAGTCATTCACATTGCATTAGGAAGAAGTTTTAGTGATTTATCTATGGAAATTAAATCCAAACTACATGAATATAAGAATTCTTGTTGTCGTATTGTAGCGGTCAAAATCCCAGAGGCTTTGTATGTCGTATTTTAAGTGCAACCAACATGTGGATAGTTGTTCTAAGTGTTGTGGTGTTTTATAACATGTGACTCTAATTGAGTATATTTGTTGAAAGTTGTTAATGCTTTATGTGGATGTAATATCCTCGGATAAGATATTTATTTAGTTGTGACTATCTTGTACCCGTTTTGTTGTAATGGTTATATGGAGAGACCTGGAATCTGTAAAAAAGTAAAGTGTTGTAATGTTATAGGAAATGGATTACAACGAGTGTTTGATTCTGTTGTAATGCAAGAGGAATTATACCTTGCAGTGAAAATTTATGAGTAATGTTATAATGCCTTGTATGGTGGTTGGGGTTTACTAGGTGTTAGGAAGGAGAGTGGCTTTCAATGTGGGGCCGGCGCCCAAAGTGGCAGTCAGGATAACCCGTTGGAAGTAGATTAATCAAGTGATAACTTAAAATTAACTAGGGGGTTAAGGGTAGATTTCACATTAATAAGATTATTGGATTCCTCTCCCATGACCTGTAGTGCTTGTTTAGACTAAGGATGGGTAGAGAAGGCCTGGTCGGCATAATTGACTTCCTTGTCCTCATGAAAGGAAGGTCGATTCTGCATGTGTCACCCTATGGGGCCGGTGCCTAGTGAGAGGCTGTCAGGATAACCATAGATGGGGGCCGGCACCTAGTGAGAGGCTGTCAGGATAACCCATGTTAGGACCGTGCGATGACACTCTACCTACTACAACCTAGCATTCCTTGTTTGGTCTCTCCACTTATGTTATGTTATGTGTCGCCTCTGGAAGTTAAGATGTGTTATGTTGTTATTGTCATGTGTTGTATTGGCGTTTGGTCGTCCTTTGTACATGTTAGTCTTTGTCTACTTGACTGTCATTGTTTGGGACCTCATGTTAACTCCTAGCTCGGGGGGTGGACCTTAGGGTTCCACATGGTCGGGTGGAAGAGCCATTTTATCCATTGGTTACTCTTGTCAAGATCTTATGGAGAAAGGATTTGTTCCAGTTGTACTTGTTCCAATGATGATGATGTAAGTGCATAACCTTGTACCAGATTTGTGTAACAGAACATTCTTTATGTATGTAACTTTGATGTAGACTAAAAGTGGCAATGTAATGATGTCTTGATGTACTTATATGAAAGCATTTCAGTTATGTATATAATCATGCAGATTCCGTTATTTGATGATTTGCAATGAATAGGAATAAGTTATTTAATTGAGAATGGTTTTGGATCAGTTGCTGATGTATGTTTAATTGTGTTAGTCGATTTGATAAGTGATGCAGCCTTGAACCCTTAGAGAATATGTCGTAATTGATTATGTTATCGTTACTTAAACATCTTTAAAAAAAAATTGTCCTTTTTTTTTTAGCATAAGTGTGTGTTTCTTTAAGGTGTTCAAGGCAGGCGTTACAATACAGGTCAAAGGATAAGCTCATCAAGTTCCTTAAATAGCCTGTCTCCTCCCCTTCCTTCACAAGCCTCTTCGTCTAGTGTGCCTCTTTCCACATCTTCTCCTGTATTAGCCATGCCACATATTTCTTCTCTTCTCTGTATTGCTTATCAAATTTTCATGGCTCCTATCATTGATCCTCTTATTGTACCTACTTCTCATATTGTACCTTCCACTCATCCCCTAATTGTGTTTACTTCTCACCCACTACTCATGTTCCCACTTCTAGTGCTATCATTCTAACTTCATTCTTTGTCCCCCAATCAACCTAAACTCCACGTATTATCTCATGTTGCCACTTCCACTCCCATTTTAATCATAACTCCTAATGTTCAATCTTCCAACATAGATGTCATCCTTAAAATAATTGATGAGATGCAAGGTAAAGTTGATGCATTACCCCTAGTAATCAAAGGATATCATAGGAGAAATCAAGCATAATCCACTTTCATTTGAGTTATTTCTTATCCATTTCTAGTTTGTTTGGTGGCCCATAGTTTTGTAATGTATAGTGGTAAAGGGGACCTTATGACACAATTGGGAGTTTGTTTTGACTATGTTTATGATGATGAACATTTTACAAAGCTCTTCCCTAGAAACTAAAAGGATTATGCAATTGAATGGCTTTATTCTCTTCCTCATAGTTCTATTCATTCCTTCAATGATTTGGCCAATGCTTTTGTATATCACTTTAATGTCAATATTGGTTTTGTTGGTACTCAGATTTGCAAATTATAAAACCCTAAAGATATGCCAAATCTTATGATTAGGTTTTATATGTGAATTTGGCCAACAAACAAAATGGATCAAATTAATCAAAATTCTCTGCACTTTAGGCTCTGTTCAAGCCTAGGTGGGTGTTACCTTGTTTCACCAATGACAATTTACTTTCAAGTTTGCTGGTGACTTTAGAACAGATTAAGGAGCTTATGTAATTTTGTCAATTAAATTATCCACTTCACTTAACCCAATCTGGCATATGATTTGGATTAATGTTTTCTATAAATCTTTAAACCCTACCCCTAAAACAGAAAAATAAAATTGGATTTTGAAAATATATACAAGGGAATGATTTTCAAAAGAGAATGACAAGTGCCTACCTTTGGGTTATAGAGTTTTCACTCTAAGAAGAATATGTGCTTCCCTTTTAGCCACAACTCAATTTGCTTGGAAATTCTAGGTCTATGATTTGCATAGACATGCAAATATGTAAGTTATCAGGTTCTTCTTTAACAATCCAATTTAACTTTCCAAAGTTACTGTGATTCACATATAGGATTTTAATCCTTGCTTGAAGGAGCCCAATAAACAAACCACACAAGAAACATCAAATGTGTTCTCACAAATTAACAATATACTTGATAGGTTGATTTGAATAACAAAGAAAAAGTAAATTGGAGAGAACTAGATAAATTATTAGCAATCCAATTCAACAAACAAATGAGAACCAAAAGTTGAGCACCAAAGAATAGCATCTTTTATATTGATTTGCTTCAAAGTATAGGCATTGCAATGTCTCTTTCAAAAAATTAAAATCCCAGATAGATCCCAAGCTATAAGGTCTTGGTTTCCTTTTATAAAGGAAGCAACAAGCTTCAGACCTTTCACATTCAAAATGGCTCTTTGTATTCCTAACCATTGATATTACAATATTTGCCTTTTATAAGTCTAATTTATATTTTCAAATATATTTGAATACATTTTGAAAACATGAAGAAAACAAAAAGAGACAAAAGGAGAGCATTCAAGATGTGGTGATGTTATTTAATGCCAGCATATGGCTCATTGCTCCTCTGCACCTAAACCTATGCTACTGATGATTCATCTCTAAGATATTTCTCCTCCCATTTATATATTATAAAATCAACAGGTCATTGGTAAGCCTAAATCTGAAAGTTCTCCTGGTGATCTTTCCATCTTTTATCAAGCAAATCTCTGACATCCATCACAAATTTTCCATACCCAGCATCCAAGGCAATTACTCGGTCCAATATCATGTTGAAATTGAGAATGCTGACATCTCCATCCTTCTTCAAAAAATCCATAACTTGGAATACTATTTGGCTGAATTCTATCTTCCATGTGTCAAGATTTTTGATTTTCTCTTCTTCTGTCAGTATGAAAGGAATAAATTTATGCTTGAACGTAGTAAAATATTCAACCTTTGCTTGCATCTTCTAGCTTTCCCCATTCACACACTAGTATTCATTAATGATCATTTTGACCATTTGCTCAGTGGGCTTCAAAGCTATAGGGGCACCAGGACTCCTTTGCACTACTAAGCACATCGTAACCAAGGCGTGATGATAGGGTTGCCATTTTTTATACAAAAAATCTAAAATAGAAAAGTTTGTCTTCAATTGCTCAATGGCCTGAGATAAAGAAGTGTAGCAATCATGCACACTCCCAAGCTTATCCACAACCAATTTTACTCTATGCTCTAAAACTTTCTCAAAAATTTCAAAAACTTTCATCTTTGCCTCATTCTTTGTCATTTTATTTTGTTTATTCAAACTTTCAATTTCCTTTTCAAATTTTAATCTTAATGCATTAAATTCTTTAGTAGACACTCTGACATCACTAGGTATTTGTGGCACAGGGGGCTAATAGGGTACAATGGCTTGACCTTGAGAAGAATTCACAGCTTACAATTATTTCTTTAAATTCACATTTTCAAAATACAATTTGTTTACTTCATCATTCATTACTTTCTGAGTTTGCTCATAATCTTGCAGCCTTTGTTCTAACTTATTCACAACAACATGAGTAAACATAGCAGTATGAACATTGAGAGCAACTACTTCTGTTGCTGATGTATCTTGAAAAGTCTTTACCACAACTGTACCCCTCATTTCTTGAATAATATCAAGTAATCTTGGTTTGCTTGTATTCTTCTGAGTAGTCTAGATTGCAAGGGTCTCTATCTTTGGATTAAAACCATATCCACTTATGCCATCTTCATAATGAAATTCTGAAACAAGTTGTGTATCATCATGACTTCTAACTTGGTCAAGCAAAAATACCTTTTTCAATTCAAGTCCAGGGATGAGGAGCATATTACTTTTCAAGACCATTTGTCTTGCCTCCTCTGGACTCACATCAATTTAATCTACTTTAAAATCTTTGAAAGTTTGTGTAATGATTTGATCATGTTGTACTTCATCAGCACCCATTTTATTTATTGCCACTTTTTCATTATATGATTTCATTTCATTTTCAGCCAAAAATCCTTAAACTCTGGAGTTTTGATGAATTTGTCATCTTCTATGAACCTCATGGATGCTATAATCCTTTCATCCTCCTCCAACTCCTGTTCATCTTGGGTTTACTCACCCTTCCTAGCCTCAGGCTTATGTGCATCAGTGGGTTGACCAACCAATGGCTGATCAACCTTTTGCTCATCTCCCATGTGCCTCAAGATGCTAGCCACCTTATCAGTATCCCCCATCTCTTTAGTCATTTCATAGGGGACAAGTGGAGATACCTCTTCTGTCATCTACTTCTTTGCTAGTGGTGATTCTGAGACCTGTGGATCTTGTACTGACAAAACATCAGGAGTAGACTCATGAATCTCAATCCCTGCAGATCTTTTCACTAGAAGTTTAGTAGCCTTACGAGGCTACTTCTCAGATTTACCATAAATACTTTCAAAATTATCAATGATTGCATCAATTCTCTTCAGAGGGTCTTTTTCTTCAACCAAGAATCCAAGAAATAGGGGATTTTGCTTTTTCTTTTCATCTTCAATCTTTTTCAAGATATCCCATTTTCTCTTCCTATTGTATACCTCATCAAAAGTGACAAGATTTCTTATCACATCCTCATCAAATAGGACCTAATGGGATACTCCCATTTTAGTTAGAATTGATTGTCTCACAAGATTCATATGACCCTCAGGGTCACAATTCCTCTTGATGCCCAATTTCAAAGAATATTTGCACCTTCAAAAAGGCTTGCAAATTTTCAAGAGTGTCAGAGCCAATAGACCAATCACCAAAAAATGTAGCATTAGGTAGAAATGTACCTTTCTTTTCTCTTTTCATTACCTCGTTTTCCATCCACATCATTTGCCACATAAACTCCATGAATACAATTCTGTCTGAAACAAATTTTGGCAATATGTGAGGTGGCTGGGGGCAACCATACACTCTAATTATAGTATGATCTGGCATTAAAAAACAATCAGCAAAATTATGTTTATGGCCCTGCTCTAGTTTGTGTGCAAGCGGCCTCAGCATTAACATGACTTCCTTAGTCAACCTAGGAAACCAAATACCAAGAGAATTCAATATCTTGACAACAAACAAATCATGAAATACAGTGTAGTTACTATTTCAACAATAGGAATCCCACTTATAACACCAATACTGAGTCAGCAATCTTTGTCCTTTCTCATCAACTATACTTAGATCCATTTTGCTTGACCATCTCCCTCTGTTCTGATATAGAATCAAGTGACACAATAAAGAATAGAATTTGAAAACTAAGGGTTGCTTGTTCTCCTTCACACACAAGAATCCTTCATGTAGTTTTTTCTTAATATGAGATGCAAAGTCGTATTCACCATTCACCTTTGGATGTATTTTCATAGCCATGATCATTAAGCTAGTTGGCATTCTTCCTTGTGCATCAATTCCCAAGACCTGACACAGTGTAAAATAGGTTCTCTTGAAATATACAACAAATTCTTTGACAGGGAAAGGCTCAATAGCATTTGATAGAATCTCAATTTTTCTATTGTTGGTCCCCCTTCTCATATATATTGGCAATTCATCTCTCCTAAGTGTTTTCCTCAGGCTTGTGTAATCTTGTTCACTTCTCTGCAAATTCACTTGAGTGAGAGCTTGCTTGTTCAACATAAAACAATCAACAATTGCATTCCTGTCTATTGTCACCAATGGCAATCCATTTGGCATTCTGATTATTTTAGTGGTAGGATGGTAATATTGTGCTAGTGCCCTAATCAATTCCACATCCACAAATACAGTGGGCACCACCAACTTTGCCAAATCCAATTTCCATGGATTTCCCACTGGTCCCTCGCCATCCTTTTTTGCATAAAAATACCAAAACAAATCCCACCTAGAGATAGGGATTGTAGCATCCCAACACACTTCTGTTGTGTCTCTGAACATCTTCTTTGGACCCTTGTCTATGGATTGAGGTAATACTTCTAGTAGAGATTGTTGAAGTGGTCTTTTCTTGGGAACTGTAGGCTCATTACCTTTACTGGCAAACTCAGACCTCTTGGGTGCCATGTTTAATGACTTGAACAGGCTAGGGTTTTTTAAAATTCAACGTACTATACCAACAACTAAAAAACATAACTAAATATATGCTAACTTCTAATAAGAGAGTGCAGGAATGAACTTACCCAGTCAATTGCAGTTTGTAAGAAACACACTAAGCTGAGTTACGCCTTCTCCAAGTTACATCTGAATTCTTTGAAATGAGCAAATGCTAAGAAATCTTTGAATCTTATTCAGCCAAGGAGTTCATCATATCACCATTACTCTAGTTTGTGCCACAAGATCATGAAATCTCAGCATTTAATTCCTTTCAAATATTGGCCATTGATTTGATTTGATCTGACAACTAGGTATGCATATCAAGATTTGATAGTAATTCTTGATAATCGTGACCCTGCATTGAATGTGCTTGCCATTTATTTCTTTTACCGCATCGCCACAAGGCTTGCCCAGACTGGCTATGGGATAGTGGGGGCTTACAGCACTTACACTTCTATTTCATCCTTTACCACCAGACCACAAATTCTTAGATTGACCCCTATAGGACCACAGGAAATTATTACTTGATGTCTTGTTTACCACCTACCCGCAAATGTTATGAATGACCGTCGTTGGATGGTGGGGTGAAAATCCATTACATTCTCCTCTTGCCGCTCTACTATGGGCCTTGGTTAAAACCCTTATAGGGACATGTTAAGTGATACCTCATGATGTTATTATCGCAATATTGCCAGTTACTTTTCAAACCTTCGCAGGACTATGAAAAGAGACTATCTACACCCGAACACTGCCAAGCCACAAGCGTGAGATGAACTATCCATGGGGTAGTGATAGCTTCTTCATATCAACTGCTTCCTAATACCAAGACACAACCTATTCTTTTATGCTCTGCAGGAATGCGGTATGTGCCATATTTCATTCCTCTTGTTCTCGTATAACTGCAAAAGATATTCAATTAACCTGCGAGACAACGGTAATAAACAAAAACATTCATACAGTAAAAAATAGTCAAGATTATTTCACAATGGCCATGATATATATTCCAGAGACTGGATGTTAGAGCATTTTGGCAAAAGTATAGGTTCCAAGATAGATTGAAGGAAAAGGAGAGCATCAAACTAAATAGGATCAAGCAAATTCAGGGAGGTCCTAACAGGTTTAAAGGTTACAATTTTAGATTTACTAGGATGTAAACAAGGATCAAATGGGTGCAATCATGATTATGTTATTGGATTTCAAACTTTGTCAACAAAGATACACTATCAAATTCCTAATGATGAATTACAAAGAATACTTTGTTAACAGCTTATTATCTACTATCCAAGCTGAGACAATGTACCTAAACAACTATTATTCTTCCATAGATTTGTGTGCAAATGTAAGAAACATTGAATTGAAACTTCTTAAGTCTAATGCACTTAAATATGGATCTCATCCTTCAAATTTCAATAGGAAAATTTAGTTTTCAAAAGGGTGAAAATAAGCAAGAAAATCAACAAAATGCTCACCATGTTGTTAATTTACAGTCAACTTCAGATGTTATTTAATCTAATTCCCAAGGTGAACTAAGGGACAATCCTATATTATCTATTAATGTAATAAGATAATAGAATACATAAAGGAAATAGATATGTAAACCAAAACACATTCACATATAAAAGGGTTCTAACATATATGTCACTTCTATTCAAACTGAACAAAGGAAATATACAGAGAGGTAAGATGAAAATTTGTTATACCTCTTTTACTCTAAAAATGTACAAAGTAGGAATTTGTTCAAGAATACCATCAATTATGGTCCATGTAGATGTTGAAAGTATCCAACATGTATGGTACATTTCTTATATGGATGGGATGAGAATAAATGTACTCAAACTTGTATGGTGCCAACTAGATCATTGTGGCATGTGGTGTACGTGGACATCACCATGTGTTAGACACATACAGTGCCAATTATATGATCATGTTTTGCATAACAAATGTCAATAGGTGGCACATGTGTATGGAAGCATAACATGTGGTTGTTGATGTTCCATGTGTCTAACTAGATACCAACATGTGTAGCAATGTCTATAGCCACACTATCTAGATCCTTGAAAATCTGTAAACCCTGAATAATGCCCTAAACCCTAAACCCTAACCCCTAACCCCTAAACCATAAACCCTAAATAATGCCCCTAAGCCCTAAGCCCTAACCCATAAACCTTAAACCCGAGAAACCCTAAAACCCCTAAATCCTAAACCACAAACCCCTAAACCCTAAACATTAAATCCAAGTAACCCTAAACCTCTATCTCCCTATCTCCCTATCTCCCTATCTCTATCATTCCTCTACCTCTCAATATCTCTCCCTATGTCTCTTTCCATGTCCCTCACTCTTTATATCTCCCTATTTGTCCTCTCTCTCTCAACACTAAACCCTAAACCTTTAAACCTTATCCCGTAAACCATAAACCCTAAACCCTAAATATGCCCCTAAACCTTAACCCATAAACCCTAAACCTGAGCAACCCTAACCCCTATCTCCCTATCTCTCCCTTAGCTCCCTATCTCTATCATCCTCTACCTCTCAATCCTTCTCCCTATTTCTCTAGACATCTCACTCACTCTCTATCTCCCTATCTCCCCCCTCTGTCTCCTCTTTCTTCTGATCTATCTCCTCTCTCTCTCTCTAGCTATCTTTGAACCTGAGAAACCCTAAACCCTTGAACTCTAAATCCAATCAACTCTAAACCTCTATCTCTATATCTCTCCCTATATCCCTATTTCTATCATCCCTCTACCTCTCATTCTTTCTCCCTATTTCTCTGGACATCTTGCTCACTCTCTATCTCCCTATCTCTCCCTCTCTATCTCCCCAATCTGCCCTAATCTGTCTCCTCTCTCTCTCTATCTCTATCTAGCTATCTCAAAACTTGAACAACCCTAGACCCCTAAACCCCAAACCCTTAAACCTAAATCTAATCAACTCTAAACCTCTATCTCCATATCTCTCCCCTATCTCCCTATCTCTATCATCCCTCTACCTCTCAATCTCTCTCCCTATGTCCATGGCCATGTGCTAAATCCTAAACTCTAAACTCTAAACTTGAGCAATGCTAAACTCATAAATACTAAATAATTCCCCTAAACCCTAACCCCTAACCCCAAGGCAATTCCTCTCTCTCTCTCTCTCTCTCCTCTCTCTCTCTCTCTCTCTCTCTCTCTCTCTTTGACCTATCTACCTCCTAGTTAAATCCTTTTCCTAGCTTTCCTAGTTTTCCTTTTCCTTTCCAATTTCCCTTTAGATCCCACCAATTTTTCCCTATTTTACTATTTTCCACCTCTCCTCTCATCATTCTTCCCATCCAATGTACTTTAGTTTTATCTTGTTTCCATTTCATCCTACCAATTTATATCCTCATCCCTCTTTCATGTCCTAGTTTTCTTGTTTCCATTTGCTTTGTTGATAAGGGAGATAGATAGAGAGAAAGAGGGAGAGAGAGAGATGAGAGAGAGAGGAGAGAGAGAGAGAGAGAGAGAGAGAGAGAGAGGAGAGAGAGAGAGGAGAGAGAGAGAGAGAGAGAGAGAGAGAGAGAGAAGAGAGGAGAGAGAGAGAGAGAGAGAGAGAGAGAGAGAGAGAGAGAGAGAGAGAGAGAGAGAGAGAGAGAGAGAGAGAGAGAGAGAGAGAGAGAGAGAGAGAGAGAGAGAGAGAGAGAGAGAGAGAGAGAGAGATTCCTAGTTTTCTTGTTCATTTCCTTCATTGATAAGCGAGAGGGAGAAATAGAAGGGAGAGATAGGAAGATATAGGAATCATAGGGGGAGAGAGGCAAGAGATAGAGAGATAGGGAGATATAGTTAGGTAGAGAGAGATAGAGAGGAGATAGATAGGGAGAGATAGATGAGATAGAGGGGAGAGATAGGGAGATAGAGAGTGACTAGAGAGATGTCTAGAGAGATAGGGAGATAGAGGAATGATAGGGGAGAGAGAGGCAAGAGATAGGGAGAGATAGATAGGTAGAGATAGAGAGGAGATAGATTGGGAGAGATAGAGGAGATAGAAGGAGAGATAGGGAAATAGAGAGTGAGTGAGATGTCTAGAGAGATAGGGAGAGAGATTGAGAGGTAGAGGGATGATAGAGAGGGAGATAAGGGAGAGATAGGGAGATAGATGTTTAGGTTTTCTCAGATTTAGGGTTTAGGGGTTATGGGTTAGGGATTAGGGGCTTTATTTAGGGTTGAGGAATTTAGAGAGAGAGAGACTTCTTTTGACATGCAATCATAAACCCTAAACCTGAGCAACCCTAAACCCTAAACCTGAGCAACCCTAAACCTCTAAACCTTAAATAATGCCCCTAAACCCTAAACCCTAACCCCTAATCCCTAAAACATATATAAACCCTAAATAATGCCCCTAATCCTTGAGCCCTAACCCCTAAACCCTAAAAACTAAACCCAAGCAACCCTAAACATCTATCTTCCTATCTCCCTATCTCTATTGTTCCTCTACCTCTGAATCTCTCTCCCTATGTCTCTAGCCATATCCCTCACTCTCCATATCCCTATCTCTTCCTGTGTCTCTAGCAATGTACCTCACTCTCTATATCTCACTATTGGTCCTCTCTCTAAACACTAAACCCTAAACCTCTAAACCCTAAACCGTAAACCCTAAATAATGCTCCTAAACCTTAACCTCTAACCCCTAAACCCTAAACCTGAGAAACACTAAACCCCTATCTCCCTATCTCTATCATTCATCTACCTCTCAATCCTTCTCCCTATCTCTCTGGATATCTCACTCACTCTCTATCTCCCTATCTCTCCCCTCTATACATCTCCTCTATCTCTCTATATCTGTCTCCTCTCTCGGTTGGTTCTTTTAATCTTTCTTTGATTACTCTCATTTGATCTTCCATTTCTTTGAGCATATCTGGTCCAATTACTACCCTTTCCTCAACTCTATCCAAACTTATAGGTGTACGAGAATTCTGGCCATATAAAGCCTTGAAAGGACCCATTGTAGTGCCCCTCATCTCGTCATCCATCAGATTGATGTTTTCTTAGACTTTATGATAGTGTCTTAGATCGTAGATGATGGATCTCTTGTTATCTTGTTAATTCATTATGGACCTAATTGTGATGATAACAGTTGTTGATGTTGAATTCTGTTATTTTATGCTTTACAATTTGATGAATGAACTAGATGTTATAGATGCTTTGATGTTAATTGTGATATTGGTTTGTAAGAGGATTGAATGTTTTATGTTGTTGATTAATATCAGATACCTTGTTCAACATAGTTAATCATTTATTCATAAACGTGAATGGAACAGTGTTGTATTACTCGCTCTCGAGTACCCTACCCCACTGCGATTTCCATTCACTATAGGACTGTATGTGGATATATATCTTGAATGTTTAACCGTGCGTTGTTGCAGGAATGCAGGTACTAGGCATCGACTCCACCTGATTACAGGTCTGAGCGTGCCTTCGCCAATGGATTAGTTGTTTGGAGTTAACTTGAGGTCCCATGTCAGTGTGGTCTGGTTGTTAGTTTATCCTTTTGGTCATTGTCTGTCATTCGATCATGATTGCGGACAAGTAATATTGCACCTTGGAGTCTAACTAGGTTAGAAAGTGTCTAAGTGTGTAAGGTGTCATTGTGCTTTTATTAGAATCATATTATGGAAATTATAATGTTGATAATTAAATATATTTATAAAAGATAATATTGAGTCGATAGTTGTTAATTATTGTTATAAATAAATTATTATTTTATTAGAAGTATAGTTGTTAAATATAGATTGTAAGAAATTTTGTATTATTTAATATAATATTATTTACAATAAATATTTAAATAAATAAAACAGTTGCAAGTTATGTCGTAATTTGTAATTTACAACTTAATTAATAAAATAAATTAAAATATGGTTGTACAATTATAGATTGTTGTAATGTTATAACTTTATTAAATACAATATGGTTGGTCGGCTATAAAGTAAATTAAATGTTGTCAGAATTGTGTGTTAATATTTAAAAAAGGAATAACCTCTTGGAATTATTAAATTAAATAAAAGTATATCTTGAGAAGGGAGTTGCACGGGATCGCGTGTCGAGTTCCTTGGTAGATGAGAGAGACTGTGTATAAAAGAAAAGCTTGTAGAGGCAAAGAGGGGATTGCAGGTAGAAGTAGAAAGAAGGAGACTGGAGAGAAGCTTGGTCTGCAGAAGTGGGAACAGCTTCCTTGATTTGACGCCACAGCCAGGTTCCTTTAAATGCATAATTCCTTTCCTCTGAATTTTGAATCTGTGGGTGTTGATTGTTGTCTTGGTCGAATTTATGCTTCAAGAGATATTTCAATTTGTAATTAAGCTATTTTCTGCATCCCTCTGATGTTTTAATCGAGTGCCATTTGTTTTTATTTCCAATTCTTAGTTTATATATCAAGGGCTTGCACAAAATTTATAAATGGTTTAGGTGAGATGTCGCGATGTCTACATACAACCATTCTACCCTGGACTCAAATTGACAATGTCTGTCCATCGTGCATTATTACCTCACATACCTTGCGAGTGGATTCTGGAGTTCTTTTTGTCTAAAATTTTCTGGCCTCATTTCCATCCCGACAGTGTATTTATTCGCTCTGCGATCTACGGGATTTTCAAACAGCACGGTGGAGCTTCTCCTTTTGACTGCGGAGGTTTTGGTTCGGTGGAAATTAACATATAATGCCTTTGTCTGTGCAGTGCGGGCAACAAACTCAGTAGCATCAATTTTGCGCCCCTCGAAGTTCAGTTCATGTTGAGATTTGTAAGGAACAGAAAAGCAATTAAAAATGATTCCAATACAAAACTTCCCTCAACATGCCCGCAGATTTTGGAGCCAGATTTGTCTATGCAAATTAGGTACCAGCTCGCAAAAGAAGTGAGAGAGAATCTAGAGATTCTACATACTTCATAATATCTCAACTTTCTGAATAGCTACTTCCGAGTGTTCGCAATCATTCTGACGCAACTGACGAAGGAATGCGTTTAGGATTTGTGCCTTAATTACCTGGTATTCAGTCAACATGTGTCTATAAACATAGGAGAGGGAAATACAGGAAAGTAATACAACATATCCATCTAAAACCATAACTAGATTCTTTAACATAAAAAAATACCAATTTGAATTGAAGATTGAAGTTTTAATGGCAATGAAGAAGTGCAGCGACATTCACAACCAAGCATTCACAACCAGGATGAGAGGGAGAGTATTGATGGAAGGCTACACTTTGCAGTTATATTCCACCATGCTCATCCATCTGAACAAATCGGTTGGGGAAATTAGTATTAATATCAAGCAGATGTCTTTCAAATATCCCATTCTATGTTTCTCGGCTCACAGCGGGGCCTCGCGATCCTCAAAAAGAGGCAAACCTTCAACCTGTCAAAAGTAGTGCCAGAAGGGCGAAATTTATACCACTCTTCATAAAAGAGCCAGCGCAGAGCTAGAAATTAAACGCAGTAAATTCATTGCTTTGGTAGCGCCTGTTTCTGACGAAGAATCTGCATTTGATTTCTTATCCCATGTCCGAGACCCACATGCGACACATAATTGTTGGGCTTACAAGATCAGGGAGCTGTATCGATTCAATGATGATGGGGAGCCTGTGGGTAAAGCTGGCAGAACCAATCCATTCTGTAATTGTTTCATCAGGATTAGATAGAGCAATGGTGGTGGTAATCAGGTACTTTGGAGGTATAAAATTCAGAGCTGGAGGGCTGGTAAAGGCATACGGAGGGGTCACTTCAGACTGCTTGAGAGATGCACCAAGTTGTATGGTCAAATCTAAGGTTGCAGTGACTCTGGAAGTGCCTTTTAATATTTTAGGCAACATCTATTCTCTGATCCAATCCTATAAGGTTGCAAACCTAAAGCACAAGTATGACAAGGTTGGAAATGGCATAAATTACATCACATTCGAAGTAGACTTTGATGAAGTGGACATGTTGGAGCTGAATATAAAAAGTTCATGCAGTGGCCAAGTTAGCTTATTGAGAATCTAGACTTATCTGACATTGTACGTGCATCCCTCTACTTGCTTCATTTTGAAAAGTCATTTGAAGGCAACTAAGCATATTTGAGATCAGCAAAGGCCAGACCAAAGATAGAACTGGGTGATTTCAAGAAGAGACCCAGTTGACCTACATAATGTTCTACAAGGTTCACAAGCCATATATAACTTAATAACTATTGACAGCCTTGTCAATCAAGGCTATGAGTTGTTTCAGATCAAAAGGAGAGGTTTATTTGTGAATCTTGGAAGATGGTAAAGCAGCAAACCAGAACCTGAAATTTTCGTATCAAGAATAGTAGATAATAATATGCATCCAACAGCTTTGCAAACTAGGGCAAAGAATCATCTGCCAAGGCTAGCTGCTCTTAACAGAGATTTCCTGCCACACATAATTATAAGAGGCCCTCCATAGCAGTCTTAATATTCCCACTTAATATTATTCATCAGTCAACAAGATTATCCTTCCTCCGTGTCATGAGAAATATTATTTTGTCACTATTATACAAGTCTTTGTGTAGGGACAAATCTAGCAGCAGAGGACAAATCTGTAGTTGTAGACGCAACCCTAGACAGCTCACAAACTCTGCGCAGAATCTGATGCATTTCAATGAGAAGAAGTCACTTTTTGGAGGCAGAAACAGAGTTTTCTTATTTACTTACCATACATTATTAGAGCTCCACATTGTGCATTTGGAAGCATGGTACAAGATTGAGGTTAGACCCTGAGGAAATATCTAGTATAGAAAGATGTGTCTGAATAGAAATACTTTCATTTTCATTCCTTTCTCATCTTTCTACTTTCATCCTACTTTTGTACCTTTTAAAACTAAATGTGGATGATGACAAATAGTTTACAAAGTTTATGCATGATTTTAAAGCCAACCATTTATGCATTGATGGAGATGTTTAAAACCCGTCATTGTTAATCTAGGTTAGTCGTGCTTTCTTGTATGCATTTCATTTGATTGGCTTAGATTAACCCTAAGGAATGTTTATTTTCTTTACAATATGTTTGAATGCATGTGTGTATTAATAGTAGTACTATTAATATCAATGTTATTATTAGTATCATTACTATAATTATAATTATTATTATTATTACCATTATTGTTATAATAATAATTATTGTTACTATTATTATTATTTCAAAAGTATAGTTGCCAAATAAAATTGGGGATTTAGCATAATGTTGTCATTATTTATTTGATTAAAAGAAAATCGTTGTGATTATATATTATGGTTAATGAAATTTAATTTAGATTGACATCGGTTTTAATATGGTTTCTTCATTTTGTTAAGATAATGGATTAAGGATTTGGTATATAATTATTGTATTGGGAATTTGATTTAAAGGTATTAGATAATTAGTTAGTGTGAATTTAAATTGTATGAAATGGTCAAGGTGTAAGTTGTCAAGGGTTCATTTCCAGAGGCCAAGGTTGTTGTGTTTCGACTTCATGTAATGTGTTGATAAGTGTCCTAAGTTATTGAAGTCATGTCGCCTTTTGTTATGTATAAGGAATTTGGTTATGGTATTGTGAAAGAATGTAAATATTCTAAATGCATCTTGATGTGTAGAAAGGCTCTTCATGAATGTTGTGATTTATTTATTTATTTGTTTGGGATGTTGTGTTGGATTAGACAATGGGGAGACGTCGGTATTCATGAAAAAGTATTTTTCTTATGAGTTACTTCATTGGAAGCCATGGAAAATGTATTAAGAGTATGTCCTTGTAATTGAGATGATATGCAAGAAGGTGAATGCCTTGCATTATTACATATATATGTTCATATTAGAATAATGGTTATGCAAGATGGTTAATGCTTTGCATGGTTTATGTATCATCATCGTCATGATGATGTTTGCTATGTTTGTTGAGTAGGGTCTTCTAGATGCAGGTAGGGGAGTGGCTTTCAATGTGGGGCCAGCGCCCAAAGTGGCAGTCAAGATAACCCGTTGGAAGTAGATTAATCAACTGATAACCTAAATAATGAATTAGGGGGGTTGGGTAGTTAAACACACTAAACAAGATAAGTGGATGCCTCACTCATGGCTCAAGTGCTTGTTTAGGCTTGAGATGAGATGAGAAGGCCTAGAATGGCAAGATCAACTACCTTGTCCTCATGAAAGGTATGTTGATTCCGCATGAGCGTTGTATGGGGGCCGGGAGTCGGGAGAGGCTACCAGGACAACCCAAGATAGGGGGCCGGGGCCTAGGAAGGCTTACCAGGACAACCCATGACAAGCCATGTGATGACACTTCTCCCTACTGCAACCTAGCATTCCCTAGTTGTACTCTCCCCATTCATTATGTGTTGCCTCTGGAAGATAAGTTGTGTTGTGTTGTATTGTTATTGCCATGTGTTGTATTGGCGTTTGGTCATTCTTTGTTCTTGTTTGTCTTTCATCTACCTGACTGTCATTGTTTGGGACCTCATGTTAACTCCTAGCTCGGGGGGTGGACCTTAGGGTTCCACATGGTCGGGTGGAAGAGCTATTTTATCCATTGGTTATTCTTCATCAAGTTCGTGTGCAGAAAAGATTTATTCCAGTTTTCAGACAATTGTACTTGTCCCAGTTGGAGAAGATGCATGTGTATAATCTTGTACAGATCAATCATAATGTATGTGATTCTGATGTAGTCTAGAAATGATAATGTAATGATGTAATGATGTACTTATGAGTAAGGAAAGCATTTCAGTTATGTACTTAATTATGTAGATTGTATTACATTATTTGACGATATGTAATGAATATGAATTAGTTATTCAATTGTGCATTGGATTTAGATCAGTTACTGATGTTTGTAAATAATGTTAGTTGGTTTGTAAAGTAATGCAGCCTTGAATCCTTAGAGTATATGTCGTAATTAGTCATGTTAACATTACTTGTTATCTTAATCATTTAAAAAAAAAATTTTGTTCTTGTTTCATGTAGCATAAATGTGTATTTCTCTAAGGTGTTCAAGGTGGGGCGTTACATCTGGTATCAGAGCAAGGTTTCTAACACTGGGTACTCTGGGATTTATATTAGCCCATCAAGCTATACTAGTTGTTTAAACTCTGAAGAATATATTCATTCGTAGTCCTCGCATAGCAACCTGAAGATGTTAAGTGGCAAGTGGAATTAGCCTCTGGATCTAGGGTAACATTAGACTCTCTTGTGTATAGTTGCGAGTTGAAGATAGGTCCTTTAAGTACCATAGTAGATCTTTGCATTATACCACTAGGATCCTATGACATAATGTTGGGGATGGATGGGTTGGATGCCCATTATGTAGCGATGACATTTCAGCTACCTGGAAAGATGCATTCCGAATGCGAAAGCTATATCCATATTTGTTCGCAGGCTTCCAGGAGTAAGCCTGATCCTAGGGGGGGAGGATGTAGTGCCCCTCATCTCATCGTCCATCAGATTGATGTTTGCTTAGACTTTATGATAGTGTCTTAGATCGTAGATGATGGATCTCTTGTTATCTTGTTAATTCATTATGGACCTAATTGTGATGATAACAGTTGTTGATGTTGAATTCTGTTATTTTATGCTTTACAATTTGATGAATGAACTAGATGTTATAGATGCTTTGATGTTAATTGCGATATTGGATTGTAAGAGGATTGAATGTTTTATGTTGTTGATTAATATCAGATACCTTGTTCAACATAGTTAATCGTTTATTCATAAAAGTGAATGGAACAGTGTTGTATTACTCTCTCTCGAGTACCCTACCCCACTGCGATTTCCATTCACTATAGGACTGTATGTGGATATATATCTTGAATGTTTAACCGTGCATTGTTGCAGGAATGCAGGTACTAGGCATCAACTCCACCTGATTACAGGTCTGAGCGTGCCTTCGCCAATGGATTAGTTGTTTGGAGTTAAATTGAGGTCCCATGTCAGTGTGGTCTGGTTGTTAGTTTATCCTTTTGGTCATTGTCTGTCATTCGATCATGATTGCGGACAAGTAATATTGCACCTTGGAGTCTAACTAGGTTAGAAAGTATCTAAGTGTGTAAGGTGTTGTTGTGCTTTTATTAGAATCATATTACGGAAATTATAATGTTGATAATTAAATATATTTATAAAAGATAATATTGAGTCGATAGTTGTTAATTATTGTTATAAATAAATTATTAATTTATTAGAAGTATAGTTGTTAAATACAGATTGTAAGAAATTTTGTATTATTTAATATAATATTATTTACAATAAATATTTAAATAAATAAAACAGTTGTAAGTTATGTCGTAATTTGTAATTTACAACTTAATTAATAAAATAAATTAAAATATAGTTGTACAATTATAGATTGTTGTAATGTTATAACTTTATTAAATACAATATGGTTGGTCGGCTATAAAGTAAATTAAATGTTGTCGGAATTGTGTGTTAATATTTAAAAAAGGAATAACCTCTTGGGATTATTAAATTAAATAAAAGTATATCTTGAGAAGGGAGTTGCATGGGATCGCGTGCCGAGTTCCTTGGTAGATGAGAGAGACTGTGTATAAAAGAAAAGCTTGTAGAGGCAAAGAGGGGATTGCAGGTAGAAGTAGAAAGAGGGAGACTAGAGAGAAGCTTGGTCTGCAGCAGTGGGAACAGCTTCCTCGATTTGACGCCGTAGCCAGGTTCCTTTAAATGCATAATTCCTTTCCTCTGAATTTTGAATCTGTGGGTTTTGATTGTTGTCTTGGTCGAATTTATGCTTCAAGAGATATTTCAATTTGCAATTAAGCTATTTTTTGCATCCCTTCGATGTTTTAATCGAGTGCCATTTGTTTTTATTTCCAATTCTTAGTTTATATATCAAGGGCTTGCACAAAATTTATAAATGGTTTAGGTAAGATGTCGCGATGTCTACATACAACCATTCTACCCTGGACTCAAATTGACAATGTCTGTCCATCGTGCATTATTACCTCACATACCTTGCGAGTGGATTCTGGAGTTCTTTTTGTCTAAAATTTTCTGGCCTCATTTCCATCCTGACAGTGTATTTATTCACTCTGCGATCTACGGGAATTTTCAAACAGCACCGTGGAGATTCTCCTTTTGACTGCGGAGGTTTTGGTTTGGTGGAAATTAACATATAACGCCTTTGTCTGTGCAGTGCGGGCAACAAACTCAGTAGCATCAATTTTGCGCCCCTCGAAGTTCAGTTCGTGTTGAGATTTGTGAGGAACAGAAAAGCAATTAAAAATGATTCCAATACAAAACTTCCCGCAACATGCCCGCGGATTTTGGAGCCAGATTTGTCTATGCAAATTAGGTACCAGCTCGCAAAAGAAGTGAGAGAGAATCTAGAGATTCTGCATACTTCAGAATATCTCAACTTTCTAAATAGCTACTTCTGAGTGTTCGCGATCATTCTGACGCAGCTGACGAAGGAATGCGTTTAGGATTTGTGCCTTAATTACCTGGTATTCAGTCAACATGTGTCTATAAACATAGGAGAGGGAAATACAGGAAAGCAATACAACATATCCATCTAAAAACATAACCAGATTCTTTAACATAAAAAAAATACCAATTTGAATTGAAGATTGAAGTTTTAATGGCAATGAAGAAGTGCAGCGACATTCACAACCAGGCATTAACAACCAGGATGAGAGGGAGAGTATTGATGGAAGGCTACACTTTGCAGTTATATTCCACCATGCTCGTCCATCTGAACAAATCGGTTGGGGAAATTAGTATTAATATCAAGCAGATGTCTTTCAAATATCCCATTCTATGTTTCTCAGCTCACAGTGGGGCCTCGCGATCCTCAAAAAGAGGTGAACCTTCAACCTGTCAAAAGCAGTGCCAGAAGGGCAAAATTTATACCACTCTTCATAAAAGAGCCAGCGCAGAGCTAGAAATTAAATGCAGTAAATTCATTGCTTTAGTAGCGCCTGTTTCTGATGAAGAATCTGCATTTGATTTCTTATCCCAGGTCCAAGACCCACGTGCGACACATAATTGTTGGGCTTACAAGATCAGGGAGCTATATCGATTCAATGATGATGGGGAGCCTGTGGGTAAAGCTGGCAGACCAATCCATTCTACAATTGTTTCATCAGGATTAGATAGAGCAATGGTGGTGGTAATCAGGTACATTAGAGGTATAAAATTAGGAGCTGGAGGGCTGGTAAGGGCATACAGAGGGGTCACTTCAGACTGCTTGAGAGATGCACCAAGTTGTGTGGTCAAATCTAAGGTTGCAGTGACTTTGGAAGTGCCTTTTGATCTTTTAGGCAACATCTATTCTCTGATCCAATCCTATAAGGTTGCAAACCTAAAGCACGAGTATGACAAGGTTGGAAATGGCATAAATTACATCACATTCGAAGTAGACTTTGATGAAGTGGACATGTTGGAGCTGAATATAAAAAGTTCATGCAGTGGCCAAGTTAGCTTATTGAGAATCTAGACTTATCTGACATTGTACGTGCATCCCTCTACTGCCTCATTTTGAAAAGTCATTTGAAGGCAACTAAGCATATTTGAGATCGCAAAGGCTAGACCAAAGATAGAACTGGGTGATTTCAAGAAGAGACCCAGTTGACCTACATAATGTTCTACAAGGTTCACAAGCCATATATAACTTAATAACTATTGACAGCCTTGTCAATCAAGGCTATGAGTTGTTTCAGATCAAAAGGAGAGGATTATTTGTGAATCTTGGAAGATGGTAAAGCAGCAAACTAGAACCTAAAATTTTCGTATCAAGAATAGTAGATAATAATATGCATCCAACAGCTTTGCAAACTAGGGCAAAGAATCATCTGCCAAGGCTAGCTGCTCTTAACAGAGATTTCCTGCCACACATAATTATAAGAGGCCTCCATAGTAGTCTTAATATTCCCACTTAATATTATTCATCGGTCAACAAGATTATCCTTCCTCTGTGTCATGAGAAATATTATTTTGTCACTATTATACAAGTCTTTGTGTAGGGACAAATCTAGCAGCAGAGGACAAATCTGTAGTTGCAGACGCAACCCTAGACAGCTCACAGACTCTGCGCAGAACTTGATGCATTTCACTGAGAAGAAGTCACTTTTTGGAGGCAGAAACAGAGTTTTCTTATTTACTTACCGTACATTATTAGAGCTCCACATTGTGCATTTGGAAGCATGGTACAAGATTGAGGTTAGACCCTAAGGAAATATCTAGTATAGAAAGATGTGTTTGAATAGAAATACTTTCATTTTCATTCCTTTCTCATCTTTCTACTTTCATCCTACTTTTGTACCTTTTAAAACTAAATGTGGATGATGACAAATAGTTTACAAAGTTTATGCATGATTTTAAAGCCAACCATTTATGCATTGATGGAGATGTTTAAAACCCATCATTGTTAATCTAGGTTAGTCGTGCTTTCTTGTATGCATTTCATTTGATTGGCTTAGATTAACCCTAAGGAATGTTTATTTTCTTTACAATATGTTTGAATGCATGTGTGTATTAATAGTAGTACTATTAATATCAATGTTATTATTAGTATCATTACTATAATTATTATTATTATTATTATTATCATTATTGTTATAATAATAATTATTGTTACTATTATTATTATTTCAAAAGTATAGTTGCCAAATAAAATTGGGGATTTAGCATAATGTTGTCATTATTTATTTGATTAAAAGAAAATCGTTGTGATTATATATTATGGTTAATGAAATTTAATTTAGATTGACATCAGTTTTAATATGGTTTCTTCATTTTGTTAAGATAATGGATTAAGGATTTGGTATATAATTATTGTATTGGGAATTTGATTTAAAGGTATTAGATAATTAGTTAGTGTGAATTGAAATTGTATGAAATGGTCAAGGTGTAAGTTGTCAAGGGTTCATTTCCAGAGGCCAAGGTTGTTGTGTTTCGACTTCATGTAATGTGTTGATAAGTGTCCTAAGTTATTGAAGTCATGTCGCCTTTTGTTATGTATAAGGAATTTGGTTATGGTATTGTGAAAGAATGTAAATATTCTAAATGCATCTTGATGTGTAGAAAGGCTCTTCATGAATGTTGTGATTTATTTATTTATTTGTTTGGGATGTTGTGTTGGATTAGACAATGGGGAGACGTCGGTATTCATGAAAAAGTATTTTTCTTATGAGTTACTTCATTGGAAGCCATGGAAAATGTATTAAGAGTATGTCCTTGTAATTGAGATGATATGCAAGAAGGTGAATGCCTTGCATTATTACATATATATGTTCATATCAGAATAATGGTTATGCAAGATGGTGAATGCCTTGCATGGTTTATGTATCATCGTCGTCATGATGATGTTTGCTATGTTTGTTGAGTAGGGTCTTCTAGATGCAGGTAGGGGAGTGGCTTTCAACGTGGGACCGGCGCCCAAAGTGGCAGTTAGGATAACCCGTTGGAAGTAGATTAATCAAGTGATAACCTAAATAATGAATTAGGGGGGGTTGGGTAGTTAAACACACTAAACAAGATAAGTGGATGCCTCACTCATGGCTCAAGTGCTTGTTTAGGCTTGAGATGAGATGAGAAGGCCTGGAATGGCAAGATCAACTACCTTGTCCTCATGAAAGGTATGTTGATTCCGCATGAGCGTTGTATGGGGGCCGGGAGTCGGGAGAGGTTAGCAGGACAACCCAAGATAGGGGGCCAGGGCCTAGGAAGGCTTACCAGGACAACCCATGACAAGCCATGTGATGACACTTCTCCCTACTGCAGCCTAGCATTCCCTAGTTGTACTCTCCCCATTCGTTATGTGTTGCCTCTGGAAGATAAGTTGTGTTGTGTTGTATTGTTATTGCCATGTGTTGTATTGGTGTTTGGTCATTCTTTGTTCTTGTTTGTCTTTCGTCTACCTGACTGTCATTGTTTGGGACCTCATGTTAACTCCTAGCTCGGGGGGTGGACCTTAGGGTTCCACATGGTCGAGTGGAAGAGCTATTTTATCCATTGGTTATTCTTCATCAAGTTCATGTGCAGAAAAGATTTATTCCAATTTTCAGACAATTGTACTTGTCCCAGTTGGAGAAGATGCATGTGTATAATCTTGTACCAGATTTGTGTAACAGATCAATCATAATGTATGTGATTTTGATGTAGTCTGGAGATGATAATGTAATGATGTAATGATGTACTTATGAGTAAGGAAAGCATTTCAGTTATGTACTTAATTATGTAGATTGTATTACATTATTTGACGATATGTAATGAATATGAATCAGTTATTCAATTGTGCATTGGATTTAGATCAGTTACTGATGTTTGTAAATAATGTTAGTTGGTTTGTAAAGTAATGCAGCCTTGAATCCTTAGAGTATATGTCGTAATTAGTTATGTTAACATTACTTGTTATCTTAATCATTTAAAAAAAAAAAAATTGTTCCTGTTTCATGTAGCATAAATGTGTATTTCTCTAAGGTGTTCAAGGTGGGGTGTTACACCCATCCCCAAAGAGGTCTGATGAGAGTTGTTATAAGAAAATTCTACTAAGGGAAGATACTCTTCCCATTTGTACTATTGATCCATGCAATACATTCAAAGAAAGTATTCTACTATCTGATTCACCCACTCTATCTGACCATCTATTTGTGTATGGTATGTTGTGTTGAAGTTTAGTCAAGTTCCCAAGGCAACAATCAATGTTCTCCAGAACCTAGATGTCATGCAAGTATCCTGATCTAGTATAATTGTTGCAGGAACCCCATGCAATCTAAAAATTTCCTGTACAAATCTTTTGGCTAAGGTTAGAGAGCCATCTTTAAGACTCCCAGGAATAAAATGTCCTACCTTGGTAAGTTTGTCAACAACCCACAAAGATTACATCATTCTTGTTTTTCAACATTGGCAAACCCTAAATGAAATCCATGCTTAAATTATTACTTGCGACTTGTACTCAGGGATGACATGGGGATACAAAAGTCCTACTGGGTGAACATTCTCTATCTTAACTCTCTGACATTCTAAACACCATGCCACAAACTCAGTCACATCCCTCTTAAGCCTAGGTAAAAAATATAGAGGTCTTAATTCTTCCATCATTATATTCACACCCAGATGTCCTGAATAAGGTGCATTATGTGCCTCCTCAAGTACCAATTTACTCAATTCCCCCTATTTTAGAACATACATTCTTCCTTGATATCTTAATATTTTGTCTACATTAAACAAGTATCCATCAAAATGATGATCTGATGAGTCTTTTCCAAGAGCTGATTTTACCATAAGATAGTGTTCGTCTTCTTGAAGATTACCAAGTACTTGCTGTCTTAATGTGGACCAAGTTGTCGTAATAACTGGAATATGTCTCTATCATTTGAGAGCATCTAACACCCTATTTTATTTTCCCTTAATATACTCAATCTCAAAATCATACTCATTGAGGAACTCCAACCACCTTCTTTGTTGGGCATTAAGGTTTGGTTGGGTGAAAATGTACTTAAGCCCCAAATGATCTGTCTTCAACTAAAAAGGCTTTCCTAAGAGGAAATGGCTACCAACTCTAAGTCATGAGGTGCATAGTTTTGTTCATACTACTTCAACTTTCTTGATTCATAAGCTACTACCTATCCATTCTGCATAAGCACTCCCCCTAATCATTCTCCTAAAGCATCAATTATGATAGTGAATCATCCATTAGGATCAGGTATGATCAAAATTGGGCCAATTGTTAGATTTTGTTTTAGGGTTTGAAAGGCTTCCTCATACTTTTCTATCCATTCAAATCTTTTTCCTTTTCTTTGGAGTGAAGTAATAGGATTTACAATCCTAGAAAACCCTTCAACAAACCTTTTGTAATACTCAGTGAGTCCCATGAAACTATAGACTTCTAAAACATTTTGAGGTGTGGGCCAATCCACTATTGCCTTAATATTTTTTGGATCTACTAAGACTCCATCAGAAGAAATGATATGTCCTAGATAGTGTACCTTATTTTGATAAAAAGTACACTTGGATAGATTGCTAAAAAGTTGGTGTTCTCTCAACCGCTGCAATACTATCTTCAAATGTCTTTTGTTCTCCTCATCTAATTTAGAATAAATCAAGATATCATCAAGGAAAACTAGAACAAAGTCATCTAAACAATCCCTGAACATACTATTCATTAGGTTCATGAAGGCAACAGGGGTATTGGTTAACTCAAATGGCACAATGGTAAAAACATAGTGACCGTAATAGGTCCTGAAAGTTGTTTTTGATACATCTTGATTAATTCTCAATTGGTGATAACCAAACTTAAAGTCAAATTTGGAAAACACTGTTGCTCCTTTCATCAATCAAAAAGGCCATCAATTCTTGGGAGAGGGTACCTATTCTTTATGATTGACTTATTAAGCATTCTATAATCAATACACAAGCAAAGAGTTCCATCCTTCTTTTTAACAATGATAATAGATGCTCCCCAAGGTGACACACTAGGCCTAATCATACCTTTATCAAGTAGTTCCTGAAGCTAGATTTTCAACTCATACAATTCTATGGTGGTCATTCTATAAGGAGCCTTTGACTGTAGCTTAGTTCTGAGTAATAGTTCTATAGAAAAGTCAAACTCCCTTTTTGGTGGTAAGCCTGACATTTCTTTGGGAAAAACATCCTTGAATTCTTGAGAATAGGATAATATTCAATGGTTGTCTCTCTCTTACTATCCAGAGCATTAATGTAAATGGCATACAAGATGCATCCCTTTCTCTGGGCCTTTTTAAGTTGCATGGCTGAAATTTGTCTAAGTTTCAAAGGATTTTGAGGACCCGTATCTCAGTAGGTCTACCGAGGTCGTCAAGACAAGTTACTATTTTATCTTGAAAATTTAATAGACTTGTACTCAGAAAACCAATTGATTTCCAAAATCATGTCATATGATCCTAAGGGGGCCACATACAAATTGACTTGAGTCGCAAAGCTTGGAAGTTCCAACTCACTACAAGGAAGACAATGATACACCCTTTTCTCTACCTGATTCCCATACTGAACCATCCAAGAATTAGCCATAAATCCTGCTCTAATTGGTAACTTAGAAGCCATTCTAGGGTTTATAAAACATTCAATCTCTCCAGTATCAATCAAAATATTAATAGAATGTCCAAAAATCTTACTAGAAAATTGAATCGGTGTGGCCTAAAAATCTGCCTGCCTATTGTTAACTGTTGCATGAATATGATGTTGTGTTGGCTAGTAATGATCTTTTCCATTTCTTCCTTCTATCCACTAAGGAAAAGAACTAGCATAATGGTCACCTCCACAGATGTAACATCCATCATGTGGTCCTTTCTGTCAAGAGATCTTATTCTTGTTGAAATCATTTTTATTGTCATTGTTCCCTTTAAAATACTCATTTTCATTCCCCAAGTTCTTTCCTTGAAAATTCTTGTTTCTCTTGAAGTTTTTGTTTTGATTTTGGTTTCCCTTTTGAAATTTCCTTTTTCCATAGTTTACAGAGTTCTTATTTTGATTTTTCCTAAAATCTACCCATTGTTGGAGTTTTTGTTATTGTTTAGTAGCCTTTTCAAATACTTCATCCATGGTTAAAGGATTATGGATATCCATATTTGTTCCAATTTTTGGTTTCAACTCTAAGATAAACTTCCTAATTATGAAATGTTCATCTAGTTGATACTGAGGAACATACTTAAGAAGTTTTGTAAACTTTTACCAATAATCAGTAACTGTCTTCTCCCCTTGAACTAGATTCTGGAATTCTGTCATCTTTTTGTCAAAGAAAATTTGTTGTAACCACCTCTTTCTAAAGAGGGATAAGAAGATTTCCCATGAAGTTTCACTAGGAATCAAGGATTTCTTTGCTTTCTCATTATCCCAACATGTGGCTGCTTCACCACTAAGACGATATGTCACCCATATTGCTTTAGTTTCATCAGAAAAGTTTCTAAGTTCAAAATATTTCTCCATTTCTATTATCCAAGTTTCAACACCATTTCCTATGGTTTTTCCATCAAACTTAGGTGGTGTGATTCTCTTAAGGTTTTTGGCCAACTCAATTTCAAATTTAGCCTGATCATCAACTCTTTCTCTTTCATAATTATTTTCTTCTTAGTTTCCCTAATTTTCTTGTTGGTTCAAGGCTTCCTGATTATCCCTAACCTCATGTTACAATGTGTCCATCCTATTCCTAGAGTTTCTACTAAGAGATTCAATATTTGGTCTAACTTGTCTAGTTGTTCATTACTTGGACCACCATGGTCAAAATTCCTTGTTTGCACCATTATTATTAACTAGAGATTCCTACCAACAAGAGTCACAACTTAGCATAGTAGACTCAAGGTCCTAGTGTTGAACCTAGTTTTGTTCTGATACCATATGTAAGACCCTTCAACAATTAATAATAAACTAATCATTTAATGATCTGACTTGTCCAATAGAATAATCATTTTAATTATTTCATTACATAAATGCTTTAAAAATTTTACAATAAACCTCGACTAATACTTTCTCAATAGGAAATATTTCCTTTTCATCAAGACCATAAGGTCGCTTTAACTCTTTCGACAAAGATTAAACAATATTTATACTTGACATAGATCTTCTTCATGCTAATGATCACAAGAGTGAGAGCACCACCAGAGCATTTTTCCACCCAACCATGAAGCTTATGCTTCCCTATATTTCTTCTACTGAAGAAATCCTGACCCTACGTGAAGGGCCTAGCAAGATGAAACTGGTAGGTGTGATGGAATCTAGTGAAGCATGATATATCTAACATTTTAATCCATACATAAATGCTATTGTAGCCATATCATGATATGGTAGAGAGTAAACCAAATCAAATAGTAATAAATACTAATGATTAAAAAGCTTTGGCCAAAGCATCTTTTAAGCCACTTATAAGCAGATAGATAAAAAAAGAAATCTATCCTTCTCTGTTAAATCTATATTCGACACCCATCCAAAAAATAAGTCTAATCCATTCAAGTAACTAAAAATCTTCCCTTGAGATCGTTTAAAATATAATACATTAATAAGGAAGAATAAAATACTTTCTTTTGATAAGATCTCATTGTGATAAGTAATTAAATTTGATTCTCCTATCTATAAACTATAGAATTAATGGGAAGAGATAATATAACATTGTTATTGAGGAAGATGATTATATTTTCCTACTTAATATCCTAGACTTAAGTTACAACACTATTATAAATCCTATTCATGAATATTCTAATTTCTAATAATTCATCTCATATATACAAATTACACAATCAATATACTTGCAATAATTACTTGCTAACATTACTACTATTACAAATCTCTATTCCTATCTCCACACTTATTATTTCTATTTCCTAGAAATTTTAAACTCCAATAACAAGTTTGAATTCTTACTTTCTATTCCAATTCAATGCCATAATGAAAATTAATTTAATACTTGCCTTAATGAAATAATTTACATAAACCATATTTGTTCAAATTCTACAGGATGTAAAAGATATCTTTCTAAGTTAAACTTTCTTTTTAATCTTTCCTATTCAACAAAACTAAGACGTATGGCCTTTTGGAAGAAAAAAAATATGAAGATAAAAAGATTTTAAAAGTAAATCATTCAAGAGTTTAAAGAAAATCATGAGAGGGTTGTGCCCATGCCTAGGAAGAGAATGCAAATGATATGGAGAAAAAGATTCATAGGAAGAAATTGGGACACTAGGAAATTCTAAGAGATTTCTCTCACCAGCAATTTTATTTATGGAAGAAGGATTAACATGAATAAATTCACCCAAAAATACATTTCAAGGTGCAAGGGTAGGCATGATTCATATCACAACCAATTCATAATGACTTCTGAGGAGTTTTAAGGTGCCCACCAAAAGGTTTTTTAGGTAAAATAGCTTAGCAGATTTATCAAATAAATACAAAATGTTGGAGGGAAATCAGCCTTCCTAGGCCATGGCCCATGAGGGTTTGACTCACTGGTATTTTTAGATTGAAGGATATACATGACATGATTGTAAGAAATAAATCATTACAACCTCATTGGTTGTCTTTGAGTGTAGATTCAGATGGTGAGATGAAAGTTTTGGCTCCATTTCTCATGATGCAAGAAAAACAAAAAAGATAAGGATTGTGCAAAGAAAAAGAGAGATGCATGCAACAAGAACATCATATAGAGAGTCTTCTAAAAGAAGTGAAATTCCATCAACAATTTGGCATGCAAAAGAGTTTCAGAAATTTCATAGAGAGGGATGATTAGGTAGAAGAGATTTGAGAAGATGTAACTTATCCAGAACTTAGATGAGGAAAAATAAACAATCCTAGTAATGGAAGATATTTAATCTAAAATGCTAAAGAGGACCATAAATGTGTGTGCAAAAGAAATTTCACCAAGGTAAATAACTCAATTTATCTGTGGTTTTCTATAAATGGCTTCCGAGTCTGATAAGACTTCTACACCCAGAAAGATCCTGATAAAAAATACGAGGGCAAGAAATAGGGGTATCACATTGTTTGAAATCTTGGCGGAGAACGGGAGGTCCAGTATTGCAATTTCCAAAACAAAACAAAGGTAGATAGATGTATTCATGATCCACAGAAGTTTATCGAACAAAGAACTTACTAGATTAGATTTTGATAAGCAATGAAGAGATACAATTTCAATATGAAATAAAATTTCATACCCAGATACGCTAATTCCTAAAATCCTTACATTTTCACCATGATTCCATTCTTTTTTTTTTCAGGTCAACTTTCCTAGATTTTCCCCCCAATTTGCTTTTCCCAAATATAAATGTACAATCCCTAATTCCCAAATTAGCAAAGACAATAAAATACAATATTTGGTCTCCAATATAATTTATTATTCCCTAAAGTTAACCCCTAGCACTTCTTCTAAAAACTACAAACAAAATTAATTCATGATTCTTTAGTGATTCCATGAAAGATAAGGATTAAATATTTTTTTAAAATAAAAGAATTTCTCCTTTTTAAATATTATCATTGTCTAATACTTTTCCCTATTAAAACTTAAATAAATAAATTTTCCTTTGAAAACACTAGAATTTACGATGCACACATACACACACAAATAAGAAAGTAATTAAAATATATTATTTATTTCTAAGTGATAGTGTGTACATCCCATCACGACCATTCACTTTCAAAAAGCTAGGCACCCTCTCTCTGATGATGCTCTCCTTCTTATGATTGTGTCGACTGGTCTGTCGTACTCATGGAAACAACATTAAAACATTAGTCCATGTTAGTACCTTTAAATAAAATCAATAAAATACTTATCAAAATACCTTGCATTGTTTATAATATTGTTCCACTTAACAATTTCCAAACCATCACATCCAAAAATTCAAGTTTTTAAAGTAAGTTATTTATTCTAAGTAAAAGGGGACATGGCAATGTGCTTGGTCCATTGATGGTGGACTAGGTTCTATGAAATCTATATAGCATTCTACTTGCCAGAAAATATGACTAATAGACATATAAACTAGATACCATACTTAGTGAGAATATGTTGAATCCATATACATTCAACGATGACTTTAACAACCTTTAATACTTGGCCTTAGTGGCAGATAGCGTAATAGTAGACTACTTCTTGCTTGACCAATAAATAGGACTTGAACCATGTGAGAAGCTATAACCTAAAGTGGACTTGTGATCCTCAGGATCACCTTCTAAATTTAAATCTATATACCCCGCCAAGTCAATATTAATGCTTGCCACATAGTGAATCCCAAAACTATGAGTACCCTAAATTTAATGGAGAATCTAATTGTCTTCTTTCGAGTGTAGCTCATGGGGTTGTTACATAAACTATGAGACCATGCCCACATCATATCAAATATCAAGCCTCGTATGTGTCAAATAAATGAGGCTCCCAACAAGTTGGCGATATAAAGTACCATCAACTAAAGGCGAAGAGTAATAAGCCTCAAGATTGACTCCAGAAAAAAAGGGAGTTGGATCAGGCTTATAGTTAGTCATGTGAAACCATGTGTAATTCCCATATGTACACAATGCACAAGTGGGCACACACATATGGAACTACAATTTTTTTTCTCTCTAAGCATAATAACATTACCAAGGGTCAAAGAACATTTAAATGACTATATTAATACATTAGTAAGAAACTTTAAATGCAACTCTTACCTTATTTATTCATTCCATAGGTAATTTTAATGACTTTAAATTGTCTAATACTTCAATTGATAAAAGTTAATTAGTATGATAAATTTTCTATAATTATAGTACAATCATCATGCATATAAATTCCTTTGAGAACCTAACTGATTAATTTAGATTTAATAATATAGACAAATTTGAAGAGTTTGTTATGAAACTTATACTATTTAGTAGTTGGAACAAATACGTATTTTCTCTTAGGCTTAGAGGAAAACAATATAATTGTATTACTAATTTAACTTATAAAAGTTTAAAGAGAACATTCCCTAAATATGTTGAACTAATTCCATAAAAATGATTTAACCAATATGTAACAATGATCACAAATAATATGAAGTTATTTTGTATGATAAGATTTAAAATTATTCAACTAATAAATGTCTTACTAGCATTTACTCCAACATTATTTCTAAATCAAGACGTAACCAAACTTTGCATATTTACTTACTAATTCCAATATAAAACAAAATTTATTTATAAAAGCATTTGTTTATTATCTAAACGGATTTTAAATACTCAAAGTAAATTTCATAAAATAAATTAAGTAAACTAGTTATTTCTTTTCGAAAGTTAATTTATATTTAAAAATATGATCAATTTAGAATAAATAAGAACAAATAAATTAATGTAATTATTAATTAAAATAATCAAACAAGACAAATAAATTAATATAATTAAAATGATAATTAGAAATAAAGCAAGTTTTATCTATATTTTTAATTCTTTAACTCTTTTTTGCTTTACTTTGTTTTCTTTATTCCTATTTTTCTATTCTCTTTTCTGTATATTTGTTTTTCCTATTAAAAAAATAATAATTTGATGAGTTTAAAATTAATTTATCATGTAGGTTGGATGTGGAAAAAATGGATTCTTCTGGAAATAAATTGCATATATTGTGGTTAAGAATAAACTGATAAGTGAATTAAACAAGTTCACTAATTTTTAGGAAATTGGTAGAACTGTCTCCAAAGAAAAACCAGTCCGTTTCATCTTTAATAAAATTAGTTTTAGAAACTAGTTTTTTTTGTGAAAATTTTAGGAACAATGTGAAACTAAGATTTGTTAAGCAATTTTTTTTTTTGAAATACCTAGATTCTAGATGTCAACATATAAAATGATTTATGATTGTATGTTTGTACTGTTATAAACTATTTTGAGAAGAATCAGTCTATTATGTCTTCAATAAATTTCATTTAAGCAACTAAGTGTCCTCTAAAATTTTATTGTAGATGAAAAACTTAGTTGACTAAATTATCACAAGAATTCAGCCATACCCAGATTCTCAATTTTGAGATATGTACAAATTATTTAATATCTATTCTATGTTGTTGTTATGAGGATTATTATTATTTTATATGATTATATGATTTTTTATAAAATTATAGTAAAGGAAAATATTATTAAAATATTTATGAGATTTTAAGATCTCTATGTTACCTTTCTAACACATTTTCAAAAGTTAGAAAAATATTTTATTTTAAGAAAGTTATGGCTTTCTTAATAGAAGCTATTTTTATACAAAGTATATATAAATTTCTAATGATTTTCTCTATCGCAATCTATGCGATAAAATACATAAAAAAATATTGGTGCAATTATACAAATTTAAAATATGAAAAGAATCACATACATACTTGATCAAAATAAAATTCCTTAATAATATATTAGCAAAGTAAAGTATGCATATACAAATAAAAATGAAATTATGTAAATACAGATTATGGTTTACTATAAAATTGAAATTATACAAATACAAATTATGCAAATACTTTTCAAAAGTAAATTATACAAATACAATGACCCTTCAACTATACAAATTTAACCAATGGATTTAAAATCCATAATCTTCAACTTTACATAACGATCCATAAGGAAGAGCTCCAAGCTCTTAGACATTAAGGAAAATTTGCTCAACACAAATCTTCTCAAAACCATTACAAATATCATGCACACATCACACAAACTGGATGGTTAGACTGTGAGGCCAATTTATTTCACTTCCCTATTTTGATCGTTTCACATTATAGTTGGTGACATTATCAGACATTTAGAGACTATCGATTTTTCATTATGCAGATTTAGACTATATTCCCTAATTTTTTTTGGATTAGCATTGATGTAATGCCCCATCATGTAACCCCAGAGTGCTAGATTAAAAGTGCAAAAGTTACGGAACTAATTTTTTTTTTTAAAGCAAGATAGTGTAAAGTAGAAACCAAACATAACACATTGTATGAAATTACTCTTCTAACCACTCTAGGGCAACATAACTGCATTAATAATAGGAAATAAAAACTACAAAAGCCATAACCATTACACTGCTAAAATAATTACAAATAACTTCCACTGAAGCAGAATAGATTTGTAGTGCCCCGTCCATGAACACCTTGATAGACACCACTTATCAGCAAGCAAAGCGGAAATATATTTTTTAATAGGACAACAAGTGAGGTTTAGCAGATCAAACACATCAATAGTTAACAACTTGTCTCCCAAGGTGTCAAGGATGCACTACTTAACAATAGCAACATCATTACATGCATTGCTAACTAACATCGACAATTCATACAACTCTATGACAATAATGATTAGTCATAAACATTTACATTCCATGCCATAACTTAGATAAACAATTTGGATAAGAATTCATGCACATTTAACAAGCGTATACAATCGAGTACATCAACATGAGATTTACATTATCGACATCCTGATTACAACTGAATATAAACACTGAGATACAATAAATACACAAGGCTAATGCATGAGCAAAAGAACTGTCTTCAAAAAGGTACAAGGTCTGATTGTCTGGCACACAAGGTGAATCCTCCTTGCTCACAAACAAACAGCAAGGGAGAAAACCAATGGATCTAGCTCTTTCCACCCAACCATGTGGGACCCTAAGGCCCACCCCTCCAAGCTAGGAGTTAACATGAGGTCCCCACAAGAACAACGGTCGGGAAGACAGTGGACTAAGAACATCACAAGACTCCAACATCACTAGCCAATCTCACAACCACACAACATTACTTTTAGAGGCAACACATGACAACTGTCATCTTAACAGAAAATATACATAACGGTGCAAGGCATCAACCATCTTGCAACCAATCACAATACAATGAATCACTCGAGCAAGGCATGGGTCCTCTTGCTCCAACATTTCAATCCTTTGCATAGACCAACAAGGAATTAAAACAAGCTCAACACAATAGGGGACCACAACTTACGAGAAGAGCTCGACAGCATGGATTCAAGACAAAACAACAGGTCTAGGTATACACATTGCAAGGCATTAACCATCTTGCAATTATGGCATAAACATAAGGCAAAGTCCCAATACATAATTTGAGGTTTCCAAACGGAGCAAAACTTGGGAGATATCTTCTATACCGATGACGGTATGACCCCATTGTCTTGACCATCACAATAGTTTACACAACTCAGACAAATAATGATTGCAACATTCATGAAGGACTTAATCATTACCCCAATATGCATTCACAAGATACCATGCGCATGAACACAAAATTACAACCTAGGCCTCTGGAACCAAAACACTTTAATAACTTGCACAAGGAATCTCATTAAGACCAACAATCAAACATATGACCAATCTTGTTTTCTTGATGCAACTGAGTTCACATACACCCATTATCTTAGCAACTCTTAATATCAACTTAATTAATAAAGTTTACAAGGAGAACATAACAAATTCACTGACGGATTAATGTAATTAACGTTCGATCAAAACCAACTTGAAATGGAACTCTTCACTAACATAATAAATTTCTATTTAACAATCTCATGAAAAGTTTAAATAACTGCACCCTGGTAATCAAAAGACACATAACGATATGCAAATTTTTAGGCATGAGAGATAAATAATACTAATAATAATAATAAAATAATAATAATGATAACAAAATTCTATATTTATTCACAAGGAAGACTTTAACATAATAATAATATATTTATTTAACATAGTGCATTCTCGATTATATCCTTGTAAACAAGAAAGAACCAATTCCAAATTTACATTACGATTCCTTACTATTGACTTAGATTAATTAGAAAACGAGGGTAGGATTATCACCGTTTATCAATTTGCAAAACTATAATATCAATAGTGTAGATTGAATAAACATCTATTGTCGTTTAATTCCCATCCAAAATAAATAGAGACATTACTCTACCCTAATAGCAAGGAAGAGCATTAATACTAAAATAGGGTTGTATTCTTGTTGCGAAAGGATCTATAATGACATTAAATAGCAACAAGAACTATTAATTACACCATTATGTTAAAATAACTATATGCAAATAATTTATTAAAGAAACTAATTTAATTGCTCTACAAGACACCCTCGTCATAACCTAACTAAAAAGACCATCAATGCCATTGATATAAATTAATTAAATTAACTAGTTCCAATGAAGTCTAATTCAACTCTTGCGGAGGGTTCCTAACAAGGGGTTTGACAACTTCGAACTAATTTACAACTACATTTAATATTACTCAATGTAATAACTCCAATATATATACATTCTCTAATATCTACCTTCCAACTACAATTTATCTTCTAAAGGAATATGCCTTCATTCCCTACATCTAAGGAGTCATTAAAATAATTTGCAAAATCAAATTCCCTTCTGACAACTGCAGCTAAACTAAAGATGCTGTGGGGTAAGGCCTACAATTTAGATAGCCAAATCGTGGCCTGCAAAGAAAGAAAGATCTGGCCTAATCCTAGAATAATCAAACTATCCAAAAAGGCAAGAGGGCAGTGAATAATTAGAAATAATGACAAGACAGGGATTCTGTTAACCATAATTCCTTTCTATCTTGCAGAGGTCGCAGCTGTCCAGTCATAACAATACTGTATTGCCACATTAAAAACACCAATGCATGAACTAAGCTGTTGGGCAGAAAGGAAGGAACGGATAAAAGCATGAGAGTTTCTGCTGAGGTCGAGCGCTTCAATGGGTCATTAAAGGAATGCAGACAAAGGCGAAGCAAAGTCTTATTAGTCAGGGCAGCACGGAAGCCTGATAGGGTCTCCCTCTAGATCCTTTTCACACTTCACGTTTGTTTTTGGTTGATATCCAGAGTGAATACAGATGTGGGGGTTCTTCTCATAGCTCGACCAATGATAATGCCAGGTACTCCAGTGGGTGGTAGCTGCACACACCAAAATCTTAAGACCCTGATTCAAGAGTCTAGGGAGGACCTTTAATGCGCTGCCATGATGGACAAAGGAAGTGGTTATGCCGTCGGCAAAGGTGGCAACCAAGGGCGAGGTAAGAAGGGTCGGCAGCGAAAAGAGGCAGCATAGAAATACCATGGGAGTAGTGAGTGCGTGGAACCCACTACGGTTGAAGCGCAGCTGGAGTGATTGCACTGCCAAGCGATGATAACTACAGTTGAGATTGCTAGCCGAGGTAAATCTGTTTTGCCAAGGCAAGAGCTGCACTCAAGAGGTGGTTGACCGACGACTGAAATTAATGCCTATCTAATCTAGAATTCAGAGGTCTAAGAACTGGTGCTATCATATGCAGAATGGGAAGATATCTCCACTGGGTTACTGAGGCACGCAGGCATCGTCCACCAATTAACAATCTTTGGCAGCGTGGAAGCATAGACAGAGGCATATGAATGCCTCGACCGAATACCTCACGGCATCGTCTCATGCAAGCGCAGCATGGATTCCCTGAAAGGGCGTTGGCACAGGGTAAGAACATCCTTCAACGCATGACTAAGGATGGATTTCCTTATTTGTCAGATATTGACACTGCAAGTGTCTTGGTAGGCACGAATGCAAGATGTGGAACGTAGACAGGGTGCAGATTCCCCTGGCCAAGCAAAAAGGAAGGGAAAGTGATCTCAGATGGTAGAGGCCAAGGAGAACGCTGAGAGGACATACGGCAAGCCGTGGAGAGTTCACGCCTGGCTGGCTTAGACAGGGCCATGCCTAGCCCTGTTGCTTCTATAACATCGACGCTTCCACTAGGTTTTGGCAAAGTGCAGCTCCTCATAAATATGTTTACAGGCATTCTAACACCAAGGGAGGAGTTGGTTGCAGAAGAAGGAGATAAACTTTCAATTTTACACCAGAAATGGAACACAGGAAACCTTACATTGCATCCATCTTGATCTAAGAGACAAACTACATATTACTACACCAAAACTCTATAAAACCATAAAACACCATTAAATCTGCCTTTTAGAGATAAATACTAAGGCTGCCAGAGAAGAAATAAGGTACCAGGTTCAAATGTGCAAGAGTTTTGGCTGGTTCAATCCTGTGGCCGCTTCCTCCCACCTCCCTCTCCTCCAGAAATCCTTCTCCTTTTCCAGATGAAGGCAGGGAACGACCCTCATACGACAGCCCATCTTCCCAAGGCAACAAAGACTCCTCGGTTATGCCGAACCCCCTTTCTTTGCTCCCCACCCATTAATAAATAATGAAGGGAGGGAAGTTATTTTTCCCACTCTCGAACAAAATGAATTTACAACTACCCCAACTAACTATCTACTAACCCTTATTAAAAATAAATAAAATATATGCAACCAACATAATTTAAACATACACACAATAAATAACTTTACATAAACAGGTAAAACCATTTACCCACACTCACTCACATATTATAATTAATTATATAACCAACTTTATAATATTCTATTTATTTACTATTTTATTATTATTTCTTAATTATAATATTACACTATAATCTTATTTTATTATCAACTAGGATTATATATATTATTTATCAATCTATCTTAATGCATAAGATAACCAAGGCATATTATCAGACAAATTAAACCAAAAGCCAAAACAATTACCTAACCACTAACTAGGGTCAAAAAGCAAAACTTCAAGCAACACTAACTGACCACAAAACTTCAAGCAACCCTGACTGGCCACTGATGACAAGGTATCAAACTAGGTACTCATCCTCTTCGAGGATGATGGTTAGGGTGGGGGACCAAGTGCTATCTCCGGTCAACTACTTCCATTGGGTGCAAGGCACGCTCAAACCTGCCAATTCAGGTGGAGTCGATGCCTGGTACCTGTTCACTCAAACATACAAGTTAGAGCACATGTACATAATAGTCAAAGCACTAGGGAAGGGACTCTAGCAATCATATCTCATACTCGTATATCACCCATACGTCCAATGGTATGATGCCACCCTTTCCACCTGTCCTAACAACATACTATTGCATCACCTTATCCAAATAAATCTCTACATAATAACAATATGCATCATGCTCCCAAAAGTATTAACAGAAGCTCTTGTTCCATCCTCATCATCAGGTTCCTTAGCCAAACTACCTGCACATCCAAGGTGAGATTGGAGGGGCGCTACAATTGATTAGATCATATTTTGATGTTATGATGATGTTAGACATGTGAGACATAGTTGATGATGATTATTGATGTGATTATGTACTCATTATGTGGATTTATTATTTGATGATGATTATGAGATATTAGATAGGAAATGCAATTTTAATCTTAATTATGTTAGAAATGATTAATGTTATATGCAATGCCATGACTTTAATTTCAGTTGCTTCGGCTATGACTTATCCATGATGTGATTGACCACTTGATCTAGTCGTGTAGGTTATATTCCTAGGCCACAGGAAATTGGAGGTAGTGTTCACACATATGTTATTCCCTGTAAAACTGATCCATTCCCAAGAGGGATGAGGATCACGTTTGATCGGATGATGTTTTAGTACATGTTTGTTTTATTATTTTGGCCTAGTGATCCCATTCTTAATTGATTTATATCATGTGTTGTATATTTATATTTGTTTTACACCACTTGGTATTATATTTTATTTATGGGCCATTTAAAAGTGATTTTATACCTCCCTAGGTGTGTTTTAGTGTCCCAAACTTACCCTAGGTGGTAACCCTAGGGTCTAGGGTCAATTTGGACTCACTAGACCCATGGGTAATTGACTTTTAGTCACTCTAAACTAGGGTTTAGTAAAAGTGACGAATTTTTAAATGGCTAAGGATGGGAGATGAGTCATGCTTTGGGAAAGACTTGTCTCCCTTCCCAAAGTTTGGGGATCCCTTCACCAAGAAGACTTGGGAGGTCTTCAAGACCCCCAAGTGTGTGGGATCTCCCTCCAAGACTCTCACACATGTGTGAGAGCATCTTGGAGGAAGATGACTCTCTTTGAGAATAAGGGGGTGCCATGTAGCATCCCTTATCCTCATGGAGCCTTGGAGGGAGTTGTCACCTCTCCACTTGGTCTCTCACACATCTGTGAGGGCACAAGTGGATAAGGTGAGATTTTGAATGGATTGGAGGGTGACACTTGTCACCCTCACACTCCTTCTCCCTTGCAAGTGGCATGGGATGAGGAAGGAGAAGTTGACAAGTGTCACCTTCTCATTCCTCAAGGCAAAATTTGAAGGCCTATTTTATCTCCTCTTGGAGAGGAGTTGGGGGTTCTTCTTTTTTTGAAAATTTCTTTCTATTCTTGGAGGTTTTGGGAATGTTAGAAAATTTTTGGAGATTTGGAGACTTGGAGAAGCTTGGAGCTCATCTTCAAACGTGCTTCCATTTTAGGGCTTTTGAAGGTAAGCTCCATGGCAATAGCCATTTCCCTATGCATGTTTTATTTTTGTGAATGTGTTAGAAATTTATGTTTGGTGTTGTTTTCATTTTTGTGTGGGTTGGGAGTTGGTAAGAGCACCTCCATTTGGAGGTAAGGCTCAACTCATATGGGGTGGGGGAGAGTGAACCTCCTCGAGGTCACCTCCTGATATTGTTCTATTTATAGCCTTGAGGGCATTCTATGGTGTTTGGGAGTATTTTTGGATGGCAAGAGTGCCATGGTGATTATGTGTTTCATGGAGATATTTATAGCCTTGAGGGAATTTTATGGAGTTTGGGATTCTATTGGATAGCAAGAGTGCCATGATGGTTTTGAGATTTATAGAGATATGTATATTTTTACTATGGCTTGAGGCCTTGAGATTTTGTGGTTTTTGGAGTTCTTGGGGTGACCTCTTGAGTTGAGGGTTCGTCCACTCCCCTACCCCCTCCAAACTCAATTAATTGAGTTTTGTTATGTGCAAATCCATGGGAGTAATTTTAGTGTGTTTGGAAATTTCATTGTTGTGGTGTGTTTGTGAAACCATGTGATTTTTACCTCCCTAGCTCGGGGGTGAGCCACTAGCGAGTCTATGGTAGGGAGGAGGGCGATTTGCGTGGCCTTGGTTCCCCATTTGTATTTATGTTTTGTAGGTCATTGTTGGAGTCTTAGAAATTTGAAGAAAAAGTTTATTTCAGCATTCCTTTACATTATTTGTATTGGCTATTGAGAGCCATGCCATTGGAGGCCTTGATGTATTGTTGCAAAAAATTATTGCACTCTCCATAAACTTGTTGGGAAAAGAAATTTTAGATGGGAAATTTGTTTTGTAGATGTTTTTACAATGTGTATTATGTTGCTGTTATGTTTGTGAGTTTTGTAAAGTTTACAAAAAAAAATACAGTTTGTTGCCACTCTATTTCAGCGAGAAAACATATGTTATCATTTTGAGCTTTGAGTTATATGAAAACCGAAAGTAGAATAAAATAGTTCTACTGAAATACTTTTATTTTTGGAACAAGGAAAAATTCTTAGATTTCACAAGGAAAAATTCTATTTCAAGAAATGTATATTTAGAAAATTGTTTAGATTATCTTACTATTTGAAAGTAAAGAATCTGTTCTAGTTAATTTACTGTCAAAGGAAAAGAAGAAATAGTATTCTGGTTGGCTTAGGTTTAAAGAAAAAAAATATACATATACTACTGGTTTATATTCAGTTACAATCTGGTTGGATTCTTCTATTATGTTATTGTGGTTTATATATATATATATATATATATATATATATATATATATATATATATATATATATATATATATATATATATATATATATATATGCTGATTAAAAAAAATGGACTTTATGTCTGAGAAGACTGGCCGCCCATGAGGGTTATACAGTAAGAGTTTAAGTTTAAGAAAAAAAAAATAAGAAAGTGGGTTGGGGGGACGGCGTCCCCCAAACCATCGTGGCCATTCACTAAGGTGGTGGGGGTCGATCCCCCCACCCCTCTCCTCTGTTTAACCTTAGTCAATGGCGTTAAAAGAAATGGGCTGACGGTCCTGCAATTCATGCCTTCCCCTACCTTGGCCATCATTTTGTTTTAAAAAAGAAAAAAAAAGAATATAAACACTTTCATAATTAAACCCTATATATATATTTATATATATATATATATACACACAGAATGTATATATATAAATATATATGTATAAAAAAAAAGGAAATAAAACCCTACTGTGTATTAACAATTAATATATACCTTTGTCCAAACAAAAAAATATCTAGTTTTAGATTTTTGCTAGATTTATATATTTATTTAGATATATATACACACATAAATGTATATATATATACATATATCTAACAAAAAAAAAATGAAGCCCATGTGTATATACAGAAAGTATATACTCCTGTGCAAAAATCCATGGCAGCCATTGAAGAAGTAACCCAACCTGCAAACAAAGAAGAAACAAAGCAAAATGGAGGCAACGAAAATGAAAGAAGGAAAGAAGAGAAAAGAATGAGATAGGATTAGGGCAAAATAAAAAAAGAAAACAATATAATAATAGAAGAGGACTTTTAGGGCTTTTTTGAGGGAAACTTTTATTATTCAATTGTTTCTTTTTTTATTTTGCCTTGCTTTTTTATGTGCACCTGAATTTGATTTTCCCTCTTCTATTCTCATGGGATTTATTTAAATTAGCTCACTTTTTTTTTTGGACTTAGATTAAGTGGGGAAATTTCTTATTTCATTTCTTTATCTTTATTTGTTTAGGGGAGATTTATATTTTACTTTCTTTTTATAAATGTAATGGTTGGGCAAGTATTATTAGTTGGGTATATTATTATAATTTTTTGGGGGGTTTTGTGGTTTATATTTAAGTGGGATTTCCTATCCTTTTTATAAATTAATTTATTGAACTCTTTATTATTCTTTGTAAGTGGGAGTTTTAATTTCTTTTATTTTTATGGGGAAAACCTTTTTTTTATGATTTAATAATATTATTTTGATTGTTATGGGACGGTAGAGATTGTTTTAATTTACCCTTTTGTGAAATTTACTTTGATTTTTATTAAATAAATATATTTGTTGAAATTATATTTAGTGGACTTTATTTTGGAAACTTATTATTTGGTAGTTTAATCTATTCGATTTTTATATTTTAGTGGGTGGGATTTAATTATTTTATTTTAATTCTAGCCCTTAGATTTTTCTAGAGGGATTTAATTAAATTAGGTTGGGGAATTCCCGTTTTTAATTTATTAATTTTGTTGAGTTGGGCATAGTGGATTTAATTCTTCTTAGTCAAATTTTACCTTGGCATTTATTTAATTTTAATTGTTGAGATTATTATATTTTTAGTGGACCTTTATTATTTTAGGGTTTTGGATTTTAATTCCATGTGGAATTTATTTTGGTCAAAATAGATTGTTTTATTTTAACGGGATGCTTCATCCCTTGGCCTTTTAATTATGTTGGCATTTTTATTATTTTCTAGTGGTTTTTAATTCAATTTTATTGGGGAAACCTTGTGACTTAGATTCATTTAATTTAATCAATTTTATCCCGGAGGGGATGTGTTGTGATGCTCACAACATGCCCCATTTTATTTCTTAGCAAAATGAGGACCCCTGCTGTGGCTGTGTCTTTTTGCTTGTGGGTGTGGGTTTGCTTGGTGGAAAAAGGGAAAAGGAAGTGAAAGTTACAAACCTTGCTGAAAATAAAGAAAAAATAGAATTAAGTACTAAGCTGAATATGGGTGAATTCCTCATCAAAAATGAGTGAGGGTTGCTTTTTGAACCATTTTGAATTTCCCAGTATTTCACAAGATATGTATGTTTTTAGTAAATGCACTATAGGAGGGTTTGTATGTTGCATATACAAAGTTGTTTGTATATCGAGTCATTGTATAAGTCGCAAAAGGGAGTTGTCGGTTTTGTTACATCCATGTACTTGTATGTATTTTGTTAACGTTCTATTTATACATGCAAGTCGGACCTGACAGAGTTCAAAGTTTAAATATATAATTGGTTGAGTCTGTCAGATGTATTTTAGGCTTGTATGTTTGGCAACCATAAACATACAAGATGATATCCAATGAGATATGCAAGTCGCAGAACCAAGAAGATTATGAAATGAGATGTAATTGTTGTATGTTTCGTGCTTTGTATGTATGTTTTGGAGACATGCATTGCAATATACATACAATGTGAAATTCAGGAAAGATTAAAATCTGATATAAGCGATGTATCATGACTTAAAGTATATCGAAAGATGCATTGCACTTTATACATGTCGCGGAGCTGAAAGGTAAGTAAACTATGGTTTATAAAAAGGATAAGTCTAAAAAGGTGATACCAAAGGAGTTTGTATGTATCCGGACTTGTATCTAAGGGTTTGATACAAATGTTATATGCATCACGGAGATACAAGTAAAAGGTAAGGTGGACCCCATTGATTGCATATCAGGTTTGTATAATTACAATGTATATCTTCGATATACAAGCCGGTATACAAAGAACAGATGTAAAGCGAAGATACAAGCCAGATGTCAAAAGAAGTTCAATATAGAAAAGTCTTTGTATGTTTAAATGCTTGTATGTTTAGGATATACATATTCAAGATACAAAGGAATAAAAGCATCGCGAGGGATAAAAGGTAAAGAGAGGGTTTGTATAGGTTGTTGTATACATGCTTGTATATAATGAGGCATGCAAAGAGTATCATACAAACGGCGATATACAAGGATGTATAGAAAAGCCAAAAAAGGAAAGGGAGCTTTAGTTTAATTTCCTGCATAAAATGCTTGTATGTTAAAGGATACAGAGAAGACATGCAAACAAAACATACAATGAAAAATACAAAAGAAAAGGTATGTATGCAGAATTAAACTAACGGTAAGAAAGTTTAAAAATACAAACACTACAATAGAAGGCCGAAGTTTTGGCGCATTAATTGTTGTAATTAATGCAAGTCTAACACTCAAAAAAGGTAAAATTTAACGAGAGTTAGAGTAATTTTCATGTTATTTTGCTTTCAGATATACACTGCTAAGAGTTAAAATTGCAGATAAAAGAGAATTGTTATAGTGAATTGGGCAGAACTCATTGAGGTGAAGGAATTACAATAGTTGGACAAAAGAAAAAAAGGTAAAAGTAAGTCAACGACAATGGTTAAACAGTCAGGAAATACAGGTATTTATCCTAAAACGCCTGTTAATTTCAGTAATTTTGGTAAAATGTAGGAATTTGTTCAATCGTTGTTTTAACTATTAATTAAATAGGTAGGGATTAACAAATTTAAAATTCAAAAAATAGAAAGGACAAACGAGTTAGGGTAAAATGGTAAAAGCAAAAATTCATAGTAAAAATCCTAGACAAGAAAGTAAAACAAAAGTTAAAAGATGCATGTTTTCACAGGATGGCCCCGAGGTAGAAAAAGATAGACACAGGGGGAGAGGTGAAAAAAGAGAGAAAACCGCGTAAAGAAATAGAAAAAGAAGAATTACCCTTATAGAGAGGATATCCGTCCTTAATCAGTACGAGTGGAGTGGGCACGGATACGAATATAGGGAATTATGATGCAGCTAATGTTTTACAGAAAATCACTGCTGCAAATGCTTCACAAGGTATGAAATGTATATGGGAGAGTGGATTGTACAAGGCTGCAGGTTTCCCACTGGCTATGGAGGCCAGAGAGTTGTGTTTAGACTGTGTGACTTTATATGATCCAGCTACCAGGAAGATCATTTTGTATGACAGACTTATTGCTAATTTAACCATAGAGGGGATTGCCAGGACATTTGGATTGGAAATTAATGAGAAAATGAGAGATGTTGATATAGATCAATATAATGAAGACTTTCATACAAATGGAAGGGACTGCAAATGAAAAATATTCCACAGCTAGTATAGCCTAGAAAATAAACCCAAGGCTGTAGCCAAGGTGCACAAGAACTTGATGAAAATATACTTCAAGGAAGAAATTTATTTGATGATCACAATGCTAAGTAGGTTGGTTGGACTGAGAGATGGCACCAAATGTGAACCATGGATGTTCACTGTTATTGAGTTCATAAGAGAAAGATAAAAAGAGCAAGGGCAAATCCACTAGGCTAAAGCAATAAGCATAGCTATTTGGAGGTAGGCCATGCTGAGAAAACAAAAGATGATGCCCTTTTATTTGTCTTCGTATGTGTCATATTCATGTGCAGTAGAAATTAGGCCATATATACATGCAATAGAAAGGGTTGGTACCCTAGGGAATGGTCCTGGTCAGAAATTAGTGTATGAGCATTATCCTGATTTACAAGAGGAAAATGCACTGAAGAAGTTTGCTTTGGTCAATGATGTATTTTATACTTACATGGTGAGAGTTTTGAGAGAGGAACTTGACAAAAGATTATCTACAAGTACAGAGGATGCAATTGGATTGCATAGTTCCTAGTTCATTTAATTTAAACATTTTACTTATATCAGGATTGAAGGATTTGAAGGAAAGCCATTTATGCTCCCATAATATCCTTATGATAAATTAATTATTTTGGAGTTTTCAAGATAGAATTTGAATGTCTTTAAAATGTTATAAAGAAGTTCAATAGTGGAAATTTGAAGTTACCTTGGGCTATTGGAAGATACTCCCGCTATAGTGAGGAGGTTGCAGGATATTTAGAGCAAGAATTAAGATATTATGGCTTTCAGAAATTTGATTTAGTTAAGAGATTTGATCCTTTCCATAGGATCCAGAATTTTGTTGATAAAAAGTATAAACATCAGATACATATTGAAGATTTTTGGGCTGATGATAAACTATAGGTGACATATATGTCCCCCTAGAAGTTCAAGAAGATGATAAACTATTATATCATAGTTATGCAGAGGCAAGGATGGCTCCTATTACTGAGCTTGATTGGTCACAGCCTTGGAATACATCTCTGGACATATTGTCCAAGCCAGTGATATTATTTTCAAAAACATGGCTAAAAGATAGAATTGAGGAACTTAAGGCTTAAGGAAAGGATATCACTTATCCAGAGAAAGGGAGAGAAAGAAAAGGAGAGCCTAGTGAGGATCTATAGTGCTTCTATGAGAAGAAAAGGAAGATTGTAGAGGCCAAGATTGTTGAAAAAGATAAAAATGCTACTTTAATGGATCCATATGCACTAGGAATAACAGTAGCAGTGGCATCAGATACTTTTGTAGATGCAAATTCAATAAGTCATGAGTGCAAAAGAGGCACATACTACCAAAGGAGTAGTAGGACAACAGGTTAGAAGGGCAATCCCAATAGGTTTATCAAAAGGGGAGACTTCTGAAGTAGGTGATGTTATAGGAGCACAACAAGTAGGTGAAAAGCTAAGTGAAATACCTAGTGCCTCTACTGTATCAAAAAAAAGACAAACCTATGTTTAGGTAAAGATAGAGTTGGTTGAAGAAATGCTGCAAGAGTCACAAACACATAAAGCCAAATAAACTATTGAAATAGTTCATATTGGAAGTGATATTAGTGACAGTGAAGAAAGAGAAGTGTATGCTAGGAAGGAAATAGAAATAGAAGGAGAATCTAGTGACTTCCTAAGTGAGGAAGAAAAAGAAATAAACACTATGGTAGAGATGGAGATTGAGAAAAGCTCAGAGCTTGAAGAGGAGAAGGTACAGGAAGAATCAGGGACAGTGGATCCATTTGGTACCTTAGTATCTCTTGAAATCATTAAAGATGTGCAAGAACAGGCACATAAGATTGAAAAAACTGAAAGGGAGGTTGCATCTAAAGAGACAACAAAAGAAAAGCATGATCAAGCAAAAGATGAAACAAAAGATGACACATCAGGAGCAGATGTCTTGAATATGCTTAATATGTATGATGAGCAAAGTGAAGAAGAAAAGAACACAGAAAGTAGACAAGAGGAAGAAAAAGAAGTAAAAGAGAAAAGTATAGGGGTAGGACCTTCTACACCTACAAAACAAATTAATATGTCTGAAAAGGAACAAAAAGAAAGTGAAGATACAAGGGGTGAAATCAATACAAAAGATGCAACTAGGAAGCCTGAAGATGAAGGAAACCCAGAAAAGATTGATGAAAGTAAAGTGGATGAACAAAGAGAGGATATCAACATGCTAGATATAGAGCAAGTACATACAAAAGAAGATCAAGAAAAAGAGCCATCAAAAGAAGAAGGTACTGAAGAGGAAGCTGAGGATGGAGGGGACACTGAAATAGAAGAGGAGGAAAATGAGGGTGAATCAAAAGAACAGGAAAATGATCCCATGGAACAAGAGCCCCCACCTCAATAGCAACAACAAGAAGAACATCAAGAATAGCAGTAGGAACAACATCAACAGGAAGAAGTGGAAATAGAGAGACCTCATGAGGAGGTGATTGATGAAGTCAAAATTGTAGAAGGTACCAAGGAAATTCCTGCCTGGTTAGGAGAGGAAATAACAAAGGAGAAAAAGGAGGTACCATTAGTACCAATTGTCATCAAGAGTTTGTTAGGTGAGAAGACACCAAGGAAAGAAAAAAGAAAGGTTAGGACAATGTCAGCTATACAGAGAGGTCCAGATGGATCTAGAATGCTGAACCTAGCCATACCATAGAAAGAAAAGGCAAAAGGTGAAATAACCTTAGAAGAGTATAAGGTATTAAATTTTGACCTTGAGCATACTACCAGGGAACAACACATTAATGAATGGGGGGATATGCACCAAGTGACAGCAGAGATGCTAAGAAAAGACAAAGATAAATAGGAATACTTAAAAGGACATATTGTCCAACTACAACAATTTATTAAAGGGATATTTGATCCCAATGCAACAGTCCAAGAACTGGGCAGTGACATAACAGTTATATCCAAGGAAGAAATAAGGGGCATGGAAAATAAAAAGCTCAAGGCTAACATTTTTGATGAATGGTTTAGAGATTTTATACAAGAAGGGGAGCAAGTAATAAAGTAGGTAGTGGAAAGTTGGAAAGTAGTTGTAGAAGAAAGGAGTAAATGTAGTATACTCATACATAACTGCCAATTCAAAAAGGAAGAATGTAAGTCTAAACTAGAACAACAGACATAAATTGAAGAAAGAACAAAAGAGTTAATTAATGATGGAGTAATTACCCCTTCACTGGCAAGCCAAGTGCCACAGACAAGATTATAGCTTAAATTTGAGGAAGATAACCTCAGAAAATGTATAACAGTTGTCCAGGATTTAGAAGAGAAAGTAGATGAAATGATTATAATGCACAAGAAGATAATAGAAAAACTCTTAGAGCATGAATGTATGGAAGTGCCAGCATATGAGTTAGAAAGCGCATTAATAGAGTTTAATGCCATATTTACACCATGCATTGAAAATCCTGAAGCATACATGAGAAAACAAATGATGGATTTATTAGTGGAAGAAAATGCTAAAATGAAGAAGTATAAGAAGAAAAGAGAAGGCTCAGAGAATAGAGAGAAGAAATTGAGGGAAGGAGTTGTGATGCAGGAATACATATGGGCAAAGAGTCCAGGAGGGGACCACACCTTTGTAGAAGGTGTAATCAATAATTTCAAAACATATTTGAAAGAATGAGAAGACAAAGGTGAGCAATGGTTTTGAGAAAAAGTCAAACAAAGAGTATTAGCAGGTAAAAGTCAAAGAAAAAGGGGAATCTTATTGTCTTTGAAAGATTCCAATAGCATCCTTTGAGAGGGAAAATATGCCATTTAGATATTTTGACAGACGGTTAGAGATAAATGTACACCATTGATTGATAATAGAAGGATCTCAACCGTAGATAAAGTTTGTAGCCATAGCAATGAGAAGTTCAAAATCTATATAAGGAACTTTACTACCTGTACATTACTTACATAGGGATTTTAGAAGATAGCTAGCAATTGTAATTGGTTCAAGCATTTTGAGTAGAAGGAATATTTTAGTTTAGAGGAGGTCGCCTATGTCTGCACTAAGGAATGCGTGGAATGTCCAGCTTTCTTATTGTATTTGTAAAGCATTGTAAGTTGTCTGTGAATTTGATTAATGAAGCTAAGAGTCATTCATACATTGTAAATCATATATGGCTGTGTGTTTCAAATATAAATGAATCTGGAATTCTACGTCTATATTCAGATTGTCTTCTGGCTCTTCTTTGTATTTGAAATAGTATCTCTTAAAGCTCGCAATCTTAAATGTATGTTCATGAAAATACTTAGGACATTCGTATTTAATGATTTAGTCTGTTGATTTGATCAAATTTGCTGTACTTCTTATAACGTGAATAACAAAACATTTAGATCCTATAGCAAAATGATGTTGAATTCGATTTTCTCTAACTTTTCCCAAACATTTGAAATATTTAGCTTAAACGCAGAAATTCAAAGGAGATTGTCTGACATTTGAAGGAAATAGGAACAATTGAGTTAATATTTGACAATCTTCATAATATTTGAAAAGGAAAAGCTTGTTTTAATATAAATCATACAAAGCTTCATGATATAGTAACAAATTTATGCAAAGAGATAGATAATTTGTTGATATTTGCAACAATTTGCATAATTCAAGTCCAGTAAGTCATCAATCACCTTAAATCAAGTAAGGCCCCTTGCATATTACAGCTTCACATTAACCTACTGAATTGTCCACATAGTCAAGACTTGACCATACAGAAACTTGGGATTAAGTAATCTTAATTAATTTCTTCATATCTTTCAAGATAGTTAGGTTCATTTTGTGAATTTTAACTTTTGTTATGAATGTGTAAAAACAATCATCAATAGGATGTCTTAATTTATTCCTTTTTTCTATCTATTTAACTTGAGTTAATTAATAAATATACTTATCGAAATTATATTTATTAAAGGACTTAAGTATTGAGTTTTAATTTGGTCAGTTATTTTAATTCAAATTTTATAATTTTGTTGAGTGGTTAAATTTACTTGACCTCGAAAAATTATTTAATTTATCCTTACATTTAATTATTTTAATTTTTGCATTAATTACTTTTTGGGGATTTCCTTTTTAAATTATTTATTTCAATTATTGAAAATGCATTATACTGTCAATTTTTTTTTCTAGATTTTAGGGTTTTATTTTTATGGCATTTTTGCAACTTTCATTCAATCACTCCATTTCATCATGCGAGCATCATACCATTGGATGTGTTATTATATTCAATTTTATTATTGCATTAGAGTTAGGGTTTGATTTTGATTTAGTCGAAATCATATCACTCACCTAGGAAACTTAGGGTTCGGATTAAATCGGTCCTAACCCTAGAAGCGACGATCATCGTGTTGCCTAACCCCCTAGTCAAGTATCATCACACAGGGGATTGCATAGGTAGATACGCTTCCCCAAGTATCGATTGACATGTTTATGCCTTATGTGTATTGCCACCGAGCATGCTGACGCGTGCGAGGGGGTTTCTAGGGTCATGTGGAAAAGTTTTTGATATTTCGTGTCATGACCACATGACACGTGTGTTGTGTGTCATGACCGCATGGGAAATGTGGGCATGACATTTGGTATCAAAGCCCAAGTTTAAATACTGGGCTTGTTTGGGCACATTATTATTCTACAGTTTTGATTAATTTGTAATTATCTCATTGTTGTAGGATGCCTCCCCGACGAACTTAGCGAGTGCGTTCACGCTGCACAAAGTCTGTAAAGGTTCATAGTGACTCTTTAGCTAAGGGTCAAGGGCCACTGGCACCACAGGCACAGTAGGCACCACAGGCCTCATCTATACCTGATATGGGGCCGCAAATATTACAGGCACTACAGGTAGTGTTAGATAGGCTGCCACCGGCCGCAGTTGCACCATGCATAGAGCCACGTGTTGAGCCCCACTTGATCCATGTGAGGATCCATGAGTAGAGTCATATGTTGAGACACGTGTGGAACCCCGCATCAAGCTGTGAGAGGCACCACGTGTGGAGCCCCGCGTCGAGCCGCAAGAGGCACCACGTGTGGAGCCATATGTTAAGATACTAGATATGATAGCGGAGGAGGTTGGATCGGCCTACAGGGCCTGTAGCAGGAGCCCTCCACATCATGCTAGGCATGAGGAGGTAGTGCAAGTGGAGCAGATTGTTCACAGGCCTTATGATTATTATGCAGATGAGCCTATTAGAGGGCACAAAGACTGAGGAGACCCCATCAGAGATTTGTTGAGGTTGAATCCTCCTACATTCCCTGGGACTACAGAGGGAGCTGAAGCTGAGGCTTGGCTCATCAGTCTAGATAGATGCTTCACGTTGCATCCTTAAGAGGGCAACACAAAGGAACATGTGGTAGTCCACCTATTGTGAGATGCAGCAGCTACTTGGTGGCACACTGAGGAGTGCAAGCACCATCTATCATTAGACACACTCACATGGGAGACTTTCATTGAGCACTTCAATGTGCAATATTTATCAGATCACTATAGATAGTGTCGCATAGATGAGTTTCACGATCTTCAGTAGAGAGGGCTTATTGTTGCTCAATATGAGGGCAGATTCACTGAGTTGTCTCGATATGTGGAGTATCTCCATGACAAGAAACTCCTGGTTCATAATTTTATCAGAGGGTTGAACCATAGCATAGCAGGGCCTGTATGCCTGGTAGACCCCTAGACATTGAGTGATGATGCTGAGAAGGCATACATAGCTGAGGAGATATAGGGATGTGGACAGAGTTCACACCCTTAGTTTTAGGATCATGGATAGCAGCAGCAGCAGAGTTACCCTAGACCACCACCGCCACCTCAGAGAGGAGGGTTTAGTTCCACACCTTTACCTCCTAGACATCCATAGTAGCAGCATTAGTAGGGTCCACGTAGAGACTGGTGACAATAGACACCTATTGCAAGACTTGCAAGGTCACAGCAGTCCTTTGGAGGATCACAGAGTTCTATGGATCGACCTGAGCAGCAGCATTTGAGCAGGACACAGACAGTACATGTTCAGGCTCAGGGACCATGTTATATATGTGGTGGTGAGGGTCACTTAGCTTGAGAGTGCCCACAGGGATTTATAGTTAGGGGATAGCCTCATGCTGAAGAATCTGAGCTGACAGTTGGAGATGTGGGTAGATCCCACCACATGTTTGTAACGGTTGACAATCGTGAGGCTGACTTTTAGACCCCTATTTTTGAGACTATGAGTAGAGGTGGACGAGAAGTTGGATTTGGAGCCAATTCATATATTGGCTCATTAGACATTGAGCCTTCAAGGTTGAGAGCTGGACTAGGTTAGGGTCCAGTGGGATCCTTATGACAAGGTCACAGCAACTTGAGAGGATGCAGCTAGTTGAGGGCACTCTATCCTCACCTTTTTTGGTGACTTCTAGGAGGAAGTTTAGTCTTAGGGAGGGAGGATGTGAGGCCTATTTATTTCACTTCCCTATTTTGATCATTTCACATTATAGTTGGTGACATTATCAGACATTTAGAGACTATTGATTTTTTAGTATACAGATTTATATTATATTCCTTGATTTTTTTGGATTAGCATTGATTAGACATATGGTGATTTGATTAGATCATATTTTGATGTTATGATGATGTTAGACATGTGAGACATAATTGATGATGATTATTGATGTGATTACGTGCTCATTATGTGGATTAATTATTTGTTGATGATTATGAGATATTAGATAGGAAATACAATTTTAATCTTAATTATGTTAGAAATGATTAATGTTGTATGCAATGCCATGACTTTAATTTTAGTTGCTTTAGCTATGACTTAACCATGATGTGATTGACCACTTGATCTAGTCATGCAGGTTATATTCCCAGGCCATGGGAAATCAAAGATAGTGTTCACACATATGTTATTCCATGTAAAACTGATCCATTCCCAAGAGGGATGAGGATCACATTTGATAGAATGATGTTTTAGTACATGTTTGTTTTATTATTTTGACCTAGTGACCCCTTTCTTAATTGATTATATCATGTGTTGTATATTTATATTTGTTTTACACCACTTGGTATTATATTTTATTTATGGGCCATTTAAAAGTGATTTTATACCTCCTAGGTGTGTTTTAGTGTCCCAAACTTAACCTAGGTGGTAACCCTAGGGTCTAGGGTCAATTTGGACTCACTAGACCCTAGGGTAACTCACTTTTAGTCACTCTAAACTAGGGTTTAGTAAAAGTGACGAATTTTGAAATGGCTAAGGATGGGAGATGAGTCATGGTTTGGGAAAGACCCATATCCCTTCCCAAAGTTTGGGGATCCCTTCACCAAGAAGACTTGGGAGGTCTTCAAGACCCCCAATTGTGTGGGATCTCCCTCCAATACTCTCACACACATGTGAGAGCATCTTGGAGGGAGATGGCTCTCTTAGAGAATAAGGGGATGCCACATGGCATCCCTTATCCTCATGGAGCCTTGGAGGGAGTTGCCACCTCTCCACTTGGTCTCTCACACATGTGTGAGAGCACAAGTGGATAAGGTAAGAGTTTGAATGGATTGGAGGGTGATACTTGTCACCCTCACACTCCTTCTCCCTTGTAAGTGGCATGGGATGAGGAAGGAGAAGGTGACAAGTGTCACCTTCTTATTTCTCAAGGCAAAATTTGAAGGCCTATTTTATCTCCTCTTGGAGAGGAGTTGGGGATTCTTTTTTTGAAATTTTCTTTCGATTCTTGGAGGTTTTGGGAATGTTAGAGAAATTTTGGAGATTTGGAGACTTGGAGAAGCTTAGAACTCTTCTTCAAATGTGCTTCCATTGTAGGGATTTTGAAGGTAAGCTCCATGGCAATAGCCATTTCCCCATGCATGTTTTATTTATGTGAATGTGTTGGAAATTTATGTTTGGTGTTGTTTTCATTTTTGTGTGGGTTGGAATTTGGTAAGAGCACCTCCATTTGGAGGTAAGGCTCAACTCATATGGGGTGGGGGAGAGTGAACCTCCTCGAGGTTACCTCCTGGTGTTGTTCTAGTTATAGCCTTGAGGGCATTCTATGGTGTTTGGGAGTATTTTTGGATGGCAAGAGTGTAATGGTGATTATGTGTTTCATGGAGATATTTATAGCATTGAGGGCATTTTATGGAGTTTGGGATTCTATTGGATGGCAAGAGTGCCATGATGGTTTTGAGATTTATGGAGATATGTATATTTTTACTATGGCTTGAGGCCTTGAGATTTTGTGGTTTTTGGAGTTCTTGGGGTGACCTCTTGAGTTGAGGGGTCCACTCCCCTACCCCCTCCAAACTCAATTTATTGAGTTTTGTTATGTGCAAATCCATGGGAGTAATTTTTGTGTGTTTGTGAAACCGTGTGATTTCTACCTCCCTAGCTCGGGGCTGACCCACTAGTAGGTCTATGGTAGGGAGGATGGCGATTTGCATGGCCTTGGTTCCCAATTTTTGTTTATGTTTTGCAGGTCATTGTTGGAGTCTTAGAAATTTGAAGAAAAAGTTTATTTCAACATTCTTTTACATTATTTGTATTGGCTATTGAGAGCCATGGCCTTGGAGGCCTTGATGTATTATTGCCAAAAATTATTGCACTCTCCATAAGTAGTGGGCGTCGATCCCCATACCCCTCTCCTCCGTTTAACCTCAGATGGTGGTGTTAAAAGAAACATGCTGACGCCCCTACAATTCGCGCCCTCCCCTACCTTGGCCGTCATTTTGTTTTAAAAAAGAAAAAAAGGAATATAAACACTTTCATAATTAAACCCTATGTATATATATATATATACACACACATAATGTATATATATAAATATATATGTATAAAAAAAATAGGGAATAAAACCCTATTGTGTATAAACAATGAATATATACCTCTGTCCAAACAAAAAAATATCTAGTTTCAAATTTTTGCTAGATGTATATATATACATATAAATGTATATATATAAATATACATATATCTAAAGAAAAAATGAAGTCCATGTGTATATATAGAAAGTATATACTCTTGTGCAAAAATCCATGGCAGCCATTGAAGAAGTAACCCAACTTGCAAATAAAGAAGAAACAAAGCAAAATGGAGGCAACCAAAATGAAAGAAGGAAAGAAGAGAAAAGAATGAGATAGGATTAGGGAAAAATAAAAAAAGAAAACAATATAATAATAGAAGAGGAATTTTAGGGCTTTTTTGAGGGAAACTTTTATTATTCAATTGTTTCTTTTTTTATTTTGCCTTGCTTTTTTATGTGCACGTGAATTTGATTTTCCCTCTTCTATTCTCATGGGATTTATTTAAATTAGGTCACTTTTTTTTGGACTTAGATTAAGTGGGGAAATTTCTTATTTCATTTCTTTATCTTTATTTGTTTAGGGGAGATTTATATTTTACTTTCTTTTTATAAATGTAATGGTTGGGCTAGTATTTTATTTTTTTGATACGTAATCAGAGATTATATTATATTTAAATGGAAAAAGTTACAGTCCTCAACCCTATAAAGGCTGGCAGAAAGGTTCAGACCAATATCCCATTCCAATCTATAAACTTATGCCAGGTGACAACACATGGCCGGAGTTATAGACATCCATACTATTCTATAGACATTTATTATAGCCATGATTTAACCAGACATACTAACAGCTTCTAAAAAGCAAAAGGAAGCCAAGGAGGCTCTGTCAAACTATGCTAGTATACTCTTCAACCTTCTTCCTAAAGTCATCCATCCATTTGAAGCCATCGACCTCCACCAGCCCCAGCAACCTTCTGACGAAATCCACCACTGACGAGGCCTAATCCTTCAACATGATGATGTCAAAGCCCTTGATATCCAGGATGAAAGGATATATTTATAACACTACCCTAGGATCCGCAAGAAGGCTCCAGTCCTTAGGGAGAGGAACGCTTATACCTAGGCTGGCAACCTGCAAAGTTTTCCCCAAATCGCCAAGGTGCTCGGGGCAAGAAATGCCTCGCATGATTATCTCCACCTCTGTCTTCTCCAATTCCAGCTCCATCAACATTTCTAGGACCCCCGCAAGGAGATATCCTTGTCTACGTGATAGCTCTCATCATTCTCCAAGAAATTCCTTCCAAAATTAGTTTCACTGCACCAACTAGAAGCCCTTCCGATCGCCGCAACATCCTTTGCAATCTGAGATCAGTAATCCATCCCAAGAAAGCCATTTGCCTCTTGGTGTTGACCAACTGGATGGGAGTGTCCATCCCTCCACATCGAATAGCATCAACTGAGATGATGGTGACAAAGTGGGATGACATTGGCATAAGACTAAGAAAGGGTCTACAGATCAATGGATACCGCCTTCGCATAAAACCTCCACACAACCTGTCACCAAAGAGTCTCGAAGGCTCTCTTTATAATGATAGCCTAGCTAGGGTGTATCTGGACACTGAGGAGAGTTTAAAGCTATCTCTCATCAGCTCGTGCCATCGCGAATCGACCTCTAGTTATGATTTCCTCGACCTTGCCACCCATGATGGTGTGGAAAGGCTCCCTCCCAACCACCCACAAGCCTTGCTCACACTAAAAGAGGTCCTTCCATAGAGAGGATATCTCTGACCATGATCCCATCTGCCCCAGAATTTGACAATCTATCTACTTCTTGGTTACCTTCTCTCAAAATATGATTGAATGTGACCCTATCAAATCCTTCTAACAGCTCCAGAGCTTGATCTAGAATAGATTGAAGTCTCCAGTTAACTAATTTTTTACTCCTCAAACCATTGATGACTATCATCAAATCCCCCTCAATTTCCAAATTTCTGATTTTAAGATCCCTGCACAGCCAAACACCGAGGAGTAATGCCTAAATCTCTGCCTCATTATTGGTACCAGATCTGAGCAGAGCAGCTAACTTTCCCACCGTTTCTCCCTTCGAGTTCCTCACAATACAACCTACCCCTGACGGACCTGGATTACCTCACATGGCACCATCAAAATTTAATTTTAGCCATCCAACCTCTGGGGGGGACCATCTAATATTTTCCCTGGCTTTCTTCATTTTGTTTCCTCCTTCTCTGATCTGGGAAGCTGAAGAGAGCCTCTTCCATTCTTTTACCATCTCTACATCCCAACCTGTGAAGAGGAGATGAGTTGGGTCTTAGCCTGTAAGTCTAGAATTTACCACCTCCAGTATGCTAGCTTCTATTTTACTAAGGAGAGATTGCCATGGCATTTCTTTTTCTTGAAAGATTCTCCTGTTCTGTTCTTTCCAAATCTCCCAAATCAGAATGGATGGAGCTGCAATCCATAGACCCCCAAACATTGCTTTCTAGTGTAGAAGGGGCCAAGCTATCAACCATTCCATTAGATTTCTGGAGGGTACTAACTTCCACTTAAACTTGTTACATAGCCATTGCCAACCTCTCCCAGTGAAGGGGCAATGCAGGAATAGGTGGTCTCTATCTTCCTCTGCTTGACCACAAAGTGAGCACCGTGAAGGCCCCTCAAAACCCATCCTTCTCAGCCTTTCCACTGTTAAGGCCTTACCCTGAGAAGCTATCCATAGAAACACACTTGCCTTAGGAAGGCATTATTTGTACCAATAGAGCTTAGAGGGGATCCCACCTAAGGGCTCATTTGTATCGGCTAAGGCCTTGTAACCCTCCTTAATCAAGTACTCCTCAGATGCAGAGGCATTCCACCTTAGTTTATCCCTACCCCTTCTAAACCTTATGTTGTGTTTAGCCAACTCCTCGTCAAACCTAGAGATCAGACCATCATCAACATCCAAACCCTGAATGCTTTTCCATGTGGGAAGATCACTAATTTCTAAAGGGAGGGATAAGTAATTGCACACTTTCTCTCCCCACTCCAATTTGGTGACTCTCATTATGGGGGCCAAGTCTTCACACCTTGCTAGAGCTGGGAGCCCCTCCCAAGAGTCCTCCCAAAACCTGGCTTCCCTACCTTCCCTGATTTCCCAGAGGATTTCCAGTAGTGTTCTTTTAGAAATGTTGGGGAATTCTTGGAAAAGATATTACGGTAGCCTATGAGGATGCCAGAAGGGAGGGTAAGGTTCTAAAAGAGATTGGTAACACCTTCTTAGTCTTGATTCCCAAGAAAGATAAGCCAGAGTCATTTGAAGACTTTAGATCAATTTCACTGTGTAATGTGGTCTACAAAATTTTGGCTAAAGCAATTGCAAACAGACTCAAAAGAATTCTTCCTAATATAATATCTGAGGAGCAAACGGGTTTTCTTCCTAATAGGTCTATTCTGGATGGGGTAATAATTTCCCAGGAGGCTATTCACTCAGTTCAAAAAAACAAATTCCCCTCAATGCTGGTTAAATTGGACATACGAAAGGCCTACGACAAAGTAAATTTGAGATTCCTGTTCAAAATTTTAGAAGCTTTTGGATTTCAACAAGAGTGGCTAAATTGGATCTTTGAATGGATCTCAAGCCCAAGGTTTTAAGTTCTTCTTAACAGCTCCCCGATAGGCTTTTTCAACATTTCAAGACGACTTAGGTAGGGAGACCCTATCTCTCCCTTCCTTTTTATTATCATGGCTGATGCTTTGGGAAGATTCATATCAAATGCATGTCAACAGGATCAAATCAGAGGCATCCAAATCACAGGAGATATGCCAAGGTTCTCTCATCAACAATTTGCTGATGATACCCTTTTATTTGGGGCTGCACAGGAAGGGGAGGCGCTAAGGTTTAAAAGGATTTTGGACTCATACTCTAAAGCGTCTGGGCAGGAAGTCAGCAAAGTGAAATCAGAAGTGTTTTTCTTTAATACCCCCCCTCACAGAGAAGAAAGAATCTTGTGGATCTTGTCCTATGGGAAAGGTTCCATGCCCTACAAAGATCTTGGGTTGCCATTGGTTAAAGGGATTCTCCTTGGTAATTCTTGGGATCCTCTTCTGGGAAGAATAAAGGCTAGACTAGAATCTTGGAAGAGTAAGTGGCTTTCGTGGGCAGGAAGACTGACTCTCATCAAAATAATTCTAGTAGCTATTCCTATCTATATGATGTCTTGTCTTCCTTTAACAAGTAAAATTCATAAGGAATTAAATCAGATGATGAGGAACTTCTTTTGGAAAGGTTCCTTGGACCAGTTCAAATTCCCGCTGGTTAAATGGAAACAAGTTTGTGAATAGAAAGAAAAGGATGGGGCTGGGGTGAAAGACTTTCTTAGGTAAAATCAAGGTTGGGCTAGTATTATTAGTTGGGTATATTATTATATTTTTTTGGGGGGTTTTGTGGTTTATATTTAAGTGGGATTCCCTATCCTTTTTATATATTAATTTATTGAACTCTTTATTATTCTTTGTAAGTGGGAGTTTTAATTTCTTTTATTTTTATGGAGAAAACCTTTTTTTTTATGATTTAATAATATTATTTTGATTGTTAGGGGATGGTAGAGATTGTTTTAATTTACCCTTTATGAAATTTACTTTGATTTTTATTACATAAATATATTTGTCAAAATTATATTTAGTGGACTTTATTTTTGAAACTTATTATTTGGTAGTTTAATCTATTCAATTTTTATATTTTAGTGGGTGGGATTTAATTATTTTATTTTAATTCTAGCCCTTAGATTTTCCTAGAGGGATTTAATTAAATTAGGTTGGGGAATTCATGTTTTTAATTTATTAATTTTGTTGAGTTGGGCATAGTGGATTTAATTCTTCTTAGTCAAAATTTACCTTGGCATTTATTTAATTTTAATTCTTGAGATTATTATATTTTTAGTGGACCTTTATTATTTTGGGGGTTTGGATTTTAATTCCATGCGGAATTTATTTTTGTGGAAATGGATTGTTTTATTTTAACGGGATGCTTCATCCCTTGGCCTTTTATTTATGTTGGCATCTTTATTATTTTCTAGTGGTTTTTAATTCAATTTTATTGGGGAAACCTTATGACTTAGATTCATTTAATTTAATCGATTTTATCCTAGAGGGGATGTCTTAATTTATTCTTTTTTCTATCCATTTAACTTGAGTTAATTAATAAATATACTTGTCAAAATTATATTTATTAAAGGACTTAAGTATTGAGTTTTAATTTGGTCAGTTATTTTAATTCAAATTTTATAATTTTGTTGAGTGGTTAAATTTATTTGACCTTGGAAAATTATTTAATTTATCCTTATATTTAATTATTTTAATTTTTACATTAATTACTTCTTGGGGATTTCCTTTTTAAATTATTTATTTCAATTATTGAAAACGTGTTATGCTGTAGAATTTTTTACTAGATATTAGGGTTTTATTTTTATGGCATTTTTGTGATTTTCATTTAGTCACTCCATTTCATCATGCGACCATCATACCATTGGATGCGTTAGTATATTCAATTTTATTATTGCATTAGAGTTAGGGTTTGATTTTGATTTAGTCAAAATCATATCACTCACCTAGGAAACTTAGGGTTCAGATTAAATAGGTCCTAACCCTAGAAGCGGTGCTCATCGCGTCACCTAACCCCGTAGTCATCTATCATCACGTAGGGGATTGCATAAGTAGATGCACTTCCCCAAGTATCGATTGACATGTTTATGCCTTATGCATATTGCCACCGAGCATGCTGAGGCATGCGAGGGTGTTTCTAGGGTCATGCACAAAAGTTTTTGATATTTCGTGTCATGACCACATGACAAATGTGGACATGACATGTGTGTTGTGTGTCATGGCTACATGGGAAATGTGGGCATGACACATACACACTCTACTCCCTACAATAGGATTGTATAACCAACCCACCCCTGAACTAGGAGATCTTTCAAGAACATGGGTTTCACAAGCAACCATTCAACTTGACAACAAACATACAAAAACATAATTTCAACAATCCCATAGTATGACTTACAAACTATGAAGCCAAATGGATTCTTCAAAAGGGGGAAAGAGGGTATGATCATCCCTCTTGGGGGACAAATAACAAATTCTTTTCATATGTTTCTTCTTCAATATCAACACAACACACAACTACCTCCTCATCACCACCACCACAACAAATTTCCTTCCACATATCCACACAAAACCCCTTTTTCCTCCCAGATAACAATACAAAAGTATCCCTTTTTCCTCCCAATTAAAAATACACAAATCTTCTTTTTCCTCCCAAATCACAAAACATCATAAAACATCAATTAATTAACTATCCATATCATAACAACTCCAAAATCAACAAAACCCCCACAACCAAAAATATCTCACACCTCTCTCAAACCCCAACACATAGGATTCTCTCATCCCTCAGGGGAGATCAACTCCCAAACAACCCAACCCATAAGAAAAAATTACAAGTATTAAAGACATAAAAAATTTAATTCATAAAATACACATCAAACACTATTTACAAAATAATATGGTAGAGATCCAACCTTCTTCTCTCCAAGTTAGGAGAAGCTCAAAATTGGTAAAAATCCTATTTTAAGAAGTTTTGTACTAGAAATCCTCTTTCCAATCCAAACCCTTTCTCTTGCCCAAATTATTCTTTCTCCCACTTTCTTCACCAAAATACCATGAATACCAAGAATAAAATAAAAAACAAAGGTGAAAATGCCCCTTCTTCACAAAGTACTAATCAATAAATAATAATCCCCCAAAATACTTTTATTCTTCCAAAAATAATTTATTAAAACAAAATAAAGTTCAAAATAAAATAACTAAAACAAAATTAATTTTAATATAATCCAATAAAACAAATTCAAGTTTAAAAGTAATCAATTAAAACAAAATCAAGCTTTACCAAAAATAAATTTTAAAAAAAAAGAATAATCATCAAAATAATCAATTACCCACCAAGAAGTTTATCCGTGCATAATAAAATTTATAATATTAATTTAAATCACCAAAATATTTAAAATTAAATAAATAATAAATAAAATTGACTCAACACATTACACCACACACACACACACATAAGCCAATATTCCCCTATGCAGAATAGGCTCAGGATAATGGGTTTAACACATAATGGTGTTCTTGGAAAGGTCTCTGAAATCTATTGCCTTGGCCACCCCCTGTAAAACTTAAATTTTGAATATCAGAATGTCTTGGTAATATAGCCGAAGTAACATTAAAATAATCATACAATTAAAATATTAAACTAATCATTTCTCATCACATACTAATTTAATTTTAAACAACTTTAACTTCACATTTCAATATATATCTAAAACAAATCCATCCACTCAATCACATATTTATTCTAACATTCAATTATCCAAGTCAACATATGTCTAGCAATAGCAAACATAAAATAACACATATATAATGTCTAAACCACATATACCATTGTCTCCTATTCTATGCATAACAGTGTCAGCATAATAATAAAAGAATATAGTTCTCAAAGTATGAAGTCATAAGAGCATTTAAAGTATCTATCTAAAGTAAGAGGGTTAGAATTATGCCATGAGAGAAAATCAATAGTATACTTGGACTATGCAATGGTGATCCTAAATAAATTTGAGATATCTCAATCTTGAGAAATTAGTACAAGCTCAAGTTAGTCATCAAAGGTAGTTTTCACCATCAATATTGATGAATAAGAATTCCCTATGATTACTAGGTAATCAACATATAGATATAGAATTAGGAGAGAATCATATTGCTACATAATGAAAACAAGAAAACCTAACTATTGCAAATTTTGTCGAATACATGCACTTGCATCAAAAAAATTTCTTTCCCTTCTAAAGGGGGCTAAGATCCCAAGTGTAGTTCCTGAACAAGGAACTATACTCCTCCTACATGGACGTATCCCACTTAGGAATGTTAGATACCTCCTAAAAAGACTATGGATTGGATACAAAAGTAATGTAAACATGTGGAAGTCCTTCAAACTATGAATGTGTATGCTTAGTTTCTAATGGATCTCCAACCCAATTGTGTATAGCTTGAAGTAATTGTTGATTCCAAAGTGGAATTGCAGTCAAAGAATCAAGAAGAGAGTCCTCAACCTATAAATAATTAATGAATAGGAGAGGGAGGAGATGAATCCTCATCATCACTATCAGCATTTGAAGTAGAAGAAGAAGAGTCCTCATCATCAACAATTTGCCTAGGTGAATTTGAATCTTGAAAATTATGGTCATCTAGCCCAAGTGACTCTAATGTGACTGTAGAAGGATGAGAACTATCAAGGGTATAACTTGAAGAGTCCTTGTCAAAGAGAACACTCTTTTCAATGAGTGGTTCATAAATAAATATGCAATGCATGCTTTGCAAATACATGGCCTTACATTTCTTTGTAGGAATGTTGTGGGATAAATAAAAAATATAAAGAGCTTAACTATTTATTTTTTACTACTACAAGATTTGAAAGGTGTGAATCCCTTCAAGCATAAATTAGGCACATGGTTTTGGATATAACAAGCATAGTTAATGGTCTCTTCTTAATACTAAGGTACAAAAGATTTGGAGTGTATCATGTAGATTGACATTTCATTCCAAGACTTATTCTTGAATTCTACCATGTCATTCTATTGAGGAATGTAAGGAACTATGCATTGTAAATCAATCCCCTCTATAGTGTAAAACTACTCAAAATAATGGTTTGCATACTCATCATCATTGTCCATGCACAAAACCTTAATGGCTTTCCCTGACTATTTCTCCATAAAATATTTAAAGCCTTCAAATAACTAAAATACCTCAAACTTTAAATGAAGAAAGTACACCCAAATATACTTGGAAAGTCATTAATAAATGCCACAACATATTTAGACCTATTTAATGAAGGATGTGGAAATGGTCTAGCCAAATCACTATGAACAAACTCTAAAATGTGTGAAGATCTCCATGCCTTGCCTTTGCTAAAATTCCCTTCAAGATGCTTACCAAGGATACAACCCTAACAGACACCATCAAAAAAGTGAACAAAAGGCAACCATAACCATGTCCTATTGGCTAAGATACTATAAGTAATGATAGTTAAGATAACCAAACTTCTCATGCCATAACTTACTTCATTAGAATGAGTGAGTAGAATAATCAAAGGAGAAATATAAGTAAAAGTGATAAAAGAGACAAAGTTGAGATTGATTATTTTCTCCCCACTACAATTGTAGAACTACTATGCACCTCAATAATAACCACTAAGTTAAGAGTGAACTTAGCCCACTTGCCCAAATTGGTGTGAGTGATATGATAAATTGATAGGAGATTAGTTGATAATGAGGGAACATAAAGAACATCCTAAAATATTCCATCTCCCACATCAATAGACCCTCTCCCACACACCTCAATAGGAGTGTCATCACCCATCAAAATAGTCAGCATAGAAAAAGGCTCCAAAGATCTGAAATCATCCTAAAATGAAGACATTTGGTATGAAGCACCTAAATCAAGAACCCAAGTGGATGGTGGAAATACAACTACTACAATGTCCTTGCCCTTTCCTTTCCACTTGTTATTATCCTTTTTCTTAGAAGAACCCTCATGTGAAGAACCCAATTTCATTAACTCAGGAACGCTAATGTTGTTCTTCTCTGAAATATGTGTCAAGTAATCAATTTGTTTCTTCAAACACTTATGTTCAGATCATGAATAGGTATTTTGCAATAGGTATATTTGACCTTCTCTTTCTTAGGCTTCTCACATTTAGAAAATGAGGTCTCTAAAGTTGAAATAATATCTTTGAACTTACTTTGGAGGTAGCGGGCTTCTGATCCTTTTTATCCTTATCCTTTTTTTTCTATCTCTTATCCTTATTGCTTGATCCTTCCTATTATTTTATGTTCTGGTTAGCAACTAGGGCATGTGTCTTAGAGGATTTGAGATTACCCATATAGATTAGCTTATCTTTATCTCTAGTGAGAATGATGGCAAGGTCAGCTAAATATGACATTGTGAACTAAGCTCCTAGAGCACCTTTGTGGCATAGAAGGTAGAAACAAAGATTAAATAGTCAATACTAAGGTTGGAGAGAATGCTAAGGATCAACTGGGTGTCCTTTTTTTGATTCCATAATGTTTTAACTATAATATCAATAATTTCAACTTTGTGAAGAAGCCCTAAATTGTGTTAAAATTGTTAGGAATGAAACTAATCAATTCATTCTCTGATTGTTGACCTCAAATGACATCTTAAACCCCAAACAAACTAGCCAACTTGGTCCAAATCTAATTAGGTGAATCTAAGCACTTAATATGAAATAAAATGTTAGGAGATACCCAAAAACACATCATTACATAGGCCTTGTTACATTTGTTAAACCATTTGGTTTTATATACATCTTTGGTAGGATCTATCTCTATACCCATAGTTATTTTGAATAATACCTTGCTTTTTAACAAGATCAATATTCTATATTTTCATTCATAATAGTTGTATGGTGTAAGCAAAGAAATTAGAAATTGCTCAATAGTGTAGAAAAAAGAAATGAAAGAATGTAGAAAAATAAGAGAGCACATGACAACCCTTGTTACTAGTTGCTGAAGTGATCTCCCCAATATATTGTAATGTTTGAAACTTTATGATTAGTGCATAGACATTGCAAAACTAGATTTACAAAGTTTTACAAGGCCTAAAAGTGGCCAAAATGATGAAAGCATAGTTCAAGTATAGAATAGGAAGAAGTAGAGAGCACCAGTGTGAAGTGTGTAGAAAAATATGCACTTTAAAAAATAAGACTCAAAAAGGAGTCCATTTGCACAATATATGGACCTTCAAAGGTCTCAAAATGAGAACTACACATTAAAATCCATGAGAAAACTTAGTTTTTGGAAAAGTGGAGCATAAAATATAAAACCAATCACATCATTTCAAAGAGCACAAACTTCTATCCTATTTTCAAAACATGAGAAAAAACAACTTCATATAGTTGAGTTATGGCCTCCCAAAGTTGCACTATCTCACTAAAAATTACACTCGAGAGGAGCTAGAGGCCTTAGTGGCAAGATGGTGGCACTCAAGTTTTATATAAGTAATGCAAATAGTGTTGGCAGTGCGTGGGCAAGATTTTGGTGGAAACTAAGAAGTGACAGAGATGAGAAACACCTAGGTGGTACTAAGGTGGTGAGATAGTATATGAGTGGTGGCAATAGTGACTGAGAAATAGAACCTAGTGGTAGGGCTGGCCACAGATGGTCATTCATAGAGGGACATTTATGGGTTGGTGGAAACTAGAATGCAGTCTAGTTGGGCCAACTTGGGCCTAAAAATGGGCTATGGGCATCCTAATAGGGTCACTCAACCTCCTAATAGGTTGCAGTCCCTATTCCAAAGGGGCTACAAGACTTAAACATTTTTTTTGAATAATACTATTTGTACACTTGTGTAGCGAGGCAATATGACCTTCCTAGCAATTATTTTTACCCCAAATGTTTCTAACTCCTGAACTAATAAATTTTATACATAAATAGGGGTTTTTGGACCTTCCAAATGGAATGATAAGGTCTGTTTGGTGTAAGAATTCCTAGAAATCTAGTTGTCTACCTATGACCACATTCAAACCCTCTATTGCAAGCAAGCTTCCCTGTAGTGCCCCTCAACTTGTCATCTTTTGGACTGATGTTTGCTTAGTAGTACTGGACATTTTGACAGTATTTTTAGATCGTTGATGATGGATTTCTAGTTATTTTGCTATTTCAGTATGAACCTAATTGTTATGATAACAGATGTTGATGATGGATTATGTCATTTTATGCTTTACAATTTGATAAATGAACTGATGTTTTAGATGCTTTGATGTTATTCATTATATGGGATTGGAAGTTAGTTGATCGTTTTATGTCGTAGATTAGTAATCTGATACCTTGTTCAATATAGTTGATTGTTATTTATAAACGTGAATGGAACAGTGTTGTATTACTCGTTCTCGAGTACCCTACCTCACTGCGATTTCCATTCACGATAGGACTGCATGTGATGTATATGTATATCTTGTATGGTTAACTGTGCGTTGCTGTAGGATGCAAGAACTAGGCATCGACTCCACCTGATTAAAAGTCTAAGCGTGCCTTCGCCAATGGATTAGTTGGTTGGAGTTAACGTGAGGTCCTTAGTCAGTGTTCCTTCGTCGTCAGTTTACCCTTGTGGTTATTGGTTGTCGTTCGCTCATGTCTTGCTGTCAGGTAATACTGTATCTTGGAGTCTAATGAGTTCTATAGGTGTCTAAGTATGTGTGGTAATGTTGTGCTTTAATTAGAATTATTCTACGGAAGAGTATAAATGTTGTTAAATGGGCATAATGTCGTTAGTTGTCGATTGTCGTTATAAATAAATTATTATTTTATGAGAAGTGTTGTTGTTAAATAAAGTTGCAAGAAATTTGTATTGTTCGATATAATATTATTATAATAAATATTTAAATAAATAAATAGTGGTAATCATGTTTCACAACTTGATTAATAAAATAAATTATAGTATAGTACAAAATTATAGATTGGCGAAATAGTACTATCCTAATTATAACAATATTTTTTGGGTCGGCTATAAAGAAATATAATAATAAAATAAAATAAAATAGATAGTAATTGGGGATTATTAAATTAAATAAAAATACATATTCTTTAAAAGGAGTTGTGCATGGGATCGCGTGCCAAGCCCTTGGTAGAGGAGAGAGGCTGTGTTATAAAAGAGCTGTAGGTGCATCAAGGACAGGATCACAGGTGAAAGGAAAGAAGCAGCTTGGAACTGCAACGATTGGAGCAGGTTCGTCGAGTGGATTTTGAAACCAGGTTCCGTCAAATGCCTTATCTCTGAATTTCATTTCTAATCTGCAAATGTTGTTATAGTTTATTTGATTTCAAATAGTTCCGTAGACTGTCCCCTCTGTGTTAAAAACAGCATCTTCTCGTAGGGTTTAAATTATTCCCTTCTGCTCAAGGATTCCGTTAGTAGATTATTTTTCCTTCCATTGGTTTGCCGAATCGGTCAATCATCCCTGCAACAATTCATTTTGATAATCTTCTTCATGTCTTGGAGGATGTATATTGGCAAAATTAAATCTGGGCAGATTAAGGGTTTTATCCAATAAACTCCCCACAGTAAACAGGGCCTTTCTTAATATCATCCTCAGTAATTTGTCATGTCTGGCCGATTGACTCCTCAATTCCTTAGCATGAGCGATTTGAACTTAGTCTGTGGGTGGTAGGTATTTGCTGGGTAATGAATGACCCCGATTTTGTGTGAATTCAATCACCCTGAATGTGTTAAGTTTGTTCCGTTTATGACCTCCACGTGAACTAGTCGCTGTTGACTGATGCGTCACTCCAACTCCACCCTTGCAACTGGTTGTACAGATCGCTACCCTCTCCATATACACCCTTATATGCCAGCGTCCAGGAGTAGGGTGAAGATCAACATGGAAGCAATGTCCTGAGTTGTTCTTCCTCCGTCGCTCTCCAATCACCGGGCTCTTCTGAGGTGTTGAGTGCAGGTTGGAGCCTATTAAAGAAATGAACGATTCCCTTCTAAGAAGCAAATTTTGCTATGAGCCTGCTAGAATAACATTGCATGGATTTCTTAATCCTATTAACAAATCGCTATGGTCTATTCTTGCAAACTGTTCTATTCTTTGTAGATCGCTGTTCCAGCCAAACGCTATTTTGGGTGTGTGCTAGCGCTAATGTAATCATAACCTGCCAACCATCGCCGATTTAACCGTAGTTTCAATGATGAAGGTTAGGGTATAGTAATAGGTCGAAATACAACTCTATTTCTTTTAACCATCATCTCTTACATCTGACTGCAAAAATACTTTGTTGTACAATCCTCCATCGTCATTTAGGATCAACACAATCTTTCTGAAACTCACAAATTGGTGTGGGCTTGAAGGATACCAGCAATGATTGTGAAATTTGCCTTTTTCACCTATCTGCCTAATCATTTAAAACTACAACATCTGTCTTATCGATCCCATCTTGGTGCGGAATCGGAGGATGATGGCAACAACAATAGAATTTTATTTTACATCAGCTAATCGCTTTTGCTTTAAAAGTTTGTAAAGCCTGTTCATCATATCCATTTTGTGGCCTTCGTCAATCATTCAAAGAAATGAGGCGATTCTTCTTTTTGACCGGTTTCAATCAGATCATTTCACAGCTTCCGCTTGCCAACAAATAAACCATTTCTATAAATTGAACGAGTATTATCCTCTTTAGTAAATAAGCGAGTTGCAGGGTTTAAACGAATTCTATATCTAGTCGTTAAGTATATTTGCTATACAGTGATTTCCTTCTGCACTCACAGTGCTCTTGGCTGGAAAAATGCCTTAAGAAATTAGGTTAGAATCTGTAAATTAGTCAATTTCACCTGTAGGTCGCCTTTTTGGCTGGGTGTATGTTTGAAAAAGTTTAATCATTTGGGACGCTGCCCTTGGAAGCTGATCTATTTAGCATATATTCCGCAATCATTTCAATGTAATTAGATCACTGTTCTGTCAATTAGAAGCACCTTGAATTGTAAGCTCAACTTCGTTTAACAGCCAGAAAAAAAAGAGAAACCAACGGTCTTGGTATGTTGTATTCACATTGCTGAGACGTCTAGGAGGTTCCTTCTTCCAGATCACACCTTTGCATTTGGTTAACGGACAGCAAAACAGTCCTCATAGCTGACACAGTTTTAACCGATATCTCACTTATAGAATTGGCGCTTCCTCTGAAGGCCAGTGCAGCAAGGGATTCAACTAAGTTCATACAGCGATCAACTGTTGAAACCTACAGAGTGTTGTGATGTCAATGTCTGTCAGAAATAAACTGGTTAAAGCCTGATGCTATTAATCGAAGCGTTGTCATCCATTTCAATGGTCAAACTGTCAATAACAAGTTATCACCTCCTATGCGAATTATGATTGTAAGACAATAGTCTATAGCAGAGGTAAAAGATACAGCAAAAGCACCTACATGAAAAGCGGAACGCCATGGAAATAAACATAGTTATTGCATCTATCAAGCGTACCGGCATATGTATGGTCATTCTGATCTTTTATTTAGACAGATTTAAAGCATTTTGATTTGAACATTTTGGAGTTATCATTACAACGAAGACATACAAGTGTATTAAACTATCTTATCGGGTAACTATTTGAAGGTAGAGTCTTGAAGAAAATTAAACAATTATGTTCGCCGTTGACTATTGTCCCTCATTATAATTGTCATTTAGTTATATGGTACCAATGTAGCATTCTTATTCATTTCATTCCTTGAAAGAATTATGTTAATTGGACAAGTTTGAAAGAAAGATTATAAAGATTGTATCGTTATAGAAGTGTCGTAATGAAAAAATAGGAATTGAATAGCATAACGGTATTAAGTGTTTCTTTTATGAATCAATTATTGTAATTATTTAGTTAAACAAGTAAATTATCTTTTGAAACCAAATAAAGATTAGTTAGGTATCTAGTTGTATAGTATCAATTTTAATTATTGTACTATTTAAAAGTAATTGGTTTGGAAAAGAAATAATGTAATCTAGTGTTCGTTTTACCGAGAAGGAATTGTATTGTTTAATCTCTAGAACCTGTATTGAACTAAATGAGTTGTCGTATAGAGTTGAATTGAGGGTGGTCAAACTTGTAGTCCAGAGGCTAGTTGTCGTTGTTAAGTATTTGCAACTTGTGTATTGTTGTTTTTGTAATTACGATGTAATAGCGTATCAAACATAGTATGAAGTATTTTGAGATAATGTCAAGTTGTTTGAGTGTATGGAAAGTAATATTTTTTGTTGTGAGGAAGTTAAACCTCTTGTGATCTTATTGTACCGTTTTGTCGTAAGGAGAGACCTGAAATCTGTAAAAGGATAACGTATTGCAATGTTAAAAGTGTTGGATAACAATTGATGTTAAGATTCTATTTTGATGCAAGAGGGTTTATGCCTTGCAGTGTACATATTCGTGTATTGTTACAAGTCTTGTATGATGTTAAGGTTACTAGGTGTTAGGAAGGAGAGTGGCTTTCAACGTGGGGCCGACGCCCAAAGTGGCAGTCAGGATAACCCGTTGGAAGTAGATTAATCAAGTGATAACCTAAAAATTAACTAGGGGGTTAAGGGTAGATTTCACATTAATAAGATTATTGGATTCCTCTCCCATGACCTGTAGTGCTTGTTTAGACTAAGGATGGGTAGAGAAGGCCTGGTCGGCATGATTGACTTCCTTGTCCTCATGAAAGGAAGATCGATTCCGCATGTGTCACCCTATGGGGCCGGCACCTAGTGAGAGGCTGTCAGGATAACCCATGTTTGGACCGTGCGATGACACTCTCCCTACTACAACCTAGCATCCCTTGTTCGGTCTCTCCTCATTTGTTTGTGTCGCCTCTAGAAGTGAAAGTTAAGTTAAGTTAAGTTGTGTTGTATTGGTATTGCCATGTGTTGTATTGGCGTTTGGTCGTCCTTTGTTCTTGTTTATCTTTCGTCTACCTGACTGTCAGTGTTTGGGACCTCATGTTAACTCCTAGCTCGGGGGGTGGACCTTAGGGTTCCACATGGTCGGGTGGAAGAGCTATTTTATCCATTGGTTACTCTTGACAAGATCATATGCAGAAGAGGATTGGTTCCAGTTGTACTTGTTCCAATGATGATGATGTAAGTGCATAACCTTGTACCAGATTTGTGTAACAGAACATTCCTTATGTATGTAACTTTGATGTAGACTAAAAGTGGCAATGTAATGATGTCTTGATGTACTTATATGAAAGCATTTCAGCTATGTATTTTATCATGCAGATTCCGTTATTTGATGATTTGCAATGAATGTGAATAAGTTATTTATTTGAGCATGGTTTTGGATCAGTTACTGATGTATGTTAATTTGTGTTAGTCAATTTGTTAAGTGATGCAGCCTTGGACCCTTAGAGAATATGTCGTAATTAGTTATGTTAACGTTACTTAATCGTTTAAAAAAAAAAATTTCTGTTTCTTATTGCATAAGTGTGTATTCTTTAAGTCATTCAAGGCGGGCATTACATCTGGTATCAGAGCCAAGTTACTAACACTGGGTACTCTGGTTTTATAATTAGCCCATTAAGCTATGCTAGTTGCTTAAACTCTGAAGAACATATTCATTCATAGTCCTTGCCTAGCAACCTGAAGTGGTTCTTGGATGTGTTTTCCAGGAAGATGCCTAGGGTACGAGGCCGAGGACGTGGACGAGGTAGGGGTCGTGGGAGAGGTGTTGAAATCAGCCCTCCTCCTAGTTCCCCTCATGGAAGTACACAAGAAGGTGGCAGTGAGAATCAAGAGAATCAGGATCAGCCCGAGGGTGCTCAATTACGCCAGCTTCTAGAGGAGGTGCTTGCTCATCTTGGTCCGAGGCAGGAGGTGGTGCAACCAGAAGAGAGAGAAAGAGAACGATCTCCTAGAAGGAGAGAAATCACAGCTGAACAAGAAGCCATTCTTGCGCGCCACATGAGAGACTTGATGAGAGCCCGTCCTCCTACATTTGATGGCTCCAGTAGCGGTTTGGAAGCAGAAACATGGCTGATTGATTTGGAGAGGTACTTTGCTATGCATCCATATGGCAGCAACACTAAGTCAAGATGCGCCATCATGCATCTAAGAGGATTCACCTCTACATGGTGGCATCTCAAGGAACAAAAATTGCATCTTGATATTGCGACAATTTCATGGGAGCTATTTATGGAAAGGTTCAGAGCTTGATTTTTATCTGATCACTGTAGGCAATGACGAGCGGATGAGTTCCATGGGTTGAGACAGATGGCCATGACAGTGGAACAGTATGAGCGTAGGTTTTATGAACTCAAGCAGTATGCAGGCATTGGAAACGATGAGGCCATGTTAGTTCAACATTTTATTAGAGGTCTGAATGCACGCATCAGCGGAGGAGTTCGTGTGTTCGAGCCAAAGACCATGGAGGTAGTAGTTGAGAAGGCTTGACTGGTGGAAGAGAACTTGACCATGGCCCTAGGAGGTCATACAGGTGTACAGATTGGTAGCTCATCTCGAGTAGGTTCAGGTTTCTGAGGTGGTCAGTCTCATGCAGCAGGTAACTCGAGGAGTCAATAGGTACCTTCTAAGAGTGGACAGCAGCAACAACAGTTTTCTCAGACGAAATCAAGAAACTCCCAGTATCAGCAAAGTAACAGATTTCATTCTAGAAAGGATCGAAGTTGGCAGAGAGTTAAACGTGATCGTGCCAGTCAACCCGCACAGAGTACACAATCTGCAGCAAGTAGAGGTAGCTTTCAGCAGTCAAATGCTCCAATCGGTGGTGGAGGTTTTGGCAGGGGAACAGGATGTTTCTCTTGCGGTCAGCAGGGCCACATTGCTAGACAGTGCCCGCGTAAGAATACTTTAGGATTTTGACAGAGGCCCGCAGTTTTAGAGCCCACTGTTGGTGATGCAGGTAGGTCACATAGAGTGTTTGCGGCAGTGGATAATCGCCAAGAAGAGCACCAAGGTACCGTTGTGGAGGCTACAGGTGTTGTGCGAGGTATTACCATTTCTATTCTATTTGACTCTGGTGCTTCAGATTCTTTTATTTCCCCTTCTATAGTGGAACGTTGCAAATTAGTGGCAGCAAAGCAAGATGTTAAGTGGCAGGTGGAATTGGCCTCTGGGTCTAGGGTATTAGTAGACGCTCTTGTGTATGGTTGCGAGTTGAGGATAGGACCTTTATCTACCACAGCAGATCTTCGCATTATACCAATAGGATCCTATGACATAGTGCTGGGAATGGATTGGTTGGATGCTCATCGAGCGGTGATAGACTATCGCCACAAATTAGTAAGGTGTGTTGATGATTCGGGCAAAGAAGTAGAAGTGGTTGGGATTCAGAGACCTATCTCCTTGCGCATGATTTCTGCTATGCAATTGAAGAGATGTTTGCATCAAGGATGCAAGTTGTTTGCTATGACAGTTAATGACTTAGACTTTGGAGAAAATAGGGAGACATCTCTTGACGATCATCCTATTCTCAAGGAGTATGAAGATGTTTTTCCTAGCGAGATTCCAGGTATGCCACCGAAGCGGGATATTGATTTCAAGATAGACCTTGTTCCTGGAGCAGAACCTATCTCACGAGCTCCATATCGGATGACTAATCAGGAACTTAAGGAGCTTTGCTTGCAGCTAGAAGAGTTATTAGCGAAGGGATTCATTCGTCCAAGTGTCTCTCCATGGGGAGCACCTGTGATTTTTGTGAAGAAAAAGGATGGATCTCTACATTTGTGCATCGACTACCGACAGCTTAATAAGGTGACTATGAAGAATAGGTACCCATTGCCACGGATTGATGACCTCTTTGATCAGATCAAGGTAGCTAAGGTGTTCTCCAAGATAGACCTAAAATCAGGATATCATCAGTTGCGCATCCTTGAGACTGACATCCACAAGACAGCGTTTCGCACTCGCTATGGGCATTATGAGTTCACTGTTGTACCTTTTGGATTGACAAATGTACCATCAGTCTTTATGAGCCTGATGAATGGTGTGTTCCATACCTATCTGGATAGATTTGTTCTTGTCTTCTTAGATGATATATTGATTTATTCAAGGTCTATGGAGGAGCATGAAGAGCATTTGCGTCAGGTTCTGCAGTGTTTAAGAGAAAATCAGTTATATGCCAATCTGGCTAAATGTGATTTCTTTCAAACTGAAGTAAAATATTTGGGACATGTTATTTCGAACAAGGGTATTGCAGTGGATCCTTCAAAGATTCAAGCCATCATGGATTGGCCAGCTCCTACCAATGTTTTAGAGGTCCGTAGTTTCATGGGTTTAGCAGGCTATTATCAAAGATTTGTGGAAGGATTTTCAAAGATAGCTCACCCTATAACTTCTCTTCAGAGAAAAGGAAAGAAGTTCATGTGGTCAAAATAGTGTCAAGCAGCCTTTCAGAGTCTTAAGGAGCGGTTAACTAGTGCACCTATTCTAGCAGTGCCTGATCCTGTCGGTGATTTTGTGGTTTGTACTAATGCATCTTTGGAAGGTTTAGGAGCAGTTGTAATGCAGGAGGGTCGTGTGATAGCTTACGAGTCCCGTAAACTAAAAGATCATGAGTTGAACTATCCTACACATGACCTAGAGTTGGCTGCAGTCATTCATGCATTGGTAAGATGGAGACACTTCTTGCTGGGGCATCAGTTTGAGCTGCACAGTGATCATCGAAGTTTACAGTATATTTTTACATAGCCAAACCTGAATGCGAGACAGAGGCGGTGGATGGAGTTTCTTTGTGAGTATGATTTTGAGGTAAAATATATCCAAGGTAAGGAGAATGTGGTGGCGGATGCTCTTAGTCGTCGAAGACATGAACTTTCATCAATCACTCTTGGAGTGGATTTGAGAGGGCAAATTCTTGCAGCACTCCCTACAGATAGATGGTATCAGGAAGTGAAAGCTGAAGTGGAGTTTGGTAGAGCCTTGGAGGGTAGATATGCTGGGTATTGTATCGAGTCAGATGGTCTCTTGCGACATTTAGGTCGCATTTATGTGCCTTCTACAGAGGGTCTCCGCACCCTAATCATGACTGAGGCTCATCGGGCACCTTATTCTGCGCATCCAGGTGTCAAGAAGATGTATGCAGACCTTCGTCAGATATATTTTTGGGCTGGAATGAAGAGGGATATTGCTGATTTTGTTTCGAGATGCTTAGAATGTCAGAGGGTTAAGGCGGAACATCAGCATCCCGTAGGTCTTCTTCAGCCACATCTTATTCCGGAATGGAAATGGGACATCATTTCAATAGATTTTATAGTTGGTTTACCCATGTCTTCTCATCGCCATGATGCGATAATGGTCACTGTAGACAGGCTTACGAAAGTAGCACACTTTTCTCTTGTCCGATCTTCATATAATGCTTCATCTGTGGCCAAAATTTTCATGGAGGATATCGTCAGATTGCACGGGATTCCTCACAAGATTATCTCTGATCGTGATCCAGTTTTTACTTCAGCTCTTTGGACATATCTTCAGCATGCATTGGGGACTCAATTGAACTTCAGTTTAGCTTATCATCCAGAGATTGATGGGAAAACTGAGAGGGTCAATCAGGTCCTTGAGGACATGCTCAGAATATATGTGATGGATCAGCAAAACTGATGGGAAGATTATTGTTATTTGGTGGAGTTTGCGTACAATAATGGTTACCATAGTTCCATTGGCATGTCTCCTTTTCAGGCCCTTTATGGTCGTCCTTGTCGTACCCCATTGAGTTGGGATCACCTTGAGGATAGAGTTCTCCTAGGTCCACAGATGCTCCAAGAGATGGAGCAGCAGGTCGATCGCATCAGAGAGCATCTGGTAGCAGCTCAGGATAGACAGAAGAAATATGCAGATGCTCACAGGCTTGATCGTTAGTTTTCAGTTGGTGATCGGGTGTTCTTGCGGGTGCGTCCGCGAAAGAGTCCGATCCGTTACGGAAAAGGCTCTAAGCTCGCGCCATGCTTTGTTGGGCCATTCGAGGTTTTGGAGAGGATCGGTCCTGTTGCATACCATCTTGCTTTGCCACCTAGCTTGTCACGTGTCCATGACGTATTTCATGTTTCTGTTCTTAGACCTTATCATCCAGATATTTCACATGTTCTTGATTGGAATGCCTTACAGGTAGAGGACGGGCAGCTAGCTTTAGAGCCTATAGGCATTTTGGAGCACAGGCGACTCGCTCTCAGGGGCAGAGTCATAGAGCAGGTAAGGGTCCAATGGGATCCTAATGATGAGACTTCAGCGACCTGGGAAGATACTTCCCATATGTGAGAGCTATATCCATATTTGTTCACAGGCTTCCAGGAGTAAGCCTGATCCTAGGGGGGGAGGATGTAGTGCCCCTCAACTTGTCATCTTTTGGACTGATGTTTGCTTAGTAGTACTGGACATTTTGACAGTATTTTTAGATCGTTGATGATGGATTTCTAGTTATTTTGCTATTTCAGTATGAACCTAATTGTTATGATAACAGATGTTGATGATGGATTATGTCATTTTATGCTTTACAATTTGATAAATGAACTGATGTTTTAGATGCTTTGATGTTATTCATTATATGGGATTGGAAGTTAGTTGATCGTTTTATGTCGTAGATTAGTAATCTGATACCTTGTTCAATATAGTTGATTGTTATTTATAAACGTGAATGGAACAGTGTTGTATTACTCGTTCTCAAGTACCCTACCTCACTGTGATTTCCATTCACGATAGGACTGCATGTGATGTATATGTATATCTTGTATGGTTAACTGTGCATTGCTGCAGGATGCAGGAACTAGGCATCAACTCCACCTGATTACAGGTCTGAGCATGCCTTCACCAATGGATTAGTTGGTTGGAGTTAACGTGAGGTCCTTAGTCAATGTTCCTTCGTCGTCAGTTTACCCTTGTGGTTATTGGTTGTCGTTCGCTCATGTCTTGCTGTCAGGTAATACTGTATCTTGGAGTCTAATGAGTTCTGCAGGTGTCTAAGTATGTGTGGTAATGTTGTGCTTTAATTAGAATTATTCTACGGAAGAGTATAAATGTTGTTAAATGGGCATAATGTCGTTATTTGTCGATTGTCGTTATAAATAAATTATTATTTTATGAGAAGTGTTGTTGTTAAATAAAGTTGTAAGAAATTTGTATTGTTCGATATAATATTATTATAATAAATATTTAAATAAATAAATAGTGGTAATCATGTTTCACAACTTGATTAATAAAATAAATTATAGTATAGTACAAAATTATAGATTGGCGAAATAGTACTATCCTAATTATAACAATATTTTTTGGGTCAGCTATAAAGAAATATAATAATAAAATAAAATAAAATAGATAGTAATTGGGGATTATTAAATTAAATAAAAATACATATTCTTTAAAAGGAGTTGTGCATGGGATCACATGCCAAGCCCTTGGTAGAGGAGAGAGGTTGTGTTATAAAAGAGCTATAGGTGCATCAAGGACAGGATCACAGGTGAAAGGAAAGAAGTAGCTTGGAACTGCAACGATTGGAGCAGGTTCGTCGAGTGGATTTCGAGACCAGGTTCTGTCAAATGCCTTATCTCTGAATTTCATTTCGAATCTGCAAATGTTGTTATAGTTTATTTGATTTCAAATAGTTCCGTAGACTGTCCTCTCTGTGTTAAAAATAGCATCTTCTCATAGGGTTTAAATTATTCCCTTCTGCTCAAGGATTCCGTTAGTAGATTGTTTTTCCTTCCATTGGTTTACTGAATCGGTCAATCGTCCCTGCAACAATTCATTTTGATAATCTTCTTCATGTCTTGGAGGATGTATATTGGCAAAATTAAATCTGGGCAGATTAAGGGTTTTATCCAGTAAACTCCCCATAGTAAACGGGGCCTTTCTTAATATCATCCTCAGTAATTTGTCATGTCTAGCTGATTGACTCCTCAATTCCTTAGCATGAGCGATTTGAACTCAGTCTGTGGGTGGTAGGTATTTGCTGGGTAATGAATGACCCCAATTTTGTGTGAATTCAATCACCCTGAATGTGTTAAGTTTGTTCCATTTATGACCTCCACGTGAACTAGTCGCTGTTGACTGATGCGTCACTCCAACTCCACCCTTGCAACCGGTTGTACAGATCGCTACCCTCTCCATATACACCCTTATATGCTAGCATCCAAGAGTAGGGCGAAGATCAACATGGAAGCAATGTCCTGAGTTGTTCTTCCTCCGTCGCTCTCCAATCACCGGGCTCTTCTGAGGTGTTGAGTGCAGGTCGGAGCCTATTAAAGAAATGAACGATTCCCTTCTATGAAGTGGATTTTGCTATGATCCTGCCATAATAACATTGCATGGATTTATTAATCCTATTAACAAATCACTATGGTCTATTCTTGCAAACCGTTCTATTCTTTGTAGATCGCTGTTCCAGCCAAATGCTATTTTGGGTGTTTGCTAGCACTAATGTAATTATACCCTGCCAACCATCGCTGATTTAACCGTAGTTTCAATGATGAAGGTTAGGGTATAGTAATAGGTCAAAATACAACTCTATTTCTTTTAACCATCATCTCTTACATCTGACTGCGAAAATACCTTGTTGTACAATCCTCCATCGTCATTTAGGATCAACACAATCTTTCTGAAACTCACAAATTGGTGTGGGCTTGAAGGATACCAGCAATGATTGTGAAATTTGCCTTTTTCACCTATCTTCCTAATCATTTAAAACTACAACATCTGTCTTATCGATCCCATCTTGGTGCGGAATCAGAGGATGATGGCAACAACAATAGAATTTTATTTTACATCAGCTAATCGCTTTTGCTTTAAAAGTTTGTAAAGCCTATTCATCATATCCATTTTGTGGCCTTCGTCAATCATTCGAAGAAATGAGGTGATGCTTCTTTTTGACCGGTTTCAATCAGATCATTTCACAGCTTCCGCTTGCCAACAAATAAACCATTTCTATAAATTGAACAAGTATTATCCTCTTTAGTAAATAAGTGAGTTGCAGGGTTTAAACGAATTCTATATCTAGTCGTTAAGTATATTTGCTATACAGTGATTTCCTTCTGCACTCACAGCGCTCTTGGCTGGAAAAACGCCTAAAGAAATTAGGTTAGAATCTGTAAATTAGTCAATTTCACCTGTAGGTCGCCTTTTTGGCTGGGTGTATTTTTGAAAAAGTTTAATCATTTGGGACGCTGCCCTTGGAAGCTAATCTATTTAGCATATATTCCGCAATCATTTCAATGTAATTAGATCATTGTTCTGTCAATTAGAAGCACCTTGAATTGTAAGCTCAACTTCGTTTAACAGCCAGAAAAAAAAGAGAAACCAGCGGTCTTGGTATGTTGTATTCACATTGCTAAGACATCTGGGAGGTTCCTTCTTCCAGATCACACCTTTGCATTTGGTTAACGGACAGCAAAACAGTCCTCATAGCCGACACAATTTTAACCGATATCTCACTTATAGAATTGGCGCTTCCTCTGAAGGCCAGTGCAGCAAGGGATTCAACTGAGTTCATACAGCGATCAACTGTTGAAACCTACAGAGTGTTGTGATGTCAATGTCTGTCAGAAATAAACTAGTTAAAGCCTGATGCTATTAATCGAAGCGTTGTCATCCATTTCAATGGTCAAACAGTCAATAACAAGTTATCACCTCCTCTGCGAATTATGATTGTAAGACAATAGTCTATAGCAGCGGTAAAAGATACAGTAAAAGCACCTACATGAAAAGCGGAACGCCATGGAAATAAACATAGTTATTGGATCTATCAAGCGTACTGGCATATGTATGGTCATTCCGATCTTTTATTTAGATAGATTTAAAGCATTTTGATTTGAACATTTTGGAGTTATCATTACAACGAAGACATACAAGTGTATTAAACTATCTTATCGGGTAACTATTTAAAGGTAGAGTGTTGAAGAAAATTAAACAATTATGTTCGCCGTTGACTATTGTCCCTCGTTATAATTGTCATTTAGTTATATGGTACCAATGTAGCGTTCTTATTCATTTCATTCCTTGAAAGAATTATGTTAATTGGACAAGTTTGAAAGAAAGATTATAAAGATTGTATCGTTATAGAAGTGTCGTAATGAAAAAATAGGAATTGAATAGCATAACGGTATTAAGTGTTTCTTTTATGAATCAATTATTGTAATTATTTAGTTAAACAAGTAAATTATCTTTTGAAACCAAATAAAGATTAGTTAGGTATCTAGTTGTATAGTATCAATTTTAATTATTGTACTATTTAAAAGTAATTGGTTTGGAAAAGAAATAATGTAATCTAGTGTTCGTTTTACCGAGAAGGAATTGTATTGTTTAATCTCTAGAACCTGTATTGAACTAAATGAGTTGTCGTATAGAGTTGAATTGAGGGTGGTCAAACTTGTAGTCCAGAGGCTAGTTGTCGTTGTTAAGTATTTGCAACTTGTGTATTGTTGTTTTTGTAATTACGATGTAATAGCGTATCAAACATAGTATGAAGTATTTTGAGATAATGTCAAGTTGTTTGAGTGTATGGAAAGTAATATTTTTTGCTGTGAGGAAGTTAAACCTCTTGTGATCTTATTGTACCGTTTTGTCGTAAGGAGAGACCTGAAATCTATAAAAGGATAACATATTGCAATGTTAAAAGTGTTGCATAACAATTGATGTTAAGATTCTATTTTGATGCAAGAGGGTTTATGCCTTGCAGTGTACATATTCGTGTATTGTTATAAGTCTTGTATGATGTTAAGGTTACTAGGTGTTAGGAAGGACTGTGGCTTTCAACGTGGGGCCGGCGCCCAAAGTGGCAGTCAGGATAACCCGTTGGAAGTAGATTAATCAAGTGATAACCTAAAAATTAACTAGGGGGTTAAGGGTAGATTTCACATTAATAAGATTATTGGATTCCTCTCCCATGACCTGTAGTGCTTGTTTAGACTAAGGATGGGTAGAGAAGGCCTGGTCGGTATGATTGACTTCCTTGTCCTCATGAAAGGAAGATCGATTCCGCATGTGTCACCCTATGGGGCCGGCGCCTAGTGAGAGGTTGTCAGGATAACCATAGATGGGGGCCGGTGCCTAGTGAGAGGCTGTCAGGATAACCCATGTTAGGACCATGCGATGACACTCTCCCTACTACAACCTAGCATCCCTTGTTCGGTCTCTCCTCATTTGTTTGTGTCGCCTCTAGAAGTGAAAGTTAAGTTAAGTTAAGTTGTGTTGTATTGGTATTGCCATGTGTTGTATTAGCGTTTGGTCATCCTTTGTTCTTGTTTATCTTCCGTCTACCTGACTGTCAGTGTTTGGGACCTCATGTTAACTCCTAGCTCGGGGGGTGGACCTTAGGGTTCCACATAGTCGGGTGGAAGAGCTATTTTATCCATTGGTTACTCTTGACAAGATCATATGCAGAAGAGGATTGGTTCCAGTTGTACTTGTTCCAATGATGATGATGTAAGTGCATAACCTTGTACCAGATTTGTGTAACAGAACATTCCTTATGTATGTAACTTTGATGTAGACTAAAAGTGGCAATGTAATGATGTCTTGATGTACTTATATGAAAGCATTTCAGCTATGTATTTTATCATGCAGATTTCGTTATTTGATGATTTGCAATGAATGTGAATAAGTTATTTATTTGAGCATGGTTTTGGATCAGTTACTGATGTATGTGAATTTGTGTTAGTCGATTTGTTAAGTGATGCAGCCTTGGACCCTTAGAGAATATGTCGTAATTAGTTGTGTTAACGTTACTTAATCATTTTTAAAAAAAAAATTCTGTTTCTTATTGCATAAGTGTGTATTCTTTAAGTTGTTCAAGGCGGGCGTTACATTCCCAAAATCTAATTTTGGAAAAATGAAATCCAAAATTGACTTTCTTGAGCCACCTAAATAGAAAGGAACAACTACAAATACTATTTGGATTATAAAGAAGCTACAAACACCTAGAATCTATAAAAGCAAGTATAAACCCCAAATATGATATTATTTTCTATCAAACTTTCTAATTATTCAAATAATTCAAAGATGTAAGAGAAGAGCATACTAGGTTGTAAGGAAATCTACACATAAAAATAACACAACAATCTCTGATACCATGTTAGATTCATAAATAAATTAAAGCTACCCAAAACCTAGTGCAAGAAATAAATCAAATAAAACTATTCTATCAATGATATGAAAAAAAAAAATAGAGTTAGTTCCCACAAGAGAATGTAAATGCTCAAGAAGAAAAATAACATTATAAGAGCTCACAATAGCATGAAATGAATACCAAGCTAGAGAAGTGGGTACATATATAGGAAGGAGGGGAGGCAAGACCAACCAATGAGAAAAATAACTCCTACTACCAAATATAGGTGGGAGTTACACTCATAAAGATATCATCTACCCTTAGTATGATCCACTCATTACAACTAAAGAAAGCTAAATTAAACATGTAGGAAAATAAAATACCTACAATAACATAGGGAGATGAGAACAAGAAGAAAAATGCATAAAACCACTATGTACACACACATATCATACACACAATCCTTTGAAGCCTTTAATTTTAATGATCCTTCAATAAGTACATGTGAAATTTTAGTAGAATTAGTTTAATTATAGAGGTGCATTCATAAAAAAACTGGTCATTATTTGGACAACTCAAAAAATAAGAGAAAATAGCTAAAATTCTAAAAATTACATTAAGGAAATAGGTTGGTAATGCTTATTTAGTGTTTCAAATAGTCTTGAATAGATAATATCTCTCAAAAATATAAGTGTAAAGTCCCAACTACTTGGCTACAAATATTAAATGTCAACTTTGAACCAAAGAACAAGATTTAGCCTCAATACATGATCTTCATATAGTAAGGAAAATATTTAATTTCTACAACAATAGATATCTTCTCTTCAAAATTATTCTCCATTTGATAGTTCATATCCTAGGATAGACTCACTTACATCCCATATGGAACACTTCACAAAAATAAGTCCCCTTGATATTTCACCTTAAAATAGGGCCCAAATCTACCATCTTATTGAATGACAAATTTCAAGGATGTACTAACTATTTTCTCCTTAGTTATATTTCCAAGGATCAAAATTTGAAAAAATAAACTTTGGTATGTTTATAAATGGCTTCTCATCATAATCAAGCATCTTCCATGGGTGTTTTCTTCTTTAGCATTTAGGTGTATAACAATTTTTTTGATAAATACCACCCTTTTTCTATAATGAACCTCTTAGGTCTTATTCTCTTTCTGGCCTCCATGCCATAACTAGATTATTGCTTCAACAACATTCACCATTTAATTAGGATTCTTTACTCAAATTTTAGCGACATACTGTTGGCATTAGTTTTGTCATTGATGTCAAAGGCATTGTTGTCAAAGGGCCTACTGAATGCTAGAGATTGACGTCAAAGGGCCTACTGAATGCTATAGTTTGATGTCAAAGGCATTGTTGTCAAAGGGCCTACTAAATGCTATAGTGATCTTATTTTATACAGCAATGTCAATGATTGAGTGATTTCAATTGGATGGTCAATTGCACTCAGTTGGATTTGCTCAATGGATGATGGAGTGATTACTTAATGGATTGCTTAATGGAATTATTGCTCAATAGATGATGGAGTGATTGCTTAATGGATTGCTCAATGGAATTATTGCTCTATGGATGATGAAGTGATGGAGAAGCATGCATTTACTAATCAAATTTCATTCACACCTGGTCTCTATTATCATGGTTGTAGTAGCCAAGGATCACATTTTATCCTTGCTTGCATGTTAGGGTTTTTCAATATTTCGAGGCCTAAATACTTAAGTCATAAAACCCTAACATGCTCTCTAAAGCAAAGTTTCTATTTCAAGATCAAAGTAGTGGAATTGCCTTAACATATCAATATCGTGGAATCATCTGCAGAGTTTATAAAAATCATATTATTCCTTGTTGCATATTAGGGCTTTGGCAAATGTTTGAAGACCTAGAATCTACATCTCTAAAACCCTAATGGTCTCTTGAAACCTAGAATACAAGTTATAAAGACTTACCTTATGATGGGATCACTTTTCTTCTATTTTGTTAGTGACCTGATACAACCGGTTGCAGATAACTTAAGTGATGACTTAAAGGGGTGGAGGTCATGTGGCGACCGACCCCTTGACCTAATCAAGACCAATCTTTCCCGGCCCTACTTTGATAAATGACGAGAAAACTATAATCGTCTTATATTCAATGTTATATGGGCACAAAGGTTCGAATCAATGGTGACAGTTTAAACTCATAATAGATTTTTTAGGGGTCTTAGGTTTGATAGGTAGGAACACATCTGTCTAACTATAGGTAGCTTTTGAACTATTTTTTTAACTAATTCCTAGGTCGATTGATTGCCTGTTCAAGATGAAGTTATTTATGAATGTCCTCATGCATTTGGGGAGTTTTGATGCCAAGAGAAACCAGAGAAAACTTGTTGTACAGAGTTGTTGATGAAAATCATGTAGACTCATTATTTGTACTATTGAAGAAAAGGGTTCTATGTATGTATGCATAGAGACTAAAAGGAGCAGAGTATTCTCACTTGCAGACATTGTTTGAGAATCATGTTGGTGACTGATAAAGTGTTATTAAAGAGGAAAGTTGTGAACAGAGAGGATAATAAACAGAGGCAGAGTATGTCTAAATCTTCTTGAAACAGATGGTAAAGGTTTAATGCTTATGCATGATGATAAGCCTATTTTAATGTTTGTTTGTATTGGGTTTATATAGCTTTTGAGTGTAGTGATATGATGATTCAAGCACATATGTCTATGTAGGGTGGTTGTATAAATTATAGACACCTAAAAATGACCCTTCACATTACATCATGTGCATACATCAAATTTGTCCAAATCACTTGCATTTAACATTAATTAAATAATCTAATTATTTAATTAATTTCATCAAATTCTTCTAATTCTCATAATTTCAACATTAATTGAATAAATTCTATTTATTTAATTAATTTCATTAAAATCCACTTTATTCCTCTAAACTAAATAGTTTTAATTATTTAATTAAATCATTATCCCTTTTAAATTCCTCAAATCCACATTAATTAAATAAATCTAATTATTTAATTAATTCATCACTCAAATTCCTCTTATCCACAATTAAATAATTTTTAAATTATTTAAATAATTAATTATTCCTCTAAATTTAAATAAGTTATTGAAATTTATTTAAGTTGACTTAATCTTCTAAAAATAAATAAAATTAATATTCTATTTATATTCCTCTGTCATGCAAGATAAATTAAATGAATTTATTTGTTTAATTTATTCTCTATATTTAATCTTATCTATTTCTTCAACCATGCACAACTAATTAAATAAATTTATTTAATTCTCAATTATCTTTCAAATCTTTTTAAAAATATCATTTCCTTCTATGTGCATAATCAATCTTATTTTTAGAAATTCAAAAAATAAATCTAAAGTTGAGTTAATTAGCTTAATCATTATTGTTTTTATCATCAACTCATAAATTAGAAAAAGCATTCTAATTTTATGAAATCATATCCTATCTTTATCTTAGCAATTAGTTAACTCAACAAAGCAACTTTAAAATATTCTTTAAACATGATACATGTCGTGTGCACATTCATCATGTCCTCTCAACTCATCTCAATCATTGGATTCATTGATTTATCTCCACTGTTGATCGATCTTTATTAAAACCTATATATACCCCCTTCACTCCTTCACAAAAATCCTCTTTGATCATTTAAGATTTTGTATTCCTACAACGTATTGAGCATTCTAGAATCATTGAGCACATATCATATCTTTTGAGCACTTATCTACATCCACTTGTTACAACCATGGGTACACGACGTATTGAGCAATCCACATAAATCCAAGAGATCAATACAATCTAGGTGATAGCTTTCGATTGTTCAATTGCATATTTATTCATATTGTTATCATTTAGATGGATCTTTTGATGTTATAGGATTGAGTTGTTATCATTGTTTTGATCTTATTCAATCTCAATTTTACCTATACACATTATGGCACACCTGGTTGGACCCACTAACTTTACTTTTTTGTAGAAAAAAATGATTTTTTTAAACTAGGTACAGAAAAGCATAATCACAACCCAGAAAAGTGCATTTGAGCAACAGAAAGGTGCTTTTGGCCTATTTTGATGCACCTTCGAGTGACAAAAAAGTACTTTTGGTGCACAGTCAAGTGCTTCTAAGTAATAGTCCAATGTATATGCATAGTATTAATGCACTTTAGGTTTTTTGATTTTCTAGAGTGTTTTTCTAATTTTTGCAGGGTTCTTTCACATTATACTGATCATATATTATTAGACAATCTGATTTATTTGTCATTCAATCATCTTATATGCTTCCTAAGATGATTTATTTAGGAGTATTTACACTTTTTGAGCTAACCTATCATTTCACGATGTTTGTGATTCATTCTCATTTTTAGGCTGTATATCTCATTACTCATGAACATCCTGAGTCATCTAACAATCCTTCAATCTTCACTCGATCTTGATTTTTTGACAAAACCTTGTTTTTTTATAGATTTGTTATTAAAAGGCGCATCTGTAACATAGTTGAGTGCTTTCAGTCTGTTTCCAAGTGCATATGCAACACAGTCATGCGCTTTTGGCCTAAAAGAAGGACATATGCACAAATTCAAGTGCTTAAATTGGTCTGAAACAAAGCACATATGCACCACAGTCAAGCACATCTGGTAATTTCTGAAGTGCATCTAAGCCACAGTTAAGCGCTTTTGGTCCATTGGTTTATTTTTTTTAAATACTTGGTTTTTTTGGAACTAATCAACTTGTTGCAGCTTCTTATCACTCAACACGGAGAAAATAGGTTTTCTAATATATTTTTGCAGGATGAACATCAAATATTTGCAATCTTTTCCACTAAGTCTTAGAAACACCTAAATTTATTAAAGGAAATCTATATCTATCATTTACAATCTTGTGTGATTAGTTAGTTTCACTTATTTTTCTAATTGGATAAATGAACATGTGTGTGACATACTTGTAAGGTGATAGCTATATTCTCTCCCCTTGTGAAAACTTGGGTGATAAAAAAACTAGACTCATCTATCTTTTACTTTCAGTTTATCCTTTAGAAGGGCCTGCTTTTGGATTGTGTTTCATCCAAAAGGGATGACCCTAAGTGGATTTTTCCTTTGGACTGCTATACAAATTGGTTGAGGTGAAAGCCAAGTCCTAACCAACGTTAGCCTTTGCCATATGGTGCCAACTTGAAAGGAATTGCACCTAATACTCTTGTTGAAGAAATTTTGCATTTGTGTAGAGTATATTGCATTCCTAGTAAATTTGGTAAAAGATTTTAGTAGCTTGCCAGATGCTTGCAAGGTGTTTGTCCCCCAAAGTAACTAAAAGCCACATAACTAGTGACTACTTGATCTACTTCCAAACATTATGATAAATTTTAGTGCAAGGGTATGATGCCCCCAAGATTACTCACCATAAGGCTCCCTTGAGATGAGACAGAAATCCCCGGCTTAGCATAAGCTACTTGTAGCTTTCCGGGGAAAGGGTGATTAGGTCATCCTTCCAGTCCTAGAGGTCCCTATCTATCCTCTCTCGCAAAGATGAAACATTGTACACACCCACATTAGGTGTGATAACACTTGAGTAGATGGAGATTCCAAGTTATGAGCTAAATCAATCATAGTGAAGCTTGTCCTTAGGTATAAAAAGTGCTTGATTTGTCTTCAATTGTGTTATACCCATGAAAATTTGGTATTTTTGTGAGCCTTGAACATACACTCATTTGTAGCAAACAACCATCAACCATCTTGTTTACTATGTTTTTGTTCTCTTTCCAGGAAATCAAACCAAAATACTATCAAAATCTTGCCTTGAAAACATTACCTATACAAATCCTCATCAAAATGGTCCTAATCATCAACAAACCTAGGTCAAATCCAAAACCCAAAGTCATACTTCAAGGAGGCCCTCCTTATAGCTCCAATGATCACAAGAACCTTGTAGATTATGAGGCATATCTTGAGGAACAAGCTGAAATACAAAGACTTCAACACATGTGTAACTCCATGCCAATACTAGAGAACAAAACCATAGCACCACAACTACAAAACATCATCCAAACACTTTGCTAAATGCCACAACCCCTAGACCAAAAAAACATACAAAGACTACAAGCCATTGTCCAACAACTTCAACAAAACTAATCACCTCAAATACAACAACTCCTAGCCCAAGTCCAACAATTCATAGCCACCTACCAATCCCAAATTCAACTGACACAAACACAATATCAACAAATTTCCACTCAATCCTATGTGTCATCCACCTCAACTTCATATCAACCTAATCCAAACACATATCATGTTACCCCTACATCAACCTATCCCACTTCTTCCAATGTTAACCAATATCAACATCAACACATTCAACCCCAATATCAACATCAACACTTTCCACACCAATACTTTCAAAATCTAAACACCATATATCTTCCTCCACCTCAACTACCACAAAATCAAAACACATACCTCATTCATCCACAATGATATCAAAATCCTAACCCCCCTCAACAAGATCATCAAAACATCCCATTTCATAATCCCCAACTTGAAATTGAAAGTAACATCCAAAACAATCCTCAAGAGGGCAATACATCTTTGATAGATGCATCTCACTTTGACACGGGAATGTATTCTCATGATTTCCTTAGAAAAGGATATACTATTGGTCAAAACCCCTCTCAAGAAGAGTGAAACTTTCAAGAAGGTCAATCCTCTCAAGAAGAGTCTCAAAAAATATATGAAATCATGCAAGATTCTAAAACCATGGTAGTTATTGATAAACTCATAAGCTCTAATCCAAATCACTACTTCCATTTGCTTGCTCAAAAATGAGCCAAATTACCTAGAGATTTTGATACATCTACTCTTAAGGAGAAAGATCCCATCCATGAGGCTACTAATGCTATGGATAGACCTCAAGTAAACTCCATTCAAACAGTGTCTACCATATCTACACCATTCCCTGAATCATCCTCACAAGAGGGTATACCCAATCAAAAACCCACGGGAGAAAAACTACTTGAACCTCTCCTTACTCCCATGGAGATTTATAAAGCTTAGAAAGATCCACCCCAAGCTCATACAACTCCTTATTCCAATATTCCTACTCATCATCAAACCCATGCACAAGGATATCAAGTTCCTTGACAACAAGAACATGCAAGTCTTCCTTTGTACAAAAATCATGTGTCCTTAAGTCCTTATGATATATTTGACAAGGGGAACACTTCTCTAGCTTATGCATCCTATGTGTACCCTCCATCATCATCCACTCATATACCAATACAAGAGCCTACTATTCCTATCCCCACACCACCATGTAGTCCCCATCATAGTCCACTGTGGGATATTTCTAATCCTAATCCTAGTCCATCCAATCAAATTATCCCTACACCAAATCCTAAACATAAGCCTACAACACCATCACCATTATTATCCATCCATTATATTGCCCATCCACCCGTACTCTTATGAAGGATGTGATCCAATGGCTATTAGCAAGGACTCAACCATCTCCATCTCACCAAACACTTATCCAAGAGCCTATCAAAGAGCCTTCAAACAACATGTCTAGTCCTCCAAATATATCATATAGTCCACAACCTATCAAGTATATTGAAGAGTTTTCCACCATGAGTCAAAGTCGCAATCCATTCTACCTTCATGTTGTTGACCATCAAGAGCCTATCAATCCTATCCAAAAGTCTCCTACCTCCACTTCCATTCAATAAAATCAAGAATTATGTCAAGATTATAATCTAAAGCATGTGGAAACATCAACCCCTTATCTAAATCAAGATCAAAGCACTTCCATCTGACCCATCCATAATCTTTATATTTTCTATGATCAAGATATTGTCCAAGATCATGAGCCTATCCGTGAGCAACATGATCCTATCCATTTATCCCAAAAATATCCACGAACAAGTTATCCACACTATTCCTATACATTCTCCACCTAGTTCTATCCATGATCTAACAACATCCAATTCCCTTGATGATACACTTGGTCTCAAAGAAAGCATTGACAATCAAACAAGTCACTTGGATCTTATCCCTTCACCTCCTATTGAGCATAATGTTAGTCAAGATCCAAGCATCCCATGTCATCCATTGCATGATCCCACATTGTCTCTTGTGGATCCTCCATTATCTCATGTTGATCCTCCACTATCTCCCATTGATCCCATTCCAAATCCATTATCCTATCCCCTTGGTCTTACCACCTTCATCCATGAATTTTCTTCCTTAGGCAAACAACAATTCCACTATCCACCACTTCACTCTCTCCATATCATAATGGACTCACATCTTGTTTCCATAACAAACATCCCATTGCATATCGTATATTCTAACACATGAACTATCAAGGAAAAGGTTTAGGCCTTCATGAACAAGGTATCTTAGAGCCTATCCATGCCACAATCCATCCTTGAGCACATGGTCTTGGTTTTTCATCCCAAGATAAACAATCCAATGATGTTGGTAATACCTCTATGCCTTCTCTAGCTATTTCTTCCACTCCATATCTCGGTGCACCTTATCGCACCTCTCACTCATATGTCACCATCCCTCCTCCATGATCATACCATTCACAAAAGCATGTGACCATACATATCCCTCCATCCACTCTTCCTCCACTCCTTCCAACTCCTAATATCATCCATCCACTCTACCTCCACTTATCCCAACACCTAATACCCCTCTCATCCAATCCTCTTATCCATTTATCCACAAATCCACTTTTAATCCCTCCATCCATAAAACCCCTATCAATCCTAATCATGGCCAACAAATGCACACATTGGCCACATATGAAGCTATTCCCAATCCCATGAGATTCAATAATAAAAATTTGGATGCTTCCACATATATAGCAAAATATTTGCAAAAGCCTCAAGAATATCATGCCATAGGGCATCAATATGCAAATTCAAAGCTAAATCCATCTCAAAAGCTGCATACACCCACACACCTCAAAGCAAAAATGAAAATGGTGTGGGTCCCCAAGCAACAAGCAATTATCTCAAATCCATCACAAAAGTTACATACACCCACACACCTCAAAACAAAAATGAAAATGGTGTGGGTCCCCAAGATACAAGAAGTTACCCCAAAATAAGCATCCATATCTCAATCTATCCCCAAATTCTAAAATTCCCTCTTCCCATTAAAAAATCTACAACTCCTAAGTCCATTTGGGTTCCTAAAATCCTAAATCGACAATCCCTAAATTCCCTATCCCAATTCCCATTACTCCCCAGTCCCTACTCCCCATCCTAGTCAAAAGATTCAAAATCCAATTCAATGTGTGCAACCATTGGTCTTGGTTCCCCGCAATTCCATGCCATTTCCACATACCTCCACCCCCCATCTTATACCCATTATCCTCCATATTTCCTCCATCATACCTCTATGGTCCATGCTTTTACTCCATGACCCATTTATCCTTCCATCTCCATCCATCGTCCACATCATAATCCACCATTAATTCCATTTCCATATTCCCATATCTACCAACATCGATGCATGTAATGCTACCTGATATACTCCATGTGCAAACATGCATTAAAGTGCTAACATACTACCTTGCTATTAGAAATAGATGCTTGAGTCCTCATCCTACCATCCCATCCATATAAGTAAAAAAAAATCAAAATAGTAAAGAGAAATCCCTTTGTCCAATGGTGAAAATTTGGCAAATAGGTGCCTTGGATAAGTACCATGATGAAAACCTGGTAAACAGGTGTCATGTAGATTAATTATCTATGTACCTTACACTTGGGGGCATGTTGTCTCATCTACCCATCTTATAATTCCCTCTACCTATCCTTCCTATCATATCTTCCTTATCCATTATATCTGCATAAGTATCCCCTTGATCCAATCAATCTTTTTTGCTCCTTTTTCTCTTGATCAAGATAGGGGCAAAATGTCAAACCATGCTTTGAAAATCTCTTGATATACCTCATCATTTCCAACCGATCTAATCCATCCTATCATCATAAGCTTTGTCATGTACAATCCTAAGAATTTTACCTAGAATGGGCCATGTTATTCCTATGCAACATAGTCTTTAGTGATCACATCCTAAGTACCTCATCCATTCCATCCACTATTTCCTATTCTTTTATTCATCTATCTTACACTATCTATCGATCCTAGTTGCTATCACCCATCCTTTTGTTCACTTATCTAATCCCATCTTTCTCCTTACATCTAGAACTAGTTTTCCCTTGTCACTGGTATCTAGTACTACAGCTATCCAAATGTAATCCAATGTCATCCAATCTTCCCAATCCATCTAACACTTCCATCTTTCTTGTCTTCCATTTATCACAATCCATCCTATCACCTCGAGTTGACTAACTCAAGTAGAAAATGAACTATGCATCCTTTGAAAGCTAAAGTCCTTACCAAACCTGAAACAAAATGACTACTCATGAAACTATATGTTGTCCCTCATACCCCTTGCCACATCTGCTACAACAATCCATCTATCCTAGATCAAACTAACAACCTTTAATGGATATATCATTCCTACAATAAGGCTTCATCTACCTATCAAACTTGAGCAATCTCTTTGGCAAGAGAATATGTTTACTATGTGTTTACTTTGTCAGTCAGTCTTTTTCTTTTTGGTTTATCTTTTGTTCCTTTCTAATAACTAGTCAAGACTACCTTGATTTTCTATATCTTGGTATGTTGTGATGCAGTATGGATTGGGGTATAGTCATTGCTTTTCATATGCTGTGTTTGTGGGATGTTCTTACCATCTTATTAAGGCTAATATTTATCTTGTGTGTGTGTTACAACATAGCATCTTACATATTAATATTATTTTGCATTTATGTATTAAGTTTATTATATGTTCAAGACTATGGCTCATTCACATATCCAACAAGGTTATATTATGTCTAGTAGATATAAGTTAAAACCGTTTGTTTGTAGAGTCAACATCCTATGCATTGGATACATCGTCACCTTGGTCTTCTATACCTTGGTGCATAACATCCATTGCTATATCAAAAATAAGGATTGATCTTATAAATATTTGCATAACCATTACAACATCACCCCATCTCATCACACTTCTCGAACTACATATCATCATCATCTCACTCTTAAGGTGCCTTGATCTTGTGGATACGAGTATGTAGGCAGTCTAGAATATAAAGGAAGTATCCAGTACTTAGGTACATAAGATATCATCATTTCACCTAAGCATCCTTAAAACACTTCAGCCCATCCATCCCACCCATCCATCTCACCCATTCATTTTAATAAAATCTATAGCTTAAACATGAAGATCGATCAATCTGATATCAATTCATCTAACTTTTCATTTTCATCTCTTCTTTCATTTTGAGAGCACACCTGTGTTCTTTGAACCCAACTGTCCTCTCGAGGGGATATCCTAATTATCATCATCATTCATCTTATCAATATATCCTCAATCCAATCACATACCAATCTAACTAATCAATCTATCCACATTATCCAATCACATCCTTTAGTCTTGATCCTAATCTTTTTGTAAACCAAATCAATCAATCATCATCAATCAATTGTCTTATACATGATGTTGCATTGTTGAAACGAGATCAGGTGTCTTATACGACATGTTTCATTTCCTAAAACTAGACATTATCATCTGTCTTATATAGATTGTCACACTCTTGAAACTAGACCAGGTGTCTTATACGAGGTGTTTGATTTCTAAAACCAAACACTATCCATATCAATCATCATCAATTAATCATTGGTTTACAACATGACAGGGGCAATACCTTGTTTGGTTTTTGAATTATCATCATCATCATTCATTAACTTACCATTATCTTTACTTGTCACCCTCACTTTTGAGTGACTGGGGCGTCACCATCTCTAATATAATAATTTCATTCCAACCAATTTCTTCTAAATCAATCTTCTTCCATTCAAATCAAACACTATGTTTTAAATTTCTTTTAAATGATGTTACTTTGCAACACCATCTCAAAGAGGGGCAAAATGTAGACACCTAAAAATGACCCTTCACATTACGTCATGTGCATACATCAAATTCGTCCAAATCACTTGCATTTAACATTAATTAAATAATCTAATTATTTAATTAATTTCATCAAATTCTTCTAATTCTCCTAATTTCAAAATTAATTGAATAAATTCTATTTATTTAATTAATTTCATTACAATCCACTTTATTCCTCTAAATTAAATCGTTGTAATTATTTAATTAAATCATTATCCCTTTTAAATTCCTCAAATCCACATTAATTAAATAAATCTACTTATTTAATTAATTCATCACTCAAATTCCTCTTAACCATAATTAAATAATTTTTAAATTATTTAAATAATTAATTATTCCTCTAAAATTAAATAAATTATTGAAATTTATTTAAGTTGACTTAATCTTCTAAAATAAATAAAATTAATATTTTATTTATATTCCTCTATAATGCAAAATAAATTAAATGAATTTATTTGTTTAATTTATTCTCTATATTTAATCTTGTCTATTTCTTGAATCATGCACAACTAATTAAATAAATTTATTTATTTAATTCTCAATTATCTTTCAAATCTTCTTAAAAATATCATTTTCTTCTATGTGCACAATTAGTCTTATTTTTAGAACTTCAAAAAGCAAATCTAAAGTTGAGTTAATTAGCTTAATCATTATTGTTTTTTATCATCAACTCATAAATTAGAACAAGCATTGTAATTTTATGAAATCAAATCCTATCTTTATCTTAGCAATCAGTTAACTCAACAAAGCAACTTTAAACATGACACAAGTCATGTGCACATTCATCATGTCCTCTCAACTCATCTCAATCATTGAATTCATTGATTTATCTCCACCATTGATTAATCTTTATTGAAACCTATATATACCCCCTTCAGTCCTTCACAAAAATCTTCTTCGATCATTTAAGCTTTTGCATTCCTATAGTGCATTGAGCATTCTAGCAGCGTTGAGCACATATCATATCTTTTGAGAACTTATCTACATCTGCTTGTTACAACCATGGGTATGTGATGTATTGAGCAATCCACATAAATCCAAGAGATCAATACAATCGAGGTGATGGATTTGGATTGTTTAATTGCATATTCATTAATATTGTTATAGTTTAGATGGATCTTTTGATGTTATAGGATTGAGTTGTTATCATTGTTTTGATCTTATTCAATCTCAATTTTACCTATACACATAAATGTTAGAGAGGTTTTGTGACAATAAAATAATGTATTATGCAAAGAAAAGGGTTTTTGATGTGGATATGTTTTGGGTTTAGTAACTGTGTGTTGCAGGTGATTTTGTATAGTCTATGATGTTGTTGTAAATAGAATAGTGCATTTGTGTTTGGTGGATGATAAATTGTTTGAAGAATCATTCTTTGAATAGTTTGTAAAAGAAAGGTGCTATTGATGTATGCATGCAGATCTAAAAGAGTAGAGGTGATTGAGTAAGAGAGTTATAGAATTCATCTATAACCTATGATATTAATGTAAACAAACTAGTACTCTATATTTTTAGTCTTTATGTATTGGAGTTGGTGCTCCTGAGTGTTTAGAGTTGGTGCTCCTAAATCCAGATGTAAAAGTGTAATCAGTGAGATTTGGTTAGTGAGACCCAATGGTGATCTTTTTGTGAGGTTGAATTGGTCAAACAAACCCAATCAACTCTTCACACAATGGTTTTTCCCTTTTTAGGGTTTTCCACATACATCCTTGTGTTATGGTGTGTTTTTTGTAGTTCTTTGGTTTTCTAAGTGCTTTGATGTTATAACATAATAAAGTTTACAAGAATTCAAAGAATTAGTAAAGTTATTTTTACTAGATCACTGATTCACCCCCCTCTTAGTGATACATTGTGTTCCAACAATTAGTATTAGAGCTACAGGTTCCTTGTAGAAGTTTAAGAAACTTGGGTTGATCTTGGTAGTGGAATACTATGGCAAAAAGAAAAGGAAATAAGGGAGGAATAAGTTCTAAGAAAAATGTTGATCAACAAGCACTAATCAAATCAAATGATGAGTTGGGGCATGAAACACACATGTCAATTAACATAAGAAGTGATGTATCTGAAAGAGAGGACAACCTTGTGGTAGAGAATAATGACAAAGAAATGAGACATTAATATGAAGAAGAAGAGGTCAAATCTGATTAGGATGAAGAAAATGAAGTTGACCTTGAAGGTGAACTAATTTGTGCCCTAAGAGAGATAAAAAGATTGAAAAAGGAGTCCTCTATACAAAAAGACATGGCCTTGAAAGATTGTGAAAAACTGATTAGCACAATCAAAGCATCAGATCAACAGATTATAAGTCTAAAAATACAACTTGAGGAAACTAAAAGAATTGAAGAAGTCACTAGTTTGAATTTGCAAACCAAAATAGAAGACTGTCAAAAGTTGGAGCCTAAAATGGTGTCCCTAAGAAAGCAACTAGAAAAAGTAAATCAGGAGTTGAATAGAAGTCTTCAAAATGAGCAGAGTTCTAAATTGTTTGAGAATATGATTTTAAGTCAAAGATCACTATCAAATAAATCTAGGATAGGATTTGAAAGACAAAGCTCAAAGACAGATGTATTGGAAGGCAAGAAAAAGATTGAATTCATTGCTGGAACATCAAAGATGAATGGTAAATATTCAGAAGAAAAACCCAACCAAGATGTGAAGATTGAAGTTGAGAGGAAAACCACAAATGAATTTATCAAAGTGCACAACCAAAGGAGAAATATTAGAAGAACTTCTCCCTTAAGGCAAGCATATATGTACAAGTACAATTACTCAGTTTTTAGTTATTGTTATATCTGTAATCATTTTGGACAAACACAAACAAGAAATAGTTCTAAATTGAATTATTATAGAAGTCCTTATAAGATACATAATAGAAATTATGGAATTACATTCTATGAGTGCAAAAAAGTAGGTCATAGGGCTATTGAATGCAGAGATAGGATAAGAAGAAATTATTATGTAAGGAGAAGCCTTGCTTTTTCTCTAGAGTACAACATGGTATGTTAGAAATCTAATAATCTTCGGTACACAGTAAGGTCTTGTAGAAGTAGTTTGATGAAATCATCTAGACATAACAAAAAGACAGACACTCCGACCAAGCAAAAGAAAGAACCTATGAAAGTTTGGAGAAGAAAACAAGAGCAAGAGAATGTGCATAATGTACAAGAGGCATCACTATTTGCATAAGGAGTAGCATGAGTTCAGGGGGAGTTGATTATTGATATTTCATTCAGCCCCATAGATAACTTCAAAGAGGTTGTGTCTCAGCAGTGATAGTAAGTGATTGATGATCCAAGAAGCTTAACAATGATGATGGAGCTTGACACTAGATTGTGACACATGCGGTGAGCAGTGTCAAGTCAAAACATAAGAAAGATTAATATAAAAGATAGTAGACAATGCTAGAGACCTTGAACAAGTCTAAGTAGGGTATGAGTGATTAAGTTTTGATAGGGTATACTCATGCAGGGGAGTAAGTAATCGTTTGACATTGGTTTGAATTGGTTTGCATATTTTCTTACTTTGGTGACAATACTTTGTGTCATTCAAACATTAGTGGTTTGTGTCATTCTTCAAAGATCAGATGCATCTACAAGTGCATCAGACTGTGGTTGCCTTTGCATCAGTACCATGATAGTGGCATTTACCTTTGCATAAGAACAATGTTGGTTGCAAGATCAATGGTTTTTTGTATATCAGTGCTTCTTCCTTCAAGATCAGGTGTACCAATGGTTTGTGTGTCTCAGTAGACTAGACAATGATTAGACAATGTTTGTAAATCAGTTAGGTCAGACAACAGACAATGATCACACAATATTTGCATTAGTGATAATTGACAGTGTTGTAGTCATCAGGTATCAAGTGTTTGTAGTAGGGTACTGATGTTATGATAGTGACAATGGTTGATATGGGTTTATCAGTGGTTTGTTCTCATAGCATTGCCAATGTTTGTGTTGATCCTTGTTTGAATATGGATTATGCTATCAATTCTTATGTTCAAGTTCTATAGACAGGGGGAGTGTCACCTAACAAAGGATTTGTTGGCAAGAGACACTATATGGATTCATGGTTGTTGTCATTGATGGCAACAAAGGTCATCCCACATATCCGCAAGTCATAATGTGTCTCTACCGGAAGTCAGAATAAAGAATGTTGTGGTCCGGTGAAGAAGAACAGAGCATGTGGCAAGGTCCGACAGATTGGTCCGGATCTCTCAGAGGAAGTGTCTTGGTGCAGTACGGATTTGGGGAAGTCAAGAGGACTACCTTGAGTGGTATATTCCAAGGATTTAGCCTCCGGTGATGGACAAGGAAAAAGATATGAATGGTTGAGTACCGGATTCCTGAGAGACAGTGAAAACAGAGGAAGAACTGACTGGCAGAGTATCAGACTGCTTTCCGGATGTGTTATTGTTGATGACAGAGGTTGTGAAGGCATGAATCATGTTTGGCCGACATGATTAATGATATCTACAAGTATATGCTTGATCCGCATTGCTTGGTGAGGAAGGATTCAGCCGACAGAACAAGAGTTTGTAAGAAACTAGACTGTTCTGGATGCCGACTAGAAAGGTGATGAAATTACTTGTGCGGATATATATAGAGGATGGATTTAGTTGTGAAAGTGTGTGTTGATGTGGAGATACATGCGAATAAGTCCAGATAAAAGCAGAGGTAGCAAAAAGGATCCGGTATGTGAAAGATAGCAGAATAAAGAACAGAGGAAAGATGAAGTGCAGCAGATCAGTGTACTGAGCCTAACCGGAACTGAACTCCAGCATATGCAGATGCTTCCAATCAGTTCAAGACTGTGATTCTCATCACTTTGTAGACAGTGTGTCTTCTTGTAGGCAGTGGGCCTCTTGTGAGCAGTGTGCTCGGGCAGTGAGCCCTACTTGGCAAGTGCCATTTTTGTAATTTCCTATTCTTCTAACAGAGAATAATTTTGGGTTAATCACCCTGTGGTTTTCTCCCTTAACAGGGTTTCCACGTCAAAAATACTGTGTCATGTGTTTCTTATTTCATGGTTAATGTTTTTGTGTTTGATTTTATGCTGCATCAATTAAAAGGAAAGTTCAATAAGGGAAATAATTAGGATAACTGATTCACCCCCCCCTCTCAGTTATCAACAATTGGTATCAGAGCTAAGTTCCTCCTAATAGAGCCTAACAGCTTGAGGAAGATCTGGGATTTCAAATGGATGCATATGGTTTAAGGGAGCAACTCAAGACTGCTCTTGAGGATCTTGAACAGTCAAATTCTGAAGTCAGTGAATTAAAGGAAAGACTCAAACAGGCTGATGAATTCATGAGAGAATTAAAAGACAAATTAAGTCTCTCTATGAAAAAGAGAAAGGAGCTGCTTCAACAGTTGGCAAGACAAAGTGAAGAAAGCAATACAAATGAAGAATTGACTGAGCAAACCAAGTTATGTGAAAAGTTATCAAAAGAAGTCATTATGTTAAGACATGAAATGGAATCAGGAACTATAAAGTTTACTCAAGAGATTGAAGAAAAAAGAAAGGCTGAAGACAATCTAAGACAATCTCTTAAAGAAAAATCAGAAGAATGCCACCAGATGGACAGGATTATCAGACATCTTGAATCTGATCTTGAAGATGCCAAAGATAATGAAGGAAAACTTGAGGATCAAATTGCCTCTCTCAAAAGAGACCTTCAAACAGCAAATGAATATAAAGAGAAATTCAAGATAAGTTCTGCTCAACTTGAAGTTCTTCTTGGAAGTCAAAAGAGGACAGATGACAAGTATGGTTTGGGATATGAGAAAGGAGAAAGCTCCGGATCCGGTCAGAAGAATCTTGGATCAGAAAATCCAAGGAGCAGGCCTAGAAGACCTCCGGTAAGACAGCCAAATGCTCAAAGATATCCATCCTTCAATGGATACTGCCACAGCTGCAACCACTTTGGTCACAAAGCTAATCAGTGCAGAATGAGAATGAATCAGATTAATTCATCCTTCTCCGGACAGTGCTTCAATTGCAAAAGGTATGGACACAAATCCCATGAATGCAGAATTATGCAAGTAAACAAATCATTCAAAGGTAGATGCTTCACATGCAATAGAGTAGGTCATATGGCTAATCAATGCAGATCAAGAGGATATCAGTCAAATATGCAAAGAAATGTTATTTGCCAAATCTACAATAGGTCCGGTCATAATGCTAAAATCTGCAGAAACAAGAATCAGGACAAAAGAGGTCCGGTGTATAATCAGAATCAAGACAAGGGTAAACAAAAGATGAATGCGGATGAGGTTAGGAGTCAGATGAGCAAGATTTGGGTGAAGAAAAGTTTAGAGAATGTAGAGGTTGGATCCGCACCAGACTCTGGTGCTGATATTTCTTCCGAAAATTAAAAAGTGAGCTCAGGCTCAGGGGGAGACTCAAAGAAAATCTTGTTCCCCCAGCCAAACAAGTGGTGCCGGATGTGGCACAAGATGCGGATCAAAGGGTATGTAGATATGAGTCTTGAGATACTTCAGTCAAGTTTTCAGAGGTCCGCATGGAGTTATGAAGAAGCTGTGATCGATCAAATAAGACCTGTTCAGGAAGATGCTCCGGTATGATAAAGGATTACAAAAAGGTCCGGAAAGATCCGGAAATGCACTATCTTGTTCTGCGGATTGGACAGAGTGTTTGGGATGTTTTTGTAATATGTTACCTCGATTTATTCATGATTGAAAGATCCGGATGATATCCACAGATCAGGACTAATCCGGGATACTCCAAACTATCCAGACAAGGCAAACCGGAATGATGTAGGTGAAGCATTTATTGCAGACAGATATTAGGGTTCGTGGAGCAATTTAAGGGATTTCTCAAAGGTCATTTGCTCATTCTGCACTCGACAAGAAGCAAAAAGTGGAGCTCTGCAACAAGGTTCATCAAGCACACCAAGGATCTCCTGCCGAAGTTATTGCATAAAGAAATCAATCCAACCACTCCGTGCAAACTGAAGGCGCATAAGGTATTCTCCGTTTTTCATTACCTCACTGCAAATCTTTGAAGAATGGCTACTCCAAACATAGTTAAGATCTCTAATAGACCTCGCCCCTCATTCAAGAAACATCCCTACAAATCATTGGAGGTAGATCCACTAGGAGCCTTCTCTAGTGTTCCTCACGGAGTTTTACATACCGAAGACATTAGGGTTTACATACATGCAAGCATTGAAGAATTTGGGGAATTCAAATTAAGAGACCTCTATCACAAGCAACTGATAGACAATGCTTTTGAGCTTAAACCAGAGTATAAGGATATCCAGAAGAAACAATTTGAGCAATTTATTCATTTCCCCTGCTTTGAAGAAGATGAATGGGTCCGGTATGTACTGAGCAGGATGCATGACAACTTTCTATGGCTAGATAGACCCTGCAAGATCACAAAAGAGGCAATTAGAGCAGTAACTGGTCTATACTCTTCTGGAGGGGTACCTATCCTCAAATCTGTCAAGAACAACATTGTAACTGAGGCCACCGGATCAAAATTTGACAAGAGGGCAATGACCATTGAAGATATTTCAGATCCGGATATCAAATATGCATCAATGATAATAGGATACAAGATCTATCACTCCAGCAGGGAGAATTCTGTATCCGGAACTGCAGTATACACTGCCTATGAAATGCTAAGAAAGAATGCAGAATATGATCTCTGCGAACTACTGCTAAGCCAATTAATGGAAAATATATAGAAAATCAAGAAGGATAAGAAGAATTCCTTTAAGTATGGTACTCTTATTGTATGTCTATTCTTCTACTTCATGAATGAGCTACCCGGAACAAGTGGATGGGTATGGCAAAATGACAAACCTGTTGCAGTCCAGATAAGAGACTATTTGCATGGACTTGGGGATGCAAAAGCGAGAAATACAGCTCTATGGGGATACTTCAAAAACTTTCAGAGCATGATGCAAGCAAGAGAGAGAATTCCCCAGTCTCTTGTTGAAAAATACAAAGACTCAGTGTGTTTTATGGTTGACACTGATCAGTGCCTAATGGAGGCAGTGGAGCCAAGGACTGTCTGGATCATGCCCATGGGGTATGAAGTGGATGAATAGATAGTGGAGCTGCATGTTCAACACATGCTAAGTCATCCCAAAGATCCTAAGGCAGAAAGGTTTGGAACCTTTGAGGAGCTGAGTGTAAAAATACATGTAGAACTCAGGGAACCTGAGATTAAAAGAAAAGTGAGAAAAGAAGTAGAGCACATTGCTCAAGGCCTAGGCATCTCAAAAGAGGCACTTGATGCTAGCCGGGAAAAGAGGAGGAAGGCTGAGGAAGAAGAGAAAAGTAAAGAAAGTGCTCCGGTTGAAGCTCCCACCCGGACCAGATCATCAAAGAGATCTGCACCTCCCTCAACCAAAAGTTCTAAACCGGAAGTCCAGGCATCCGGTAAGAGATCCAAGACAAAAGCCACAAGGGCTTATGGAAGCCAAAAGGATGAAGAGGAAATAGAGTCAGATGAGGGAGTAAGAGAAATAAAGAAACAGAAGAAGAAAGGATCCGGTAAGCCCTCCACAGGCCAAGACAAGGATGAAATGGCAGAGGTATCTGTTGAAAAGCCCACTCTGTCTCTAGAGAGCATAATCAAGTCGGTCACGGTGGATGGAAACCTTCAACCAATGACTGAATCCTATGATGACTTCAGTGAGGCTGACCAAAAGACTCTGCAGGAAGCCACAGTTAAATATCTGAACATATATAATAAGGCTTTCATTGAGATCATATCTCTCATTCCTAAAAGCCTAGAAAAGGAATTGGAAGTAAGAAAGAATAATGCTCATGCTAAAGATCTTGAGATCCGAGAGCAGATAGCTATTCAGCTATATCCTCAAATTGATCCCAAGACAATGAACATTATCTTCAAGGACTGCAAAGATGAGTTCAGAAGCAAAGCCAGGATGAATCAACTCATGCTTGGTGAGACTGACAAAGTGGCCCAAGAAACAGAAGAGATCCTCCGGAAGGCCTTCAAAAGGTTCAATCTTCCTGTTGTAGAGGATTTAGGTACAGAAACAGCTGAGGACTTGGGACCCTCTGCTCCAGAAGAAGTGGCCCATGAACAAGCTAGCATCTCTCCTCCGGTTTCCCCTACAGTCTCCGGATCCAAAGAAGAAGAGCAATTACAGGAGAAGGAAGCAGTGGTGAAAGACAAAGAGGTTGACAGTTCTAAGACTGCAGAAGAAAAGAAACATCTGTCTCCGGCAAGAGACACTGCACAAACTGTTCAACAATTTTTGAGCAAAGAAACTCTAGAGATTGATGAACCGGAGCTTCTAAAAGGCCCATTTGATTTTGACTCTCTCTCTCCGGTACAAACAATGAAGATAGCTTCATTTGCAAATGCCAAGGCAAATGAAAAGCTCCTGAAGTCTCATATGGAAGACTGTGAGTTGATAGAGGCTGCTTCTGGAGTACTTGTAAAGATCATGCCATCAATCCAGATAGATCCGACAGCCTCCACTTCCGGTAATCTAAAAACCTTAGTCAGCAGTATTGATACACATTTTGATTCTCTAGAAAAATCAGCTGAAGAAAAGGTCTGGAAGGAATTTTTGGATAAGAGATTTTCAGAAATATTAGAATTAATCTCTAAAGATAGGAAGATTGTAAGCATTGGAATAAAGAGCTTAGAGAATGCTCTTAAGGATGGCGGTGACATCTATAAATTTTGTATATCCTGGTCAAAGGCAACAGCAGCATTTGACAAGAAAATAAAAGAGGAACAGGATAAGCTACAAAGCTTATCTCAAAGTTTTGATCCTCTCTCTTCCTCTATAATAAATCAAGAATGTCAGACTATTGCAGTCTTGAATGAAATAAAGAATCTTGAGAAGGAAAGAAAGAACATCACTAACCGGATGGGAGAACTTAGAAGGATTATAATCCCTAAGTTGGAAACTATGCATGAGGCCATCAGTGATGCTCAGACCACCGCCCAAACAAAAGATCCGACAGATCTCAAGCAGGCAGAAGCTTTTGCATTTTTGTTAAGTGGTCACATTTCAATTTTGGATAGAATGAAGCAAAGTTGGGCTACAGAAATGATTCAATTGCAGACATCCTTTGCAGACATTCTTCAATATATGTGAGTATGTAAATACGCGGCTATGTATAGAAAATTTTTGAAAATTTTGGTGTGCGGACCCCACCCTTTGCCATTGATGTCAAAGGGGGAGTGAGGAGCAGTGAAAAATGAGGAATCCAACTAAGGGGGAGTTCCGGAAATTGTATATAAAGACAGAGCATCAGCAAAGGGGGAGCATAGTGAAAACACTTAGTCATTTTTCACTAAGTGTTGCCATCAATGCCAAAGGGGGAGATTGTTGGCAAGAGACACTATATGGATTCATGGTTGTTGTCATTGATGGCAACAAAGGTCATCCCACATATCCGCAAGTCATAATGTGTCTCTACCGGAAGTCAGAATAAAGAATGTTGTGGTCCGGTGAAGAAGAACAGAGCATGTGGCAAGGTCCGACAGATTGGTCCGGATCTCTCAGAGGAAGTGTCTTGGTGCAGTACGGATTTGGGGAAGTCAAGAGGACTACCTTGAGTGGTATATTCCAAGGATTTAGCCTCCGGTGATGGACAAGGAAAAATATATGAATGGTTGAGTACCGGATTCCTGAGAGACAGTGAAAACAGAGGAAGAACTGACTGGCAGAGTATCAGACTGCTTTCCGGATGTGTTACTGTTGATGACAGAGGTTGTGAAGGCATGAATCATGTTTGGCCGACATGATTAATGATATCTACAAGTATATTCTTGATCCACATTGCTTGGTGAGGAAGGATTCAGCCGACAGAACAAGAGTTTGTAAGAAACTAGACTGTTCCGGATGCCGACTAGAAAGGTGATGAAATTACTTGTGCGGATATATATAGAGGATGGATTTAGTTGTGAAAGTGTGTGTTGATGTGGAGATACATGCGAATAAGTCCAGATAAAAGCAGAGGTAGCAAAAAGGATCCGGTATGTGAAAGATAGCAGAATAAAGAACAGAGGAAAGATGAAGTGCAGCAGATCAGTGTACTGAGCCTAACCGGAACTGAACTCCAGCATATGCAGATGCTTCCAATTAGTTCAAGACTGTGATTCTCATCACTTTGTAGACAGTGTGTCTTCTTGTAGGCAGTGGGCCTCTTGTGAGCAGTGTGCTCGGGTAGTGAGCCCTAATTGGCAAGTGCCATTTTTGTAATTTCCTATTCTTCTAACAGAGAATAATTTTGGGTTAATCACCCCGTGGTTTTCTCCCTTAACAGGGTTTCCACGTCAAAAATACTGTGTCATGTGTTTCTTATTTCATGGTTAATGTTTTTGTGTTTGATTTTATGCTGCATCAATTAAAAGGAAAGTTCAATAAGGGAAATAATTAGGATAACTGATTCACCCCCCCCCCCTCTCAGTTATCAACAGGATTATCCCATTGTAAACAACACTCAGATATCATCACATCCATTTTCCATTAATGTCAAAGGGGGAGAGACAAAGTAAGTAAGAGTGAATGTTCATGGTATATGTTTATGTGTGTGTGTTGCCATCAATGACAAGGGGGTAGTTTGTTGGCATTAGCTTTGTCATTGATGTCAAAGGCATTGTTGTCAAAGGGCCTACTGAATGCTATAGATTAATGTCAAAGGCATTGTTGTCAAAGGGCCTCCTAAATGCTATAATGATCTTATTTTATATAACAATGTCAATGATCGAGTGATTTCAGTTGGATGTCAATTGGATGGTCAGTTGCATTCAGTTGGATTGCTCAATGGATGATGGAGTGATTGCTTAATGGATTGCTCAATGGATTGATTGCTCCATGGATGATGAAGTGATGGAGAAGCATGCATTTACTGATCAAATGTCATTCACAAGGTCTCTGATATCATGGTTGTAGTAGCCAATGATCACATTTTATCCTTGCTTGCATGTTAGGGTTTGTCAATATTTGGAGGCCTAAATACTTAAGTCCTAAAATCCTAATGCTCTCTAAAGGAAATATTTTGTTTCAAGATCAAAGGAGTGGAATTGCCTTAACATATCAGCATCATGGTATCATCTGTAGAGTTTGTAAGAATCATATTATTCCTTGTTGCATATTAGGGTTTTGGAAAATGTTTGAAGACCTAGAATCTACATCTCTAAAACCCTAATGATCTCTTGAAACCTAGAATACAAGTTATAAAGACTTACCTTATGATGGGCTTAGTTTTCTTCTATTTCATCGGTGACCTGATACAATTGGTTATAGATAACTTAAGTGATGACTTAAAGGGTGGAGTTCGTGTGGTGACTTACCCCTTGACCTAGTCGAGACCAATCTTTCTCAACCCTACTTTGATAAATAGTGGGAAAACTATAATCAATGTCTTATATTCAATGTTATATGGGCATGAAGGTTCGAATCAATGGTGGTAGTTTAAACTCATAATGGATACTTCAGGGATCTTAGGTTTGACGGGCAGGAACCCGTCTGTCTAACTGTAGGAAGTTTTTGAACTATTTTTGTAACTAATTCCCAGGTCGATTGATTGTCTATTCAAGATGAAGTTATTTATGAATGTCCTTGTGCATTTGGGGAGTTTTGATGCCAAGAGAAATTAGAGAAAACTTGTTGTACAAATTTGTTGATGAAAATCATGTAGACTCATTCTTTGTACTATTGAAGAAAAGGGTGCTATGTATGTATGCACAGAGACTAAAAGGAGTACAGTATTCTCACTTGTAGACATTGTTTGAGAATCATGTTGGTGACTGATAAAGTGTTATTAAAGAGGAAAGATGTGAATAGAATGGATAATATATAGAGGCAGAGTATGTCTAAATCTACTTGAAATTGATGGTAAAGGTTTAATGCTTACAGTGTGATGATAAGCCTATTTTAATGTTTGCTTGTATTTGGTTTATATAGTTTTTGAGTACAGTGATATGATGATTCAAGCACATATGTCTTTGTAGGGTGGCTGTATAAATGTTAGAGAGGTTCTGTGATAGGAAAATAATGTATTATGCAAAGAAGAGGGTTTTTGATGTGGATATGTTTTGGGTTCAGTAACTATGTGTTGTAGGTGATTTTGTATAGTCTATGATGCTGTTGTAAACACAATAGTGCATTGGTGTTGGGTGGATGATGAATTATTTGAAGAATCATTCTTTGAATAGTTTGTAAAAGAAAGGTGCTATTGATGTATGCATGCAGATCTAAAAGAGTAGAGGTGATTGAGTAGGAGAGTTATAGAATTCATCTATAACCTATGATATCAATGTAAATAGACTAGTACTCTGTATTTTTAGTCTTTATGGATTGGAGTTGGTGCTCCTCATTTAGTTGGAGTTGGTGCTCTTGATTTGATTGGAGTTGGTGCTCCTGAGTGTTTGGAGTTGGTGCTCCTAAATCCAGATGTAAAAGTGTAATATGTGAGATTTGGTTAGTGAGACCTACTGGTGATCTTTTTGTGAGGTTTAATTGGTAAAACAAACCCAATCAACTCTTCACACAATGGGTTTTCCATTTTTAGGGTTTTCCATGTACATCCTTGTGTTATGGTGTCTTTTGTGTGGTTCTTTGGTTTTCTAAGTGCTTTGATGTTCTAACATAATAAAGTTTACAAGAATTCAAAGAATTAGTAAAGTTATTTTTATTAGATCACTTATTCACCCCCCTCTCAGTGATCCGTTGTATTCCAACACATAATTCTCATAAAATTCTCATCATAGTAAAATGTTTCCCAAAGTCTTACAACCAAAATAAAAAGCATGAAATTGTTACAAATAATTAAAAGTTGAAAAAGAATTCACCAAGGTCCATTAGTTTGGATTTAAATTAATATACATAATGAACCTACTAAAATTTTAGGTCTACAAGCAACCTTACGCCTTCATATCCATAAGCCATCTATAAATAGTCCCTCAGTTATTTAAAATCCTCTAGTTTTATCCTTTTTTTACAAAAAGGTGTAAAACACTTGTAAATTATATTAAAAATAAAAGCAATTATAGATGTAGAGTATGAAGATTATATTTAGTAACTACAATAGATAGTTGAAAAACATTTAAAATAGCCAAAAAATTTCATATAGAAACTAAAAAGTACGAGAAGAGCTATTTTCTTCATTTTTTAGAGGTAGAGCTTGAACAGATGATGGAGGAATGCTAGAATTAGATATAGTATGGGTAGGAACATATACAAATGGCTTAAAAATAGTTGCAATTACAACATTCCTAACTATCCCTAGGGGGACCATACTATAGTAGAAACTTAATGGCTTTAAAAACCTCCTTTGCATGAGCAACCAAGGATAAATCTAGTTGGAATATATGTGCATGAATTACATTATTAAGTGAAAGCACATAATCATTTTGCAATCCAATCTTCATGGCATGAAAAACATAGGCTACTTCTACTTTATTTTTTATATTTTGCAGTGAGAAAAGACCACCCACTAGAGCTAACCCCTCAAAGAAGTTATAGTGCTTAACCTTCTACTAGAACTTCTCCTCTATGAGAAAGTAATCCTACACATATCTAAAACCTGAAAGATGAAGTGGTTCTACATCCTATAAGAGTTCGGTGACATTATAGAGAAAAATTAAAACCACTTTAGAGAATTCAAAGACATGAGGGTAGTCCATTAAATTCTCCTAACCAACAATAGAGTGAATTACAACCTCCACTTTTACATATTCTATAGAAAATACATGCACTAGTTTCATTAAATCATATGGCTCAAGCTCTCTAGATTCCCACTTCTTTAATAGAATAAAGATCCATTTGTTCTTCTAAAACCATTTCAGTTTTAAGATGACACCTAAACTTTATATAATTAATTGGGATTGGAGAGATGTACCTTTTAAGCCCTTAATCCACCACAAAGCTAAGCATTACTCCTTTTAATAACTTGGACTAGTCACACCTAACATTATGCATCTCGATGTTATGATCAAGAGGTAGTTTGGCAGATGGTAATAAATGGAAATAAGGATGGAATACTGATTTCATTTCCTCCACACTTGATTTTAAAATTTATGAATGCCCTTGCCCTAAGAACAAATTATCATTAGATGATGCTAGGGCATCCCTAGTTCAAGAGTAATATTGCATCAACCAAAAACATTTGCATTTTAGTTTGTTTGCATTTCAGTTCTTTCATTTTCCAGTTCAGTTCAGGCTATTCAGTCTGAAGCAGTTTGAGTTTGTTGTCTGGTTTTGGCATTTCACACCTTGCGGATCTAGACTTAGCATCTAAATTCATTCATATACATCATGTTAAGAATTCAGAGCATTTGGATCAGTTACCGGAAAGATATCGCTATCAGAAGATTGACTTTTTTCCCAGAGCAGAGCATTTTAGTAGTTCCTGATAATCAACTAAAGGAGAAGGCTTACAGATCATTCCCTGACTTGTGGATCTCAATGACACATCATTCAATGTCCTATGGTTCATGGCCGACCTTGCCTAAGGGTTCACACATTATTCCATTCATTTGAGGAAGTGTTCTATGCATTTAGGTCCAACCTATCTGTGAACATGTTACAACTCTTCATCAAAGTTTGTGACCTTCCTTAGCCGATGCGGAGGAATCTTTTGCTCTGGATTGGATATATATTAATGTAATAGATCCTTAGGAAATCAACTATTCACATAGGAAAGATCTGATAGTTTAGATTTTTGCAAAGGAGCTTCAAATCTTTATCTTGCACATGTATGTAATCAAGCCTTTGAGCCCATAGTGTAAGCCCGCATGTTGTTGACCAAATTGTATTTGAATTATTTGATATATTAAATGACTAAATTTGTATTTGTTCCCTTTTTTCTTCTTTGAGTTGTTTCCGTTGTGTTTACTCTTGCTGCATGGTCCGGATAGTTCATTATGTGAACCCTCGTACCGTGACTGCACCATTAGAAATATTTGATTAAACAAGGAGGTGATTATATTTTTCTCTATGTTTGGAATGTCATCTTATTAATAACACCGAGGATCACTTAAAATTTTGCAAGAAAAAAATGATGTTAGTGAAAAATAAACACCTTCTATAAGAGTTCAAAAAGGTTTTGAGACCTATCATATCTTCTTCCAATACTTCCTTCAAAGCCTCATTTTTAGAGTCATATTTTTTTGTCCACCTATCAATCAATTTCCAATTTTCTAAACAACCTACTATCTTATTCACTTATTTATAGAAATGTGCACATTCATAGTATTCAGGAGGCAATTAGCAAAATGGATAACTCCTCCTTCATTAGTAAAGGTAAATTTGATGGAACTTCATGAGGTAATCCAAGACTTTAGGAGTAGGCAATGCTATAAGAAATGGTGATAGAAAAATATTAGTGGCTATTGCATAGAAACTCTCAATGGGTACTAGAAATGAAGTAGAAGTGTAACCCTTGTAATGGGCTTTCCATTGGGAAAAAATAGAAAATCATAAAAGAATTATGATTGAAGGTGATTCTATGTTGATCATTAATGCAATAAAACAAAAGTGCATAAATAATTAGAAGTTGTGTTAAATTCTTCAATCAATTTGGAAACCTCTAGATACTTGCTTATGTTTTAGGGTTTTGAGTCTGTTCCATGAATGCATTCCTTCTTATTTTCCTTGGACCCCTAAGCCTTGTGGTCGTGAGCTTTACTTTATCTTCTATTTCTCTATTGACCACCTAGCCTAAGTTCTTGGTCAGCTAAGTTATAACCTTGTGTCTTATATGTCATGTTCAAAGTGATTGGCCCTTTAGCCTAGTGTCACCTTTTGTTGCCCATCAAGGTCATGTGTGCATAAAATTTAAGTCTTCTATCCTTGGGGACCCGGAAGTGCCACATGGTAGGATACTGTAAGTCTGCACAACACTAAAGGTGATGTCATGTTCCTACCACGTGGCTGTGAAATGGAGACAGGTGTAAAGTGTATTGTGGCCTTTAGCCATATAATCGATGATGCAATAGATTGCGCTAGGCATCAAAGGATTGAGTGAAGAGGTGGGGCCAATGAAGATCAGATGGTAGTGCAGTGTCGCAGAGGAATCTTGTCTATAGGAAAGATTATATGTGCAGCCGTGAGATGAAGACATGTGGCCTATTTTTTAGAGGAATGAAAAGACTTGTATAAGGCAATACACGTGGAAGGCTTAGCATGCTCCCATGGAGCCAAAAGGAGGTGGCCCACTTTCTACTGCGTGATTGAGATTTCATGACATGTGGTAGTCTTTGGTACCAATATGCATTTTGATTGTTGAGATTGCCCGATTGGCACGATTTCATTGGCGATGGACTTTTCAATGGAGTCAAATGGATTTTCAAAGCATTTCAAAGTGTTAATCTTGTCATCCCTAATCAAATCAACGGTCTACATTCAAAATTGAATTTTTTTTAGTTGCAAATGTTTCTTTCGATCATTGGGAAGGAAATAGTGAGCGTCTCTTCAAAAAATTAGATCGTGGGTTGTTCGAGGCGAGCACAATGAACTCACAAGAGGTTACAAAAATAGATTGTTATCTTCATGAGGAATTTTCATTGTAATGGGTTCTAGGAACTTTGGAAGAAAAAACTTCAGAGGGGAATCCTAGGCTTTGGATACAATATATCCATATCTTTTGGGGAGTAGTTTATGTTGCAGAGTAGGTTTATTTTTTTCAGGTTTGTAGAACAGAATGTTGTTTGTAGATGAATAAAGTTTTGTATGACATTTTCAGTTCAGATTGAATTATATGAATAAGACTACATGTGTGTGTTTCTTAGAATTGTCTCCTTTAATGTATGCATCTCTCTTTTGTGAATGAAGAAATCAAGGATTTTGGAGTTCATCTATGCACATTTACTGTATTGAATATCTTATTTACTGCCTCTATTCAAGGAATGGATTAAATATGCTTTCAATAGGATATAGGGAGTGATGTATTCATTAGGGATTGTTGAAGAAGAGTTGCAGGAAATACTTATTCTTGGGTGTATCATTGCAAGAAAGTGATACAAGTATACCCTTTGAATCTAAAGTTTTGATGTTAGAAAGGAAACATTTACATTGAAGCATTTTGACTCTATTGCCCTAGATAAAGCACTGATATGAGGATTTGCTTGTCCAAAAGGTCCAGGAAAACAAAGAATTTAAAGATAAATTATTTGAGTCAATTTTTGTTTTATGTTTTGTTTTAGTTTAGGTGCTGCATGTTCTCAGATCTGAATAGTGAAGATAATCCAAGAATGTTGCCAGTCTAGGGTTAATCTTACAAATCTTGGTGCAAACATATGAGAACATTCTGCCTGGTATTGAAAATCTATATTTATTGATTATGAATAAGGGAATACCCCCCTAGGTGTGGCAGAACTTGAAGTGCAAGGGAGATAGGAGATAATCTCCCACTCTATTGGAAGAGTCTCTCATTGAATCTGAGTGTAAGAAGTGACAAGTCTTTAGGATTTGATGCATGCAAATTTAGGAACCAACAGAATTGGTGACTCCGCTGGGAAAAGGCTTAGTTATCCATTTGAAAAGAGTCAATCCATTATCATGATCTGATCATCAGGGTCAGATATTGAAGGTCTTCATACCTAGAGAAAGATTTTGTTGTAGCATGTTTAAAGGCTTTTAAATGGTGCTCTACTGGCGAAGTGAATCCAGAATATAATTGCTCAGGTAGGAGTTTTTAGCTTCTTGATCTTTTGTCCTCTTTGGAGAGGTGGCGACTCTATTGTTGAACATGTTTGAAGCTGAAATATATTCCTAGGTGCTTCATCTCTTTCATTCAATATGATTAGATTAGAACAAGAATCTTTGTCATGTCCTCAGAAAAGGTTATTCTTTGTTGAAAGATACAAAGCCCTAAATTTCAATGGTATTGGTGGTTATCCAAATGCTATCCATAGTGAGATCAGAAAATGCATGCCAGAGTATAGTGGAAATAATTTTGAATTTACAGATAGGCATTTGTAAGATTTTTATGGTATAATAGGAGATTATGAGATTGAGGCTGAAGATGTTGTCATAAAACTTCTTTTTAGTCATTGAAGGATGATGCTAGGGATTGGTTTTAAGATTTACCTTTGTGCTCTATTTCTTCATGGCTATATCTTGAGATTGCATTTCTAGAACAATTTGGTGAAAGGACTTATGTGATTTCATTAGTTAGTCAATTCATGAACATTAAAAAAGAAAAGGATGAGTTGGTTCCAGCCTTTAACCTAAGATTTTAAAAATTGTTCAAACATATTCTAGAATATATGAGGTTGAATGATGTATTATGTTTGACAATCTATTTAGCTATATTTGATGAGGAAATGAGTTATTTGCTGAGAGATAAGGAACCTGCTACACTTCATCAAGCTTAGAAAATTGTAATAGATATTGAAAATAATCAGAAATATGGAATACCAATAGGATACATGTCTGTAAGTGTTGGTGATTGTAAGATATCCTATGTAGATGAGCAATGCAAATCAGAGAATAAGAGTAGATTTCAAAATGAATATGTTTATGCTGTTCCAGTTTGTTCATCATTGCTTCATGAGAATCACAGAGAGTTTCAAGCAAGTTGTGAACAGATGTCAAGTACTGTTGATTGTATATTTTTTGTTCAATCATTGTTTGACTTGAAGAGACAAAAAGGAGAATCACCCTATGCTTTGTATACATGATTCATGAAAACTTTGTTAGAAATCCTAGAGTATTGTAGACCTAAAGATTCTTTGTGTGTTGATTTGTTCTATGAAGCTTACGAATCAGGTATGAGCACTTTTCCAAAGGAACTGAAGCCTCAAAATCTTGATCAGATATTTGATTGGATTGGAATTATGGAAAGAGCTAAAGGTGATTATGCAAGAAGAGTTATGTCTTAGAATACTGATAGCAGTTGTGTTATTGAGCAAAGTCATGGCATGATGCATAAAGATGAAGAAATTGTGGTAGAAAATGAAGGCACATCCTGCAATAATAAAGATGAAGGTTGTGATCAGCCTATAGGAGAAAGATATGCAGATGCAGTTTGCATACATCATGAGATAAAGGTTATATATGAAGATGTATCTTGTAGCAAAGTTGTTGTTGAAGAATCAAATGAATACACAGATACGAGGTATGATGGATAAGCTTGTGAGTTAAATATTGGGAATGATGCATTCATAAGTGAGTATGTCCCAACTGTTCGTGATAATGTAGATGAAGAAGAGATCAAGGTTTCTATTTTGTGTGAACAAGATATTCATATGGATACATCAGAGATAGAAACTACTTCATATGAGGAGAATGAGGTGGAAGACTCTCCCAAGGTTGGAACTCATGTTAAAGATTGAACCTAGAACAATTTTGATTTTGTATATTACACCATGGAGGATGTTAAGAAGACACAATATATGTGTGATGGATGGTTGCAAAGAGATAAAAAGGCAAAGTTGGTGGCTAGCCAAGAAAAAAAACACCTACAACAGGTCAAGGAATGTGCCAACCAACTAGATCATGCAAGGCAACAAAGGGAGTTATACCTTATATCTCTATTTCTTCCAAGAGAGGAATGCATGGAGGTTGAACAAGCAAAGGAAGAGCCTTTTGAGACTCAAATCATAGCACATGAGGAAGGGTTAGATTTGGGTGAACCTTTGATCATTCATGGAGAAGTTGAGAAGTTGATTTGTGATAAGGTACAAAATCATTTGGAGACTGTCCTTCTTCAGGAATTTGTGCTAGATACACCTTTTAGGTTAGTATATGAGAGTAATTTTCAATCTATGGAAGAATTTGAACATGAATCCTATGCAGATAACATATCTTTGAATAGATGTTCATTTTCTAATGATTCTAATGGCTATAGTCCATGTATGCAAAGGGATAGTATCTATGTGAATTTTTTAGTTTTTGTCAACATGGATCAACAAAAGCATGATGAAGGTGGCATAAGGATGATATACTTTCATGATAGTACTAGTGAATGTGGTGCTTCTAAATTTGACCTAGAACTATCTAATGAAAATAGGATATTTGACAGGGGTAAATATTGGCTTTTCATTTTTGGTGGCCTGGGGCCACCAAATGAAAATTGAAGGTATGAATTTTGACGCAGGATGGAGTAGTTACAGGACAACCCAATGGATTTGGCACATGGTCTGCATCCTGGAGTTTTCTAGTCCTTGTTGCAATTCTACAAATTGCACATCCCCAACCAAAGCCAATGGTGGTACTTGCTTAGGTTTTAGGGTTTTAAGTTTGTTCCATGAACGCCTTCTTATTTTCCTTGGAACCCTAGGCCTTATGGTCGTGAGATTTACTTTATCTTCTATTTCTCTATTGATCGTCTAGCCTAAGTTCCCAGTTAGCTAAGTTATAACCTTGTGTCTTATATGTCATGAAGTGACCGGCCCTTTAGCTTAGTGTTACCTTTTGTTTCCTGTGAAGGTCATGTGTGCATAAAATTTAAGTCTTATATCCTTAAGGGACCCATAAGTGCCACATGGTATGATACCGCAACCTCACACAACACTGAAGGTGATGTCATGTTCCTACCACATGACTACGAAATGGAGACAAGTTTAAAGTGTATCATGGCCTTTGGCCATATAATCGATGATGCAACAAATTACACCAGGTGTTAAAGGATTGAGTGAAGAGGTGGGGTCGATGAAGATCAGACAGTAGCGCAGTGTTGCAGAGGAATTTGTCTATAGGAAAGAGTCTATGCTCAGCCGCGAGATGAAGACATGTGGCCTATTTTTGAGAGGAATGAAAAGGCTTATATAAGGGGATACACGTGGAAGGTTTAGCGCGCTCCCATGGAGCCAAAAGGAGGTGGCCCACTTGCTACTACGTGACTGCAATTTCATGACATATGGCAGTCTTTGATACCAATATACATTTTGAATGTTGAGACTGCCTGATTGGCACGATTTCATTGGTGATGGACTTTTCAATGGAGTCAAATGGATTTTCAAAGCATTTCAAAGTGTCGATCTTGTCATCCCTAATTGAATCAACGGTCTGCATTCAAAATTGAAACTTTTTTAATTATAGATGTTTCTTTCAATCATCGGGAAGAAAAATGGTGAGTGTATCCTCAAAAAAATAGATCATGGGTTGTTCGAGGTGACCACAATGAACTCCCAAGAGGTTACAACAACAGATTGTTATCTTCATGAGGAATTTTCATTGTGATGGGTGCTAGTCACCCCAATCTTTAATGTAATACAAAAATGTAACCGACTAAAATGTAATGTGCTGTAAAATGACATATCTCTTTAGTTCTATAAAATGGGCTAGTTTTTTTTTATAGGAAATGGGGGAACTTCAGAAGAAAAAACTTCGGAGGAGAATCCTAGGCTTTGGATATAATATATCCACATCTTTTGGGGAATAGTTTCTATTATAGAGTAGGTTTATTTTGTCAGGTTTGTAGAGCAGAATGTTGTCTGTAGATGAAAAAAGTTTTGTATGACATTTTCAGTTCAGATTGAATTATATGAATAACACTACATCTGTGTTTTTCTTACAATTATCTCCTTGAATGTATGCATCTCTCTTTTGTGAATGAAGAAATCAAGGATTTTGTAGTTCATCTATGCACATTTACTATATTGAATATCTTATTTACTACCTCTGTTCAAGGAATGGATTAAATATGCTTTCAATAGGATATAGGGAGTGATGTATTCATTAGGGATTGTTGAAGAAGAGTTGCAGGAAATACTTATTATTGGGTGTATCATTGCAAGACATTGATACAAGTATACCCTCTGAATCTGAAGTTTTGATCTCAGAAAGGAAACATTTGCATTGTACCATTTTGACTCTACTGCCCTAGATAAGGCACCGATCTAAGGATTTGCTTACCCAAAAGGTCCAAGAAAATAAAGAACTTAAAGATAAATCATTTGAATCAATTTTTGTTTTATGTTTTGTTTTAGTTTAGGTGTTGCATGTTCTCAGATCTGAATCGTGAAGATAATCCAAGAATGTTGCTAGTCTAGGGTTAATCTTACAAATCTTAGTGCAAATATATGAGAACATTCTACCTGGTATTGAAAAACTATATTTATTGATTATGAATAAGGGAATACCCCCTAGGTGTGACAGAACTTGAAGTGCGAGGGAGATAGGAGATAATCTCCCACTCTGTTGGCCGAGTCTCTCATTGAATCTAAGTCTAAGAAGTGACAAGTCTTCAAGATTCGATGCATACAAATTTGGGAACCAATAGAATTGGTGACTCTACTGGGAAAAGGCTTAGTTATCCATTTAAAAAGAGTCAAGCCATTATCATGATTTGATCATCAGGGTCAGATATTAAAGGTCTTCATACCTAGAGAAAGAGTTTATTGCAGCATGTTTAAAGGCTTTTAAAAGGTGCTCTACTGGCGAAGTGAATCCAGAATATAATTGCTCAGGTAGGAGTTTTTCAGCTTCTTGATCTTTTGTTCTCTTTGGAGAGGTGGTGACTCTATTGTTGAACCTATTTAAAGCTGAAATATATTCCCAAGTACTTCATCTCTTTCATTTAATATGATTAGATTAGAACAAGAATCTTTGTCATGTCCTTATAAAAGGTTATTCTTTGTTGAAATATACAAAGTCCTAAATTTCAATGGTATTGGTGGTTATCCAAATGCTATCCCTAGTGAGATAAAAAAATGTCTACCAGAGTATAGTGGAAATAATTCTAAATTTGCAGATAGGCATTTGCAAGATTTTTATGGTATAATAGGAGATTATGAGATTGAGGTTGAAGATGTTGTCATGAAACTTTTGGTTTAGTCATTGAAGGATGATGCCAGGGATTGGTTTTTAGATTTACCTATGTTCTATTTCTTCATGGCTAGATCTTGAGATTGCATTTCTAGAACAATTTGGTGAAAGGATTGATGTGATTTCATTAGTTAGTCAATTCATGAACATTAAAAAAGAAAAGGATGAGTTGGTTCTAGCCTTCAACCTAAGATTTTCAAAATAGCTCAAACATATTCCAAAATATATGAGGCTGAATGATGCATTATATTTGACAATCTATTTAGCTTCATTTGATGAGGAAATGAGTTATTTGCTGAGAGATAAGGAACTTGCTACACTTCATCAAGCTTATAAAATTGCAATGGATATTAAAAATAATCAGAAATATGGAATGCCAATAGGATACATGTCTACAGGTGTTGGTAATTGTAAGATATCCTATGTAGATGAGAAATGTAAATCAGAGAATAAGAGTAGTTTTCAAAATTAATATGTTTCTATTGTTCCAGTTTGTTCATCATTGCTTCATGAGAATAATAGAGAGTTTCAAGCAAGTTGTGAATAGATGTCAAGTATTGTTGATTCTATATTTTTTGTTCAATCATTATTTGACTTGAAGAGACAAAAAGGAGAATCACCCTATGCTCTATATACACAATTCATGAAAACTTTGTTAGAAATCCCAGAGTATTGTAGACCTGAAGATTCTTTGTGTGCTGATTTGTTCTGTGAAGCTTAAGAATCAGGTCTGAGCACTTTGCCAAAGGAATTGAAGCCTCAAAATCTTGATCAAATATTTGATTGGATTGGGATTATGGAAAGAGCTAAAGGTGATTATGCAGGAAGAGTTATGTCTCAGAATACTGATAGCAGTTGTGTTATTGAGTAAAGTAATGGCATGATGCATAAAGATAAAGAAATTGTGGTAGAAAATGAAGGCACATCCTACAATAATAAAGATGAAGGTTGTGATCAGCCTATAGGAGAAAGATATACAGATGCATATTGCATACATCATGAGATAAAGGATATATATGAAAATGTATCTTGCAACAAAGTTATTGTTGAAGAATCAAAGGAATACACATATACCAAGTATGATGGATTAGCTTGTGAGTTAAATATTGGGAATGATGCATTCATAAGTGAGTATGTTCCAGTTGTTTGTGATAGTGTAGATGAAGAAGAGATGGAAGTTTCTATTTTGTGTGAACAAGATATTCATATGGATACAATAGAGATAGAAACTCCATCATATGAGGAGAATGAGGTGGAAGACTCTCCCAAGGTTGGAACTCATGTTGAAGATTTGACCCACAACAATTCTGATTTTGTATATTACACAATGGAGGATGTTAAGAAGACACAGTATATGTTTGATGGATGGTTGCAAAGAGATAAGAAGGCAAAGTTGTTGGCTAGACAAGAAAAACAACACCTACAACATGTCAAGGAATGTGCCAACCAACTAGATCATGCAAGGCAACAAAGGAAGTTATACTTTAGATCTCTATTTCTTCCAAGAGAGGAATGCTTGGAGGTTGAACAAGTAAAGGAAGAGCCTTTTGAGACTCAAATCATAGCACATGAGGAAGGGTTAGATTTGGGTGAACCTTTGATCATTCATGGAGAATTTGAGGAGTTGATTTGTGATAAGGTACAAAATCATTTAGAGACTGTCCTTCTTCAGGAATTTATGTTAGATACACCTTTTGGGTCAGTATGTAAGAGTAAGTATCAAGCTATGGAAGAATTTAAAAATGAAGCCTGTGTAGATAACATATCTTTGAATAGCTATTCATTTTCAATGATTCCAATGGCTAGAGTCCATGTATGCAAAGGGATAGTATCTATGTGAATTTTTTAGTTTTTGTCAACATGGATCAACAAAAGCATGATGAAGGTGGAACAAGGATGATATGGTTTCATGATAGTACCAGTGAATGTGGTGCTTCTAAATTTGACTTGGAACATTGTAATGAAAATAGGATATTTGACAGAGGTAAATATTGGTTTTTCATTTTTGGTGGCCCGGGGCCACCAAATGAAAATTGAAGGTATGAATGTTGATGCAGGATGGAGTAGTTACAAGACAACCCGATGGATTTGGCACATGGTTTGTATCCTAGATGTCATGCCCACAATTCCCATGTTGTCACGACATGCAACACACATATCATATCCACAATTTGTCATGTAGTCATGATACGAAATATAAAAAATTTTCCACGTATCCCTAGAACCCTGGTGGCAATACGCATAAGGCGTAAACATGTTAATCAAATTTGTGGTAATGTGATCAAAAGCATAATCTCTTGCATGATGATAACCAACTAAGGGGGTTAATGCAACGCGAGAAGCATCACCATTAGGGTTAGGATCAATTGATCAAAACTCTAAGTTTTCCTAAGTGAGTGATGGGATTTTGGCATGAGTCAAAATCAAAACCCTAATTCTATTGCATTAAAAGAATAAATAACCACTTAACAATAAAATATTCCACAACACAAGGTTTAAATCACCTAAGGAAATTAACCCTAATCCCTAAAAAAATCCGGTAGCATAACACCTCTAGGGTGTATATAGGAATTATTATAATTAATAAATCATGCTCAAGAGTTCTCTAAACTTACTACCGTTGATTAATTAAAATAATTATGCTAGGGAAATTAAACTACCACACTAAGGTTCTCTAAATGATTAACTAGATTAAATTAATTAAATTAATAACCTTCTTCAATTAAATCCAATCATACGATTAAAAAAAATGAATCGATCTTATAAAATAGAGTTGCATTAAAAAAATTCAAAGGTTTACATATAAGGAAAATTAAATCCCAAATATGAATAAATTAGAACAATATTTTTCTACACACTCAATTAAATAATCTCTAAAAGAGTCAAAACAAATAAATAATAGAATTAATCTCCTAACCTTTAAAAAAATGAAATAACGTCTAATGAATATAAATCTACTTAAAACCCCCATTTGAATAAAACTTACCCTTTACCCAAATAAATAAATACAATAAGAAAATCCCCAAGATAAAAAGGGAGAAACAAGTAAAATGAAAATAATTTAAAAATCTCAAGCCCTAAAAGCTCACCCAAATAAAATACTAATATCCTTATGGAAAGCCCTAACCCTATTAGTTTTGTTTTCTCTATTATTTTCTTCTCTCATTTTGTTTCTCTCATTATAACCCAACTTTTATTTTCTCTTCTCCTTTTGTCTCACTAAATTTTTTCCTTTTTTTGTGTTGCAGATCCAAAGCCATGGAAGCCATGGAAGACCTCATACTGAGGTATACTCATTGAGTATATTCATATTTTTTAATGCCCCCTTTTTTTGGAATATATATATATATATATTTAAAAGTATGCTACAGGCTGTGCAAGGCCGAGTGGTCGATCAAAGAGGAGTAGCAGACCAAAGGAAATGCACCGCCACCATAGATTTAAACGCAGGTTTCCTTTAAAAACAAATAGTGATAAAATTTTTAAGAGGGTTTCATTTTATAATAAGAGGGGGTGTGGGGGGTGGATCCCATCCACTACCCACTGAACAGTGGGTAGTTGGTGGGGTATGCTCCCCACCCAACACCTTAGGCCACCACAAAACATAGCACAAGAGGAGGTAAATCGGTGGGGGGTTTGAATCCCGCCACCACAAAACTTAGTTTTTTTTCTATAAAAAAAAACAAAAGCTACACAAACTGTCGCCATTAAGATACATCAAGTTCCTTTTTTTTCATTAAAAAAAACATTTCGACTTGAGATCTGTTGTTAATAATAAATGAGTGAGTATATATATATAGTTGTATAAAACACAATACTTTTCATGGATTTTTCCAACCCACAAAATGTTTAAATAATATATGTATATATAGTAGACATGATATTTCCACAGTCCATGATGATCAAATTGTAAGTTTCTAGAAACACTGTGTTGATTTTTCTGTATCAATGTTTCGGATCACACTCCATGATCCATCATCAGGATAAGAGGAGAATGCATATATATATATATATATATAGATACACAGTTTCACAATTTACTATATTTTCTAGCAACATTAAAATATAACATATATTATATAACTAGGTATATGTATATTATATATATAAATACATTCATATATACATATTTTTACATGTGTATATATGTATACAAATCTATCTATCTATCTATCTATCTATCTATCTATCTATCTATCTATCTATCTATATATATATATATATATATATATATATATATATATATATATATATACATTTTTCAAAGATTTCTAATGAAGACATTATAATATTTGCATTGTTACAACCAATCCAAAACTATATTTTTGTTCTTGAAAACTACAAAACCACTTTATTTAAAAACTTTTATTTTTTTGTCATAAAAAAATTAAAAGGGCATCATTTAAACCAACTTTTCTTTTCTTTCCATTACAACTTTCTTTTTTTCATAACAAAATAGAAATCAGCAACATAAATATACATAACATTTTCTTGAAATCACAAGCATATGAGAAGCTATAATAAAATTTCTTTTGAAACATTTCACCATAGGAGAGTATTGCACATATACATACATTTTTTTTAAACAAACTTTTAAAATCAGACAATTAACATATTTTACAAACTTCCCAAAAATGTATTATAACATTAGAAGCCATTTAAAGCATTACAAGGATAAGAGAGTATTTTGTCTCTTCCTACTTTAACAACTATAAAAAGGCCATTATTGGCCATGGCTCTCAAGTAGCCAACATGACAATGAATATAACTTTAAAATGCATTTCCTCCAAACTCCATAGCCAATAATAAAACTACAAGAAACCAAACAAGGGAGGGAAACCAAGCCACACAATACCGCTCTCCTCCCTACCATAGACTCACTAATGAGTCACCCCTGAGCTTGGAGGTCATCCACACACTAAGATTCTTCACTCCACAACAAAACAATAAACCAACCAACAAAACAAGAAGAACACCCATGGTTTAACACAACACAACACCAAACTCATAAAAATAAGTTTGAAGGGGTAGGGGAGTGGACATAACTCAACTCAAGAGGCCACTCCAAATATCTCAAATAGCTCAACACAAACAAGGCCTCAAGCCCAAATATTTATACCAAGAACTTATATATTCCTCCATGGCACTCATGCCATACAAATACTCATAATCATAATCTTGCCCTCAAGGCCAAAATACCAACACTAGGAGGGTGGCCTCGAGGAGGTTCACTCCTCCCCCACCCCACACATATTGAGAATCTTCTCCAAATGGAGAGGCTCTTATAAACACCCTCAAAACCCCACAACATCAAGAACAAAACACTCACAAGCAAACACATAAAAAAAGTAAATACATAAGGAAAGACATCAAGCCTTGAATCCTACCTTAATAGACCAACAATGGTAGGTAGTTGAAGTAGAGCCCTTCCAACTCCACCTCCAAGTTCTCCAAATATGCCTCAAAAAACTCTCTAACTCTCTCCCCAAAATTCAAATAAAATGGAAAATGCCATGAAATCAACAACCCTCTCCCTCTCTTCAAGAGGGATTAAAATAGGCTCCCTTCATGAGCCTTGAGGAATGAGTCTCCTTCCTCCTCACATCCACTTGCAAGCTTCATGGAATGTGGTGGTGACACATGTCACCCTACCATTCCACCAAGTTTTATCCCCTCCACTTGTGCTCTCCCACACATGTGTGAGAGCAAGGTGGAGCTCAAAAAGGATGAGGGTACAACAAGTTTGTGAATCCTATCCTCCCATGAAAGTCCACAAAACCCCAAGGTACTCTCACCAATGTAAGAGAGCCTTGGAGTTGGGTCCTCCACAATTAGGGGTCTTAAAGACTCCCCAAGCCTTCAATGCAAGGTACCCCAATGCTTGGAATGAGGTGTGAATAAGGTTGAGTGTTTGACCCAACCTTCCACTTCTCGTCAAACTTTAATTTTCGTCGCTTCACTTCAGGGTGAAGTTTAAGTGACCATATGAGAGTTTTCCTAGGGTTAGACAAGCTCAAATGGTCCCTAGACCCTAGGGGTACAACCTAGGGTCACTTTTAACCCAATTTGAGCACCCAAGGATGTATAAAATCACATGAAAAAGGGGTCACAAAAATTAAAACAAAAATAAAGTCAAATAAACATTACACATACACAACACTTATAATAAAATCAAGTAAAAATAGGTAGACCTAGCCCAAAAGACACCATATGCAAACATTACAAAAATTCATCAAATATTTACATAGTCGATCTTGGTTCCTCTTTAAACTAGATCAGATCAACACGAGATTTCATAAAATGTGTGGGATGATCTCCAATTTTCCGTGGCTTGGGAAAATCACCTGCGCACTTAAACAAAAGATTAATTTAGCATGTATATCATAGCCGAAGAAAGGAAAAGAATTCACTCACACCATCGCATAATCAATTAAAACATCATAAACATCATAAAAATCACATCATAATTAGATTCATAATTTGCATTTCCATAAACCATCTCAATATAAAAAAAATCACACTATAAATCCATAACATTATCTTGCAACTAGTATCTCTAATAGAATCAGAATGCATATCACATGTCTAATCATCATCAGTGAATAAAAATTAGGGTATAGTCAAATCACCACATAATAAACATATCTAACCATAATAAAGAAGTATAGTCTAGAAAGTCTGCATATTGGGATCAATAGTCCCCAAAAGTCTAAAATGTCCGCAACAGTAATATGAAATGAGCAAAAATAAAGGAGTGAAATATTAGGCCTCATATCCTCCCCCCTAAGACTAAACTTCCTCCTGGAAGTCATCAAAGAGGTGAGGATAAAGTGTCCTGAATCTAGCTGCATCCTCCCATGTCGTCGTGACCTCATCGTACCTGTCCCACTGAACCCTAACCTGGTCCATCTCTTGACCTCGAAGGCCTAGCATCCAATGAGCCAATATGTGTATTGGCTCCAAAGCCAGTTGCCTGTCTGCCTCTACTTGTAGAGCACTTCAATCTAATACATGAGATAAATTAGATATGTAACACAACAAAATAGATACATGAAAAATATCGTGGATGTGCGATAGGTTAGGTGGCAAGGCTAGATGGTAAGATACGGGTCCTATCCTCTCCAAGATCTCAAAAGGCCCAACAAACTATGGTGCGAGCTTAGAGCCCTTTCCATAACATATTGGAGTCTTGTGTGGCCGCACTCTCAAGAATACTCTATCCCTGACTGAGAAGATCTGATCTAATCTCTTAGCATCGACATACTTCTTTTGTCAATCTTGTGCCTCCTAAAGTCTCTATCTAATCAAGGTCACCTGTTGCTCCATATCCTGTACTAGCTCTAGCCCAATAGCAACTCTGTCCTCAATACGGTCTAACCTCAATGGTGTCTTACAAGGTCTTCCATACAAGGCTTGAAAAGAAGGCATACCCAATGAGTTGTGATGCCCATTGTTGTAGGTAAAATCAACTAGATATAGATACTCTTCCCATCTAGACTGGTGATCCATAACATACATATGGAGCATGTTCTCAAAAACCTAATTCACCCTCTCTATCTGACCATCTGTCTCTGGGTGATAAGCTAAACTGAAGTTGAGCTATGTGGCCAACACCTGCTGTAATGCCCTCTAAAAGGCTGAAGTGAACACTGAGTCTCTGTTAGAAATGATATGGTGAAGTAACCCATGTAATCTAATAATATCATCGAAGAATACTCTCGCCACTGATGGTGCATTATACGTCGTGTGTATAGGTGAGAAATGTGCCACCTTAGTCAACTTGTCAACCGTCACTATGATGGCATCATGGCGGTGAGGTGACATAGGAAGACCAACAATGAAATCCATGGAAATGGTGTTCTATTTCCACTCAAGTATGCCTTGACCCTCTAACACTCAAGGCAATGAGCAACAAACTCTACAATATCACGTCTCATATCTACCCAATGCTATAGCTGTCACAAGTTGGCATGCATCTTCTTCACCCCTGGGTGTGCTGCATAAGGTGCTCTGTGAGCCTCTTAAAGAACTATTGCACATAGGTTGCCTGCATGGGGTACATAGATGCACTGTCGATGTCTAAGTAGCCCATCTACCTCAAGGGAATGTCCTACAAATATGCCCACAAGGGCCCTCTATGACTAGATTTCCTACTGCACCTCAAGAAACCACTCATCCTCAGGTAGATGTTGAATGATGTGCCTTCTCAAATCCACACTCAAGGTCAAGGTCAGGATCTTGTGGTAACTTTGACTTAATGTGTTAGCAACCACGTTCTCCTTCCCTTTGATGTAGTGGACATCAAAGTCATACTCGTGAAGAAACTCCATCCAATGCCCCTGGTGGGCATTCAGATTCAGATACGTGAATATGTACTAAAGACTATGGTGATCTGAATGAAGCTCAAGCAATGTCCCAGAAGAAAATGTCTCAAACGAACCAGAGCATGAACCATTGTTGTGAGCTCTAAATCATGCGTGGGGTATTTCAGCTCATGGGTCTTGAGCTTTCGTGACTCGTACGTGATCGCTCTACCACCCTGCATAAGCACGGCTCCCAAGCCCTTTAGTGATGCATTAGTACAAACCATAAAATTTGTTGCTGGATCAGGAACTACTAAGATGGGAGCACAGGTAAGACACTCCTTGAGGACCCCGAAGGCCCTCTCGCATTGCTTAGTCTAAGTGAAGATCTTCCCTTTCCGCTAAAGGGAAGTGATGGGGTGCGCTATCCTGGAAAAACCCTCTACGAATCTATGGTAATACTTGGCTAACCCCATGAGACTCCTGACCTCTGTCACACTGGTGGGGGATGGCCAATCCCTAATAGCCCTAATCTTTGATGGATCTATGGAGATACCGTTGCTAGATAGGATATGCTCCAAATATTGCACCTCGGATATGAAAAAGGCACACTTTGCCAAGTTGCCAAAAAGATGCTGCTCTCTCAAGCACTACAAAACCTAACATAAGTGCTCCTCATGCTCCTTCTCAGTCTACGAGTAGATCAATATATCATTAAGGAAAATGATTACAAACTGATCCAAGTAAGTATGGAACACCCCGTTCATGAGACTCATGAACACTGCAGGGGTGTTCGTCAAGCTGAAGGGTACCACAGTGAACTCATAGTGGCCATAACGAGTCTAGAAGGTGGTCTTATGGATGTCCACCTCTGTGATGTGCAACTAATGATAACTAAACTTTAGGTCTATCTTAGAGAACACTTTGGCTCCCTGCATCTGGTCAAAAAGATCATTAATCTTAGGCAGAGGATAACAGTTCTTCACTGTCACTTTATTAAGCTACCAATAATCCATGCACAGATGAAGAGACCCATCCTTCTTCACAAAGATGATCAGTGCACCCCAAGGTGAAACACTAGGTCAGATGTGCCCCTTCTCAAGCAACTCTTCTAACTGCAACTTGAGCTCCATGACGTCATGTGTGGTCATCCTGTAGGGTACATGAGACACTGGCTCGGCACTCGGCACTAGATCAATGTGGAAGTCTACCTCTCTGCGGGGTGGCATACTTGGTAACTCTGGTGGAAATACATCAGAAAAATCCCTCAAGATAGCATGGTCATCTAATGACACCTCTGGCTCATCCTCAGATCTATCACTAACAGTGATGGAAAACAATTAACATCCCTTCCGTATACAGCACTTAAGCTGCTGAGTAGATATCATATGAACTACCATAGGATTCTGAATGCCCACTACCTCGACTGACGTGCCATGATCATCTAAGCAACTAATCACCTTTCAACAACAATCTAGCTTGGCTCTATGAGCCGCAAGCCAATCCATGCCTAAAACTACACCATAGGATCCTAAAGGCATAACCCTAAGGTCGCATAATGTAGTGAAGGCCCCCAAAGATATCTCACAATCCTGAACCAAAGCATCTACTGATATCTTAGCCCTAGTGACCAACTCAACCTCCTACCTATCACCTTGCCTAGAGGCCACCAGCCTACAACACTCCACTAATGATGGAGATATAAATGAATCAGTAGCACTAGAGTCAAAAAAAATAACAATGGGGATATCCCCAATCATACCTACTATCTCGATCACTGAGGCCTAGAAGTCAGCTTAGCGGTTGTCAACCGTTGCAAACATATGGTGGGATCTACCCACATCTCCAACTATCTGCTTTGATCCTCCTGCACGAGGCTGTCTCCCTACCATAAAGCCTTGTGGGCACTCTTTGGCTAAATATCCTACCCCACCACAAACATAGCATGGGCCCCGAGCCTGTACCTATCCAGTCTATGTCCTACTACTCTGCTGCTGTCCAGTCTGACCAGTGGACCCCTGAGAACCTCTGTATGACTGTTCTAATCTAGCGAGTCCCACAAGTGGTCCCTACTTTCACTGATCCCTACACGGGCCCTATTGCTGCCAACCATGATTATGACCCCTTGTGCCCGCTACTGGGGCCTGGACCTCTGTTGCTGCTATTGCTGTAGAGGTCTAGGAAGTAATGGTGTGGAACTAAATCCTCCTCTCTGTGGTGGTGGTGGTGGTTGACAAAAACTCTGCTGCTACTGCTGGCTATGATCCTGAAATGGGGGACATGAACTCTGACCTCGTCCCTGAATCCCCTCTGTGATGTATGCCTTCTTGGTAGCCTCACTCATGGTCTGGGGGTCTACCATGCACACTAGTCCTAATATCCCATGATTCAAACCTGTGATAAATTTGTGAACTAGAAGTTTCTCATCATGGAGATACTTTGCATATCATGACAACTCAATGAACCTGCTCTCATACTATGCTACAGTAGAACCTCACTTTTGTAAGTCATGGAACTCGTCAATCCAACGTTGCTTATAATGGTCTGATAGATAACGCACATTAAAGTGCTCAATGAAAGTGTCCCATGAAATAGTATCCAAAGATAAGTAGCACTTACACTCCTCAGTGCACCACCATGTCACTGCTGCATCTCTCAAAAGGTGAATTGTCACGCATGCCTTTGTCTTGCCTGTAGAGCCCAACTCTACATTTTGATTTTCTATTGGTCACAGCCTATGGTTTTACAATTTCTTCTATTTTTGTTGTTTCTATATTATGTAAGTGTCAAAGATACTACCTGTCCTTTTCTTCTTTTATGCAAAGTTATTTCCTGAACACAGAATGAGCCACGTGTCATTTTCCATGGGATTTGGTGTAGTTTCTTTTGTGTTCCAAACAAGCTGGTGGAAGTCGCCAAGTGTCCTTTCTGTCATAGAAGCGGAAGCTATCGTGGGTTCCTTTTTGTTTAAAAACTATTAATGCATATATGGCGGGCCTAGGATGTTACATAATATCCTAGTAGCAGAGTGCACCACGTGTTGGTCGTGGAAGTGTAAGATATGTTCATCTTAATATCAACAGAGATTGCCATGCAGTGCCTTCTAAAAGTTTTAGGTTCTAACGGAGACTGCAAAGTGTCACCTTCGTGGAGCTTCAAGAGACTCTATTGATAAAGATAAGAAGTGGTAGAGGGTGCCACATGATTATTGTTGCTTTAAGCGGGTGCTGCCACATGTCGCCTATTTTGGTTGTAAAGACATTGATATGTATATGGTGGGTCCCTTGTAATAATAGCCACAGTTTCTAAGAGTTATGCAGAAAGTGACAAGTGTCATTACCGTGGGGTTCTAAAGCAGAGAGAAGATAGAGGCTCTCACAGTGGCAGAAGGTGTCGTGTGTCCCAGGTTGGTTTCTCGGGTGTTGCCACATATTAAGTACAAGATATTATGAATAGCGATGAATGTTATATTCATAGGTGCTCTGGTCATAAAGGTAAAAGTTGTAAGTAGTAGTGGGTGCCACCATGTATCATGTTTTAAAGTCTAGTGAATGGCGACAAGTGGCGCTATTTTGTGTGCCTTGTTTCAAAGGAAAAATATTAAGTGTTAAGCGCGTGTTGCTTCATGGTATATTTTGAAGCTTTTAGAGCCTGTGAGTGCTACCATGTGTCTCAACTGAACTATAGTTAATGCACCACATATTTTTGTCACTCAGCCAATGAGCACGCAGGGAAATACGGTTGTAGATTCAAAGAGATCTTGGTGTCACATTAAGTCCCAGTTAATTTCAATTCTGTTGAGGCCATTAAAGAGTCAAAATAGTTACAGGAGATCTTGAACCAAATTTTGTGGCTATATATGTAGGAGATATTGTGATTCAAAGGGGTTATTAATTAGAAAGTTTCAAAGATCTTGTTGTGACTAGATTGTATCATTTTTCCTTAGTCTAGCTATTTCTGATAAGAAAGCTGATATACCTGTGCATGTCACTATGCCTTTTGTATTTACTGAATTGTTAATGAAAGAAGTTGTGTTCTGTGCCATTGATTATATTATCTGTCTTTGCATAAGTCTTCTGAGTTTAGCCTTTGATTTTTTAATTCATTAGCAATTTGTCTATATTGGTCATGCAACATTCGCTCTTTAATATAGCTGAATCTTAAGAATCTGTTCATTGTGCTAGTTAAGGAAATACATTTCATTCAGGCATATCGCCATAGGTTTAGATTTTACTTATTGTATCTGTAATCTTGTTTCTTCCTCTCTACTTTACTCAAAACCCCATTGAAAATAGGAAGAGCTAGCTTCTTTAAAATCTGGAGGTTGTTTCAAGTATCAAGTCTGACATTGTTGAAACTTCCCATGTTGTTGCTAGATTAGAACCTACAAATTTATGCATCAACATTGCCCTCGTAAGGATGCAACGCAAAGCACCTTTCTAAACTAATAAGCCAAGCCTCAACCTCAACCTGTGGTCCTTGCGAAAGTGGGTGGGTGGATTTAGCCTAAGTAAATCTCTGATGGGATCCCCTCAGTCTTTGTGTCCTCTGATAGGCTCATCCACACCATAATCATAAGGTTCATGATAAACCTACTCTATCCTCACAGCCTCCTCTCCCTCGCATGATGTAGAGGGCTCCTACTATGAGCTCTGTAAGCTAAACCGACCTCCTCTGCTGTGGTGACATGTATCTCTACATAAGGCTCTACACGTGGCTCTACACATGGCTCTGCATGCGGCTCTACACGTGACTCATCATGTGGTTCCTCTTGTGGATCAACGTGAGGCTCGACACGTGGCTCTATACACAGCTTTGCTATAGCCAGTGGCAACCTCTCTAATACTGCTTGTAATGCCTGTAAGATCTGTGGCACTCTATCAGGTGCCTGTGGTGCATATGGTGGTGGTGGTCTCTGACCCTCAGCTGATGAGTCACTATGTACCTCTACAGACGTAGTGGCACGTGAATGCAATCATCTCATTCTAGGTGGCATTCTACATGAACAAGGTATTCACGAATTAGATGAATTTGTGGAATAACAATGTGCCCAAACAAGCTCAGTGTTTAAACTCAGGCTTTGATACCAAATGTCATGCCCACATTTCCCATGCCGTCATGACATGTAACACATGTGTCATGTCCACATTTGTCATGTGGTCATGACATGAAATATAAAAAAAAATTCACGTATCCCTATAACCCCCTCGCACGCATCAGCATGCTCGGTGGCAATATGCATAAGGCGTAAACATGTCAATCAAATTTAGGGTAATGTAGTCACAAGCGCAATCCCCTGCGTGATGATAGCTGACTAAGGGGGTCAATGTGATGTGAGAAGCCTCACCATTAGAGTTAGGATTGATTGATTGAAACCCTAAGTTTTCCTAAGTGAGTGATAGGATTTCAGCATAAGTCAAAATCAAAACCCTAATTCTATTGCATTAAAAGAATAAATAGCCACTTAATCAAAAACATCATGTTTGTGGTAAACAATAAAATATTCCACAACACAAGGTTTAAATTGACTAAGGAAATTAACCCTAATCCCCAGAAAAATCTGGCAGCATAACATCTCTAGGGCATATATAGGAATTATTCTAATTAATAAATCATGCTCAAGAGTTCTCTCAACTTACTAACGTTGATTAATTAAAATAATTACTCTAGGGAAATTAAACTGCCACACTAAGGTTGTCTAAACGATTAACTAAATTAAATTAATAACCTCCTTCAATTAAATCCAATCATATGATTAAATAAAAAGAATCGATCTAATAAAATAGAGTTGCATTAAATAAATTCAAGGGTTTACATATAAGGAAAATTAAATCCCAAATATAAATAAATTAGAACAATGTTTTTCCACACACTCAATTAAATAATCTCTAAAAGAGTCAAAACAAATAAATAATAGAATTAATCTCCTAACCTTTAAATAAATTAAATAACATCTAACAAATATAAATCTACTTAAAACTCCCATTTGAATAAAACTTACCCTTTACCCAAATAAATAAATACAATAAGAAAATCCCCAAGATAAAAAGGGGGAAACAAGTAAAAGGAAAACTAATTTAAAAATTTCAAGCCCTAAAAGCTCACCCAAATAAAATACTAATATCCTTATGGAAAGCCCTAACCCTATTAGTTTTGTTTTCTCTATTATTTTCTTCCCTCATTTTGTTTCTCTCATTCTAACCCAACTTTTATTTCCTCTTCTCTTTTTGTCTCACTAATTTTTTTCTTTTTTTTGTGTGTTGGAGATCCAAATCCATGGCAGCCATGAAATATCTCATACTGAGGTATACTCATTGAGCATATTAATATTTTTTTAATGCCCCCTATATATATATGTGGTACAAACACCAGAGATATTTATTTTAAGGGGCAAGCTTATGTCTACACGATATATATATATATATATATACACATACATATATATATATACACATACATATATATATACACATACATATATATATATATATATACATATATATAAAATTAAAAGTATGCTACAGGTTGTGCAAGGTCGAATGACTGATCAAAGAGGAGCGGCAGACCAAAGGAAAGGTGCTGCCACCATATATTTAAACGCAAGTTTCATTTAAAAAAAAATAGTGATAAAAATTTTAAGAGGGTTTCAATTTATAATAAGAGGGGGTGTGGGGGGCAGATCCCACCCACTACCCACCGAATGGTGGGTAGTGGGTGGGGTGCGCTCCCCACCCAATGCCTTAGGCTGCCACAAAACACAGTGCATGAGGAGGTAAATCTGTGGGGGGTTCGAATCCCCCCACCACAAAACTTATTTTTTTTCTATTAATAAAACAATGGCTACACAGACCGTCATCGTTAAGATACATCAAGTTCATTTTTTTTTCATAAAAAAAAAATATTTCGACTTGAGATCTATTGTTAATAACAAATGAGTGAGTATATATATATATATATACTCAGATATAGATACACATTTGTATAAAACACAATACTTTTCATGGATTTTCCAGCCCACAAAATGTTTATATATATATATATATATATATATATATATATATATATATATATATATATATATATATATATATATATATATATTATATATATAAATGTATTCATATGTACATATTTTTACATGTGTATATATGTATACAAATATATATATTTATATATATATCTAACTATATATATACATTTTTCAAAGATTTCTAATGAAGACATTATAATATTTGCATTGTTACAACCAATCCAAAACTATATTTCTATTCTTGAAAACTACAAAACCACTTTATTTAAAAACTTTTCTTTTGCTGTCATAAACAAATTAAAAGGGTAGAATTTAAACAAACTTTTCTTTTCTTGCCATTACAACTTTCTTTTTTTCATAACAAAATAGAAATCAGCAACATAAATATACATAACATTTTCTTGAAATCACAAGCATATGAGAAGCTATAATAAAATTTCTTTTGAAACATTTCACCATAGGAGAGTATTGCACATATGCATACATTTTTTTTTGAAACAAAATTTTAAAATCAGACAACAAACATATTTTTCAAACTTCCCAAAAAATGTATTATAACATTAGAAGCCATTTAAAACATTACAAGGATAAGAGAGTATTTTGTCTCTTCCTACTTGAACAACTATACAAAGGCCATTCTTGGCCATGGCTCTCAAGTAGCCAACATGACAATGAACATAACTTTAAAATGCACTTCCTTCAAACTCCATAGCCAACAATAAACCTGCAAGAAACCAAATAAGGGAGGGAAACCAAGCGATGCAATACTGCTCTCCTCCCTACCATAGACTCACTAATGAGCCACCCCTGAGCTTGGAGGTCATCCCCACACTAGGATTCTTCACTCCACAACACAATAATAAACTGACCAACAAAACAAAAAGAACACCCATGGTTTAACACAACACAACACAAAACTCATAAAAATGAGTTTGAAGGGGTAGGGGAGTGGACAACACTCAACTCAAGAGGCCACTGCAAATATCTGAAATAGCTCAACACAAACAAGGCCTCAAGCCCAAATATTTATACCAAGAACTCATATATTCCTCCATGGCACTCATGCCATACAAAATATTCATACTCATAATCTTGCCCTCAAGGCCAAAATACCAACACTAGGAGGGTGACCTCGAGGAGGTTCACTCCTCCCCCACCCCACACATGTTGAGCATCTTCTCCAAATGGAGAGGCTCTTACAAACACCGTCAAAACCCCACAACATCAAGAGAAAGATACTCACAAGCAAACACACAAGAAAAGCAAATACATAAGGAAAGGCATCAAGCCTTGAATCCTACCTTAATAGCCCAACAATGGTAAGTAGTTGAAGTAGAGCCCTGTTAGACTTAGGGCACACAACTGAGATGGGGGGTGAATCAGTTGTGCAAAATTTTCTCAAATCAAACACTTAAATCTTCTTTAGTGATTAGCAGAATATTAATCATGAACCATAATGCATTCAAATCAAAAGCAGAAACATTTCAACACATATGACACCAAGATTTTGACGTGGAAAACCCGGTTAAGGGAAAAACCACGGGGTGATTAACCCAAGAATGTATTCTCTATTAGAAGAATAGAAAGAACAAAATGGCACATGCCAATTAGGGCTCACTGCCCAAGCACATTGTTCAAAAGAGGCTCACTGGTTACAGGAGACACACTGTCTACAAAGAAATAAGTATCACCTTGATGAACTGGAGAATAGCATCTTCACCATGCTTGAGTCAGTTCCATTTAAGCCCAATACTTCTGCTCTACCTTTCACACTTCTCCTCGCTACCACACACTCATCACCGCAAGACACACTTCAAAAAGACTTCACAATCCTTTATTTATACAAGGCATCGACTTAGGAACAATCATCTAAGTTGGCAAACACCTACAAGAACATCTGCAAGACGTGTAATACATCTGGTCGGCCAGTCTCAAGAAGAACACCAATATCTGGTGGTAATTCTTCAAATGCAAACTCTAACTTCAATGCCGACCACCAACATGAATTGGACATGATCCAACGATCATCATAACCTTCCTTGAATCACCAAGAACATCTGCACTTCATCATCCTATTGGAATTCTTCTCTCCTTCATCTGGAGCTTCAAGAACACAGTCTGTCATCACTGTCACAAATGAATAGGCTCTTCTGGACCTTCAAACCATGGACCAATCTAGTTGATACTTCACAGGGACATCCTCAACACACCCTCAAATCCGCAAAATGGGAGAATGAAATTCTGGATCTCACCGGACCTATCTGTGACACTCTATCACCTCTGAACACCTACTGGAACCAGTTCTACTTGAGTGACCATAACTTCTTTAGATCTTCATGTGGACCTCTGAAAAATTGACTGGAGCATCTCAAGACTTATATCTATAAACCTTTTAAACCACATCCTCTGATCCTCAACCTATTCAGGACTTTTACCTTCTTGTCATCACTGTTCTTCACTGTTCTTGATTGAGACTAATTTTCTCAATATCCTCAGCACACAACTCATCTTATCCTTCTCATTAATGCAACATGAGTATGTTAACATCAATGACAACATTGGTTAGGCCCATACTTGCAACAATCTCCCCCTTTGTCATTGATGGCAACATATGATGTGAAAAACCATCAAGACAAGGACTTCTCCTTGCTGTCACAACTCCCCCTAACAACAACAATTGTTCACATGTCTTCTCTTCTTTTATTTCTCCCCCTTTGATTAGCAACCACTTTTTTTCACATGTCTTCTCTCCCCCTTTGACATCAATGGCAAAGGGCTCATACTTGCAACTCCATTACTTCATAACATACCAGCTGCTCCCCATGAGTAGCAGCTCCCTATCATCAATCTGGATCACAAGATATGACTATGATATCCACCGGATTGATGTACATCAGTGCATCCTAGTTCATCAACGGAGGGGCAATAACCCCTAACTTCTCCCTGAGATACTCAAAAGAGTCCTTGGGAAGAGGTTTAATAAAGATATCTACAATTTGATCCTTGGAGGGCACATACTCTAATCTGACTTCATCCTTGTTCACTTGCTCTCTCAAAAAGTGAAACTTGATAGATATATGCTTAGTCTTAGAATGCAACACTAGATTCTTAGAAATATTTATTGCACTTGAATTATCATAGAAAATTGTGATGGGCTCCTCATATTCTACTTTAATATCTCTTAGCATCTACTTCATCCACAATACTTGAATGCAACTACCTACTGCTGCAATGTATTCTGTTTCAGTTGTAGACAGGGATATTGCCTTTTGTTTCTTGCTTAGCCAAGAAACCAATCTTTTTCCCAAAAAGAATGCTCCTCCACTAGTACTCTTCCTGTCATCCACATCTCCTACCCAATCTACATCTGTATATGCATGAAGAGAAAAATTTTGATCTCTAGGATACCACAGACCATACTCAACTGTTCCTTTTAAGTACCTAAAAATCTTTTTGATTGCTATGACATGAGATTCTCTGGGATCAGCCTAGAATCTCGCCACAAGACCAACAGCCTGCATTATATCTATTCTAGTTTGAGTGAGATACAATAATCCTCCAATCATTGATCTGTACTTTGTCTGATCTGCCTTAGGAGAGTCATCATCTTTACTCAACTTACATCCGGTTGCCATGGGAGTATTCATTTTCTTTGAATCTTCCATTCCAAATTTCCTCAACAATTCTTTCACATATTTGGTCTGAGAAATAAAGATTCCTTTCTTTGTCTGAGTAAATTGTAGACCCAAGAAGAAATTCATTTCACCGAGCTTTGACATCTCAAACTCACTTTTCATTTGATTTGCAAAGGTTTTACACATACTATCTCTTCCTCCAAAGATGATATCATGAACAAATACTTCAACAATCAAGATGTTTTCATGATCAATTTTGAAATATAGGTTCCTATCAGTAGTACCTTTGTTGAAACCAATCTCCAAAAGATGTTTGTCCAGTCTTTCATACCAAGCTCTTGGGGCTTGCTTTAGTCCATACAGTGCCTTCTTCAATTTGCAGACCATATCACCATGCTCAGATAATTGAAAACCATCCAGTTGTTCAATGTACACTTCTTCTAAGTCACCATTCAAGAAGGTAGACTTGACATCCATCTGATACACCTTGAAATCCTTGAAGGCAGCAAATGCAACAAATAATCTGACTGCTTCAATTCTTGCCACCAGAGTAAAGGTTTCTTCAAAATCAATCCCTTCTATTTGAGAGTAGCCTTTGCAGACCAATCTGGCTTTATTTCTGATTACTTGACCAACTTCATTTAGTTTGTTCCAGAAGACCCATTTGGTTCCAATCACATTCTTGTTTCTAGGTCTGGGAACAAGATCCCAAGTGTGATTTTTCTCAATTTGCATCAACTCTTCCTCCATTGCTTTGGTCCAGTTTTAATCATTGTAGGCTTCATTTATTGTCTTAGGTTCAATCTTTGAAATCAGACAATATTCATCTAAATTTTGAGCAATTTTCCTTCTAGTTTGCACACCTTTACTTTTGTCACCTATGATCTGATCTTCAGAGTGGTTCAGTCTTACATACCTTGGAACTTTGGGAGTTTCTTGCACTTCTGCTTCTTGATCAGGCTCATTTAGACCTATCTCTTCTTCCTAATTTACCAGATCAGTCTGAATCTGACTTTCAGAAAAGGATTGAGCTCCTTGAACTAGAACACCATTCTGATCATCTTCATCATATTCATAAAACCTTGAGGGTTTCTCTATTCCCTCATCAACTTTCACATTTGTACTTTCTATCATCTTTCTTAGTCTCTTGTTATAACAGCGGTATGCTTTTCTTTGAGTAGAGTAACCCAAGAATATTTCTTCATCACTTCTAGCATCAAACTTGCCTAAATCTTCATCTCTTTTGATGTAACATTTGCTACCAAAGACTCTGAAATATCTTATAGTAGGAGTAATGCCAAACCAGAGTTCATAAGGGGTCTTACCGGTATTGCTTCTGATTTGAACTTGATTAAGAGTATAGACTGTAGTGCTAATAGATTCTCTCCAATAGATCTGAGGAACATTTGCTTCCATCATCATGGTCCTAGATGCTTCCTGGATGGTTCGGTTCTTTCTCTCCACTACTCCTTTCTACTGTGGAGTCCTCAGAGCAGACAACTGTCTCTTAATTCCATGTTTCTCACAGAATTCTATGAACTCACCGAATGTGAATTCTCCACCTCTATCAGACCTCAGACATTTCAACTTTATTCATGTTTCATTCTCTACCATAGCCTTGAATATTTTGAATTTCTCAAGAGCTTCTGATTTCTCCTTTAGAAAGATTACCCACATCATCCGGGAATAGTCATTTATTAGTAGTATGAAGTATCTATCACCTTGAATACTTCTGGTTCTTGTCAGACCACAAAGATCAGTGTGAACTAAGTCCAATAATCTGGTAGAAGATAGCTCCTTGCTTTTGAATGTGACTCTGCTCAGCTTACCCAACTGACATTCCTTGCACAAGCTATTAGTAGGTTTCACTAATTTTGGAAGATCTCTTATAGCCTGAGTATTGCTTATCTTGATGATATTATCAAAATTCACATGACACATCCTTCTATGCCATAACCAACTTTGATCAACTTGAACAAATAAGCAGCTTTTACCAGTACCAACCAAGTGGAAGATATTACCTTTAGTTTGAGCACCAAATGCAATCTCTATTCCAGATCTTTCAAAGATTTTGCATTTTCCATCCTTGAATCAGAGATCATAGCCTTTGTCCACCAACTGTCCAACACTGAGAAGATTGTGCTTCAAACCTTCAACATACAGTACATTACCAGTTTTGTTTCTTCCATCAAACAAGATAGTTCCTCTTCCTCTGATTCTACCAGTAGAATTATCACCAAACTTCACCACTCCTCCTTCATACCTTTCCAAGTCTATGAACTTATTTTTGTCACTTGTCATGTGGTGAGAGAAACCACTGTCAATGACCCAATCATTATTTTCTTCAACTTGGGCAGCCAGAGCTCTTTCTACAACTTTATGATTGATAGATACAAAGGATATTGGTTCTTCTTCCTTGATGGCAATAAACACCCATTCACTTCCAGATTTGTTTCCTATCTCTGATTCATCATCTGTTACTCCTTCATTATCATCTTCTTCATGAACATAGTAACAATTCTTTTGGAACCTTGATCTGTTAGGATTTGGCTTTGAAAATCTTTTTGGATATCTTGAGGCAAAATGACCAATCTCATTGCAGTTAAAACACTTAAAAGGCAAATTTCCTTCATACTTACTGGATCCTCTTGGCAGTCTCTTTGCAATGAGGGCTTCAAGTTGAACAGTTTCTACTTCTTCTTCTTCTAGGTCTTTTCTTGCTTTTTCATACCATGACAATTTCCTTGATGAGTTCTCTCTTGGATCAAATCCTTGTTTACCTTTTCACAGAGGCACTAGCTTTGAATGCAGATTCAGTTTTGGGGGGATCATCTCCAAACTTGTTCATTTCAAAAGCAACTAGTTTGCCAGCCAATTGATCTCTTGTGACAGTTGTATGGGCTCTGAATTCATCAATGGCAGCAACCTTGATTTTGTAAGAGGCAGGAAGGGATCTAAGAATTTTACCAACAATCTCATTTTCATCCAAGACTCCACCAGAATTTCTAATTCCACAAACCAACTCATTTACTCTTGGCATGAAAGTGGTAATATTTTCATCATCTCTCATCTTCAATTTTTCAAATTTCCCTTTTAGACTCTGTAGCCTTGCACATTTAACATACTCGTCTCCTTCATGCAAAAGTTCCAGTTTAATCCAGATCTCATAGGCAGTTGGTAGGTCAATAACATTTGAGAGCTCTGAGTCAGTTAATGCGCTTAGAAGAGCCTCTTTGGTCCACAGATTGTTTCAGCATCTGTGATTTCATTTAGGGTTGTTGGACCACCTTGTGGAGGTACATAAGCATTTGTGACCATGGACTAGTACGCCATTCCCATACACTGCAAGTGACATTTCATGCAACCTTTCTAAAGAGAAAAGTTTGTTCCATCAAACTTCAAACTATCCTTCTTGTATGACGACATCCTAGATCTCCTCAAGGGGTTAAGCTCCTTTTAGAGGAACTTAGCTCTGATACCAATTATTAGACTTAGGGCACACAACTGAGAGGGGGGGTGAATCAATTGTGCGAAACTTTCTCAAATCAAACACTTAAATCTTCTTTAGTGATTAGCAGAATATTAATCATGAACCATAATGCATTCAAATCAAAAGAAGAAACATTTCAACACATATGACACCAAGATTTTGATGTGGAAAACCCGGTTAAGGGAAAAACCACGGGGTGATTAACCCAAGAATGTATTTTCTGTTAGAAGAATAGAAAGAACAAAATGGCACATGCCAATTAGGGCTCACTGCCCGAGCACACTACTCACAAGATGCTCACTGCCTACAGGAGACACACTATCTACAAAGAAATAAGTATCACCTTGATGAACTGGAGAATAGTATCTTCACCATGCTTGAGTCAGTTCCATTTAAGCCCAATACTTTTGCTCTGCCTTTCGCACTTCTCCTCACTACCACACATTCATCACCGCAATACACACTTCAAAAAGACTTCACAATCCTTTATTTATACAAGGCATTGACTTAGGAACAATCATCTAAGTTGGCAAACACCTACAAGAACATCTGCAAGACGTGTAATACATCTGGTCAGCCAGTCTCAAGAAGAACACCAATATCTGGTGGTAATTCTTCAAATGCAAACTCTAACTTCAATGTGGACCACCAACATGAATTGGACATGATCCAATGATCATCATAACCTTCCCTGAATCACCAAGAACATCCGCACTTCATCATCCTACTGGAATTCTTCTCTCCCTCATCTAGAGCTTCAAGAACATAGTTTGTCATCATTGTCACAAATGAATAGGCTCTTTCGAACCTTCAAACCACGAACCAATCTAGCTGATACTTCACAGGGATGTCCTCAATACTCCCTCAAATCTGCAGAATGGGATAATGAAATTCCAGATCTCACCGGACCTATCTGTGACACTCTGTCACCTCTGAACACCTACCGGAACTAGTTCTACTTGAGCAACCATAACTTCTTCAAATCTTCATACAGACCTCTAAAAACTTGACTGGAGCATCTTAAGACTTATATCTATAAACCCTTTAAACTGCATCCTTTGATCCTCAACCTATTGAGGATTTTTACCTTCTTGTCATCATTGTTCTTCACTGTTCCTAATTGAGACTAATTTTCTCAATATCCTTAGCACACAGCTCATCTGATCCTTCTCATTAATGCAACATGAGTATGTTGACATCAATGACAACACCGGTTAGGCCCATACTTGCAACAATCCCTTCCAACTCCACCTCCAAGTACTTCTCCAAATGTGCCTCCAAAAACTCTCTAACTCTCTCCCCAAAATTTAAATAAAATAGAAAATGTTATGAAATCAACAACCCTTTCCCTCTCTTCAAGAGGGGTTAAAATAGGCTCTTTTCATGAGCCTTGAGGAATGAGAAGGTGACACATGTCACCTTCTCCTTCCTCCTCACATCCACTTGCAAGCTTCATGGAATGTGGGGGTGACACATGTCACCCTCCCATTCCACTAAGTCTTGCCTCCTCCACTTGTGCTCTCCCACACATGTGTGAGAGCAAGGTGGAGCCCAAAAAGGATGAGGGTACAACAAGTGTCCCAATCCTATCCTCCCATGAAAGTCCACAAAACCCCAAGGTACTCTCACCAATATGAGAGAGCCTTGTTGTTGGGTCCTCCACAATTAGGGGTCTTAAAGACTCCCCAAGCCTTCAATGCAAGGTACCCCAATGCTAGAATGAGGTGTGGATAAGGTTGAGTGTTTGACCCAAACTTCGACTCCTCCCCAAACTTCCATTTTCGTCACTTCACTTCAGGATGAAGTTTAAGTGACCATATGGGAGTTTTCCTAGGGTTAGACAAGCTCAAATGGTCCCTAGATCCTAGGGGTACAACCCAGGGTCACTTTTAACCCAATATGAGCACCAAAGGATGTATAAAATCACATAAAAATGGGTCTCAAAAATTAAAACAAAAATAAAGTCAAATAAACATTACACATTCACAACACTTATAATAAAATCAACTGAAAATAGGTAGACCTAGCCCAAAAGACACCATATGCAAACATTACGAAAATTCATCAAGCATTTACATAGTTGATCTTGGTTTCTCTTGGACCTAGATCGGATCAACACAGGATTTCAAAAAATGTGTGGGATGATCTTTGATTTTCCGTGGCTTGGGAAAATCACCTACACACTTAAACAAAAGATTAATTTAGCATTTATATCATAGTTGAAGCAAGGAAAAGCATTTACTCACACCATCGCATAATCAATTAAAATATCATAAACATCATAAAAATCACATCATAATTAGATTCATAATTTGCATTTCCATACACCATCTGAATATAAAAAAAATCACATAGTAAATCCATAACATAATCTCACAACTAGTATCTCTAATAGAATCAGAATGCATATCACATGTCTAATCATCATTAGTGAATAAAAATCAAGGTAGAGTCAAATCAGCACATACTAAAAATATCTAACCATAATAAAGAAGTATAGTCTATAAAGTCTGCATATCGAGATCAACAATCCCCAAAAGTCTAAAATGTCCCCAACAGTAATATGAAATGAGCAAAAATAAGGGAGTGGAATAGTAGGCCTCACACCAGAGTTGTTTGCTCCTCTTTGCAATTCTTCAAATTGCATATCCCCAACCAGAGCCAATGGTGGTACCTGCTTAGGTTTTAGGGTTTTGAGTATGTTCCATGAATGCCTTCCTTCTTATTTTCCTTGGAAACCTAAGCCTTGTGGTCGTGAGCTTTACTTTATCTTCTATTTCTTTGTTGACCACCTAGCCTAAGTTCCCAGTTAGCTAAGTTATAACCTTGTGTCTTATATGTCATGAAGTGACTAGCCCTTTAGCCTAGTATTACCTTTTGTTGCCTATCAAGGTCATGTGCGCATAAAATTTAAGTCTTATATCCTTGAGGGGGCCAAAAGTACCACATGGTAGGATACCGCAAGCCCACACAACACTGGAGGTGATGTCATGTTCCTACCACATGGCTACAAAATGGAGATAGGTGTAAAGTGGCCTTTGGCCATATAATCAATGATGTAACAAATTATGCCAGGTGTCAAAGGATTGAGTGAAGAGGTAGGGCCGATGAAGATCAGATGGTAACGTAGTGTTATAGAGGAATCTTGTCTACAGGAAAGATTCTATGTGGCCGTGAGCTGAAGACACGTGGCTTGTTTTTGATAGGAATGAAAAGGCTTATATAAGAGGATACATGTGGAAGGCTTAGTGCACTCTCACAGAGCCAAAAGGAGGTAGCCCACTTTCTACTACGCGATTGCAATTTCATGACATGTGGTAGTCTTTGGTACCAATATGTGTGTTGATTGTTGAGACTACTTGATTGGCACAATTTCATTGGTGATGGACTTTTCAATGGAGTCAAATGGATTTTCAAAGCATTTCAAAGTGTCTATCTTGTCATGCCTAATTGAATTGATGGTTTGCATTCAAATTGAAAGTTTTTCAGTTGTAGACATTTCTTTCAATCATCGGGAATGAAAATGGTGAGTGTCTCTTCAAAAAAATCAAATCTTGGGTTGTTCTAGGCAAGCACGATGAACTCCCAAGTAGTTACAACAATAGATTGTTATCTTCGCAAGGAGTTTTCATTGTAATGGGTGCCAATGGCCGCAATCTCTAATGTAATACGAAAATGTAACAAACTAAAATGTAATATGCTTTAAAAAAACATAGCTCTTCAGTTCTATAAAAGGGGCTAGTTTTTTTTCATAGGAAAGGGGGGAACTTTTGAGGGCACTTTTAGCACACAACAATGTAGGTGTAATTGCTAGTATCACACCTCTCTTGAAAAGTGTCTTACCCTAAGTAAGACTACTCCAATGATAATACAACTAGGTCTTAGCTTGCTGTGAATTTCTCAGTGGAATGTTTTAGCTGCTCCTACAAGGGGTCTTACATGCAACATGACAAGTTTGACAGGTCAGGACATCAACACATGCAAACCCTTATATCATTTCAGATAATATGGTGATATGAAATACTACTGGTACCTAACTCTAAAAACTGATCAATAAGAAAATGTAAAATGAAGTAGGGTTTAGAGAGATCCTAAGTGACATTCACAACATAAAGATTGCTGTAGGTAGATAAGAATTCAGAAATTAAACCAATTTTTTGTTTTACCAAGCTAAAGACTTTGCTACAGTGTTGCAAAAAATTGTGCTAGCTTCTACAGATGCTCCAAATTTTCATATTACATACATTCATTAAATACCTGAATGCTGGCGTGATTTAACTACTGTAATGCAATTGAACTTAGCTCAATCTAACAGCCTAGGCTAACTATGCACATCTACTTACAATCAACAAGCAACTAATAGTATGGATTAAAATGCTCATCAAATACCTTTAACAAATCAATAACATTGCAACGCACGATTTAACTAATGCAGATCAAGATGTGGACCATGAAACCAAATTGATAATACAAAGAAACAAATTCTCAAAAAAGTACTGCAGCAACTTGCTTATGTATTAACTAGAACATTTGGCAGAGTGTCAACAATTCAGCATCAAGATTCTCTTACAATGAGAGGAATAATGACCCTTTATATAAAATAGGTGCCATACTAAGTTTTTGAATGTATGGTGGAGATTGACTCAACACCGATGGTCCATATTCAATTACATTAAATACATTTATAACAACACTTTGCATTCCTAGATTACACTTTGTCCTATAGGAAAAGGATGAAAAATGACCTCTAGATACATTGAATTTAGACAAATTGAGTACACATTAAGCTATATATAGGGAAAAGTCAATTTTTAAAGCATAATAAAGACAAAATAGCATCACATGACTTTCTAAATTTAGCATTAGTCATAAGTGATGGGATTACACTTTCAATTTCAAATAATTTATCATTTCATTCATCTCCTTCTAAATCTATTTTGTCTTCTTCAGCCTTTTTGTTGTTGTAGGCTACCCAGGCTACTAATTTTGGACTTATGTCAGTGGGGTCCAGATCTTTAATATAGTCTAATCTAAATTTGAGGTCTTCGAGCTCTTGGTAATACTAAGTATATACACCTTCCATTTCTCTCCTTCTTTTGTGAAATGTAACAAAGGAATCTCGAAGATCACTGACCTTTTCAAGCTCACCCACTATGCTTAGTGGAGACTGCCCATGAATAACTTGATGCAATCTATCCTTACAATGTTGCTTATCAAGTGGAGCAAGATCATCGATGCCGAGGTCTAGACATTCTTTCAAAGTATCATTTATCTCATAAATAAAAATAATAAGTTTAGTGTTTGCTTCCTTGTAAGATTCTTTAATCTCATCAAAAACTTCCTTCTTCATCTTCATTTGCGGATACCATTCCCTGGACTTATACAACCTTTTTGCTGTAAGAATATTTTCTAATAACAAAGTTTGGCTGGGCAATTCTCTTATTGCCTGTACTCTCAAGAACATATGAGAAAAATATTCTTCATAGGGCTCGTACTCTTCATATAATTCCTCCCATTCTTCTCTCAATAGTCAGAAGTTCTGATGTAACCTAACTACAAAAGTGATTGCTTCGCAACCATCACTATACACTCTGTCAAACCACTCATGTCTGCCTATAGCAGCTGTTTTAATATCATCAAATTTACTTCTCTCTTCTTTTGACAGCAAGGCCAGAGTTGATTTTGGTTCCCCCTTTGAACTCAATGGCCCCATCAAAAACTGGCTGCAAGCCCAAAGTTCTTCATTTTGTTGTTTCAATTCTTGCTTTGTGAGCTCATCTTTGTCTAACTTCTCAAGAATGGAGGAGACCATACCTTTAAATTCATCAATTCTCTGATACCTAGAGGCTGGTCCCAAGGTAACAGTTGTGACAGTATAATCTTCTACTCTAACTTGATCTTTTTTCATATTGGGTGGTGGGACAACCACCTCAGCAATCCTTGACCCCGTGGCATATTTGTAAATCTTGGATTAGATCTTAGCCTTCTTTTGTTTCTTTGGCTTTTCCACTCTTGCTAAGCTAGCATCCAAATTGAATTTCATCACTTGCACTTGTGGCTCTTTAACTCCAAGCTAGTTTTGCAACCAATCTGGTGCTGCTAAAGAGGAATCCTTGGGAACATTAGTATGACTATCTTCTTTTGCTGGGGGATTATCAAGAATTTCTAGCTCTTTTTTAGACTTTTTATCATTATCCTCTTCTCCATTTAGCTACTCAATATTTTGTAGATTTTCCAATATCTCTTGCTGAGTAGATCTCATAATTGTGTCTCCAGTGTCCTTTCTGATGGGACTATCAGATATCTCAACTATTTCAATGCTTGTAGTCTTGGAGAGGGATTCTTTAGATACTTCCTTTTCAACCCCTTGTTCTGGTAGTTCTAGCTCTACACAAACCTTTTCAATTCTAGGCAATTATGGCACAAATAAGCAGGCAAAGTCTTGCACTGGATGGCTTAAAGATTGTGAAGCAATGGCAATGAGGGAAGACTCACATGAGTCAGATTAGTGAATGATGAAAACCCTAGAGAAATAGGCATGGCAACAAGTGAAAGGATGGATGAGGAAGGAAGGGAGAAGGAAGATGAAATAACAGTGTAGAGAGGTGGTAAACTGGATGAAGTGGAAAGAGAGATAGAGGAAATGTTAGTTAGGGAGGTAGTTGAAATGGATGGTAATGAAGAGGCAGAAGAAATGTCAGCAACTGAAACTAGTGAAGTGGAAAGGCCTAAATCTATTGCCAAGGGGCATGAGGCAGTTGCAGTGGTAGTTTGAATTGGGGTAGACAAAGTGTCATGGGCAGTAGAGGTAGTGGGAGTAGAGGTAGGGGTAGTGATAGAGATCCCTGTAGTTTTGATCCTTGGCTTCTTGGTTTTGGAACCTTCACCCAGTCCACTTGGCATATGCTTCTTCTGTGCAGCTCTTGTTCTCTTGGCCAGAGGTGAACTCTTTGGCTAGGCTTTTAGAACAGTGTTCTTTCCTTTTATCCTTTCAACCAATGGGATGTGTTCTTCACTATCTATTCCTTTAGAAGGCTCTTGAACTTGCTCCTCAACATTTGGCACTTCTACAGGTTGGTCTTCCTCACCATCTGACTCCTTCTCTAGTTCCAACTCTGTATAAGTTAATTGTACCCCATTTTGAGTCATGGCTACAACTGGGTTCTGACTCACACTTTGGTCAGCCTTATGGGTTCCTTCATAATCTTATCTAAGGAGCTCTCTTCAGCATTTAACCAGTTTGGAAGGTGAACTGGGTGTTGGTATTGATTTTCCAAAGGTCCCTTGTACACCACATTGTCATCATCTACCAATTGATCTAGGACATCTATGACATGGAATCTTTTAATAAAATCTAGTGACATTCTTGAATGAATTCTTTTTAGCACCTCATAATCATCTATACAGTCTACCCAAAAATCCTTGAGATGCTCCTTGTGGAACAACCTCTTACTAACAAATTTCTCCATTACACCATTGGGGTCAAAGTGATTTCTTTTGATATACAAGTGGAGATTAAGAAGTTGCAGTTTTTGTTAGAGGCTTTGGCTGCTCCTAATGAAATGCATGCAAACTGTCCTTTACCTAGCAGGAGGGGAAATTTGACATTCGTTGTATGCAAGTGTTTTAATTCCTCTATACATGGAATTAGCTACCTTGTTAGTTCCAGTAGCACTACCTTATCTTTGGGATACCTTTTTAGTCTATATGGTGCTCTTGTGAATCCTTGCACCCTTATGTAGGTGAATTTCTCAAACTAGATATACCATCTTCCAAATTGTCTTACTACATTTATAGCCTCAGGTGAGATTCTCAGGGAGGTAGCTCCTTGAAGTAGTCTTGTAATATACATGGTAAATGCATCATTTACACTTTTGAAGTGAATCAAGGACTAAGATATGGCAATTTGGGGATAACATTCATACACTTTCAATTTCTCATCACCTATAACTCCCAACTTTGATAGCCCTAGGTACTAAGTTCTCCTTGCTAGGGCATAGACTACATACGATGTCCATCTAAATGTCATCTTATCATTGAAGTTGGTAAAAGCTTCATCCATATTGTCACTCAAAATCTGAGCCTAATGTAGTTTCAAATGTCCATGGATAATTTCCTTAATCAGCGTAAACATCTATCCCTCAAATATTGATGCAGAGGGCAGTCCATATATTCTGCTCAGCAAAGTCACTAGATCTCCAATCTCATTGTGAAAATCACTTCTATAAAGTGTATGGGGAATTTTATAATTGTACATCTCTTGTGCTTCATCCATCCATCATTAATTTGCTTTTTACATTTATCAATACCTTTCTTATAAGCTTCCTCTACATCTTTAATGTCTGGTATGGATAGCACAGGATGTACTGGTATGCCAAAGATCTCTGCTAAGGAAGGTGGGCATAAGTCTACCAAGAAATCCCCATTGGTGGTCTGAATAGTCCTAGTCAAAGGATCATATCTTTCTACACAAATCACTATCAACTCTGGCCATTGTACTGAAGTAGGAAATGCAGCAGCCTCTGCAATCCTGTTGTGTCTGATCTTTTTTGCCAAGGGTGTAGGATTAGGCCCAAATACTCCGAGTCTGAAATCTTCTAGATCAATATGACCTATGTTTGTATCTCCTATGTTGGGCCATGCAGAGGATATCCTTGACTCGGGAGCAATTCCTTTAAACTTGTACTTCATGTTTTGTGCTCTGGTGGTCATTTAACCTACATAACTGGACCTAATAAGTCTTGATTGTTTTGATGGTTTCTTGATTCCTAAGTTTAAATGCATGATTCATACGTTACTTGTCATGCCACTAAGTCATATTCTACCCTATGAAACTGATATCCATTTCTTTGAATTACAAATGCTCACCTTTGAAATGCATGAGTCCAATAGCTTGCAGATTTATAACATTTACTACATGATTTAACCAAAAACAACATCAAAATTCACATTGAACCATGCAATAAATGCTTAAACTTCTCAAAATTTGAATTGAAACATGCAAAACATCATTACTCAACCTTTGAAGCATTCATTTTAACCAAACAGACCCTTCTGCCTTGGAAAGAAAAATAGTCATTTTGTAGGGTCAACACTAATTTCAGGGGTCTCAGACCTTGTCAGAGGAAAAGTGCTAGAATTGGCTAGGTCTGACCTGGTACAAATTTGAGGTCCATCTGACCTTGTCCAGGTTTTGGTTGCAACTGACTTGTATGGATCCCTAGCAGTCGGTGAGGCATAATTTCAATGCAAGTCAGATGGGTTGGAATTCAGCGCTAAAGATGAGAGTAGGACTTAGTGGGGATTTTGGACATGATGGACCTAGCGTGGGATTTGGGTATGATTTGCTTTTGTAAAATTGAAAGGTCAGTCGGTATGAATTTTGGTGCTAGTCAGTTGAAAGAATTTTTAGTGCCCAGAGTGGGATGTGGGTCAGCGTAGATTTTGACTGCATCAGACTTAGCATGGTTTTGAGAGGTGACTGACCAATGGTAGGTAAAAGAGTATTTCCATGCAAGTAAGTGAATTGACAATTTAGCGCCAACAGGGATTTTGGATACTACCAACTTGGTGAGATATTTGATGATGTTCGACTAAAGTCGATGAAGACGGATTTCCACACAAGATCGGGAACTTAGATTTTTAACGTTGGGTTGAATTTGTTTTAGATGTTATTTTTCCAAACAACCGACTGACTTGGTATCTTCAAGGTTATTTAGGTCAGTTAGTAGCATTTTTAGCATGAGGTCCGTGAAGGATGATTTTAGCGCAAAAGGATTTCAAACTTTTAAATGACGGAATATTTTCAGGCACTGTGCATTCTAAAGTTTTACATTACTTCAAAGGGTTTGTTAGTGTTCTTTTTGGCATGGATGGAATGACTTGAAAGGCTTATTATATTTCCAAAAGGGGATTTGAGAATGATTCTTGGGGTGTGGATAAATGCATTTAAATGCAACAAAATTCATCATTTCATCCTTTTGTAAACTAGGGTTTGAACGGAGGATTCTTATCAAATACTTCTACACTGTGCCAATCACTTGTACCACAAAAGGATCCTTCCAAAGTTTTAACTATTGATTCAAAGAAGAGTCCCAAGATTTAAATTTTCAAATCTCTACAAAATGCTAGCTAAAACTAATGCTTAAAATTGGACACAAAAACCTTAAACTCAGCGAGGGAGGTGAGAAAATTATCCTACCTGGTGTCAATGCAGTCATTGAGGTGAAGAAATCATTTGAATTGTATGCCCTAAATCAACCTTTTCCTTGCTCTGAATATGCCTCTTCATCATTATAAAAATCACAAAGCTCTCAAATGTTTGAATGTGTGAAATGTGCTTGAAAATGGACTAAAAACCTTATATACCCTTGGTTTAATCCACCTTTAATGTGGAGGTACGACTGCAGACTCGGTGCATAATATGCAAAAAATTAAGTTTTGCATCTATTCGGGGTTCTTCAGACCTGAGCGACTTTGTAGTTCATCTAACTTTTGTGCAAGCTTGGGCATCCTTCGACTTAAGTTAGCAAAGCAATGTTTTGGCGCAAGTCAGAGATAAGAGATTTTAGTGCTGGGTCGGAGAAATGCATTTTTAGCACTTGAGTTTGTTGGTAAGAAATCTAATGCTAAGGAAGTGAATTGGAGTTTTTCCGCTAAGTCAGTGATTTATGATTCTGGTGCTAAGGTTAGAGAAGTGGAAATCTAGCACAAAGGTCAGTAGACAATATTTTTACAACTTAAAGAGATATCAGACTTAGTTTTGATAGAAAACAACAATTGACTTAAGGATTTTGAGAACCTGAATAACCTTTATGTTTTCAAATGCAACTTTGATCACCCATTAGAACACTTTTAGGAATCAACTGGCTAGGCTAACACTCTAAGCCAAAATTTGAAGGAAGGGGGTCCCTATTGGCAAAATGGGGCGTGTGTGCAAGGCATAACAAATGGCGACTCTACTGGGAAATACTCTAGAGCATTTCAAAGATAAACTTTTAGTTTCAAACCTAGAACCTCTGCATTTCCCACATGTTAAACAAGAAGACATGATACCCTATCAAAGGAGCAGAGCTCAATAACCAAGTGCAACCATCCATATCCTAAAAACCTGAGTGTGTAATTGTGTTAATTCCCATCCCCAAGCAACTAAGCTCACCCCAGATCCTTTACATTAAGCTACATGATTAGTACACACCTCATGAACTACCTGGAGATTGCCCTGCTGCCAGTGAGCATTTATAGCCCTGACGGGTTTGTCTCAGAATTCCACTCAAGTAGAGCCTTACTGTCGGTTATGCGTCCATAGCCCCGGTAGAGTTTACTTGATTGTCCATCTAACTGAGTTATAGTGTGTGATTGTGATTTTTTTATTTTCTTTTCTTTTCATAATTTCTTGATATTTCCATTAATCTCGGATTAGGTAGAGTACAATGCAGTACCGCTACCTTGTAACACATGCATTTGATGGCATTAGTTACATTGATAACTCAGCTAGCTAGGTGTGGACTCCCTGATGGTGGCAAAGGTGGACTTTAGATTTTTCACTTAGTGCAAGATCACTAGGACTAACCTAGGTACTTCAAGATTACTTAAGAGTGTAAAAGATATATGTCTAGAAAATACTTCAGGTGCATTGACTAATGATTCATTTCCCATGAACGGACATCAAACCCCCCAATATAATAGCGAAGCCCACAATCGGAACCAAGTAAAAACTTTAGCTTCTCAAAGAAATATTCCAAATTACTTACTGAACAAAAGACCACTTGTAGGTCTACACGACTTCCACCACATTCAGGAAACAAAGATCCCCAACAAAGCAAGCACAACAGGCAAAAGCAAAGCAGAAAAGGACAACTAAACTAAGAAAAAACAAACACCTGACAACTAGAGAAAACAAGAGTAGAAAGCAAAAACTAATCTAACAGCAACCTAACTATGTACACTAAAAGAAGGCTAAGATGCCTCCTAGGCCTGGATGTAGTGCTTTAGAAACTGCCCATTGACAGGCAACGGGAGTTCCTCACTAGTAAGGCTCTTCAGTCGATATGTATTATCACCAAGGATCTCATAGATCTGATATGGGCCCAACCAAAGTTTCTTGAACTTACCATGTTCACCTTTCTTTTCATGGGCCTTGTCCTAATACAAAACTAAGTTAGAGATGCGAAAGGCCTTAACTTTGGCCCTTTTGTCAAACCATCATTTTACTACACCCTGATGTTTGGCAAAGTTTTCTATGGCAGCATCACATTTTTCTTCTAGGTGCAGTAATTGGGCTAAGTAGGATGACATCTAGTCATTTGGTTCGAGATAGTCCTACATGAATTGTAGTACAGGAATCCTCAAATGGATGGGAAAGATAGGCTCAGTACCATAAACTAAGTGATAAGGTTACATTGCCAATACAACCTTGTGTCTGATCCTATCAGCCCATAGAGCAAACCTAAGCTGAGTGTGCCAGTCCCTAGGGTTTTTAGTGAGCAATTTTTTGATGACTTCAATCAAGTTTTTGTTTGTTGATTCAGCGACTTTGTTCCCTTGAGGATAGTAGTTAGATGAAAATTTCAAAATAATCCCATATTCAAATGCCCAATTGGAAAAGCGTAATGAGGAAAAGGCAGGGCCATTATCACATACCAAGGAAAAAGGATAGCTAAACCTAGTGATGATATACTTTTCAACAAATTCAATTACTACCTCTATGGTACATTGTTTGCATGCTATAGCTTCAGACCACTAGGAACAATAGTCAGTAGCGATTAGAATGTACCTGTGGCCCATAGAGGAAGGTGGGTTGATCATACCAATGAAGTCAAGCCCCCACTGTGCGAAAGGTCATACCTCTAGGACTAGCTGTAGAGGCATAGCAACATTTCATTCTCTTGTTGCAGCAGTTTGGCATGTGTGGCAAGTTCTAACATGTGTGTGTGCATCTTTGAATAAAGTAGGCCAGTAATACCCTGCCTGAAGAATCTGATTGGTAGTTGACAGGGCTGAACCATGGCATGTTCTGAACTTCTCATGGAAACTTGTTAGAACTTGTGCTACCTCTATTTTATCCAAGCACCTTAGATAGATTCCTTCATGGTTTTTCTTATACAACACTGATCCCTTAATCATGAAACTGTTACTTGTTAATCAGAGTGCTCTTCTTTGGACTAAATTTAGTTGCGATGGGCAATGTTGATTGAGGAGATAGAACACAATGTCTCCATACCACTCATCTTTAGAGATATCTTCTAACATATACTATTGAGAGACTAAGCCTGGACCAACTTCTACCAATGTTTTTGTTAATGCCTGTCCTTGTACCAATTTCATGGGTTGTATTTCTATGTCAAATTCTTGCAAAATTGTGACCCATTTTCCTCTTCATTCACCTAGCTCACTCTGCATTAACAATGCTTTGACTGCTGCATCTAGTACTATTACAATCACTTGGCTTCTCAAGATGTAATGACAAAACTTTTTCACTGCCTTGAGCAAGGTGTATGCTTGCTTCTCCACATTTGGATATCTCAGTTCTGCATCTTTCAATGGGGTGCTCATGAAAGCATTTGGTCTTTAATCATCAACGACTCTTTTCTGTATCAACATTGCTACACAAGTATGCTCTGAGGTGAAGGAGTAAATGCAGAATGACAACGTGTAATTGGGACTTACCAGCACTAGGGAGTTAGCTATTGCTTGTTTAATTCCTATGAACTTACCCTTAGCTTTTGGAGTCCATTCTATCTTGGCATCTCATTTCAACATAGCATTTAGTGGGTAAACAATTTTAGCGAAACCAGTGGTGAACTTACAGACAAAGTTAATCTTACCAAAGTATGAATTCAGTTCTTTCTTACTGGCTAGGGGCTGTATCTTGAGTATTTCTTGGACTCAGTTAGGGTTGATCGATATTCCTTGCTCAGAAATTACATGTCCCAACAACTTTCCTTCCATCACTCTGAAGATACACTTTTTAGGATTGAGCGAGATCCCATAATCCTTACATCACTGTAAGATCTTCCTCATGTCTATCACATGATCTTCTCTTTTCTTTGCAAACACAATGAGATCATTCATATATATGATAATGCATTTCCCAACCAGTCCTTTGAAAGCTATGTCCATCGTGCATTGGAATGTGGCTCCCGCATTAATCAATCCAAAGGGCATTTTGTGGTATGCATAAATTCCCCATTTTCATGTGAAGGATGTCTTCAATCTGTCCTCGTATTCTACCATTACCTGGTTGTAACATGAATAACCATCTAGGAAAGACATCATTTGTGAGCCATTAACTATTTGCAACACTTCATCCAAGGATGGCAATGGGTAATTATCCTTCTCTGAGGCTCTATTCAGATTTTTGAAGTCAATGCAGAGCCTAATTTCTCTATTTTTCTTACTCACCGGTACCAAATTTGCCACCTAGGTAGAATGTCTGACAAGAAATATAATTCTGGTAGATAGTAGTTTCTATACTTCCTTGCAAATTAATGGTTCCAGCAAAGCATTAACTAGTCGCTTCCTTTGTCTAAATAGTTTTGCCCCTGTATTGAGAGGTATTGTGTGAGTTATGATGGAGGTGTCATACATCTTAAGATATTTGTAAGTCTAGGCTATGACTTCATGATAATCCCTTAACACATGAATAATACCTATCCTCTCTTCATCTGTGCTGGCTTTCCTAATAAACACATTTTTGACCTCTTCAGATGTCCCTAAATTGTAAGGTTCGCATTGTGCACCAAGGGATTCCCCTATTTCTTCTAGATTCCAAGCTTATCTGAATCAAACAATCTCTTCAATTATACCATTCCCTAAGGAATAGTGTTTGTTTCTATTTTAGTAGGCTCCATCTCTTCTTCATCTATTATCTAAGTAGCAAAAATTTTTGACAAAGTGAGAAAGTCAATTATGTGTTTGTCATCCTCAAAAACCTAAAAATTTGTGATGTTATCAAGTACTGAGGGAGTCAAGACAAACTCTACAGTGAACTTCTTCAAGCCTGACATAGGCATTGGTTCCAGTGAACTAGTTGTCTGAGCTAAGGCATCAGCAATGTGATTCTATCTTCGTGGGATCAACTAAATATTAAAGTCATCAAAGCACTCAATCAAATCCTATACGTGGTTCCAATATCTATTTAACCTCTTGTCATTACAAGAGTATTGCCTCTTTGTTTGACAACTAAGTCTGAATCATTGAATACTTGAATAACCTTAACCTTTTTCTGAAGAGCCATCAACAATCCATGCACCAGAGCTTCGTATTCTGTCACATTATTTGTGCAGGGGAATTGCAATCGGTGTGCTGCCAAATATAAACTCCATGTGGGGCTAATCACTTCAAAACCTACCCCAGATCCTTGTCTACACCTAGATCCATCAAATATTAATGTCCAGAGGTGAAAGTGTTCATCGCTGTTATCCTCCTTTGTTTGTTGCTTTTCTTTTGATTGAGGTTCCTGACCAACCTTCTTCGTAACAACCTAATTTTCCTTTGAGACTATGGGAATCTTTAAATGTTTTTGCACTTGTCCCACTGCCTCTTGATAGAGCAAACATGTGAATTCAGAATGAGATGCATCATGAATACGACACCAGTTTGGTAGTAACAATTCATCCATTTGTATCTTCCTTCTAATAGCTAACTGATCATTCATGAATTTTGCCACGAAATTTCTGAATCCCTCAAATATTCCTAGCTCTTCATCATCGAAAGAAGACTCTTTGTCTAACTACACATACACCTCTATACTTTCTTGGTATTTTGTAAGTGAAGGATCAGGAAATTACTACAATTTAGCATAAGTATCTCTTCTACCTGATTAACTTGAGGAAGATAAACCCCCAGGTCAACTTCTGAAAATAGAATCTCATTGGTCTGGTTGTATTTTGTAATCATATGCTTCATTTTTTGGCTCCCATTCAATACAGATCTGATTCACCAGTCCTTTCCATGGTAGCCACATATGAGAAAAATCTATTTCCATATAGCCATTCAAAGTCCTAAACCAATCTCTACTTAATAGTATGCCATACTAATCTAGAATATCAACAACTTGAATGTCTATATATTGTTGCACCCTTGGATTAGAAGCTAGTTGCATATATATTCTGTTTAATTTGCCATCACGTTCACTTCAGTCTTGTCCACGTGCGTGACTTTCCTGGAAGATTTCGTTGGAGTGAGACCCAGTGCCTTGCATACTGATAGAGGCATCACGTTGGTAGAGGCCCCTTAGTCTACTAAGCAGTTATGAAGGTTCTTCCTAAATATTCTGAGAGTTAAGAGGAAAGGTGGACTCTCCCTTTTATCCTTGTATAATGTGACTTTTTGCTTAGCATTTGTCACATGGACTCTGTCTTTTCCTTTATTCGTATTGTCCTTTGGTGGGGTCTCTTTTTGGGATGAGTCTATCTTAGTACTTGCTCCCATGTCCTAAAAGAAAGTTTTCCTAACTTTTGGCACTTTTAGTAGTTCAAAGGCAAACAAGCTAACTTTCATCTTTTTGAGTTCATTAGCAACATATTGTCCTAACTTTGCTATTTCAGATCTTTGGGAACTTTCAGTTGCAGGTCCTTGATGCATTGACTAGTGTGTTGCCTTAGGAGGCTTAGGATTGTTAGAAGCCTTTGGGTCAGGTGGGATCTCGTAATTGTTCTAAGGGATTGAAGTGGTGAAAGGACCATTTGGCTTGCTACTTCTTAGGTTGTATGGAGTTTTATTATATTGTTGATAAGCATGTACTTCCTCGCACTCCTCTTCCTCAAGATGATTATCATCTTGGAAAGCAAATGTGTAACTATTGAGTACAAGAGCGGTGTCATACCTCTGATATGGAACAAGTTCATGCCCCATTGGAGGATTTTCCTATGCTTTTGCATTTTGAATCTCTATCTAAAAAATATTGGATGCTATTTGAAATTTCATACAATCCAGTTCAGAGTGAGCATTTGTATTATGAAGTTTGCACCATGAAGACAGTGCTACTTCAGCGAACATCACTCGGCCAGGCGGATGACTATCAGTATTTTGATTCTCCAATGGTGATGGGACTCTTCTATTATTGGGTCTGGTATTCCAAGTTCAATTTGGTCGCTAAAAATTCTGATTCTGATATTGATTCTTGTTCTGATATTGACTCTAATTCTGATTTCTTTGTTACAAATATGTGTTCTAATTTCTCAGGTGAGTAACTTCTGTAGTGAGATTTTTCATTTGTTCTGCCAGCTCCCTGATGTTATCTCTATCATCTCTTTCTTTGGTTGCTTTAGTGGACTGGAGGAAAGGCATTTGAGTTGGAGGTAATTCTTCTATAGGAGTTCCTGGGTAGACTACTAGGGCTTGCATTACAGTAGGGACTGGGAAATGATTCATCACAGGGGTATGATTAACTAGAGCTTGATTGATCATTGGTATTTGATTTGGCATTGCTATGGGACCCATGTGGTATAGTGAACCTGTTTCTGTTTGCCCTAACTAGGTGTTTACAGTAACAGCTTTAGCATATGCCTAAGCTAAGTTAGTCGAAGCTAGGTTGGCTCTTCTTACAAACATGGATGTAAGACTGTACAAGGCTGCATAGTAAATGGGCAAGGCTGCTGCCTGACCTATAGCATAAGGAGCCTGTAAACGGCTGAAGTCCTTTTGGAACCGATTATTTAAGGGACTTATTAGATCCTCCTCAGCTCTATAGATTTCTACAAAGGATCTATATAGGTCTGCTGGGGTAGTGGGCATCCTGAAGTGATCAAGAAATGCATTCTTCAAACTCCACCATGAATTAATGGATGTTGCAGGGAGGTTGGCAAACCAATAGTAGGCTTCATCTTGTAGTTAGTAAGGAAACAACTTGTAAACCACATCCTCATGTTTAACCTAAAGCATAAACAAATTACCTTCAAAGATTTTAATGTGCTCATCAATAGTTCTATTTGGATCATTTGTGTGAAACTTGGAGCAAAACTTGTCAGGGTTCTTAGGCATGTCATGATAATCATTGAATTGGAATGGGGCTAGTTATTAGTAGAAAAGAAGGCCATGACGGGAGGATTGATTGGGACTACAGCTGGGTTTCTTGGAGCTGATTGACCCCTTGCTACTCTAGGTACTCCCTGATCCCTTCTAGTTCTTTTAAATTTTGTCAAAGATAGCAGCTCTTCTCTAGCTGAGCTGGACTTGGTGTGTCTCTATCTAGTCCCCAGACTTGCTGATTTTATGGAGGGGATTTCAACTTGGTGGCCCTCCTTCTAGTGTTAATTCTATTGATGGTGTTTTTAGCACACAACAATGCAAGTGTAATTGTTGGTATCACACCTCTCTTGAAAATTATCTTACCCTAAGTAAGAATACTCCAAGGATAATACAATTAGGTCTTACCTTGCTAGGTATTTCTCAGTGGAATGTTCTAGCTGCTCCTATAAGTGGTCTTACATGCAATATGATAGGTTTGACATGTCAGGATAGCAATACATGCAAACCCTTATATCATTTTAGCTAATATGGTGACATGAAATGCTGCTGGTACCTAACTCTAACAACTGATTAATACGAAAATGCAAAAGGAAGTAGGGCTTAGAGAGATCTTAAGTGGCATTCACAACATAAAGATTGATGTAGGTAGACAAGTATTCAGAAATTAAACCAATTTTCTATTTTACAGTGCTACAAAACACAGTGCTATCTTCTACGGATGCTCAAGATTTTTAGATTACATACATTCATTAAATACCTGAATGCTGGTGTGATTTAACTACTATAATGCAATTGAACTTAGCTCAATCTAATAGCCTAGGCTAACTATGCACAGCTACTTATAATCAACAAGCAACTAATAGTATGGACTAGAATGCTCATCAAATACCTTTAACAAATCAATAACATTGAAAAGTATGATTTAACTAATGAAGATCAAGATGTGAACCATGAAACCAAATTGATAATACAAACCAAAAAATTATCAAAAAAGTATTGCAGCAACTTGCTTTTGTATTAACCAGAAAATTTGGCAGAGTGTCAACAATTCAGCATCAAGATTGTCTTACAATGAGAGGAATAATGGCCCTTTATATAGAAGAGGCGCCATACTGAGTTTTTGAATGTACGGTGGAGATTAACTCAACATTGACGGTCTAGATTCAACTACATTAAATACATTTATAACAACACTTTGCATTCCCAAATTACACTCTGTCCTGTAGGAAAAGGATGAAAAATGACCTCTAGATACATTAAACTTAGACAAATTGAGTACCCATTAAGCTATATATAGGGAAAAGTCAATTTTTAAAGCATAATAAAGACAAAATAGTGTCACAAGACCTTCTAAATTTAGCATTAGTCACAAGTGATAGGATTACACTTTTAATTTCAAATAATTTATCATTTTATTCATCTCCTAAATCTATTTTGTCTTCTTCAGCCTTTTTGTTGTTGTAGGCTACCCAAGTTGCTAATGCTAGATTTATGTCAGTGGGATCTAGATCTTTAATGTAGTCTGATATGAATCTAAGGTCTTCAAGCTCCTGGTAATACTGAGTATATACACCTTCCATTGCTCTCCTACTTTTGTGAAATGTAACAAAGGAAGCTCAAAGATCACTAACCTTTTCAAGCTTACCCACTATGCTTAGTAGAGACTACCCATGAATAGCTTGATGCAATCTATCCTTACAATGCTGCTCATCAAGTGGAGTAAGATCATCGATGCTGGGGTCTAGGTATTCTTTCAAAGTATCATTTATCTCATAAATAACAGCAAGAAGTTGAGTGTTTGCTTCCTTGTAAGATTCTTTAATATTATCAAAAACTTCCTTCTTCATCTTCATTTGCAGATACCATTCCCTAGACTTATACAACCTTTTTGTTGTAAGAATATTTTCTAATAACAAATTTTGGCTAGGCAGCTCCCTTATTACATGTTCTCTCAGGAACATATGAGAATAATATTCTTCATGGGGCTCGTACTCTTCATATAATTCCTCCCATCCTTCTCTCAATAGTCAGAAGTTCTGATGTAGACTAACTACAAAAGTGATTGTTTCACAACCATCATTGTACACTCTATCAAACCACTCCCATGTGCTTGCAGCAATTGTTTTAATTTCATCAAATTTACTTAGTTCTTCTTTTGACAGCAAGGCTAGAGTTGATTTTGGTTCCCCCTCTAAATTCAATGGCCTCATCAAAGACTGGATGCAAGCCTTCAGTTCTTCATTTTGTTGTTTCAATTCTTGCTTCATGAGCTCATCTTTGTCTGCTCAAGAATGGAGGAGACCGTACCTTTAAATTCATCAATTCTCTGACCCCTAGAGACTGGTCCCAAGTCAACAGTTCTGACAATATAATCTTCTACTTTGACTTGATCTTTATTCATATTGGGTGGTGGGACAACCACCTCAACAATCCTTGACCCCGTGGCATTTTTGTAAATCCTGGATTGGATCTTAGCCTTCTTTTGTTTCTTTGGCTTTTCCACTCTGGCTAAAATAGCTTCCAAATCTAGTTTCATTACTTGCACTTTGGCTCTTTAACTCCAAGCTAGTTTTGCAACCAATCTAGTGTTGTTGAAGAGGAATCCTCAGGAACATTAGTGTGACTATCTTCATTTGCTAGGAGATTATCAAGAATTTCTATCTCTTTTTCAGACTCTTTATCATTATCCTCTTCTCCATCTAGCTGCTTAATATTTTGTAGATTTTCCAATATCTCATGTTGAACAGATCTCATAATTGTGTCTCTAGTGCCCTTGCTGACGGGGCTATCAGATATCTCAACTATTTCAATGCTTGTAGTCTTGGAGAGGGATTGTTCAGATACTTCCTTTTCAACCCCTTGTTCTTGTAGTTCTAGCTTTGCATAAACCTTTTCAATTCTAGGTAATTGTGGCACAACTAAGCAGGCAGAGTCTTGCACTGGATGGCTTACATAATTTTTAAGCAATGAATGATCTAGCAATGAGGGAAGACTCACATGAGTTAGATTAGTGAATGATCCAAAACCCAAAGAAAGAGGCATGGTAATAGGTGAAAGGATGGATGAGGAAGGAAGGGAGAAGGAAGATGAAAGACTAGTGGAGAGAGGTGGTAAAGTGGATGAAGATGAAAGAGAGATAGAGGAAATGGGAGGTAGGGAGGTAGTTGAAATGGATGGTAATGAAGGGACAGAAGAAATGGCAGCAACTAAAACCAGTGAAGTGGAAAGGGCTGAATCTGTTGCCAAGGGGCATGTGGTAGTTATAGTAGTAGTTTAAATTGGGGTAGACAAAGTGTCATGGGTAGCAAAGGTAGTGGGAGTAGTGGCAGGGGTAGTGATAGAGATCCCTATAGTTTTTATCCTTGGCTTCTTGGTTTTGGAACGTTCACCTGATCCACTTGGCATATGCTTCTTTTGTACAGCTCTTGTTCTCTTAGCCATAGGTGAACTCTTTGGCTGGGCTTTTAGCACAATTTTCTTTCCTTTTATCCTTTTACCCAATGGGATGTGTTCTTCACTATCTATTCCTTTAGAAGCCTCTTGAACTTGCTCCTCAATATCTGGCACTTCTATAGGTTTGTCTTCCTCACCATCTGACTCCTTCTCTAGTTCCAACTATGTATAAGTTAATTGTACGCCATTTTGAGTCATGGCTACAATCTGAGTTCTAACCCACACTTTGCTTAGCTTTATGTGTTCCTCCCTAATCTAATCCAAGGAGCTCTCTTTAGTGTTTACCAGTTTGGAAGGGGAACTGGGTGTTGGTGTTGCTTTTCCCAAGGTCCCTTGTACACCATAGTTTCATCACCTACCAATTGATCTGGGACATCTATGACATGGAATCTTTTAAGAAAATCTAGTGACATTCTTGAATGAATTCTTTTCAGCACCTCATAATCATCTATGTAGTCTGCCCAAAAAACCTCAAGATGCTCCTTGTGGAACAACCTCTTACTAACATATTTCTCCATTACACCATAGGGGTCAAAGTGATTTCTTCTGATATACAAGTGGAGATTAAGAAGCTGCAGTTCTTTGTAAGAGGCTTTGGCTACTCCTAATGAAACACATGCAAACTATCCTTTGCCTAGTAGCAGGGGAAATTTGACATTCTTTCTATGCAAGTGTTTTAATTTATCTGCACATGGAATTAACTGCCTTGTTAGTTCCAGTAGCACTACCTTATCTGTCGAATACCATGGTAGTTTGTACAGTGCTCCTATGAATCCTTGCACCCTTATGTAGGTGAATTTCTCAAACTAGATATACCATCTCCCAAATTGTCTTACTACATTCATAACCTCAGGGGAGATTCTCAAGGAGGTAGCTCCTTGAAGTAGTCTCATAATATACATGGTAAATGCATCATTTATTCTTTTGAAGTCAATCAAGGACTAAGATATGGCGAGTTGGGGATAAAATTCATACACTTTCAATTGCTCATCACCTACAACTCCCAACTTTGATATCCCTGGGTACTCAGTTCTCCTTGCTAGGGCATAGACTACATATGATTTCCATTTGAATGTCATCTTATCATTGAAGTTGGTAAAAACTTCATGCATATTGTCACTCAAAATATGAGCTCAATGTAGTTTCAATTGTCCATGGATAATTTCCTTAATCAGCGTAAACATCCATCCCTCAAATGTTGATGTAGAGGGCAGTCTATTGAAATGCATCAGACAACTAAGAGGGGGGGTGAATCAGTTGTCCCAAAAACTCACACTTTTGCACTTAAGCATTAATCACTTATCCACACTTATTATGATTAAACAAAGAATGTATGAAATCAAAAGCTTAAACACAGATGCATCATTAAACACAAGAGACACTAGATTTTTTACATGGAAAACCCCAAGGTGGGGAAAAACCACGGAGAGGATTAGCTCTCAAAATATATTGCAATCTTTGAAAAATGATGTTTAGGCTTGGTCACTCCATGGGCCTAGAACATACTGGCTCAATGCCATGAAGTACAACTAGGGTTGTTAAGGGTTGTTAAACCCTGAGGGGTGTTAAACCCTACTAGTGGCTCACTACCAAAATCACCATCTTCTTCATGTCTGAGATTAATACATTGAAGTACAATAGTTCCTCTCCTCTGCTCTACCTTAACTCCTCGCCCTTTTCCTTATCTTCCAATTTTTGCACAAGGACATCTTTTCCATGACTCAATTAGAAGTATTTATACACTTCATCAACCTTGGAATGATCATCAAGGTCGGCATTACAATCAACCATTGGAACAATCTTCAAGGTCAGCATTACAAACATTTACAAAATAGGTCTTGACCTAATACAAAATAATGCTAAGGAATTGTAGTATATATGTATGCAGATCACACCACACCTTAGCTGGGACTCAAACACAATCTTCCATGCCATAACACACTTCCACAATCTTGAAGGGATCTCCGTAATTACTGGAATTAACCAAGTCAGCTAAGACTAGTTAAATGCTACGTTATCTGGGAATAAGCTTCAAACATGATCTCATTTCCTTAATGTGGACCAATGTAAAGGTCAGAATAGGATCAGGAGGAATCCACAAGTATGTTGAAATCATCAGGAGCAACCGCACAAACACAAACCACTTTATTCATGAGATTCTTCACACCAGAGCACATGAACTTCACTATCTTCAACTATCATAAAAGAAAGATAGCTTATGAACCACCAAAACATGAACCATTGCAATTATAGGCACTTATCATCATCCCAAACTTCCCTTTAGAATTGTAGAGAAAAACACTTTAATGCAGAGGAATGTGGAGAAAAATACTTTCTCCCTGTCACCAGAGAATAATCAGAGAAAGCAAGTTTTACTTTGGTGAATGCAACTCTCTCAATTCTTCACACTGAAGGATCAAACTCGGGATTTAGCATCTTTAGACATCCCTTTAAATAACTTCCAATCCATAGACCAAGATCTTCAAGCAGTAAGAGATGCAGAGTAATCTACTAGACTATTTTTCAACATACAACTCACTATCTATATTGCACTTCCCTGTAACTCACTTATTTCTTCTTGAGAGGCCAATTTTCTTAATATCCTCAACATACAAAGCTTCTAAACAAGTAATAGAATAGGACATAGTTGACACCATTTACAACAAAGATATGTTGACATCAATGACAACACCGATTAGGCACATACTTGCAACAATCCCCCCCTTTGTCATTGATGGCAACATATGATGTTAACAACTATGACAGTCATCAAGACAAGATTCTCCCCCTATCTCTTTACACATCTTCTCTCTTTCCTTCTAATTTTCCCCCTATCTCTTTACACATCTGCACTCTTTCCTTCTAAGTTTTTCACATGACTTCTCTCCCTCTTTGACATCAATGGAAAAGGGCACATACTTGCACTCTTCTGCTCTGATTCATTTTCTCTTCTGAACTCTCTGACTACTCCCCCTAAGAAGTAGCCTTAAAAATACAATTCACATCTAAAGAAGGAACTCTAAGCACCACTAGACTAATGCACTCTTGTGCATCTTAGTTTAGAGTAGGAGGGGTAATAACACCTAACTTTTCTCTGAGATACTCAAAAGTATCCTTAGGCAGAGGTTTGGTGAAGATGTCTACAATCTAGTCTTTTGTAGATACATATTCCAATTTAACTTCATTATCTATCACTTTTTCCCTCAGAAATTGATATCTTATGGATATGTGCTTTGTCCTTGAATGCATTACTGGATTTTTTGATATGTTTATGGCACTTGTATTGTCACAAAAGATTGCAATTGGATCTTCATACACAACTCTGATGTCCTTCAATGTCTACTTCATCCATAACACTTGATTAGAACTACATGTTGCTACAACATATTCTGCTTCTGTAGTGGACAGAGATATTGAGTCTTATTTTTTTCTTATCCAAGATACTAGCCTTTTTCCCAAGAAGAATGCACCTCCACTTCTACTTTTTCTATTATCTACATCTCCAGCCCAATCTGCATCAGTGTATGCACTGAGAGTGAAATCATTGTCCCTTGGATACCACAAAACATAAACCATTGTGCCTTTCAAATATCTTAGAATTCTCTTGACTGCCATCACATGTGACTCCTCAGGCTCTGCTTGAAATCTTGCTACAAGACAAACTACATGCATTATGTCAGGTTTGGTTTGAGTCAGATAAAGTAATCCTCCAATCATAGATCTGTACCTTTTCTAATCTGCCATAGGTGAATCATCATTTTTGCTCAACTTACAACTAGTTATCATGGGAGTATTTACTGGATTAGAGTCTTCCATCCCAAACTTCTTTAACAACTCTTTCACATATTTAGACTAAGAAATGAAGATACCTTTATCTAATTGATTTATTTGCAGACCTAAAAAGAAATTCATCTCACCAAACATGGACATTTCAAATTCACTTTGCATTTCTCCAGCAAAAACTTTGCACATACCTTCATTTCCTCCAAAGATAATGTCATCAACAAAGACTGCAACTATTAGTATTTGTGCATTATTGATCTTTAAATAGAGATTGTTGTTAGTGGTACCCTTGGTGAATCCTAACTATATTAGATACTTATCCAACCTAGCATACCAGGCTCTAGGGGATTGTTTTAACCCATACATTGCCTTCTTCAAAATGCATACCATGTCACCCTGATGTGATGAGTGGAATCCTTCCAGTTGATCAATATAGACTTCTTCCAACTCTCCATTCAAGAATGTAGACTTTACATCCATCTAATATACCTTAAAATTTTTGTAGGTTGCAAATGCCAAGAACATTCTTATAGCTTCAATCCATGCCATTGGTGCAAATGTTTCCTCAAAATCTATTCCTTCAACTTGAGAGTATCCTTTGCATACCAACCTTGCTTTTTTTCTTACTACTTCACCATTCTCATTCATCTTTTTTCTAAAAACCCACTTGGTACCAATTACATTTTTATCTGCTGGTCTGGGAACAAAATCCTAGGTTTGATTCTTCTCTATCTGCTTCACTTCTTCTTTCATAGCCTTTACCCAATTCTCATCGTTACAATCTTCATTCACAGTCTTAGGTTTAATCTTGGAAATCAGACAGAAATTTACTTGTTCTTTTGCAGCTCTTCTTCTGGTCATGATTCCTTTACTCTTATATCCTATGATTTGATCTTTAGAGTGATAAAGTTTTACATACCTTGGTGTCTTGGTAGCACTTTCTGGAGCTTGATCCTCTTCATCTGATCTAGCTTCATGCTACACCACTTCTAAAACATCTGGTTTATCTGATTCATATCCACTTGATTCTGGAGACCTTACCTTGCTTTCATCAACTTTGACATTTACACTCTTAATGATCTTATTTAGTCTCTTATAATAACACCAGTAGGCCTTGCTCTTGGTTGAGTAACCAAGGAAGATTCCTTCATCACGCCTAGCATCAAACTTGCCTAGATCTTCTTCTCTTTTGATATAACATTTGCTACCAAAAACTTTGAGATATTTCACAGTGTAAACTTTACCATACCACAATTCATAAGGAGTTTTAGGATATATAGAGCAGTGTGAATTGCCTCTCTCTAAAATACTTCTGGAAGATCATTTTCCTTCGTCATGGTTCTAGCAGCTTCTTGAACTATTTTGTTCTTCCTTTCGACAACTCTATTTTGTTGTGGAGTTCTAGGTACAGATAATTGTCTCTTTATCCCATGTTATTCACAAAAGAAATTGAATTCATTTGATGTGAACTCTCCTCCTCTATCAGACTTGTCTCCTTGTAGACTTCTTACTCTAGTAGGTCCACACAAGTCTATATGCACTAGTTCCAGTAGTCCATCAACTGATTGGTCTTTGCTTTTGAAACTTGTTCTTGTAACTTGTTTCCCAAATTGACACTCCTTGCAAATAGGATTAGCAGGCTTCACAAGCTTAGGCAAATCTCTAATAGCCTATGTAGTACTTATCTTCATAATGTTATCAAAATTAATGTGACACAACCTTCTATGCCATAGCCAACTTTCATCAGTTTGAGCCAACAAACAGTGATTATTAGTTCCTTTCAAGTGATAGATATTACCTCTGGTCTTCCTACCAGTTGCAATGACTGTTCCAGAGATTTCCCTAATCTTGCATCCATTGTCCTTGAATCTTAAGTTGTAACCTTTGTCACACATCTAAACCACACTCAAAAGATTATGCTTTAATCCTTTCACATACAGGACATCTTCAGTATTATGCTTGCCATTAAAAGAAATAGATCCTTTTCCACAAATCTTACCAGTTGTATCTGTTGGGACCTAAAATTTAATACCAATTTTTGCAAGATTTTAGGTTCCCATATGAAAATTTCAATTTCAACACTCATAGATACACCTGCACAATATGCTCAAATGGCCTACTTTGAAGCATTATAATTCGGAGCCAGTTCGTCTTCATACAAAATTATTTCACAAACATGTTTGTCTGCCATATGTAAGTGAGCACACTTGATTTTAGCTTCCTACGATCAATTTTGACTAGGTTTTGAAGAACCAAGTTGGAGGGTTTTGATAAGGTTTGTTACTTGCACAATGTGAAATCAGCCCGAGAGGCCAACTTTGGAGGTTGATATCTAGCAGTTAAATGATGATCCTGACAAACTAATTAGTGTTCCATATTTTTCTCATGATAATGTACTTTCATGCCAATTTTTGGGACCCCAACATCTCGTTTGCTATTTTTTCAAAATCAAAAGCAAATGTAAAAAGTTCAGTTGCCATATGCATTTCCAGAAAGTTACAGAGAGCTCAACTTTGGCCCTTACCATTTCATAACAGAAGATGGATGGTGAAGAATCCTCTTACACACACACTCATCAAGCCTAAATAAACTCAACTTTCCAGCTACAACTTCCCAGGAAGAGATTTAATGGGTTTTTAAAATTGCAAGTTGGTGAGCTCGAATCAGGTTTTGACAGGGGCAGTTTTCAAGGAGGTTAATTTGGAAGGTAATATCTAGCAATCGGGTCGTGTTCATAAAAAACCAATTGATGTCTCAAATTCTTCCTATGTGAATGTGCTCACATGCCAATTCTCAAGGTCACAGTACTTCGTTTGATATTTTTTCAAAAGCAAATCCAAATGGATTTTACACAGTTCTGTGACTGCATTCCTAGGCAGCTTCAAAAAGGTCAACTTTGACACCTGATATCTTATGAAGGAAGAAGAATGATAAAAAATCATTTTGCACACATGTTCACGTGACCTAAATGAACTAATCCCCAGGATGGCAGCTTCTCAAAATTAGAATTGATATTTTTTCAAAGAGGCAAAATGATAGGTTTCAGTTGAGTTAAAATAGGTGCAAAACACGCTGAGTGAGCTACTTTGATTGCGAGTAGCTTTTAATCCCAATAACTTCATGCCACTCCATCTGACGACCATACTCCCCTATCACAATTCAACATGTTGGTGTATTTTTGTGGCTCCGGGAGAAGTTTTGATTAGTTTTTCAGGCTAATTCCAAAGGCTAGTTGGCCTGTTTTGATCACCATGCAAGGTGTGTGAAATGGAATTAAAAGAACTGGGAATACTTTTTATCCTTTTTCGTGATATAACAATTTGCTACAATGGACACAGTTTCAGCAAAAGTCTCACTGATGAACAAAAGCTATAAAATTTTTTTTCATCGGCAAGACATCATATAGGTCTCACCGATGGAAAACTCATTAGCAAGAGATATACCATCGGAGTGAAAATCTCAAGTCACACCGATCTAACAAGTTTTGCCGATGGAGTCCCGTGAGATGAAAGGTTTATTCAAAGGAGAATAAATATTTACAAAAGGTGCAAATAAATATCCTATTTTCATGGAAGGAGTTATAAGGTGAGAATTTATTGAAAATATTTTATACTCAGAAGAAAAATACTTTTCTAGAGAAGTTAATCAAATAGGTAATTATTTTACCTAAATAAATTTTTATGTGAAAATGCATAAGGCAACGGGTGAAACAAGTGGGTGGTAATTGTTTTTACCCAAATCAAATATTTGCCAAGTAAAGGTAAAAATACACAATGGAAAATAGAATCCAAAAATTCAACACAAAGATTAAAATAAAGTATTATGAAATACTTTATTTTCACGCGAAAGTATATCTAGTATCCTCTAATTAAAACAAGGAGAGGTAAATATTTTTTCACCTCTTGACAATGAAATTATAACATATTTTTATCAAGATATGAAACCAAGGATTATAGAGTGAAGGTTATTTCACCCTGATGACATTTTATTAAAGGTGAAATAATTCCAGCAAAGAGTGAATACGTGAAGATTGCCATCAAAGAGAAAGGATACAATTAATTAAGTAAATAATCAAAATACATGTGGAATGAAGGCAAACCCTAACAAGGGTATTATTTTAATATGTCATAATGTTACCCTAACGAGTGAAATATTTCTACTCCGAAGATTGAGTGAGCGTGACCACAAGAGATTAATATTATTCATCACATGAAGGGAAATAATTAAATTTTAAAGGACTGAAGGCTAATGTTTTATATTTTGCATTAATAAAAATTGTTATCCCTCACAGAGATGGAGGTTTCATCGGCAGGAGACGGCATATCGATAGGAGATATTTTAAAGCTCCCGATACAGTTATGTCCCACCGATAAAAATATATTGGAGTAGCAGATAGAATGGTAATTCATATTGTGAAGACTCTGGATGAAGAAAATTACAAATGAAAAAGAGGTGAAGAAGATCCAGCTGCATCATATACAAATGTGTTCTACACAAGCTTTTCATCCATCTGATACAATTGTTGCTGGAAGGGATGTAAATGGTTGAATATTAAAATGGCGAGGGCATGAAGAACACTCTTTATCCTCAGATAACATTATTAAGTGAAATGAGAATTTCTGACATATATTACAGTTGAAATACTCTGATGGACATGCCTGTAGAATGTGAAAATCTAAGCAAAGTGCATAAGCTATTTGTGATCTCACAGAATACTACGATTACGGGTGTAAAGCCAGATCATTGCCAGAATCCTCCCTGCATTCTCGCTGGTAAATACACAGTTGAAAATTTGAAAAAGAAACCCTAATATAACTCATCGGCAAGACCAAATAGATCAGAGCAAACTTTTTAGATCTCTCTGATGATGTGCATTACACCGATGGGGTGGGCCACCAAAAATACGTTTGGGAAACATTGTGTAAAAAATATAAAATTATACAAGAAAATAGATGATATTTCAAAGTTATCGGTGAGCAAACTTTGTAAAAAATGGAGGTTTTATCGGCAAGAAATAGCATATCGGTATGTAGTATTTTAAAGCTCCCGATAAACTTATGTTACACTGATGGACCCTGCAAAGGAAAAGTAATAAAAAATATAAATAAATAAATATTTAGTGGTGCAAGAAATGAAATATTTTTCTGAGGTTTAAGAAGACATCAAACCTAAAGAATGATTTGCAGCAAAAGTATTTTCACCGAGGAAGAGAGAACGGGGTAATATTTTTACCCAAATTAATATTTTTAGCAAAACAAAGTGAAGACACACAAAGTAAATGTAATACGAAATATTTTTACTCGAGGAGTTAAAATGGGTGATTAAGTATGGTAAACATATGTACGAGTAAAATTGAGCTTGAAGTTTAATCAAAATATTTAATTTGCCAATGGCAACTAATTAAATATTTTATTTTTCCTAAAACAATTTAATGAAGAATCATACCAAAGGATGCACCGGTATGTGAAGGGTTGCAACCCTAAAAATACAAGATATATATGGAGATGCAAACAGAGATTAGGAGGGACATCAGTAGATTAGAAGAGAGCAGTAGGTTTAGGGTAGCAGTAGGAAATTATTTAATTCCACTCCACCCATTCGCCTCATCAGAACTGTTATATACACATTTTTTATTAATGGAACAGAATGCTTCAATTCAATTATCTATTTTCAGTGTTCAGCTGTAATGTTACTATTAAATCCTAAATTTTGTAATGTTGTCTCCAGAATGGTTTTTCTGTATTATTTAAATTATCGTATCAAGAATATTGTTGATTTATCTGGTCACATTTGCTGATTCAGTGTGTTCGAATTGGTTGGTTTCTATAAAGAAGTTGATCAGAATTGTCATAAGGTCTCTGCCAAGAGGTAAATCCTTTCTACAAAACAAATCTGGTCTAAATTCCCTTCTAACTAGAATTAAACATCCTCTCAGTTGTTCACAATAATACGGGGAATATCATTGGGATAGTATAAGAAGAGCATTATAACTGACATTCTTGCACGTTTGCATAAGGTGCAAACATCCCATGTGCCTTACAAGTTCGAGTTAAACTGTGAAGTAGACCAACTTACCTCATACATCTGTTTCCATTAAATCTTCATCCATTTACCAACTCCATTAGCCCAACAGAAATAGGCACTGGTCATACCAATTCCATTTTAGGATTCCATAAAATCTCATTCAAACAATTACATCTCAGATCTTAGTATTAGGAGTAGGAGTAGTTTAGAAGTTTGCATCTATTACATTTTATGCCATTGTGATAGATTTACTAATTCAATCAAGTCATATAGTGTTAAGTCTGCTTTAGTTACAAAGGTACACCCACCTAGGTTTGCAGGACCTGAAGTGTAGGGAGCTAATAGCTCTGTCAATTGGTCCAAAAATGTTGCAAATCCAAACATAGAGTCTAGCATCCTCTTAGGGTTAGCAACCTGCATTTTTGTGAACCAACAGTATCATCTCCAAACCTAACCAGTCCACCATCATATCTTTCTAAACTCACAAAATTACTTTTGTCACCAATCATGTGGTGAGAGAAGCCACTATCAATAACCCATTCATCTTTGTCTTCAACAACCTGAGCAGCCAAGGCACTTTCCACCAGTTTTTCTTTCTTCACACAGCTAGTAGGATTAGTAGACGCATGTTCTTCTTTAATAGGAATAAACAAGCATTCATTACCAGAAGTACTAGCATTATCTAGTTCACCATTATCTGATACTCCTTCATCATCATCAAAATCTTCAACATAATAACATTTATTTTGGATCCTAGGCCTGTTCTCATATCTTTTCCTATTTCTTTCAATTCTTTCAAGACATTTGGAAGTAAAGTGGCCTACTTTACCACAGGAAAAACATTTAAAAGGTAATTTACCTTTGAACTTACCAGATCCCCTTTGCAGTCTATCCACAAAGTTGGCTTTAATTTCATCAAGCTCATCATCAAATTCTACCTTGTACTTTTCTAATCTTGAGGTTTTCTCAGAAGTACTGGCTTTGAAGGCAGTCTCTAATTTTGGTAGGACATCACCAAACTCTCTCATTTCAAAGGCAATAAGTTTACCAAGAAACTAATCTCTATCAATAGCTTTTACTTGCATAAATTCTTCTATTGTAGCTACCTTGTGACTGTAGGACTTTGGTAGTGATCTGAGAATTTTCATCACAACTTCCTTATCACCAAGAGTTCCCCCCATACCTTTTATTCTGGAGACAAGTTCATCAACTCTTTGCATAAAGGTTGTTATGTTTTCATCTTCATTCATCTTCAAACTTTCATATTTCACTTTCAGACTTTGTAGCTTGGCCTCCTTCACAGAATCATCTCCCTCATACAAATTTTTTAGCTTTTCCCATACCTCATTTGTAGTTTCAAGATCCACAACTTTTGTCAGTCCTAAGTCATTCAATGAACTTAACAGAGCATCTTTTTCTTTAATATCCACTTCATATTCCTTAATTTTGTCTTTATTCGTCAAACCATTTTGAGGCAAGGTGTATTTTGTTTCTACAACTTTCCATACTTTGTAACCAAGACAAAGAAGACTTTTCATTCATGCCTTCCAAAGAGCATAATTTGTCCCATCAAAGTGTGATGCTTCCTTCTTATAAGACATTTTGGATCTTCCTCAAGCTATTAGACTTTCTTCAAAGGAACCTTGCTCTGATACCAATTGTTGAAATGCACCGGACAACTGAGAGGGGGGTGAATCAGTGGTCCCAAAAAATCAAACACTTCTACACTTAAACATTAATCACTTATCCACACTTATTATGATTAAACAAAGAATGGATGAAATCAGAAGCTTAAACACAGATGCAACATTAAACACAAGAGACACCATATTTTTTACGTGGAAAACCGCAAGGTGGGGAAAAACTACGGAGAGGATTAGCTCTTAAAATATATTGCAATCTTTGAAAAATGATGTTTAGGCTTGGTCACTCCACGGGCCTAGAACATACTAGCTCACTGCCATGAAGTACATCTAGGTCTAGCAGGCTCATTACCTCAACCCTAAATCTAGAAAGATTAGAATAAGGGTTGTTAAACCCTGAGGGGTGTTAAAGCCTACTAGAAGCTCACTACTAAAATCAACATCTTCTTCATGTCTGAGATTAATACAATGAAGTACAATAGTTCCTCTGCTTTTCTTAGCACTGCTTTGCCTTAACTCCTCACCATTTTCCTTATCTTCCCATTTTCACACAAGAACATCTTTTCTATGAATCAATTACAAGTATTTATACACTTCATCAACCTTGGAATGATCATCAAGGTCAACATTACAATCATCAACCATTGGAACAATCTCCAAGGTTAGCATTACAAACATTTACAAAGTAGGTCTTGACCTAATACAAAAATATGCTAAGGAACTATAGTATAGATGTATATGGATCATGCCATGCCTTAGCTAGGACTCAAACATGATCTTCCATCCCATAACATGCTTCCACAATCTTCAAGGGATCTCCATAATTACTAGAATTAACCAAGTCGTCTAAGATTGGTTGCACACTAAATTATCTGAAAATAATCTTCAAACACGATCTCATTTCCTTAACGTGGACCAATGTAAAGGTAAGAACATGATTAGGAGGAATCCACAAGCATGTTGAAATCATCCAGAGCAACCGCACAAACACAAACCACTTTATTCATGAGATTCTTTACACCAGAGCACATGAACTTCACTGTCTTCAACTATCATAAAAGAAAGATATAAGCTTGCGAACCACCAAAACATGAACCATTGCAATTATAGGCACTTATCATCATCCCAGATTTCCCTTTAGAACTGAAGAGTAAAACACTTTAACGCAGAGGAGTGCAGAGAAAAATACTTTCTCCCTAGCACCAGAGAATAATAAGAGAAAGTAGGTTTTACTTTGGTGAATGCAACTCTCTCAATTCTTACACTGGAGGCTCAAACTCATGATTTAGTATCTTTAGACATCCCTTTAAATAACTTCTAATACACAGACCAAGATCTTCAAGTAGCAAGAGATGCAGAGTAATCTACTGAACTGTTCTTTAGCATACAACTCACTGTCTATACTACACTTCACTGTAACTCACTTATTTCTTTTGAAGAGGCCAATTTTCTTAATATCCTCAACATATAAAGCTTCTAAACAAGTAATAGAATAGGACATAGTTGACACCAATGATAACAAAGATATGTTGACATCAATGACAACACCGATTAGGCACATCCTTGCAACACAGTCCATATATTATGCTCAGTAAATTCACTAGACCTCCAATCTCATTATAAAAATCACTTCTATAAAGTGTATGGGGAAGTTTGATAATTGTAGATCTCTTGTGCTTCATCCATCCATCATTGATTTGCTTTGTACATTTATCAATACATTTCTTATAAGTTTCCTCTACATCTTTAATGTCTGGTATGGATAGAACAGGATGTACTGGTATGCCAAAGATCTTTGCTAAGGAAGGTAGGCTTAAGTCTGCCAAGACATCCCCTTTGGTGGTCTAAATAGTCCTAGTCAAAGGATCATATATTTCTACACAAATCAATATCATCTCTGGGCATTGTACTGAAGTAGGAAATGCAGCAGCCTCTGTAATCCCATTGTCTCTGATCTTTTTTGCCAAGGGTGTAGGATTAGGCCCAAATACTCTGACTCTGAAATCTTCTAGATCAATATGACCTAGGTCTGTATCTCCTATGTTGGACCATGTGGAGGATATCCTTGACTCAGGAGGAATTCCTTTAAATGCGTACTTCATGTTTTATGCTTGGGTGATCATTTAACCTACATAACTTGACCTAATACGTCTTGATTATTTTGATAGTTTCTTGATTCCTAAGTTTAAATGCATAATTTACAGGTTACTTGCCATGCCACTAAGTCATATTCTACCCTATGAAACTGATATCCATTTCTTTGAATTACAAATGCTCACCTCTAAAATGCATGAGTCTTATAGCTTGTAGATTTATAACATTTGTTACATGATTTAACCAAAAACAACATCAAAATTCACATTGAACCATGCAATAAATGCTTAAACTTCTCAAAAATCTGAATTGAAACATGCAAAACATCATTACTCAACCTTTGCAGCATTCATTTTAATCAAATAGACCCTTCTACCTTAGAAATTTTTAAGAAAAATAGTCACTTTGTAGGGTCAACGCTAATTTCAGGGGTCTCGGACCTTGTAAGAGAAAAAGTGTTAGAATTGGCTAGGTTCGATATGGCACGGATTTGAGGTCCATTAGACCTTGTGCAGGTTTTGGTTGTAACTGACTTGTATGGATCCCTGGAGGTCGGTGAGGCATAATTTTAGTGCAAGTCGGATGGGTTGGAATTCAACGCTAAAGATGGGAGTAGGACTTGGCAGGGATTTTGGACATGACGGACCTGGCACGGGATTTGGGTATGATTGACTTTTGTAAAATTGAAAGGCCGGTCGATATGAATTTTGGCACCAGTCGGTTGCGAGAAATTTTAGCGCCGAGAGTGGGACATGGATTAATGCAAATTCAGACTGCGTCAGACTTAGTGCGGTTTTGAGAGGTGATCGACCAATGGTTGGTAAAGAAGTATTTCTGCACAAGTCAATGAATTGACAATTTAGCGTCAGTGGGGATTTTGGATGCTACTGACTATCATGCCCACATTTCCCATGCGGTCATGACACGCAACACACGTGTCATGTCCACATTCGTCATGTGGTCATGACATGAAATATTAAATACTTTTCCACATGTCCCTAGAAACCCCCTCACATGCGTCAGCATACTCGGTGGCAATACGCATAAGGCGTAAACATGTCAATCAAACTTGGGGAAGAGCATTTACATACGCAATCCCCTACGCGATGATAGTTGACTAGGGGGTTATGCGACGCGAGGAGTGCCATTACTAGGGTTAGGATCGAATGGACCTAAACCCTAGGTTTCCTAAGTGAGTGACATGATTTTGATAGGAGTCAAAATCTAACTCTAATTCTAGAGCATAAAAGTAGATTAAAATACACCTTTTTTAAAACTAATCATTGCAAGGTGAACTAAATGTTTACCAAAGTCAAGAATTTCATTAAAATTATTTACCCTAAGTCTCATGAAAATTCGGCAACATAATGCATTTTTAACATTTGAACTAATTATTTTTAAAAAAGTTTCCTTCTAAAATAGTTAAGAGAAAATATAAATAAAAGATTAAAATAAGAATCCCCTAAGTATCACTATAAAAATTACATGAGACTAAAATTAAATAAATAAAATTATTAAATCATAAATCCTAGAAATAAGGCCCACTAATAAAATAATTCCAACATAAAATTAATAGACGATAAGGTAAAATTCCCCAAGAATTAATGAAATCCATTATCCCCTCACACAAAATTAATTATGAATAATAATATATAAAACAGGATCTCCCAACCTAATTTAATTAAATCTCTCTAGAAAAATCAAAAGGCTAGGATTAAAATTAATTAAATCCCACCCACTAAAATATCCCAAGGGAATAAAATTAAACCCATTAGACTTCCTAATACACTACCCAATTAAAAAGTTATACAAAAATCATTACTAAAATAAACTCACACTCTCATGAAAGTGACCCTCTGAAAAATCACTCCAAGAGAAAAATAATAAAAGCAACTTAAAAGAAAAGGAGAGAGGGAAAAGTCACATTCAAAATGGAAATGAAATAAAATTAAATAATAACATATCCTAATTTCCCTCACATCACACAACCCTAAAACTTTGCCCTATCATTATTCTATTACTTTCTTTTTGAAAAGCCCTAACCCTATCTATTCTTTTCCTCTCATTCTTCTCTATCATTTTCTTGCCTCTATTTTGTTTCTCTATGTTTGCAGGTTGGCTCTCTTCTTTCCAATGGCTTGGCAGCCATGAGAATACCTCTCACAGAGGTATATACTTATTGTTTATATCCGTAGAGTTTCATTATTATTTTGTTGTTTTTACATTATATATATAGAAAAAATATATATATAAGTTTGTTTCAGATCTGAGAGAGGTTTTATCATTAAAAAAAATGGAGCAAAACTGATTATATATATATATATATATATATACTATTTTTTTTATTTATTATATTGCAGGATCAAAATTAGACATGGGCACAAATGACAATGGCCAGAGGGTTTGTGGAGGTCGGATGGCGGCGAATGATTTGGGGCAGTGCCACTACCAAATGGAACCCCCGCTATTTTTTTTTTGTTTTGAAGTTTAAACATTAAGTGGAGTGGGGGGCGATCGACCCACACACCCCTCACTGTATGGTGGGAGGTGGGTGGGGGGACCATCCCCCACCCAAATCCATGAGTGCACAGTGGTTGGGGCGGCAGCCATGGCCACCGTCCCAACTCAATAACCTTTTTTTTATATTATATAGAACATCTATAAACTAAAAACATTAACGGGTTCGTGGGTCTATCCCAAAATGATTTCTCCTCTATTTTTTTTGTCTGTGAATCACTAAAACAAGAATCTAATAAATGATATTTGGTTTACTTGATATTTTAAAATCAATTTCTCTTATTATAAAAATATGTATATATATATACAGTATGTATGTATATTGTTTACTCTCGCCAGTTCTGCCAGTGAGTTTATAAGTATTTATAATTCAGAAACATATATATATAATTTTATATATATGTGCATAGCCACCTAATGGGAGAGAATAAATTGGATTTATAACTTATAATGAACCAGTAGTATATACATTTAAAAAAAAAATAGAACATAAATAATATTTCTTCCTTTTGTTGACAAAAATACTTAAGACAGAATAGCATATTTTTTATTTTGAAACAAATTTTCCCTCTACAACTATCTTTTCAACAGCAAGTAAAAATGACAGTCCTATTTCTTTCTTTTTTTTGAAACAAATAATTTAATTTGAACAACATTATCTCACTTTTTGTTTAAATGCAACACAATACTATAACAAAAATGACATTTAATAGAGGACAAGAAGAAGAATTTAATACCAGCATTACATTAAATGCATCACAATGGGGAAAATTGCTTGCATACAAAGAATAGATTACATTTCTTCATTCCAACATTAAGAGTACAATAATTTTGACAACAAAATACATTAAGGCCTCCAAGGCCATGGCTCTCAAATAGCCAACAAGATAATGCAAGGAAGACTAAAACACTCTTTTCTCCCAAGCTCCAAGAATCCAAAATGACCTACAAAAATCTAAACACAAGAGGGGGAAAGCCAAGCCACACAAATTGCCCTCCTTACCATAGATCCGCTAGTGGGTCACCCCTGAGATGGGGAGGTAGATCTCACATAGATTTCTCATACCACAACAAAATCACAATCAACACAAAAACACCCAAGGATATTGCACAATACAAAACTCATTAAAATGAGTTTGGAGGTGGTAGGGGAGTGGATCCCTCAACTCAAGAGGTCACTCCAAAACTCAATAATCACAATACCACAAGGCCCCAAGCCAAAATAATATCTCCATAAAAATTAAAATCACCATGGCACTCTTGCCAACCAAAATACTCCCAAACACCCTAGAATGCCCTCAAAGCTATAAATAGATCAACACTAGGAGGACACCTCGAGGAGGTTCACTCTCCCCCACCCTTTACGAGTTGAGCATTTTCTCCAATGGAGATGCTCTTACCAACACCCAAAACCAACACAAAAGAAAATAACACCCAACACAAAATTTTAAGCACACAAACAAAAATGAACAAGCATAAGGAAATGGCTAATGCCATAGGGCTTACCTTAAGAGCCCAACAATGGATGCACATTGAAGAAGAGCCCACAAGCTTTCTCCAAGTCCCCAAGCCTCCAAATTTTGTCCAACTCCTTCCCAAAACCCTCCAAAGATAGAAAAATTTCAAAAAACAAGAACCTCCAACTCCTCTCCAAGAGGAGATAAAATAGGCCTTCAAATTTTGCCCTAAGAAATGAGAAAGTGACACTTGTCACCTTATCCTTCCTCATCCATGCCACTTGTAAGGGAGAAGGAGTGTGAGGGTGACAAGTGTCACCCTCTAATCCATTCAAACCCTCACATTATCCACTTGTGCTCTCACACATGTGTGAGAGCCCAAGTGGTGAGGTGGCAACTCTCCTCATGGCTCCATGAGGATAAGGGATGACACATGTCATCCTCTTATCCTCCAAGAGAGCCCTCTCCTTCCAAGATGCTCTCACAAGTGTGTGAGAGTCTTTGAGGGAGATTTCACACACTTGGGGGTCTTGAAGACCCCCCAAGTCTTCATGGTGGAGGAATCCCCAAGCCTTGGGAAGGGAGATGGGCCTTTTCCAAGGCATGACTCATCTCCCACCTGTAGTTGTTTTGAAATTTTGTCACATTTACTAAACCCAAGTTTAGAATGACTAGAAGGGAGTACCCTAGGGTAAGTTTGGAACTCTAATAAACACTTAGGGAGGTGTAAAATCACATTAAATGGCTCATAAATAAAAGAACACCTAATAGTGTAAATCAAAGCACAAGTTTTACAACACATAATTAAATTAAATAACAGGGGTGAACTAGGCCAATAATTAAATCAAGCATATACAAAAACATCATTCAATCAAACGTGATTCTCATCCCTCTTGGGAATGGATCAGGTTAACAAGGAATTACATAAGTGTGAGATCTGCCTCTAATTTTTCATGGCCTGGAAAATCACCTGTGCACTCGATCAAACGGTCAATCCAACATAGATATATCATAGCCGAAGCAACAGAAATTAATAATCATGTCATCACATAATTCATACACCACATTAAACAACTCACATCACAATTAAGATTTAAAATTGCATTTTCTATCTAATATCACAGAATCAGAATCCAGTAACAGTTCCATAAAATAAGCTCATAATTATCATCAATAATAATCATGAAATGTATCTCACATGTCTAGCATCATAAGAGCATCAAAATGTAATCTAATCAAATCACCACATAACTAATCAAAACTAATCCAAATAAGAAGATATAGTCTAAATCTACATAATGGAAATCAATGGTCTCTAAATGTCTAAAATTGTCTCCAACTATAATGTAAAATGATCAAAATAGGGAAGTGAAATAAGTCAGCCTCACATCCTCCCCCCCTAAGACTAAACTTCTTCCTAGAAGTCATCAAAAAGGTGAGGATAGAGAGCCCTCAAACTAGCTGCATCCTTGCATGTCGTCCTGACCTCATCATACCGATCCCACTGGACCCTAACCTGGTCCAACACTCAACCTCGAAGGCCCAATATCCAATGAGCCAATATGCAAATTGGCTCCAAAGACAACTGCCCGTCTACCTCTACCTGTAGAGCACTCCAATCCAATACATGAGATAAATCATATATATATCACCATATTACAGACACATGAAAAACATAATGGATGCATGACAGGCTAGGTGGTAACACTAAATGGTAGGCTATAGGTCATATTTGCTCCAAGATCTCAAAAGGTCCTATGAACAGTGGTGTGAGCTTAGAGCCCATTCCATAACGGATTGGACTCTTGTGTGGCTGAATACTCTGTCACCAACTGAGAAGCTCCGATCAAGTCTCTTAGCATTAGTATACTGCTTCTATCTATCTTGTGACTCTTGAAGTCTTTGCCTAATCAGTGTGACCTATTGCTCCATATCCTAGACCAACTTTGGACCAATGGCAACTTTGTCCTCTATCCGATCCCAACTCAATGGTGTCTTGCAAGGTCTGTCATAAAAATCCTAAAAAGGAGGCATACCCAACGAGATGTGATGCTCATTATTGTAGGCAAACTCAACCAGATATAGATACTCCTCCCATCTAGACTGGTGGTCCATAACATACATATGGAGCATATCCTCCAACAACTGATTCACCTGCTCTGTCTGTCCATTTGTCTCAGGGTGATAAGAGGAGTTAAAGTTGAGCTGTGTACCCAATGCCTGCTGCAAAGCCCTCCAAAAGGCTGAAGTGAACACTGAATCCCTATCAAAAATGATGTGGCAAGGTACCCCATGTAATCTCAAAATGTCATCCAAGAATATTCTCGCCACTGCTGGTGTATTGTACGTCATGCGTATAGGTGAGAAATGCGCTACCTTAATCAACTTGTCAGCTATCACCATGATGGCATCATGGTGGTATGAAGACATAGGAAGACCAACAATGAAATCCATGGAAATGGTGTCCCATTTCCACTCAGGTATCTCGTGAGGGTATAAAAGACCTGTTGGATGTTGATTCTCGGCCTTGACCCTCTAGCACTCAAGGCATTGAGCAACAAACTCTACAATATCCCATCTCATACCAACCCAATGGTACAACTGTCATAGGTCGGCATGCATCTTCTTCACCCCTGGGTGTGTTGCATAAGGTGCTCTGTGAGTCTCTGATAACACTACTAAACATAGGTCACCTACATGGGGTACATAGATGCACTGTCGATGACAAAGTAATCCATCTGCCTTAAGGGAGTATCTTGTAAACTTGCCCACAAGGGCCCTCTATGACTGGATCTCCTGCTGCACCTCAAGAAACCACTCATCCTCAGGTAGATGCTGAATAATGCATCCCCTCAAGTCCACACTCAGAGTTAAGGTCAGGATCTCATGGTGCCTCTAACTTAATGTATCAGCAACCATGTTCTCCTTCCCTTTGATGTAGTGGACATCAAAGTCATACTCGTAAAGAAACTCCATCCAATGCCGCTGCTGGGCATTCAAATTTGGCTACGTGAATATGTACTGAAGGATGTGATGATCTAAATGAAGCTCAAAGTGTCGACCCAATAGGAAATGTCTCCAATGAACTAGAGCATGAACCACTGCTGCGAGCTCTAAATCATGAGTGGGGTAGTTTAGCTCATAAGTCTTGAGATTTTAAGACTTGAATACGTGATCACTCTACCACCCTGCATAAGTACAGCTCCCAAACCCTCAAGTGATGCATCAATGCATACCATAAAATCTATTGCTAGATTAGGAACCGCTAAAATGGGAGCACTGGTAAGATGCTCCTTGAGGACCCCAAAGGCCCTCTTACACTGCTTAGTCCAAGTAAAACTCTTCCCTTTCCACTGAAGGGAAGTGATGGGGTGTGCTATATGGGAGAAGCCCTCAACAAATCTATGGTAATAACTAGCTAACCCCATGAAACTCCTGACCTCTGTCACACTGGTGGGTGTTGGCCAATCTTTGATAGCCCTAATCTTTGATGGATCTATGGAGATACCATCGCCATATAGGATGTGCCCCAAATACTACACCTATGTCCTAAAAAATACACACTTTGCTAGGTTTCCATAAAGATTATGCTCCCTCAAAGACTGCAAAACCTGACGTAGGTGCTCCTCATGCTCCTCCTTGGTTTGTGAATAGATCAATATGTCATTGAGGAAAATAATCATGAATTGATCCAAGTAGGTACGGAACACCCCCTTCATGAGACTCATGAACACTTCAAGGGCATTCCTCAAACTGAAGGGAACCATAGTGAACTCATAGTGGCCATAATGAGTCCAGAAGGTGTTCTTATGGATGTTCGCCTCTGTGATGCGTAACTGATGATAACTGGACTTTAGGTCTATTTTAGAGAACACTCTAGCTCCCTGCATATGGTTGAAGAGATCATCAATCCTAGGCAGAGGATAATGGTTCCTCACTGTCACCTTATTTAGCCACCTATAATCCATGTACAAATGAAGAGAGCCATCCTTCTTCTTCACGAGGATGACTGGTGCACCCCAAGGTGAAACACTAGGTCAGATGTACCCCTTCTCGAGCAAGTCCTCTAACTATAACTTGAGCTCTATGAACTCATGAGTGGTCACCCTGTAGGGTGCACGAGACACTGGCTCAGCACCCGACACTAGATCAATATGAAAGTCTACCTCTCGACGGGGTGCCATCCCTGATAACTCTGGTGGAAACATATCAACAAACTCTCTCAAGATAGGATGGTCATCTAATGATGCCTCAGGCTTGTCCTCTGATCTGTCACTAACCGTTATAGCAAACATCTAGCATCCCTTCTACATGCAGCACTTAAGCTGGTGGGCTGATATCATACGAACTGTTGTGGGCTTCTGAATGCCCACTATCTCAACTGATGTACCATGATCGTCTAAGTAGCTAATCACCTTTTAGTGATAATCTAGCTTGGCTCTATGAGCTGTAAGCCAGTCCATGCCCAAAACCACACCATAGGATCCTATAGGCATAACCATAAGGTCACATAATGTAGTAAAGGCTCCCAAAGATATCTCACAGTCATGGACTAGGGCATCAACTACCATCTTGGCCCCTGTGGCCAACTCAACCTCCCACCTATCGCCCTGCCTAGAGGCCACCAGCTTGCAATGCTCCACTAATGATGGAGATATGAATGAATCAGTAGCACCAGAGTTAAATAAAATAGAAATGGGGACATCCCCAATCATACCTGAGGTCTCAATAACTTATGCCTGAAAATCAACATAGCGGTTATCAACTACTGCGAACATATAGTGGGACCTACCTACATCTCCAACTATCTTCTCTGACCCTCTTGCATGAGATTGTCCCCCTACTGTGAAGCCCTATGGGCACTCTCTGGCTAGATGTCCCACTCCACCACAAACATAGCATGGGCCCCTAGCCTGTACCTATCTAGTCTAAGTCCTACTACTCTGCTACTGTCTAGATCAACCAGTGGACCCCTGTGAACCCCTATAAGACTACTGTGATCTCGCGGGTCCCACATGTGGTCCCTGCTGTCTTTGATCCCTACGCAGGCCCTGCTACTGCCAACCTCTATTATGACCCCCATGTGCCCTATGCTACAGCCTGGATCTCTGTTGCTACTGCTGCTGTGGAGGTCTAAGAGGTAAAGATGCAGAACTAAACCCTCCTCTCTAAGGTGGTGGTGGTGGTCTATGGTAACTCTGCTGCTGCTGTTGTCCATGATCCTGAAACTGAGGGCGTGAACTCTATCCTCGTCCCTGCATCTCCTCAGCAATGTATACCTTCTCGGTAGCCTCACTCAAAGTCTAGGGGTCTACCATGTGCACATGCCTTGCTATCCCATGATTTAAACCTCTAATAAACTTGTGCACCAAAAGTTTCTCATCATGGAGATACTTTGCATAACGTGACAACTCGATGAACCTGCCCTCATATTGTGCTACAGTAAGCCCTCTATGTTATAAATCATGGAACTCGTCTATACGACGCTACCTGTAGTGGTCTAATAGGTATCACAAATTAAAGCACTCAATGAATGTATCCCATGAAAGTGTATCTAATGACAAGTGGCACTTGCACTCCTCAGTGTGCCACCAAGTCGCTGCTGAATCTCTCAATAGATGGACTACCACGTGTTCCTTCGTGTTGCCCTCGTAAGGATGCAACATGAAGCACCTGTCAAAACTAATAAGACAAGCCTTAGCTTCGACCCCCTCTGTGGTCCTAGTGAAAGTAGGTGGATTTAGCCTCAACAAATCCCTAATAGGGTCTCCTTGGTCTTTGTGCCCTCAGATAGGCTCATCTGCATAAAAATCATAAGGTCTATGAAAAATTGGCTCTACTCTCACCGCCTCCTCATGCTTAGCATGATGCGAAGGGCTCCTGCTACGGGCTCTGTATGCTGACCCAACCTCCTCCACTGTCGTATCAGGTATCTCAACATAAGGCTCCCTATGTGGTGCCTCTTGTGGCTCGACGCGGGGCTCCACATGTGGCTCCACACATGATTCTGCTCATGGTTCCACACGTGGGTCCTCTCGTGGATCAATGTGGGGCTCAGCACGTGGCTCAATGCATGGCTCAACTGCGGCCAGTGGTAGTCTATCTAACACTACCTATAGCACCTATAATATTTGTGGCCCAATATCAGGTATAGGTGGTGCTTGTGGTGCCTGCGGTGCTGGCGGTCCCTGACCCTCAGCTGAAGAGTCACTGTGCACCTCTACAGACTTAGTGCAGTGTGAATACGCTTGCCTAACTCATTGGGGAGGCATCCTACAAGAACAAGGTATTTACAAATTAATTAAAATTACGAAATAAATAATGTGGCCAAACAAGCCCAGTGTTTAAACCTAGCTCTGATACCAAATGTCATGCCCACATTTCCCATGCAGTCACGACACGCAACACATGTGTCATGTCCACATTTGTCATGTGGTCATGACACGAAATATCAAAAATATTTCCACATGTCTCGAGAAACCCCCTCGCACGCATCAGCGTGCTCGATGGCAATACGCATAAGGGATAAACATGTCAATCAAACTTAGAGAAGAGTGTTTACATACGTAATCCCCTACGTGATGATAGCCGACTAGGGGGTTATGCGATGCAAGGAGTGCCGCTACTAGGGTTAGGATCGAATGGACCTGAACCCTAAGTTTCCTAAGTGAGTGACATGATTCGGATAGGAGTTGAAATCTAACCCTAATTCTAGAGCATAAAAGTAGATTAAAATACGCCTTTGTTAAAACTAATCATTGCAAGGTGAACTAAATGTTTACTAAAGTCAAGAATTTCATTAAAATTATTTTCCCTAAGTCTCGGGAAAATTTGGCAGCATAACGCATTTTTAACGTTTAAACTAATTATTTTTAAAAAAGTTTCCTTCTAAAATAATTATGAGAAAAATATAAATAAAAGATTAAAATAAGATTCCCCTAAGTATCATTATTAAAATTACCCCTTGATGAGACTAAAATCAAATAAATAAAATTATTAAATCATAAATCCCCGAAATAAGGCCCACTAATAAAATAATTCCAACAATTAAAATTAATAAATGATAAGGTAAAATTCCCCAATAATTAATTAAATCCACTATCCCCCATCGAACACAAAATTAATTACCAATAATAATATATAAAATGAGATCTCCCAACCTAATTTAGTTAAATCTCTCTAGAAAAATCTAAAGGCTAGGATTAAAATTAATTAAATCCCACCCACTAAAATATCCCAAGGGAATAAAATTAAACCCATTAGACTTCCTAATTATTAAAATAAACTCACACTCTCATGAAAGTGACCTTCTTAAAAATCACTCCAAGGGAAAAATAATAAAAGCAACTTAAAAGAAAAGGAGAGAGGGAAAAGTCACGTTCAAAATGGAAATGAAATAAAATTTAATAATAACATATCCTAATTTCCCTCACATCACACAACCCTAAAACTTTGCCCTATCATTAGTCTTTTACTTTCTTTTTGAAAAGCCCTGACCCTATCTATTCTTTTCCTCTCATTCTTCTCTATCATTTTATTACCTCCATTTTGTTTCTCTATGTTTGCAGGTTGGCTCTCTTCTTTCCAATGGCTTGGCATCCATGAGAATACCTCACAGAGGTATATACTTATTGTTTATATCTGTAGAGTTTCATTATTCTTTTGTTGTTTTTTACATTATATATATATATATACAAAATATATATATATATATAAGTTTGTTTCAGAACTGAGAGAGGTTTTATCATAAAAAAATGGAGCAAAACTGATTATACATATATATATATATATATATATACTATTTTTTATTTATTTATATTGCAGGATCAAAAATCAGAGATGGGCACGAATGATAGTGGCTAGAGGGTTTGCAGAGGTCAGATGGCAGCAAGTAATTTGGGGCAGCGTCATTGCCAAATAGAACCCCCGCTATTTTTTTGTTTTGTTTTGAAGTCTAAACATTAAGTGGAGTGGGGGGCGATCCACCCACCCAGCCCTCACCGTATGGTGGGAGGTGGGTGGGGGGACCATACCCCACCCCAATCTATGAGCACACAGTGGTTGGGGTAGTGGCCATGGCCGCCGTCCCAACTCAACCCCCTTTTTTTATATTTTATATAAAACATCTATAAACTAAAAATCCTAACAGGTTCGTGGGTCTGCCCCAAAATGATTTCTCCTCTTTTTTTTTGTCTGTGAATCACTAAAACAAGAATCTAATATATGATATTCGGTTTATTTGATATTTTAAATTTAGTTTCTCTTATTATATATATATGTATGTATGTATGTTGTTTACTCTCCATAGTTCTGCCAGAGAGTTTATAAGTATTTATAATTTAGAAACAAATATATATATATATATATTCACAGTTTAATAATCTAAATGAGAAGAACAGTAAGTTTTAAATTAGTATATAAATCAGAAATATATACACATCTAATATATATATAGATATATATATTTTACATATATATATATATATTATTTCATATATATGTACACAACTACCTAATGGGAGAGAATAAATCGGATTTGTAACTTATAATGAACCAGTAGTATATACATTTTTTTTTGAAAAATAAATAGAACAAAAATAATATTTCTTCCTTTTTTTTTACAGAAATACTTAAGATAGAATAGCATATTTTTTATTTTGAAATAAATTTTCCCTCTACAACTATCTTTTCAACAGCAAGTAAAAATGACAGTCCTATTTCTTTTCTTTTTTTTTGAAACAAACAATTTAATTTGAACAGCATTATCTCATTTTTTTGTTTAAATGCAACACAATACTATAACATAAATGACATTTAATAGAGGACAGCAAGAAGAATTTAATACCAGCATTACATTAAATGCATCACAATGGGGAAAATTACTTGCATACAAAGAATAGATTACATTTCTTCATTCCAACATTAAGAGTACAATAATTTTGATAGTATAATACATTAAGGCCTCCAAGGCCATGGCTCTCAAATAGCCAACAAGATAATGCAAGGAAGACTAAAACACTCTTTTCTCCCAAGCTCCAAGAATCCAAAATGACTTACAAAAATCTAAACACAAGAGGGGGAAAGCCAAGCCACGCAAATCGCCCTCCTCCCTACCATAGACTTGCTAGTGGGTCACCCTCAAGCTGGGGAGGTAGATCTCACACGGGTTTCTCGTACCACAACAAAATCAGAATCAACACAAAAACACTCAAGTATATTGCACAATACAAAACTCATTAAAATGAGTTTGGAGGGGGTAGGGGAGTGGACCCCTCAACTCAAGAGGTCACTCCAAAACTCAATAATCACAATACCACAAGGCCTCAAGCCAAAATAATATCTCCATAAAATGCAAAATCACCATGGCACTCTTGCCAACCAAAATACTCCCAAACACCCTAGAATGCCCTCAAGGCTATAAATAGATCAACACCAGGAGGTGACCTCAAGGAAGGTCACTCTCCCCCACCCCTTACGAGTTGAGTATTTTCTCCAATGGAGATGCTCTTACCAACACCCAACCCACACAAAAGAAAATAACACCCAACACAAAATTTCAATCACACAAACAAAAATGAACAAGCATAAGGAAATGGCTAATGCCATAGGGCTTACCTTGAGAGACCAACAATGGATGCACATTGAAGAAGAGCCCACAATATTTCTCCAAGTCCCCAAGCCTCCAAGTTTTCTCCAACTCCTTCCCAAAACTCTCCAAAGATAGAAAATTTTCAAAAAGCAAGAACCCCCAATTCCTCTCCAAGAGGAGATAAAATAGGCCTTCAAATTTGGCATTGAGAAATGAGAAGGTGACACTTGTCACCTTCTCCTTCCTCATCCCATGCCACTTACAAGGGACAAGGAGTGTGAGGGTGACAAGTGTCACCATCTAATCCATTAAAACCCTCACCTTATCCACTTGTGCTCTCACACATGTGTGAGAGCCCAAGCGGTGAGGTGGCAACTCTCCTCATGGCTCCATGAGGATAAGGGATGACAAATGTCATCCTCTTATCCTCCAAGAGAGCCCTTTCCCTCTAAGATGCTCTCAAATGTGTGTGAGAGTCTTGGAGGGAGATCCCACACACTTGGGGGTCTTGAAGACCCCCCAAGTCTTCATGGTGGAGGAATCCCCAAGCCTTGGGAAGGGAGATGGGCCTTTTCCAATGCATGACTCATCTCCCACCCTTAGCCATTTTGAAATATCATTATATTTAATAAACCCAAGTTTAGAGTGACTAGATGGGAGTTACCCTAGGGTTTAGTAAGTTCAAATGGACCCTAGACCCTAGGTGTAACACCTAGGGTAAGTTTGGAACTCTAATAAACACTTAGGGAGGTGTAAAATCATATTAAATGACCAATAAATAAAAGAACACCAAATGGTGTAAATCAAAACACAAGTTTTCAACACATAATTAAATTAAATAAAAGGGGTGAACTGGGCCAATAATTAAATCAAGCATATATGAAAACATCATTCCATCAAATGTGATCCTCATCCCTCTTGGGAATGGATCAGCTTAACAAGGAATTACATAAGTGTGAGATATGCCTCCAATTTTTCATGGCCTGGAAAATCACCTGCGCACTTGATCAAATGTTCAATCCAACATAGATATATCATATCTGAAGCAACAGAAATTAATAATCATGTCATCGCATAATTCATACACCACATTAAACAACTCACATCATAATTAAGATTTAAAATTGTATTTTCTATCTAATATCTCAGAATCAGAATCCAATAACAATTCCATAAAATGAGCTCATAATCATCATCAATAATAATCATCAAATGTATCTGACATGTCTAGCATCATAATAGCATCAAAATGGAATCTAATCAAATCACCACATAACTAATCAAACTAATCCAAATCAGGAGATATAGTCTAAATCTACATAATGGAAATCAATAGTCTCTAAATGTCTGAAAATGTCTCCAACTATAATGTAAAATGATCAAAATAGGGAAGTGAAATAAGTCAGCCTCACACCGACTTGGCAAGATATTTGATGTCTGACTAAAGTTGGTGAAGACAGATTTCCACACAAGGTCGACAACTTAGATTTTTTTAGCACTGGGTTGAATTTGTTTTAGATGGTATTTTTCCAAATGACTAACCAAATTGGTATCTTCAAGGTTATTTAGGTCAGTCAGTAGCATTTTTAGTGTGAGGTCCATGAAGGACGATTTTAGCGCAAAGGGATTTCAAACTTTCAAATGGCAGAAATTTTTTTCTAAAGTTTTACATTACTTCAAAGGGTTTGTCAGTGTTCTTTTCAGTGTGGATGGAATGACTTGAAAGGCTTATTGTATTTCCAAAAGGGGATTTGAGAATGATTTTTGGAGTGTCGATAAATGTGTTTAAATGCAACAAAATTCATCATTTCGGCCTTTTGTGAACTAGGGTTTGAATAGAGGATTCTTATCAAATACTTCTACACTGTGCTAATCACTTGTACCACAAAAGGATCCTTCCAAAGTTTTAACTATTGATTCAAAGAAGAGCCCTAAGATTTAAATTTTCAAATCTCTGCAAAACCCTAGCTAAAACTAATGCATATAATTGGACACAAAAACCTTAAACTCAGTGCGGGAGGCAAGAAAACTATCCTATCTAGTGCCAATGAAGTTGTTGAGGTGAAGAAATTGTTTGAATTACATGCCCTAAATCAACCTTTTCCATGCTTTAAATATGCCTCTTCATTGATATAAAAATTGCAGTGCTCTCGAATGCTTGAATGTGTGAAATGAACTTGAAAATGGACTAAAAACCTTATATATCATTGGTTTAATCTGCCATTAATGTAGAGGTACAGCTACAGACTCGATGCATTATATACAGAAAATTAAGTTTTACGTCGATTCAGGGTTCCTCAGACCTACGCAACTTTCCAGTTCATCTGACTTCTGCATGGGCTTGGGCATCCTCTGACTTAAGTCAACAAAGTAGTGTTTTTGGTGCAAGTCAGAGATAAGAGATTTTAGCGCTGGGTCAGAGAAATGCATTTTTAGTGCTTGAGTCAGTTAGCAAGAAATCTAACTCTAAGGTAGTGAATTGGAGTTTGTCATGTCTCACTTTTATGAACAATATGATTACTCTAGTTTAGTGAACAATTACTATGATTGACTTTTACCTTAAGTAATATTGCATGCGTGAAGGTAATTATTATGAGATTTATTGATGAAAATTGGAAATTGTTTAAATGTTAAATATTATAGACATGATTACAATGATTTTCCTCAGCTATGTTTTTGGAGACACTAACCTATTGACGTCAAGTTGAGTGTAAATGGATGTAGGTACTTGTCGAAGATGAGAGCACAGTTGAGGTAGAGGTGTTCTAGCCACTTGGCAAGGACTGATGGATGGATTACGCTGATGCAATCACACACATCACGTAGTTACATATTCATTATCAAATGGCTTTTATTGCATTAATGTGTGGTTATTAATTGTTTTCAAATGCATGATGTGATTATTTAAATTTAATGTCTTTTCAAAATATATTCAAATGATGTATTGTATGTTATTTAAATAAATAATAAAATATTATTTATAGATGTTTGGAAGACAATATGTTTCTTAAAAATAAATAAATATATTAAATTTATATAAATATGCAATATTGTATTGCATTTCTCTTCTTGATTATTTAATTTGATTTGTTTTAATAACAATAGTAAAATTATTCAAAATAGTATTATTATATTGAACAAAAGAATCAAAATATATTCATGTTACTCATGCAATGGTAAGCTAACTTAAATAGCTATTATTTGATTTTAAATAAGAAAGATTGTGAGTTTTAAATTATTATTTTCATGCAAATTGAAATACAAACTTTAGTTCTAAACCTAAAGAGATCGCCAAAAATAAGAGTTGGGATTTTGGATAAAAGAAGGGGATCTGGGCAAAAATAAAAAATCCATGTTTTGCAGATGAGTAATGAGTTTTTCTTGAGCGACAGAAGCAGAGGAGAAATGTAGTGACAGGAGAAAGAGAAGAAGGTAGCCACATCAGTTGCAACTCATCCCCAATCGACTACTTTTACTAGGTTTTTAATTCATGTTTTTGCCTTCTGGAAATTATGTTGATTTAGCTGTTTTTAGATGGTTTTGTCTGTTGAGTGGTGGATGAATGCATTTGCTGGGTAATTCCTTGTTTATATTGGCTATCCCTATTTTTGCTAGCTGCTTATCTTTTTGACTGGTCATTTCTTCTATTTTCCTGGCCGCTCATTCTTTCTGGCCATTTTTGCTAAGGAAATCGCTTTCCTTGCTGGTCGTCAACCTTCCTTATGGCTGACTTGATTGTTCTGTATAGATCGACCCCCACTTTTCTAGATGTCACCAGTAACTCTCCCAAACTATGGTGATTTATCTCTATAGTTATGCCTAGCATATTGCTTTATTCAGATCTTGAGTTTACTATGAAAATGATGAGATATCTGAATCTCTAATTACTATTAAATTTATTCTTTCTCAGAAAATTTATGATTGTATTCTTTCTTATGTTGGCTGAAATCAATGTTAGATTAGCAAATCGACCTCTTTATGATGAACACAACCTCTTGAAAGTAGACAAAACTATTGTTCCTATAGCTTCATTTTCAATATTATTTGGCTATAGTCAATCCATTGTTATCTCTATGGACTGAGAAGTCAGATCCTGTAACTGCCTACCGTGACTGCAAACGTTATAAATTCCTATAGCAATTTTTATGATCTTCCTATAGCTGAACAAACTAAGTCTGTAGCGTTGCTTAAAATTTGTTAAAATTAATGTGATAACTAGAAATAGAGATAGTAGATTACTATATTATTTTCTTGTCAATGCTGCTGCTGAAAACTATTTATATTTATATTTATGACCGAAAACTGAATTAAACTATGTTTAGTATTCACTTTCTTTATTTTCTGCAACAACTCCTGTCGCAACTATTTTTATTATTTTAGACTTCCTGTTACTGTCATGACAAGAAGATGAAATTATAACTTAGAATGACTTTGTATGAAGATTGTGATCAAATTTTGGATTAGATAATATATCTATTTGATGTACTTATGAGTGTAATTGTGTAAGAAAAGATGAATGATTTGATCGGAAAAGTGTAATTCCTTGAATGTTATTTGGGCAAAGGGAATTTTAATGAGTTATTGGTGAATTTGACTTTACTTTATTATGTATTTCTTGCTTCTTGGGGAAAGAAGTAGATTTTTCATTTAGGAAATGTTTTTGGGTTTCTTTTGGGACTAGGATGCCAAATGTGGATATTCAAAGATGACATTTCCTCTTTTCAGGAATTGAACCAGGTTACTTATAAATGATTAGATCTAATCGGAATGAAATTGAAATAGATGTTTATTGTCTTCCAAACTTATTTATTGATATTTCTGTCACATCCTATTGTGAGACAATCTAATTTTCATTATTTAGAATTGCACATTCAGACATCATGGTTGCATCGGGTCTTCCCTCTTACCAGTTGTTACTAGGTAGCTAGATGTTTCATACAGGGTTGGGTTTCCTTCATTTCATGAAGGGATCCAAGGAAGTGTAAATACTTCATGGTTGGGTGGAAAAGCACCTGGGCCATGTTCCCATCTCTCAGCTTGTAGGTGGTGGACCACTTAGTTCATGTGGCTAAAGAGTGTATTGATTTATTTATTATTTTTGTAAATGTTGATTGTACCCTATATTAGATGTATTATGACATGCTTTCCAATGGATTTATGTATATTATTTTATAGTGCTTGTTACCTGGATTAAGCACAAAATTTTGTAAGATTTAATGACATTGAGATTCATATTTATGAGATTATCTTTTATTTGAGATATTGTAATTAAGTTGATTAATTACATCTTTTATCTTTAAAATGTTGTATTTAATTAGATTATTTACATCTTTTTGGTTTTGGATATTGCGATGTTGTATTTAAGTGGATTATTTACTTCATTTAATTTTGAGTTTGTTTAAATGCTTTTACATGACTTGTGAGGCGTTACATTTGGTATCAGAGCTCTAGGTTTAACACTAAGGCCTTTGTTTTCTTTTTGGGACTATTGTGTTAAAGTTGTGAACTTGATACATATTATCCATCATGAATACTAGAAACACTGATCGTGGTGATGGATCAAGAAGTAGTCGAGGTAGAGGATCACGTGGAGGTTCTTGTGGTGGTCGAACTGCTAGAGATCGTGGAGATGCTAGTAATGACCAAGATGGAAGATTTAACCGTACCCTTGATCTCTTGAGCCGACAAGACACAAGGATGAATACTCTTCAGTAGGAGATCAGAGGAATTCCTAGAGGGCTGAATGCTAATGAAAACCTAAGGGTTGAGACACAAAATAAGAACCCAAGGATAGAAGTTCAAGTTCCTGAAGTTGGAGCTATTGCTAATAATCAAGCAAAGATAATAGAAGAATTGGAGAAAGACCTCAAGAAAGTATCACCACCAAAATTTGATTGAAAGACAATTGGAGATGGAGCTAAGTCCTAGATAATAGAAATGGAGAAATACTTTGGACTCTAAAACCTTTTAGATCATACGAAGGCAATGTGGGGATCATATCAATTGATTGGTGAAGCAAAAACATGGTGGGATAATGAGAAGGTAGATAATAAGTTGTTACCTGGTGAAATAACTTGGGAGATTTTCTTGCAACTATTTAGAAAAATATGGTTACCATAGTTATTCTTCGACAAAAAGATGATAGAGTTTCAAATTTTGATTCAAGAAGGTATGTCTGTAACAAACTATTGGGAATGGTTTTCTCATCTACTTAAGTATGTTCCACAGTATCAGACAGATGAGAGATTTCAGATCAGAAAGTTTATTTTGGGATTGAGGTCACAAATTGGAGCTGAGGTAGACATTCATAACCCACTCACTATGGATGCCACCTTTGAGAAAGTAATAAAGAAAGAGCAGAGGTTGCAACAAATAGCCAATTACTATAAGAAAAGAGATGCTAAGTTTTCAAACAAGAAACCACAGAATAATTAGCAAAACTATCAATAGAATAACAAACAAGGCAATAATAGATAGATCAGGAATCTGAAGAGAGGTAATAATTCTTAGGATGGAAATGGTGGAAACAGAAGAGGTGGCAATAACAACAGAAACAACAATTAGAGGGAAAGAGATGAAGGACTGAGAGTACCTAAGGGTGGATGTTACAACTATGGAGGAGAGCATTATGCAAATGCATGTCCACATAAAAGAGGAAACAAGAATCATCAAGGAGCACCATAGCATCAGATTCATGCCGCATTGGATAATTGACAAGCAGATTTTCAAGCAGTGCCTATTCAGTTCCAAGTTAAGCTCTATGGACTACCTGTTTCTATTTTAATTGATATTGGTGCCACAAAATGTTTTGTAGATCCTAGAGTAGTATCTAAGTTATCTATTCAACCTAGACATATAGAAAACTCTTGGATGGTACAATATGACAATAGTGCAGAAAAGAGGGTAGACTCATGTCTAGCATGTAGTGAATTAGAGCTTCCTAGTTTTCAGACACAAGTAAATCTGTATGTAGCACCTTTAGGCTCTTATGATGTAATTCTAGGAATCAACTGGTTAACTAAACATAAGTCTCTAGTAAACTGTGAAGACATGTTGTTAGAAGTTTGGATGATCTAGGGAACCAAGTGGAAATTATTGGATCTAAGAGACCTTTAGAACTTAGACAAATCTTGGCTATGCAATTGAATAAAGCCAAGAGGTTCAAGTATGTGTCATTTATTTTTTCCAAGTAAAGGACCTTGACAAAGAAGAACTAGTGTTCAATGACTATCCAATCCTTAGAGATTTCAGAGATGTATTCCCTGTAGAGTTGACAGAGTTACCATTGAAGAGAGAATTTGACTTCTCCATTGACTTGCTTCCGGGAACTGAGCCGCAATCTAAGGCACCCTACAAGATGACTACTATAGAGTTGTATGAGCTTAAGGCACAATTGCAGGAGTTGTTAAATCAAGGGTTCATTAGACCTATTGTGTCACCATGGGGCGGATTGGTTATCTTTGTAAGAAGAACGATGGTACTTTGAGATTATGCATTGATTATAGGGTGCTTAAACAAGCTACTATAAAGAACAAGTACCCACTTGCAAGAATAGATGAGCTCTTTGATCAGATGAAAGGTGAAACAGTGTTCTCAAAGATAGACCTTAGATCCAGTTATTACCAATTGTGGATTAAGAATGAGGACATCTCTAAAACAACTTTTAGAACTTGATATGGTCACTATGAGTTCACAGTAGTACCATTTGGGTTGACTAATGCTCCAACAGCTTTCATGAATTTGATGAATAGCATTTTCATATATTGTTTAGATGATTTTGTGTTGATCTTCCTTGAAAACATATTGATATACTCTAAATCAGTGGAAGAGCATGAAAGGCATTTGAGGATTATTTTACAATGTTTGAGAGAAAGAAATATTTATGGTAAATTATCAAAGTGTATATTCTTTCAAGATAAAGTGCACTACCTTGGTCATGTGATCTCAGTAGAAGAGATTGCAGTTGATCCTGAGAAGATAAAAGCAATAATGGAATGGCCTACACTGCAGAGTGTGATGGAAGTCAGAAGTTTTATGGGACTTGCAGGTTATTATAGAAAGTTTGTGGAAGGTTTCTCAACCATAGCAGCACCGATTACCGCACTACAAAAGAAGGGTAATAAGTTTGAATGGATAGAAAGGTATGAGCAAGCTTTCCAAATGCTAAAGGAAAAGCTCACAATTGCTCCTATCCTAACCATACCAGATCCTAATGGGCACTTTACAATTATAACAGATGCTTCAGGGGAAGGATTAGGAGGAGTGTTGATATAGAATGAGCAAGTGGTTGCTTATGAGTCAAGAAAGTTAAAGCAACATGAGTTCAACTATGCACCACATGATCTTGAGTTAGATGCCATAGTTCATGCACTTCAAATGTGGAGGTATTATCTTCTAGGTAAGCCCTTTAAGTTAAAGATAGATCATCTAGGGCTCAACTATATATTTACTCAACCTAACCTTAATGCACGACAGATAAGATGGTTAGAATTCCTTAGTGAGTATGACTTTGGGATTGAGTACATAAAAGGAAAGGAGAATAGAGTAGCAAATGCTCTTAGTAGGAGAAGACATCTAGCTACCATTGTCACCATGAGATCCAATTTGAAGCAGAAAGTGATTCAAAATCTTCAAGGGGATGAGCATTATGAAAGAGTAAAGCAAGCTTTGGAAGTAGACCCCCTTAGATCACAGGTTTGATGGTTATGTGATCAAATTAGATGGAGTTTTGATATTTTAGGGAAGGATGTATATTCCTAACTCAAAAGAGTTGAGGAAGTTAGTTGTAATGTCCCACCCTAGGTGGACACTTGCTAACACAATTTTTTTGCCTTGTTTGGTTTGTTTTAATAAATGTTTGTGATATACTGGCAATGTTGATACAACAATATAATGTAGCAAAATAGGAGATGTTGCAATAATAAATTTTAACTCAAAACAGAAATTTCATTGGGAATACACAGCTGAAAATTCTAGATTTTTATACTAGCTTAAATACTCATTATTTTCACAATATATTGACAACCCAGTTCATAAAATAACCCCTATTATTTAAAACAACAATACCTAGAAAATCTAGAAGTTACAATTCATGAACTCATAGGCAAACATGCCTTGAACCCCTCTAGAAATGGTTGCTAGGAAGAAGTGTAAAGTTTGCAGTAGTCATACAACAGAATAGACAACTCTTTGAATTACAAATGATCATACCCGGACCCAAGCCAATAAATGTAGGTCTAAAAACTTTATATCAGCAAATTGGAATCTTCCTTTAATGGATGCCTGGCTTCAAAGACAAGTTCTCCAACATGTAACAACATCAAACTGTTAACAACAGTTTAAACACCTCCAAAGAAGTTGATTTCAACTCCTAACTCAAAGTGATTCAACACAAATCCTTCAAGTACAACAATAAACTAGCTGTTACAACTTGTAAACCCTTGTGTAATTGCAATAATAAACCAGCTATTGCATTCAACCAGACTTCTAATTCAAAAGTGCAATAATTTACAGTTACAACAATAGACTAGCTACTGCAACTATGCAATTTCTCCAATAAAATGCAATAATACATTATCTATCGCATCAATTCAAATTCTTGCAATGAAGCACCTATAGAAACCCTAGATGGATTCCTCCATAATCAATTAGGTAGGGGTTATGTTTCAAACCTAAAACCAATGTTAACCATGAGGGTTTTCATCCTCAAAGCCCTGAGATCGATAAGAACTCTAATTACATTTCAATATCAACAATATCCATAGCATGATGAAAAGAGAAGCCCTCACATCCTTTAATATTTTCTTCCTTGAAAGCTTTGGGAAACTTCCCCAATATGGGTGCCACACGTGAGAGGAAACATTCTTTTAAAAAAATTAGAAAAAAAAAATTTCTTTCCATCCTTTTCTAATCTTTATTTTTTCACTTTTCCCTAGGATTAGAAAAAAAAACTTTATTTCCTTTCTTTTTCTAACTTTCCCTAAGATTAGGAAAAAACACTTTATTTCCTTTCTTTTTCCCACTTTCCCTAGGTGTTCCCTTTTGGCATAAATAATTAATTTATTTTTTAAATGCTTACATGGTCCCCCTTTTAAAACAACTTTAAGTTGTGTCTCCTAGGCATAGGGGTACAACTTAATTTTATAATATTTAATTATGCCAAGGTTACCTTTGTATAGATAAAATAATAAAGTTGCCCATATTATATTATTTTTGTCCATCCCAAGCAAGGACTATCAAAGAAGAACTCAACGCCATACTCTGCCATAGATCATGCTACTAGAAATAGTACTTATTAAAAATAGTAAGCTCAAGAAAGTCCTCGGATGCCAATGCATGTCATATCACATTGAAGCTCTCTAAAAACCCAAAAGGAATCTAGTAATCAAACTACCATACACTGACAAATAGTACTTACTAAAAATAATAAGCTCAAGAAAGTCCTTGGATGCCAATGCATGTCATATCACCTTGAAGCTCTATGAAAACCTAGAAGGAATCCAGTAATCAAACTGCCATACACTGAGAAAATAGTACTTACTAAAAATAGTAAGTTCAAGAAAGTCCTCAAATTCCAATGCATGTCATATCATCCTGAAGCTCTCTGAAAACTCAGAAGGAATCTAGTAATCAAATTGTCATACACTGACAAATAGATTTCCAAAAGCTTAGAAGAGATCACCACACCGTTGGAAATCCTAATTATTGCCTCCGACTAGCCTACGGGCCTCCGGAATAGGCTAACGGTCCATCCTAGATATCACTGATGAGAAGGGGACATTACAGTCCTCCCTTCCCAAAGATTGCTTGCCCTCAAGCAATCTACAACTATAAAACAACTCAACTACCACATCATCTAATAACTAAATGACAAACCATCTATGCCTATCCAACAACCACCTGGATCCCAAATCTAAAATTCATCTCTATATAAATTGTACACTGTGAGGACCGCCCTTTTTACTACTGTTGTTATGACTATTTACATGACTATTATTGTTACTTTTTATGTTTGTGGGATAGCAGTTCCCGGAATTGTCAAACTATTAAACTTTATTATGATTTTGGAAAAACTAATTGGGTGATGTTTGGATAAGTTTACATTTCAAAAAAAAAAAAAAAAAAAAGATTAATTAGGTGATGATGGAAAATTGTAATATGATTTCATTTATGTTAATTAGTACTATGTCATGATAATGCATGTTTTCAAGTTGCTTCGGCTATGATGATTTTATGTGGTTACTGATCTTGTAATTTAGTGTGCAGGAATTACTAATCGAACCACAGATTTTGGAGATCATTCCACACCTTGTTATTTGTTATTCCCTGTTAAGCCGATCTGGTTCCACGAGGAACCAAGATCTCTTTGTGTTTGATGTAATGATGTAATGTGGTCTTTCGTATGGTCGAGTGGGTTAGGTTACCCTCATGTAACATTATTTTATAATTTGTGTTGTAAAGAGATTGAATTTGAAATTTCTTATTTTATTTAAATTTATGAGGCCTTTTCTTGTGCTTTACCTTGACCAGGGGTGTCTTGTATGGGTTAAAGTTGACCCTAGGTTATACCCCATGGGTCCAGGGGCCCATTTGGCATGGGTAACCCTTGAGTAACCTCCATCTAGTCAACTTAACCTTCCCCTGAAGTTAAGTGGCGAAAATTGGAGGTAGGAGGGGACATGATGGGTTGTACCAACACCCAACCCATCCCCTCTACATTCCCCAAGGTAAGAGATGCCATCCATTATTGAAGGATTGACTTAAAGTCACCCTTTCCATAGTGAGATTCCCCCATGTGCTGTGGGGACACCCATGTGAAGAAGGGAAGAAGGGGCATGGGTCACCTGTCTTCTTCCCCATTAACTCCTTTTATTTCTCCCATGCGTAAGAGGAATCACATGAGGAGAGGAATAAGGAGTACTCTTGGGAATGGAGAGTGACATAAGCCACCAGGGAAGAATAGTGGTTTTGGGGGAGAGTGAGAAGGTGACAAGTGTCACCTCCCCATTCCTCAAAACTGAAAAGAATTTGGTTATTTGTTTCCAATTTTGGGGAAAACTTTCATTTTGCCTTACCAAAAATAAAAAAGTTAGTTTGTAGGAGAGAGAAGGGAGAAGGAGTTGGTGGCTAAGGTTGGAAGAGAACTCTGTGGGCTCAGCAACAGCTTCATTCCAGGAAGGCTTTGCAAGGTTGGTTTGATTTTTACCATTGTTTCGTATAGCTGATTGTGTATGTAATGTGTGTGATTTTGTGTTAGATTTGTTTTCTGTGGGGTTTATTGTCAGGTTGTTTGACAGAGCTTCTCCCACTTGGGAGAAATGCTCATCAAGTTTGGGGTAGGGGAGGAGAGATCCTCCTCGGGTGCATACCTGTTTCCATCTTTTGGGATGTTGAAAGCCTTGAGGGCATGTATCTGTGACTGTATCTTTGACTTGAGAGTCATATACAGATTTCTTAAAATTTGTGATCAAACTTGGTTTGAGACCAAGAGAAATTATATTGGTTAACTTATCTGTCAGGGTGACACTCTGGAGTCGAGTGTGTCCACTCTCCTGCCCCTTATGAAACTCACTGTAGTTGAGTTTCCGTGTTGTGTAATTTACCCACGGGTGTTTGTGTGCTTTGGGATTGTTGTTGTTACTGTTGTGAAGTGGAGTGTTTGAGTACCCAGGTGTGAGTATGGTCTCCCTAGCTCGGGGGTGACCCACTTGCGGGTCTACGGAAGGGAGGAGAGCTAGATGAGTGGTGTTTTCTTCTTTGTTTGTCTTTGATACGCAGGTTTTCTCTTGGAGCTTCTGGTTGGCTTGGGAGGAGTTATATTTATGCAGAAACAGTTATTTTTCTTTGTCATGAGAATTTAGGCCTGGTTCATTTCATGAGAGGTGAAGAGGGAGCACCTCTCTTGATATTGTTGTAATTTATCGTTACCCTGGGAGTAAAGGAAATCACCTCCCTGATCTTGTTATTGATGGACTTTTACTTGGTTGTCATAAGCTATCAGTTGTATATTGTTCATAACTGGGAAGTTAGTTGTTGTATTCATGGTTTAAAATTTATTCTCTTGCTATTTGTAGTGGAAGAATTAACTTTTCTGTAATATGAAAATACCTTAAATTTTCAAGTTTGTTGCTTTGTAAATCTTTGGAAATAGCAATTTCATTACTTATTTGCAATCTAATCTGAGTTTGTTTATGTATTTGAAAGTTTGGAATTGCTTAATGAGTTGAAATGGACATATATTAATTGCCGAAATATACTGATTTAAACTTCATTTTCTTAAGTGTATATAGATATAAATATATATATATATATATACTCGTTATTTAATTATTACTGGATCATTTTAACTGATTGAAAGAAACTGAATAACTTGTTTAATGTGACAAAATTATGCAACATATATATTTATATATATATATATATATATATAAATATAATAGTTGCTATTTATTTATCATTTTTTTTACAACATTATGGGAAATTGAATAAATGGCTTAACTTAAAAAAAATAAAACTAAAATTAAGTGATACTGGGAAATTAAAATAAATATATATATATATATATATACATTATATATTTAATAATTGTTAGTAAATTATCATATAACAGATACTGAATATATATTGTTGTAACTGAGAAAATGAAGCATTCTTATGAAACTGAAGTGTGTATATATATATATAGATATATAGATATATATATATATATATATATATAAATTATTAAATATCTTTCATTGAATGAGTTTGAAATTCAAACTAAAAAAATTTGAAATATTAAGAGGTCGCTGTGTGTTTCCACATAGCCGAGGCAAGTTCACGGTGGGCGGTGGGGAGTAATCCCCACCGCAATCTCTATTTTATATATTAGAGGTGTGGGGAGGGGCGGAGCCCCACCCACCCCCCACATCGTGGGATGTGGGTGGGGCTCCGCCCCTCCCCACATCCCCCCTGCCGTTACACCCCGCGGAGCTCCGTGCTAAGCGGTCTCCTCCACGACCCTCACTGCGACCTCCGCAGTACCTCTAGCCTCCGCCACCATGTGTGCTCCCGCGGCCATGGACATGGCCCTCCCTGCCCTCGGTCGGGCCTGCCTCCGACCCTCTGTGCGGCCGACCCCTGCCGCCAGTCCCCTGCCACAACCAAACAGAAAATGTTAAGTATAAAAAAAAAATGTTAGGGCTATTAGCCCTAACATACATGCTATGGTTCATTTAAATAACAAAATAAATATATATATATATATATATAGATATATATGTGTTGGCATAATATATGTCATATATGTATATATATATATATACTTGGTTCATTAAATAACAAAACAAATATATATATATATATATGTCATATATATATATATATATATATAATGTTTTGAAGGGGAAATTGTGAATAAATAATAGATATATTTAGTTATATAGTTCTATATGTATATATATGACATATATATATATTTATATATATGGTATATATATACATAGGAGAGGTGTCTTGGGGGCCATTTTAAGAGGCCATCTCTATCATTCATAACAAGGGGATGTGCAAAATTAATTAAAACCAAGCTATATTTTCATAGTTAGTTTTATTTAAGTGTTGAACACAACAACCAAAGAATTTAGGTTTCCATGATCAGGGTTTTATAAAGTGGAGAGCCTCCTACATCTATTTACAATGTTATACGAGTCACAATCAGAGTATTAATAGTCATTATTAGTAATAATAACAACAGTAATTATAAACAAGAGAAAATAAAATTATAATGTAAAGAGAGCATAAAGGAATATCCCGTAATACTCCGAAAAGAGTTTCTCGGAAGTTTCAACTATCAACGTAATTTCAATCACCCGGAAAAATGAAGAGGAAAAATTACATGTCACCTTGCTTAAAAGAACACTGGAAATAAACTTAAGGAGACATCACAGAAAGTCCATGTGAGGCCATTTTAATCCCAACTGTAGTAAACGACCTCATAAGTAAACCTGTAAGAGAGTCCGAAGAAGAAAAACTAACATTGGAAAAAACAGAGGAGAAAATGCGCGACATTTCCCACATGGGATAAGAGAACTAAGTTGACGGACCCTTCTGCTAAATCTGCTTAGGAACAAGTTTAATTAATACAAACGAAGAGGAGATACCGTGATTGGAGAAGACTAGGAGACCGAGTCCAGCGAAGTAGTAAACCAATCTTTGTGACCTAGACCATCCTGAAGTTAGGTTTAATATCAACAATAGCTGCAGTGATAACCCTGATTGACGTAAATCATGAAGAAAGGACCGGATACACATAAAGAAAGCATAGAAAACGAAAGAGAGAGAGACCAAAATATAAACACACTAAATTAACAGAGAAATAGTTAAGGTAAGGGCGATAAAAATCCAATCAAAATTAAGAACCAGTGAAAAGGGAAGAGAGAGCAAACAAACCGCCTTGTTGAGAATGCTAAGTCATAGGAGGAGTATGTTTCAGGAAACAAGAGAGGAGACAGACAACCGTGCCTGGCTGAAAAATGACTAAATAGGGAGATCACTAGTCAGTTTAGTCGGAACAAGGCGTCGTGGGAAGTTGTTAGTCTATCAGCGAACCACGTGCGTAAATGAGTGCAGCGTAATTCCCACTAACGCCGTAAGGCATTATGCTGCCGGAAATTGCCGAGGTTTAGATTTAGGAACTGTGGTAATCTCACTCTTGCAATGACGTTAGCGGCGTCGTAAAGACCCTCTTGTTGATCTGTATGCGTCTGGTTGCACGCAATTGTACTTATATCCCGCCAAAAATTGTAGTGTTTCACCATGAGAGAACACCGCCGAGCATGCTTACGCATGCGAAGGGGTTTCTAGGATAGTGTGAGAAAAGTTTTTCATATCTCGTGTCATAACCACATGACAGATGTGGCTATGACACGTGCGATGTGTGTTGTGACCACATGGAAAATGTGGGCATGACATACACAAGGATCTCTACCATTTGTTGATTAGGGAGCTCTACCATCCAAGAACTACGGTGATGAACCACATGCATCCACACTATCCATAATTAAACTCCACCTGGATCCCATGAATAAATTGGAAAGCCAACACCTGCCAGCCTCTATTGTGCCACTTTGATAATCTCAAAACCCTTATTGTAACAAGTCTCTATGTCCTGCTTCGAAAGGCAATCAGCAAGAGAGCGCAAGGTAGAAGACTTGCCGAACTTGGAGACATCACCTGAGGTCAGAAGTATATCATACCAGAGTGAATTAGAAAACCTCGTATTCAACCCACCTCTTTATTCAATCAAAGACATGGTCAAAACCTATGTATGTAGGCTGAAAGTAAACTAATGAGCACACCTCATTATACAATCAAGGTGAAACTCCCTTGTCTATGCCAATGGAAAACCAAAGTAGTCATGTGTACTCCACCCTACATTGTCATCATCATAAGAAGACTCACAACTGAAAATAAGATGATTTGATCTTGCCACAATATCATCTTTACCCTTTGTAGCCTTGTCAACAAGACCTCCATCAGAAAGCAACTACAAGTATCCTGAATTACTTTCAGGAGTAAGAAGAGTACCATCATGAATGCCATCAATCTCCTGAAAAGAGGTTAGAACAACACTAAGGTCCAACGTGCAAGACTCAAAAGGAACCATCTTCTTCTGATAAGATTGTCCAATGTCAATCTCTAAAGTGCCGATGTAGAGCTTGTGCTCAAATCTTCCATGACACTTGAACCTGTAGGCAAGACTAATGTGTCTGCATTATTAGTAATCCATTCCACCCTGAGTGGTCTCCTAATGATGTGAAGGATGCCCAACATAGGTGCATAGAAACATATACTAACCCCTGACAAGCCACTGGAATAAATCAGAGCAGCACCATGTAGCCTGTGAATCAAATCCATGATGGAGAAAAAGGTATCTCCATTGTCAAAGGATGATAAGAACTCATCATCAATCCATCCTCTAACTCCCAAATAGAAATCCCAACTTCTCCTATCCATCCCAACAGCTGTTGTCCTCAAAGTGAACCCTGACATAACTCCAACCAACAAAGTAGGATAGCCATCAATCAATGAGGTAGGAGGTAGAACCCATGATAGTAGGGCTAGGATATATCTGTCCTCATGCCTATCTCCAAACCATAGATTAAAATCAATCAGAAACTTGAGCATACACCTCTCAAGATCATGAATGATGCATCCATCACCAACTAACTCCTCTCACCTAACCAACACAAGAGGCATTGCACCTGTATCTTGAGTGTGATTGCTAGGAGGTCTCACGCTATTTTCTTTGCCTTGTGCCCTCGCTACCATTGATGACTATGTCTCTGTTGAACATGATGAACAATGAGCCAAACTCAACTCTAAGTAGAGCTCATCAACATGAATCTTTGATTCCTAAAGGGCTATCTGGATACTTCTCAAGGAATCACTATAAGCCTTAAGCTCATGAGAAAGCTTATCAACTTCATCTTCTTTCCTCATCAAAGCATCTGAATAGATCTCAATGAGGTTGAGAAGGTGGTCATGATCTGAAAGAAGGTGTAAATAATTTGACTTCATTGTTCCCAAACCTTCTTTGATTTCTTGCAAGATATCATGAGAAGACTCTGCTTCAACTCCCCTTTGTCTTCTCTCTAATTGAACCATCCAGAGATGATTCTCAATCAGTTTGTGCATTTTATCATGATGAGATGATGCTGCAACAATCTCATCTTCACTCACCTTCAACTGATTCTCCAAGTTGTGCAAACTTTTTGGTGCATGAGAAACCCTTACTTTATCAAAGGAAGCATTGGATTGTTTTGGTAGTGCTTGAGTTACACAACTATTTTCTTTGGTGATGTCATCCATGCACATATCATGGTTGCCATAGTATGATTTTTCTTCATTTGTAGGTGATGTGACATTATGGGAATCAATTATCACACTAGAAGATGCCTTATGATCACCCAAAGAATCCATACTATTGCTATCCAAATCACTAGCATGATCTATGTTAGCCTCTAATGTAGAAGCCTCTTGTCAAACCTCTTGCAAGGATGATGTAGACAAATAATTACCCAAGGTTGTCCTAATGTCTTCTTGAGTCAAATCAACATGTCTATCAAATTCATCAAATAATTTTTTGCATACCTCATTGGAACTTGTAGACACCAAATCATTCTCATGAAGAGTTGTATCAACTATATGTGACGATTTTCTATCCATTCCATGTGTAAACAAATCATCAGCTATAACATGATATTTCTTCCTTGCTTGCTCATTTTTGTGACAAAGTTTGGGATGCATGTCCATATAGTCCTTTAAAGGTAAATCCTCCTTAACCTTTTGAGGAAGAGTGCTATACTCCTCAAGTATACTAAAAACTTCCGCTTCTGAGTCTTGTGGCTTTGGACCTTTGCTAGTAGAAGGAGATGATGACCCTTTAGAGTACCTAATCTTCCTTGAAAGTGAATCTTCTACTTGCCGTGGCAAGAAGTTAGGTCTCATTGGCTGATCTATACCATGTGTGGGGCCTCTAACATTGTTAGATGTGTCTTCTCCATTAATATAAATTGTGACCTCTACATGATGGGGTCTATCTCCTATATTTAAATTCTGTAATACGACTGTGAGCTAGTGAAGGGTAGTGGCCATCCGATGTTGCCCTATTGCAAGGCCTCTCATAACATCTCGGGCCTCATGACCCTCATGGTCTACCTCATGCTCTGGACTGTTACTCCTCCTGTCACCCATACTACTGGTCTCTACTACACTTTTGGGCTATCTAGCAACAACTACAGCTGAAAATGTATCCTATTCCAGATACGGTTGTGCCCACTAACCATTCTACTCTGTTCCTTGGCAATATACATCTTAACCCTGTCACTCTAATGCATGAACAAATTGTCTAATACCCTAAAGGCTGGCAAGATCAATGTCTTTGATACCACTGTAATGTCCCACCCCAGGTGGACACTTGCTAACACAAATTTTCTGCCTTGTTTGGTTTGTTTTGATAAATGTTTGTGATATATTGGCAATGTTGATACAACAATATAATACAACAAAATAGGAGATGTTGCAATAATAAATTTTAACTCAAAACTAAAATTGCATTGGGAATACACAACTGAAAATTCTAAATTTTTATACCAACTTAAATACTCATTATTTTCACAATATATTGACAACCCAGTTCATAAAATAACCCCTATTATCTAAAACAACAATACCCAGAAAATCTAGGACTTACAATTAATGAACTCACAGGTAAACATTCCTTGAACCCCTCTGGAAATGGTTGCCAAGAAGAAGTGTAAAGTTTGTAGCAGTCATACAATGGAATAAACACCTCTTTGAATTACAAATGATCATACCCAGACCCAAGCCAATAAATGTAGGTCTGAAAACTTTATATCAGCAAACTAGAATCTTCCTTTAATGGACGCCTGGCTTCGAAGATGAGTTCTCCAACATGTACTAACAACAAACTATTAACAACAGTTTAGACTCCATGATATCAGCTCCTAACTCAAAGCGATTCAAAACAAATCCTTCAAGTGCAACAATAAACTAGCTGCTGCAACTTGCAATTTCTCCAATAAAATGCAATATTAAACCAGCTATTGCATCAATTCAAAACTCCTTTCAGAAGTGCAATAATACATCAACTATCGTACCAATTCGAATTCTTGCAATGAAGCACCTATAGAAACCCTGGATGGATTCCTCCATAATCAATTAGCTAGGGGTTATCTTTCAAACTGAAACCAATGTTAACCATGAGGGTTTTCATCCTCAAAGCCCTGAGATTGATAAGAACTCCAATTACATTTCAATATCAACAATATCCAGAGCATGATGAAAAGAGAATCCCTGAGATCCTTTTATATTTTCTTCCTTGAAAGCTCTGGGAAACTTCCCCAATATGGGTGCCACACGTGAGAGGAAACATTCTTTTAAAAAAAATTAGATAAAAAACATTTCTTTCCATCCTTTTCTAATCTTTCTTTTGTCACTTTTCCCTAGGATTAGAAAAAAACACTTTATTTCCTTTGTTTTTCTAACTTTCCCTAGGATTAGGAAAAAACACTTTATTTCCTTTCTTTTTCCCACTTTCCCTAGGTGTTCCCTTTTGGCATAAATAATTAATTTATTTTTTAAATGCTCACATGGTCTCCCTTTTAAAACAACTTTAAGTTGTGTCTCCTAGGCATAAGAGTACAACTTAAATTTATAATATTTAATTATGCCAAGGTTGCCTTTTTATAAATAAAATAATAAAGTGCCCATATTATATTATTTTTGTCCATCCCAACAAAGGACTGTCAAAGAAGAACTGAACGTCATACTCTGCCATAAATCATGCTGCCAGATATAGTACTTACTAAAAATAGTAAGCTCAAAAAAGTCCTTGGATGCCAATGCATGTCATATCAACCTAAAGCTCTCTGAAAACCAAGAAGGAATCCAGTAATCAAACTACCATACAATGACAAATAATACTTACTAAAAATAGTAAGCTCAAGAAAGTCCTCAGATGCCAATGCATGTCATATCACCTTGAAGCTCTCTGAAAACCCAGAAGGAATCCAGTAATCAAACTCCCATACACTGACAAAGAGTACTTACTAAAAATAGTAAGTTCAAGAAAGTCTTCGAATGCCAATGCATGTCATATCACCCTGAATCTCTCTAAAAACCTAGAAGGAATCTAGTAATCAAACTATCATACACTGATAAACAGATCCCCAAAAGCTGAGAAGAGATCACCACACAGCTAGAAACCCTAATTATTGCCTCTGACTAGACTACGGGACTCCAGAATAGGCTAACGGTCCATCCTAGATATCATTGATGAGAAGGGGACATTACATTAGTGCTTGAAGAGATCCATAATACACCTTATTTAGGTCACCCTGGAGTGAAAAAGATGGTCAAAGGTTTGAAACATTTATACTTTTCTCCTAGACTTAAGAGGGATGTGACAGAATTTGTGGCTCGATGTTTAGAATGTCAGTGAGTCAAGGCTGAGCATGTGCATCCAGCAGGATTATTGTATCCACATAGTATCCCTAAGCACAAGTGGCAAGTGATAAGCATGGATTTTATTCAAGGGTTACCTATGTCTAAGAATAGGCATGATGTCATCTTAGTAGTTGTGGACAAGTTTTCAAAGGTAGCACATTTTATTCCAAGGAATCTTTTTGATGGTTCTATGGTCTTAGCTAAGAAGTTTGTTTATGAGATTTTCTAATTGCATGGAGTGCCTGAGACGATCATTTCATATCGAGACACTCACATGACCCCTAGATTTTGGATAAATCTTAATGTAGCTTTGGGTACAAAGTTGAATTTTAGTTTGGCTTATCATCCTCAAATGGATGGTCAAACAGAAAGAGTAAATCAAGTGGTAGAAGACCTTCTCTGAATGTATTGTATGGATCAGCAATATAAATGGGAGGAGTATCTTCCATTGGTAGAGTTTGCATACAACAATTCATACCATGCATCTTTGGGAATGGTACCTTTCAAAGCTCTTTATGGGCATAGGTGTCAAACACCTATCAGTTGGGATAAGGTGGAGGACAGAATTGTGATTGGTCTTGAAATGTTAAGAGAAATGAATGATCAGATGAAGTTGATCAAGGAAAAGTTGAAGCAAGCTTCAAATAGTCAAAAGAGTTATGTAGATAAGAATAGAACTCCTAGAAAGTCTTTAGTTGGTGACAAAGTCTTTTTGAGGGTCAGACCTCATAAGAGTTCAATATCATTTGATGAGGTGTCCAAACTTGCTCCTCATTTTGTAGGACCATTCAAAGTTCTGGAAGTGATCAATCCTATAACTTATAGACTTGCACTACCACCTACACTTGCCAGAATCCATAATGTTTTTCATGTGTCTTTACTTGAGCTTTATCATCCTAATGCATCATATATTCTTGATTGGCATGCTTTATAGGTTTAGGATCTAGGAGTGGTGCTGGCAGAGCCCACTCAAATTCTGGGGAAGCGCAACATTAAGTTGTGTAGCAGAGATGTGGTGCAATATAAGGCCCAATGGGATCAATATTCTGAGGATAGTGCCACATGGGAGGATGCAGAGGAGATTGATAGATCTTTTCCTCATTTGAGGATATAGCATAGATTTCTTATTTATGCCTGGATTATGATACTTTGAGTTCAGTTATTGCTTTGATACTTTGAGTTGTTGTTATGATCTTTTGATACTTTGAGTTGATGTTATTGTTTTATGACACCTTGATACTTTATTGGTGGTTGATGGACACTTTATTGTTTTGATGTTTAATACGACATCAGGACGATGCCTCTTCTAAGTGGGGAAGGATGTCACGTCTCATTTTTATGAACAATATGATTATTCTAGTTTAGTGAACAATTACTATGATTGACTTTTACCTTAAGTAATATTGCATGCATGAAGGTAATTATTATGAGATTTATTGATTAAAATTGGAAATTGTTTTAAATGTTAAATATTGTTGACATGATTACAATGATTTGCCTCAGCTATGTTTTTGGAGACACTAACCTAGATTAACATTGACTTGAGTGCAAACAGATGTAGGTACTCGTCGAAGACGAGAGCATGGTTGAGGTAGAGGTGTTCTAGCCACTTGGCAAGGACTAATGGATAGATTACCTTGATGCAATCACACACATCACGTAGTTGCATATGCATTATCAAATGGATTTTATTGCATTAATGTGTGGTTATTAATCATTTTCGAATGTATGATGTGATTACTTAAATTTAATGTCTTTTCAAAATATATTCAAATGATGTATTGTATGTTATTAAATAAATAATAAAATATTGTTTATAGATGTTTAGAAGACAATATGTTCCTTAAAAATAAATAAATATATTAAATTATATATATATATAAATATGCAATATTGTATTACATTTCTCTTCTTGATTATTTAATTTGATTTGTTTTAATAACAGTAGTTAAATTATTCAAAATAGTATTATTATATTGAAAAAAGAATCAAAATATATTCCTATCACTCATGTGACAATAAGCTAACTTAAATAGCTATTATTTTATTTTAAATGAGAAAGACTGTGAGTTTTAAATTATTATTTTCATGCAAACTGAAATACAAACTTCAGTTCTAAACCTAAAGAGATTGCCACAAATAAGAGTTGTGATTTTGGATAAACGAAGGGGATCTAGGCAAAAAGAAAGAACCCACATTTTGTAGCCGAGTAAGGAGTTTTTCCTGAGTGAAAGAAGCAGAGGAAAATTGCAGCGACATGAGAAAGAGAAGAATGTAGCCACATCAACTACAACTCATCCCTAATCAACTGCTTTTAGCAAGTTTTTAATTCATGTTTTTGCCTTCTAGAAATTACGTTGATTTGGCTATTTTTAGATGGTTTTATCTACTGAGTGGTGGATGAATGCATTTGCTGGGTTGTTCCTTGTTTATACTGGTCGTCCCTATTTTTGCTGGCCGCTTATCTTTTTATCTGGCTATTTCTTCTATTTTCCTGGCCACTCATTCATTCTGGCCATTTTTACTAAGCAAATTGCTTTCCTTGTTGGCCGTTGACCTTCCTTATGGCCGACTTGACTATTCTTGGGCGATCTATATAGATCGACCCCCACTTTTCTAGCTATCACCAGTAACTCTCCCAAACTATGGTGATTTATCTCTATAGTTATGCCTAGTAGATCACTTTATTCATATCTTGAGTTTACTGTGAAAACAATGAGATATCTAAATCTCTAATTATTGCTAAATTTATTCTTCTTAGAAAATTTATGACTGTATTCTTTCTTATGTTGGCTGAAATCAATGTTAGATTAGCAAATTGACCTCTTTATAATGAACACAACCTCTTGAAAGTAGACAAAACTATTGTTCCTATAGCTTCATTTTCAATATTATTTGGTTGTAGTCAATCCATTGTTATCTCTATGGACTGAGAAGTTAGAACCTGTAACTACCTACCATGACTGCAAACTTTATAAATTCTTGTAGTAGTTTTTACGATCTTCCTGTAGCTGAACAAATTAAGCCTGTAGCTTTGCTTAAAATTTGTTAAAATCAATGTGATAACTGGAAACAGAGATAGTAGATTACTATATTATTTTCCTATCAATTTTGATGCTAAAAATGATTTATATTTATATTTATGATCGAAATCTCAATTAAACTATGTACACTATTCACTTTCTTTATTTTCTACAATAGCTCCTATCACAGTTGCGACAAGAAGACTATTTTTATTGTTTTAGACTTCTTGTCACTATCATGACATCAAGATGAAATTATAACCTAGAATGACTTTTGTATGAAGATTGTGATCAAATTTTGGATTAGATAATATATTTATTTGATATACTTATGAGTGCAATTGTGTAAGCAAAGATGAATGATTTGATTAGAAAGTGTAATTCCTTGAATGTTATTTGGGAAAGGGAATTTTAATGATTTATTGGTGAATTTGACTTTACTTTATTATGTATTTCTTGCTTCTTGGGGAAAGAAGAATATTTTTCATCTAGGAAATGTTATTGGGTTACTTTTGGGACTACGATACAGAATATAGATATTCAGAGATGGCTTTTCTTCTTTTCAGGAATTGAACCAGGTTACTTATAAATGATTAGATCTAATCAGAATGACATTGAAATAGATGTTTATTATCTATCAAACTTATTTATTGATATCTCTGCCACATCCTGTTGTGAGACAATCTGCTTTTCATTATTTAGAATTGCACATTCAGACATCAGGGTTACATTGGGTGTTCCCTCTTGCCAGTTGTTACCAGCTAGCTAGATATTTCATGTAGGGCTTGGTTTACTTCATTTCATGAAGGGATCTAGAGAAGTGTAAATACTTCATGGTTGGGTGGAAAAGCACCTAGGCCATCTTCCCGTCTCTCAGCTTGCAGGTGGTGGACCACTTGGTTCGTGCGGCTGAAGAGTGTATTGATTTATTTATTATTGCCGTACATGTTGATTGTACCCTATATTAGATGTATTATGGCATGCTTGCCAATGGATTTATGTATATTATTTTATAGTACTTCTTACCTCGGTTAAGCACATGATTTTGTAAGATTTAATGACATTGAGATTCATATTTATGAGATTATCTTTTACTTGAGATATTGTAATTAAGCAGATTAATTACATCTGTTATCTTTTTAATGTTCTATTTAAGCAGATTATTTACATCTTTTTGGTTTTGGATATTGCGATGTTGTATTTAAGTGGATTATTTACTTCATTTACTTTTGAGTTGGTTTAAATGCTTTTACATGACTTGTGAGGCTTTACAGAGTTTTACCGCTAAGTCAGTGATTTGTGATTTTGGCACTAAGGTCAGAGAACTAGAAATCTAGTGCAAAGGTCAACAGACAATGTTTTTAGTGCTTAGAGAGATATCAGACTTGGTTTTGATAGAAAACAGCAATTGACTTAAGGAGTTTGAGAACCTGAATAACCTTCAAGTTTCCAAATGCAAATTTGATCATCCATTGGAACACTTTTAGGAATCAACTGGCTAGGCTAACACTCTAAGCCAAAATTTGAAGGAAGGGGGTCCTATTGATCATGATGTTAGTCATAAACAAACATAGAATAAAAGTACACATTAACCTTTATTCATCTTGAAAGATATGATGAATTCAAAGAATTCATGATCTCAAGTCTCTGTTGATTAGGTCTTAATCTTTTGACGTTACTCAGAGGTTGATGTGTGTTCCTGTTTCCATTTTGGGGCCTTACATAGATCTCATCAGTAAGATAATGTTTCCTATAATGATGCTACATAGAGAGTTATTCTACACAAGATATACTTCAAATATTGTGTCTATCTTTAAATCTTTGCATGATATTTGTCATTTTGACATGCTTTAACCTCAAATATGCTGAATATGTTCAGTTATCTACGAGATGTCTACATATTTGTATTATTTTCTTAAGATTTTCAATTATTTGAAATGATGATGATGAAATGCTCTGAAATTGAAAGAAATTGAAAGAAATACTTCAAATTAAAGTTGAACCTTCAACTATTGAGCCACATATACATCAGATACAGTCATGAAGAGGAGGAATCAAACCATATGTTCACCAGGACATTCCACAGCTAGATACAGTTGATTCTAACTTCAAAGGAAAGGTATGAAGACAACACATGCAAGCTGATATGCACTCCAAGGGACGCAACAAATCAAAGCATATATCTCAAATTCACACACTGATTACTCAAGATTTATGATGGATTGTAATCAAAATAGTCTTCTCATTCATTAAGTATGCAAGAACATATATGTATACAACAACTTTGAAATAAGCCCTGAATATTTCAGCAAACAGATTTCAATTAAGTTTTAAATGTTCAAAATGAGGCATCCTTGCACCTTTTATAGAACAAGGTGAGGGAGCGGTTACAATTGATCTACAATCAAGACTTATCCATTAAGATCTATGGTTTACATTCATTGACTAAGTCAATCCTTTCCACATGGCACAGGTTGCTAGCTAGCAACCATCTAAGCGACTTATACTTTCATAAGTACCTAATGCATATATTCCTTTTATGATGCATCCTCATCAGGTTCTTTGTCATCATCATCACTTTCACCATTCTCACTATCTTCATCATCATGATGATTGTCCTTTTGAATATGGACCTGCATAGCTGTCCTGATATTCTCATATGCTTGCACTATTTTCTCCAATTCTCTACCATCCTAAGTTCTCACTTTGGTGATGGCATGTTTATGCACCTGATATTTGCTCCAGAGAGATTCCAATGTATTCCTCCTGCTGATGGACATTTCATCATAATCTTCCACCTTGACCTTTATTCTCATTACTTTATCCAACACTTCTTCTATCAGGTGGTTGAGAGGGTCTTCAACAACTAGCTGGAAATTACTATGTAGAGCTTTGATGACAAACTCTTCATCTTGATTTTCTATCTTGCCTTCTGCATCTCCTTCTAATGTTTCCAAAACTTCAGCCTCATGGGACATCATATCATGTAGCTTCATGCTGATATTCCTTAGTTTACTGTTGCATCTTTTAAGTACATCACATTCAAATTTGACATCCTTATTCTAGATATCAATCAATAGGGCTGTGTTATTATTTAGTACTTGATTCTTTATTAGAATCTGTGAATCAATCCTCTTCATTTCATCCAAAAAGTTCATGTCCTTTTCTAATTGAAATGACCTCCTACCGATCTCCATCTATAGTTTATCTACTTTTCTCCTGGAGGTGCCCAAAGAATTCCACCTCTTTAAAGAGGCCTTTACCACTTCTTCAGCTCCATCAAGCGTGGATGACATCCATTTTAACATTATTTTTGATTCATGTTTCATGAAGTTCAACTTGTTGACCTCCTCCTGAGAAATAGCAATCAATGGGACTACATGATCACTAGATGTATCGTCAAGGTTAATTAACCCTCTTATATATGCATGCAGCTGAGCAATGTGCTCTTTATGCTACTTATTCTTCTCTTTCTCTCTTTTCACCCTTTGGGTTAATGAATCAATAATGTCTTTACCTTCTTGGCCCTCTTGATCCTCATTAGCAAATCCCAAATCTGCTGTAGTAATCTGGAATTCATCCAGAGTGATCTTGCCCTTTTCTTTATCAACTGTAGGGAGTGCTAACTGTGCCGTCCTCCTGCCTGTATCAGGATCCCTTCTTATTGCAGAAGTTAACCTTGCCTTCCTCTTAGGATTTATTAATGTTTCTGAGAACAATGTAGACACATCAAATTCTTATGCCTCTATACCTGGTTCTGCACCAATTTCTTTTCCAAGCCACTGAGGAATTGGATCCTTTGACTGTTGGTCTCCATCACTATCATGATGATCACCCTGATCTTCGATGTCCACCATCATGTTCAATGGGGAGGGTGATCTCCTTATTTCTTCCTCATGATGCTCCTCATGAGGGTGATCTTTGGGTATATCCTCTTGTTGAGGAATTTCCTCTTCTGGAAGGTGATCCTGTTGATCATCTGCATGTTTATCATGATCTTGATCTTTTGCTTCCTCCATGGGTGTCTCATCTACCTTAGTGATTTCCTCATCATGAAGCATATTAGTTCCTGTAGATATTACTGTATCTACCTTAGGCTCTTCCAGCTGATCTACAACTATAACCTGCTCTAGACCTGTATTAATTACCTCTTGAGCCTTATGGTCATCAGGACCTGATATTTCTTTATCCTCCCTATCTTTTGGTGGGACGTCTACTATTTTGGGCTTAGCTGATGTATCATGCTGTTGCTGACCCATACTTGGAGCTTTCCTCTCCATTTCTTTCTATTTGATTTCTTCACTATTCTGTGTTTCCTTAGGTGCACCTACCATATCCTTAGGATCTACATCCTCTACATATGTCAGATCTATAACTACAGGATTTGTTACCTAATCAACTAAGGTATCCAGCCCTATTTGTTGTGCAATATGTTCCAGACTCTTTTCCTTTTCTTGCTTTATTTGCTTCATCTCTTTTAATATTACCTAAACTAATGGGGTCCCATGTGGAGCTATCCGGGCATTGGCAGCAAGGGTTTCCATTCTTTATGAAGCTACATCCTTCACTACCTCATCATTAGATAAGTCAACTGTCTCATCTAATGAAACTTGACCACTTTGTACTGCCTTAGTGGCTTCTTTCATTTGCTCTTCTGCTTATTCGGTCTTGAACTTTACAATAGTGGGAAGTGGAACGTTATGCTGCAATTCCTTGTTGAATACTTCCCCACCTGCTCCCCTCAACATTATGGGAGTTTGTCTTATTTCACCTCTCATAGAAGTCCTTGGTTTCTTAGGTGTAGTTGCTATCACTTGAGGTGCTTTTCTTTTCCTTGTGAAGGATATGGGGCCTTCCTCTTCTATCTGCTTATGTGAGGCTTGACCCTCCTCATATGATTCCATAGCTTCAGTAGCCAGCCTCTAAATCTTTTTAACCTTTTGTTTATCTTTAGGATGCAGTGCTGAGGAGGCTGACGCTAGTTCTGATGTTGATGCATCTCTAGCGGTTACTATGGCTCTCTCAACTATAACCCCTTTGGGTTCAAGATCAGTCTTCTTACCTTTTGAAGACCTCTTGCTTTTTTCAAGAGGTGGCGCCTTCTCTCCTTTGGATTTCCTCTTCTCAACTAGGAAATCATCATATTCACCTTCAGGAACTTCTTGTCTCTTCTTATTATCAACAGTGATGACAATGCCTTTTTTCTTTAGTGCATTTATCTGCTCTTCCACCCAAGCTTGGGTTAGCTGTAATATCCTACCTGTGAATGGATCCAGGGAGATATCCTCCTGTATAGTGAGATCCGGCGCAGAGATGGTATCATTATATATCTTTTTCTCTTCATATTCATTAGCCATTATCATTCCATCATCTTTCTTCAGTTGTGCTAGGATGGAGATGCAATCAAAGGTCTTGATTTGATTAAGTGTTAACCTTTGATACCTTCTTCTTCGGGCTTCAGCTTCATCTTCACAATCTACCTAGAAATCCTCAAGATGTCTTCTATGGATGGGTTTCCCCATGATCTTCTGCATCCTCCCATATGGATCATATGATCTTGTTAGCGGGAAAGACTGGAAATTCATCATATTTAGACCAACTATGGCCTTCTTTATATTCTCAGAATATGGGCACATATACTAGCCCATTGCAACGTGAAACAAAACTGGTGGAAGCTTGTTGCTTTTCTTATAGGCATTCAATATTATAGAGATTTGTCTTAGAAACTCCATTAAGACAATAGCATCTGTGGGATACCTTGGGAGCATGAGAGGCTCCCCCTCAAAACCTTCAATCCTAATATAGGAGAAAATGGCAAATTGGATAAACCAAGCTCCATGCCTGTAGATAACTTCCTGAGCCTCCATGCTCAGTCTCTTGGTTCTATCTTCTTCCATTGTTCTCACCAAGTGCATAGGAAATGCATCATTTACCATCTTATAATCCTAGAGATAATTCACTCTTTGTAGTTGGGGATGATGATCCCATATGTGTGCATCATTGGTCGTGCCTCCAATTTTTCCATCTGTAATCAATGCATCAAATGTACCCTTATAGAAAAATGAATAAACTATATATGATGTCATGTAGAAGGAACAATCTGGACCTCCCAGATTCATCAGCTACTCATCCAGAGCATCACTTATCATTTTAGCCCACATTGGCTTGCTATCCATGTAAAGACACATCAGGATGACTGCATACATCCAGTCTTTGAAACTTCAGCATCAGGCTGGCTTGTCACTCTACTGAGTAGGGATATCATGTATTGGTACTCGTCGTCAAAGTCATACTTATATAAATGAACCAGAAGTTTAGCTGCTATAGGATAGGGACTATTCTTCACCCTCCATTGATACATCTTCTTCCTAGCAGACTTCTTGTTATTCTCGTACTCTACTTCTAATTTCCTCAGATCTATGTTAGCAACCTTCTTGCCCAATGGCAAACCAAATGTAGTAGCAATACCCTTGATTGACAAATCAGCATATATTATGCCATGTTTCTCTACCCTCCTTATTTTTGGGTTGTAGTTCCTCACACACTCAATAACCAGCTCAGGGGTTTCCATGGAATATGGGAAACCAGCTGCGTTCCACATTCCTGATATGAAGACTGCATCCAGTAGGGAGCTATTATTCTTTTCATCATTCATTTTGACTGACCAAGCAGCCAGATTTGTATTTCCCTGGTGTGTATCGGTGATGGCACCATATTTGAATTGAACACCTTCAGGATGAGCGAACATTAGCTTCAAAAATTCCACCTCTAACTTAGCCAGTCGTTTATCTGCCATGGATGCCTATAATTAACACAACCTGGTCTTACAATTGATACATATACAAGCATGCCTATGCATTACATATTCATTATTCATCATGCATACTACTATTCTTTCCACATTTCATTTATCCTGACATGCATAATTTGAAATTTCAAACCAGAAGACCCCATGATAACTGGATATGCAGAATATGACAACTAGAGGGTTTCAATTACTTACCTGATGCGTTTATCTTCTTGATTATGATTATGATTGTTTGTGAAAGGGACTCAATTACCAACAGTGCTCTCGTATCCCATTCTAATTCAAGCTCTATGTGTCCACAGGTAGCCTTATGAGGATTTGTAAGCTTGGAACTCTGTAGAAAACTTGTTTTATCGCAAGATAAGTGTGAAATGACTCTGTAAATCACTTTTAACCTCTTTCACTAAGGCAAATTAGGGCAACTTAGGGAAAATTAAATGCAACATCTGATTTTCTCATACAAAACTTCTGGATCTCGCCAGGTGTATGTATCGGGTTCATAATGGGCGGGAACCACCTACCATATCTGCATGCATTTAATATTATGGCAGTGATGTGCGGGGTGATCTCTGAAAGTCAAGTGATATTCTGAATATCAGGTGATATTGAGAATATGACCCCCTTGGTATAATATGATCATCTGTTTTAGGTAGAAAGATTGATGCCGAAACATCGGGTCAGGTTGAGAATGTCGGGTAGATATTCAAAATATCAGGGGATGTTTGCAATGTCTGGTGATGTTTATAATATCACCCCCTAGACTAAAATGACCTCCTGTCAAAATATCGGGGTGACGTCAATAGGATAAAGACTTGGTTCATCGTCATCGCACCATGATGTCATCATCATGTTATGTAGGAAGGGTCATGTTTGGAAGTATACCTCCGTGAGGTAAAAAGGATGGTGACATCATCGGTATGTTTATTTCTCCAATTATCAGGTTTGGATGACGTCAACAGGACATTTGTTCAGGGTGACATTTTGCGACAGGCAGATATTTCAAATATCGGGGTGATATTTAAATATTAGGGTGATGTTTAGGAATATGACCTTCGCAAAATACATGATGTTGTTTTACGGGTAAATGTCGTTATCACATAAAGTTGACGTCTGAATGTTCGGAGCAAATGATTTATCGAGTGATAATATGGATCAAGGTGATCTTTCGTAAGATGACTGATGTTGAGAAATATGATCCTCCCCCTCAGAATATTAGGGTTGACCAGATCTTTGACTCATCATAACTTTTGTTCCCTAAGGAATATCTGGGTGACCCAAAAGACAAACCTACATGTAATTTTATACTCTATCCACCCATGAGGTTATTGACATGAAAATTTAACTTTGAAAAACTGACCTCATCATGATGACTTACCTAGTCTCCATTATGTAGGATCATCTGCACTGTCTTACTTTTACCAAACCACCAGCAAGCAGAAAACACAAGCAAAGCCAAACAAAAAGTTGGGTCCCTATTTTGTCAAGTCAAAATGGGGCGTGTTGTGTAACCTTCATGTTTCCAAATGCAAATTTGATCACCCATTGGAACACTTTTAGGAATCAACTGGCTAGGCTAACACTCTAAGCCAAAATTTGAAGGGGGTCCCTATTGGTGAAATGGGGTGTGTCTGCAAGGTACAACAAGAACTTTAGAAGAAGAAACTTCAGAGGGGGATCCTGGGCTTTGGATACAAGATATCTACATCTTTTGGGGAGTAGTTTCTATTGTAGAGTAGGTTTATTTTGTCAGGTTTGTAGAGCAGAATGTTGTCTGTAGATGAATAAAGTTCTATATGACATTTTCAGTTTAGATTGAATTATATGAATAGCACTACATGTGTGTGTTTCTTACAATTGTCTCCTTGAATGTATGCATATCTCTTTTGTGAATGAAGAAATCAAGGATTTTGGAGTTCATCTATGCACATTTACTATATTGAATATCTTATTTACTGCCTCTGTTCAAGGAATGGATTAAATATACTTTCAATAGAATATAGGGAGTACTGTATTCATTAGGGATTGTTGAAGAAGAGTTGCAAGAAATACTTATTCTTGGGTGTATCATTGCAAGAAAGTGATACAAGTATACCCTCTGAATCTGAAGTTTTGATGTTAGAAAGGAAACATTTGCATTGTAGCATTTTGACTCTATTGCCCTAGATAAAGCATCGATCTGAGGATTTGCTTACCCAAAAGGTCCAGGAAAACAAAGAATTTAAAGATAAATCATTTGAATTAATTTTTGTTTTATGTTTTGTTTTAGTTTAGGTGCTGCATGTTCTTAGATTTGAATAGTGAAGATAATCCAAGAATGTTTCTAGTCTAGGGTTAATCTTACAAATCTTGGTGCAAATATACAAGAATATTCTTCCTGGTATTGAAAAGCTATATTTATTTATTATGAATAAGGGAATACCTTCCTAGGTGCAACAGAACTTGAAGTGTAGGGGAGATAGGAGATAATCTGCCACTCTATTGGTTGAGTCTCTCATTTAATCTGAGTATAAGAAGTGGCAAGTCTTTAGGATTTGATGCATGCAAATTTGGGAACCAACAACTTCCACAAATTGAACCATTTTGAGGAGGTGATTTTAGGAAAGTCCATTTTTCAAGAATCTCATTGTCCCAACTAGAAAACTTCTCCATTGTAGCATTCTTATTTACATGAGACATGATTGTTTTAGAGATATCTCTTTCTAGTTTATATATTACCATTCCAACCATGGAGGAAGATTTTATAAAAATTCTTTAATTACGTTAAAGTCACAAATGCCATATTAGCAATGAAGGGCTAGTCTACCAAATGTGTACAAAAGTAGATTCCTTATATAAAGCAGGCTAACTAAAAAAATGTTAAAATAGTGAATTATTAAAAACTCATTCCTGGTTAAGTTTCTTGCATAGGCATTTCCAACATTTTTGCCTAAATTTTTAATTCAGTAGGAGATGATCAGAATCCTCTAATTATTCTCCACATAATACACATTTAAAGGAGGGAGATATTCCTAGTTTTTCCAATCTTGGGCTAGTTAAGATCTTATTGTGTAATGCTAACCAAGTAAATCCCTAGCTTTAGGTATACATGCATTACCCCAACATAAATTTGAAGGCCAATCTTTTGAAGATGAGGAATGGGTTAGGGATATGCAACCTTGTTTGACATAATACCACCCAGTATTGGAGGCCATCCAACTTGGCTCATTCTCCTTGGGAGAGAAGAAATTTTTCCTTTTTTTTAGAATTTTACTAAACAAATCATTTTAAATATATGGAATTGGGCATTCATTCAAGATTTTCCATCTTTCTTTAGGTAGGAAATCTCCCTAGACTATTTCATAGTAATCCTTAACTTTTAATCCCCAAAAATGCTTTAAATATAATTTTTCTTCAAGAAGATCCAACCTATTATCTAAAAGTTTGTAGTCATTCCATGAATTAAACTAGAAAAGAGATTTCTAACCATTATGCATAACACATGAAATATGTGGTGTGATTACTTCTTTATAATTGATAATGAAATTCAACATTTTAGATACTATGTGTGGGTTAGCTACAGTACATATTATTTCCTTTTTCTTTCTGTCAAGATATATGAACTCCATTATTTTGCACCATTTTGAATTTGGTTTAGCATACATATACCAAGCAAGCCTAACACTCAATGCCAAATTTTGAACATCAATATTATGCACACCAACTCCTCCTATCAACTTAGACTTGCACACTTTTTCCCATGATAATAATGTTATTTTTTCTTTTTATTGTTTCCTTTCTACAAAATAACCCTTGATTTTCTATCTCAAAATCTACACGACTAAGAATCTTAAGTACTGACATCATGTAAATAGGAACTACAGATAGGAAAACTTTAATTGTAATTATTCTTCCTACTAAATTTAACCACCTACCTTTCCACGAGGACATATTGTTTTGAGTGGAAGAGATGATGGATTTCTAAAATTCATTTTTTCTTCTTCCAAAGAATAAGGGGATACCCAGATACAACCAAGGTAAATTTTGTGGCTTCAAATTGAATAGGTTAGAGATTCTTCTTTGAATTAAAATAGAAGAATTGAAAAAGTATATTTTGGATTTAGAAGTATTCCTTTTTTGACCAAAAGTTGTACAATAGTCTAAATTATCTTTCTTTATAGATTTAGCTTCCTCATAGTTTGATTTCCCAAAAAGGAGAGTGTCATCTACAAAAAGAGCATGAGCAATTGGTTCTTAAAATCTAGGAATTGATATTCCTTCTTAGTTTTGTTGTTTATTCTTTACCAATATTAACCTACTTAGTGCCTTTGCCATGATGATAAATAAGGAGAAATAGGATCTCCTTGTATAATTCCTTGAGAATATTTAAAAAAGCTAGTTGGACTACCATTCAATAAGATGGATAATATTACCCCTAAGATGAAGGAATAGATCCATTTACACCATTCATTTGAAAATCCAATTTTTTAAACTTGCATTAAAAGATCCCAACTTACTCTATGATAGGATTTCATCATATCTAGTTTTATTACCATTACTAAAGTTTTTTTTCTTGTTGGATAGAATACAAAGTCTCATGTGCTAGCAAGACTCCTTCAGATGATTCTCTTCTTAGCACAAATTTCCCTTGTTCTTCAAAGATGAGAGAATGGATAATACTTTCCAATCTTATTGTGATATCTTTAGAAAATGTCTTATAAATGGTACTGCATAAGGAAATATATTTGAAGTTTGCAAAAGAGGAAGGGTTTGAGCTATTAGGAATTAATGCTATAAATGTAACATTAATCTCCTTTAAAATGTTTTTATGTTTGTGAGCCTTTTCAACTACAAGTAAAACATCTCTTCAAACAAATTCCCAAAAATTCTAAAATAAACGAGCTATGAATCCATTTAGACCTAGAGCCTTATCACTAGATAGTGAAAAGACTACCCCTCGATCTCTTCTAGTGTTTAAACTTTTCTAACAACATTTTATTTTGGTCTTCAAAAACTAATTTTGGCATATAATCTAATAGTTTCTAGGTGTTTCTAACCTTTTCATCTTTTTATTTATTTACTAATCCTTTAAAAAAGGAGTTTGCTTCCTTTTCTGTTTCATTTTGATAAATTAGATGTTGTCCCTGAGTTGCTTCTATGTTTGAATTATAATTAGCATGTCTCCTAAACTTTGTAGAGGCATGAAATTTTTTTGTATTCATGTCTCCTTCTTTTAGCCAAACCTCCCTTGACTTCTTCCTCCAATAAATTTCCTCATATCATTGAAAATATCAAATCTCTTCTTTCAACATACTTTTCTTCTAAAAAATAGCTTGATTCATCCCATATTTTATTATAGTTTCATTTAAATTATAAAGTTCATGTTCTATTTTAATTTTTTCTTCAAAAATATTTTTAAAATGGGCTTTGTTCCATCTTATAATTTCTAACTTGATATATTTGAGCTTATTACAGAGTTACAACATCCTAGAACCTTTGATGAAAGGTGTATTTCTCCACCATAGCTTAAGAAGAGGTAATATTTTTGGATCCCTAAACCACACTCCCTCAAATTTAAAAAAAAAAATTGTTAGCGACTTTATCTTCAAAAACATTTAGAGAGATTGGGAAATGATTTGATCCTGTTAAAGGTAAGATAGAGCTAAAATATTTTTGAGAATATATAAGCCATTTAGAGGATAAGAGGAATTTGTCAAGTCTTTCTCCAATATGATGAAAATCCTTCCTCCTATTTGTCTAAGTAAATTTTCTATTACTAGGGAGGAAATCAAATAGAATATTAAAGTTAATAAACTCCTTGAAGTCTTCAAGTAATTTAGAAGGTGGAATAATTCGTCCCATTTTTTCTTCTAGATCCACAATGGTATTGAAGTCACCCCCCAAATTACCAGTTCATCTTTCAAGGTATTATCATTGAGCTTAGCTACTTTCATAGCTATTTTTTATGGATTGTACTAGTAGGTCCATATATATTAAACATCTCTAGAAACAAAGGCCTAATGATAAACTATGGATATTGAACAACATCCAATATGGACTAGAAGCAATATTTTTTAATCTTACAATTTTTTGGTTCCACAATACTACTAGTCCACCTGAAGTACCTTTTTTCCTCCATTGCTAAATGTCCCGATTTTCACCATTTTCCTAGAATTAAATTTCCATGCCGTAAAGAAAATTTTATTTCTTGTAGTAGAATGATATGATGGTTTCTTGAATCTATTTGATGCTTAACTAAGCACCTTTTGTTATGGGAATTAATGCCCCTAACATTCCAAGATAGGATGTTCATTATCCTTGAGGAAAGTGGCAAGCTCTCATCACTCTCAATAATCTATCCAAAGTGGATTAAATACCTACCGCAATCTCTTCTTGAGTCTTAATATATTTTGGTTTTCTACCCTTCCTCTTTTGAATAGGTGTTGGAATATCATTTTTTACTAACATTTTTGTTTTGAAAATAGAAAGTTTTCAAAAAAAATCAAAACCCATATTTTCCTCTAAAACTTCATTTGCTATTTATTCTATCAACTCTCCTCCTACTTTAGAGAGGATGTCATTTACCAAATCTTTTATATTATCTTCGAATAGATTTCCTTTATTATCCTCAACAGCAAGATCTACATCTCTTTTCTCACCTATTCCATAATTCAAGGATGACTCTTTCTAAGTATCTAAAAGATTTTCCTTCAAAAATTTTCTTCTATCAGGCTAAGTTTGGTCAATATTTTCCTAAATACAAGTGTCCCTGAGGAATTTATGTTTAGCAATGACTTGAAATTTTTGAACTAAGAGAGTATGGTTGTGATACCTGGAATAAGGGTATCTATTTCTAGATCCTCAAAGACCAAGTTGCCCCATTAAATTGAGAGTTTATTTGTAACTTCCATATTCTTTAGAGCCTTATTATGTTTTTTACACTCACTACTCATATAACCATAATGATGATGAAATGAGAAAACTGGGTCATGGCCTTCAAAGAATATGGGTTGTTTCCATTTTTCATAGCTATATTTAAGGTAAACTAAAACACATAATTTGGCATGCTCATCTAGCTACTTATAAGAATCACTATAATGGGATTGAAAAAACCCAATAATACTACACGTAATTACTATGATTTCTAGATCTTTATATTCTTTTGGGAGGTTGCATTTGAATCCAAAATTGGATAAAATTTACACATGAGATGAAGGGAGAAAAGTTGGATTGATAGAGATCAGAGTACAATCCACCTTATTTAGAAACCATGATTAGTTTTTTAAAACTCCGTCCCTCTCCTCTTTTTAAATAAAATGAACAATAAAAAACCCTTTTGATAAAAGAGATATCTCATGGACTGATGTCTAATTTTCTAGTATGCATTAAGAAAATATTGATTTAGAAGGGGAGTTGTTCTAGAACTTACCAATTAAAGCCATTGCCATAAGATTTGAAATGTGAGTATTGATGATGGTATCTAAAATTTTAGTGAGTATCCTGGAATGCGATGTATGCCTTTGAGGTGTGCTATAAATTTTCTTCGATTTTGGAACTTTTGATGCTGAACAGTTTTGTTGTTTTTTAATCTTAGAGGATGAGAGAACCAATTTCTTATTAGATGAAACCCTTCCTTGTTACTCTTTCTTTTCTATTTTGTTTCAACATATTTTGATATTACCCTCCATATTCTCTGATTTGAACCATTAGAGTTCCTAGGGTTTCATATCACTTTAGACCTTAGACTAGAATAATTTCTTTGTGGCTAGTTGTTTCCCTTCTATTGCTAGTTGTGGGCCTCACTTAGAAAAAGCACCAAAACATTTTAATCTTAAAAGAGGGCTTTTGTCACAAAGTGTGCAGATCTATGTACTCATTTTCCATAATGCTTGCCCATGACTACTTTCTCCTACTCACCATGGTCGATATCTTGTGATGTTAGAAATTTGATAGTTTTCTCCATATTTATCTTATCTTGAATGTATATTTTTGTGGCAACACCTAAAACACAATGCTCATGTTGACCTATAACTACACCTGATGACTTCATTTATAATCTCATAGTACTCACTTAACTCCATATTGTGGATCCCTAGATATTTAACTTTTATACATGAGGCCAAGATTCTAAGCCATGGTTACTTAATACTTTGACACTTGTGTTTAGACTAAGCTCACAAATTTCATTAATATGTTGTTAAACTAGTGAAGAAAGAATATAATAAAAACCTTTTAAATAATTCAAAAAAATTGATTTTTATTTATGCAGCAATGGACTACCCATAAAATATTATGTGAGTGTTTAAAATCAACAATAAGAAAATCAACAAACCATAAAGTTACAATAGATATCACTAGATGTATGTGGAGAAACCCTTTTGGGAAAAAACTCCACCATCAAAGAGAGGCTCAAGACTGTATTAATATTCAAGAATAGAATACATATACAACACTCTAACTCCCTTAAATTTGACATCATTTTGGTAACACTTATGTACATGTGAAATAACATAATTATACTACTATCTCATGCCTCTAATTAATACAGAAATGAGAGAGGAATATGACAAATGGATTTCCAAAATAATGTACTATCAAACCATAGTAAAATGCAAAAAATATCACATCTAAAATGAAGAGGCTCTTTTGAGAATAGTAAATGCAACTTCCAATGAGCCATGAATAGAAAAAATAATCTCTGTATTAATACTAGACATCATATTTGACTTATAAATCATCCATAATGGCTCATATCCCAAGGTAGGAATCCAAAATAATCATATAACTCATATGGGACCAACCATTAACATGCAAGATGCTCTACTACTTAATTCTCATGCTCAAGTTTAGAAATATGATAAAAAGAGCTTTGTAGTCATCATTGTCAACTCCACCTCCTTCATGAATTTCATTAAAACTAATATTCCAAGTCAACAAGGAGAAAAATAATAAATATTAATATCTCTCAACAACATAGGTGTCCAAGTACCCATTCCAAGATTGTTGGAGATGCATAAAAAATAATACATTAGGATTACAATTAAATATCACACTATGCTAACATTCTCCCACTTGATATTATACATTCCAATGACATCCAAAGGAACAATAAAATATATCAAGTATAGGATCCAAGGCCCATGTCCTTCCTACACCAAGAGAACTTCTTCATTCTCACTGGCTTTGTGAGGGAATATGCAACATTATCCTGAGTGCCAAACTTCTATAACAAGACATTACCATTCTCTACCATCTCACACAAAAAGTGATATTGAACATAATAATGCTTAGTATGAGAATGAAACATGGGATTTTTAGCCAAATAGATAACTCTTGACTATCACAACCAATTCTAACAACACTACAATCAAAACCAATACCTACAAAAAGTTTCTATAGCCAGACTACCTCCTTAGAGCCATGTGTATCAACCATATGCTCTACTTTGGTGGTGGAAAAATAAACTATGGAATGCCTCTTACTCATCCAACTCACTGCACCACTAAATAGAGAAAATGCATAGCCACTAGGTGAACCTTCGACTATCCAAGTCACTTGCCCAATCTGCATCCACAAAGCCCTATATGTCTGATGACTTATCCACACTATCATTACCATGATAATATAAATAGTAATTAGAAGCTCCATGTAAACATCTAAAAACCCTATTAACATAAGTCTAATGCTCCTTACTAGAGTTAGACATAAACCTTCTCAAAATTCCCACTGCTTGGATAATATTTGGTCTAGTGCAAACCATTGCATACATTAGGCTACCAACAACACTAGAATAAGGCACATAATATATAACCTTAAAATTATCATATGATTTGAGACACATATCTAAAGAAATCTTAGTTCCAATAGGAAATGGAAATTTTACTAGTTTACAATCATACATACTAAACTATTGCAAAATGGTATCAACATACTTACTTTGAATTAACTAAAGCATTTTGTGTACTTTATCCCTAATGATCACCATACCAAGAATGTATTTTCTAGACCCTAAGTCCTTCATATCAAATGTGCCAGAAAATTGTGTTTTGAGCTCCCTAATCATCATCTTTTTTGTTACCAATAAACAACATGTCATCCACATACAATACAATGAATAGAATCTAATCATCAATAATTTTAACATAAACACAATGATTCTCCCCACTCCTTAAAAAACCCAAACTCAATGCAAATGCATCAAAATTCTAGTAGCACATCTTGGTTGACTATTTCTGACCATACAATGACCATTTCAACCTACAAATTGAATGTTCCTTTCACTTCATAACAAAACTATTATGCCATCACACAGAAGTCTCCTCCTCAAGATACCCATGCAAGAAAGTAGTCTTAATATCCATTTCTTAATCTCAAAATCACAAGTTGTGGTAATAGATAATAGTAATCTAATAGAAGGTGACTTAGCAATAAGAGAGAAAATTTCACCAAAATTGACTCCCTCTCTCTAGGAGTATCCCTTGGCCACCAATCTAGCTTTGTATTACTCTAAGCATCAATCTACTCCAAGTTTCTTCTTATACAACCACTTGTAACCATTGGGATTTATCCCATAAGGCAAAATCACAAGGTCTTACGTGTCACAAAACTCATCAAATTCCTACATGCTTACAAAACAACACCTACATGTGTACAAAACTCATCAAATTCATTGGAGTAATATTCACCAACATTGCCAAATATCAAAACATTTATTTTATAATCTATTTGCATTTCAACTAAGGCCTTAAATTCCTTAAACTTAGTGAAATATTTATATTTTTACACACATAAAATAAAGCCAAGTATATCTAGAGGCATAATCAAATGAATGAAACATAAAATTGAGATAGCTTGTCACGGGTTGGGGCACTAGAAATGGTGAGGATTTTAATCCTTAGGGTTCACATGTAATGTTTTACATGAAGATATGTTGTTATATATACATGGGTTTTTAAATTAATCATAGACTCATGCACATGCAAGGTGGTAAGAAAAAAATGTAACTAACTTCTTTGAAAATTAAATAAAACATAACCATTGATCTTGAGATAGAGAAAAATTAATAGCAAGGAACATAATGGCTAAACAAAAGCTATGGGGATAGACTACTTCTAAATGTGAAGGAGTGGTGAATCATAACCAATGTTTGGTACATAGTTTTCTTTTTAAATCAAAAGTAGAAACATAGGATTTAATTTTATTAGATGTGTATAGATTTAACATGGATTATGTGTGCCATTGAAGAAGCTTCAATGTATTACAAATGGAGAAATGAAAGATATACATGTGGCCATATATATGCTTATTAGGTTGCATCTAACAACTTGTTACATAGTGTACAATGGGACAAATGATAGTCGACCACTCTACAATGTGAAATAAAAGTGTGATACAATCATAGTTAACAACATGTACTTATTCTTTAAGATTATTGGTTGTATAGTGTAGAAAATATAACTAAGAATGTTTTTTGTTTTCTAAGTTAAATGTTTTCAAGGCACCACTAGGATACAACTAGCTCTTTATAATAGAATGATCTACTAATTTTATATAATAGAAAGAATAAAATCAATTTAGAATATCCTAATATCTTTTAAACTTGTAAAATAGTATGTTTTTACTAAGCTAAAGTATAAAGGATAAATGGTAAACTACTAATTTGAAGGAAATCTGAAACACAAAGTTAACAAACTAGATTCAAAACTGTAAATGATAGTAAGAGGAAAACTAGGAGATAAAATTTGCATCCTTTTCTCAAGGATTCTAGTGTAGTTCATGGATGTATATGCATCATGCTATCATTTGTATGGCATCTATAATCCATAGATTAAATAAAACTCAAAATTTTCTCCAAATCTCATGCCTTATTACATAATAGGAAATAAGGACAATAGAAGTAACAATCTAGGGGATATTAGTGAAGATGATGGAATGTTAGAAGACATTAAAACACAATGAAAGAATAAAAGTAATGATTTTACGTCAAATCTTCAAACAATCCAATCTCCTTGATAAGTTGGAGGAATGCATGCACCCAAGAAGAAATTCCTAGCTATACCCAATGTAAAATGAATGTGGATTGCCCTATTCTAACCAACACAAATGGAGGCAAGGATTTGTTAATGAGATATGGAAAATTGGATAAGATTTTGGCATAAATTAGATGCTTGAAGACTTGTTATGAAAATTCTTGGAGATGCCTTGTATTTATAGATTTTTGGAAGATTTTTGCTCAATGGTGGAGGTTTGAAATTGAGATCTAAGGGTGGAGATTTCATAGCGAAATCAAGAGCTAGGGTTGCATCATCAATATTGGAGGGCTCACAATATTTTGGAATTCTAAATTCCACCTTGGGAAGAAGATATGGTCATGTGGTTCAAAATCTAAGTTCAGTATGTTGTGAAGGTGTTATATCCAAGAGATAAAGTTTGTATACCTTCAGTCATAAAAGTTATGAGTGATAGAGTTCCAATCTGTGCTTTGGCCGAGTAAAATGGTGATGAAAACTTGTTGGAATGCTCCGCATTCCTTCGGATGTGAAGATTTATCAATGCAATTTTCTAAACATGTTCAGGGAGGTTCAATGCATACTTCTATGAAGTATCAAGTGATTGGGTGAGCCGCAAGCAATGTTTAATCTTCTATGTGTACTGCCAATGTAGTGCCCCTCCGTTTTCACTTTGGTTGTGTCAGGTATGTTTGACATTTGGTTATTTGGTTTGGATTGTTCATTTGATGCTATTGGTTTATCATGGCATTAAAATAATATTAGTAGTCATTAAAACATTTTTGATAATTAAATAAATAGAAATGCCTTTATGCAAATTTAGTGCTGAAAATTTAAAAGGGTAATCCCAAATTTATAAATTATTATTTTAGGCCCCTATATTATTTATAGCACTATAGTTTATTAGCTATATTAATTTGTTACATTTTCTAGAGGTTATTTTATATTATTGGTGAGTGAAACCTTATTTTATATAAGGAAAACCTAATAAAATATAATGTTATTAAATATTACTTTAGGATACCTAATTATAATTGCTTGAGCACAAGCAATCTTGAGTGGGGAGGGTTGTCATGTTCCTATAATGATTTATAATTGAATTGTTTATTTAAATAATAAGTTAGCCTTATATAAACTAAATATATAATATATTTATTTAAAATATATTATTAATATGTATTATTTAATAAATAATATTATTAATTTAATATAATTTAAATACTATAAAATATATGAAATATATATATTTATATTTTAATTAACTAGATATATTATAAATATAAATATTTTAATATAATATTTATGTGAGTAATTAATAAGATATATTATTATATATGAAAATAAATATTATGAAGAGGCTTACCTATTAAAGTTAGAAAGTAAAGTAATTTAGAAAGTAAAGTAATTTGGAATAAGACAAAGTAATACGGTTAAACAAAATGTTAAATTCAAAATAAAATCATATAAAAATAAAAGTCTAATAAGACAAACATTATCCCACCATATTATATGCTTGGAAATAAAATAAAATAAAAGAGTTCCCGTACTTAATAACAAAAGTATTTATTTATACTATATATATTATATAAATAATGTACTTTAAAAAGATTAAGGGGAGGTCAAAGGAAGATATTTATAAGTGCAGCACACTAATAAATAATATATTATAAATATATCTAATAATATAAATACAAATATTATTATTATTATTATCTTATATTGTAATGTAAATATAAATAATATATCATTTATTATAATGATATAATATAAATACAAATAAGGTAAATAAATAATAATAAACATCTTTTAACCTATCCTCTTATGATAAGGGAGTTACGTATGGTTAGAACTAGTTTTACCACAAAAGGGAATTAATATAAAGTAATAAAAATAATAAGAGACATACCTCTTCGAACATATCCCTTGAAAGGGAAATAAATAAAGGTTGTGAGATAGAAGGAAATCATCATCGAAAGAAGGAAGTAATAAAAAGAAATAAATAAACAGCTGTGAATTCAATAAAGGTAATAAGGAAGGAACATCATTTGAATTCATCAAAGACACAGCAAGAAAATATCACAGGGAAGACACGAGGGCAGCCAAGGAAAGGGATCATGGGGAGAAAATATAAAAAAAGTATGGGATAAATACATATATTTAGATCTACATTTTATAACAGCAATACAATAAAGACTATATTACTACAGCATAGGTAAGGAATCCCAGGTAAAGCAGGTAAGTAAGTATTTATATTTACTTATTCAATTTATGATTTGTAAGAATTTATAATTACTTGTTCAATTTATGACTTGTAAAATATAAATGATAAGATTATTAAGTAGGAACTAATTATATGTGTTTATGTATGAAAATGAAATTAAATGATGAAATATATGTGTACATGTATGATTTTAACAATAGGCATTATGACATGATATGTCATGATAGAGTCATATTAACTTTGGAAATGATTAGAAGCTTATTGATTAAGTAAATAGAATACATGATGAATAATAATGCAAATTATCATAGCCTAAGATAATAAGGTATGGATTAAATGACTAGAATAAGTATTTAAGTTAATCATGATGTATAGAAAAATGGATTTATGAAATGGCAAATAGTATATGGTTATGTTTATGATTATCATCAAGATTAAAAGGAAATACAAAATGGAATACTAATGTTCTCTTTTGGTAAGTTGAAATTGTTTGCAAGGGTGCGAAAATTTTGGCTTGCTTGTGAAGGGGACATTACATTTGGTATCAGAGCCAAGTTTTAGCACTGGGACCTCTGGATTAATGTTGTTGCCCATGTTTAGCTATAGTAGTACTTTTTATGCAAGTGGTAGGAAACTCCTGAGTAGGATACTATGCTTGATCTATACACCTAGATTGATGTATTGGATAGATGATCATGAGATTGAGATTTAGCATTGTGTGATACGCAGAAAAGTAGAGTGGAAGGAAACTAGAATAGGGAAGTGGATAACAGGTAATGTTATGATTTTGCAAATAGGAATCATATTGGTAGTAATATAAGTAATCTTCCCATGTAAAAGTGTGAAACCAGTAACTGTGCATTGATTGAGTGTTGTGAATACCCCGTACTTGCTTTGTGTGCCCTTGAGATGGTGATACTGGGTACCCATCCATGGGGAAATGTGTATTTTAGGTGTGGAATCAACCATACCATTATGTGTGTTTGTATGTTTGTTACCTGATTGAGGGCCAACCCTTGCGTGGTTGAAAATATATATATAAAAGAGTAGCCAAAAGTTAGATTCATAGATTCTCTTCTTTTGGTTCACTAGTCCCTCAATTTGTGAAGGGGTAGTAGCAGCCACAAAGTTCCTTGGGCAGAGTGTACAGCGTACGCTTATGACGGCACAGAGCGGTCCCTCGCTCAACCGAACCTGAGGAAACGTACTCACTACTTTCCCTTATGATGGATCAGGGTACTTGATTCATATGTGTTAGCCTAATCCCCATAGTTTCTGAGCATTTGGATGGTATTTCTTGGAGGATCATTTACCTTATCTTCATGAAAGGTATGATATGCCACATGAGTTGTCAGTTGGGGGCTGGGGTCTAGGACCTGCAAGGATAACCCAACTGGAACTATGCGATGACATGAGTCATCATTTGGAGGCCAGGGTCTAGGACCTGCATGGATAACCCAAGTGAGACCATGTGCCCCATGTATATTTGAGGTCTAGCATGTGGAGGAAGATTTTTTACCCATGTTGAGATAGATTCCGTATCTATACATGTTCTGACATGATGCAATAGGTACGATGCCACACCCCACTGATGTTCTGACATAGTGTTGGTGATGATGTCGTGTTGTTGATGGTAGCGAGTTGGGCTCAAGGACATGATGCCATGTGCATAGCCACGTGAAGGTGTACTATGAGATTGTGTCATAGCCTACTTGTGTGATGAGCATAATGGGGCCTCGCACACTTGTAGAGGGATACCCATGTTTGCTTTCGACAGTGTTGGGTCAGTTAGCATATGGATAGGTCCTAGCCATGTATACCTCTGGGTACGGTGAGTAGCTACGTGTGCCTTTTCCACGAGGTATCGCTATGCGGTGTGTGTTCTGCGCATGCCTACTTCCGCAAAGCCACAGACACACTGTCATGCGGCATACAGCTAGTACGTGCCTTCTCTGGCTGGCATATGACCATGCCGCGCTGAGATATGATGCAGGATGTGGTTGAGGTGCACGTTCCATGCGGGTAGCCAAGGAGTGTGCGGACCACTTGGTTAGTCCATGCCGCGTGATGACGCGATGTAGGGTGTAGCTGAGGAGTACACCTTGAGCCATGTGGATGGTGTGCTCACTCCGCACCACATGAGGGCTATTGCTATAGCCTGACGTTGTTCCCTCCTTCCTCGTTTGGTGGCTAGTATCTAGTCACATAGTGTTGTACAGTGCAATTTTGAAGATTATGGACTTTCTTTATGGTTGTTGATGATTTTCTATTGATTGTGAAGGCTGACACTTTGTTTATATTTAATTGTGATGGTTTAGCCACACCTTGTGATCTTATTTGCATGTAGCCATCGTGGTTACATTTGATTTAGTGTTGAAATTGTGCACATTTCTTTCTTTATTGTTGAAATTGAATTTTTATTTGATCTTTCTTTATGACATTGGTGGCTAAACTAGTTTTTCCTTATTGTTTTCAATGTCAGCCATGTGTCGTATTGTGATTCCTCTCCAAGGACGTATGAGGCGTACTTGATGAGTGTATACGAGAAAGTAGACGCAGGGAACCTTGAGGATGGGGGTATGTGAGGCTGTTACATAGCTAGGACCCACTACCCACCTATGTGTGATGACTATCTCTTGGAGGATAACTACCTTATACAACAAGAGATAGGTCATTGTGGTCTTGTTTGGATGGTCTCACCATGTGTGTGTGGCCTAACACCATCAAGCCACTACATGTGAGGTATAGATTATGTGAGATGGATTTTGGCTCTTGGTTCATGGATTATGTATCATGGATTAGTATTTTGCTTCTCGGTGTCTAGATGAACCCTTGTGTAGCCTTGTGATGTGAATCCTAGTAATGTTAATTTGTGTTAATGTGAAGAATATATGGTAAATCATGAAAATAGATTTATGAAATGATAAAGTGTGTTTCCATGCTTCAAAAGGTGAAAGAAATTCATGACTTTGTTGAAGATGCTATGAGATTTAGTGAAAAAGGTGTGTTTTAGGTATATGAATATGTTGATATTTTGTGAAAATGTAGCATTCTGACCTATGGTTTTCTTAACAGCAGATTGGTAGAGAAATTACAATGGTGGTGTATTTGAAATAGAATGTTTCATATGTTTATGATATGATAATTTTTACAAGTTAGGAATAAAAAGGTGCAATGTTTTCCTTGTTCTGAAGAAACTGGTTGGGTGTCAATGCTAACTTGTAAGGATAGGGAGTGGTTTATGCATTATGAAACCACTTTTGAAATTGCAAGCTTTGATTGTGTAGATTATTTTTGAAATGGAGTATATAAGTTTATATTTTAGTGTGTATTATTGTATGAAATGAATTAGCTTTAATGTTGTTACTGACTTCTAATGTTTCCACGTTAGCTGCTACTTCTAGGAGTAAGTCAAGTTTTAGGGGGGGAGGATGTAGTGCCCCTCTGTTTTCACTTTGGTTGTGTCAGGTATGTTTGACATTTGGTTATTTGGTTTGGATTGTTCATTTGATGCTATTGGTTTATCATGGCATTAAAATAATATTAGTAGTCATTAAAACATTTTTGATAATTAAATAAATAGAAATGCCTTTATGCAAATTTAGTGCTGAAAATTTAAAAGGGTAAACCCAAATTTATAAATTATTATTTTAGGCCCCTATATTATTTATAGCACTATAGTTTATTAGCTATATTATTTTGTTGCATTTTCTAGAGGTTATTTTATATTATTGGTGAGTGAAACCTTATTTTATATAAGGAAAACCTAATAAAATATAATGTTATTAAATATTACTTTAGGATACCTAATTATAATTGCTTGAGGACAAGCAATCTTGAGTGGGGAGGGTTGTCATGTTCCTATAATGATTTATAATTGAATTGTTTATTTAAATAATAAGTTAGCCTTATATAAACTAAATATATAATATATTTATTTAAAATATATTATTAATATGTATTATTTAATAAATAATATTATTAAGTTAATATAATTTAAATATTATAAAATACATGAAATATATATATTTATATTTTAATTAACTAGATATATTATAAATATAAATATTTTAATATAATATTTATGTGTGTAATTAATAAGATATATTATTATATATGAAAATAAATATTATGAAGAGTCTTACCTATTAAAGTTAGAAAGTAAAGTAATTTGGAATAAGACAAAGTAATATGGTTAAACAAAAGGTTAAATTCAAAATAAAATCATATAAAAATAAAAGTCTAATAAGACAAACATTATCCCACCATATTATATGCTTGGAAATAAAATAAAATAAAAGAGCTCCCGTACTTAATAACAAAAGTATTTATATATACTAAATATATTATATAAATAATGTACTTTAAAAAGATTAAGGGGAGGTCGAAGGAAGATATTTATAAGTGCAGCACATTAATAAATAGAATATTATAAATGTATCTAATAATATAAATACAAATATTATTATTATTATTATCTTATATTGTAATATAAATATAAATAATATATCATTTATTATAATGATATAATATAAATACAAATAAGGTAAATAAATAATAATAAACATCTTTTAACCTATCCTCTTATGATAAGGGAGTTACGTATGGTTAGAACTAGTTTTACCACAAAAGGGAATTAATATAAAGTAATAAAAATAATAAGAGACATACCTCTTTGAACATATCCCTTGAAAGGGAAATAAATAAAGGTTGTGAGATAGAAGGAAATCATCATCGAAAGAAGGAAGTAATAAAAAGAAATAAATAAACAGTTGTGAGTTCAATAAAGGTAATGAAGAAGGAACATCATTTGAATTCATCAAAGACACAACAAGAAAATATCACAAGGAAGACACGAGGGCAGCCAAGGAAAAGGATCACGGGGAGAAAATATAAAAAGAGTATGGGATAAATACATATATTTAGATCTGCATTTTATAACAGCATAGGTAAGGAATCCCAGGTAAAGCAGGTAAGTAAGTATTTATATTTACTTATTCAATTTATGATTTGTAAGAATTTATAATTACTTGTTCAATTTATGACTTGTAAACTATAAATGATAAGATTATTAAGTAGGAACTAATTATATGTGTTTATGTATGAAAATGAAATTAAATGATGAAATATATGTGTACATGTATGATTTTAACAATAGGCATTAAGACATGATATGTCATATTAACTTTGGAAATGATTAGAAGCTTATTGATTAAGTAAATAGAATACATGATGAATAATAATGCAAATTATCATAGCCTAAGATAATAAGGTATGGATTAAATGACTAGAATAAGTATTTAAGTTAATCATGATGTATGGAAAAATGGATTTATGAAATGGCAAATAGTATATGGTTATGTTTATGATTATCATCAAGATTAAAAGGAAATGAAAAATGGAATACTAATGTTCTCTTTTGGTAAGTTGAAATTGTTTGCAAGGGTGCAAAAACTTTGGCTTGCTTGTGAAGGGGACATTATAGCCAAGATAAAATGACCGATGTGCTACAAGATTCATGTGTTCTTACTTAAGGGCAACCTATTTCAAATGAGAGTGATGTGTAAATGTTATTTTTTGAACGATGATGCTATGAAGAATGTTTAGGACTAGGTTAAGCATGTGTTTGGGTCCACAAGGCACGTTTCTTCTCCTAGAGTAGCATGTAGTTTATGTTAAGGCTTGTCGTCTACATGTTTCATGATGTGTGATCTCTGGCTAACTTGTAAATTGTAATATTCTTGTTGTATAGGTCGACTTGTAATGTAATCAATATAATATCATGTATATATTGTGAACCTAGTTGATCTAGGTGGTGCATGATTGCGAAATATGTATATTTGTGTAAAGAGTAGAAAATGAATATGTTATGCATTATGATGTGTAACTGAAGGAGAAAGGAAAAAGGAATAAGGGCTATCCTAATTTATCTTGAAGACATTTTTGTGATATGAGGGAAGTGAAGAGTGTGCCTAGTTGATCCAATCATTAGAAGAAGCAAAATTACAATCATCAAAGGTGTGAGCTTCAATTTCAGTTGTTAGGTAGTAGGACTGCCATACTGTAATCATTTCTGAGTTCATTCTTAGTTCAGAGAGTAGTTGCTTCCTTGGGTTGTAGCCCTAAAAAAAAGTCTTCAAGGAGTAGTAGCTTCTTTGGGAGTGACCCTAAAACAAAGTCAACAGGGAGTAGTAGCTTCCTTGGGTTGTTGCCCTAAAACAAAGTTGTAATTTTTATAGCAGTGAGCTTCATATATTGTGAGTTAATCCTCACCGTGGTTTTTCCCTTTTGGGATTTTCCACTGTTTAGGGGAAAATTAGATTTGTTAATGTTTGAGAGTTTTGATTTTTAAATCCTCCTTTCCACCTTACATTCAAGGATCTAGGGTCGAGTGATGAGCACTATCATACCCTAGGTCACTTGCAGATGTAGGGAAACTTGGATTAGGGAATTTAATTACCAATTTTCCTTCTCCTATGCTCAATTGACCATTAAAACCCTAATTATGCAAATATAGCAACAAATTGATGAAACATAGAAAAAGATCTTACAGACGAATAAAATACCGAACCACAGAATACCTTTTTCTAGGGTTCTGAGGTGGAATAGTTGGGGACACTAGAGTAGGCGCCCAAGTCCAAGGTACCTACTTTTTCGTAGAATCCAGACCTCCTTCAGACACTGATCAGCCCTGTATCTTTTATTTTTAGAGATCTATCTGTGGAGGACACTAGAGCGAGCGCCCAAGTCCTAGAAGTGCTCTTATGTCTGACTTTTCTTCAGATCTTAAATCCTTGATGCCTGCCAATCCTTCTTGCAACTCCACTTTTCCCAAATGTGACACATGTAACCTGTAATCACAAGACTTGGTTTGGGGGTTGTAGTGTTTAGAGGCTTACCTCAGTCAAGCCCTGGAGGATACTTAAGTCTCCAAACACCATTGTCAAATAAAGAGTGCATGCCCTTATGAGGTAGAGGCAAAAACCAAAGGAATCAATGATGAAAATACAATATTATGTCACCTTGTAGTGAAGCTCTCATGGGAGGAAGATGCTCTTCATGCCATGAGGAAATTGATGCTCAAATCTACAAATATCAACACACAAAAGACACAAGTCTACTCTTGCAACATAATAGAAAGCCTTGAATCACCTTAAGAATGCCTAGATTTCACAATGATCATCTAGTTTACAAATGAATGCATAATCATGCTTATATATGCAATTACAAGCATTCCTATCAAGATTTTAAAAATCAAAACTTACCGTGTCGGCAAAAGGACCAAATAAGGGTCATAAACTAACACCCAAAAATTAGGGCTGCCCCAAAATAGGGCAGGACTAGGGTGCGGGCGCCCAAGTCCTCCCCCCTATTTTGGGCAAGGTATAGCTCAAGGGGTCCACCTAGGTCCAATTTGCCATGGAACCTAGGTCTCATTCCATCGAGATGCCAAAATATGAACTAAATAGTCCTAAATGCATGCTAAAGACCTAGGAGCTAAACCTTATGAGGGAAAAGCCCCAAAGGGGGCATTTTTCGATGTTACATTTAGCCCCCACTTTAATGTATGTATAAACGCAAGGCCAATACATGCATTAAAGTAAGGTCACAAACACAGCAAACACACCAAGCATGAAGGAGACATGCCAATCACATAGAAGAGAGTAATAGGCACGCAAAACATGGAGAAGATAGTTATAGTCATGCAAAACATGGAGAAGATAGTGAATCCATAGAAGACACATTAATGCATGGAAGATAGGAATGATATCTTTTCTTTTCTTTTTCTCACATATATGAAATGCAAATGCAAGTACTAGAAAGTAAACAAACCTCACATAATACAGGATGCACTACCCTAGGGCGTAGGTCTCTATATATATGGGGCAACACACATGCAAGACATGCAAAACCTCCCAAAAATATAGGAAGCACTACCCGAGGGCGCTGGTCTCTACATATGGGTCAACAAACACGCCATACGAAACAAGCATGCCAAAACACACACACTTGAAGACACAGAGAAAATATGGCAGACAAGAGATGGTGTGTTCCCTATTTCTAGGCTCATCACCATCTCATGCACATTACAGGCACACATCGACAATTGTGCTTCACCACAACAATCACTGAAAACATGCTTAAGGGTTTAGTTAGTCATAGAATTGCTCCCCACCTTTGCAGAGGACTTTTGAAAATGACAGGATGATGCAATCTACTCTAAGAAATACACCATCCCCGCCTCTGCAGAGGGCTTTAGAAAAATGATATATACAATATCCCACCTCTATAGAGGGCTTACATGATTGATTGATTGATTGCAAACAAACTTAGGATGCATGATGCATTACCCTGGGGTGCAAGTCTTTGCATCTGAGGTCAAACACATTGCTAACATCTATAACAGACAACTTACCTTATATATGCCCCACCTTAAGGTGGTTGATATCAAGCATCGATATCAAGCATGTTAAGGTAGGAAGAAAACACACAAGGGAACACCAACTTTTGCAAAGCCCATGCCCCCTAGAGGTGACATGTACTTTACAATCACCAAATGTTCCCACAAATACATCCATGCAAGAAACATGTTAGTGTCTACAAGATCATGATAAACAACAACATCAATGCATATGATTAACCACACAAAGAGCCAAGGTTATACAACAAATTTAGAGTTTGAGGATAACCATGGGGCTATATCACAAAGCTCTCTAAATCAAGTATTGCCAAGGCCAGATTCAAAGGCAAACAAAGGTGCAAGGAGCAGCAATATTGTTAAGGTTTGTAAATGTAATAGAAACATCATAAAATTCACTACGTGGAAAGCATGAGTGCTTCCACTAGCCAAGTGTCAGATAAGATATACAACCCCATCGTCATATTAGGAACTAAGTCCATTTTTTTATTGCTCTTGAAAGGGACACTAGGTCCGCATCAGTATAAATGTTTGTTGTCATCCTCCCGCTAGGTGGAAACACTAGAGGAAGGGAAACAATAAATAAGAGAGGAGAAACAAATGTCTTAGGGATAGTCATGTAGGAGGGTGCCCCTAGGTCACCAATCATGACGCTATGTCTATAAGACACAACACACAACAATGAAATCAGAGAGAGGTAATATAGAAGAATGATGATACAAATAGAAGAAGATGACAACAGAGGTGGTCTCCTGGTATCTTGAACCTTATGGGAGAATCTAAGGTCATCCCAAGAGGCCTAAATAACATATAACACATCACGGGGGAAGCACATCATGAGAGAAATAAAGGGTTAGAGATACTTACTTGTAGGGTCTTCATATTATATCTTGGAGCTCGTGAACCTCTTGGAGAGGTATTCGATCATATTTAATGCAAAATTTGAGTGGTTCTTATGAAAGTCTTGTTTGTTATCATATGATGCTTGTTCCTTAAATCCATGTTTGAATGAGACTTTTTGGTGCTTATGAGGGGGAGAACCACTATTATTTCCAACTATTGATTGTTGTCTTGCTCTTTTCTGATTTTTAGCGAGTTTTCATTGTTGAATCTTTCTAGAATAGTAATAGGAATAATCCTGTACCAGTTTACTCATCTATATTAGTTGTTCTTTCCTTTCAGATGCATTTTGATTATCTCCCAATCCATATAAGGATAATAGAGGAGGAACCTCAGCATAAATTCCATTTCTTCATGGATGAGGTGGATTATCCATTTGTTTCTTGTCGACTTCAATCATACCCATGATACTATCATAGTCCAAGTAATCATCCTCGTCTACTTCCACTAAATCTTGTTCCACCATATTGTTTTCGGTATGTTTAGGAAAATTATTAGTGAAGATTTGTAAATTCTGATTCGGTGGAGTGACCAACTTATTTCCATTATCATTCACACCTGATCCCTAGATGACATTTGAATCAATACGGTCCTATATCTCATGTTTATGACACATACATTGTTCAGTGTCATGTCCTTGTGTCTGATGATATTGACAAAAGGAATTAGCATTGAAGTAAGGTCCTTGTTTACTAGGATCAATAGGCTTGATTAGGGGAAGCTTCAGAATGTTATTACTCATAGTTTGATTCGTTATGGAATGATAGGACTCAGATATTGGAGTAAACTTTCTTGGTTGATATGATGATTTCCTTGGATTATTTATAGCAGACACATTCATATTTGGTCCGTTGATCTTGATGAAACTCCTATTATTGTTCCTCTTAAAATTGTTTTGTGATGATCCACCTATGGATTGACCACCTTGAGCTGATGAGTTTTGGTTTTCATACTGTCTAAATGAAAGTTGATAATCATGAAGGGCATTGCATAAATGTTGAAAGGAGTTATATTTCATCAAGAGAATCTTATCATGAATATTAGGTTGTAGATTTTTAATAAATATCTTTTGAACATCCTCATCTTTCATCTGATATTGAATATGTGCATAAAGTCCTTGATATTGACTAATGAATTCAGTCAACTTTTCTTTCAGACCTTGTTTGCATTGAACCAAGTCAATAAGGGTGACTTGGGGTCTGATATTTTCTTTAAAATGTTGTAAAAATTGGTCAATCAACTGTGAAAAGGAGTGTATTGAATTTGGAGGCAATGAGCAAAACCATTCTAAAGCAGTATCTTTGAGAGATTGCGGGAAAAGTTTTGCTAACAAATCCTCTTCAAAATAAAAATCACTACACATAGCTGTAAATGTTGCCACATGAATATTGGGATTTCCTTTTCCACCATATTTTTCAAAGAGAGGAGTCTCAAACCTCTTAGGCATAGGAGTTCTCAACATTGCATAGGATAACAGATTACGGGCATGATACGTTGGTAGACTAGGCTGTGAAGAATTTGTCAAGTTTGTTACCTTTTGTTGCAAAGCAGTCATGCCCTGTAAAAGTTGGTTTAGGATGGCATCATTTGGAGATGCGGTTTGTTGTGAGGAATTAGAGCCAAAGTGAGGAAGTGAATGAGATTGAGATATGATAGGTGGAGGTTGAGAATATGTCAACAGTGGTTGGACATAGTGATAGGTAGAACATGGTTGTGAGTAGGTAATAGGTGGTTAGAAATGAGTGGAATAGATAGGTGGTTGAGAATAATTATGCATAGAGGAGGTCCCTTTAGGAACCAAATTTTGATAATCAAATCCCACAACTTTGTAATTAGTGCCATTAGATACTCCAATACCAGTGGTAGCATTACTACAAGCATTTGCATCAGTTGTTAAGATCATTGGTGTAAAAGTCAATATTCCCGTAGTAGGTATAGGTATGGATACTTGAGTATGAGATGGAGATAAAGTGTTATTTATCGTTTGTACACATTTAGTCACTAGTATAATGTTAGTTTGTACAATATGTGCTAGACCACGAATTGCATTTACACCATCTTATCCCTCTTTTATCAATTCTCTTATATTATGAATTGTAGGCACGACTTCCTCAGCTATTCTCTCATTTTCCATAAATGATTAAAATTCAGCTAGCTCTTTATCCAATTTTTCTATTTTCTCATTAGATACATATCTTGTTGCCTCAATAGTATTATCAACATCATGAAAAGTTTGTTCTCCCATTGTGGTTGGAGGATGTATAATATCCTACACAATTTGAGTTTCTCCCTTTGTAAAGAAGGTGTCCAAAATATCAAATTCTTCAAGAGCACTAGATCCCATTAACCTTTTAATTCTTCTCAAAGGGATATTTTTTTTAGAACAGTGTGTCATAAAGCTTACAACACACAATGCTCAATCTAAGAGAACAAATCCTAGGAGAAGAATATGATTGACGGCCAAAAATGCTTGGAATTTTGTACTTTTTTAATGCAAATGAAATGAACCAAAGGGTGTTGTAAGGATTTTAGTCAAGGGAAGCAATTTATATGTCTAATATCAGTCCAAAATAGAAATAATATCCTTCCCAACACACTCTTGATGCAAATCCAAGATAATGCCAAGTCAAAATATAGTGAAAATATGTCAAAATAGGCACTTTTTTCACTAAAACTTAATGCAAAAGAGCATAACAAAGGGTGTTGTGAGGAAAATGATGATGGAAAGAAAATAATATTAGTAATAAAAACCACTTGGTGCCAAAATACCCAACACAACATGCTTTTAGTGCCACTTAAGGTAAAACCCTAGTGAAAATATAGCAAAAATAGACTATTTTTCACGCTTTTTCAATTCCAAGACCTTGCAAAGGGGGTATTGTAATGAATTTTAGGAGGTAAAAAAATAATATAAATAATATCAGTCACCTCAATTCATAAAATTTGTCACAACATGCTTGGAGTGCAAACTAGGTCAAACCCTAGGGCAAAAATAGTCAAAATGTGTAGTTTTTTTGTAAAATTTTCACTACAAGAGCCCGATAAAAGGGTGTTGTGAATATTTTTATGAGGGGAAGAAAATTATTACCCTAATAAAATCAAATTAATTCCAAAATACATTTCACAATATGCCTATGGTGCAAGTTTATAGAGTCGATAAGGCCAAATTTAGTGAAAATCATTGTTTTTTAAGCCCTAGGTTTGAGATCTTAGGAAAAAATGCCATGTGAATGTTTTGAAGTCTGATTTATGATGGGAATTAAGTACTCTTAGATCTGAAAATAATTTTCAAGATTGAACATGCAAAATGCCCATGCAAATTTAATGAAAATGCATCAAAATTGCTAGTTTTTGTTGAAATTTTTTATGCAAAAAATGCAAATATTTTAAATCTAAATACAAATTTACACTAAAATGAAAGACTATAGACAAATGTTAATTTGAATGAGCCTCTAAAATCAGTAGAAAAGTATGAAAGAAGATTTTGCCTACTAACCCTAGATTTTGGAATTACTAGGTTATATCAAAATTGTCAAAATTTCCACAAAACCTTAGCAATTAAATTATAAAAATGCAATGCAAATTTCTAATTTTTTGGATTTTTATGTATTTTATATCAGGTCTGATGCAAAAATCATGAATTAGGAAAATTTAGGAAGAATTGATGCAATTTAGTAAGCCAAACAATGTAATTTTTTTGAATTTTTCTAATTTTTCCAATTTTTTCTCAATGCAATAAAATGAATCAATCCAAATCTGAAGACACACACTCAACAAGTTGCAATTTAAGTCCAAAAACACGGGTTCACCAAAATGTTTAGGGTAAAATTGGATTTGTTAATGTTTTAGTGTTTTGATTTTTAATTGCTCCTTTCCACCTTACATTCAAGGATCTAGGGTCAAGCGGCGAGCACTGTCATACCCTAGGTCACTTGCAGATGTAGGGAAACTTGGATTAGGGAATTTAATTATCAATTTTCCTTCTCCTATGCTCAATTGACCATTAAAACCCTAATTATGCAAATACAGCAACAAATTGAGGAAAGACAGAAAAAACTCTTATAGACAGGAATAAAATACCAAATCACAGAATACCTTTTTTTAGGGTTCTGAGGTGGAATAGTTGGGGACATTGGAGTGGGTGCCCAAGTCTAAGGTACCTACTTTTTCACAAAATCCAAACCTCCTTCTGACACTGATCAACCTTGTAACTTTTGTTTTCGAAGATCTATCTGTGGAGGACACTAGAGTGAGTGACCAAGTCCTGGAAGTGCTCTCGTGTCTAACTTTTCTTCAGATCCTGAATCCTTGATGCCTGCCAATCCTTCCTACAACTCCACTTTTCCCAAATGTGACACTTGTAACCTGCAATCACAAGACTTGGTTTAGGGGTTGTGGTGTTTAGAGGCTTGCCTCAGTCAAGCCCTGGAGGACACTTAAGTCTCCAAACACCGTTGTCAGATAAAGAGTGTGTGCCATTGTGAGGCAGAGGCAAAAACCAAAGGAATCAATGATGAAAACACAATATTATGTCACCTTGTAGTGGAGCTCTCATGGGAGGAAGATGCTCTTCATGCCATGAGGAAATTGATGCTCAAATCTACAAATATCAACACACAAGTCTGCTCTTGCAACATAATAGAAAGCCTTGAATCACCTTGAGAATGCCTAGAGTTCACAATGATCATATAGTTTACAAATGAATGCCTAATCATGCTTATATATGCAACTACAAGCATTCCTGCCAATATTTTAAAAATTAAAACTTACCGTGTCAGCAAAAAGACTAAATAACGGTCATAAACTGACACCTGGAAATTAGGGCTGCCCCAAAATAGGGTAGGACTAGGGCTCGTGGACCCAAGTCTTCCCCCCTATTTTGGGAAGGGTATAGCTCAAGGGATCCACCTAGGTCTCATTCCATCAAGATGCCAAAATATGACTAAAATGTTCTAAATGCATGCTAGACTTAGGAGCTAAACCTTATGAGGGAAAAGCCCCCAAGGGGACATTTTCTAATGTTACATCCACGTATATCTAGTGTTATGTGTTGATGTGCATTGTGTTCATCTTTCATATTTATGTTAATTCTATAATGTTTAAGCTTTAATCTACTATAGAGGATTTGAAGTTTGATTGGATATTGATTCACTCCCCTCTCAGTATCCTAGTATATTCAACACATATAGGACCCACCACAGATGAGTCAACATTATAGGATCCAATGGTAGAATGGAACAAAGTGTGTTAGAATTATAGACTTAGAACATGTGTGGAGGTGGCACGTGCCATGGGGAAGCCACTTAGTATTTGTATTGATGAAACATGGGAGGGGCCCACCAGAATGTGACTCAACACCACATGTCTCTCTGGTGCAATGCACCAATTATGTCAATCTATAACCTTTTGGAGAGTATGAGACTCCACCATGTGGAAACATCCATAAACTTTGAAATCAATGGCACCACTACTTCCTTTCGATGAATCTTGATACATGGGTCTCAACTCCTTTGATTTCTTGAATGATTCAATGAATGGCATGTGATAAGTTAAAAATTAGGTTAATAAGATCAAGCATAGCCATGAAAACCTAACCCTACCATCATCAAAGAATCTAATCCAAATGAAACCAAAAGCATGTAATTCAAGCACAATATCACCTAGATTGTGTGATTCCTTGTTTATGATGTGGATTGCTTCTTCAAAAATGAATAATTATGAAGATAAAGGATGCCATGATGGATGAATGATAATGATGATAAGCTCAAATAAATGCTATGGATACTCAAGTGCTTAATATGCTCAGGATGATAATGTAGACACTATATGAATGTTGGATAGATGTAGTATGAAATGAGAGGGCGTTTATATAGAACTCGACCAAAATCAATCAATGGTGGAGATTCGGTGGCTATGTGAAGGGCTAAGGTTTAATGAAAGACATAGGTGAATGTGAAGATGACAAGTGGAGAGGAGATAGGGCTTATGTGTGCTTGTGTACATAAAAAGTACTACATGTGAAAGATATTAAATAAAAGATGTAGTACCACTTATCTTTTTTTAAATGAAAGAGGCACACATGTTGGCTCATGAGATAAATGATAAGAGAAATTAATTAAATAAATAAAATTTATTTAATTAAAATAGATAGAAAGAAGATAATTAAATAATTAAAGATTGTTTAATTATAGCTTAGAGGAAATAGCTAATGAATTAATTAAACAAATATAAATTTATTTAATTAATAGAAGAAATAGATGGGTTAGGGATATTGTTCAAGTGTGTTAGACAAATGCAGATGACGTGTAATATGATGTTTGAATGCTAATGATAATGAGTCAATTTTGGGTGTCTACAGTTTGCCCCTCTTTGATACAATGTTTGATAGAGCATTGTGTCAAAGAAGATACGATATGCCCTCGATAAACAAAGTTATGCCCCAGTGTAACTGGCAGGTGGTGCCCCCTCGAGAGGTAAGCCAGGCTAACCAGGAAGGGCTAGGTTGGCTTGTGATAGAAGAAAAACTAGGATGGAAGGTTGACATGAAGAAAAAAGGGTTGGGTGGGAAAAAAAATGGGATGAGGCAGAAGGAAAAAAATCTTTGGTATAGAAGAATGAGGGTTTAGATAGGGCTATAAGTAGGTCCTTCAAAGGCAAATAGGCTCATTTGTGTTCAGTGGTGTTCATTTGCTTATAGAGATCTAGAGCTCCTTAGAGTTGGTGTGCAATGAGAGTTGGAGAGCTATCAGGATGGTGATTCCACATAGAGATCATCGTGCCAAGTGAGTGAGGACACATGGATGACAAGAGGGATCCAACGTACCAGTATGTATCAAAAATTTTGCTAAAAGCATGATTTTGATAGGCTAGAAGCATCATAAATGCACACACATCACCATAAGTGACTAGGTCTTAGGATCGGCAGTTCAGGTCACTTAGGAGGGAAAACAAGTCGCTTATAGTAGTTAAGGTCACTTTTAGGTGCGGCTTGGTCACATATGGAAAGAACAGGTCACTTTTAGTCGGCTAGGTAAATAGAGGTAAAATGCACATATAGATAAAATCAAGTCACGTATGGGCTAAAAGTAGGTGCATAGAGAAATACAGCTCGTGTAAAGAAAAAATGCTCGCTTATCGGATATAGCTCACTTATGGGCTAAAGGTAGACGCATAGAGAAATACAGCTCGCACTTAGTCAAGAAGTGATTGCATAGGTAAAATAGGTCGCATATGGGTGGGAGATAAGTGCATGTAGTAAAATAGGTCTCTTGTGATCAGCAAATAGGTGCATATGGAAAAATGAATCTCTTATGGTAGACAAAAGCTAGTATAGCAATAAATGATACAAGTTGACAGCATTTGTATGTAGTGGAAGGGACTGACATGATGAATGAAATGATGCAAGATATACTACCGCCTTTGTTATCACAAGAGCCACATCCTAGGGATTTGTGGTTGGTGAGATTGCTGGATGCAGAGGAGCGGCTAGTGTTAGAGATCCTCAGGTTAGAGCATGTGTCGAGATTGGAGCCGGTGCAAGCACATCAAGAACTAATGATGGTGATGGTGGAGCGATGGATGAGCAAGCATAGTTCTTTCTTGTTGTCAACAGGAGAGGTGACGATCACCCTAGAGGATGTGTTTCAGATTTTGCAGATTCCTATAGACACAGACCGAGTAGATTATGATCCTGATATGGGTCTAGCTACGTTCAGGAGATTGTTCGGGACACCAAACATTGGAGTAGAGGGCTCAGAGATTCCTATGGCGAGGATGGAGGAGTTATGTGATAGACTGCAACGAGTGGTAGTGGCTATTATCATATGGCTAGTGGGAGATAGATGAGTGAGAGGTTTTCTGATAGGATGGGGGATAGTGATGGAGGGGATGTTCTCTTGTGGTACAAGATATGCATGGGTAGAGTGTGTGCTTGGACAGCCCTATCATTTCCTACATGATTGTGCATATATGTTCTAGGCTAGTATGTCTGTAGGAGTTACAGTTTTGCATGTATGGGCTTATGAGCATATTTTAGTGATGAGAATAGAGGGATGGGTGGCTAGAGCAGTAGGAGAGCCTTATGCTATGATGTATAGAGGAGCTTTGACATACCGGTAATGTAGAGGAGTAGTGTATTGGCAGAGGAGGTTGGATGAGGTAGATAGATTTATATGGAGGCCATGGTTGGGATGTGAGAGATGGGATGAGGAGGATACTGAGCTTTTGTATGCTAGGTAGGTGAGATATATTTTTGGATGTGGGATATACATTATAGAGTGCCATTTGCCAGAGAGGGTTTTGAGATAGTTTAGGTTACCACAGGTAGTACTAGTTGGTGATGCCATTTTTGGGAGGACTAGATAGGAGGTGTTTTAGTGAGGGCTAGAGGTTGTGGTTGACATGGATTTGGTGGAGAGAGAGGGGCTATAGCTAGTTGTATGGTAGTGGGGATAGGGTCTTGCAGATCCAAGCATGCTGCTAGATTATGATACATATTGGGTGACAGCGAGACCGACGTGGTTGACGCGGGTTGGAGAGATAGGGATGGAGAGACTAGTCAAGAGGAGGTGACGATGAGCTCCACCAGTGCAGGCTATTGTACTAGCAGTGCCAAGGATATAGATACAGGGACAGGTGCAGGGATAGCCTCAGATACTTGCACAGCCTCAGAGGTAGATATTAGTAGGTGATGATGTTGGGATTTAACAGTTGCAGAGGAGGATCAGAGAGGAGAGGAGATGCAGGCAATGGGCTTAGATGAGATTGAGGAGAGTGGAGTTGGATAGACACCAGACAGTGATTGGCTTGTGGCATGCTAGGGCTCAGGCTCAGTTACAGATGAGAGTGCAGGCTGGGGATGGATGGGATGATGGTGCACTTGCTAGAGTGACAGGGGAGAGAGATGTAGCTAGACAGAGTGAGCAGATGATGAAGTTAGAGTGAGATACTATTGTACAATAGATGCAGGCGATGAGAGTAGAGAGAGATGGTCTGCGGGTAGAGAGGGATACGGCTGTGCAGCAGCTACTGGGGATGACTAGTGAGCGAGATAGAGTAGTGACTGCATTGGGTACAAATGGGGCTACAATGTATTTGGACACAGTTGACATAGGTAGAGGCAGAGCTACGAAGAGTATAGGGTGAGGCGGAGTATTATAGAGGCTTATACTATGGGGTTGTGGTAGCATAGCAGAGGCAGCCTAGCTTCAGGAGTAGATCAGGAGCTTCAAGTTCACGGAGGATAGGTGGATCTCGATATGTAGCCTTAGTGATGGGGCCACCGAGAGATAGGGGATAGGTGCAAGACGCAGTGGTGGTGGTCAGGGCGAGGGAGCTGTCAGTAGTCACTAGGGCTACCTTGTTTATGTTGTATCATGATGAGGCCTAGAGCCGATTGTGTATGCATTCTTTATGGCTCAGCTTGTATATGTAAACATTTGTATATTGACACATGTATATATATATGATGGCATATTGGTTATCTACATGATGTTGTAATGGATACACTGTTGATATTATGATGGTTATGCATGTTGTATTTGTATTTTCATGGATTATATATGAATGTTTATGCAAATGATATGAATGGGAATGTATGATAAGGCAAATATGTAAATGGTAATGATATGATATGTATGTATGTGTATAGATAAATGGTAATGATGTGATATGTGATGGACCTAGATATGCCTAACACACTTGTTTTGTAGGATAAGAGATGTGGATGAAAGACGATAGAAATGATTGATCTTGGTTGAGGACTATATAGGTGAATTATAAGATGAATAGATGAGGCAATGGGCAGCTTTTTAAGTAATTGCTCAAAATGAAAAGAAATGCAATCCTTATGTTTGATATAGCATGTGGATGTTATGCACTAGGGTATAGAAGACCAAGGTGTTGAGATATCCAATGCGCAACTAGCATGCTACAATCTTGTCTGAACACATGAGGTCAAGATGTTGAGCCAACATGCACAAGATATGAATAACAACTAGTGTTTCGAGATGGACTTTGATGCTACAAGCAATGGTTTGAGCTTATCTCCACTACGCATAGTGACAGCTTGTTGGTTATATGTATGGAGCTAGTCTTGACATAGAATAGTCTCAAATGCATAAGAGACTGTTTAGCTTTTCAGATGCTAGAGATATTGATATGTAAGATCCTAATCCCAACACATACAAGATACCAAGACACTTAGGAATAGAATAAGATCATCCAGCAAACACAGCATAGGAAAGCAATGTGACCATCCCCCATTCCTTATTTCATCTCAACATACCAAGATATAGATAGATCAAGGCAGTCCTGATTAGGCATAGAAAAGGGACAAAAGATAAAATAAAAGATACTGTCATCACATTCTCTTGCCAAAGTTAGGTGCTCTTAGATGGATTTAAGCTAGCACCTTGTTAAAAAGAAAACCTCCATCCTATTGAAGGTTAAAGATGTGGATAAACTATCATAGCAAATGTTGGCTTAAGGCATGCAAACAAATAGCTTCTGGCTTATTCTTGATTGGTTAAAGTGCTTGAGCTTTCAGTAGACACATAGTTTGCTTCCTTCTTGAGCTGATCAAAGAGAAGAAAATGGAAGATGAGGAGAAGATGGAGAAGATGGGGTAGATCATCTGTGCTTGAGTACTAGAAACTTCCTTCATATTCCAGACTACCTACATACCCTATATCCATGGGATCAAAGCACATTTACGATGAAGATGAGACATGATGAATATGTAGTTCTAGGTTTTATTAATGATGTGTGTGATGAAAGATAGAAGAATGTGAGATGAAAAGATTTAAGGATGATTAGAAGAAAGATGAAAGACAGATGATGGAGAGAAGGGGCTATTGTCTTAGTCTAAATCAGAGTGCTTCCTTCGCATCTCAGATTGCATACATACCCAGTTTCCACGGGATCAAGGCTTTAATGATATCAATGGGATGTAGTTCTTGCTTATTACGTGGACGAGTGATGCTGAAAGAATCAACTGATTGCTTGAATGTTGGCATTGGTGATGTCGTGATTTTTGGATGTCGGATGAGCACAAATTAATTGCAAAGATATGAATCCTAGTTGCAAATTGTTTTGCCACATTTGTCATTGGATGAACGCTATGGTTGAAGTTGAAAGTTTGTTGTGTTGTGAGCTAAAGTGTTTGATGTGTTATGAGCTAGAGATAGCAGTAGCCATTTCCAAATAAGACTCAACAAATGCCCCCAGTGTGGGATGAGGTTTATTATGAAGAAGCAATGATGAAGAAGGCATGTAGTCAAGATGCTAAGGTGCCAAAAGAGATAGTTATCGCAACAATGTCTCAAGTATGATAGCTAGCATTGACAGAGGTGAAGATGGAAAAGATGTTTATTGCGATGACATGTGGATTATGATATGGAGTATGTGGGATAGGATGGAGAAATATGGTAGGAAGAGTGATGATCAAACAAACCAAGCAAATAATGGAAGTTGGTCACTACACATATCTCCTGTTTGCCAGGTTTTCACTAGAGGACAGATTATTTATCTTATACTATAATTTTTTTGTTATCCAAAGTGCCACAAAGTGGTTTTCACTATTGGATGGATTTTTTTTTTTTTTTGGGATAGCTGAGATTCAAGGATAAAACTTCTTGAGATGAATGTTGTTGACTGGTTCATCCAATGGAATGCTTTCAAGTGTTGAAAGAGTATATGCACTTGATCCATAAACTGTTGTAATGATGAAAGGACCAAGTCAATTTGGTTCAAACTTGCCCTGTTTCTCACCGTGTTGCTAATTCCTTTGATTCTCTTTAAGGACAAGATCTCCAACATGAAATCTGCATTCTATGATTTTTTTTCTAACTGTGGCATAGACGGTTTTGATAGACTTGGAGATGGTTGAGTGCTGTAAGACGTCGTTCATCTAGAAGCTCAAGATCATGGAGTCTGGATACTCAGTATTCTTCCTCTGAGATGGTATGTTGTAGGGATATTCGTAGTGAGGGGATCTCAACCTAAATAGGTAAAATAGCTTCAGTGTCATACACAAGAGCATAAGGTGTGCTTACAGTGGGAGTTCTGATACTTGTTCTATATGCCCATAATGTAGGATGGAGTTGTAGATGCCAATCCCGACCAACTTCATTAACCATCTTTTTGAGAATTTTGATGATCATTTTATTAGCAGCCTCAGCTTTGCCATTGCTTTGAGGATTGTAAGGGGTAGAGGATTGATGTTGGATATGGAACTTGTTGCAAAGATCTCTGACCTCTTGATTCTTGAAGGGATGACCATTATCTGTGACAATAGCTTAAGGAACTCCATAATGGCAAATGATATAGTGTAGAATAAACTTAGATATTTGCTTTCCTATGATATAAGTCATTGGTATGGCTTCCACCCACTTTGTGAAATATTCAGTGGTAGTGATAATGAAATTATGACCATTTGATGAAGTAGGATGGATTTTGCCTATGAGATCAAGTCCCCACTACGAAAAAGGCCATGGAGTAATGAAAGGCTGAAGCTCATGTGCTGGTCCATGTATTAAGTCTCCATGTTTATGACATTGTAGACATCTCTTTGCAAATTGTTGTGCATCTTTTTCCATGGTTGGCCAATAGTATCCTGCTCATAGAAGTTTCTTAACAAGGCCCAAGCCTACGGAATGCGAACCATAGACACCTTCATGTACATCACGTAAGGCCACTTTGTCTTCCTCAAAATCAAGACACCTAAGAAGGATACCATCAAGACTCTGGCGATAAAGGGTGTCTCCCAATATAGTGTAATGAGAGGCTTGACAGATAAAGGTTTTATGTTGGGTGCTAGATAATTGAAGTGAAAAGGTTTGATTACGGAGATACTTGTATAAATCCTTGTACCATGGTGAATTGGGACCAACAATGTCACATATAAGCTCAAACTGTGGAACTTCAAATGCTAGAATCAAAAGTTGTTTGACCAAAAACTCACATTTATGTGTATTACATGGCATGTTTAGAAGAGATCCAATCATAGCCATGGCATCTGCTGCTTTGTTATGTAATCTTGGGATTTGTTTAAAAGTGATATTGTCTAAATACTTTTTAAAATCATCAACCATTAGCTTGTATGGAAGAAGCTTCTCATCTTTTGTTTGATATTAATCTAAGACTTGTTTGATAACTAGTTGAGAATCACCAAAGACTTGTAACTATCTGATAGCCCATTGTATTGCCATGCACAATCCTGTGATTAAAGCTTCATACTCTGCTATGTTATTGGTACATGGAAATGCAACTATGTATGATTTAGGTATACAATCTCTTTGAGGTGTAACAAACAATATGCCTGCTCCTGATCCATGTTATGTGTATGATCCATCAAAATATAGCTGCCACCGTGTTGGGGAAGTTAAATTGAACAATCCTTCATCAGGGAATTCTGTATACATTGGGTGAATATCTGTGATGGGTGCTACAGCTAATTAATCAGTGATGACTTGTCCTTTGATGGCTTTTCAATCCACATATTGTATGTCAAATTCACTTAAGATCATAACCCATTTTGCTAATCTTCCCGTGAGGATTGCTTTAGAAAAAAGATATTTAAGTGGATCCACATTAGATATGAGCTTTGTTGTTTGGTTCAACATATAATGTTGCAACTTTTAGAAAGCAAACACTAATGCTAAACATGCTTTTTCCATAGATGAATAATTAATTTCATATCCCACAAGAGTTTTGGTGATGTAGTAGATGGCTTGTTCTTTTCCTGAATCATCATGTTGAGCTAGAAGGGCACCTAATGCTACTGTTGTTGATGATATATAGAGAAATAATGGGCGGTTAAGCACAGGAGGTACTAACATAGGAGGTGTTTCTAGATATTCATTTATTTTATCAAAAGCCTATTGACACTTTTCATCCCACTTAAAAGGTTCACCCTTAAGAAGAAGATACTAAAAAGGATGACATTTATCTTCTAGTTGTGAGATAAATCTGCGGATGGACTGTAACCTTCCTTGTAGATTGTAGAGCTACTTGATATTTGTTGGTGGAGGCATTTCCATAATAGCTTTTACCTTAGCGGGATCGACTTCTATCCCTCATCGAGACATAATGTATCCCAACAATTTTCTAGATGTTACACCAAATACACATTTCTTTGGGTTCAGTCTAACTTGATACTTTTCTAATCGATCAAAGACTTGTGCTAATACCTGCAGATGTCCTTCTCTTGTCTTAGATTTTCCTAGGATGTCATCAACATAATTTTCCGTGATAGTATGAAAAAGGTCATGAAAAATAACTGTCATGGTTTGTTGATAAGTAGCTCCAATGTTCTTGAGACCAAAAGGCATTACAACCCAGCAGTATGTGCCCCATGGACAAATAAAAGATGTTTTATCTTGATCTTCCTCTGCTATTCTAATTTGATTATACCCTAAAAATCCATCCATCAAAGATAGCATTTCATGTCCAGCTATAAGATCTACAATGTTGTCTATGCTTGGTAGTGGAAAGTCATCCTTAGGACATTCGATATTAAGATCTCTAAAGTCTGTGCAACAACAAACTCGTCCATTAGGTTTTACTACAGGTACCAAGTTTGAAACCCATTCTGGATAATCAATAGGCTTTATGAACTTTGCTTCTAACAGTTTCTGAATATCTGCCTTGACCAATAAAGCTACCTGCAGATGCATTTTGCACAATTTTTGTTTAATAAGTTTTACATTAGGAGATATTGCTAGATGATGTACCACAAGTGATGGATCTAGACCCGACATGTTAGCATAAGTCCATGCAAAATTTATAGCTCTTTTCATAAAAAATGTTGTGAATTCTCTTCTTTCTTGCTCTGATAGTGATGCTTCCAAAAAAGTGATCTTTGGATTCTACTCTGTACCCAAGTTCATGTCTTGTGATTGTTCAACTAGCACGGTTGATTTCTCATGATAATCAGTGGCAACAAGAAGATCAAATCCCCCATCCTCAGGCGTCTCAGAGAGGTTTTTACCTTCGGATACGTCCTTTATTTTTACTTTTTCATGGTCAAGATGCACCTTTCATTTTTCACCTAGTAACCTATTTTGTTTGATTTTGTTTATTTCACTTTTGCGACTGAAGGATTTGATACTTCTGCTAAAATATGCTAGTTTAGATAGATCCATCATGAAACCTACTTTGTGATCACCTAATGGAATACCTTGTCATAAGCCCATGAATTCTGCAATAGCTTCATCATTTTCAAATGTATCTAATATCGGTGCCCCCTATTGGTCCCAATCGATGAGGTCAGGATATACGAGTGAAAGGGTAATAGAGGAATAGTTATGGCTAGAGGAAGCTGCAGAAATCATGAAGATGGAGTTTTCTTGAAAAAGGTCAATAATATGAAGGGAGGAGTCATCTATAGTATCCAAACTAGAAGTCTCTCTTGCCGAGGAAGGTCCAGTGTCAATATCAGAAATACACTTAATGTCTTTGAGTTGTGGTACCTCCAACTAATAACTAAGGCCTTTCTTATTAAACATCTTAGACACAATAATGGGTTTGATAGGTCCTTGTACCTATGATCCCAATCCACCATGTCCATTGTAGCCCATGTTCTTTATGATGCGGAACCCATTGTTGTATCTCTCCACCTCCAGTTGGACTTGGTCATTTTCATCAAAGAATATGCAAGAGGCTATAGCATCAATGTCTTCATCATCCAAGAATCCATCTTTAATGAATACTGTGGGTGGGGCTTTGATGACAGTGGGGGATGAAGTTGGTTTGGATGTAGAAGTTTTACCATAAGATTTAGGAGATAAGGGAAGGGTGCCAACACAACAAGATTCCTACAGTGTGTATTCACCAGGGCCATGTTCAGTGTACTTGATACGGAGGTTGGAAGTGGATTTGCTAGATGATGTCTTGAGTAGGTCAGATGGGTCTATATAGGATGAAGATGGATGTGCCTCGGTGTTGATAGGAATGTGGTTTAGACTCTGATATTTATCTTGAAAGGAAATTCAAATGGATTGGGATCAGCATGGATAGTAATCTCAACACCGTTGTGTGGAAATTTAAGACATTGATGGTATGTGGAAGGAACTGGCTTGAGGGCATGTATCCATGAATGACCAAGGATGATGTTATAAGGAAGGTCAATATCAAGAAACTGACAACGAGTTTCTGTGGTGACTGGCCCAACTTGGATAGGCAAGAAAATAATCCCTTCAATATCTCACTCGGCATTATCATATGCTCTAATAGTAATAACCTTGGAGGTGTCAACATCTTTCTTAGAATATCCCAATTATTTTATTAATTTCAAGGAACTTATATTAAGACCCGCTCCACCATCTACCAAGATTCGTTTGATACAGAATTGTTTAACAAATACTTCAATGTGGAGGGCTTCGTTGTGTGAAGGGTGAATGGAGGGATGAAGATCTTTTTAAGAGAAGGTTAAATAACAAGGGGCTGCAATGCTAGTGACCATAGATTAGAATTGTGTGATATCAATATCATTGGGCACCAAAGATTCTTGTAAGGCTTTGTCAAGGATAGCTTTGTGAGTAGGGGATATACGAAGCAACTCAAGAATGGATATGTGCGTGGGTGTTTTGCCAAGGTGATCCAAGATATTATAATTAGAGAATGGTTGAGGAGGATGAACAGGTGCTCCTTGAATGGTGACTCGACCTCTTCGAGTGGTTACAGTGCAATCGGGTGCTTTGCCTTGGATAGTAATGGTAGAAATGAGAGCATGGTCAATGCGGCCAATGGTAGATGATTCATAGTTGTACTGAATGGCATTACTGACATGATGGTTACTTGTTTATCATGAGATGGAAGTGGATTTTTGAAAGCCTCTGGATCATAGTTCGATGTTGATTGTTGTATGGGTTGAGTTGTTGAAGGTGTAATTTTGATTAAACCTTGATCGATACAATCTTGGATAACATGTTTTAAGCACATACAACCATTTGTTTTGTGTCCTTTAACTCTATGGTAATCGTAATACTTATTTTCTTTGTACCAAGGAGCTTTGAAGAGCAGTTCACTATTGGGTGGTGCATCCGGTAACATAATATCGCCCGCTTGGAGAAGCTTTCGAAAGACAATTTCCATAGGTTCTGCTAATGGTGTAAATTATCGGTGCAGATTGGAAGTTTGTTGTTATCGCATTCATTGAAAAGGTTGTGCTATTGTAGAAGCAAATTTCATAGTTTGTATGTTCTTTGCATCCACAACACCATCATTGACAACATTCTTATTTTTGTTCCAAAAGCGAGACTTATCGTTGGAGTTTTGAGGATAGTCCTTGTTATCGTGAAAGATCTTGATAGTTCCTTTAGGAATTAAAGCTCATTCAATGATGGTTCCTTTGGAAACAATTTCATCAAAGGTGCTAGCACTTTGTAATTGTAATTGGAATGACAGCTTGGGATGAAGATTTTGAACAAAGATATCAAGTTGTTGCTTCTCAGGTATTTCCCATGATAGTTTGCTAGCCATATTATGCCATCATTGAGTAAATGAAGAAAAGGCTTCACCATTGTGTTGTTTATTATTGACAAGGCCATTCATGTTGACCTCATGTTCAATGTTAAAAGCAAAGTGTGATCGAAACTTATTTGCTAATTCTGAAAAAGACTTAATTCCTGGAGATAAATGAGAGAACCATTCGAGAGCTTGTCCTGCTAAGCTTCGAGGAAATAGTCTCAAAAGATATGTATCGTCATGAGAAACATCAAGACATGCCACAAAGAATGCTCTAAGATGGTATTCTGGATTTCCTTTTCCTTTGTACTTGTCAAATTGTGGAATTTTGAAGTGTGGTGGAAAAGGTTTCATATGAAGATACTTGTCAAATGGATAAGCGCATATGTTTTCTAGAGAAAATATCTTCTTGCCTTGTCCTACCACTTGGTTGATCATTTGTTGAACATCCGCTAGAGATAATTGCTATTGTTGCAAAGGGGTTGAAACACGGTATGATATATATTGAGGTTTTTGTTGTGGGATATATGAATCCATGACCGTTTGTTGAGGTTGCATACTCACAATGTATGTCAAAGGATTGGTATGTGACACATATGTAGTTAAGGAGTGCTATCCTTGATACACAAGTGGTGGTTGGGTATATTGTGACAAATTGGCACCAAGATTTCGCATCACATGCGAAGTGGAAGATGGATTGACAGTAGTTAATGGTTGGGAAGTTGGAGTTGGGTTTGTGACATGGTAAGTGATGGAAGGATTGGTAGATGCGAAAGAAGGATGGACACTTGGGTTTGTATTTTGGACAACATGGGGATTTATATGTGTCATGTGTTGGGTGACAATAGGCAAGCCTTGGGTAGCATAGGATAGATTGATGGTTTGTGAAGGATTGGAAGAATATGACGGAATGGATGCAAGTTGCTCAACATAAATGACCGTAGTGCTAGGATTGGCTTGAGAAACGATAGGAGGGTCACTCATGTCAATAAGACTAACATTGGGATTATATGATGTAATGGAGGGATTAGTAGAGATAGTGGAAAGTGTATTAGCAGTTGGTATATGAGATGTGGTATTCATATGGGATATAGCAAGTTGTGATGGTCGTGAAGCTTGAACTATTGGTGTTGTTGGGATAGTTTGGGAAGCTTGCACACTATGGGATATGGGGATAGCTTGTGATGTTTGGGGCATTTGTGCTTGGGCCACATAGACAACTTGTGTTACTTGAGGCATGGAAATGGTCATGGTAGGAGGAGTATGTTGAGGAACATGAAAAGGTGGAATGTTCAAATTTTGTGAAATGAAAGGGAGCACATTGGTTGGTGTTATCAAAGGTTCTAGAGTGTACTTCGAGCATGGTGGATCAAATGAAGTAACAATAGGCAATGTAAGAGATGTGTTGGAAGATAGAGCTTGTGATATGATGGGGGATGGTGTGACTATAGTGGATGGTCCCTTTGCAACAACAGCGAGATTATTTGGATCGTGCTCTCTAATAGTGGATATGTCAAAATCTCTTGGTAATTTAGCGTCCATGCAAGCAAGTTGCAAGAAATAGTGATTAGTCTCAGATAAAACAAGTCTCTCAACTTGATCCAACACATGGGTATCCTAAAATTCTGATAAGTCTTATTGGGATTGTTCTTCAAAAGTCTCAAAAAATGTTTGGGGTTGTACTTGTTGTGAAGATGACTCTCCAATAGTATACCCATGAGGCGTAAACATATGAGGAGGCATACCAGTCATACATTGAGTTGCGTCTTTAAGAGGTGTTGATCTAGATTGTTACATCTTAGCTCCCATCTCAGCTTGTAATTTGGCTTCCATTTCAACTCGTAGTTTGGCTTCCATTTCAACTCTATATTGACTCCTAGTTTGAGGCATGATGTTGAAAATTGAAGTTTAGCTTGTCAAGGTTTAAGACCCAAAAGAAAGGTGATAGTTTGTTGTTTGGTTGGTTGCTAGTTTGCTTTGTTGTTTTGCTTGGTTGCTGATTTGTTTGGTTGGCTGGTTTGTTTTGGTGTTAGGTTGCTTGGCTGATTTGTTGTTGGCTGGTCTTCCCTAGAGAATAGCTCACACACTCAAGGGAAACGTTGTTTGCTATGGGTTGCTATGTTGCTGATGCTAAAGCTAGGAGATGATGTTTTGTTGATTGATCGAATTGATTAGTTTACTAGTTTGGGATCTCAAAAAGATGAAAAGCTCATGAAATTTGATTGATTGGTAAGCTCAAAGCAAGAGACAAAGTCCAGGTATTTGCTAATGATCAGAGACGGGTCTAAAAACTAATGCTGAGGCTGAGCAAGCTGGATTTGTGGCTAATTTGACTGAGTCACTAAGATTTACTAGTATTAGACCATAGGTGACAAGTAATAGATCAAATGCGACTTAGAAAAGGCCAAAGGCGACTGGTAATAGCTTAAATGTGAGCTAGTTTTGGTTCTGACAATAGGTTACAGTGTTAATCAGAGGCAAGCTAATTTTTCACAGGTGATTAATATTGACTCAAAAGTGATTTACTGCAGGTCAAAAGTGATGTAGGTTAGGCTAGAGGTGACAGACTATTGTTTAAAAGTGATCTGATTTAGGCAAACAGTAGCTAACTATTGTTTAAAAGTGACTCAATTGAGGCAAAAAACATGTAATTGTTGTTTAAAAGTGATTCAGTTGTCTATATGCGGGCAGTTTAAGCTCAAAAGTGACTGTGTCTGTCAGGAAATATGTCTAAGTTGTGATTTTTGATAAGAAAACAGTAATTGCAGTCAATCACACTCATAACAATTACAAACTTGTACAACCTAGGCTAGGAAAGGACTATATTTGTTGAATTCCCTGGCCATGCTTATTCAAAGTAGATAGCTTCAGGATCTTAGTAGCATAGGCTCCTCTCCATGGCACACACTTCTCACGCATACCAAGATCTAGGTTTCCCAAAAGGCTTGTCCCTCACCAAACGTTAGGATTGTCCCTACTATCTCTTCTAAGAACCACATGAATTGGGGTGGCTTCAAAGGTCCCACCTTTTGCATCAACAAATAGAATGTTTTTGGCTACTACACAAAGTTGCTAATTAGGGCATCCATTTAGGTGGCTATACATGCGGCAGCGCTACTCTCCATTATGGAGTCTCCCAGCCTTCAAGGGTTTTGGGGGAGGTTGGCTGTCAGTATAACACAACAACACCCATTGTTTGTGGCTTTTTGACACAAACACTTTTCTTATATAGCGATTCAGAAGGACTTGGCTTTAGCCTGTTACCACTTGGGTCGTATCCCTTCTCACACTAGGAAGGTAGGCCCTCTAAAGATAATAACAAGTTCTCATACACCCAAGATCCATTTGATAGGTAAGGGGAGAGGATACTTTTGTTTTTAAATTTGGGTTACAATCAATCACATGCAAGCAATCAAAAAAAGATAAATCCAGAATGGAGCAAGCAATGATTCGTTTTAAGCACCAAGCCCAAATGTTCCTAATTTAGTGAAAATCCACAAGTCTTGGACCGATCAAAGTTGTAATAGATATGTTAGTAGTTTGATAACCTCCTTTTCATGGACAATTGATAAGATGCTACACAAATACCCAATTAGTAGCCAAGAAAAACAAACTACAAATGATACAGATTGAAAGCGACACAGTTTACTAGAGGCGATCCACTGTCAGTCAAAAGCGATCTATATTTTGCCATAGGCAAAATGTTACAGATCATAAGCGATACCAAGAGTGCTAGATATGGATTGTTAAAGCTCACAAGTGATGCGAAAAAGTAGGAAGCAACTAGTTATGGCTCATAAGCGACTCAGATCTACAAGAGAGATAGAATGCAACAAAAACCCTAGTTCTACAATAAGTGATTCGATTAGTTAAAGGCGATCATTGTCAGATCAAAAGCGATTCAAATAAATGCATAAGCAACCACTGTTACTGTAAAAGGGTTGCAAAATAGACAGAAAGTGACCACTGTTCACTTATAAGTGATCCAGAAAATGTTAAAGGCAGTAGGTTTTAGCTCAGAAGTGATGCGTGTATTCAGACAATGACAAGTTTTTGCTCAAAAGTGACTAGAACTTGTCGTAAGTGCTTGGAAAATCTGATCTTCATAAAAACGACTTCAAACAACAAAGTTAATCAAGGATATGGGTCCCACCGGGCGTGTCAAAATGTGATAGGTAAAAAATTAGGTTAATAAGATCAAGCATAGCCATGAAAACCTAACCTTACCATCATCAAAGAATCTAATCCAAATGAAACCAAAAGCATGCAATTCAAGCACAATATCACCTAGATTGTGTGATTCCTTGTTTATGATGTGGATTGCTTCTTCAATAATGAACAATTATGAAGATAAAAGATGCCATGATGGATGGATGATAATGATGATAAGCTCAAATGGATGCTATGGATACTCAAGTGCTCAATATGCCCAGGATGATAATGTAGATGCTATATGAATGCTGGATAGATGTAGTATGAAATGAGAGGGTGTTTATATAGAACTCAGCCAAAATTAATGAATGGTGGAGATTCAGTGGCTATGTGAAGGGCTAAGATTGAATGATATACAAAGTGAATGTGAAGATGACAAGTGGAGAGGAGATAGGGCTTATGTGTGCTTGTGTACATAAAAAGTACTACATGTGAAAGATATTAAATAAAAGATGTAGTACCACTTATCTTTTTTTAAATGAAAGAGGCACACATGTCGGCTCATGAGATAAATGATAAGAGAAATTAATTAAATAAATAAAATTTATTTAATTAATTGGAGGGTGGGTTTATGAAAGGAATTTTTAATTAAATAAATAAAATTTATTTAATTAAAATAGATAGAAAGAAGATAATTAAATAATTAAAGATTGTTTAATTATAGCTTAGAGGAAATAGCTAATGAATTAATTAAATAAATATAAATTTATTTAATAAATAGAAGAAATAGATGGGTTAGGGACATTGTTCAAGTGTGTTAAACAAATGCAGATGATGTGTAATGCGATGTTTGAATGCTAATGATAATAAGTCAATTTTGGGTGTCTACAGGCACAACAGAAAACATTGTCAGATCTGGCAAGGTTTTCCTATTCATGGTAATGACAAGTGGCACTCTTGCATAAAATTTTATAGTTCATCGCTATTCAAAGAAAATGATACAATGCTTAAACAAGCTACCACTCAATACAGATTTGAAACAAATACAACACAAAGCTTTATAAACACTTAGAGAATTTTATGAAAGGCTTATAGTATTTCATTTAGATGATCCTAACATGGGGGTCTATAAAATATCTCTCAAATTGGGCATACATTATGGGCAAGGAACAAGGACATAGTAGAGGGGAAAAATACATATGATTCATTGCAAGTTTGGGAACTACAAAATTATGAATTCTAATAGTTACCATTATAGTAGATCTAATAATTATCAAATAGAATGAGATAGATATGGAAGAGGTGGTGGAAGGTCATTTAGAGGAATCACTTGTTATAAATGTGGAGGTGAAGATCAAAAAGTGTTTGAGTGTAACCAGTCATAGGGAGAATATGGAAGAATATTTGAGAGAATTGCAAGAGCAACACATGTTGATGAACAAGTTTCTTCTAATAATTATCAAGTATGCCAAAAATAGTGAGTCATTATTGGTGAAAAGAAGTTTACTAAGTCCTTCTAAATATTTGGGTGTACCAGTACAAAGGAAAATTTTGTTCAAAACTATATATGAATCTAAAGGAAAATGTTGTAAAGTGATCATTGATAGTGGTATTACTTATAATTTATTTTCTAGTGAAATGATGGAGAAATTGAATCTAAAAATAATAGAGCATACAACCCTTATAGAGTATCTTGGCTACAAAAAGATTATAAAACCTTGGTTAGTGAACAATGTCTTGTGAAATTTAAAATTGGAGTATATGAAGATGAGGTTTTATGTGATATAATTCCTATGGATGTTTTTGATATTTTGTTGTGTAGAACATGGAAATTTTACAAGAAGGTTATACATGATGGAATAAAAAACACTTATAGATTGACAAAGGATAGAGTGGAGCATCTACTTTTTCCATTAAAAGAAGGTGGAGAATTAATAAATGGTATCAAAAGATTAATCCTGGTGAATGGTAAGAAATTATTGAAGAATATGAAGAAAGAAAAAAAAAAATTGTTATGAGAAAATAAAATATCACAAGGATGGGAGAAGAAAATGTGGCAATACATCCTAAGATTTCAAAGTTGTTGATAGAGTATAAGAATAGTATTTCTGTAGATAGGGAAAAATTAGATTTAGTGTTGAAAACATCAAACTACTAAACCCTATCAAGCACCATGAAGCACAACCTAGCTTGAAAATGTAAACAATAAACAAAATACAAACTGAATCCAAACTAGTGTTGATTGACCTCCATGGCTCTTCTCAATCATGCATAGGTATGCAGATTTCAAAGGGTCGATTATGGAGAGATGTTTATTGCTCATAATTTTGGTAGTATAACGATATGCAAGGACACAACATGATTAAAATGACTTGTGAACACCTTCCTGTATAGAAAAGGCTTGATTTGAATCAATGGATGAGATTGGTTAGGGTTTCAATGATATGAACGGTCAGGATTTGTTAGGATTTTCCCACTCCAAGAGATTGTAGCAATATGACAAGTGTTTGATGGAGGATACAGAGAATCTAATTCAAATATTTATTTGAATTAGTTTGTCATGTGAAGGCATATTAAGTGGAATATGGAGACATGCGACATGTGTCGCAATGTGATGAGAGGTGAGGGAATAATTCAAATTTTTAATTTGAATTATGTGAGACATGTGAAGGGGTATTATTAACTAAACAAATGGGATTTATTTAGTTAATTGGAAAGGTGATTAAGTTAGAATAAGAGTGGGATGACCTAGAACCTATGGGAAAACATTATAAGGTCATGTCAACTAGGTGTAGACAAGACATGGACAAATTTTAGTGTCTACATTTTGCATCTCTTTGATATGATGTTCGGGATGATGTGATTTATGTCGAGTAACATCATTCCAAAGAAGCTAAGGAAATGGATAGAGGAAAAGGATAGGGTGATGATACCCCCTCGAGAGGATAGGCCAGTTGGACAAACAAGGGTAGGCTCTTGAAATGAAATGGATTGGTCAAGGAAGAAAGGTAAGGGAATGGCTAGAAGAAGTGAAGGATACATTATGCTACAATAAAGGTGAGGAACTATGTGTTACAAGTATGAGGTTAACCAATGTTGTCATTGATGTCAACATACTCATATTGAATTGATAAGAAGGATTGGATGAGCTGCGTGTTAAGGTTATTGAGAAAATTAGTCTCAATCAGGAACAGTGATGAGAAGAAGGCAAAAGTACTCAACAGGTTGAGGATCAGAGGATACGGATTAAAGGGTTTGTAGATATGAGTCTTGAGATGTTCTAGTTAAGATTTCAGAGGTTTGCATGAAAATCTAAAGAAGTTATGTTCACTCAAGGAGAACCAATTCTGGCAGGCATTCAGTGGTGACAGAGTGTCATAGATTGGTCCGGTGAGCTCCGGTATTACATTATCTCATTCTGCAGATTGGAGAGAGTGTTGAAAAAGTTTGTGTGAAGTAAAAAATAGATTTGTGAATGATTTGGAGGTCCGGAAGAACCTTTTGCATTATGACAGTGATGACAGACTGTGTTCTTGAAGTTTCAGATGAACGAGAGAAGGATTCCAGTAAGCAAATGAAGTGCGGATGTTCTTGGTGATTCAGGAAAGCTTGTGGTACTATGTGGATCGTGTCCAGTTCATGTTGGTTGTCCGCATTGAAGTTAGAGTTTGTATTTGAAGAATAACCATGGATTTTGGTGTTCTTCTTAAGACTGGCCAACCGGATGTATTACATGTCTTGCAAATGATCTTGTAGGTGTTTGCCGACTTAGATGATTGTTCCTAAGTTGATGCCTTGTATAAATAAGGGTTTGTGAATTCATTTTGAAGTGTGTCTTGTAGTGATGAGAGTGATATAGCGAAGAGAAGTGTGAAAGGCAGAGCAAGAGTTTTGGGCTTAAATGGAACTGATCCAGGCATGGTAAAGATGTCAATCTCCAGTTCAAGTTTGTAATACTTGTTATCTTGTAGACAGTGGGTCTCTTGTAGGCAGTGTGCCTCCTTGTGAGCAGTGTGCTCGGGCAATGAGCCCTAATTGGCATGTGCCATCTATTTTTCTTATTCTTCTAACAGAGAATAATCCTTGGGTTAATCACCCCATGGTTTTTCCCTTAACTAGGTTTTCCACGTCAAAATCTTGGTGTCTCATGTGTTGATGTGTATCTACTCTGGTGTTTATGCCTTATGCTTTCATGAATGATTAACTGCTATGCTATTGATTAACAAAGTAGATTTAAGTGTTTGAATTGAAAGCAAATTAAGGATAACTGATTCACCCCCCTCTCAGTTATCAACAATTGGTATCAGAGCCAAGTTCCTCTAAAAGGAGCTTAAGCACTTGAGGAGATCCAAGATGTCATCATACAAGAAGGACAGTCTGAAGTTTGATGGAACCAACTTCACTCTTTGGAAAGGCCACATGAAATGTCACTTGGAGTGTATGGGAAAGGCATACTTGTCCATGGTCACAAAAGCATATACACCTCCACAGGGTGGTCCGACAACTCTAAATTAAATCACAGATGCTGAAAACAATCTACAGACTAAAGAGGCTCTTCTAAGTGCATTAACCGACTTAGAGCTCTCAAATGTTATTGACCTACCAACTGCCTATGAGATCTAGATTAAACTAGAACTTCTGCATGAAGGAGATGAGTTTGTTAAGAGTGCAAGGTTGCAGAGTCTCAAAGGGAAATTTGAAAGATTGAAGATGAGATATGATGAAAATATCACTACCTTTATGCCAAGAGTAAATGAGCTGGTGTGTGGAATTAGGAATGCTGGTGGAGTTTTGGATGAAAATGAGATTGCTTGCAAAATTCTCAGATCCCTTCCTGCTGCCTACAAAATCAAGGTTGATGCCATTGATGAATTTAGAGCCCATACAACTGTCACAAGAGACCAATTGGCTAGCAAACTAGCTGCATTTGAAATGACTAAGTTTGGAGATGATCCCCCCAAGACTGAATCTGCATTCAAAGCTAGTGCCTATGTGAAAGGCAAACAAAGATTTGATTCGGGAGAAAACTCTTCAAGGAAGCTGTCATGGTATGATCAAGCAAGAAAAGACATGGAAGAGGAAGAAGCAGAAACAACTCAACTTGAAGCCGTCATTGCAAAAAGACTACCAAGGGGATCCGGTAAGTATGAAGGAAAATTACCCTTTAAATGCTTCAACTACAATAAGATTGGTCACTTTGCTTCAAGATGTCCGGAAAGATCACAAGATCAAATTCTAATAGACAAAGGTTCCAAAAGAATTGTTATTATGTTCATGAAGAAGCTGATAATGAAGGAGTAACAGATGATGAATCAGAGATAGGAGACAAATCTAGAAATGAATGGGTGTTCATTGCCATCAAGGAAGAAGATCCAACATTCCCTGAATCTATCAATCATAAGGTTATAGAAAGAGCTTTGGCTGCCCAAGTTGAAGAAAAGGATGATTGGGTTATTGACAGTGGATGCTCTCACCATATGACAGGTGACAAGAACAAGTTCTTAGATTTGGAAAGGTATGAAGGAGGAATGGTAAAGTTTGGTGACAATTCTGCTGGTAGAATCAGAGGTAGGGGAACTATCTCTTTTGATGGAAAGAACAAAACTGGTAATGTACTGTATGTTGAAGGATTGAAGCACAATCTTCTCAGTGTTGGTCAGTTGGTGGACAAAGGCTATGATCTCCAGTTCAAGAATGGAAGATGCAGGATCTTTGAAAGCTCTAGAACTGAGATTGCATCCGGTACTCAAACAAAAGGTAATATCTTCCATCTAGTTGTACTAATAAACGTTGTCTGTTTGTTCAAATTGATCAGAGCTGGTTATGGCATAGAAGGATGTGTCATGTAAATTTTGATAACATCATCAAGATAAGCAATACTTAAGCTATAAGAGATCTTCCAAATTTGGTAAAACCTACAAATAGTTTGTGCAAAGAATGTCAGCTAGGTAAACAAAGCATAGTCTCATTCAAAAGTAAGGATCTGTCCTCTACCAGATTATTGGAGTTAGTTCATACTGATCTATGTGGTCCGACAAGAATCAATAGTATGCAAGGTGATAGATACTTCATATTACTGATTGATAACCATTCCCAGATGATGTGGGTCACCTTTCTGAAAGAGAAATCAGAAGCATTTGAGAAGTTCAAAATCTTCAAGGCTATGGTAGAGAATCAAACCAGATTAAAACTGAAATGTCTGAGGTCTAATAGAGGTGGTGAATTCACATCCGGTGAATTCATAGATTTTTGTGAGAAGCATGGTATAAAGAGACAGTTATCTACTCCTAGGACTCCACAATAGAATGGAGTAGTTGAGAGAAAGAACCGGACCATCCAGGAAGCATCTAGGACAATGATGATGGAAGCAAATGTTCCCCAGCTGTTTTGGAAAGAAGCTATCAGCACTGCAGTCTACACTCTCAATCAAGTTCAAATTAGAAACAATACTGGTAAGACTCCTTATAAACTTTGGTTTGGCATCACTCCTACTGTGAGATATTTCAGAGTATTTGGTAGCAAATGTTACATTAAAAGAGATGAAGATCTAGGAAAGTTTGATGCTAGAAGTGATGAAGGAATTTTCTTGGGGTACTCCACTCAAAGCAAAGCATGCCATTGTATTAAGTGATTGATGATGATGTCTAGTTTTAGGAATGAAACATGTCATATAAGATGCCTGGTCTGGTTTTGACAATGCAACATCCTATCTAAAACAATTGATTGATTGACACTAGTGTTGTTGGTCATATGAGAAACACTAGGTTTTGATTGATTGATTGATTGATTTGGTTTATGTCAAGATTAGGATCAAGACCATGCATGTGATTGGATAATTTGACTTGATTGGTATGAATTGAGGATGACTTGCATTTGATTTGTTGGATTGGAATGATTTGAAGAATTAATTGAATTGAATGATTTGATGATTGGAAGAATTGAATTGAGTGATTTGATTTGATTGGATTGAGTGAGTGGAAGAATTGATTTGAATGTTGTGATCGGATGATTGATTGGAAGAAGTTATTGATTTGAATTGGAGGAATTGATGAGTTGATAAGGATGATTGGAATGGATGAATTAAGTGATTGAAGAATTGAATTGATGTGATTGATAAGGATGCTGAGTTGATGGGATGTTTAGAATGTTTGGAATGAGGGATAACTAGGAGGATCTACTCCCTTTTCTCTTTGTTTTACAACCATGTTTCTTTAAGACTTGTGAAGTGTGGGATGCCATGGAGATGTCAATGCAAGGTAATGAGGCCTAGACTATGATAGAGGCTAATGATATTAATCTTCAAAAAGTCTATCTCCAAGAGGGTACTCTCATCTACTAATGACCTTTTAAAGTACAAATTAGTTTTGTCGAGACCTTGAGGTGTGGATTAAATGACTATTGAAAGTGAACCCATGAGTTTCAAAATTCACTTGGAAGGATGGACTTAAACTAGCCATGGAGTATTAAGCCTGAGTGGAAAAAATGATTGATGAAAGTGAACCCATGAATTTCAGAATTCACTTGGAAGATGGACTTAAACTAGCCTTGGAGTATTAAGCCCAAGTTGTGATTGATGTGAAAAAGATGTCAAGGTCTCTTGGTCCACATATTTGTACTTGTGATATAGTCAAGCTTAGACAGTTTTTCCCTATGTTTCAACCTTAGGAAGACTAATGTTTAGGGTCCTCTATAGATGTCAAGGGCTGAATTCTAATGAAATATTGTGATGAAATGTGATCATAAAGTGATGGAATTAGATATGTAATGGGTGGCTTTGACACAGTTGCAATCAAATTCAATAGGGAGAGTAGATACTCCAAGGTTTCCCTACAATTGCGGTGTGTTGTGATTGGGAATGATGAAAGATGAAATGGATTGGATTGGAATGAATGGTTAGGATATGATTAGAATGCGATCAATTGGATTAGGATGATGATGTGTAGTAATGAGATGAAGATGATTTGGATGGATTGGGATGATGACTAAGATGATTGGGAGAATGATTAGGAAGAAGTTGATTTGATTATGAATGAGGATGTGTAATGATTTAGAATGGATTAGGATGAAGATGATGTTGTGTTGTGATGAGATGGAGATGATTTGGTTGAATTAGGAAGAAGTTGATTGGATTATGAATGAAGATGATTGTGTAGTGACTAGGATGATTAAGATGATGATTGGATGATGTGGTTAGGAGATGCAATTAGGATAATGTGGAATGGTAGGATGAAATTGACTAGATTTGACTGGGATTGATGTGGAATGATTGAATTTGGTTGGATGAATTGATTGATGTAACTCAATTTTATGGATGATTTGATTTGATTGTTTGGAATAATTGAGTGGAATGGATGAATTGGATAGATTTTATTGCTTGGATTTTGGTAGATATTTGATTTTTTTGTATTTTTGATATATTTGGATTTTTTTGGATTTTTGGACTATTTCAGGGATGGCATTGGATGACAATTTGGGTAGCCTTTTTGCTAGATACCAATGACAAGGGGAAACCAAGTCTAAGTGCAAGGATATGAATGGGATTGGGTGAATGGATAAAAGAATAAGCCATAGTGAATGGATGGATGTATGTGTGAGAGGGCAAGGATGTGATCTCCAAATGCTATGTTGCATAAGAATAACATGCCCCATTCGAGGTGGAACACCTAGCATTTTTCATGACAAAGCCTAGGGTGATGGGATGATGATAGGATTGTGAAGGATTTGCTTGGTTTGGAGGAATGCTTAAGTTTTGACATGATAAAATTTATGACTTGGATGATGAGATGAATTGTTTGGAAGGGATAAGGTATGTCAAGAGACATCCAAAATATTTGTCGACATTGTGCCCCCAATCTTTATCAAGATCAAAAGAGGAAGGGAGGATGGAATTGATACAATATGACAGGCATGCGGGTGTATGATATAAAGATGGTAAGGTGGAAAATGATAGGAGGATGAGGCAATGTGCCCCTAAGTGTATGTGGCATAGAAGATCAACTTTTCTAATTTTTTGAATTAGATAAGGGAATATGGACGAGAAGGACTCAGGTGTCTAGTGCCACGAAGGTGATAGTCCCAAAGGTATGTCGCATTGACCATGTCAAATGTCACTATGCTCATCGATGTTGATAAGTGATGGCATGAAAGTGAGATGGATAAGGTAGATAGTTAATTATGGAGGGAACAATGGTGGATTATGATGTGGATTATGTGGAATTTATGTAAAGATGGATGAAATGTTTATGCCAAAGCATGGACCATAGGGAGATGATAAGGCAAGTATGTAGGGTAATGATTGAATGATGGGGTGATGGAGGTGTGAAAAGGAATCATGACCAATGGTTGCACACACCATGTTAAAAATGGAAGCTTTTGAGTGGATGGAGGTCTAGGAAGCAATGACGATGTTTTCTTAGAAGATGAACAATGTAAGACTTTAGGTACCCACATAGACTTAGTATTTTTATGATTTTTCCTTTTCATGTGGGATGGAAGAATGTGATATTTTTGAATGGCATGAATGGAAGAGGATGGTTGGTATTTTGGAGAGGTGGATGCCTCTTTTGATTTGCATTTTTGTTTAGGGACCCATACCATTTTGGTTTTGGACTTTTCTTTGGGAGGTATGGGTTTGGATGGATTTTTCAATGTACCCTTCTTTGAATTTTTGCATTGATTCCCTAAGGTATTAGGACCCTTAGGATTTTTGGCTTTATGAAAGGAGGCATCCAAATGTTTATTTTTGAACCCAATGTAATGGATGGAATAAGTGGAAGCTTTATGTTTACAAGATGTGTGCATTTGTTGGTCATGATTAGTGTATTGAGGTGATTTATGGATGATAGGGATATTAGGTTTTGGAAGCAGCAGTGGCAAAGTGTATGGATAGAAATTAGGAGTTGGAAGAAGTGGAGGCAAAGTTGATGGCAGAAGGTGCATGGTCACATGCTTTTGACATTTATAGGATGAAGGAGGTGGAATGGCGTCATATGTCTTAGGAATATGATGGGATGTACGATGGAGAGTGGTGGACTTAGGATGAGTAGATGAAGTACCAACATCTTTAGATTGTTGACCTTGGGGTGTGTAGCCAAGACCATATGAGTGTGGAGGTGGGACTTTGACATGTATGGGCTCCAAAATTCCTTGTTCATGAAGGCCTAAGCCTTTACCATGATAATTCATATTTTGGAGTATGCGATGGACTAAGGGATTAGATTAAGTTTGGACACTAGACGCAAGCTCATTATTGGATGGAGAAGGCAAAGTGGACAAAGGTTGTGTTCCTAGGAAGGAACTGTTGATGATTGTTTTTACACATTCATAACAAAAGTTAAAATTCATAAAATGAACCTAACTATCTTGAAAGATATGAAGAAATCAATTAAGATTACTTAATCCCAACTTTCCTTATGGTCAGGTCTTGACCTTGTGGACAATTCAGTAGGTTATTATGAAGCTATAATCTACAAGGGGCCTTATGTGATTTAAAGTGATTGAAGACTTACTGGACTCAAATTATGCAAACTGTTACAAATATCAACGAATTATCTATCTCTTTGCATAAATCTATTACTGTATCCTAAAGCTTTGTATGATTTTATATTGAAACATGATTTCCTTTTTCAAATATGTATAAAGATTGCCAATTATCAACTCAATTGCTCTTAATTCCTTCAAATGTTAGACAATCTCTTTTAGATTTCTACATTTAAGCTAAGTATTTCAAAGTTTGGGAAAAGTTAGAGAAATTTAAATTAAACATCACTTGCTACAGGATCTAAATGCTCTATTGTGCACATGGGAAGAATTACAAAAAATTTAATTGAATCAGTAGACTAAATCATTAAATGCAAATATCTTCAATATTTTCACGAATATGCATCCAAGATTGTGAGCCTTAAGAGAAATTATTTCAAATACAAAGAAGAGCCAGAAGACACTCAGAAAATAGACGCAGACTTCCAGATTCATTTAGATTCAAAACACATAGCCATATAGGATTTACAATGTATGAATGACTCTTAGCTTCATTAATCAAATTCACAAAAACTTACAATGCTTTACAGATACAATAAGAAAGCTGGACATTCCACGTGTTCCTTAGTGCAGACATAGGCGACCTCCTCTAAGCTAAAATACTCCTACTCAAAGTTTCAGAACAAATTACAATTGCTAGCTAATTTCTACAAATCCCTGTGTAAATAATATACATGTAGCAAAGTCCATTATATAGATTTTGAACTTCAAATTGCTACGGCTACAACTTCTATCTACGGCTAAGATCCTTCCTTTCTTGATCAACGGTACATCTTCATCTCATAACCATCTGCCAAAATAGCTATTTAGCATCTTTTCTCTCCCGCAAATGATGTTGTTGGAATCTTTTACAAAATAAGATTCCCCTTTTCTTCATTGACTTTCCTTCGCTAAGGCTCTTTATTTGACTTCTTCTCAAAAACCTTTATTCTTGCTTGTCTTCTTACTTTTCCAAATATTTCTTGAAATTGCCAATTACACCTTCTACAAAGGTGTGGTCCCCTCCTGGACTCTTTGCCAAAATATATTCTTGCATCACAACCCCTTCTTTCAACTTCTTTTCTTTATTCTCTGAGCCCTCTCTTCTCTTCTTGTATTTCTTCATTTTAACATGCTCTTCCATCAATGTATCTATCATCTGTTTACTAAGATTGGCATCAAGATTTTCTAAGCATGGTGTAAATATGGCATTGAACTCTGTTAATGCTCTTTCTAAATCATAAGCTAGCATTTCCATACATTCATGTTGCAGGAGTCTTTCTGTTATCTTTTTATGCATCTTGATCATATCACCTGCTTTCTCTTCTAAATCCTGTACAACTTCTGTACATTTTCTGAGGTTATCTTCCTCAAATTTAAGCTCTAATATTATTTGTGGCAATTGATTTGCCAATGTGACAGTAAGTGCTCCTTCATTAATCAATTCTTCTGTGCTTCCTTCCACTTCTGTCAACTGTTTGATTTCAGATATGCACTCTTCTTTTCTGGTTTGGTACTTATGTGTAAGTATCATACGCTTATTCTTTTCTTCCGTAACTACCTTCCAACTTCTCACAGCTTGCCTTATTGTTTGCTCACCTTCTTGCATAAAATCATTAAACCATTCATCAAAAATGTTAGCTTTGAGCTTTTTATTCTCCATGTCTTTTATTTCTTCTTTTGATATTATTGCTATGTTAATAGGCAATTCTAGAATTGTGGTACTAGGATCAAATATCCCTTTAATGAATTGTTCATGTTGGACAATGTGTCCTTTTAAGTAATCGTGTTTGTCTTTATCCTTTCTTAGCATTTCTGCTGTCACTTGATGCATATCTTCCCATTCATTGAGGTACTATTCTCTTGTAGAATGCCCAAGGTCAAGATTCAATATCTTATATTCCTCTAAGGCTATTTCACCTTTTGCCTTGTCTTTTTGTGGTATGGGTAGGTTTAACATTCTAGATCCACCTAGACCTCTCTGAATAGAAGACATTGTTCTAGCTTTTCTCTTTTCTTTTCTTGGAATGGTCTTCTCACCTAATAAACTTTTAATGTCAATTGGTGCTAATTGTACTTCTTTTTTCTCTTTTCTTATTTCCCCTCCTAACCAAGCAGGAATTTCTTTTATGCCTTCTGTAACCTTAATTTCATCAATCACCTCTTCATGAGGTCTATATGTTTCTACTTCTTGTTGTTGTTGTTGTTCTTGTTGTTGCTCTTCTTGTTGTGGAATTTCTTGTTCTTTTGATTCAACTTCATTTTCTTCCTCTTCTATTTCAGTATCTCCTCCATCTTCAGCCTCTTCTTCAGAAGCCTCTTCTTCTACTAGTCCTTTTTCTTGATCATTTTCTACATGTATTTGTTCCACATCTAGCAACTTAACATCTTCTGTTTGTTCATCAAGTTTATTTTCATCCATCTTTTTTGTTGCCTCTGTACCTTCAGGCCTCTTAATTTCATCTTGTGTTTTATCTATACCTTCTATCTATATTTGCTCTGTGTGTACAGGAGAATTTTCTTTTGTGCTATCTTCTTTTGCTTCCTTTCCTTGATCCTGCACATCTTCTGTATTCTTTTCTTCTTCACTTGGCTTGTCATACATGTTCAGCATATTTAAGGCATCCACACTTGAGGTGTCCTCTTTTGTTTTTTCTTCTGCTGAAGCATGCCTTTCTGTTATTACCTCTTCAAGTGTTTCCTCTTTTTCAGCTTCCTCAATTTTATGTGCCTCTTCCTGCACATCTTTAATAATTTCAGGGGGAACTAAAGTACCAAATGTATCCATTGATCCTATTTCTTCTTGTACCTTCTCTTCTTCATGTTCTATGCTGTGCTTCCTTTCCATTTCAGCTTGAATGCTTGGCTCCTCTTCTTCACTCAGGAAATCACTTGAATCTTCTTCTATGTCAATCTCTTTTCCTCTATACATTATTCTTTCCTCACTATCACTGCTCTCAATAGTCACTGTCTCCATAGTTTGTTTGGCCTTGTGAATTTCTAACTCCTGTTGTATTTCTTCAGCCAACTCTATTTTTACTTTAACATATGTTTTTCTTTTCTCAGGTGATGTGGAGGCACTAAATATATTACTCATCTTTTCACCCACTTCCTGTGCTCCAATTATACCAACTAGTTTAGAAGTTTCACCCTTAGACAAACTTATTGGAATTGCTCTTCTAACTTGTTGTCCTACTGCTTCTTTAGCAGTCTATGCTTCTTCTGCACTTATTTCATGACTCATTGACTTTGCATCAACAAAAGTGTCTGATGCCACTGCTATTGTTATCCCTAAAGCATATGGATCCATTAAAGTAGCATTTTTATCCTTTTCCACAATTTTGGTTTCTAGAATTTTTCTTTTCTTCTCATAAAAACATTGCAGGGCTTCACTAGGCTCGACCTTTCTTTTCCTCCCCTTCTTTGGATATGTAACTTCTTTTCCTTTAGCCTTAAGTTCTTCAACTCTATCCTTTAGCCATGTCTTTGAAAATAGTATCACCGGTTTAGATAATACATCCAGAGATGTATTCCAAGGTTTTGACCAATTAGGCTCTGTAATAGGAGCCATCCTTGCTTCTACATAACTGTGATGTAACAATCTGTCATCATCCTGAACCTCTGGAGGCACATATATGTTACCTATAGATTTCATTTGCTCAATAGTTAATCTTTTGTGAGCTCTTTTTCTCACCTCCCTGTCATTCTTACAATCAGCCCAGAAATCCTCAATGCGTATCTGATGTTTATATGTTTTATTCACAAAGTTCTAGATTCTGTGAAAAGGATCAAACTTTCTTACTAAATCAAATTCTTGAAATCCATAATATCTCAGCTCTTGTTCTAAACAACTTGCAACCTCTTCACTGAAACAATAATTTCTACCAATAGCCCAAGGCAACTTCACATTTCCTCTATTATTGAATTTCCTCTTATATATTCTAAAAACATTCAAATTTTGTCTTGAAAATTCCAACACAATCAACTTATCAGAAGGATACCTAGGAAGCATAAATGGTTTCCCCTCAAATCCCTCAGTCCTTATGTAAGTAAAATGCTCAAAATGAATAAACCATGAACTATGCAATCCAATTGCATTTTTTGCATCTTTAGATAATCTTTTGTTGGGTTCTTCTCTCAACACCCTGACCATGTAAGTGTAAAACACATCATTAACCAAAGCAAAATTTTTCAATGCATTCTCTTCCTGCAGGTCAGGATAATGTTCATACACTAATTTATGATTAGGACCATTTCCTAGAACACCTAACCTTACATTTCCATGAATGTAGGGTCTAACTTCTGCAGCACATGAGTATAACACATAAGAAGACAAATAAAAGGGCAAGCTTTTCTGTTGTCTCATCATGGCCTACCTCCAAATAGCTGTGCTAATTTCCTTGGCCCAGTGAATTTTTCCTTGCTCTTTTTCCCCTGCTCTTATGAATTCAATGACAGTGAACATCCATGGTTCACACTTAGTGCCATCTCTTAATCCAACTAACCTACTCAGCATAGTGATCATCAAATGAATTTCTTCTTTGAAGTATATCCTCATCAGATTCTTAGGTACCCTGGCTACAGCCTTGGGTTTGTTTTTTGGGTTGTACCAGTTGCGAAATATTTTACCCTTACATTCTCCTTCATTTGTGTAAAAATTCTCATTATATTGATCAATGTCAATATCCCTCATTTTTTCATTAATCTCTAATCCAAAAGTTTTGGCAATACCTTATGTGGTTAAATCAGCAATTAATCTGTCATGTAACATGATCTTCCTTGTGGTTGGATCATATAAAATCACACAGTCCAAACATAAATCCCTAGCCTCCATTGCCAGAGGGAAACCTGCAGTTCTGTATAGTCCACTTTCCCAGATACATTTCATATCTGGTGAGGCATTTGCAGCAGTAGTTTTCCTCAACACATCTTCTACATCATAATTTCCTATGTTTGTATTTGTGCCTACTCCACTTGTACTGATCAGGGATGGACAACCTCTATGCAATGGGAACTCTTCTTTCTCAACTTCTTTTCATGGATTTCTTTCCTCTTTCACTTCACCCCCTGTATCTTTCTTCTGTTTCGGGGCCATCCTATAGAAATAGGCATCTTTTAACTTTTGTTTTACTTCATGCTTAGGGTTTTTACTATGTATTTCTGATTTTACCATTTTACCCTAACTCTTTTGTCGTTTCTGTCTTTTACCTTTAAATTCATTAAACTCTACTCGACTAATTAACAGTTAACACAGTAATTTGACAAATGCATACATTTTAAACTGAAATTAATGAAATTAACACCACATTTTACCCTTTGAAAAGAAAAGATGTTTTGAGAGAAATACCTATTTTTCTTGACCGTTTAACTGTTGTTGTTGACTAACTTTTACCTTTTGCTTTCACCCAGCTACTGTAACTTTGTCGCCTCAACACTATTCTGCTCAATTTTACTGCAACAGTGCTCCTTTTCTACAATTTTTTACTCTTAGCAGTATATCTAAAAGAAAAATAATCTTAATTTTACCCTAACCCTCATTAAATCTTACTTTTCTTGAGTGTTATACCTACATTAATTATAGCAATTAATGTGCTACAACTTTAGCTTTCTTTTGCAGTGTTTATGTTTTTTAAACTTTTTACCATTAGCTCACTTTGCATACATTACTTTTCTTTGTAGTTCCCTTTGTGTGTTCTCTTTTGTATCTTCTCGTTGTATCTTCAAACATATAATCACTTTATGCAGACAATCAAACTAAGGTTCTTTTCCCTTTTTTTTTTACTTTTTCCATACTTCATTGTATATCGCTACTTGTATATCGCGTTTGTATAAGCGCATATACAATGGCTTTATACAATGCGTTTTCCCTCATTCTCTCTCCTGATGCCTTTATTTTCTTTGTATATTTGATATGTATGTTGTAAACATACAAGCGTCGAAATATACAAAGACTTCTCTATTTTTTAATTAATTTTGACATCCGGCTTGTATTTCAGCTCTGCATCTTTTAAATGTACATCTGCTTGTATATCGCTAAATATACATTGTCATTATACAAGAAAAAATGTACATTTAGTGGGTCCACTTTTACCTCTCCCTTGTATCTCCAATGCATATAGTGTTTTTATCTAACTTTCGGACTTCAATCTCTTATAAATCTCAGTCAACTTACCCTCAGATCCGTGCTGTACATAATTCAATGCATCTCTTGATATACAGTTTGGACATAATGCATTGTATTAATCATATTTCAATTTTATTGAGTTCCAGCTTGTATGTATAAAGCAATGTATGTTTCGGAACATACATACAAGCACGGAAATATACAATAGTTTAACTTCCTTTTATAACCATTTCGGTTCTGTGATGTACATAACTCAATGCATCTCATAATGTATGTCCCAAAAAACATTACATACAAAACACGAAATATACATCCATTATACCTTATTTCATGATCTTTTCGATTCCGCTTTGTATGTAAACCGCAATGTATATAACTGAAACATACATATACAAAGTGCAAAATGCACAACGATTATATCAACTTTAATACCTTTTCGGTTCCACACTATGTATGTAGCTTTGCATATTTACTTTGTATGTCTTCCATTTGCCAAATATACAAACCAAAACATACATAGCAGATTTCAGCATTTATTCATTTCAACTTTAACTCTTTTCGGACCCGACTTGTATATTAAGATAAAGCATTAGCAAGATGTATACAAGTATAACAAGATACACTTTATAGCCCCGATGACTTCCCCTTTTGTGACTAACACAAAAGTACGGTATACAAATGCATTTGTATATGAAATGACTTTGTATATACAACACATAAACCCTGTAATTGTAAATTTACCAAAAATACTTATACCTTGCAAAATACTATGAATTTTAAATTGGCTCAAAAAGAAACCTTTACTCATTTTGACAAGGAATTCACCCAAACCATGCACTGGTACTCAATGTTATTTTTTTTAAATTTTCAACAAGGTTTGTACTTGCAGTTCCTTTTCCCTTTTACCACCAAGCAGACCCACACAAACAAGCAAAGAAAACCAGCTTCAGCAGGGGTCCTCATTTTGCTAAGGAGTAAAATGGGGCGTGTTGTGAGCATCACAATAGGAGCATTTGTGTATGAAAGTGGATAGGCCAAGTGGCTATGATGGTGGATTTGAAATGGAGTCGATGATGGATGAAGTGGAAGGACCATTAGGATCTTGATCATCAATGTGTTCACTAAGATCCAATTTATTTGTTTGATCTTTTATGTTTATTTGTTCTTGGGAGGCACATGTCTCATCATGGGAAGTGAAAGTGGTTGGATCATGAAGTGAAGGAGAAGTTTCTATGTTTCAAATGAAGGCCATGAAATGGGGTGAATGCTCAAGTAGGTCAACAAGACTTTCATGAGATGGAGCATGTAGGTATTGGGTGTCTTGTTCGTAAATGGGATCAAGTTGCTCATGAATATGTTCTTCATCAGGGATGATGTCTTGATCATGGAAAAGGTACATGTTATGGATAGGTCAAAGGAAAGTGATTTGATCTTGACTAGAATGAGGGTTAGATGTTTATTCATGCTTAGGATTGTGCTCTTGACATACCTCTTGACTTGGAATGGAAGTGGATGTGGATGACTCTTCAATAGGTTTGACATGTTCTAGATGGTCAACCACATAAGGGCATGATGGAGGTTGACTTGGACTCATGGGAAGAGACTCTTGAATTGGCTTAGGTTGTGAATCACATGAATGAATTGAAGGAATTGGCATGATGTTTGGGGACTCTTTGGTAAGTTCAAGCATATGTGTTGGATGAGATGACAATATTTGATTCCTTGCTTGTAGCCCTTGGGTCACATCCTTTATAGGTGTAGGGGTGGAAGTTGTTGGCTTAGGGTTTTGATTTTGATTAGGTGGAGGATCAAATGGATTGAATGAGTCAGTGGGTTTGGATAACTCCACATGTTTACTTTTGTAATGTTTGAACTTAAGACATGGAGTTGATGTATTGGAAAGTGAATTAGGAGATGGTAGGGGTAACGAAGGGATCAACGAGTTGGAAAGTATAGGGACCATTAGATTAGGATTGGGACATGGTGGCTTTAGGATAGGTCTTTGATTGGATAATGGTATGAGATACTTATAAGGAGCATTACCTAGACTAGTGTTCCCCTTGTAAATGGTGGCATTAGGACCCAAAGGAATTTGACCTAGGTTCAAAGGTTGACTTATACTCACATGTGTTTGTTGTGATGTGGATGGATATGGATGTTGGTTCACATGGAAGGAAGTTGGATTGGATGATGTGGCATTAACTTGGCCTATGGACGAATTAGGTTGGTATGAAGATTGATGTGGAATTTAAAGTTGTGTTTGTTTGGTTTTAGATTGTTGTGTGGTTAAGATGTGTTGGATTTGGGCTAGGAGTTGTTGTATGTGAGGTGATTGACTTTGTTGAAATGGTTGAAGGGTATCTTGTAAGTGTTGTATGGTTTGTTGGTTGAAAGGTTGGGGTATTTGGTGAAGTTATTGGATGAGGTTTTGGAGTTGGGGTGCTAGGACCTTGTTTTCGAATGTCAGCATGGTTTCACACATGTGTCTAAGTCTTGGCATGCCATCTTGTCCCTCAAGGTATGGTACATTATTTACAATGATTTTATAATCATTAGAACTTGGAGGGGTCCCTCAAAGTACAATTTTAGGTCTTGGATTTGTCTCATGAGTAGGACTAGGGAGAGGGCCTCCTTGGATTGTGATTTTGGGATTTGGTTTTGTCTCATTGTTTGAATTAGAAGGGCAGCCCCCTCTGACCATGATTTTAGGCTTATAATTTTGATTGGGCTTGTTTATGATTAGGACCATTTTTAAAAGTGTCAATTAGGGCTACGCTGATGTAGAATGAAGTGAAATGAAGTGATTGGAGATTAAGAATGATTAGGGTATGCTTATGATGTGATGATTGGAATGAAAGTTGAATGATATGTATGTGATTAGAATGTGATTAGAATGAAAGTTGAATGATGAAGTTATGATTAGATTGTGATTAGGAATTATTAGAATGAGATTAATGTGAAATGATGATTAGGCTAATGATTTAGCTAGAATGATTAGGGATGTTGTGGAATAACAAGATTGATGACTTGGATTGATCAGGATGACTACTATGATGATTGGGATATGATGTAGAATGATAAGGATTGAAATTGATTGGACTAGAATGAAGATGATTAGGATAATGTTGATTGGATGATGATTTGGATAGAATGATGATGATTTGATGATGTAGAGTGACACGGATGTGATTAGACTTGATTTAGGATGAAATTGATTAGCTTAGGAGGGTGACTAGGATATGAAGGTTGAATGATAAGGATATGGTATAAATGTGATCAAGGTATGATGACTTGGGATGAATGCATGGAAAGAATGTTGAGGGTGATGATTAGGCAAGAAGACACACATCAGTCATAATAGACACTTAGAAATTACATTGGTGGGTTTCATTTTAGTGTCTTTTGATTAAGTTTTGAAAACACTTGTAAACAAGGACAACCCTAGGCTGGAATGAAGACAAAGAGGGTTTTTGGCCACTATACAAAGAGGTTCTAGTGAATATCCATGGGACCAGCACCCCACGAGCATCTAGCAAGCCACTTAAGGCACTAACTAACCCTACTAGATGTTTAATATACACAAAGGTATGCCTCCTTTCGAGCTAGCACTGTATGGTGATCACTCATACCAGTTAGACTTGGCTTTCACCTTATCCTCAATTTATATAGCAGGCCAAATGAAAGTCCCGCTTGGGGTCACAAATGAGTTCTCCTTGTGGATGTGTCTCAAGAGCAGGCCCACTCTAAGGCTCAAACAAAAGCAAGACAAGCTAACATGTTTTTGATCCCCAGGCTCACATTAAGTCACAAGGGGAGAGCATACACATGTGAACTTGCTCACACTCACACATGTTCATTAACCTGAGAATTTGAATGTGTGGCAAACAATTCAAGCACATGTTCATTTTAAGCCTAAAATCCAAGTGTATAGGAAAGCACTAGTTTGTTTTAGCCCAAATTTGATGTGTGATGAAGACAAATGTTCATTTTATGCCCAAATCAAAATGTGAGAAAAGCAAGATTGATTAAGAAATGAAAGATTAGAATATGTTCATTTCATTAATTTGCTGTCCCAGCTTCTGTGTTTTTTGATAGAAACATTGTTCCAGCCCTGTGTGATCTCCTACAAGCCACAAAATTGAAAATAAACAAGTAAAAGTGCATAGGAGACCGTTATGAAAAAAATAAGCAATCTAATAAAAAATTTGTTGAAGATGAATAGTGACAAAAATAAATGGTATCAACAGATTCTATACGACTTGTAAAAAAATTTGCGAAAAAAGGATGAAAAACGCAAAAGTTATAAGCATTTGAAGTTCATGTACAAGTTTGACTTTGACTACAAAAAAAGCCTGCAAAATGGTATAGTCACCTAAAAATTTCTTCACAGCTATAAAGTTCATCTTCCCAACTTTCTGACACCACCAATTTTGTGTGATTTCATTACCATATGTAAAAGTTGTGAAATTTTGAAAAAAATGCCAATTTCAGTATGTATAGACAAAAGTGGGAGGCTTGACTGTATAGACTAACTACTAGTGGTTTCTGCTCATGGTCGCATGTGACAATCTCATCTTCAGTAGTTAAGGTGGCAGTCAGTCTCCTTAGTGGGCCCTTGGTCTGTCATATGACCAAGGGCCAGCAAAAAAAAAAGTGCTAAGACCCCGCAATGAATTTGAACCCTAAATGTCAAATATTAAAATGTTTGATTTTAATGCCAAATCTAAATGTAAATGCAAATCACTCAAATACAGCCCAATATCACATTTATTTAACCATTGTGCAACAGATTATGGGAATCCTGTGACTAAAGATGAATCCCATTTTTAAGGGTGACCATCAGGATTTTGACACCAATAGATAGGGTTTGGAGCAGGTCAATGGGTTTCTAGGTTGAGGTCTATGGTTAGGGATTAGGCAGTGGATGCTTTTACTAACGGCAGTTTATGAAGGGCTGGCGATTTCGAACAGATTGGCAGTTGAGATGAAGGGTCACAGTTTAGATGACGATTAGGGTTTCATAGAGTGGTGACTGTAGATTAAAGTGGTAGCGGTGAAAGAGGTAAGTGGAGGAGTGGAGGTCAGATGAATGATTGAAGACAAGTTGTGACCAGGTGAAATAAGTGGCGGCGGTGTTTGGAGAAGGTTGCGACCGTGAGTGTGAGGGGCGACAAGGTGGTCTATGGTGGTCATGGGGCAGAAATGATAGGGGATAAACTAGGGTGGCAATGGATCCTTCAAAGGTGTCAATGATGGTTTCTGGTGATGACCACGATGGTGAGAAATGTAGAGGCGAGGGTTTTAGCTTTAGGGTTTACACCCAGCGGTGGCAGCAAAAATGAAATTTGGGTGGCGACTAAGGATACCGAGTAGCAACAGGGTGGATGATATAGGAAGTGACAGGTGTACAGGTGGTGGTGTTAGGGCTGGTTGAAGGTGGTAGTGCCAAGCCTAGTTTTGGTGGTGACATGGAGGATATGGAGGTATAAGGGAGACCTGTGAAGTCGATAGGGAATTAAAACCTGACAATGGTGCTAGGGTTTATCATAGGCTGTAGGAAGTTAAAGCATAGAGGACTTAGGGTTTTTTTCTACATGATATGGATATGTTAGGATTTTGTATGGTTGAAGTCAATAGAGAAGCCTAGGTTTTAAATCCTGCAACACAGACAAAAATCCTGCAGCACAGCAAGAACAAGAATCTGCAACCTATAATTTCCCACCTACAAACATGATATTATATCCTGCAAATGCAAAATGCATAAGCCACAAAAATAATAGACTAAGACCAGAAACTTATGACTGAGACTCCTACACAGGCACCGTATGGGTCCATATGGATCTGTATGAAACGACCCTACACAGGGGTCTAAAGTAAAATAAATTTCAAATTTTTTATTGGTTTTCACGGAAAGGGCCTTCCGGACTCAATGGTGAGGTCTGTTTGAGCTCAGGAGGCTATTTGTGAAACTTGATTTCCAAAAATCACCAAAAATGTTAGATTTTACATGATTCATGTTGAGTTCACCAATGTAGATAGGGAAAAATTAGATTTAGTGTTGAAAATAACAAACTACTAAACCCTATCAAGCACCATGAAGCACATCCTAGCTTTAAAATGCAAACAATAAACAAAATGCAAACCGAATCCAAACTAGTGTTGATTGACCTCCATGGCTCTTCTCAATCATGCATAGGCATGCAAATTTCGAACGGTCGATTATGGAGAGATGTTGATTGCTCAGAATTTTGGTAGCATAACGGTATGCAAGGACACAACATGATTAAAATGACTTGTGAAATCCTTCCTTTATAGAAAAGGCTTGATTTGAATCAATGGATGAGATTGGTTAGGGTTTCAATGATATGAATAGTAAAGATTGGTTAGGGTTTTCCCACTCGAAGAGGTTGTAGCAATGCGACAAGTGTCTGATGGAGGATAAAGAGAATCTAATTCAAATATTTATTTGAATTAGTTTTTCATGTGAAGGCATATTAAGTGGAAGATGGAGACATGTGACATGTGTCACAATGTGATGAGAGGTGAGGGAATAATTCAAATTTTTAATTTGAATTATGTGAGACATGTGAAGAGGTATTATTAACTAAACAAATGGGATTTATTTAGTTAATTGGAAAGGTGATTAAGTTGGAATAAGAGTGGGATGACCTAGGACCTATGGAAAAACATTATAAGGTCATGCCAACTAGGTGTAGACAAGACATGGACAAATTTTAGTGTCTACAATTTCTACCAATTTTTCTAAAGAATTACCCTTAGTGAGAAGTATAATTCATCATATGGATCTATTATAGGAGCCAATTTACCTAATAAGGTAGCACATAGGTTGACACAAACTGAAAGTGAAGAATTGAACATACAAGTTGTATACTTGTTGAAAAAGGAAGTAATAAGATAAAGTTTAAGTCCACGTGTAGTACCAATAGTTTTAGCACCTAATAAAGGGTGAGAATGGAAGAAAATGAATATAGAACTAAATTTTATCTCATAATATCACCCATAGATATATGGACAAGTAGAAGTTTGGGGAATTTACTAAGATGTTTATTAAATGAGAAAACAAGAAATTGAGATTTAATCTTATCACAAGTTGAATTTTCTTATTATAACTCAGTAAATAGAAGCATCAAAAGAACACCATTTTAGATTGTATATGGATAGGATCTAAGAAATGTTTCAAAACTAAGGGATTGTATTGTAGATCACAAGAAAAGTTCTATATCTAAAGAATATGTATAATAGATAAAGGATTTGCATCAGGGAGTTAGACAACAATTAGAGAAAGCTAGTCACAAGTATAATGAACATGATAATTAGAGGTAGAGACATAAGGAATATGAAGTTGGGAATGAAGTAATGATTTATTTAAGAAAGGAAAAATTTTCATAGAGGACATACGATAAACTAAAGATGAAGAAAAATGGGCCTTGTAGAATTCCCATGAAGTTTGACTCTTGAAATGCATATGAAGTGGAGTTACCTGAAGAACCTGATATATAATTAGTATTTGTTAGTGCTGATCTAAATAAATATCATTAAGACAATTTAGGGGATCATAAACTAGTGATATACTTGAGGACATAGGTAACTACATAAGGAATAAAGTAAATTGAAAAAAAATTGACTAAAGAATTTGAAAAAGAACAAGAAACAAGAAATATGAAGAGTATTTGGTGAAATGGAAATACAAACCAATTGAAGATTCTACTTGGATTCTAGGGCTAAGGTTAACCAACTTAGTTTTCCTTTGGCTCACAATTTTGAACAAAGTGAGAATATTACTTTTCAATTACCTAGGGTGTCTAATCCAAGAGCATCTAGAGTGTAAGAGTAATCTTGCATCAACCAATTTTTTTTTTTAAACATTTATTTATTTTGCAAGAATTTTACTAGTTTAGTTACAATAGTTTTACTCAAGTTTGTGGCATTGTACTTGTGTTTTACAAAGTTTAGAGCTTCATATCCATAACCACATGCACTATAAATCCATCAGTAACCCCACAAGGCACCACAATTGGTGATCATTAGTTGCAATTAAGATCATAGATTCAACCATGTATCTATACTATTCCATTCTATTTTTATGTGTTCTTAATCACCATATGTGTGTTTTCCATCCAAAGAGTTAGTTGGAACCTAGATTGGTTATTTAGTATATAAGAATAACTTGTGTGAGGAATGTAACAAGTATTTAATACTTTTTCTAATATTTAATTTTACCTACTTTATTATAGGTCCAAAGAGGGGTCATAAATGGAACCAAATTAAAATTGGAGACTCCTAGCTTGAAGTGCATTAGAAATTATGATGCTACTCATTACCAATGAACTTGTATGCTACACATAGATGATGTACCGACTTCCAAGGTTGGAAAAAGGAAAAAAATATTTAATTTTGAGTTTTTTTATCCTTATCATATTATTCTTTGGGTGTGTATCTTGTTACCAATTTCCACATTTCATTTCGACATCTTTTGTATATAAGGAAGTCTGATATGATTTGAGGATAGACATAACAAATTGTTAGTGAATAGAAGAAAGAGAATAATATATTAAGAAGATCAAAGGAAGAAGAAGGAGCTACACAAGAGAATTCAATGGAGAGAGTGAATAAGAAATAAATTTATTAAGTGAGATCATCAGATCTAGTTTATAATTGAAGGTTGATGCTTAGTCCTAAACAACAATGCTTATGATGCCTAAACTTGTAATTGTGATATTTCAAACTAATTTGTGAACAAGATCTTGTGGATGTATACAACTATAATAAGATTTTTTTTGTTAATATTAGTCATTTTAGAAAGAATTATTACCAAAGATTAAGAAATAATTATAAGATTTTGATGAAGTTAAAGAACTTTGATCAATCCTTCTGAAGATATTTACCATTGAACCAATCCTATAAGGATACAAATCTAAGCCCAAATTCTCTATCACTAACTCACAATGTGTTAGTTCATGGAAAAATATGAAATAGATCTTAACATATGTAAAAAGGATTCATTCATAACAATACAAGTAGAGGAAAGAGAATCAAATCAAATAAACATGGTTCCCTACACCATTAAATGTTAAATGTGAATGAATAAACAAGATAAATTACTATTACAAAGGATTTATCATTTAAATCTATAGTGTGTAATTATAAATTTATAGATTGATGTCTATTACTAGGTATTAAAGTAATGAAGTGAATTTATCTATACAAATTCACATATACCTGTAGTTTCAAAAAGGTTTGATTCTGTGTTGCTGAAAATCAAATCAAGCTTACACTAGGGAGTCAAGCTTTGACACAACATATGAACTATATCCTTGCTAAGGGTTCCCTGCCTAGTCACTCCTACTCTCATGGAAAGATTCATTTGAATAGTGATGGTGGAACCAAGGGGGTGTTTTGTTCTTGTGGAAGTAGAATTTCACAAGTCATGATTAGATTGATTGTGTTATTAGCTTGAGTGTGTTTTATTGATTTATGCAATTGTTGATGTGTCATGCCCAACATTCTCTTCATTAAGCATAACTTAAAATAACCATAAAATAATATAAATATAAAACTATCCCACAAAAGTTAGTTTGCAACACATATAATACAATAATTTACATGACAACAAGTTTCAAATTGATGCAAAAGTTTAAAATTTGATTTGTGATAATAAGAATAGAATTGAATAACATATAATTAGGTTCTTTTCTCACCTAATCTCCCAACTTAGAAATTGTTCAACATTTAAAAAAATCAATTACCTTCACTTGAAATAAAGACCTTCTATCCATCCAAATAGAATCACAGTTTCCATGAAGGTTAATGAATATTATTCAAATAGACCAAACAATAATCAGACCTGTAAAGTTAGTATGGAAATGAAATTATGCAAAATAAACATTATTAATTTCCTCATAGAATCTAAAATACAACTCTCTAGCATCACATTGAATATATAGGAAAGAAAAATTATCCAAATGAATTAGTATGTCAAACCTTATTCTAAAATGATGACTCAAGCATAAGGAAAATTAATACTTAATCTAGATAAGAACCCACATAAATTATCTTGCAACACATATGGTATGATAAAACTTAATAAAATTCTAAATTAGATGCATAGATTTAAAATTTAGCTATATAAAAAGAATGATTAACTATTACCTAAGATCTTTCATTTTACCTTACACCATTCCAAAATAATCTACTTAGCTCCAATACCTTGTACCCTTATAAAGTCATGATTATACAATACTAGATAAAAAAATTAGTCTCTAAATAAATAAATAAATCATGATTAGATTCTCGATAGAATGAAATAGAAGACTTGGACCTAAGGGCCATACCTAGGCCTCAAGGGCTCATATATTATGGCCTTGCCTATGTAATGAAATAAAAGGATCTATAGTTCACCTACTAGACATTCAACCTTATTAGGTTTACTTAAATACCTTTGTTCATATTGGAACAATATTTAGTTCCAAACCATATCCATAATAAGAATCTAGGCTCTCTTATCTGATCCATAAGAAGAATACAACAATAGATGGGCAAAGTTACTTGACACAAGTTGATCTGTAATTAGGTCATCACACAATGATTTTACATAGACAACTAGTTGACTAACATTCACAAACCTTTGATATCAAGGTTGAATACACTATGCAATATAAATAAATGACTATCACCTTATTTCCAATTTTACAACACTTGAGAGTATTTTTCTAAGGGCCATCAATTAATACAAAATCCTTCTAGGACCAACCCAAAAGGGAGATCTACTTACCCACATGGTATCAACTTACCAATTTGTTTCCTAACATTGTAACATTAAATTTTAAGGAAAGTTCTTAGTTTAGTACAACTTTCATAATGTTTAGTGAATCCTAGAAATCATTTGTCAAATCAATCACTTGGGGAAAAGAAACTATACTTTATTTCACTAAGCACCTTGCATTATAGTATGTAGTCATACCTATACCCCAACTATGTACATTAGAATAAATGTGCAAACATGTCATACTTAATATTAATCATTATACAATAATGATTCAATAATAGCATGTGCTTCCATATAATCACCCATCCAAGATTCCTTTCATCCAAGTATGTTATAAAATATTTTTACAATCATATCCCAAAAATATAAATCAACCAGGCTAATTTGAACCTGTGAATTCTTAAGCACAAGTTATATACTTGGTTGGATCATAATTATTTTAATGATTATCAAAACATACTATTATTACCAAACATAGCCAGTTTATAGTAAAACTAAGATCAATCTCTCAAGATATTTATAATATTTAATACCAATTTATTTATGCATACCTCATGTTTCATATTTGTCTAAAGTAGTTTAAAACCCTATGACTTTCATATCTAAAACTAAATATCCCATAAGCAAATTTCCAACAAAGTCCAAAGAAATAATAACCATATATATAAAAAGAATACATTTACAATATGATTACATTTATAAAGTATAATATCTATACTATATTATCATTAAATTTCATATCAAAGATTTCTATTGGAGAAAATAAGAAATCTTGAAAGTAAATTTGCACAAGTTGTTGAGCAATATAAGAAAATTCATAACTTTCTCGTATCTGAGTAAAATTTCAATATTCCAGAAAGATGAAAGATAGGAGCATAAAACCCAAAAATGGTTTAATAAGAATAAAATTCATGTAAGAGTAGTTTTTTTGCAAACAACCTTAGCAGACCACCAAAATTTAGCCACGGATAATTAAATAGTCACAATTTTTTGATACAATTTCCACTAACAATTTTACATAATCATTCACCAATGATAAAAGAGGCACACCACACCATACAAAGATGCAAATAAAAATTCCACATATATGATGATAAGGTGAATGCCTAATTTGATTTTATATAGAATCAAGGTGCAATAATGGTGTAATAAACTACATTATAAAATGTGCTTCATAAACTCTAGGCACTATAGGTATAAGTTGACATACATCAATGATGAGTGCATTACCTACATGTTTACTTATACAGAGGTGTAATACATATTGTTGGAACAAAATTAATGAAAGATATTCAAATTTTATAAAAAATATAATTCATAGAAAAAATATCAAAGTGCAACATACAGGATGAATTTGTTAAGAGATTGATGGAAGTCTATCATTGATGTCTGTGTGTTGGCAACATGATTTAAATGGAGAAGACTGATGGATATTGAAGAGACTGACAATGTATGGTTTTGTCATTGATGGCAACCTATTATAGAGATGTAGTAGTGTTGATCCGAAGAAGACCAAAGTACCAATTGTTCTACAAATTTGTCTAAGTCCTGGAGTACTGTCTTCTATGTTTAGTGAACCAATTTTTGGGTCTGCATTGCCCCACTATGAAAATCCTTGTCATGTGGTTATGAGGTAATTTTGGTACATGTTTAAGGAGTCTAAATCCAAATTTTCAAGGCCTGAAGTCCTTCGCAGTTGAAGTTAGATTTGACTAAGTATCGGACTCTGTAATGACAATATAATGGCAATATTAGTGGTATGTTGGAATGCTCCACATTCCACTATAGAAGAATATTTTATTTTGTGGTTTTGAGAATAAGCTTATAGATATCAGAGATATATTGTCTCCAAGTGGCAAGCATTTTGGTGGTCCGTGTTGTGAGCTAATAGTTGGTTCATTCTATTGATTACTTCACCAATGGTGCCGACCCAAAGGTGTTGAGGTTGTACGGAGTTGAGTCATGTATGGAACAAAGTTATGGGAGTAATTAGAGGTTATGCCAACCTATCTAAATGTTCTACATGCTTTGGTTCTCTCTGCAAAGCGTATAGGGTTGAGTTTTGGACCGACAGGTCAAGAAGTCCCATGGTACATCTATCATGCCAACCTATTTGATGTTTTGCTTGATTGTGGTATATAAACAGATTGATTTCTTGTGTGGAGTGAGTTGTGATGTGAATAAACTAAGTGTGAGAGAGAGAGAGAGAGAGTGAAATCTGATGCAAAGAAGGGTAAGATAAGATTGTGGTGAAGATGAAGTGTGTTACGTCAGTATTCTAAGCTTCAGTGGAACTGTATCTTTAACATAAGTCAGATGCATTACTAACAATTCATATTTGGCAGTGAGCCACCCTTTCTTCTATGTCTTTCTATTCAGGACAATGAGTCCTTTGGTGTTGAGCCACCTGCAGTGAGTACTTCTCTTTTGGACAATGAGTTCACCATTTGCATCAAACTTGTAACCAGTTGCATTATAATATATTGTGAGCTAGTCCTCACCATGAATTTTCCCTTTTTGGGTTTTTCACGTAAAAAGATGGTGTTCATGTGTTATGTATTTTGATGGTTGCTTTCATGCTTTCTTTTCTTACTACAAATTAAATATGCTATGTGGAATGAATGTTTAAATTCTTAAGTGGTTTTAGAATATTGATTCACCCCCCTCTTAGTATTCCAAGTGTTCAACAATTTGTATTAGAGCGTGGTTCCTTTGAAAAAGCTTAACCACTTGAAGAAGATCTTGAAGTGTGAACACATGGTGAGTAGGAGATATCCTATCCCTCTGGAATAAATTCCTACTATTGGTTTTACTGAAGAAGACTGCATAGTTGATATGAATGGACAACTCAAATCAACCCTTGAAGATCTAGAAAGAACTTAATGTGAAAATAGAGATCTAGAAGAAAATATTAGGGAAGCAGATGAATGCATCAAGAAGTTGAGAGAGAAAAATAAGAAATTCAAAGAAAAATAGAAGGAAGTAAATGAATAGCTTAATCAATCAAATGAGACAATCACTAGTCTAAAAATACAAATTAAAGAAGGAAAAAGAATTGAAGAATTCCTAAATGTAAAACTAAAAGGCAAATTTGAAGAATGTTCAAAGCTTGAACAAGAAATTGTGGTTCTAAAGATAGTGTTGGAGAAAGCTAAGAATCAAGAAGACAAATACAAGAAGAGTTCATCATGCTTGATGAAATGATTGCAAATCAAAAGGATCCTAAGGATAAAGAAGGATTAGGATTTGAAAAGGGTGAAAGGTCAAAGGCAAATCAAACTTTAGACAATACTGAGAAGAAGAACAATAACCAAAAGAAGATTGAAGACAAGAAGAGTAATAATAGATAGGTCTGGAACCAAAAGAAAAATTTCAAGAAGCCACCTATAAGACAACCTGTTGCACAAAGCTACTCTGGCTACTGTTACTCTTGTAATAAATTTGGACATAAGGCTATGGAATGTAGAAGCAGGATGAATCAGAATGTTCAATCATTTTCCGGTCAGTGTTTTACATGTCAAATTAGTCATAGAACTTGTGAATACAAAAATCAGATGATGAACAATTACAATAATGGTATGATGTTTTCATCCTTCAATGGTTACTATTTGTTGTCCTCAAAATTAGCTGTGCTTATTTTGTAGACAACCCCTACGAAACTTGTCTATTTTGTAGCCTACACTCTAATTTCACAAATTGAGGCAAGTTCTCTTGGCCTCGTATGAAGTCATCTGACACCATAGAATGGTTTGTGGCATTCCCATAAGTTGATTCCTCAAGATTCATGAAAATCGATTAGGTTATAAGCCTATCGAAATATCAATTTTGACTATTTTAGGTGTTAGAAAATTTTTGAGCTTTTCATGTTTATCAAATTTTCAAGTGAATATCAATATAAGCAAGTAGTTTGAGTATCAAACTTTGAGTTGGATCATATTGTTTTATGATATCAGTGTTCTTATGTCATTGGTGTTATATTATATTGAATCATTGCTGGAATCATGGAGTTATTGAAAATTGAGAGAAGTGTTCTTGTTCTGGTTAAATAGACTTTGTCCTATTTTCTCATTGCGGGAGTTTGTGTTTACATTTGTGAGAATAGAATTGTTTAAAGACTTTGTGTTGTAAACTGTTGTGTTCAATCTAGGTATATCATATTGGGTGAAAGTGGAGACTTTGAGCTACATTTGAATTCAATCAAGTTTATTTGTGGGAAATAGGTCAAGCAATAGGAGACTTTGTGTTTCTATGGTTTGTCTAAATTTAGAAGTTATCAAATATCATTTATGTTATAGTTATTATTTTGAAGAGAAAAACATCTATTCTGAAAAAAAAGAATAGGATGCAATGAAAACACCCTAAGTATAGTTTTAGTTTATATAAGTGTTAAAAGTTGTTGATCGGAAATAATCCATTATCTAGAGGGAACCTCCCCTTGTTGAGAGGAGAGACTCTGTCTCATCATAGCTGTGGCAATATAACCATTTTTCCATTAGTTAGCTAAATGACAAAATATTCACCCAATAGTTTTTTGGTGACTCTACTAGGAAAGAACGCGCAACTTAGAGTCTCACGCTTTGAGTTGAAGCATCTCGTCCTCATCCATTACTTTAAGTTGTTTCTAAATCTTTGGTGAGTACATTGCATTCTAGCAAACTCAAGGTATACCAAAAGTAAGAGAAATCAAGGTATTATTGATCCTGTATTTGAGTTAATGCAGCAAGATAAATTTGGTCTTTTGCCTCCACAACCTCAGCTTCAGTGAACAAGGAGTTTTCCTCCTACCAATGCCAGGTCTCCCATACCAGGTGAAGCTTCTAGCTCTAATACTAATAGAGTTTTATCTATTTAAATTCTATAAAGGTTTGTCATCCCACCTTTCAATCAACGTATAATGACAGCTCAAGGCCTGTGGGGTAATACTTTTGGTCCTTTGAATTTAACGCCACCACTGCATGAACTACCTCATAGTTCAAGGAAGAATTTTCCTAAATTATATGATGATGGGAAAGTCCATCCTAATGAACACATTGCAGCTTTTTGTATAGCTTGTAGTGTGGTAGGAGTGGAACATGAAGATGTGGCTATGAGACTTTTTGTAGAAACATTGCAAGGTGTCATTGTAGATTGGTTCTACCAAGGTTCCAAGATCAAACCATAACCAACTGGAATACTCTCAAAACCATGTTTGAAGCTAGGTTTAAGCCTATAGAAGATGCACATGCTTTGTTAGCTCAGCTAACACAGACAAAGAAAGAAGCACATGAACCCATGCGAGATTTCATCACCAAGTTCAATAAATTGATGAATAGGATTTTGGCAACTGCTCAACCAACAATGGAGAATCTTAAATGTTTCTTCATCAGCACTCAACTTCCTAAGGTAAGCTTTCTGTTAAGGTAGCTAGTCCCGCTGATCTTCTTGTAGCTCAAAGTTTGGCTACAGAGGTTGCAGATGATCTTATCCTTGTAGGTAAGATAAGAAGAGATTCAAACAGAAATAAAGGTCAGCCCTCTACTGATAATTCTTCCACAAGCACTGCAGATCCTATGGTGTAAAAGTTAGAAAATGTCCTAAGGTATGTTTGTTCCTTCTTATAGGGATATACCAAGAAGGACATTCCCTAATAATTCATAGCAGGGCAATGCTACCAAAAATCAAGGGCAACAAAATTGTCTTCTGCCTACACAGGGGAAGCTTTCCATTGAAGTACTACTGGTCAACTCAGTAGTTGGCTACTATGAAGTGGAACATGACAATTCTTTCCAACCTGATTTGGATCAAGAGAATAATGATAATCTTTTTACTGAAGGAGAAGATGAATTAGCTGGCAACTCTACCATTGGTTTTCTAAACTACCAAGATAAAGCAGAAAGAGACAGAGGTATATGGTGGAGCATATGCTATTTTTACAAGGTCCCAAAATTAATCAAATCAGCAAGATGATAAAGGGAAGTCAAGAGAAGAGCCTCAACCTGTGATTTCAATTGCCAAATGAGGAACTCCATTGCCTTTTTAGTCAAAAGACCCGGTTGTCAATAAACAAGTAAGTTCATCTAACAATCCTGTTTCTTCTACTTTTGTTCCTCAGACCAGTACTGCCACTACTAAATTCCAAAATGAAGAATTTCCTACCTCTTTATCTAATTCATTTCATATCTTGACATAATAGATCATGCTAGGAAAACCAAAATCCAGATGTCTGAGGTAGAATATCTACAAGCTAACCCTGATCAATTTGATAGGTTAGCTAAGTATGTTAAAAACAAGGTTGTCCCTATAGGACAAGATTCTCCTAAAATTGCCCATGACTCCTCAAAGAATAGGTCCACCCAAAATAATCTAGTCGCTACTCCCCTTGTTGCTCCAGGGAAGATAGAACCCTTCTATGTTTCTCTATTGGTCAATGGCCACAAGTTAAGCAATTGTATAATAGACTTCGGGGCTTTTGACAATGTCATGCCTGCCAAGGTGGTAGATGCTCTTGGTCTCACTTTGACTAAGACCTTTGGGATATATTTTTCAATGGAAAATAAGGAAGTGTCATTGTTAGGCCAAATCAAGGATGCCCAATTTGCATTTGCAGCCTTTTTAGATAAGAAGATCAAGATGACTGTCCTAGTTGCTAATGTTCCAGCTTCTTATGGTATTTTTCTTGAATGTAATTTTTGTAAAGATGTGGGTGGAGAACTAAACATGGATTTATCCAAGGCAAGGATACCTGTTAAAGGTATCATGCAAAAGTTGCTTCCTGAGAAGGAGGAAAAATATATTGTTACCCAAACTAAAAATCTAAAAGCCCAAATTTTGTTTGAGTCTTCAGGCATGGGTAATTATTTGTTGTCTACTGAAAATACTTCTAGTTCATCAGAGGAGAGTTCTGATATTTCAGATGCAGAATCAAAAGATAATTTAGATGAAAGTTCAGATAAGAGCATAGTGATGTCAGATTCTTCTCTCTTTGATGAGGAAGAATCTACTAATTGCAGAAACATCAAAGTGGGAAATTCAAATGATGTTTGGATTTTAGAATTTGATGGTAGTTGTTCTTCCACTGGATCTAGAGCTGAATTATTTCTAATAGCTCTACAAGGTGATATATTTCCTTTCTCCTATAAGATGAAGTTCGACAATACCAATAACACTGCTGAATACAAGTCATTATTACTTGAAATGGAGGCTTCTCGTGTTAAAGGTATTAAAAACCTTCATGCATAAGGTGATGCTGAACTTGTTGTTTGTCAAGTGGGAAATCTTTATCAGACCAAAAATGAAAGGCTGAGACATTATCTTAATCGTTTATGGGATGGCATTGAAGGTTTTGATGCTTTCAACATTTTTGCAGTGCCGAGAGAGTTTAATGATCGTGCTGATTCCTTAGCTGTCTCTGCCATTCTTATGGTCCCTCACAAGGATTTTAAAGGTGATAAATACACAATTGAGTTGGTTTTCTGACCAAGTGTGCCAGACAATGCTAACCATTGGTAGGTCTTCAATGGTGACAATCAGATCATATCTTTCTTAGAGAAGACATAACTTTGATGAGCTCTATTTTGAAGGTAGTGATTCTCCACCACGTGAATATGTTTTTGAAATAGATTCATAGACTGGTGAGGAGATTCTTCAGCTAAAAGGGAATAAGATTTTGAAAGGTTTGGTTTCTCTAGAAAAGTTATTTGACAAGCATGATAGATATATCAAACAACAGCAACAACTTGATTCAAGTTCATCCATGGAATTTGAGCAAGTAAATTTGAGTTCTAAGGTAGAGCCCAAAATGGTTAACATCAGGAAATGTTAGACTACTGATGAGAAATTCAAGTTCATTACACTTCTTCGTCATTACATTGATGTTCTGGTATATTCATATGATGATTTGAAATCTTTTAGACCCAAGGTGATCCAACACGAGATTCCTGTCAAGGTAGGATCGTTGCCTCACAAGAAAAAGTAGAGGTAGTATAATCCCAAGATATTAAGTACTATTCTTTCTAAAATCCAAAAAATGATGAATGCAAGGATAATCTTTCCTATCCATCATTCCACTTGGATTGTGAATATTGTTCCTATGAGAAAGAATGGAGAAATTCATATTTGTGTTGATTTCAGAAATTTGAACCAATCTTCTTTAAAAGATAACTACCCTCTGCCTATTATGGACCAAGTGTTACAAACTATAACTAGTTTTGAGATACTGTCTATGTTAGATAGTTTTTTAGGTTACAATCAAGTAGAAGTCAGTGAAGCAGACCAATACAAGACTGCTTTCACAACACCATGGGGCACATTTGCATATTGCAGGATGCTGTTTGGTTTGATTAATGCTAGTGTGACTTTCCAAAGAGCAATGGACCTTGCTTTTAGAGATGAGATGGGGAAATTCATTGTGGTGTATCATGATGACTTGACCGTTTTCTCTAAATAGCATCAAGATCATGCCTACCATTTGCAATAGGTTCTAGAATGGTGTCGTCAAAATGATATTTCTCTTAATCCTAAGAAATTAGTTTTTGGGGTTACAGAGGGTAAGCTTCTTGGCCACATTATTTCTAGAGAAGGTACTAAAATTGACTCAGAAAGGGTCAAATCTATCCAAAGTGGTGTAGTCACAGTAGGAGGGTTCACAGACTAAACTGTCTGGACCGTGCAACAAGAGTAAACACAATGGAAACAACTCAAGAAATGGAACAAATGCAGATTCAGTTATTCAGTATATCAAAGAATTCAAATACAATCAAGTTGGCAACATGCGGGCTTACAATTAGGGCTCATAGGCCTGAGTACATACATGTGCAAGATAAGCCTTTGAAGCTCCCTTTGTACAAGATGTAAACTAAGAATTATGAATCAATTTCCACCTACTTTCTTGAGGATCTATTACATCAATATATATCATCTCCAGACCAATAGATTCTACCGCGTCGGCCAAGGAAGGTCACAAACTCTAGTGAAGAGTTATAACATGTTCATAGATAGGTCAGACCTAAATGCATAGAACACTTCCTCAAATGAATGAAACAACATATGGACCCTTAGGGAAGGTTGATCACAAACCAAAGAACATTGAATGATGTGTCATTGACATCCACAAGTTAAGGAATGATCCGCAAGCCTTCTCCTTTAGCTAATTATCAGGAACTATTAGAATGTTCTGCTTTGAGAAAATAGTTGATCTTCTGATAATGATATCTTTCTGGTAATTGATCCAAATGCTTTGAATTCTTGATATGATGTAGATGAATGAATGTAGATGCTAAGTCCAGATCCGCAAGGTGTGAATTTCCAAAACTGGACCACAAGTTGAAACTACTATTGGCAAGAGACACTATATGGATTCATGAATGTTGTCATTGATCGCAACAAAGTTCATCCCACACATCCGTAGGACATGGTATGTCTCTACCGGAAGTCAGAGTGAAGAATGTTGTGGTCCAGTAAACAAGAACAGAGCATGTGGCGAGGTCTGACAATTAGGTATGGATCTCTCAAAGGAAGCATCTTGGTGAAGTGCGGATTTGGGGAAGTCAAGAGGAGTATCTTGACTGATAGATTCCAAAGTTTAAGCCTCTGGTGTGAAAATGATAAAGAGATATGAATGTTTGAGTGTCAGGTTCTCATGTGATAGTGTGAACAGAGGAAGAACTGACTGGCAGAACATCAAAGATTATTCCGGATGTGTTACTGATGTTGGTGAAGGTTATGAAGGCATGAATTATGTTTAGCTGACATGATTAATGATTTCCATAAGTATATTATTGATCCGCATTAGTTGGTATGCAAGGATTCAGCCGACAGATCAAAGTTTGTGTAAAGATTGACTATTCCGAGTGCCGACTAGAAAGGTGATGAAATCACTTGTGTGGATATATATACATGATGGATTTAGTTGTGAGAAGTGTGGTGGGTGTTGTTGATGTGTGAATAAAAGTAGAGCAGAGTAGAAGCAATAAGGAAGGTCCAGTATGTGAAAGGAAAGCAGCATAAGAGAAAAGGAAAGATGAAGTGCAGCAGATTAGTGTATTAAGCCTAACCAGAATTGAACTCCAGCATATGTGGATGCTACCATTCAGTTCAAGTATTGTATAAACACTCTTTTGTAGACAGTGTGTCTCTTGTAGGCAGTGTGCCTCCTTGTGAGCAGTGTGCTCAGGTAGTGAGCCCTAATTGGCAAGTGCCATTTTGTATTTCCATTCTTCTAATAGAGAATACAATCTTAGGTTAATCACCCCATGGTTTTCTCCCTTAACAGGGTTTCCACGTCAAAAATATTGTGTCATGTGTATTTCCATTTCATGATTATGTTTGCTCATTTGGAATAATGTTACATTGATTATTAATAAAGTTTAGAAAGTAGAAATAATTAGGATAACTGATTCACCCCCTCTCAGTTATCAACAATTGATATTAGAGCTAAGTTCCTCCTAACAGAGCCTAATAGCTTGAGGAAGATCTAGGAATTCAAATGGATGCATATGGTTTAAGGGAGCAACTCAAGACTACCCTTGATGATCTTGAACAGTCAAACTCTAAAGTCAATGAATTAAAGGAAAGACTCAAACAAGCTGATGATTTCATGAGAGAACTAAAAGACAAATTGAGTCTCTCTATGAAAAAGGGAAAGGAGCTGCTTCAGCAATTGGCAAGACAAGGTGAAGCAAATAATGCAAATGAAGAGCTGAAGGAAAAAACTGAGTTGTGTGAAAAGTTATCAAAAGAAATCATTATGGTAAGACATGAAATGGAATCAGGAGTCATGAAGTTTACCCAAGAAGTTGAAGAGAAAAGAAAAACTGAAGATAATCTAAGACAATCTTTCAAGGAGAAATCAGAAGATTGCCACCAGATGGATAGGATTATCAGACATCTTGAATCTGATCTTGAAGATGCTAAAGATAATGAAGAAAAACTTGACGATCAAATTGTCTCTCTCAAAAGGGATCTTCAAACAGCAAATGAGTATAAAGAGAAATTCAAGATAAGTTCTGCTCAACTTGAAGTTCTTCTTGGAAGTCAAAAGAAGGTAGATGATAGGTGTGGTTTGGGATATGAAAAAGGAGAAAGCTCCAGATCCAGTCAAAAGAATTTTGGATCAGAAAAACCAAGGAACAGGCCTAGAAGACCTCCGATAAGACAGCCTAATGCTCAAAGATATCCATCCTTGAATGGATACTACCACAACTGTAATCACTTTGGTCACAAAGCTAATCAATGCAGAAAGAGAATGAATCAGACTAATTCATCCTTCTCCGGATAGTGTTTTAACTACAAAAGGTATGGTCACAAATCGCATGAATGCAGAAATATGCAAATGAACAAATCATTCAATGGTAGATGCTTTGCATGCAATAGAATAGGTCATATTGCTAATCAATGCAGATCAAGAGGATATCAATCAAATATGCAAAGAAATGTTGTTTGCCAAATTTGCAATAGATCCGGTCATATTGCCAAATTCTGTAGAAGCAAGAATCAGGACAAAAGAGGTTTGGTATATCATAATTAGAATCAAGACAAGGGAAAACAAAAAGTGAATGTGGATGAAGTTCAAAGTGAGATGAACAAGATTTAGGTGAAGAAAAGTACAGAGAATATAGTGGATGGATCCGCACCAGACTCTGGTGCTGATATTCCTTCCAGAAATTAAAAAGTGAGCTTTGGCTCAGGGGGAGACACAAAGAAAACTTTGTTCCCCCAGCTAGTCAATTGGTGCCGGAACTGGCACAAGAAGAGTTGCAGATTGAAGGGTTCATAAGGGAAACATCCAAACAAACTATGGTTAAGATTTGGAAGATCCGCATGTTGTTTAAAGATCAGGTCTAATCTGGTTCTTCAAGTCATCCGAATAAGGCCAATCGGAATAACTTAGGTCAAGCATTTATTGCAACCTAACAATAGGGTTTGCGGAGCAATATAAGGGTTTTCTCATTAATCACTTGTTCATTCTGCATTCAAGAAGAAAAGAGAAAAGGAGCTCTGCAACTACTTCTCCCAAAGATCAAGATGATTCTTCTTACAGCTCAATCCAGATTGCATCTTGTGTGCCCTAAACATTGTAAAAGGTATTCTTCATTCTTAATATCTCTTAGTAAGATTCTTTGAAGATGCATACTCTGAATATAGTAAAGATCTCTGATAGGCCCCACCCTAAATTCAAGAAACATCCATACAAATCATTGGAGGGAGATCCCCTAGGAGCATTCTCTAGTGTTCCGCATGGCATTTTGCATACAGAAGACATTAGGGTTTATATACATGCAAATATTGAAGTGTTTGGGGAATTCAAACTGAGAGAAATCTATCACAAACAATTGATAGATGATACTTTTGAGCTTAAACCGGAATATAAGGACATCCAGGAGAAACATTTTGATCAGTTCATTCATTTCCCCTATTTTGAAGAAGATGAATGGGTCCAGTATGTATTGAGTAGGGTGCATGATAACTTCCTATGGATGAACAAACCTTGCAAGATCACAAAGGAGGCAATTAGGGTAGTAATTGGTTTATACTCCTCCGGAGGGATACCTATCCTTAAATCTGTCAAAAACAACATTGTAACTGAGGCCACCGGATCAAAATTTGATAAGAGGGCAATGACCATTGAAGATATTACTGACCCGGATGTCAAGTTTGCATCTATGATAATAGGATACAAGATATATCACTCCAGTAGGGAGAATTCAGTATCTGGAATTGCAGTATATACTACCTATGAGATGCTGAGAAAGAATGCAGAATATGATCTTTGTGAACTTCTTTTGAGCCAACTAATGGAAAAAATACAGAAAATCAAAAAGGACAAGAAGAATTCCTTTAAATATGGTGGACTAATACTATGTCTATTTTTCTACTTCATGAATGAGCTGCCCGGATCAAATGGATGGGTATGGCAAAATAACAAACTGGTAGCAATTCAGATCAGAGACTACTTGCATGAACTTGGGGATGCTAAGGCAAGGAATATAGCTCTGTGGGGTTACTTCAAGCAATTTCAAAATATAATGCAAATCAGAGAAAGAATCCCTAAATTAGTAGTTGAGAAATACAAGGATACAATGTGCTTCATGGTAGACACTGATCAATGCCTAATGGAGGTAGTAGAGCCAAGGACAGTCTAGATCATGCCTATGGGGTATGAAGTTGATAAACAAATTATAGAGCTGCATGTTCAACACATGCTCAGTTAGCCTAAGGACTCAAAAGCAGAAAGATTTGGAACATTTGAGGCGCTGAGTGTAAAGATTCATGTGCAACTGAGAGAACCTGAATCAAGAGGAAGGTGAGAAAAGAAGTAGAAAATATTGCCCAAGGCCTTGGCATCTCAAAGGAGACACTTGATGCCCACAAGAAAAGGATGGAAAGGGCTGAGGAAGAGAAGAAAGAGGTAGAAAAGAAAAGCAAGGAAAGTGCTCCAGTAGAAACCTCCACTCAGACTAGATCATCAAAGAGATCTGCACCTGCCACTGCCAAAAGCTCAAGGGCATCTAAACTGGAAGCACAATCATTTGAAAAAAGGAGAAAAGAGAACAAAGAAAAAGGCAACAAGGTCCTATGTTAGCCTAAAGGATGATGAGGAAATCAAATTAGATGAGGAAATAAGGAAACTAAAGAAGAAGAAGAAATCATCTGGTGAACATTCTACCGGTCAAGGAGAAGAAGAGAAGGAAGAGGAATTTGTTGAAAAACCCACTCTATCCTTAGATGTTGTAGTAAAAGCAGTCACTGTGGATGGAAACCTGCAACCCTTAACAGAATTCTATGATGATTATAATGAAGAAAATAAACAAATTCTAGAGGAAGCCACAGTTCATTTTTTGAACACTTACAACAAAGCTTTTATTGAAATTATCTCTCTAATTCCCAAAAGCTTAGAGAAAAGGCTTGAAATGAGGAAGAACAATGCTCAAGCAAAAGATCTTGAGATCTGGGAATAGGTCACCATTTAGCTCTTCCCTTCAATCACTCCGCAACAAATGAATATGATCTTTAAAGAGTGCAAGGATGAGTTCCATAGCAAAGCCAGGATGAATCAGCTCATGCTTGGTGAAACTGACAAAGTGGCAAAAGAGACTGAAGAGATCCTCCAAAATACTCTTAAGAAGTTCAACATTCCCATCACAGAGGACTTTGGTAAAGACAAGGGCTCAGAATCCTCTATTTCGGAAGAGGTGGCTCATGAACAAACAAATATCTCTCCTCTGGTTTCCCCTACAGCTTTCAGATCTAAAGGAGAAGACAGAATACAGGAGAAAGAAGCAGGATTGAAGGAAAAAGAAGTTGACAATACCAAGGTTGCAGAGGGAGAGAAGACCCCAATAGAGAAAACCACAACTACTAGTGACAAGAATGTAGAAGGAGAGAAAGCTCCAAGGGACAGCCCTAAGAATGCAGAAGAGAAGAAACATCTGTCTCCGGCGAGAGACATTGCAAAAACTGTCCAAGAATTCCTAAACAAAGAAACAATGGAGATTGATGAACTAAAGCTTCTACAAGGACCATTTAATTTTGATTCTCTCTCCAGTACAGACAATGAAGATAGCTTCATTTGCCAATGCAAAGGTTAAAGAAAAACTCTTGAAGTCTCACATGGAAGACTGTGAGTTGATAGAAGCTGCTTCTAGAGTGCTTGAAAAGATTATGCCATCATTTCAGAAAGATCCCATAGCCTCCACATCCGGTAATCTCAAAACTCTAGTCAACAGTGTTAGCACACATTTTGGTTCTCTAGAGAAGTCAGCTGAAGAAAAGGTCCGGAAGGAGTTTTTGGATAAGAGACTCTCTGAAGTACAGGGTCTGATAACAAATGATAGGAAAGTAATGGATATCAGGATAAAGAGCTTGGAAAATGCTCTTAAAGATGGCAGAAATATGTACAAATTTTGCTTATCTTGGCCCACAGTGACCAAAGTTATTGAGAAGAAAGTAAAAGAACATGAGGATAAACTACTAAGTCTGTCTCAAAGTTTTGATCCTCTCTCATCCTCTATAGCAAATCAAGAGTGTCAGACTATTGCAATCACAAATGCAATAAAGAATTTTGAGAAGGAAGAACATAATCAGCCGGATGAGTGAACTTAGGAGGATCATTGTCCCTAAGTTAGAGGCCATGCATGAGGCCATAAGTGAAGCTCAAATCACAGCCTAGACAAATGATCCAATAGATCTAAAAAGGGAAGATGCATTTGCATTCCTGTTGAGTGGTCATATTTCAATTTTGGATAGAATGAAGCAAAGTTTGGCTATAGAATTAATTCAATTGAAGACAACTTTTGCAGACATACTTAAGTATATGTAAGTATGCCATATGTATATACTTATGCAGCTAAGTATAGTTGAATTTTTGAAAGTTTTGATATGCGAACCCTACCCTTTGCCATTGATGTCAAAGGGGGAGTGAAGAGCAGTGAAAAATGAGGAATCCAACTAAGGGGGAGCTTTGGAAAATGTATATAAAAACAGAGCATCAGCCAAGGGGGAGCATAGTGTAAACACTTAGTCATTTTTCACTAAGTGTTGCCATCAACGCCAAAGGGGGAGATTGTTGGCAAGAGACACTATATGGATTCATGAATGCTGTCATTGATGGCAACAAAGTTCATCCCACACATCTGCAGGACATGGTATGTCTCTACCGGAAGTCAGAGTGAAGAATGTTGTGGTCCGGTAAACAAGAACAGAGCATGTGGCGAGGTCTGACAAACAGGTCCGGATCTCTCAGAGGAAGCATCTTGGTGAAGTGTGGATTTGGGGAAGTCAAGAGGAGTATCTTGACTGATAGATTCCAAGGTTTGAGCCTCCGGTGTGAAAAGGATAAAGAGATATGAATGTTTGAGTGTCAGGTTCTACTGACTGGCAGAATATCAGACATTATTTCGGATGTGTTACTGATGTTGTTGAAGGTTATGAAGGCATGAATTATGTTTAGCTGACATGATTAATGATTTCCATAAGTATATCATTGATCCGCATTACTTGGTATGCAAGGATTCAGCCGACAGATCAAAGTTTGTGTAAAGATTGACTATTCCGGGTGTCGACTAGAAAGGTGATGAAATCACTTGTGCAGATATATATACACGATGGATTTAGTTGTGAGAAGTGTGGTGGGTGTTGTTGATGTGTGAATAAAAGTAGAGCAGAGCAGAAGCAGTAAGGAAGGTCCAGTATGTGAAAGGAAAGCAGCATAAGAGAAAAGGAAAGATGAAGTGCAGCAGATCAATGTACTGAGCCTAACTGGAACTGAACTCCAACATATGTGGATGCTACCAATCTGTTCAAGTATTGTATAAACACTCTTTTGTAGACAGTGTGTCTCTTGTAGGCAGTGTGCCTCCTTGTGAGCAGTGTGCTTGGGCAGTGAGCCCTAATTGGCAAGTACCATTTTGTATTTCCATTCTTCTAACAGAGACTGCAATCTTGGGTTAATCACCCCGTGGTTTTCTCCCTTAACAGGGTTTCCACATCAAAAATATTGTGTCATGTGTATTTCCATTTCGTGATTATGTTTGCTCATTTGGATTAATGTTACATTGATTATTAATAAAGTTTAGAAAGCAGAGATAATTAGGATAACTAATTCACCCCCCTCTCAGTTATCAACAACTACTTTTGACTGAACTACTTTGAACTAAATTGGAAAATGAAAGAACTAAAATGCAAACAAACTAAAATGCAAATGTTTGTTTTTTATGCAAAATTACTCTTGAACCAGGGATGCTCCTGCATCAGACATCTGGGGTTATTGACAAAAAGTGAGTCCCTCACTTTGCTAGGGCTAGGGGAGAACCAAGATGGTCCACCTCAGCCTGAGAAATCCATGATGAATCTTCTTCCGGTCTACCTTTCCACTTCACAAGATATTCTTTGTATTATCTTCCTCTAGTGTTGCGTCCAACTCTGCTGTCCAAAATGTCTTCTATCTACTTCGATGCTTGTTGTGGTAACTACTTCTTCAAGTCTTCTTCCATGCTATCACTGAACTCTACTTCATGATACTGATAAAGGTCTGCAATATTGAAAATAGGTGATATGTCCAATGCCTCTGGTAATTCCACTTCATATGCATTTCCTGAATCAAATTTCTTGAGTATCCTACAAGGTCCAAACTTCTTCATCTTCAATTTGTTATATGTTCCAACTAGAAATCTTTCTTTTCTACAGTATACCATCACTTCATCTCCAACTTCAAATTCCTTATGTCTTCTCTTCTCATCATCCTTCTCTTTGTACTTACTGTTCATATCCTCCAAATGCTTCTTCACATGATTATGCACTATCTTCATATGGTCTACAAATTCTTCTGCCTCTGCACTCCTCTTTTCTTCTGTACTGATATCTCTTAATTATGCAACTTCTCTAGGATTCACTCCAGTAACAATATCAAAAAGTGTTCTTCTAGTACTCCTATTAACTAAATTATTGTATGCAAACTCTATTTGTGAAAGAATCAAATCCCAACCTCCAAATTTCTCTCCAACCAAACATCTCAACAAGTTTCCCAAACTCCTATTCACTACATCTGTCTGTCCATTTCTCTGTGGATGAAAAGTAGAACTGAACTTCAAATCCATCTTCATCTTCATCCAAAAATATCCAACAAACTTTGTATCTCTGTCTGAAGCTATACTCTTAAGTAATCCATGCAATCTCACAATCTCTTTGAGAAATAGGTCAGCTACATGCACTGCATCAGTTGTCTTCTTACAAGGTATGAAATGAGCCATCTTTGAAAATCTGTCAACCACTACAAATATTGAATCATGTCCTCTCTGTGTCTTAGGCAATCCCATTACAAAATCCATACTTATGTCTTTCCAAGGTCTCTTCGTAACTGTCAAAGGTTTATATAATATAGTGTTCAGACTACTCCCTTTTGTGACTTGACAAACTCTACAACTCTGCACAAATCTCTGAACATATTTATGTATCTGAGGCTAAAAGTAATTTTCATTTAGCAAAGCCACTATCTTATCAATACCAAAGTGTCCTTCCAATCCACCACTATGCTTCTCCTTGATCAAATTATCCCTCATTAAACTTCTAGGTATGCACAACTAACTTCCTTTGAATAACATATTCTCTTGAATGAAATAGTCCAACCACTTACTTCTATCTATCAGAATAGGTTCCTTACAAGATTTCCAAGGTTCTACAAAATTAGTGCCTCCCTCATACATATTCTTTAATTCATCAAAACCCAACACTTCAACTCTCATCTTTGTCAACAAGTTTCTTCTTCTACTCAAGGCATCAACAACTTTGTTTGATTTTCCACTCCTATGCTTCAACACAAAAGTATAACTCTGCATGAACTCTACCAATCTCATATGTCTCTGATTCAACTTACCTTGACTATTCAAATATCGCAGAGCTTGATGATCTATATACAATACAAACTCCTTAGGTAACAAGTAATGTCTCCACTTCTTCAAGGCTTGAATTATGGCATAGAACTCTTGATCATAAACTGAATATCTTTTCCTTCCATCATTCAACTTCTCACTGAAATATGCTACAGGTCTACCTTCTTGACTTAACAAAACTCCAATTACATTTCCACTTGCATCACAATCAACTTGAAATACCTTATTGAAATCTGGTAATGCCAAAACAAGTTGCTCTATCACTTTCTGTTTCAACAACTCAAAACTCTTATCTGCTCCAGATGTCCACTTGAAATCTTTTATGTCACCTCTCATTGCTTCTGTCATAAGGTTACAAACTAAACTAAATTTTTTGATGAACTTCTGATAGAAACTAGCCAATCCATGAAATGATCTAACCTCTCCAATGTTCTCTGCTGTAGGCCATTCAACAATTGCTCTCACTTTCTCAAGGTCCATCTTCAATCCTTCCGTAGAAATCACAAATCCCAAATATACCGACTCTTCCTTCATGAAACTACACTTCTTGATGTTTATCATTAATTTCTCCTCTCTCAGTCTCTGCAAAACTTGTCTAATATTCCACATGTTCTTCTTTTGTTTTACTGAAAATCAGAATATCATCCAAGTATACAATCACAAACTTACCCAAGAATTTCTTCAGAACTTCATTCATCAATCTCATGAAAGTACTTGGTGCATTTGTCAATCCAAAAGGTATCACTAACCACTCATACAATCCTTCATTTGTCTTAAAAGTAGTCTTCCATTCATCACCTTCTCTGATTCTGATTTGATGGTATCCACTCTTCAAGTCTATCTTTGTGAAATATTTTGTTCCACTCAAACAATCCATGATATCATCCATTCTAGGTAAGGGAAATATATACTTAACTATGATCTTGTTTATTTCTCTAGAGTCAGTACACATTCTCCATTCTCCATCCTTCTTTAGTGCAAGCATTGTAGGTACTACACAAGGACTCAAGCTTTCTCTGATGAATCCTTTCCTCAACAACTCTTGTATTTGTCTATTCAATTCTTCATTCTCTGTCAGTGTCATCCAGTGTGCTACTTTGCTAGGCAAACTTGCTCCTGGTATAAGATCCATGTGATGACTGATACTCCTTATAGGTGGTAATCCATCAGGCACATTATCTGATATGATGTCTTCATACTCTATTAGTAACTCTTATCTCATCTAGTTTAGTTTCTTTCTTCACTACTTCAGGCTTTTTAGGAATCAAGCATAACACATACTTTCCTGTTTCAAACCATCCAAAAATTTCCTTCCATCTACTAAACAGATTCTAGCATTCCCACATACCACATCTTTAGGATCATCTTCCAAAGGAATCAAAGTAATTCTTTTCCCATTTTTTGTTATAGTATATGTATTTTTTCTCCCATCATGTATAGCTTTTCTATCATATTGCCAAGGTCTACCCAACAAGATATGATAAACATCCATAGGCATAATATCACACAAGACTTCATCATGATAGGATCCAATATCAAATTTGACCAAACATTGTTCACTCACCAGTACCTTATGATCATCTTGAATCCATGCTATTAGATAGGGCTTAGGGTGTTCCAATCTTTCCAACTTCAGCTTAGTTACCATCTCCTCTGAAACTAGGTTATCTGAACTACCACTATCAATTACAACTTTACAACACTTACCTCTAGATTTGCATCTGGTTCTGAACAGACTTTTCCTTTGTGACGGTTCCTCATTTGCCTCTATTTGAAATAGTGCTCTCCTCATCACCAATGATTCTCCTTTTTCAGGTTTACCAATAGAACTAGGTAATTCAACAGGTTCTTCTTCAACATAGGTTGTTCTTCCACTATTTTCTATCCTCTTTCTTGTACTACCCTGATTACATTCAAATACTCTATGTCCTTCACCTCCACACTTGAAACAAGTACCTCTAAATGTCCTCTTATCAAATCCTCTTCCTTCTCTTCTGTATCCTTCATTCTGGTATGTACTAGGGTTTCCTCTCCGGTAAAAAATTTTGTCATCTCTCCGGTAAGCATTGTTATCTCTGACATCCTTCTTAAATGGGCCGTCAAATTTGTTCTACTCCACAAATGATCTATCATATCTAGAAAATGTTTTACCTCTCTAAAATTTACCTCCTCTGCCTCTTTGTCTCTGATTATTCTTTTTATTCAGCTTCTCTTCAACTTTCAGGGAAAACTGATATGCTCTTTCCAAAGATGTCATCCTTACCAAACTTAGTTCTTCTTGAATGTTCAATCTCAGTCCATTGATGTATCTTACCACTTTCACCTTGCTTTCTTCACTATGTCCTATCCTTATGATCATCTTATGAAATTTTTCAGTGTACTCCTTCACAGATTTCTCCTTCTGTCTTAGGTTTTGCAATCTTTTCAACAACTCCAACTCATAGTCAACAGGTATAAACTGATTCTTCAACTTTGTCACCATCCAATCCCACTTTGTAATCTTTTATTTCCCTCTTCTATTTCTTTCCAACTAAACTTCTTTTCACCATATAGCAGCATGTCCTTTCAACTTTGTCTTTGCAAATTTCACCTTCTTCGGATCTTCAATCTCCTCATATTCAAAGTATTCTTCCAAATCATTTATCCAGTCAATCAATTCTTCAGGATTCAGATTACCAGTATAATTCAGCATATCAACTCTAGGTCTTTTTCCAATCTTTGAAATAGCTCACAACATCTTTATCTAATCTGATTCTTCTTCTTCATTACCTTCAAGGGTTTCGCCAGTTTGTTCAATAGATTGAAATTCTTCCTCATCATCACTTTTAACATTAGGTCTCAGTGTCAATCCTCTTCGCCTATCTTCTTCAACAACATCCAATCGAATTCACATCATTCTCATCAATTCCATCATCTCATCCATTCTTTAGCCATTGCACCAATAGGAGGAACTCTTCACAGTGGCATTCTTCCTATGATTAAGTGCAAACTACCTCAGGTTTGGGGATTGGACTACAAGCAACAACTGCCTCTCAATTGGTGATTGGTTGCACACAAGTAACCTACCTCAGATCGACAATCTGCTTAAAACAAGATCTTACGGAATCCCCTTCACAAATTTGCTCTAAAGAATCAAACTTTCACTCTGATACCACTTGGTGTAGTCACAGTAGGAGGGTTCACATAATGAACTGTCTGGACCATGCAGTAAGAGTAAACAAAATGGAAACAACTCAAGAAATGAAACAAATGCAAATTTAATCATTCAATATATTAAATAATTCAAATACAATCAAGTCAACAACATGTGGGCTTACAATTAGGGCTCACAGGCTTGAGTACATACATGCGCAAGATAAGGCTTTGAAGCTCCCTTTGCACAAGATCTAAACTAAGAATTATGAATCAATTGCCTACTTTCCTAAGGATCTATTACATCAATATATATCATCTTCAGACCAATAGATTCTTCTACATCAGCCAAGGAAGGTCACAAACTCCAATGAAGAGTTGTAACGTGTTCACAGATAGGTCATACCTAAATGTATAGAACACTTCCTCAAATGAATGAAAAATGTGTGAACCCTTGGGGAAGGTTGGCCATGAACCAAAGGACATTGAATGACATGTCAATGAGATCCGTAAGTCAAGGAATGATCCACAAGCCTTCTCCTTCAGCTGATTATCTGGAACTGTTAGAATGTTCTGCTATAAGAAAATAGTTGATCTTCTTATAGCGATATCTTTCCGGTAACTAATCTAAGTGCTCTGAATTCTTGATATGATGTAGATGAATGAATGTATATGCTAAGTCCAGATCCGCAAGGTGTGATTTGCCAAAACTGGACCACAAGCTGAAACTACTACTGACTAAACTTCTTTGAACTAAAATGGAAAATGAAAGAATTAAAATGCAAACAAATTGAAATGCAAATGTTTTTGGTTGATGCAAGATTAATCTTGAACCAGGGATGCTCCTACATCACAGAGTCTTACTTTGCCTACTAGTAAGACTACAATTCATTCTTTCTGTAGTGCCCCTCATTTTGGCTTTCTATTTTACTATTAGTTAGAGTCTTATGATTAGACTTAATGGTATATTCTGACAGTTTTATTTTGACAACTGATGATGACATGTATTTATGTTTTCTTTGATGATGTTCTGATGCTTATGCTAGTACAAAATGCTTATGTTATGATTAATTATGTGTTCAATTAATTTGATAGAACTCTGTTTCTTGAGATTATCTAAACTTTGATTATTGCTATGATGATGATGTTGAATGAATCAGTGTTTAATGCTTACATCTTCTATGGATTTAATTGGCAATGTAGATAATGTGTTATGTCTTGTTCATGAAGGGATGGTGTAGCATTACTCTCGAAGAGCACCCTGCTACACTGTGATTCCTTGTCACAGTGTGTATTTTGATGATGATTTATGTATATGTGCTCAACATCTGGTTTGTGCAGGTTGTAGGTACTAGGCATCGACTCCACCTGATTATGCAGGTCTGAGCGTGCCTCAACCAATGGAAATCGTTGTATGGAGATAACAAAAGTCCCCCATCTATTTTGTCACCGTCCTTGTAAAGAATTTGTATCATGTCTTGAGTCTTATCGTTTTGGGTTGGGTTGGATGAGTGTATGTCTTTGTAGTGCTGTCTTGTTTGGATGTCAATGTGACTCAGCATGTGGATTTTTATGTTTATGTTAGGTGTTCTTGGTTGGGATTAATTATTTTGGTTTTGGTGAAATTGTTATTTCTGCTTGTATGTCAAATAATTATGATAATATAATGTTTGAGGGCTATTGTTGGAGGATATTAACATGTTGGCTGATATCTTGGTAAATAAATAGATTTTTCAGAGCAGATGTCATGGATGTTTGTTGGTAGTGTGTTGTCATGGATAATAATGATATTGATTTTATTCTATCATGGGAAAATCTCTTGTAAAAGGAAATCTTCTGCATTTATGTTTGAGAGGTGGGAAATTATGAAAATTAATTACTCCTGTCCGAAGGTGTTTTAAGGGGGGAAATTCATCTTTGTTTGGGAGGGGGCTCTTGGTTGTGAAAGGGGGCAGCATTCCATGGAAAAACCATCAATCTACTGAGCATTGGAGACAAGTTCTTGTCTTTCTGCATCTATCCTCTGATGTTTTGTTTTTTTTTGTATTTCGATGAATGTTTCTCCAATATGTTTAACTGGTTCTCTGTGTAAAAACTTCTCTTATGCTCTTCTCTTAAATTAGCCTTCTTTGATTGTGTGAAAGTGTCCTCTGGATGGTATGTCAATCAAGATTTTAGGATTGAGCACACCTTATTCCAACCAGTCGGTGCATATTTCTAGTTTCATGATCTCCTTAAGGCGCTGTCAGTAGAAGACTTTTGCTCTTGCTCTTAACTTCCTGTCCTACTCTATTGCATACATTGTTACTGGAGCGACCTTTTTTTTTCTCTCCCTAGCAATTGCTTATCAATCTGCTTAACAGAAGACCATGCTTGTTATTAATGTCAACCACGTTGAGGGCCTTCCTTAAACCTAACTAGTGCGCTCTGGGTACTCATTGCTTGAGAAGGGCGCCCATCTTGTTAATACCTTTAATGGGATTTAAGTTCACCTTAACCAGAGAACTCTTAGATCCACTTGCATACCACATACTAAAATAACAGTCATTAGTGGAAGCTTTGATACAATGCGGTGGGAGTTGTTTTAACCCTGCCAATGCAACTTCTAAAAGTCTAATCATTGTTCTGTAGGTGCATGTCTGCTAGGCGATGACTCTGAGGCATTCAACATTCTGTTGAGAACTTTTGGTTTATTGTTGATCCTACTACATAGTAGCCCTGCAATCTTTTCAACCTTGAAAATACACTTGCCCAATGGAAATTATCTTCCAGTGCTTCATATTCTGCATACATGTTCTCCTGAACACTGGTGATCTTGCTCAGATTGAACTCTTTTCCCTTTTGTTAATCTTTCCTTTAGATAATAGAAGAAACACAGAAAGAGGAGGGAAGTTGGTGTGTTGCCTCATAGAATCTTCTTTTTACGTTGCCTATGATTCTTGCTTCTCTACAGAAGAGCATAGGTTTGGTAAAGTTTCCCTTTTTAACTATTGCTGAGATCTTGGGTAGTTGTAGATTCCTAAATGAGACGTTGTAACTCGTAGGCTGTCTGTCAGTGTTTATGCCTTTAGCAAGTCTTGGGAGCCTTCTAAGTGGATCTTCATCATCCTCCATTTTCACACTTGCTTCAGGTTATTTAAATCTTGTTAAAGCCTTGTGATTGGAAGTTTTTCTGTCTAGCAGTCCCTTAGCAAATAAAAAAATCATGACCGATGTAAATTTTAGCCTTAAAAGGTGGCCGTCCATGTTCGTCCCATTTCTTTTGATATTCTTTTTGAATAGCATGCAATTCTCATTAGGACCCTCACAATAGAAGATAGGTTTTCTCTGGGCCGAATCTCTCTTCTAGTCATTTGATGCCATGTTGTTCTAATTAGTTTTGCCAACCAACTTTTACTCTCGATGCCATGTTCAGTAATCATTACTTAGGCTACCGAAATCATATAGTTTATAATTGTTTGGTATTGGCTTTTATTAAAGATATTGTGCATTCTTCCATCGAACCATTGTGATCATTATTATTATTACAATTAGTAATGTTTTGAATATTCGTTGATCTTATGGAATATCCGTTAATCGATAAGACAGTTTTAGTATTGCTTGCCATCCAAATCTCTCTCTCCAACTGCTATTCATTCCCCCTATCACCGTTGTTGCCAAGTCATTTCTCTGGCATGTTAGATGTGCCTGCATCCTTGCCGCTGCTGCCTCCGATGATGGTGGTAGTCACCATCCTTACAATGCCATCGTCACTTAAGCCTGCCAGCGGTGAGTGGCGTCACTGAACACTTAAAGTCAATATTGATCTGTTGTTTCCTTTAGTGTCAAATTTGCCGCAGGAAGTCATTCTTTTGGAAACAAGTAATGTAAGTTGACTGTGTTTCCATAGTATCGTCAGATGATTATTTTGTACAACAATAATCATTCTTGTTAGTATTATAAACATCATTATTGTTGCTGCTATTAAGATTTTTTTTGGTCATCATCGGTGTAGGTTGGGTTATTTGTTTGGTAGTAGTTAGTCAGCATTCTTAGTGCATCAAGTTGTATAGTGGTATTAACTTCTAGTTGACCTTCTTTCCACTTTGTTAGCCGATCCTTAGGTGTGTAAAGAAATACTTTCGCTGGGTCAAAGGTAGGTCATGGGATGGGTATAGTCGATGGCAGAGTTGTGTCTTTTAGTTCTAAGAGAAAACTTAAAGTGAGTATTGATATTATTAAATTAGATTCATAACTGACGTTCCTTGTTTTTAACAATAAGTGTTACGTCCTTTTCTTCTCGGAGTAGAATACCTTGATCCCACCTTTTATTTGTTAGTAGTTTCTATTAGAACAAAAGTGTTCTAGGAAAATTAGTATTATTGTATAGATTTGGTGAGGAGTGAATTAAACCTTCTTCTAGAAATATTGTGTTTTATTGATATGATGTAACTATTGCCTTAATAGAAATTTTTTTGTGATAATTGTATTTTTTTTAACGTTTATAAAAGAAAGAATATAATAGAGGTTATTTCATGTGTATCAATTTTTAATTATGAATTTCTTCCTATTGTTGTTGTTGAGATGCGATTGTTAGAGTAATGGGTTGGTTTCATTGTGAGCAACTTGTGACGGTGGTGTCCTTGGATGTATTTGAGTCTTGTGGTCAAGTAGTTATTCCAGAGGTATAAGTCCTATTGTCATGTTGTTGTTGTGCTATTAGGATTCATGTGGGGTTTTCTGAGCCTCATTGACCTTTTGGGTCTCCTACTTATGCTATGATGTTATGTGATAGAAGTTGGATATTTAGACTGATTTGGTTACTCTGGGTCTTTGTGATATGGATGGGGCATCGAGGAGGGTGGTTTTGGGTTATTGTAATAGTAAGGTGATCCATGGTTATGTTGTATGAACGTTGTCCTTTAAGCAATTGGTGGTGCAGGAGAATGCTTTCATGGTTCTTGAATGTTGATCTTATCTATGTGTTTGAGTGGGATTTGCTAAGATGCAGCTAGGGGAGTGGCTCTCGATGGGGGCCAGAGCCCACAGTGGCATCCAGGACAACCCATACGAGAGTGCCTAAAAAGTGATAACCTAAGTATTAAATCAAGGGGTTTTGGGTAGTTAGTGCACACTAATTAAGATAAGTGAATGCCTCACTCATGGCTCAACTGCTAGGTTAGGCTTGAGATGAGATGGGAAGGCCTGGAATGGCAAACTCAATGACCTTGTCCCCATGAAAGGTATGGTTGATTTCCGCATAAGTTTGCATGGGGGCCAGAAGTCAAGAGAGGTTACCAGGACAACCCAAGATGGGGGCCGCGGCCTAGGAAGACTTGCCAGGACAACTCATGACAAGCGGTGTGATGACACTTCTCCCTTTTGTAGTCTGACATTCCCAAGTTGTATTCTTTCCTCTTGTTTGGTGATTGCCTTTGGATGTGTTGTTAAGTTGCTTGTGGCATCGTAGTGGTCTATGTTGTTGTAGTCGTGTGTAGTCCTCTGTTCTACTAGTTGTCTACCTGACTTTTAGGTCCTGGGATCTTATCGTTATCTCCTAGCATGGGGGGTGGGCCTCAGGGTCCCACATGGTCGGGTGGATGTGCTCTTTCCATTGGTCATGTTTCTGCTGTTCATGTGCATGGAGAACTTATCTTGTGGAAGATCATCGATCTTGTCTCACTTGAGGAGGCAAACAATTATGTTCTATTTCAGCCTTGTATATCTGTTGAAACTTGTATATATCTTTAAATGTAATCCGGATGCAATAGTGTGACCATTGTACTGATGTATTTTATTGTAATGAAATTGTAATTCTTTTATGGTAATCATTTATCCTAAATCTTGATGTCGTTATATGTTGTCTTATTGATGGGGTTAGTTATGTATTGACTCTCTTATGCTCTCTTATTTTCTATTCGATTCATGAATGCTATTTTGGTTATGTTAGTTCTAGTGATGCTCCTGTGTACCCTAGAGAATAAGGATTAACTTGCATGGTTGGTTATATTGATTCATTGTGTTATTATTGTTTTTTAAAAAAAAATGTGTTGCCCCTTTTACTACATTGTTAAGCTTTTCTCTAGGGTTCTGGGACGGGGCATTACACTTTCTTTAGGAAGGTGAATTTTCTACGGAGGTTCATTCTAGAATTTGCAGAGAAAACTCATCATATTGTCAATATGATGAAGAGTAAGACCACTTTTTGTTGGATTATGGAAGGTAAAGCAACCTTTGAAGACATTAAAAGGGCCATAGGTCATGCTCTAGTTCTAGTTTGTCCTGACTACACTAAATATTTCATAATGTACAATTATGCTTCTAAGCATACACTTTCAGCTATTCTGGTTCAGCAGAATGAAGAGGTTGGGGAATCTCCCATTTCATTTATGAGTTGCCCACTGAAGGCTTATGAACTTAAGTACTCAAATATGAAGAAACATGCTTATGTCGTAGTCAAGGTGGTGAAGCATTCCCAGTTTTACATTCTAAATTCACATACTATTGTTTTGGTGCCAGATACAATAGTGAAATCTATCCTGACACAACAAGAATTTGAGATTAAAAGGGGAAATTAGATTGCCAAAATTCAAGAATTTAATCTTGATATCAAACCCACCAAGCTTGTGCGTGGGAGAGGTTTGTGTCAGTTGATTGCTAACAATGTCCCAAAAGAAACAAGTGACTAAGAGGTAGAACTTGAGGATGTCCCAACTGTCCTCTTTGTTACTACAACAGATGAGTGGTATTCCAATATCACTCATTTTCTCACCTATGGTGAGTGTCCTTCTCATTTATCTTATAAAGAGAAGAGAACTATCAAGTTAAAGGCTGCAAACTATGTCTTGTGGGATAACGATTTGTATAAAAGAAGCTTTGATGGAGTTTTTCTCCATTGTGTGGATAAAAGCACAACAAAGCAAACTTTTAGAGTTTTTTCACAATTTGGCATGTGGAGGACATTTTTTTGCACCTATATTAGCTCATATAATTTTGTGGGATAGGTACTATTGGCCTACATTATTTCAAGATGTGTATAACTAGGTACGTAGATGTGAGTTCTGCCAACAGTTTGTTGGGAAGCCTAAGTTAGCTACACTACCACTAAAGCCAGTTGTGATTGAAGAACCTTTTAATCAATGGGGCATTGACTTCATTGGTGCTATGAACCCATTGTCGAGTGTGGGTCACAATTTTGTTCTCACTACAACAGATTACTTCACCAAATGGATGGAGGCAATTCCAGTCAAGCATGCTACTTTTGAGGTAGTATGTAATTTTCTCAAGGAGAATATTATTTCTTGGTTTGGAGTTCCAAACAAAATCATAGTAGATAATGCTACATGTTTTTCTTCAAATGAGATCACTAGTTTTTTCTTTGAATATGGGATTATCCTTTCACATTCATCAGACTATTATCCGCAAGGGAATGGTTAGGCAGAATCTAGCAATAAGAATCTGGTTACAATTATCAGGAGACTGGTAGAGAATAATCAAAGAACTTGGCATAAAGCTTTGTTTGATGTTTTATGGGCAGACATAATTACTCCTAAAAGGGCAATAGGCATGTCACCATTATAGCTTCTATATGGTTTGAATGCAGAAATACCTATTACTTTGGAATTGCCAGCTTTTAAGTTGGCAAAAACAGTGGAAGATAGAACTTTTGAAAATTATATTGACAAAAGAATAATGTACCTCACTAAACTTGAAGAGCAGAAGGTTATGGTAGTAGACCATATTGCTGAGAATCAAAGTCAGGTTAAGAAACTTTTTGACAAGAAGGCAAAGGCTAGAGAATTTCAAATTGGGGATCAAGTCTTGTTATGGGACAAGAGGAGAGAGCCAAAAGGAATGCATGGGAAGTTTGATTCCCTATGGAGAGGCCCATTCGTCATTCATCAATTTTGTGGTGAAAATAGTTTCTTTCTGGAGTATCTTGATGGAACACCATTCTTGCTACCCCATAGTGGACAACATCTGAAGCATTTCAATCCTTGAACTATCAGATAAGTTCATTTGTACATTTGTATAGTTTTTTTATTTTTATTTTTCATTTTTATTTTAGTCTTTTTGTGTCTTTTTGTTTTGGTAGCTTGACTATATGGCCCAATGGCATGGATGAAGGCACTTAGAGAATGGATTCTTCTCCCTTTGATCATTTGAAAGAACGATCGAAGGAAGTTCCCCAGTTAGAGTGAGTTGTCCTCAAAATTAGCTATGCTTATTTTGTAGACAACCCCTACGAAACTTGTCCGTTTCGTAGCCTACACTCTAAGTTTGCAAATTGAGGCAAGTTCTCTTAGCCTCGTGTGAAGTCATCTGACACCATAGAATGGTTTGTGACATTCCCCTAAGTTGATTCCTTGAGATTTGTGAAAATCAATTAGGTTATAAGCCTGTCAAAATATCAATTTTGACTATTTTAGGGTGTTAGAAAATTTTTGAGCTTTTCATGTTTATCAAATTTTCAAGTGAATATCAATATAAGAAAGCAGTTTGAGTTGGATCATATTGTTTTATGATATCAGTGTTCTTATGTCAATGGTGTTATACTATATTGAATCATTGCTGGAATCGTGGAGTTTATTGAAAATTGAGAGAAGTGTTCTTGTTATGGTTAAATAGACTTTGTGTTTACATTTGTGAGAATAGAATTGTTTAAAGACTTTGTGCTGTAAACTGTTGTGTTCAATCTAGTTATATCATATTGGGTGAAAGTGGAGACTTTGAGCTACATTTGAATTCAATCAAGTTTATTTGTGGGAAATATGTCAAGCAATATGAGACTTTGTGTTTCTATGGTTTGTCTCAGTTCAGAAGTTATCAAATATCATTTCTGTTAAAGTTATTATTTTGAAGACAAAAATGTCTATTTTGAAGAAAGAGAATAGGATGCAATGAAAATACCCTAAGTATAGTTTTAGTTTATATAAGTGTTAAAAGTTGTTGATTAGAAATAATCCATTATCTAGAGGGAACCTCCCCTTTCTGAGAGGAGAGACTCTGTCTCATCATAGCTGTGGCAATATAATCATTTTTCTGTTAGTTAGCTAAACAACAAAATATTCACCCAACATTATTATACATGCAATGGATTTGGGCACAAGGCTAATCAATGCAAGTCCAAAATTAATAGAAGTAAGCTTGTCGAAAATGTTAGATGATACAAATGTAATAGATTAGGACATATTGCTAAGTCTTACAAAAGTAAGAATGTGAAGGTTGATCCACTAAAGAAAAAAGATCTGGTGAAGAATGTGGATCTGGTAGAGATGAATCAAGAAATGGACAAGGTCTGGAAAAAGAAAGAAGAAAATGAAGTAAAGGATGAGGCTGTGTGTTGTGTGGTTACACAACATGCCCCATTTTGACTTGGTAAAACAGGGACCCAACTTTTTGGCTTGGCTTGTGTTGTCTACTTTCTGGCAGTTTGGTAAAAGTAAGTCATGTGCATCATCATGTAGAATCAGGATGAGGTAAGTCATCATTATGAGGTCAGTTTGTCAAAGTTCATATTTCATTTCTGTCGCCTCATATTTAGAAAGAGCGTTAAATTCCATGTAGGTTTGCCTTTTACATCACCTTGATATTCATCAGGATCTGAGAATTATGAACAGTCAAAGTTTTGCTCAAACCTGATATTCGCAAGAGAAGGATCATATTTTTTTTTATGCCCTCAGTCATGTTGTCAGAGATCATCCTGATCTTGGTACATCACTCGATAAGTCATGCGGCCCAAATATCCAGACATCAACTTTAAGTGGTAGTAAATCTTCCCCTTCAAACAGGCTTATATATCACGAGCGTCATGTTTCTGAATGTAACCCGATATTTCTTAATATCCTCCTGCCACGAAATATCACCCTAAGCCAATATCCTGATGACGTCATCCGAGTCTGATAAACTAAGAAATAAACATGATGATGACATCATCATCATATTTACCTCTCGGCAGGATATTTTCCAAACATGGTCATGTTCGCATAACATGACGATGACGTCATGATGCCTTTCTGATACAAAGAACGAATATCAGGATGACGTCATCCTGATATTCCAAAAGAGAGACATGTAAGTTTGTCCCGTCATCATCATATTTGAAACATCACCTGATACATCAAAATATCCTCCTGAGGTCCTAAACATAACCAAAAGGTGCTTTTGTCACCTGAATCTTGTAGCGATAACTATTCCAATTTGATGGAGGAGGATGACATTGAAACTCGACCCGATATTTGTGAATATCATCCTGCCTTCATGATATCCTGTCATATGGATATCCCCCTGCTCCCGTTGCCGCCATTATCATTTAATGCACGCAGACATGGTAGGTGGTTCCCGCCGATCCCGGAACCCGATGAAACACCTGGCGAGATCCTACATTTTCGCGCGGATAATCAATGAATAAAATCAAATCTGTCAAAGTTGCCCTAAATTTACCCTAATTACAAGGTTAAAAGGTAATTCAACTATCATTTTTACATTTAATTTGTGATAAAATTATTTTTACAGAGCACCAGCTTCCATATCCTCATCCAGGCGATAGTTGCACAATTTAAACTCACAGACAGAAGGAAGTGATCATCAGCTGAATTAAGAGCATTGTTAGCAATTCACTGGTATAAAAGAGGTCTCCATAACTAGGTATGTAAATGAAACCCTCATCTTGTTGTGTCTATAATAATCAGGTATGGGTGGCCAAGCTAAAGTTCTGGTTTATGCATCCATATGATTAAGTAATATTTAACAAATATAGTGGGCATGGTGATTTATAAAGTTAATTGCAATATGTATGCATGTGTATACCCATTGTGAGATAGGATCTTGTTGATTACAGGTACTCATGGCCGACAAGAGGTTAATTAAGTGTCAGGAAGAATTCAGTAAGCATATGTTCTCATCTCAAAGGGGCGTCCTGTTCAAATATGGTGCCATTACAGATACCCATCAGGGGGATACCAACCTGGAGGCCTGGTCAGCTAAACTGAATGACAGAAAAAATAGAAGTCCTTTGCTAGATGTAGTTTTCATATCCGGGATGTGGAATGCCACCAGTTTCCCGTACTCCATGGAGTCTCCGGAGCTGGTCATCGAGTGTGCTAAGAATTATAATCCAGAGACCAGGCAGGTAATGAAGCATGGGAGGGTATATGCAGACCTGTCCATCAAAGGTCCTTCCAGAACATTTGGGCTGCCATTGGGCAAAAAGGTCAAGAGTGTAGACCTAAAGAAATCAGAGAAAGAGTTTGAGAATAACAAAAAACAAGCCAGGAAGAACATGTACCACTAGAGTGCTGAGAACAGCACGTATTTGGTAGCTGCCAAACTTCTTGTCCACTTGTTTAAGTATGATTTTGCTAATGAATATAAGTATATGATTGCCTTGTTGAATAGAGTAATAGGTCAGCCTGATGCTGGTAGCTTTAAGGATTGGATGTATGGTATAATAATGATGTGCATATATTTAGACATCAAGCCATTGTGGGGACAATTAATAGGTGATGCTCTGCATGAGCAGCTGATGAACCTAGGAGGTTCAAATTGTGCTTTCTACATGACATCTTATATTGTCTATTCCTGTGCATACCAAGGCACATTTGATGCACTAGTTACCAATGGAAAGCTCACAGGTATAAATGCGGTACATATTTGGGACCATCATCCCCAGCTGCAAAGAGCCAACTACCTCCAAGACTACAAACTGGTCAATGATGCATTTTCCATGCATCTGGTGAGGACCATGGAGGAAGACAGAACAAAGAGATTGAGCATGGAAGCCCAAGAAATTATCTACAGGCATGGAGCATGGTACATACAGTTTGCCACCTTCTCTTACATAAGGATTGAGGGTTTTGAAGGACCTCCCCTCATGCTGCCTAGGTATCCCACTGATGCAGTGGTACTTATGGAGTTCATCAGGCAGGGCTCCACTATGATAAAAGCATACAAAGATGCTAAGAAGCTGCCACCAATTTTGTTTCCAGTCAGCATTGGCTGCTATATGTGCCTGGATTCTAAACATATAAAGAAGGTGATGGTCACCTTAAATAAAATGAGCCTACAACCATTTCCATTAATCAGACCATATGATCCTTACGGTAGAATGTAGAAAATACTAGGAAAGCCTATTCATCAGAGGCACCTAGATGACTTTTGGGCCAACTGTGAGGATGAAGCAGAGGCAAGAAGAAGAAGGTATCAAAGGTTAACTCTAAACCAAATTAGAACCTTTGATTGCATCCCCATCCCCCAACAATTGAAGAAGGAGGATGGCAGGATAATTACAGATGAGTATGAGCAAAAGAAGATATATAACGACACCATCTCTGCACCTGACCTCACCATGCAGGAGGACATATCCTTGGACCCCTTCATTGCCAGGACCATACAACTAACCCAAGCTTGGGTTGATGAGCAGGTAGAGGCGCTGAAGAAGAAAGGTGTTGCCATTACAGTGGACAACAAGAAGAAGGGACAGGATGTTCCCGGGGATGAATATGATGACTTCCTTAATGAAAAGAGGAAGGCTAAGGGAGATAGACTCCCTCCACCACAACAACAGAGCAAAAGACCCCTAAGGGGCAAGAAGGTGGATAAAGAACCCAAAGGGGTTATTATTGAAAGGACAATATTTTTAGCTGAGGAGGCAGCAACATCAGGATCTGGATCAGAATCAGCATCCCCTCCAAGAAGAGGAAAATCCAAGAAGAGTCAGACAGTAGAGGCTGGAATCACTGAGACCCTAGAAAAGGGTCAATCCTCAAGAAAACTAGGAGAAGAGGATATCCTCATGGAAGAAGAGCCTGAAGAAGAAGAGGCTCCATTAATAATAAAGAGGAAAAGAAAAGCTCCGCAGGTGCTGGTATCCACCCCACCTAAGAAACAAAGAACCTCTATGAGAGGTGAAATAAGACAACCCCTACATTGTTACAAGGGGCACGTAGTGAAGTACCTAAGGAACTTCAACATAATGTTCCACTTCCTACCATTGTCAAGTTCAAAGATGAACTTGCTGAGGAGCAGATGAAAGAAACTTCATAGACGGAAGAAGGGCATGTCTCGCTTGACGAGACAATAAATCTGTCTGATGATGAAGTTGTGCAAGAAGTGGCTGCACAAAAGATGGAAACACTTGCTACTGGCACAAGCATGACCCCTCATAAGCCCCCACCAATTCAAACTGTACTGGAGGAGATGAAACAAGTAGAGGCAGAACTAGAAAAGAGCCTAGAGCAGGTAGCTTAGGAAATAGGGCTAGATACATTAATTACAGTAGTGACAAGTCCTGCACTAGTGGACTTAACAGGGAAATAGGATGCAAGTCCTGAACATCTAGCAAGATCACCTGATAGGGGACACCCAGCAAATGAAATAAAGATGACAAAATCAGAAGGCCATACTCCAGAATTGGGCCAACAAAGTCCGCAGGATACATTAGCAGAACCTGCTATAGCAGAGGTTCAGGAAATGAGGGCTAATGAAAGGGACGTATCGGAAGATCCTGTTACCAAAGCCCAGGAGGTTGATAGTACAGGTGCAGAACAAATAATGGCTTCAGAACAAACACCAGCACCTTAGGTAGAATCCACATTATCCAGTGCAATGGATGTACAACAAGGGGAAGAGTTGAAATTAGATGAAATAATGATAGAGAAAGATCATGATCAACATATAGATGCACCACAAGATTCCCCACACCAAGAAGATGCTCCTCCGGAGAAGGAAATTCCTTAGCAGGAGGATGTGCCGCAGGATCAACAACAAAGTAAGCATCAGGAAGAAGAAATGAGAAAATCACCATCTCCACCACATCTGCTGACAGAAATGGGAGATACAAGTGTACATCATGATGATGCCGAGAAACATGATCAAGTGCCTCTGTGGCTAGAGAAAGAGGTAAATGAAGAAGAAGAATTGGAAATCCAAGAATTTGATGTCTCCACCTCATTCTCCGAGGACATAATGAAACCTAAAAGGAAGGCTAGAATGACTTCGGCCATCAAGAGAGATCCAGCAACTGGGAGGAGGATTGCACAAATTGCAGTACCTACTATGGAGAAAGAAAAAGGTAAAATCACCCTAGATGAATTTCAAATTAGCATAGTGGATCTCGGTTTTGCCAATGAGGACCAAGAAGGTCAAGAGGGCAAAGATATAATTGATTCTTTGATTCAAAACATGAAAAGAGAAAAGGAGAAAAATAAGCAATAGAAAGAGCACATTGCTCAGTTGCATGCCTACATAAGGAGGCTGACTAATCCTAATGATACTTCAACTGAACATGCAATCCCATTGACTGCTATTTCTAAGGAGGAGGTAAATAAGTTAGACCTCATGAAACATGAGGCATCTGTGATAAGAAAATGGATGTCATCCACATTGGATGATGCAGTAGAAATAGTAAAGGCCTCTTTGAAGAGGTGAAGCATTTTGAGTGACTCCAGGACCAAGGTGGATAAACTGCAAATGCAGACCGGGAAAAGGTCTTACAAACTAGAAAAGGTCCTAAGCATCCTAGGAGAAATAAAGAGGATAAATCCTCAACTGCTTATCAGTAAGTAGGTACTGAACAACCATACTGCATTGTTGGTAGACATCTAGTATAAGGACATTCAATTTGAATGTGGAGTGGTCAGGAGGTGTAATAATAAGCTGAGAGATATCAGCATGAAGCTACATGATTTGATGGCTGAAGAGGCAGAAATATTAGAAATATTGGAAGGAAAAGTGGAAGGAAAAATAGAAAATCAAGATGAAGAGTCTACCATCAAGGCTCTACACAGCAAATTCTAATCAGAAGCAGATGGTCCACTTGTTCACTTGACAGAAGAACTTATAGATAAAATAATGAGGATCAAGGTCAAGATGGAGAAATACAATGAGACACTGCAGGACAGGAAAGACAAGCTGGATAGCAGTAGAGATAAATATGAGGCACACAAACATGCCATCATCAAAGCAAAAACTCAGGACGGTGGAGCAATAGACCCAATTGTACAGTCATATGAACAAGTCTGGAGCACCATGCAGCCTCATATGCGGCATCATCATCATCAAGATAGTGAAAGTTCAGGAAGTGATGCACATGAATTGGATGAAGAGCATGATGAAGACACATCATAAGGGGGACTGTGTAAATAATCTAGATAGTTGCCAGCTGGCAACTTGTGTCATTTTGTAAAGTTTGACAAAGTCAAGAAGAATGATGACCGTAGATGTGCATTAGTAAATCAAGATCGTGGATCTTTTGTAATGGATTCCTCACCTTATTCTATAAAAGGTGATGGAATGCCTTATTGTAAACATTTGAAACTTAATTGAAATTTGTTTGCTGAAACATTCAGAGCTCATTTCAAAGTTTTTGTAAACATCTATATTTTTGCATACTTAATGAATGAGAAGACTATGTTGATTACAATTCATAGTAAATCTTGAGTAATCAGTGTATGAATTCTGGACATATGTGGTGATCTGCTGCGTCCCTTGGAGTGCATGTCTACTTACATATGTTGTCTTTGTACAAATTTTCCTTTGAAGTTAGCATCAACTATATCTAGCTGTGGAATGTCCTGGTGAAAATATGGTTTGGTTTTCTTCTCTTCATGACAGTATCTAATATACATGTGGTTCAAAAGCTAAAGGTTTAACTTTAATTAGAAGCATTTCTTCAATTTCTTTTAAATTTCAAAGCGTTTCATCCTCATAATTGCGAACAATTGACGATCTTAAGCAAATAGCACAAATATGTGGATATCTCGTAGATAACTTGCAAATATTTACCATATTTGAATACAAAGCCTGCACAATTGAAAATATCATGTAAAGATTGAAGTATTTCTACATTATTTCATCTAATAATGGTACAGTATAACCTCTCTGTAAAGAATTTCTGTAGGAGAATCATGATGATGATAAACTTTCACGTAAGGCCCCAAAATGGAAACAGCAACTCACATTAACCTCTGAGTAATGTCAGAAGATTAAGATCTAATCACCGGAGACTTGGGATCATGAATTCCCTGAATTCATCGTATCTTTCAAGATGAATAAAGGTTAATGTGTACTTTTATTCTATGCTTGTTTATGACTAACATCATGACCAACATAAATTGGTGCTAGAAGGAGGGCCTGATCTGGAATACTATGCTCATCATCATTATTTTCAGGTTTGATGATGTAGAGAGTAAGGTAACCTCGAACCGTCTGTGAATTTCAAATATTACACAAATATTTACTGTAGCAAGCTCGTAGATGCTCATTCTGTGTAAAGATTTTTAGATTTAACACAAATATTGCAAGCTTTACAGTAGATCATTCTGAATTCATGAATATCAGCCAAAGATACATAAATTTGTTCAAGCCTTGAAGAATTTCAGCTTTAGAAACTTGAGATCTCATGCTAGGGGTCATTGTACCTCAAATATCCTTTCATATTTGCAATATCGTTGCAAAGATTTCATAAATATCCAGTCTGACTAGTCATCTGACCACAAATATCACCTCATCCAGTGAAATCCAGCCAATATTTGCAAAGTTTCAGCCAATTTGTCTCAAAATTGAGAAATCCTGGATCACAGGATAAATACCAGGTCTAGATCTAGTGAAAATTTTGAAGAATTGCCTGTTAGAGGTTTCAGGCCTAGAACTGTGGACATTCATCATACTCCCGGGTCTAGTGCACCAAGAACTTCACTAGAACCTCCTCTTGTAACTCCTGTTGGTTTGCAAATACCTTTTGGGATATCTGTGACACCTCCTGTTCAGCCTCAAGGTGTGCCTTTAGTTCAACCTCAGCCAGTTGCACCACCAGTTCAATCCCCTCCGGTTGCAATGTCTTTCTTTGCAGTAGAGTCACCTTTGACCTTTACTACATATCATGAGTTACCAAAGAATCTAGACAAACTTTGTCCAAAATATCATCCTTACCAAGACGCTGAGGATCATATCAGGACCTTTAAAGAAGCTTGCTGCAGAGCTAGAATAGAACATCAAGATGTGGTGTGTAGATTATTTCCTTTTTCCTTAGGGGAAGAAGCCTATAATTGGCTCATTAGTCTTGGTCAGGGTTCTGTTAATTCCTAGGCCTTACTAGAGAAAGCTTTTCTTGATAGATTCAAGGTTCCTATCGACCCCTCAATAAACTATCATCTATTTGCCACTATCAAGAGATTCGAGAATGAGCCTATTGCAAATTTCAATGCTAGGTTTCAGAAAATGTTGTCCAGAGTGGTCACTCCTTATACTATGTCTGATGAAGCTGCAAGGAGCATTTATTATTTGGCCTTGGATCCCTTGACCTCCATGTTCATAAGGAGAACACATCCCCAAATCACAACTTTAGCTTTGGCCTTTCAAGAAGCCATATAGGTAAATCAGCAGTTGATACCTGCTCCTACTCCAAATATGGTATTCTCTACCTTACCTAGCATGCATCCACAATATCCTGCATCATATTCAGCACAGTATCCTACACAATATCCTAATGGAGCAGTGATACCTCCAACAGTCATGCCTGCACCTTTGCAAGTACCTCCACTGAGCATTATGCCTCCTCCTAATGGAAATGGCCAATTGCCACAATATCCTGCACAAGCTTAGGTACCTTAGGGTGCTGACCTGTCCAATAATAACCATGGATCCTCTTTCTTCAAGCCTCAAACTGAAAATGTGGTGGCTAAAGTTCAAGAAGAAAAAGAGGAAATCAAAGAAATCTCTGCTCAATTGAGGAAACTCACCACAGAAGTGACACATTTGAGAAATCAAGGTTTTTATTCCCCGTCAAACCAGAATAGAAATTATTCCAATGATAGACCAAATTATCCCGATAGAGGATATAACACCAATAATTTCAATAATAGTAGTGGAAATAACAATAATCCTCAAAGACAACCCAGAATATGGAACTCTAGGCCAAATAATGGCTCATTACCATCACCCCTGGACAATCAGCCCCCAGGTGAAGCCAAACAGACTACTAGAGTCAATCTTGCTGAAGCAGCCCTTACTAATTGGTGTAGGATCCACAATACAAATGCACATGCAGAATTAGACTGTCCACAATTTAGAATTGCTACTAGCATCTTTCAGACAGAAGTGTCTAACACTTCTAGAAATCCACCTCAGGCAAAAGGAAATGAGATTATTCCATCTGGATATGACTCAGCCTTTGTACTGGAAGCTTATACTAATCAACCTCATCAGAGTTATAACCAGCCATGTGAAGAGTCTGCTTTAACCTTTGAAACAAACTATGTATTCCCCTTCGAGGATGAAAATTAGCCTGCAAGAGAACATGAGGAAGTGCATGCATACCAACAGCAATATCCTGGTAAGCATAATTATAACTTGAGGAGTAATGCCAACAGACCTGCTGGTCCATTGACATCATCTCTACCTCTAAATAACTTCAATACACCTCCTGATCCTAAAGCTAGTAATAACCCTGGGTTCCCCAAGGTAAATGCTCAGTACTTGTCACCTCAAAACACAGGATCAAAGATTGTAAATACACCTCATGAATCTGACAAGTTAGTCGGTTACCTGGCTGATGAAATGAAGAAAATTAAGATCAGCCTGTCCTTGTCTGAGTTACTGAAAACTCCTGCAATCAAAAAAGCATTCATGAAGTCACTAGATGATCTTGCTCCTAAAGAGGATGGTCATCTTTCAAGTCAGTCCAGCGGCAAAGACCATGCTGCCAGAGATAATACTATCAAGCCTAGGATACCAGCTACAATCCAAGCTGCAAAAACCTCTCACATGACCTTGTATAAGGACAAAACCGAATCACCTCCGTTCCTCCTCACCATAAGAATGTTCAGCAAGAACCTGCACAACTGTTTGGTTGATTCAGGAGCCTCCACGAATGTCATGCCCTTGTCAATATGCAATGCCTTAGGACTACATCCTGCTAAATCCCTAAAGAAGGTCACACAGCTGGACAAAACGGAAGTAAGTGTAGTAGGGGAGTTAACTCATATCCACATGCAACCAGCATCTGATCCTCGGATCCAGTATTACATTGAAATTCAGGTAGTTGACATACCTGATACTTATGGGATGTTGCTTAGCCGAGATTGGTCCAAAACGCTTAACGGATATATGTCTACAGATTTCAGTCACATGTGGTTACCATGGAAAGGTATACCAAACTAGATCAGGATTGATGCTGAGCCTAGAATGAAACATATGATCACTGAGTATAACCGAACAAATGAGATCATGTACGTAGACGTAGAGCCTGGAGTTTACTGCATCAGGCCACAGACTGTCAAAATAGAAGAGATCCTGATGCTTGACCTTCATCATCATCATCATGATGATCATCAGGAGGACATGCCAGTTGTAGAACTTGATAATAATTCTAATAATGAGAATGAAATAGATCACTTCAGAGACTTTGAGATACATCTGACTAATCAGGTAAAACATTGTCAATTGTTAAATATGCCTGCTAATGATATTTTGATTGATGGATCGTGCAGATTACACAATGAAGCACATTTAGAAAAGACTTGTGAAACATGTTTAGATATGATGATACTAGAACAAACATGCAGTGAGGCATCATCATCATATTCTGAGGTAAATGCTACATCTGATGATGATGATGATACTAATTCTTATCTGTCTTCTGCAGGAACAGAGGAGCTGACAGATTATGATGAGGATCATATCCCGAAAACAAAAGAAGTTCTAGTCTACAACCGGATAAATGATGAGAAGAAAGAAAAGATCACCCCTGGGAGTGATTTTTTTATGGAGCTAGACTATGAATTATCCAATGAAGACAAAGGTAGTGACCTGACTAAGTTCGAAGAATTTCTAGTAAAAGAAATAGAGAAGATGACACGACAGCGTAGATCTCCCCAGGAGTTCTTAATTAAAGGTTGGTGTAGGTTGCATGAGGCACCTCACTCAGAAACAACTTGTTCATTATGTTTACACATTTTGAAAAAACATACAGCTATAGATCTAGAGGGTCATCCTCCTACTGACGTAAAAGAGAAAATAGAAAAGCCATCAGGCTTACAAAATAAAGGAAAGAAGAAACTTGAAAATGATGACATCCCTAAGTTAAAGTGGATATCAGGCGAAGCAGCAGCCAGAGCTACAAAGAAGAAAGAAAGTTTAGCTAAATATCCTGCTGAAGATAAACCCTGGATCCTAAGGTTTGATGGATCTAAATCCAAACAAGGTGCTGGGGTAGGAATTGATCTCATTGATCCAACAGGTAAATCCTATCTGGCAGCCTACAGATTACAGTTCCCCTATACTAACAATGTAATAGAGTATGAGGCTCTAATTCATGGGATACTGTTTGCTCATAAGAAAAAAGTAAAGATTCTGCATGTCTTTGGAGATTCAAAACTAGTGGTGAGGCAAGTAAGAGGAATTTACTCATGTAACTATAGAAAGCTATCCAGCTACTGACATTGTGTGTAGGACCTAATTGAGGACTTTGACGCCTTTAATATCACCCACGTGCCAAGAGAACAAAACCATAGGGCAGATGCACTTGCCCAAGCTGCTAGTACATTGGAGCCACTATCTATATCAGGTCTAAAGAGATTTTTAGTAGAACTGGTGTCAATACCTTCAGTACCTGATAATGTGACCAACCTCCAAGTGTTTGATGATGATCGGTACATTCTGGATTTCATCTAAAATAGAGATGTATTTGATGCCCAAATTATAGATGAGAATGGTATAGAAGATCATGTTTGGGAGGAAGATGAGATATTAGAGTTGCCTAGCAACAGGATCCCCAAAGGTATGATTGAATTGGAAAGAGCTTTTGATTTGGATAATATGCTCAAATAGAAAGATCTGCCCAAGATAGATGGAGGACAATATTCACAAGTGAATATTGGACAGGATGACGACAAGAGAAATGTATTGATTGGTAAGGTTTGCACACCAGGAGAGTTAAAAGGAATAACTCAGGCCCTCAAAGATTACATACATGTAATTGCATGGACTTATGATGAGCTGAAGACGTATGACACATTAGTCATAACTCACACTATACCTCTCAAGCCAGATGCTAAACCTTTCAGACAGAAGTAGAGGCCAGTCAATGCTTTGCTTGAACCAATAATTCTTGAAGAAGTCAAGAAGTTGTTAAGTGCCCGGATAATCTTTCCTGTGAGGCACTCCACCTGGGTTGCTAATCTAGTCACGGTCAGAAACAAGATTGGAGACATTAGGTTATGTGTAGATTTTAGGAATCTGAATAAAGCATCAGAAAAATATAATTATCCTTTACCCTCATTAGATGAAGTTCTACAGACTGTAAATGGAGCCAAAATGATGTCTTTCCTGGATGGCTTTTCAGGATACAACCAGGTAATGGTTGATAAAATTGACAGATTAAAAACTGCCTTCACCACAAAGTGGGGGATATTTGCATATAGACATATGCCATTTGGACTTATAAACGCTAGAGCTACATTCCAACAAGCAATGGACATGGCATTCAGAGGCTTAATAGAAAAATGTATAGTCATCTACATGGATGACTTGACAGTATTCTCCAAGGAAAGGGGAAATCATGTTGTTGATCTCAGAAGTGTGCTAAAGAAGTGCAAAGAGTATGGAATATCTTTGAATCCCAAGATGTGCATGTTTGGGGTGACAGTAGGAAAGTTACTAGGCCACCTGATCACAGAAGATGGAATTATCATTGATCTTGACAGGGTGGAGTCTATTATGAAGTTACAACTTCCAGGAAGCAAAAAAAACTTAAATCTTACTTTGGTAAGATAAACTTTGTGAGGAAGTTCATCACTAGCTTTGCTGAGATTGTCAAACCATTAAATGCCATGTTGAAAAAAGATGCACAAATTGAGTGGACACTAGAGGCCAAAGCTGCATTTGAAGATATAAAGAAAGTTATATCAGATGCTCTGGTCCTTATCAGTCCAAACTACACAAAAGATTTCTACATCTATTCATTTGCTTTAGAACACACCTCTGTAGCTGTGCTTACTCAGAGAAATGAAGAGAAAGAAGAGAAACCAATTGCTTTCATGAGTTGTCCTTTCAGAGATGCTGAATTGAGATATGTAGATGTTGAGAGACAGGCACTTGCATTGGTACGAGCTGTAAAGAAATTCAGACAGTACATACTAAGAAACAAAGTGATTGTTGTAGTACCTGATGCAGCGGTGAAGATGTTGCTGATGCAAAGTGAGCCTGGTGAGAAAAGAGCCAAATGGATTACTGTATTACATGGAAATTACACCAATGAAGCTGGTAAGAGGACAAGCTCTAAGTCAAATGATATCTGAAATTGACCCAAACATCACTAGTCAGCAATATGTGATTAATGAGAAAGACAATAAAGAGTGGTATGCAGATATCAGGCACATCTTGATTACTAGAAGATGTGCATTAAGAATTCGAGCTTCACAGAGAAGAGCCTTGAAAATAAGATCCCAAAAGTATATGATGAAGGGAGGAACCCTATTCAAGAAGAATTATGAAGGAATATACCTGAGATGCTTAGAAAAGCCAGAAGCAAATAAAGTCCTGTCAGAACTACATGACAAGTTTGGAATGGCACATGGATCAGCCTTGGCCACAACACATGCAATCCTCAGAGCAGGATATTACTGGCCTATAATTTTTAAAGACATAGCTGATCATGTTAAATGTTGTCATGTTTGTCAGGTTGCTGCCAACAGAGAGAAGTATGCTGCACAACCCTTGCAGCCAGTGATGGAAGAGCACCCATTTGCACAGTGGGACATGGACTTTATAGGGCCAATTAATCCTCCATCCTCCTCAAGTCATAGGTATGTCTTAACTATTACTGACTATTGTACCAGATGGACTGAGGTTGTCAGCAGCAAGACTTGTAATGTAGATGATGTTATTAGATTTCTCGAAACCACCATTGTCATCAGGTATGGGACTCCTTATGCTTTAGTAAGTGATAATGGTTCTGCTTTCACTTCCACCAAGTTATCAAGTTGGGCTTTTGATCATGGGATTATACTTAAGTTTTCATCCAACTATTATCCCCAAGGGAATGGATTAGTAGAATCCACCACTAAAAATTTGCTAAGTATCATAAGAAAATTAATAGAGAAGAACCCTAGGGAATGGAACTCATTTCTAAAGTATGCCTTATGGGTAGACAGAACTAGAATGAAAACTGCATTAGGAAACTCACCTTTCCAATTAGTATATGGGGTGGACCCTATCCTCCCTATAAACTTGAAGATTCCTACTCTGCAGTTTGCCCAAGAATACCTAGGCATTGACAATAAGCAAGAAGTCAGGTTGCTTCAATTGATGCACCTGGAAGAAAAAAGGAGTCAAGCAATTGACCAATTTGCAAAACATCAGGCTCTTGTCAAATGCTGGTTTGACAAGAGGGCTAGAATTAAAGCTTTTAGGATATCCGATCTAGTCCTGATGTGGGATAAAGCCCATGAAAGAAAAGGTGACCATGGTAAGTTTGATAGATTATGGATAGGTCCCTTCCAAATTTCTGAGATACTAGGAGACAACACTTATAAGCTTAAGAGCTTGACAGGTGAGGATGTCCCATTGCCAGTCAATGGAAAATTCCTCAAACATTATTTCCAGGCCTAAATGATTTTATGACAGTCATATGTATCATATTGTATATTTGTATAGTTGTTTGTATAGTGTTCTTTTATCTTGTTTTGTTTGTTTGTTGGGTTCTGTTTTGATTAGTCAAGATGATGCAACTCATCACCCCAAAAGATGACTAAATTGTTAGGATTCAAGTGATGAGATCAAATTTAGACATAGGTTATGATTCATTCTAAGAAGTAATCATGATTAGGTTTGTGATATCTTTTCATCAGGGTGCCTTTTCTTTGGTCAAAGTGAATCAATCACAATGAAACACCTAACAGCCTTGGGTCTGTTGAACACACAAGTATAGGTGTTAAGTGAAAAATCTAAAGGGACTCCCTTGCTACCAATACAATCTCCAACCTAAAGCTGCAAGTGACTATGCCTTGTACAAATGAGCTGACATGATGATATCAGATATATATAAAAAATACAAACAATTAAATTAGGCCATCTAAGTAACTCTACCGGGGCTATAGACGCCTGCTGGTAGTGGGGCTCTACTTAGGGAGATTGTATAGACAACCTTGCCGGGGCTATGAACGCCTGCTGGCAGCAAGGCTCTATCTAGGTCGGCTATGAGGGATGATCTCCAACTATGTAGTTTAACACCAGTTACTCATGTTTTCAACCTGCTTTAAAGATGATGATAATTAATCATATGCACACAACTGATCCTTTGTTAGCACTATTGCCATCATGAAATTTTATCATTCAAAAGATCATAATGCTTATGTTTAGACAGAATTAAAATACTATAGATGAATGTGATCACATCACTTGAATCATTGGAATTTGTTTGTTTTCTTGGGTGGCAAGTTGTGTGGTTACACAACATGCCCCATTTTGACTTGGTAAAATAGGGACCCAACTTTTTGGCTTGGCTTGTGTTGTCTGCTTTCTGGCAGTTTGGTAAAAGTAAGTCATGTGCATCATCATGTAGAATCAGGATGAGGTAAGTCATCATTATGAGGTTAGTTTGTCAAAGTTCATATTTCATTTATGTGGCCTCATATTTAGAAAGAGCATTAAATTCCATGCAGGTTTGCCTTTTACATCACCCTAATATTCATCAGGATCTGAGAATTATGAACAGTCAAAGTTTTGCTCAAACCTAATATTTGCAAGAGGAGGATCAGATTTTTTTTATGCCCTCAGTCATGTTGTCGGAGATCATCCTAATCTTGGTACATCACCTGATAAGTCATGCGGCCCAAATATCCAGACGTCAACTTTAAGTGGTAGTAAATCTTCCCCGTCAAACAGGCTTATATATCACGAGCGTCATGTTTTCGAATGTAACCCGATATTTCTTAATATCCTCCTGCCGCGAAATATCACCCTAAGCCAATATCCTGATGATGTCATCTGAGTCTGATAAATGAAGAAATAAACATGATGATGACATCATCATCATATTTACCTCTTGGCAGGATATTTTCTAAACATGATCATGTTCGCATAACATGACGATGACGTCATGATGCCTTTCCGATACAAAGAACAAATATCAGGATGACGTCATCCTGATATTCCAAAAGAGAGACATGTAAGTTTGTCCCGTCATCATCATATTTGAAACATCACCTGATACATCGAAATATCCTCCTGAGGTACTAAACATAACCAAAAGGTGCTTTTGTCACCTGAATCTTGTAGCAATAACTATTCCAATTTGATGGAGGAGGATGACATTGAAACTCGACCTGATATTTGCAAATATCATCCTGCCTTCATGATATCCTGTCATATGGATATCCCCCCGCTCCCATTGCCGCCATTATCATTTAATGCATGCAGACATGGTAGGTGGTTCCCGCCGACCTCGAAACCCGATGAAACACCTGGCGAGATCCTGCGTTTTCGCGTATCAATGAATAAAATCAAATCTGTCAGAGTTGCCCTAAATTTACCCTAATTACAATGTTAAAAGGTAATTCAACTGTCATTTTTACATTTACCTTGCGATAAAATTGTTTTTACAGAGCACCAGCTTCCATATCCTCATCCAGGTGATACTTGTACGATTTGAACTCACAGACAGAAGGAAGTGATCATCAGCTAAATTAAGAGCGTTGTTAGCAATTCACTGGTAAAAAAGAGGTCTGCATAACCAAGTATGTAAATGAAACCCTCATCCTGTTGTGTCTGTAATAATTAGGTATGGGTGGCCAAGCTAAAGTTCTGGTTTATGCATCCATATGATTAAGTAATGTTTAACAGATACAGTGGGCATGGTCATTTATAAAGTTAATTGCAATATGCATGCATGTGTATACCCATTGTGAGATAGGATCTTGTTGATTGCAGGTACTCATGGCTGACAAGAGGTTAATTAAGTGTCAGGAAGAATTTAGTAAGCATATGTTCTCATCTCAGAGGGGCATCCTGTTCAAATATGGTGCCATTATAGATACCCATCAGGGGGATACCAACCTGGAGGCCTAGTCAGCTAAACTGAATGACAAGAAAAATAGAAGTCCTGTGCTGGATGCAGTTTTCGTATCTGGGATGTGGAATGCCACCAGTTTCCCATACTCCATGGAGTGTCTAGAGCTGGTCATCGAGTGTGCTAAGAATTATAATCCAGAGACCAGGTAGGTAATGAAGCATGGGAGGGTATATGCAGACCTGTCCATCAAAGGTCTTTCCAGAACATTTGGGCTGCCATTGGGCAAAAAGGTCAAGAGTGTAGACCTGAAGAAATCAGACAAAGAGTATGAGAATAACAAAAAACAAGCCAGGAAGAACATGTACTACTGGAGGGCTAAGAACAACACGTATTCAGCAGCTGCCAAACTACCTATCCACTTGTTTAAGTATGATTTTGTTGATGAATATCAGTATATGATTGCCTTGCTGAATAGAGTAATAGGCCAGCCTGATGCTGGTAGCTTTAAGGATTGGATGTATGGTATAATAATGATGTGCATATATTCAGACATCAAGCCATTATGGGGACAATTAATAGGTGATGCTCTGCATGAGCAGCTGATGAACCTAGGAGGTTCAAATTGTGCTTTCTACATGACATCTTATATTGTCTATTCCTGTGCATACCAAGGCACATTTGATGCACTAGTTACTGATGGAAAGCTCACAGGTACAAATGCAGTACATATCTGGGACCATCATCCCCTGCTGCAAAGAGCCAACTACCTCCAAGACTACAAACTGGTCAATGATGCATTTTCCATGCATCTGGTGAGGACCATGGAGGAAGACAGAACAAAGAGATTGAGCATGGAAGCCCAAGAAATTATCTACAGGCATGGAGCATGGTACATATAGTTTGTCACCTTCTCTTACATAAGGATTGAGGGTTTTGAAGGACCTCCCCTCATGCTGCCTAGGTATCCCACTGATGCAGTGGTACTTATGGAGTTCATCAAGCAGGGCTCCACTATGATAAAAGCATACAAAGATGCTAAGAAGCTGCCACCAATTTTGTTTCCAGTCAACATTGGCTGCTATATGTGCCCGAATTCTAAACATATAAAGAAGGTGATGGTCACCATAAATAAAATGAGCCTGCAATAGTTTCCATTAATCAGACCATATGATCCTTACGGTAGAATGCAAAAAATACTAGGAAAGCCTATTCATCAGAGGCACCTAGAGGACTTCTGGGCCGACTGTGAGGATGAAGCAGAGGCAAGAAGAAGAAGGTATCAAAGGTTAACTCTAAACCAAATTAGAACCTTTGATTGCATCCCCATCCCCCAACAATTAAAGGAGGATGGCAAGATAATTGCAGATGAGTATGAGCAAAAGAAGATATATAACGACACCATCTCTGCACCTGGCCTCACCATGCAGGAGGACATATCCTTGGACCCCTTCATTGCCAGGACCATACAACTAACCCAAGCTTGGGTTGATGAGCAGGTAGAGGCACTGAAGAAGAAAGGTGTTGCCATTACGGTGGACAACAAGAAGAAGGGGTAGGATGTTCCTGGGGATGAATATGATGACTTCCTTAATGAAAAGAGGAAGGCTAAGGGAGATAGACTCCCTCCACCACAACAATAGAGCAAAAGACCCCCAAGGGGCAAGAAGGTGGATAAAGAACCCAAAGGGGTTATTATTGAAAGGACAGTATTTTTAGCTGAGGAGGCAGCAGCATCAGGATCTGGATCAGAATCAGCATCCCCTCCAAGAAGAGGAAAATCCAAGAAGAGTCAGACAGCAAAGGCTAGAATCACTGAAACCTTAGAAGAGGGTCAATCCTCAAGAAAACTAGGAGAAGAGGATATCCTCATGGAAGAAGAGCCTGAAGAAGAAGAGGCTCCATTAATAATAAAGAGGAAAAGAAAAGCTCCGCAGGTGCTGGTATCCACCCCACCTAAGAAACAAAGAACCTCTATGAGAGGTGAAATAAGACAACCCCCTACATTGTTATAAGGAGCAGGTAGTGAAGTACCTAAGGAACTTCAGCATAATGTTCCACTTCCTACCATTGTCAAGTTCAAAGCTGAACTTGCTGAGGAGCAGATGAAAGAAACTTCACAGATGCAAGCAGGACATGTCTCGCTTGACGAGACAATAAATCTGTCTGATGATGAAGTTGTGCAAGAAGTGGCTGCACAAAAGATGGAAACACTTGCTGCTAGCACAAGCATGACCCCTCATAAGCTCTCACCAGTTCAAATTGTACTGGAGGAGATGAAACAAGTAGAGGTAGAACTTGAAAAGAGCCTAGAGCAGGTAGCTAAGGAAATAGGGCTAGATACATTAATTACAGAAGTGACAAGTCCTGCAGTAGTGGACTTAATAGGGAAATAGGACGCAACTCATGAACATCCAGCAGGATCACTTGATAGGGGACACCCAGCAGATGAAAGAAAGATGATAGAATCAGAAGGCCATACTCCAGAATTGGGCCAACAAAGTCCGCAGGATACATCACTAGAACCTACTATAGCAGAGGTCCAGGAAATGAGGGCTGATGAAAGGGATGTATCGAAAGATCCTGCGACCAAAGCCCAGGAGGTTGATGGTACAGGTGCAGAACAAATAATGGCTTCAGAACAAACGCCAGCACCTCAGGCAGAATCCATAGTATCCAGTGCAATGGATGTACAACAAGGGGAAGAGTTGAAATTAGATGAAATAATGACAGAGAAAGATCATGATCATCATGATCAACATATAGATGCACCACAAGATTCCCCACACCAAGAAGATGCTCCTTCGGAGAAGGAAATTCCTCAGCAGGAGGATGTGCCGCAGGATCAACAACAAAGTGAGCATCAGGAAGAAGAAATAAGAAAATCACCATCTCCACCACATCTACTAATATAAATGGGAGATACGGGTGAACATCATGATGATGCCGAGAAACATGATCAGGTGCCTCCATGGCTAGAGAAAGAGGTAAATGAAGAAGAAGAATTGGAAATCCAAGAATTTGATGTCTCCACCTCATTCTCCGGGGACATAATGAAACCTAAAAGGAAGGCCAGAATGACTTCAGCCATCAAGAGAGATCCAGCAACCGGGAGGAGGATTGCACAAATTGCAATACCTACTGTGGAGAAAGAAAAAGGTAAAATCACCCTAGATGAATTTCAAAAAAGCACAGTGGATCTCAGTTTTGCCAATGAGGACCAAGAAGGTCAAGAGGGCAAAGATATAATTGATTCTTTGATTCAAAAGGTGAAAAGAGAAAAGGAGAAAAATAAGCAACACAAAGAGCACATTGCTCAGTTGCATGCCTACATAAGGAGGCTGATTAATCCCTATGATACTTCAACTGAACATGTAGTCCCATTGATTGTTATTTCTCAGGAGGAGGTAAATAAGTTAGACCTCATGAAACATGAGGCATCTGTGATAAGAAAATGGATGTCATCCACATTGGATGATGCAGTAGAAATAGTAAAGGCCTCTTTGAAGAGGTGGAGCATTCTGTGTGACTCTGGGACCAAGGTGGATAAATTGCAAATGCAGACCGGGAAAAGGTCTTACAAACTGGAAAAGGTCCTAAGCATCCTGGGAGAAATAAAGAGGATAAATCCTCAACTACTTATCAGTAAGCAGGTACTGAACAACCATACTGCATTGTTGGTAGATATCTGGTATAAGGACATTCAATTTGAATGTGGAGTGCTCAGGAGGTGCAATAATAAGCTGAGAGATATCAGCATGAAGCTACATGATTTGATGGCTGAAGAGGCAGAAATATTAGAAATATTGGAAGGAAAAGTGGAAGAAAAAATAGAAAATCAAGATGAAGAGTCTACCATCAAGGCTCTACACAGCAACTTCCAATCAGAAGCAGATGGTCCACTTGTCCACTTGACAGAAGAACTTATAGATAAAATAATGAGGATCAAGGTCAAGATGGAGAAATACAATGAGACACTGCAGGACAGGAAAGAAAAGCTAGATAGCAGCAGAGATAAATATGAGGCACACAAACACGCCATCATCAAAGCAAAAACTCAGGACGGCAGAGCAATAGACCCAATTGTGCAGTCATATGAACAAGTCCGGAGCACCATGCAGCCTCATATGCGGCGTCATCATCATCAGGATAGTGAAAGTTCAGGAAGTGATGCACATGAATTGGATGAAGAGCATGATGAAGACACATCATAAGGGGGACTGCGTAAATAATCCAGATAGTTGCCAGCTGGCAACTTGTGCCATTTTGTAAAGTTTGACAAAGTCAAGAAGAATGATGACCGTAGATGTGCATTGGTAAATCAAGATCGTGAATCTTTTGTAATGGATTCCTCACCTTATTCTATAAAAGGTGATGGAATGCCTTATTGTAAACATTCAAAACTTAATTGAAATTTGTCTACTGAAACATTCAGAGCTCATTTCAAAGTTTTTGTAAACATCTATATTTTTGCATACTTAATGAACGAGAAGACTATGTTGGTTACAATTCATAGTAAATCTTGAGTAATCAGTGTATGAATTCTGGACATATGTGGTGATCTGCTGCGTCCCTTGGAGTGCATGTCTACTTACATATGTTGTCTTTGTACAAATTTTCCTTTGAAGTTAGCATCAACTATATCTAGCTGTGGAATGTCCTGGTGAAAATATGGTTTGGTTTTCTTCTCTTCATGACAGTATCTAATATACATGTGGTTCAAAAGCTAAAGGTTCAACTTTAATTAGAAGCATTTCTTCAATTTCTTTTAAATTTCAGATCATTTCATCCTCATAATTGCAAACAATTGACGATCTTAAGCAAATAACACAAATATGTGGACATCTCGTAGATAACTTGCAAATATTTACCATATTTGAATACAAAGCATGCACAATTGAAAATATCATGCAAAGATTGAAGTATTTCTGCATTATTTCATCTAATAATGGTACGGTATGACCTCTCTGTAAAGAATTTCTACAGGAGAATCATGATGATGATAAACTTTCACGTAAGGCCCCAAAATGGAAGCAACAACTCACATTAACCTTTGAGTAACGTCAGAAGATTAAGATCTAATCACCGAAGACTTGGGATCATGAATTCCCTGAATTCATCGTATCTTTCAAGATGAATAAAGGTTAATGTGTACTTTTATTCTATGCTTGTTTATGACTAACATCATGACCGACACTGTGCTAGCCTCTAGTGCAAATGTTTCCTCTAGAAACTAAGTACAAAGCTTTGGCTTAGGGGGAGATTTAACATACAATCTTTAAGCCCCTGCCAAGGATATGGTGCTAATGCCTTAAGAATGTGGATATGAGATGTAAGTTGATATGCTTGACCTATTAGAGAAAACATCGGTGAAAAATGTCATGTTGTAGAAGTTTGCGTAGCAATTAGAGGTGATTGTGCATTACAGTTAAGGTTTGACAGCTTTATCAAGTTGATCATTGAATGTGATTTAGGTTATGTTTAAAGTTTTATAAGTAATTTCACTTAACAAAAGATTATTTGTAAAAAACATTCAAAGAGAGAAGAGTAGTGAAAGAATGAGGTGAAGCTATTTAGAAATCTTGTGCATGAAACCGTAACTAGAAGCGATCTAAATGTATTTATAGACTTCTATCTTGCCCTAAGTTTTTCAAAAATATCTTTGAAAATGTTTACCCCACAAGTTGTAGAGGTTGTGGACCGACCCCGTCCAAAGCTCAAACAACATCCTTTTAAATCCATGGAGACGGATCCAGATGGTGCTTTTTTGAGCATTCCATCTGGTGTAATGCATATAGAGGATGTGAGAATCTATATCCACACAAAGATGGAAGAATATAATCATGCAAAGTTAGGAGAAGTGTGGGTAAATGAGTTAACTGATGATGAATTTGAGTTGAAGACCGAAATTAAGGGTTTGACAGAGAAAAAGCTAGATGTTTGGAACAATTTCCCTATTTTTATTATGAGGATGCTTGGGTTAAGTATGTGTTGAGCCGCATTCACGATAAATTTGTGGTTGGATCTACTGCACATGATCAACAAGGAAGCTATTAGGATTTTGGCAGGGTTATGCTCCACCAGACCAGTTCCAACACTGAAATCTATAAAGAATGATGTGGTAATGAAGCTCACTGGTGCAAGATTTGACAAGCATGCCCTAACGGTGAGTGATATTGAAAATCCTATAGTAAAGTATGATGTTATGATGATTGGATACAAGATATACTTCACAAACAGAGAGAAATCAATCCTTGTAACTATTATTAACACAACATATGATATTGTTAAGAATGGTGTAGATTATGACTTGTGTGAATTGTTGAGAGCACAATTGCTAGAGAACCTACAAAAGGCTAAGGACTCCAAGTACCCTTTCAAATTTGGTACAGTGATTATTTGCTTGCTATTTTACTTTCTTAGAGAGATTCCCAGTACAAAGACTATTGTGTGGTTGGGGCATATTCTAGTTTTAGTGCAAATTAGAGATCACTTAAGAAGATTGGGTAACTCAGAAACCCATAAAACTGCATATTGGGTTTCTTCAAGACATTCTAAGAAAAATGTGCAAGCAAGAGAAAGAATCACAAAGGGTGTTGTTGAGAAGATAATAATGAAGTACTGTAATCTCTGAGACATTGTAAGTGCAAGGCTTACATCTTTGATTGGAATTTTGACTGATGCGGAGAAGATGTTACAATAGAATCTAGTATCCAGTTCTCTGGATGAAGGTGACTAACTCTATGTGAAGCTTGAGAATCAGTGCAGAGTACTTGCCTTTGCTAAGAAGGAATGGGACATAGAAAAGAAGGATCTAGAGGCATACCTTGCAAAATTAAAGGAATCCAATCAAGGAAGTCTAGCCTCCTCAAGCTAAGTTGTACATTATTGTTATGTATAAATAGCTTTCTTTATTGCAATGTAAATATGCAGAGTATATTTTTTTAACGTTGTGAAAAGGAGTCTCTCACATGTAAATTGTTGAAGAAATGTTAAGTATAAGAGTGAAGCAGTAAGGGGGAGTTAGTCTCATGTATATACAGATATATCTTATAGGCAGGACTATACATGTCACCTAAAAGTTTTCTATTAAGGGCCCTTTTTCCCTTGATGTCAAAGGAGGAGAAGATTAGAGAAATTTGAGTAGTGTTGCCATCAATGACAAAGGAGGAGATTGTTTAGAGATTGATGGAAGTCCATCATTGATGTCTGTGTGTTGGAAGCATGAGCTAAATGGAGAAAACTAATGGATATTGAAGAGAATGATAGTGTATGGTGTTGTCATTGATGGCAACCCATTATAGAGATGTAGTAGTGATGATCTAGAGAAGACAAAAGTACCAATTGTTCTACAAATTTGTCTAAGTCCCAGAGTATTGTCTTTTGTGTTTAGTGAACCAGTTTATGGGTTCACATTGCTCTACTATGAAAAATCTTGTCATGTGGTTCTGAGGTAATTTTGGTACATGTTGAAGGAATCTAAATCCAAAGTTTAAAGGCCTGAAGTCCTCCACAATTGAAGATAGATTTGACAGAGTATTAGACTCTTTAATGACATTATAATGGCAGTATTAGTGGTATGTTGGAATGCTCCGCATTCCACCACAGAAGAATATTTTGTTATGTGGTTTTGAGAATAAGCTTATAGATATCAGAGATATGTGTTCTCCAAGTAGTGTGCATTTTGGTGGTCCGTGCGCTAAGTTGTAAGCTAACAGCTGGTTCATTCTATTGATTACTTCACCAATGGTGCTGACCCAAAGGTGTTGAGGTTGTACGGAGTTGAGTCATGTATGGAACAAAGTTATGAGAGTAATTATAGGTTCTGAATGTGCTACATCCTTTGGTTCTCTTCACAAAGAGTATAGGGTTGAGTTTTGGGCTGACAGGTCAAGAAGTCACATGGTACATCTATCATGCCAACCTATTTGATGTTTTTCTTGATTACGATATATAAACAAGTTTGATTTATTGTCTGGAGTGAGTTCTGATGTGAAAGAACTAAGTGTATGTCAGAGAGAGAAATCTGATGCAAAGAAGGGTAAGATAAGATTGTGGTGAAGATGAAGTGAGTTAAGTCAGTATTCTAAGCTTCAGAGAAACTATATCTTCAACATAAGTTAGATGCATTACTAACAGTTCATATTTGGCAGTGAGCCACCCCTTTTTCTATGTCTTTCTATTCAGAATAGTGATTCCTTTGGTAGTGAGCCACCTATAGTGAGCACTTCTCTTTTGGACATGAGTCCACCATTTGTATCAAACTTGTAACCAATTACATTATAATATATTGTGAGCTAATCTTCACCATGGTTTTTCCCTTTTTGGTTTTTCCACGTAAAAATATGGTGTTCATGTGTTATGTATTTTGATGGTTGCTTTCATGTTTTCCTTTCTTACTGCAAATTAAATATGCTATGTGGAATGAATGTTTAAATGCTTAAGTGGTTTCAGAGATTACTGATTCAGCCCCCTCTCAGTATTCTGGGTGTTTAACAGAATTTGCACAAAAATATGTATTGATCAGGATTAAGAATCAATCAAGTAATTACAATTGGCAAAAAAAGCCAAATTCCTCAACATCTACCAATTCTCAAGATGGATAATCATTATTGTGCCCTACGCACCCCACTTTGCCCCTAGCAAAGTAGTGACCTCCTACTTTAGCTTGAGTCTTTGAGTTGAGTGTTTCCATTTCTTGTAGCTTCTTTACCTTGATAGAATTGCACAAATCTTGATTAGTGAGTTGATGTATTCCTCATTAGTCTTGGTTGACTCATATGTTGTTGTAATCAATGAGATTGAAATGAAGATAATAACTAATCAAAATCAAACTAGAATGATTATACCTCCATTATGACCTCACGAATCCATGCGGGAAGGAGTGCGCCTACAAGCTCCTCAAGATTTCTCCCATGATTAGAGACTAAATGTGGATTGCTCAAGTGCTCACAACACAATTTGGATGAGTGATAAGTGATTAGATGACTGATTTGGAAGGAGATAGGGGATGGAGACAAGAATTTTGGCAGAGGTTTGATAGGATTAGGAGATAGGGGACTGATTCTGACAGAGGTTTTATGCATGAACTGGTCTTCTGAAAATGGCTTGGAGAGGGTCCAATTTATAGAAATTTGGACATGAGGATGGAGGGTCAGGATTCATCTGACAAGATGAAGGGCTAGGAATAAAAGTAATTCTTTTATTCCTAGTGGAGGAATTAAATATTCCCATTTTGGGAAGAGTGGGGAATATCTGAATTTAAAATTTAGATAGTGGGAGACATCTGAATATTAAATTCAGATAGTGGGAGACATCTGAATATTAAATTTAGATAGTGGGGGACAAGGTTAATTAAGTGACATCTTAATTAACTTAATTAGATAATCAAGATTTATCTAATTAATCAGGGATTAGGAAAAATGAATAAATCAATTAAATGAATATTAGGAATATTCATTCAATTAATAGGAATTAGGGTTGTAAGGTTAAATGACTCAATTAGGGTGAATTAATTGATCATAAGAGACATGCAGATTGGGAGAATGGATTAGTGCGAGGTAGAGAAAATCGGTCTACAGAGCAGTCCAATTTTAGGTGTCTACATTTGCCCCTCTTTGAGATGGTGTTGTGGCTAAGCAACATCATTTCAAAGAAGTTAAAACATAGAGATGGATTGGATAGAAAAAAGATTTTGGTTTGGAAGAATAAGGTAAGGTTTGGGGATAAGGGTGATGCCCCCTCGAGAGGATAGGCGGGTTGCGAGAAAACAATTGTGCTCTCGAAATGGATGAGACAGATTGGTTGAACGAGTCAGAGGATAAGTGGGGGGATGAAAGGATGATGATGTTGGGAGATGATTGGTGGATGATCATTGTGCTGAAACTGAATTTGAGCAATCCTAGGTTTGATATAGCAAAGTGGATATGTTCACCAAGGTATAGAAGACCAGGGTGATGATGTTTATCCAACATTTGCATGGACTAGACACATAGACAAAGAGATGATCTCATGCATGCCCAAGATAGTACAACCTTGTCTAGATGAGGGAAGGGGACTCATAGCATAAGCCCTTAGTACACAAAGGGTATGATTAACCTTAGATGCATAAGGAGATCAATATGCTAGAACCAACCCTATGATCAATCAAGATATGAATACTAGCTTGGAGTAATGAAACCAGCCCACAAGCACAGCATACAAAAGCAAGACTATGCCCCATTCTAGATGTTTTTGCCACATACCATGATATAGTAAGATCAAGGTAGCTTTGATGTGATCTTCGAATAGGACAAAAGATAAAAATCAAAAACCAAAACACCAACAAACCAAACAAGTAACCATTGTATCTTTTGCCAAGATGGATGATGATGTGATAGATTCTACCTATCATAGGAAAGTCATATGCTAAGGTAGGGATCGATTGATGATTTGATGATGTTGTAAAATTGGCTCAAGATGTGATGGTGACAAGTTGTGATTGATGCTGATTTGATAGTTGATGATTTTGATTAAGGACAATGCTTTGATAGGTGATGTGATGCTTGGATCTATTGTCAGTTTATTGATGATAGGTGTGATGATGATGGAAGATGTGATGATGATGAGAGTGTGATGGATTATTTTTGTAATGTTGTGTGTTTTCTATTGTTTTTGTATTTGTTTGATTTTGTGATGTTTTTGGATTTTCTGATTTTGGATGTTTTTGGATTTTTGATTTTTGGAAAAGGAATGGTGGTGTCTTGGACTTCGTGTGGATAGCCTTTGTGCTAAATACCAATGACAAGGGAACACCAAGTCTAGAGGTGAAAGTGATGGGATTGGATAGTGGGATTGGCGATGAAAGGATGATGGATAACTGATTTGTGATAGATGAATGGACAAGCGATAGGGATGTATGTGAGATAGATGGAAGATAGGGATGAGGATTTTCTCCAAGGGCTAGTTTGCAAGGAATCATATGCCCCAATGCTAAAAGAATTTTGCATTATGGGCTCATGGTGGAATGGAGAGATTTTGCAATAGGTGGATGGAGGATATACTGATGAAGGGAGTATGCCAAGAGGTCTCCAACGCATGTTGTTGATATTTTGCCCCTTGTCTTTATCAAGATCTAAGGTGGGAGATATAGTGGAGAAGAATATGATAGGATAAGGATAAGATAGTGGCTAAGATGTGGAAGGATATTATGGATGCGGATGAAGGATACAGTTTTACCCCCAAGTGTAGGGATACAAAATGGATGGAGAAGGGATTATGCATGATGCCCACAAGGGGTTTTCATCATGGTACGTGCCCAAGGTGCCACAAGGAGTGGTTTTCACCATTGGATGGATTTTTTCTCTTTACATTTTTTTTTATTTTTTGATTTTTTTGCTTTGTTTGCTTTTTTGCTGTTGTTGATGGAAGGGGGACTCGAGCGTCTGTTTCCATAGCAAGGAGAAGATGGTCCCATGTTGGATAGCATTATGGATGATGATTGCATGGATGTTGGAAGATAGGAGAAGATGGAATGGATGGTGGATAATGGATTATGATGTGGAGTATGTGGATAATGATGTGGATTATGCAAAAGCATGGACCATAGGAATGTGACGGGGAAGATATGTAGGATAGTGAACGAAAGATGGAGGGGAACCAAGACTAGTTGTTGGACACATCTTGATGTATTTGGAAGCTTGTACTTGGGATGTGGAGTTGGGAGTAATGGGAATTGGGATGGGAGATATTTGGATGGTTGATTTGGGGTTTTAGGGACCCAAATAGACTTAGACTTTGGGGGATTTTTAGATGAGGAATGGGATGTTTGGGATTGTAGAGTGGATTGGGATGTAGATGCCTCATTTGTTTTGATTGATCTTTGCTTAGGGACCCACACCATTTTTGTTTTTGCTTTGTCTTTTGATGGTGTGGGCTTTGATAGCCTGTTTGGTTTTTCAGGTTGATTGGAAGGAATAATATCCTTAGGCTTTTGTGCTTTATGAGTTGAGGCATTCAAATTTTTGAATCCCATGGATTTGAGGGAAGCTTCATGTTTGAAAGATGTGTGCTTTTGTTGGTCTTGATTTAGGATTTTAATAGACGTATGGATAAATGGATGAGGAGATTGTAGGATGGGGATATTAGGAGTTGGTAGGATAGGAGGTAAAGTGGATTCGATAGGGATCTTGGGAGTTGGGAGGAGTGGCGGTAGAGGTGATTTGATAGGGATCTTTGGAGTGGGAAGTAGTGGAGGTAAAGTTGACGGAGGGAGATGGATGGTCACATGCTTTTGCAAATGGTAGAATGGTGGAGAAGGGATGGTGACGTAAGATTTGGGAGTGCGATGAGATGCACCATGTTTGGGATTAGATGAATGGATTTTGGGAGGTGGGTAGATGGTATCGACATGTGTAGGTTGTTTGTCTTGAGATGGATAGCCAAGGCCATGCAAGGATGGATGGAATGTGGTGTGGATGGGCTCCAAGATGCCTTGTTCGTGAAGGCCTAAGCCTTTGCCGTGATAGTTCATGTGTTGGAGTATGCGACATGCAATGGGATGTTTATTGCTTTGGAAACAAGACGCTAATCTGTTATTTGTTGGAGATAGATAGGGGTGGGATGGAAGTTCACATCTAACAAGGGTTTACCACGGATGAAGGTGCTTTTTCCAAGTGGATAAGGGGATGGGTTTGGGATGAGATTGGTAGATGGAGGTAAAGGATTCATGGGGGATGGTAAAGGGGTGGTAGAAGAAGGTGTGGGATCAATAAGGTGATCCATAGATGGGAGGGGATCGGGGATGGGATTAGATGGGATGGTTAGACCTTGATTAGGAGAAGAGGTTGATGTTTCAACATGCTTTAGATTGGATTCTTGACATGGCTCATGTGTTTGCATGGATGGGGAAGTGACTTGGATAGATGTGGTAGGTACTTGGGTGGATTCTTGAACATGTTTGCATGATTGTTCTTGACGTATGATAGGGGTTGTTCAAGAGAATTGGCAGATGGTGGTTTGCATGAGGGTGTTTGATTCCTTGCTACTAACCAATGGATGGTATCCTTCATGAGTTGATGGGTTGAAGAGCAATATAATGGATGGAGGATGATGGAGGATGGTGTAGAAATAGGATTAGGATTGGATAGGGGGGGTGAGGGGATTAGGTTGTGATGGTTCGTGGATGGGTTCAAGGATAGGTGTGGGATTAGATGGTGGTGTTGGAGGGCACTCTAGATTGGTATCTCCCTTGTCAAAGGTATTTAGATCTTGCCTAGGAGAACTTGGACTCATGTGATTTATGGACAAGGGACCACTTGGACTTTCATGTGCTTCTTGTTGCAAAGGTGGATGTGGGCTCACTAGTGCTTGTTGTGATGACACTTGGTTGTCTTGGTAGCTAGGTGTAAGGGTAGGATATGTAGACGAAAGGTTTTGGGGTTGGTATGAAGTGGAGGGTTGATATGAGGATGATGGAGGGTGATAAGAGGATGATGGAAGTTGATAGGAGGATGATGGAAGTTGAGAAGAGGTTGAAGATTGATATGATGTTGAAGATGATGACATGTAAGGTTGATGTGGAATGTGTGGAGGTTGGAATGGTGGTTGGACTTCTTGTTGTGATATGGTTTGTTGTTGATGTTGGTAAATGTGTTGATGTGAGGAGGATGGAGGGGTTGCATAGGATAGTGGTTGTTGTGATATGGATTGATATAGATAAGGGTTGGGATGAGTTGATAATGGGTTGATATGACATGTGGATGAATTTGGTTGATATGAAGTGGGATAAGTGGATGCAGAATTGATGTGGTGTGTAGATGGATATGATGGGGTAGGTGCTAGATATGATGGTTGTTTGAGATTGAAATGAAGATAATAACTAATCAAAATCAAACTAGAATGATTATACCTCCATTATGACCTCACGAATCCATGCGGGAAGGAGTGCGCCTACGAGCTCCTCAAGATTTCTCCCGTGATTAGAGACTAAATGTGGATTGCTCAAGTGCTCACAACATAATGTGGATGAGTGATAAGTGATTAGATGACTGATTTGGAAGGAGATAGGGGATGGAGACAATATTTTGGCAGAGGTTTGATAGGATTAGGAGATAGGGGACTGATTCTGACAGAGGTTTTATGCATGAACTGGTCTTCTGAAAATGGCTTGGAGAGGGTCCAATTTATAGAAATTTGGACATGAGGATGGAGGGTCAGGATTCATCTGACAAGATGAAGGGCTAGGAATAAAAGTAAATCTTTTATTCCTAGTGGAGGAATTAAATATTCCCATTTTGGGAAGAGTGGGGAATATCTAAATTTAAAATTCAGATAGTGGGAGACATCTAAATATTAAATTTAGATAGTGGGGGACATCTAAATATTAAATTTAGATAGTGGATGAGTGGGGGACAAGGTTAATTAAGTGACATCTTAATTAACTTAATTAGATAATCAGGATTTATCTAATTAATCAGGGATTAAAAAAAATGAATAAATCAATTAAATGAATATTAGGAATATTCATTCAATTAATAGGAATTAGGGTTGTAAGGTTAAATGACTCAATTAGGGTGAATTAATTGATCATAAGAGACATGCAGATTGGGAGAATGAATTAGTGCGAGGTAGAGAAAATCGATCCGTAGAGCAGTCTAATTTTAGGTGTCTACAAATGTGATTGCTTTCATTTATCCCTACATATCTTATTTGAATTAATTAGAGGGATTTTGTTAGGCTTTGGTTCCAAGACTTATTAACTGAGTTACTTGATCAGGTTTGATGTTTTGTCTCATTTTTCTTGGATTGTATGTGTTACATATGTTGTCATTGATGTCAAAGGAGTGTATGTCAAAGGAGTGGTGATTAGAGGAAGCATGATGTGAAAGATATAATGATGAAAGACATGAGCATGTTGTTGGATCAGTATCATCTGTACATAGTTGTACCTTATCTTCTAAAGTTCATGAATAGGTGAAGGTTGTCAAAATGTTTTTATTAATATCATACATTGATGATTGTTGCAATGATATTGTCTCTTGGTGAAAACTATTGCATTGGATATGAAGGAAATTGTCTAAGTTATCAAACTATCAAAGACATAGGGAACTGTACTGCTGAAGCTTAGGAGATTGTACCACATTCTACTGTAGATGAATATATTGTTAGAACACAAGGATATACTGAGGGGGGTGAATTAGAATATCTCTAAACATATTTGAGTTTCACAACAACAATCAAAACTTATAACTGCTTTAATCAGAAGATCAACAAATTAAACTAATTAAAGCACAACACATAAGCATACAGTCCCAACACTAGATTTACATGGAAAACCCAAAGAGGGAAAAACCATGGTGAGAAAGATGCTTGGATCTACTATCCCAATCCATCCTCACAAATAAAGATAAAATGAGATTACAATATTATTTATGGGCTACAACCTAAAGGAAGCTGCAACTCCCTAAAATACAAATCAATAGCACTTAAAGAATGAGGCTACAACCTCTGGATGTTACATTCAATAGATCTTACTGAACAAACCACCTCCACATCAATCACACACTTCACTTTGTGACAAAACTTCACTTTCTCTGCTCATCAATGCTACTACCTCCAACAAACCTTCATAAACATTCTCACATCTTCTCACACATCTTTGCACACTCTCACATAGTCATACCTTCCTTAATAAACAAGATATTTCATTTATACCTTCCGCAAATTCCAAATTTCTTCTCCCAAGTCAGCCAAAATGAAACATGTATACATGAAACCTGCAAGGCCACACCAAGTCGACATCTGAAAGATGTAGAAAATCAATGTGGTTCAAGACAAGTGATAACTAAGACCTATTCTTCATTAACACATCTTTCCAAGTAGGAGCATAATTCAAATCATTTGGCAAGATCATCAAAGCATATGAAGTCAGCCTAGCAAACATTCATCCTTCCACCTAATGGCACTAGACCAAAATGGTATCAGAGAGAACAATTAATGTCATGTGGATCATTACACAAGTAACATAAGACTTATACAAACCTTCTCAACCAATCCTTCTACTAAAATATATGTTTTCTTTCTGGCACAAACAAATAGAAACTAAGCCTAGTATCATAAAAGAATACTAAACATATAGTCTTGAGATAGAGCATTGAAAAACCAACTTGCAGTGCACTTCAGTACCTGAAACCTGAATTTAATCATCCAATTGAATATTTGAACTCATATTCCAAACATCAAAGCCAAAAGATAAACTATGGTGAAATACGGTGGCTTTTGCTATCTTCTCCAAACAACTCTAGTTAGCAACAAGATGTGTCTTTGTTCTACTGACTGTAGAGAACCTCCATGGTACACCTTAGTAGCTTAAACTTGAATATTATCATCTTCTCATATATAAATGATCAACCCTCAAACTACATGACCTCAACTTCAACAAGAGAGAAATGCAGAGTATTTCCCAGATGCATCCTGACTACAACAACTCTGAACAACTATCTTCACTCTGTGAGCTCTAAAAACTTTTGTGTTGATCTCCAATCTTTGAAATCAAGAATATACAGCCTTCACATTTTTCCTTAACAAACTCCCAAATTGCAAGGCCGTACCACCAAGTGTGGAGGAATGCGGAGCATTCTCCTGAGCTTATTCTATGCAAACTCCAGTGCCTTGGACAACTTGAATCTTTCTTTCAAAACTAAAGTAATGCATTTCTTTAGGAAATAATGAATACAATAGTTTCCATATCTAAGACTTCATCCTCAACTTCATACAAAAATAAAAAGCTCTTTTCTCAAAGCAAGAATCTTCATGTTGGCACACCTTTTGTCTATGCAACTTTAGGAGATATTGATGATATTCCTTACCTTGCCCTTCTCATCACAACTTCTCTGATCTATCTTCTTTTGTCTTCTTCTCTGATTACATTTCCATAGACTTCCTTTATCATTACCTCTTATATCACCCTATTGACATCAATGACAACACAAGTGCAACAATCTCCCCCTTTGGCATTGATGGCAACACTTGACCTAATATGCAATTTTCTCCCCCTTTGACATCAAGGACAAAGGGCTAGTGGTCTTCCTCTGAACAGATCTTCCTTTAGCTCCAAATGTCAGCATACTTCTTGACACTGCTACTCACTTGTCAGCTCCCCCTAACTAATCAAATCTTATTATCCTTCAAAACCTCTTACCTAGCTACTCCCCCTAAGAAGCGACCACCATCAATCCAGGGATAAAAATATATCTTGAACTACTCCCCCTAGATAGATGTAGCATCTATGTATCTAGTTAGAAGGAGGGACAACAACCCCTAACTTTTGTCTGAGATACGCAAATATATCCTTAGAAAATTCCTTAGTGAAGATGTCTACAACTTGATCCTTTGTAGGCAAGTATTCCAGTTTGACCTCTTGATCTGCAACCTTCTCTCTCAAAAAGGGATACTTGATAGATATGTGTTTGGTTATAGAATACACCACTGGATTCTTTGAGATATTGATTTCACTTGTATTATCACAAAGAATAGGAATAGACTCATCATATATAACCTTTATATCCTTTAATGTTTGTTTCATCTATAACACTTGAGTACAACAGGCTACTGCAACAATATATTCTACCTCTATAGTTGATAAGGAAACTAAATCCTACTTCTTGCTAATCCATGAAACCAGTCTGTTTCCCAAAAAGAAATCTTCTCCATTGGTATTCTCCTATCATCAACACTGCCAGCCCAATCTGCATTAGTATAAGCACTAAAAGAAAAGTCATTACCTTTTTGATACTACAATCCATGTTCTTGAGTACTCTTCAAGTATCTAAATATTCTCTTGACTACCTTCACATGTGTTTCCTTAGGATTAGATTGAAATCTTGCAACCAAACACAATACTTGCATAATGTTAGGCCTTGATGTTGTTAGGTATAGTAGGCCCCCAATCATAGATTTGTATTGAGTGTGATCAGCTTCAGATAACTCATCATCTTTACTCAAGTGACAACTGGTTGCCATAGGAGTGCTCATAGGTTTGCAATCTTCCATTACAAACTTCTTCAACATTTCCTTAACATACATTGTTTGAGAGATAAAGATGCCCTCATCTAATTGAGAAATTTGAAGTCCAAGAAAGAATGATACCTCTCCTAACATAGATATCTCAAACTCTTTCTACATCTCTCTAAACTTCTTACACATCTCATCATATCCATAAAAGATTATATCATCAACATGCAACACAACAATTAGAATTTGTTCATCTTCTATTTTGATGTAAAGATTACTATCTATGGTACCTTTCTTAAAACCCTGCTATAGTAAGTACTTGTCCAACCTTGCATGCCAATCCCTAGGGGCTTGTTTGAGACCATACAGAGCCTTCTTGAGTCTGCACACCATGTTTGGATCTTTGGAAAAATAAAAACCATATGGCTGCTCTATATACACCTCTTCTTCCAAGTCACCATTTAGGAAAATAGATTTAACATCCATCTGATATACCTTGAATCCCTTATGTACTGCAAAAGCAAGAACCATTATGATTTCTTCCATTCTTGCCACCAGAGAAAATGTCTCCTCATAGTCAACTCCTTCAACTTGTGAATATCATTTTCAAACTAACCTTGCTTTGTTCTTGTTATGTATTCCTCCTTTCACTACACACATTCAAGGATAGTTAACTGAGTTGAATCACAACTTCTGCAAGAGGATTCACCTATAGGTTGGTTGTAAAATGATAGGAAAATTTGGAAATTGATGATTAATTTGTTAATTTAAGCCCAATTATGTTTAAAACCCTAATTATGCAAAATCGTGAACAAACAGATGAATTCTAACAAATGCTCGCACATAGAGATACTAAATGAAGATTAGATACATACCTATTAGGGGAAAATTGGAGTAAACATGAATAATCAATATATCAATATCAATAATACCCAAAACTCAATGAAAAAGGAAATAATCAAGATCAAACAAACAAAGATGAAAAACCTTTGCAAACCTCAATACTTCATAACTTCCATTGATCACCTATCTTAATCGATCTTGCATGTATGAATAATGCCCTTAGAGAGTGCACTTCCTTGCTATTCCAAGATTGTCAATGGAGAATGGCTATGATAGTGCTTTGTAATGAAGACGAGCTTCACAACAATGGTAGTGATATGGTAACAAGTTGATCGCAAGAAAAAGGAATGACTTCGGTGCCAAAGGTGCACTATAATTCCTGCAAAGTAACAATACTAAAAGCTTGGATGAATGAAATGGAAGAATAGGGTTCAATTTATAGACTTGGGAGAGAGAAGATCAATGGTATAGAAAGAATAAGAAGATCAAGAATGGTTGAGGAATGTGCGCGAATAGAATGAAGACAAGTGTCTTTCTCTATTTTGCATGAGAGAAATTAATAAAATAGAAGAATGAGTTAATTGAAGAGATTAATCAATTAAAAGAATAGATCAATCAGTTAAGAGAATAGAACTAGAGAATGGAAATTGCATGAGGATGAAAAGATATTTTAGCTCAATTAAATATTTAGAATATTCAATTGCATGTGCATAAGGATTGAATTATATTTAGAGATAACTCAATTTAGAAGAAATGGACAACTTAAATAAATATTTGATTTATTTAAATTTATAGAAGATATTATTGGAAGAAACAATTAAATATTTGATATTATTTAATTTAGAATGAATTTGGAAGAACTAATTAAATAATTGATATTATTTAATTTGTTGGAGGAATTAGAAGAATTTAATTAAATAAATTGATTTTATTTAATTGTTGGGAGAATATGAATCAAATAAATAAATTTGTTTATTTATTTATTGATAGAGGAATTTGACTTAAATAAATATTAAGAATATTTATTTGGACAGAGTCGTGTCATTTTTAGGTGTATACATTTTGCCCCTCTTTGATGCAATGCAGTTTATGGCATTGCCTCAAAGAATAAGAATTTTTGATAATGATACATGCCCCAGTTTGCCCCTGGTATAGGTTATGACGATAGGATGTCCCCTTGGGAGATTAGATGGGAAGAAGGTAGAAGGATGTAAGATGGACAATCTCATGAAGAAGAAGGTGACAAATAGGTTAGGGTGAAGAAAGAGCTGAATGATATGCAATGCAAGATAAAATGATAACACACACAAGCAAGCAAGCAAGTATGCACAAATGATACAACAACAAACAGGGTATTGCCCCTGTCAAGCAATAAACCAATGATTTATCGATATAGATTGACGATAGTGTTGTCATGGTGGGAAACGATAGATCCCTAGAGCAACACGATAGGTTAGTGTCTAGTTTCAGGAAATGAAACATGTCATGTAAGACACGTGTGTTGGTCTAATTTTGACAATGCAACATCTTGTATAAGACAATTGATTGATTATAACTGATTGAGTTGGTTTACAACCAGACAAGGATCAAGACCACGGAGGGTGCTTGGATAATTTGACAAGATTGACTTGACTTGATTGGTATGGATTAAGGATGGACCTACATTTGGATCACTACTCAGATTGACTAGATTGGGATGAGAGATATTATGATAGATAGAAATTTGACTGATAGAAGAATGACTCAACAGAAGGACTCACAAACTTTTGTAAACTCTGATACTCTGTATAGACTTTTTATTGCATGGGATATGGATGTAAATGGATACATTATGGATAGGGATATGGAATGCAAATTGGATATGGTATGGATATGGATATGGATATGGAATGCAATTGGATACATTATGGATAAGGATATGAGATGCAATTGGATAAGTTATGGATATGAGATGCAATTGGATATGTTATGGATATGGATATGGATATTTGTCATCTTGATGCTGCAAGTAATTTGAAGTGCTTATTTCATCATTGGGTACTTTTTCTAAATTTTGTAAGTTAATACAAGCATCTAGGTATAATTGAACCGAGGTGACCTAAGTATCACTTACATGGATTTTGATTTAGCAAGTTAATACAAGCATCTAGGTATAATTGAACCGAGATGACCTAAGTATTTCTTACGTATCAACAAACAAGGATTGCCCCCTTTCATGTTAGACCTCTGATGTCCTTGATGACCTTTTGTTGATCATGTCTTTAGACAAGGCTTCACATTACTAAAGATTAATCCACAAACAACAGACAAAGAAAAATAATTATGTCCCTGTCATAGCATCTCTAGTTTTTGACATCCTTGAGTAGCATAGGAAGACATAATAACAAAAATCAAGACTCTATAAGTTAACCTAATCAAACACAAAACATTCTTGCATTTAGATGTGTTTTTCTTGCCATAATATAGATATAATCATTTAGAGTGCTTTAGGTATTTGTTTGCTTTGCCTCAGATAGATTGATGTTTCACGTCAAGACTTCTACTTTTGAAAGTAGGTCTTTGCTTGCACTTTCATGCATGTCTGGTAAAACAGACCCTAAGGGACTGACCTAGTGCCTCAGGGGCACATTGCTAGATGGCCTTGCCTACGTGCTAACATAGAGGCAACGTAGTTCGGGGACTTGGACCATGGATGGACTAGAGGATAGATGACAAGATATGGGACGGATGGGAAGGTGGAGCCTTGGGGGCATATTGATAATGGCCTTGCCTACATGATGACATAGAGGCAACATAGGTCAGGGTTGACCCTATGATACAGATGATAGATGCTATGCTAGGCTGACATTGGATAAGAATTTTGGATAGCCTTAATGTTAGATATTGATGACAAGGAAAACACCACAGATAGGTAGATGAATGGGAAATAGTGGATACAGATGGTTAGGTAGAAGGATGGGAAATAGTAGATAGAAGGAACACACGTGGAAAAGAGGAAGGATGTGATCACCAAGGACTAAGTTGCATAAGAATAACATGCCCCATTGTAGGTAGGATACTTAGGATTTAGCATGACAATGCTCATGACGATAGGAGGATGAGAGGATAATGAAGGATTGGCATGTTGCTCTAGGGATAAGATATGTCAATAGACACCTAAAACATTTGTCAGCATTGTGCCCCCAATCTTTATCAAGACCAAAGAAAATAGAGGAATGGAAGATTAGGATGGATGGATGGGACAGCACAGGTATGTAATGGCTAGAAGGATAGGTTAGGAAACTGATATGAGAAGAGTGATATACTGATGAGACAAGGTGATCCCAAGTGTAGGTGACATAGAAGATCAACTTACGCATGACGCATGTTTACCAGGTTTTCATCATGGTACTTATCCAAGGTGCCTGTTTGCTAGATTTTCACCGTTGGACGAAGGGATTTTTCTTTGCTTTTTTTTTAATATTTGGATAGAATAGGTGGAATATGGATGGGAGAGACTCAAGTGTCTATTTCCATGAAAGTTGGTAGTATCCTGCTAGAAATGCATGCCGGCATATGGACCATGTCAAATGTTCTCATAGGTGTTGGTAGGGGATTGCATGAAAGTGAGATGGAGAAGGTAGATAGCAGATTATGGAAGGTGTGATAGTGAATGATGCAGATTATGTAGGACTTACGCAAGGATGGAGGAAAGGTTTAGGAAAAAGCATGAACCATAGGAATAGGATGGGGAAGATATGTAGGATAATAGTGGAAGGAAGGTTCGATGGAGGTATGCGGAAGCATGGGATGGAAGAGTATCATGAACAACAGTTACACATACCATGATAAACATTGAAGCTGATGATAGGGAGGTGGTGTAGGAAGCAATGGAGAGTTTTGCTTGGTGGATGAATGATGTAGGCATGTAGGGATCCACATAGACTTTGTATTGTTCTGATTTTTGCTTGTCATGTGAGATGGAAGTGTTTAATATTTTTGGATGAAAGAGGAGAAAGTGGGTGATTGGGAAGCTTGAGAAATGGATGCCTCATGTAACTTGAGGGCTTTTTCCTTAGATACCCAAACCATTTTGCTTTTAGATTGTACCTGTGAAGGTATGGGCTTGGGTATATGCAATTTTTGTGTAGCTTCAAAGGTTATTATTTGTTGCTTGGGGGCCCACAGCTTTTTTAGTTTTGAATTGACGTGTGTGGGTGTATGCAACTCTTGAGATGGGTTGTTCTTTGATCTTTGACTTATGTATCCTAGGTCATGAGGACTCTTACGATTTTTGACTTGATAGGTAGAGGCATCTAGATTTTTGTTGTTGAATTCCCTTAGGATGGTGGAAGTGGGGTTGGTGGAAGCTCATTGTTTAGACAACATGTACATTTCTTGGCCATGATTGGGATTTTTAGAGGTTTTATAGATGGATGAATAAGGTGTTGGAAGAAGCGGAGGTCATGTACATGGAGGGGTGTTAAGAGTTGGAAGTAGCGGAGGTAGATTGGATGGTGGAAGGTGTATGGTCACATGCGTTTGGGATGTATATGATAAGGGAGGTAGAATGGCGACATATGTTTTGGGGATATGATAGAGTTTGTGATGGGAAGTGGTGGATTTAGAGGGTATGGAAGAAGTACCAACATCTTGAGATTGTTCACCTTGGGGTGTGTATCCAAGGCCATATGAGCGAGGAGGGACGCTCCAAAATACCTTGTTCATGAAGGCCTAAGCCTTTACCTTGATAGTTCATATGTTGGAGTATGCGGTGGACAGTGGGATTATGTATAGGTGGAACACTAGACACGAGTTCCTTATTGGATGGGGAAGGAGAAATAGAGGATAATGGTTGCTGGTGTTCTAAGGAAAAACATTCATGGATGAAGGTGGTAAGACCAAGGGTATATGATGGGGGATTTGCAGCATAGTCAATAATGGAAGGTGAAGGATTATTATTGGTTTGATCTTCTATGCTTGCTTGGGAGGCAAGTGTCTCATCAAGGGAGGTGGAAGTTGTTGGATCATGGATAGGAGTAATGGAGGTTTCTTGCTCATGGATAGCTTCTTCATCAAAGATGATATCTTGATTGTAGAAAAGATATAGGTTATGGAGAGGTTGGATTTGGATTTCTTCTTGCTCATGTATATGATCAAGTTGCTCATGGATAGCTTCTTTAGAGAAAATATCTAAATCATGGAAAAGATATAGGTTATGAATGGGTTGGTGCACCAGAAATGTTATTGAAAAATATGTATGAATATCAATGACATCAAAGAAATCTAATAAACTCAATGGAAATTACAAATAACAAAGATTAAACAAACAAAGACAAAAAGAACTTTGCAAACCTTGTTAACATGCGGCTTCCATTGTCGCCTAATCTCGATCGATCTTTGTATGATGAATGGAGCCCTCAAGAAGCACACTTCCTTACTTTGTTCTTCAAGATGATGATAGAGAGATGGCTATGATACTTCTTGTAATGAAGATGAGATTCAAATACAATAGGTGGATGATCGCAAGGGATGGAGGGATTTGGGGTGCCAAAGGTGCGCTATTAATTCTACAACATAATTTTACTAAAAGCTTGGATGATAGAAATGGAAGAATAGGGCTATATTTATAGACTTGTGAGAAAGAAGATCAACAGTGTAGAATAAATAAGAAGATCAATGGTGGAGAAGATTTGAGTGAATGTGCATAAATAGAAAGAAGACAAGTGCCAAAGAAAAACTGTTTTGTTTGAGTTAACTGCTTTCATGACAAAGATAAGATTTGCTTTCACAAATTAGAATGATTCATTATAATTTAAAAGTTGTTGATAAAAACAAGATTGTTTTAATTGGTTAACTCAACTTGTGATTTGCTTTTTCATGATTTGAGAGAAATTAAATAATAAATTATTTAATTTTGTGTGCATGAAGAAGAAGATTTATTTTTAGAAGATTTAGAAGATTTTTTTTTGAAGAATTAGAAGATAAGAAAGCAAATTAAATAAATAAATTTATTTAATTATGGAATTACGAGATAAGAAAGCAAATTAAATAAATAAATTTATTTAATTGTGGAATTAGAAGATAAGAAAGCAAATTAAATAAATAAATTTATTTAATTGAGGAATTAGAAGATAAGAAAACAAATTAAATAAATAAATTTATTTAATTGAGGAATTAGAAGATAACAAAAGCAAATTAAATAAATAAATTTATTTAATTGAGGAATTAGAAGATAAGAAAGCAAATTAAATAAATAAATTTATTTAATTGAGGAATTAGAAGATAAGAAAGCAAATTAAATAAATAAATTTATTTAATTGGAAGAATTAGAAGATAAGAAAGCAAATTAAATAAATAGATTTATTTAATTAGAAGATAAGAAAACAAATTAAATAAATAAATTTATTTAATTGTTTGTGCAAGATAGAAGAATAAATAAAATATTTGATTATATTTTATTTTTAGAGATTTGAGAGAATTTAAATAAATTTGCATGATTTATTTAAATTTTGGAGGAATAAATGACTTAATTAAATAATTAAAAATTATTTAATTATTTGGAAGAATTTAAATTAAATAAAGGATTTTATTTAATTTTGACTTTAGAAGAGGTAATTAAATAATTTGATATTTAATTAACTTTAGAGAAATATGAATCAAATAAATAAATTTGTTTATTTTTTTATTGATATAGGAATTAGATGGAATAAATATTAAGAATACTTATTTAGATAGAGTCGTGTCATTTTTAGGCGTATACAATACCAGATTTGAAAGTTTGAAATCCTGAATAGTCGGGGGCAAAGGGACTTGCACCCAAGCCCAAGGTGGTATTTTTATTGAGGGTTTTCGAATCTTTTCTACTACTGATTATCCTTGTTCTGGAGATTTTAGGCTTTGCAAACCCAGAGGCCAAAGGGACTAGTGCCCAAGCTCTAATAATGCACTTTTTTGCTTTTTTCTGCCAGATCTGGGATCCTTATGTTCTACAACACTCCTCTGCAACTCCACTCTTCATGATCTGATACTTGTCACCTACAATCACAAGAAGAGAGGTTAGGGGTTGTGGTGTTTAGGATCTTGCCTTGGTCAAGCCTTGGAATGGTATTCAAGCCTTCCAACACCGTTGTTAGATAGAGAGTGTGTGTCCTTATAGAACAAAGGTGAAAACAAATTGATAAATGATTGATTCAAATACAAATAGATATCACCTCAGAGGTGTAGCTCACATGTAGATGAAGATCTTTCACAAAATGAGAAGATGAAGCCAAATCTACAATAACAAACATAACAACAACACAAGTCTGCTCTACCACAATGAATGCTTTGAATGCTCTAAGATCATAAGTTTGCTAAAATATCACAATCATCTCTAGTCATCTTTTACTTTACAAATGAAGTCCTAAACATGCTTATATATGTATTACCACTTTAATTTCGTAATTCAAAATTAAGATGTTGGTAACGAACACCTTTTAATGGTCTCTAACCGACATTCAAATTTGGGAACCCACCAAAATAGGGCAGGGCAAGGGTGCGAGTGTCCAAGTCCTGGGACCTATTTTGAGTCAGGGTTTAAGCTCTGCAATGCTACTTAAGTCCATTTTGTCATGAGTTTAAGTGCATTGTGTCTCGAGATTCAATTCTAACATGCATGATGAAAAACAAGGGACCCGAGAGCTAAACTTATGAGGTAAAAGTCCTAGGGGGACATTTTATGACATAACATTTAGCCCCCACTTTAATGTATGTATGATCTTACAACCCATACATGCATTAAAGTATAGTCAGACACAACAAACACTCCAGGCACTTGAAGCTAATGCATACCAAAGATTGAGGAACTATTTCTAGCCCCCAATCTCAGGTAGACATTAGAGAAAACACATCGTAGGCATGCCAAACACAATGAAGACAGTAACAGGCATGCAAAACATGGAGAAGATAGTAACAGGCACACAAGACATGAAGAAGGTAGTATTGAAGACATACAAAACATGATGAATACAGTGATATTTCTTTTTCATTTTCATATATATGAATGCAGATACATGGAAAGTAAAAATGTAACACACAACCCAAAATGTAGGAGGGGCATTTCACCACACCCTTGAGACTACCTATAGGGGAGAAGACACACCAAACAAATCCCAAAGTGTAGGAGGGGCATTTCACCACACCCTTGAGACTACACTTGAGAGAAAGCATGCCATACAAAACCCAAAGCATAGGAGGGGCATTTCGCCACACCCTTGAGACTATGCTTGGGAGAAAACATGCCATATAAAGCCCAAGTGTAGGAGGGGCATTTTACCACACCCTTGAAACTACACATTGGTTAAAACACATGGAAGACACATAGAAAACATGAGTGTCATATAGCATGCCAAAGACATACTATACGTCTTAAACACAACAAACAAGGTGATGGAAGGAGCTTATTGCTAAGTTCCCACCATCTCAAGTATACTACAGGCACACCTGACGGTTGGGGTTATGCTACAACAATTGCCAAAGACATGCTTAAGGGAGGGTAGTCTCATATCCAACCTTGCGTACTCAGGGGACTTTTGAAAGAAAAAGGATGTGCACTAGCTCAAGAGATACACCATCCCTACCTCCATAGAGGGCTTCTTGATTGCAATATAGATAAAGATATGGACTCGCGCGAGAGATACAACATCCTACTTCCATAGAGGGCTTACAAATACACTTCATTAGTACAAAAATCATCAAACAACTTACCTTATATGCCCCCACCTTAAGGTGGTTGATATTGTGCACCGATATCAAGCACATTAAGGTAGAGAGAAAACACACAAGGTAACAAGAGCTTTTGCAAAGCCCATGCCCCAAAGGTAACATGTGCTCACAATCACCGAATGTTCCCACAAACACATCTTAATCTAAGTAAAACATGAAAGCTATGCATGAAAAAAAAGAAGCCAAGGCTTCACAAATGGGTTTGAGTCTGAGTATAGCCGTGGGGCTTATACTGTAGGCATCTCAGAACTGAGTGTAACAACAAGGTAAGATAGCCAAAACAAACAAGGTGTACAAAGCAGATGTATTGTTATGATTTGTTAGAAAAGATAAGACAACATCAAATAACACATGGAGTGATTTTACTATCCAAGCGTTAGATATATATAAATCAACCCCATCTTCATATATGGACTAGGTCCATTTTTTTCTTTTCTTGCTGAAGGGACACATGGTTCATATTAGTATATGTTTGTTTTTTGTCATCCGTCGACTAGATAGAATCACTAGAAGAATGTCAACAATAAAATGAGAGAGGAGAACAAGTGTCTTAGGAACAATCACATAAGAGTATGCCCCCATGCTATCAACCACAATGTGCTATGCACCTAAGACACAACACACAACAATAAAATAAAGGAGAGGCAAGATAGAAGAATGATGAAACAAATAGAAGAATGGTCACAACAGAGGTGGTCTCCCAGTATCCTTGACCTTACAAGAGCATCAAGGGTCATCCTAGGAGGCCTAAACAATACATAACACATTACGGGGGAACACAACACAATGCTAACAACATATATATCTAGGAGGAGGCCACCCTTGAGAGCAACTAGAATAGATGCTACAATGAGTGTGGCTAAATGAGGGAGAAATACTTACCTTTTTTAGTGGGATATGTCCAGGTGGATAATCCATTTTTGTCAGCAGAAGGTATATCATATTTAGTCTTGAAATTATTAATATTGTAGTAGCATTAGTACACTTATTCACTACCCTCTTAGGAGGTGGAAGAAGTGATTTGTTTTGAGTGATCTCAACATCCATCCATAAGGGATTTAATGTGAGAGACCTTTCCTCATCCACTAGTGTTGTATCTTTTGAAGAGAGAGCATAGGAAGGAAGGGAAGGTAAGGTGTTGTGAGGAGAATTGTTGGTGACTCTATCTTTAGTGATGTTCAAAGAATATGCAATCAAAGGAGAGATATCCAAGGTTTTCACATCCTTAGTGGTATCTAAGGGACTTGAACATTCAACCAAAGGAAGGAGATCATGGATCTTCACTTCCTTAGTGATGTCTAGAGTACTTGAATATTGAACTAAAGGAGGAAAATTGATAGGATGATCCATAGAGGCTTCATACAATATGGTAGGGAGATAATTTTTAATATTGTTAGATGAATGCTCATTATCTATCAATGGAATGTTCTTTGTTGGAGGGGGCTCTTCATTCACTAATGCTTCATCTTGGCCAAAGAGTGCATTGGAATAAAGAGATGGTGGTGGTTCTTCATTCACTAATGCTTCGTCTTGGCTATAGAGAGCATTGGAATGAAGAGATGGTGGTGTGATGTTAAGTGATGTGTCAATGAATTCATCCTCTTGCGACAAAGTGTCCTCATAAGTGGGAACAACTTTGGGAAAGAGATCATAAGGTAAAACTAAGTTATCATCACATGTATTAGCAATAGGAGGCATAGTGGACTGTCCAATGGAGATAAAGTCATCTAGGACTTCATCTAACATATTGAAATCACTACCAAATGATACAACATATTTATTATTATCTATGAATTTAGTGAGATCATCTAATATCGGAGGATATGTTCCCATGAGATTTGTGAAACTATCAAAATTAGATATATAACAAAGGATTTCATATGTCAAACACATAGGAATATCAACATTATAGATATATGCAATTTGTTTTAAGACTTGAGGATGTTCATAAGTAAATTTGGAAAAATTATCAATGTCTATAATGTATGAAAATAAAGCTTCCAAAGAGGAATGAAAAGATGCATCCATGATGAGTAGATTGAGGGAATCGGGTTTTTAAACAACAAAACTCACAAATTTCACAATCAACCAAGTAATTAATAATGCTACACAACAAAGAAAGAGAAGTGAGATTGTTTCACACCTAAGCACTTGTCTGAGGGAAATGGGTACTAAAAGACACATGTAGTCCACAACAAGCACAGTGGATAGGAGGAAAGAGTGCCACACAACAAGGCTCAATTGATGGTTTTTAAATGTTGTGAATACAAAAAGCTATGAAATGGAGCAAAATTTTCAAATGACCAATGAGTGTATGCTTGAATATGAGTGCAAGATCTGAAATGCAAGATGTCTAAGATGAATGTAATGAAACAACACCAATCTATGCTTATTTATGCACCTAAAATGTTCAATTTTTTCACTTTTTTCAATGCAAATACACAAAATATGTAATGAAATGATGAGAATGATGAGGGGAAGAAAATTAAAACCTTTTAATAAGTCCAATAATGCAGAAAAATTTGTCAAAACACACCAATCTTGCAATGCTAGATAAAAGATTAGCCAAAATGTAGTAAAAATGCCAGGATTTTTGAAACCCTAATATTGAAATTAAGGTATGAAAGTATGCAAAATGATGAATGGATGGAATCTAATCAGATTTAATATGCAAAATATCTAAGATCAGATTTGAAAAATATTGCAAAAATCTATGATTCTTAATGTAAGTCAAATTTTAACGAAGTATGAATGAATATGCTAATTTTTTGTTGAAAAACACAATGTGTAAATGCAAAATTTGAAATGTAAATGTAAAAATGCACTATGATGAAACACTACAGTCAAAAATCAGATTTGAATGGGTGTTAAAAATGAGTAATAAAATCCAAAACAAGATTTTAATTACAAACCCTAGCTTTTGGAATGACTAGGTTATGTGAAAAATGTACAATTTCAAGCAAATTCTAACAAATGAAGTATGAAAATGCAATGTAAATGATTATAGAATGATGTACTGCAGTAATTTATATCATATATGATGCAAATATCAGAGATTTAAATGATTTTAGATGAAATGCAATGAAAATAATGCAAACTATGTCAAAATGCAAGCCTAGGATACTTGATTTTTTCAAATTTTCAAATTTTTTTGTAGATTTTCAAATGACAATGAAATGAATGATTGCAAATCTAAAGTACAACACTCAGAAAGGTGCAAAATTCAGTAAAAACATGGGTTCACCAAACTGTTATGTATGAAAAAGGGGGATGAGGGTTTGGTAGATTGTTTAACTAGATCCTCCTTTCACTACACACATTCAAGGACAGTTAATCAAGTTGAATCACAACTTCTGCAAGAGGAATCACCTATAGGTTGGTTGTCACTTGTAATGATAGGGAAATTTAGAAATTGATGATTAATGTGTTAATTTAAGCCCAATTATGTTCAAAACCCTAATTATGCAAAATCGTGAACAAAAAGACAAATTTTGATAAATGCTCGCACACAGAGATACTAAATGAAGATCATATACATACCAAATTTTGAAGTTCAAAATCCTAAACAGACAAGGGCAAAGGGACTCGTGCCCAAGCCCAAGGTGGTATTTTTATTGAGGATTTCTAGACCTTTTCTGCTACTAATTATCCTTGTTCCAGAGATTTTAGGCTCTGCGAACCCAAAGGGCAAAGGGACTAGCACCCAAGCCTTGATAGTGCTCTTTTCTACTTTTTTCTACTAGATTTCAGATCCTTATGTTTTACAACACTCCTTTGCAACTCCACTATTCACGATCCAATACCTATCACCTACAATCACAAGAAGAGGGGTTGGGGGTTGTGGTGTTTAAGAGCTTGCCTCGGTCAAGCCCCATAATGGAATTCATGCCTTCCAACACCATTATTAGATAGAAAGTGCATGTCTTTGTAGGATAAAGGCAAAAAAAATGATAAATGATTGATTCAAACACAAATAGATATCACCTTGGAGGTGTAGCTCACATGTAGATGAAGATCTTTCACAACATGAGAAGAAGAAGTCAATCTACAATAGCAAACACAACAACACAAGTCTGCTCTACCACAATGAATGCTTTGAATGATCTAAGATCATAAGTTCACCAAAATATCACAATCATCTCTAGTCATCTTCTAGTTTACAAATGAAGTCCTAAACATGCTTATATATGCATTGCTTCTTTAATTTCATAATTCAAACTTAAGATGTCAGCAACATACACCTTTTAATGGTCTCCAACAGACATTCAAATTTGGGAGCCTACCAAAATAGGGCAGGGCAAGGGCATGAGTGCCCAAACCTTGGGACCTATTTTGAGTTAAGATTTAAGCTCTGTAATGCTCCTTAAGTCTATTTTGACATGGGTTTTAGGGCATTGTGTCTCGGGATTCAATTCTAACATGCATGATGAAAAACAAGGGACCTGAGAGCTAAACTTAGGAGGTAAAATTCCTAGGGGGACATTTTATGACACAATAGTTCCTGACCGCTTCTCCATATTCATTCAACTTGTTCCTAAAAACCCATTTTGTTCCTATCACATTCTTGTCTACAGGCCTTGGTACCATCTCCCAAGTCTAATTCTTTTCTATCTGATTCAGTTCTTCTTCCATGGCTTGTATCCATCCTTCATTCTTGCTAGCCTCATTAAAAATTTTAGGTTCTATTCTTGACAACAAACCAAAGTTTACCTATTCATTTGTTCTTGCAAATCTTCTTCTTGTCTGAACTCCTTCATTCTTCTCTCCAATGATCTAGTCTTCTGAATGATTTTTTGAACATAGTTGGAAGGAGTCTTAGCATTCTTCTCTAGAGTTTCTTCCTTTTCTTCAACTTCTGTAACTTCCTCCATGTAGGCAGGTTCATCTAACCAACAATCCTCTTGCTCAACTAAATTTTGATGTGATTCTTCATCCACTTTTACATTTGCACTTGCAACTATATTCCTTAGTGTTTTACTATAGCATTTGTAGGCTTTGTTGGTAGTTGAGTATCCAAGGAAAATACCTTCATCTTCTCTAGAATCAAACTTTTCTAGACCTTCTTCATCTCTTTTGATGTAGCATTTGCTTCCAAAAACTCTAAAATACTTGACTATTGCAGGTCTTCCATTCGAAAGCTCATAAGGGGTCTTAGTGTTGTGCTTTCTTAGTTGTCCCCTATTAAGAATATAGTTTGTGGTATGAATTGCTTCTTTCTAGTATATATTAGGTAGTTTAGCTTCACTCAAGATTGTCTTATCCATCTCTTGGATAATCTTATTCTTTCTCTCTACAACACCATTCTGCTGAGGAGTTCTAGCAACTGCATGGTGCCTTTTGATTCCATGTTCTTGACAAAACTCTACAAACTCATTTGAAGTGAACTCACCACCTCTATCAGATCTTAAGCACTTAATTCAAGCATTCATTTCATTTTCAACCACATTTTGGAAGATCTTGAATTTACTAAAAGTTTCTAATTTTTCTTTCAAAAAAGTTACCCATGTCATTCTAGAGAAATCATCAACGAGAAACATGAAATACCTCTCACCTTGTAGGATTTTTGTCCTAGTTGGTCCACAAAAGTCTTTATGAACCAGCTCCAAAGGCCTTGTAGTATAATATTCCTTAGACTTGAAAGTTATCCTCAATCTAACATTCCTTGCATATTGTGTTTGTAGGCTTGATGATCTTTGGCATATCCCTTACTACACTCATGGAACTAATTTTCACTAGATTGTCAAATTTTATGTGCCCCATTCTCTTGTGCCCTAATAGACAAATCCTCTCATTAACCCCTTTTAGATTATACAAGTTGCCTTTTATCTTAAAGCCTTATTCCACCAATTTTCTAGATTTTGCTCTTCTGATTTCACACCCTTGATCACAAAATGTGAGATTATATCCTTTGCTACACATTTGAGTCACTGTTGATCATGAAATGTTACCTTGAGACTTTCCTTCACCAGTGATCATTTTAGAAGAGTTGTCTCCAAGCCTAACTAATCCACCATCCCACTTGCCAAGATTAATAAACTTTCTTTTATCACATGTCATGTGATTTGTACATACATTGTCTATCACCTAGAGATTAGTTTGTCCTTGAGCATGAAATGTTGTTTGAACAATCATTGAGTTCTCAACTCCATTGATACTTTTTTTGTCTTGCTTAGTGACATTAGTTATCTGAGATTCCAAATTTACTAGACCATTCTTGCAATACCTTTCTATGTGTCCAAACTTGTTGCAAATTTGACAAACCATATTAGCATCCACAAGATTTCTTTCATTTATTATAGACTTTCAATCCATAGCCTTATGACCAAATTTATTGTAGACAAAACAATAACCAAAGAAAACATGACTGAACCTATTCATAGAGAATTGTATTGCATGAAGAGATATTCCTTAAGGCAAGATGAGATCTGTACATTTTGTATCATCTAGACATTAGGACTTTGCCTTCTTCAATTCCCCTTTGAGTAACTAAATTTTTTCTCAAGTTTTATACATTCTTTTGTCTTGGCTTCAATCATAACTCTTTATTCTTGATTCTCCTTCCTAGCACAGTCTAGGTCTTCAAGAGTAGAAACAAGTTCATGTTGCAAATATGTGTCTAATCAGTGTTGTCATTGGTGTCAATTATATCCCATTCTAGAAGACTTGTATGTTAAGGATATTGAGAAAATCAGCCTCTCCAGAAGAAACAAGTGAGTTACGTATCTCTCTGTAAGAGACAGTGAAGACAGTGCAGTTCAATGAAGTAGATTGCTCCACATTCCCAATGAGATGAAGATCAGAGTCTATGGACCAAAGGGTGTTGCAAAGGATTGTCTGAAGTTGCTCCAGTTAATATTTGAGGGATCCGCATGAAGAATTTGTGAAGTTATGGCCATCTGAGTAGAACCAGGTTTTGCAGTTGTTCAGAGGTGATAGAGTGACATAAAATTGGTCCAAATTGATCAGAAATGGAATATTATGATCTACGGATCTAAAGGTGTGTTTGGGATGTCCTTGTGTATCCTCAACTCAAGAGGTTCATGGTTTGGAGGTCCGTAAGCAATCATTCTAGTATGACAGTCATTACAGTGAGAGTTCCTAAGTTCCCAGATGAAGATGCAAGTGTTTCTGGTGAAGTGAGGTGGTGCTGTTGTTCTTATTGATTTCATTGTGCTTTTGGTGATCTCTGGATTGTGTGCCTACTGTGTTGGTGGTCCACATTGAGGATTGACCTCGTGGTTGAAGATTTGTCCTTGGGTGTTGCTCTTCTTTCCAGTACAAGAGAAGAATAGGAAGAGCAGTAAAGAATGAGGAGATGCGAAGAAGTGTTTGGGGGCAAAGTAGAAGTATTGTGCACTTAATGGAATTGACCTTTGCATTAAGAAGATTTTGTTTTCCAGTCCAATCTTTCTGTGATAAACTTATACATGTTTCTGTAGGCAGTGAGCCTCTTTTGAGCAGTGAGCTCTGGACAGTGTGCCTGAAGGCAAGTGGCTTCCCATTTTCAATTTTTTTAATAGAGAATAAATCTTGTGGGTTAACCCCCATTGTGGTTTTTCCCTTAACCAGGTTTCCACATAAAAATCCTGGTGTCATATGTGTTGATTATGTTTCTGCTCATGTGTTGTTGATTTATGTTTTCATGGTTATATCATTAATCTGTTAATAAGTGTGGAAGAAGATTAGATACAGCAAAAGATAAACTTTTTGAGACAACTAATTCACCTGCCCCCCCTCTCAGTTGTCTTCCCTTATTTCAACAATTGGTATCAGAGCCGGTTCCTCTAAAAGAAGCTTGATCACTTGAGGAGATCCAGGATGTCGACATACAAGAAGGATAGTCTGAGATTTGATGGAACAAATTACTCTCTTTGGAAGAGTCACATGGAGTGCCATTTGTAATGCATGGGTTATGCTTATTGGTGAATAACAAAGGATGAGTATAAGACTTTGGAGAAAGGTCCTTCAACTCCAGATGAACTCAAATATGCTAAAAACAACATTTGAGCTAAAGAAGCTTTGTTGAGTGCCCTGAATGATACAGAAATGACAAATGTCTTGGAATTGAAAATAGCTCATGTGAAATCTGGAAGAAGTTGGAAACTCTATATGAAGGTGATGAATATGTCAAATGTGCTAAGTTGCAGAGCTTGAAGGGTAGATACAAAAATTTGAGGATGAGTGAAGATGAAACAATCACTTCCTACATGCAGAAGGTGAATGAACTTGTGTGCAGTACCAGGTGTGCTAGTGGAACACTCGAAGAATCAGAGATTGTTGGTAAAGTGCTCAGATCCTTACCTGCTTCATACAAGCATAGAGTTACTTCTATTGAGGAAATTAGGACTGTGATGACTGTTACAAGGGATCAGTTGGTTTGTAAGCTCTCTACATTTGAAATGAGTGAGTTTGATGATTCTCTTCCTAAATCTAAATCTGCATTTAAGGCCAACTTTTTTCGAAAGCAAAGATTTGATCTAGATGAAAACTCTTCAAGAAGATTAACTAGATATGAGAAATCAAAGAAGGAACTTGAAGAAGATGAAACAGATCTTGAAGAAATTGAATCCCTTATTGCCAAAAGATTACCAAGATGATTTGGTAAGTATGAAGGAAAGTTGCCTTTCAAATGCTTTGCGTGCAATAAGATTGGTCATTTTTCCTCAAGATGTTTGGAGAGGGTTTCAAAGCCAAACCCTAACAAACCTAGGTTTCAAAAGAAATGCTACTATGTCCAAGAAGCTGTTGATGAAGGAGTTACTGATGATGGATCTGATACAGGAAGTACATCTGGAAATGAATGGGTGTTCATTGCTATCAAAGAAGAAAATCTAATGCCTACTGAATCTGCTAGCTATGTGAATGTGGAAAGTGCTTGGCTGGTCAGATTGAAGAAAAGGATGAATGGGTGATTGACAGTGGATGTTCTCATCATATGATAGGTGATAAAAGTAAGTTTGTGAGTATGGAAAGATATGAAGGTGGAATTGTGAAGTTTGGAGACAATTCAGCTGGCAAAATCTATGGCAAAAGATCTATCTCTTTCGATGGTAAGCATAAACTAATGATGTCTTGTATGTAGAAGGATTGAAGAATAATCTTCTTAGCATTGGATAGTTAGTTGACAAAGGGTATGACCTTTGATTCAAGGATGGTAAATGCAAAATTTTGGAAAGTTCTGGAACTAAAATTGCATTTGGTACACAAACTAGAGGTAATATCTTTCATTTATGTAGTAGTGGCAAAAGTTGTTTGATTACTCAGATTGATCAGAGTTGGTTATGGCATAGAAGAATGTGTCATGTAAACTTTGATAACATTGTCAACATAAGTGCTACTCAAGCTGTGAGAGATCTTCCAAATCTTGTAAAACCTGCTAATAGCATGTGTAGGGAGTGTTAGTTGGGAAAACAAAGTAGAACAACAATCAAAAGTAAAGAACAATCTTCAAGCGGATTGTTGGAACTTGTGCACATTGATTTATGTGGTCCTGCCAGAGTTAGGAGTTTGCAAGGAGACGGATACTTTATGTTGCTGATTGATGATTGCTCTTGGATGATGTGGGTCACCTTCTTGAAAGAGAAATCAGAGGATCTTGGCAAATTCAAGGTGTTCAAGGCTAGGGTAGAGAATGACATTGGTGTGAAGGTAAAATGTATGAGAGTTTAGCTCCAGTGAGTTTAATGCATTTTGTGAAAAGCATGGAATAAGAAGACAATTGTCTGCTCCTAGGACTCCTCAGCAGAATGGAGTTGTGGAAAGGAAGAACCAGACTATTCAAGAGGCTACTAGAACCATGATGATGGAGGAAAATGTTCCACATATCTATTGGAGAGAGGCTATGAGTATTTTTGTGTACACTCTTAAGCGGGTATAGATCAAAGGTAATACTGGTAAAACACCTTATGAACTTTGGTTTGGTAATGCTCCTACTATGAAATACTTTAGAGTTTCCAATAGTAAATGCTATATCAAAAGAGATAAAGATCTAGGCAAGTTTGATGTAAGGAGTGATGAAGGAATATTTTTGGGTTATTCTAACCAAAGCAAGGCATACCAGTGCTTTAACAAGAGATTGAAAAGGATTGTTGAAAGTGCTAATGTCAAGGTAGATGAAAGCATGGAGAGACCTTCTAAGTCCTATGGATATGAATCAGATGATGAAAATGAAAAGAAAGTTCAAGCTCAGTCTCATATTCAGATTGCTCCAGAAAATCCAGTGACTCAAGAAGCTAGTGAAAATTCTGAGGAACAAGTTCAAGAATCAGAAGCTCGAGAAAATCCCAAAACTCCCAGGTATGTAAGGTTGAATCATTTTGAAGATCAGATCATAGGAGATAGAAGTAAAGGTGTTCAAACTAGAAGAAAAATTGTAGAAGAACAAGTGAAGTATTGTTTAATTTTAAAGATTGAACCCAAATTAGTGAATGAAGCATGTAATGATGAAAGTTGGACAAAAGCAATGGAAGAAGAATTAATGCAAATTGAAAAGAATCACACTTGAGATCTTGTTCCTAGACCTGAAGACAAAAATGTAATTGGAACTAAATGGGTCTTCTAGAATAAATTGAATGAAGATGGTGAAGTTGTGAGAAACAAAGCAAGATTGGTGTGTAAAGGATATTCTCAAGTAGAGGGAATTGATTTTGAAGAAAATTTTTCTCTGGTGGCAAGAATTGAAGCAATTAGATTATTTCTTGCCTTTGTTGCTTCCAAAGATTTCAAAGTTTACGAGATGGATGTCAAGTCAGCATTCCTGAATGGAGAGTTGGAAGAAGAAGTCTACATTGAGCAACCGGAAGGGTTCTAGTTGTCTAATCAAGGAGATATGTTCTACAGATTGAAGAAAGCATTGTATGGACTTAAACAAGCCCCAAGAGCCTGGTATGCAAGGTTGGATAAATATCTGATAAAGTTAGGTTTTAGCAAAGGCACTGCTGATAGTAATTTTTATTTCAAAATTGATCATGAACACATCTTGATTGTTGAGGTATTTGTTGATGATATCATCTTTGGTCGAAATGAGAGCATGTGTAAAAAATTTGCTAATCATATGCAAAGTGAATTTGAGATGTCCATGCTTGGTGAAATGAATTTCTTCTTAGGTCTACAAATCATTTAGTCAGAAAAAGGCATCTTCATATCTCAGTTTAAGTATGTGAAAGAGTTGTTGAAAAAGTTTGGAATGGAAGATTCAAAACTAGTGAGTACTCCTATGATAACCAGATGGAAGTTGAGTAAAGATGATGTTTCCCCTAAGGAAGATCATAAAAGGTATAGATCAATTATTGAAGGACTACTTTATTTGACTCATACCAGACCTGATATTATAAATGCAATTGGCCTTGTTGCTAGATTTCAAGATGATCTTAGAGAATCTCATGTTGTAGTAGTCAAAAGGATTTTTAGATATCTGAAGGGAACATCTGATTATGGCTTATGGTATCCTAAGTGTGATCATTTCACTCTTCATGCATATACAGATGCTGATTGGGTAGGAGATGTGGACGACAGGAAGAGTACTAGTGGAGGTGCATTTTTCTTGGGAAAGAGATTGGTTTCTTGGTTGAGCAAAATGTAGGAGACAATATATCTTTGTCTACTATAGAGGTAGAATATATAGCAGTAGTAAGCAATTGTACTCAAGTTTTGTGGATGAAACAAATGTTGAAGGATATCAAAATTGTGTTTGAAAAACCTATTACAATCTTCTGTGATAATTCAAGTGCAATAAACATTTCTAAGAATCTGGTGTTGCATTCAAAGACAAAGCATATATCCATCAAGTTTCACTTTTTGAGAGAGAAGGTAAATGAGAATGAAGTCAAATTGGAGTTTGTTTCTTCAAAGGATTGGATTATGAATATCTTCACTAAGTCTCTACCTAGGGACACTTTTGAGTATCTCAGAGGGAAGCTAGCAGTGATTACCCCTCCTATTCAGAACTAAGGTGCACTAGGCTGCATCAGTCCAGTGGAACTCACTATCATATCTAGTGATCCAGATTGATATAAAGGGGATGCTACTCAGGGGGAGTAGTCAACATGTTCTGAGTTTAGTCTAGTTTTATCTAAGAAGCAAAAGAGGGAGAGATGATTGCAAATATGTGCCTTTTGCCATTGATGTGAAAGGGGGATAGAAGTCATGTGAAAAACTTGAAATTAAGTAGTTGCTGGTGAAAGGGGGAGCAGTGAAGAAATGGTTACAGGTGTGATAAGAGAAAGGGGGAGAAGTTCTTGTCTTGATGTTTGAAACAATTTTTTACATCATATGTTGCCATCAATGACAAAGGGGGAGATTGTTGCAAATATGTGTCTAATCGGTGTTGTCATTGATATCAACATATCTTTTTTGTCATTGGTGTCAATTGTATCCCATTCTAGAAGACTTGTATGTTGAGGATATTGAGATAATTAGCCTCTCCGGAAGAAACAAGTGAGTTACATATCTCTCTGTAAGAGACAGTGAAGACAGTGTAGTTTAGTGAAGTAGATTGCTCCACATTCCCAGTGAGATGAAGATCAGAGTCTGCAGACCAAAGGGTATTGAAAAGGATTGTCTAAAGTTGCTCAAGTTAATATTTGAGGGATCTGCATGAATAATTTGTGAAGTTATGGCCATTTCAGTAGAACTAGGTTTTACAGTTGTTTAGAGGTGACAAAGTGATAGAAAATTGGTCCGGATTGATCCACAATAGAGTATTATGATCTATGGATCTAGAGGTGTGTTTAGGATGTCTGTGTGTATCCTCAACTCAAGAGGTTCATGGTTTGGAGGTCTGCAAGTAGTCATTCTAGTATGATAGTCATGACAGTGAGAGTTCTTAAGTTCCCAAATGAAGATACAAGTGTTTCTGGTGAAGTGAGCTTGTGCGGTTGTTCTTGTTGTTTTTATTGTGCTTGTGGTGGTCTTTGGATCATGTGCCTACTGTGTTGGTGGTTCACATTGAGGATTAAGCTTGTGGTTAAAGATTTGTCCTTGGGTGTTGTTGTTCTTTCCAGTCTTGGCCGACCGTATGCTTTGTGCATTTTGCGGATAATCTAAGAGAGGTTCTATGAAGTGTGGCATGTTGTTCGAGGAAGATTTAGGTCCCAACTATGTTTGTCTAATAGTATAGTGATTCCAAGGTTGATGAAGCATATAAATATGTGTGGTTGAGTTGTAGAAAATCATCCTTGTGCTAAAATGATAAGATCCTAAGAAAGGAAGAAAGACAAAGCAGAGAAGAAGAAGAGTAGAAGAGGAAGAGCAGTAAAGAATGAGGAGATAGCGAAGAAGTGTTTGGGAGCAGAGTAGAAGTATTGTGCACTTAATGGAACTGACCTTTGCATGAAGAAGATGTTATTTTCCAGTTTAATTTTTCTATGATAAACTTATAAATGTTTCTGTAGGCAGTGAGCCTCTTTTGAGTAGTGAGCTCTAGGCAATGTTGATGGTGGTTTTAGCAAGCAACAACATAGGTGTGATTGCTAGTTTCACACCTCTCTTGAAAAGTATCCTACCCTAGGTAAGACTACTCCAAGGATAATACAGCTAGCTCTTAGCTTGCTTAGAATCTCTCAATGGTTATGTTCTAGCTGTTCCTACAAGGGGTCCTACATGCAATCTGTAAATCTCCAGGTTTGGGGCAGCAAATACACATAAACCCTATGATGATCTTCAGCTGATAGACAAGATAAGATGCTGTTGAAACTCCTAATCTGATAACTGACAGTGGTTTTAAAAGAAAATGTAAAAGGTGTAGGGTTTAGAAGGGTCCTAAGTGACATTCACAATGTTAAGGTTATTTTTAGTAGACAAACATTCCAAACTTTGAAGTAGCTTTCTGAGTTACCAAACTTAAATGAATGTTACAGTGCTGTAGAAAACGGTGCCATCTTCAATGGAGGTCAACAGGTTTTCAGATTGCATACATTTGTTAAATATCCAATGATTGGCGCAACTTAACTTATGAAATGTAATTGAACTTTAGCACAAATATTCAGCCCAGACTAACTTTACACAGCTATTTACCATCAGCAAACAACTAAAAGTATAGACTTAGAATGTTCATCAAATACTTTAGCAAACCATGAATATTATGAAAACACAACTAATCTAACTATGGGAGAGCAAGATGCGAACCATGAAAACCAAAAGATGAATCAACACAAGATACAAATTCTTAGATTTACTGCAGAAACTTGCTTTTTATTAGCTCAAATGGCATAGAGTCAACAATTCGATATCAAAATCTCTCTCACAAAAGTGGAAATGGTAGCCCTTTATATAGAAAGCAGCATGCCCTAGCTTTCAAATGAACGGTGGAGATTAACTCGACACCAACGGTCTAGATTACATCAATAATAACCCACATCAATTCCTAGATTACATTTTGTCTTTTATGAAAAAGATGAAAAAATAGCCTCAGATACATTGAATCTAGTCATTTTGACTAGCCAACTCAGTATATTAGTGGAAAAGCCCATTTTAGAAGCAAGAAGAAGACAAAATTGAGTCACATGTTGCCCAAATATAGCAAATTTTCAATTGTGACGAGATTGTATTAGTAGAATATTCAAAATAACATCAAGATTCTTTATCCAAGTCAATCTTGTCCTCACTGGCCAGCTTTTTGTGATAAGTCAACCAGGCATCGAGTGCAATGTTAATGTTGGATAGGTCTAGATTCTTTAAATGATGTACCCTATAATCAAACACTTCCAATTCCCAATCGAATCTTCCATATATTCTTTCTATCTCTACTCCTGCCTTTTAAAATGCCTTGAAATTGACCCTTAGGTCACTTGCCTTATCCAATTGTTCCTCCATGCTGAGTGTGTCATTAAACATTACCTTGTGCAACTTATCCTTGCATTTTTCGACATCAAATGGGGCATAATCATCATAATATGATTCCTTGAAGTCCCTCAAGGAGTCACTGATGTCATATATAACCAATCTTAGTTCCTCATCAGCTGGTTTATATGCTTCCCTTATATGTTCAAAGGTTTCTTTTCTCAATAGTAGCTGTTGGTACCATTCAACAGCCTTTGGCAGCCTATCCCTAGTCAAAATCTTCTCTATAATTAAGGTCTGATCTGGCAGTTCTCTAATACGTTTGATCTGGGGATACATGTGGGAATAGTACTCATCAAATGAATCACATTCTTCCTCCAAGTCTTTCCACTTCTTGTGCAAATCAACCAATTTTTGGTGAGTCTGAGCAGAGGTGTTGATGGCTTCACATCCCATCTTAAAAACTTTTATCAACCAATTCTCTGCGCCCTGGGATTTTGATCTTACCTCGTCCAATTTAGCTATCTCATCGGTGGACAAGAAAGTAGGAATTATCCTTATATCTCCTCCGGCATCCACTAGCTTTATTAAAAATTGGAGACATGCTCACAACTCTTCATTTTGTTGTTTTAGGTCTTTCTTAGACATTTCATCTTTATCAAGTTGTTCCAAGATTGATGTGACTGACCCCTTGAAATCATCAACTCTTTGAGCATGAGTGGTTGGGAACAAATCAATTGTAGATATAACATAATCGTCTGCCCTAACCTGGTCTCTTGCTGCGTCAACTGGCGGGACTACTATCTCTGCTATCCTTGACCCTAATTCAGTTTTATAGATCCTTGACTGGATCTTAGCCTTTTTCTGTTTCTGAGGCTTCTGGGCTTACGACAGGATAGCACTCAAATCAAGCTACATTACTTCTACCTAAGGCTCTGGATATGCCATTCTTCCCTGCAGTCACTTAGGAGCAGAAGATTTGTTTAACTTAGAAGCACCATCTTTATTAGACACAGTCAACTCTTTAGATGGCTCTTGTTTAGGCTCTCCATCCTCCTCTGGACTTTTCTCTTTTTCTTTCTCTTCTTCCTAGGCCAAGTTCTTCAGATTTTCAGCCACATTCTCCTATGCAATCTTCAAAACTTCTTTTGTTGGATCCTTCCCCAAGGGACTATCAGATATATCAATAATTTCCACACCAGCTAAAGCTTCAGGGAGGTTTCATTGTTTTCTTCAATCAATACTTCCTTCTCCCCCTCAACTACTGCTTCAGATTCCTACAATCCTAACTCTACACACACCTTCTCGATCCCAAGTAGCAAAGGCACTACAAATGAATTAGTTGGCATTTGTGAAATGGGGACTATAGAAGAGATAGTGAAGGAGGGAGTACTAACTTGGGTTAGTTTGGTCAAGACTAGCAATAAGGGGGAAGAAATGGTAAGAGATGAAGAAAAGGTTAGTGAAGGTAAGGAAGGAGGGGGTGAAAGGATGGTGGAAATAGGAGGCAATGGTAAAGGAGAAGAAGGTGGAGATGTAGCGGAGGGGTATCAAATGGCAAGAGTGGAGGAAATAGGACTACTAGAGTCACTAGAAGAAACTACCAGAGAGCATGAGGTGGTGGTGATGGTAGAGGCAGGAGAGGATTCCTGGGTAATGGAAGCAGAGGTTATGGGGAAAGTGGTTGTAGCAGAGGGAGAAGGAATGGAAGAAAGAGTGGCAGCAGAGGTTGAGTCAGTGCTTTGTGCAGGAATTTGGGTAGTTGGAGGGGATTAGAATCATCCTTAACTGTGGCAGCCTCTTTATAGACTTCCTTCACTTTTACCCTCTTAGCCTTGGAGCTTTCTTTTGCTCCACTCGGCATATCCTTTCTCTTGGAGGTTCTAGTCCTGGTTAAAGGAGGTTGATCTTTCTTTTGAGGAGACCTTGCAGATGGCTTCTTTATCTTCTTTGCTTTCTTTGCTAGAGGCGAATGCTCCTCGCTATTTGATTTCTGCTTCTCAATTAGCTCCATCTCATCAGTGACCAAAATGGGCTCATCTTCCTCCCCACCAGAGTCTTTGTCTGATTCCATCGCAGTGTAAGTCAACTAGATTCCCTGTCTAGTCAGTACTGCCACTTGTGCTTTGACCTAGGCCTTGCTCAGTCTGATTGGTTCCCTCATAACCACATTTAGGGAGCTCTCCTCTGCATTTGCCCAGTTCGACAGTGGAATGGGTTGATGGTACTGTGCCTCCCACGGTCCTCTGAGCATAAAATTTTCATCCTCTTGTAATTGATCTGGTACTGCCATTATATGGAACCTTTTAATGAAGTCCAGGGGTAGCCTTGCATGTGCCTTTTTCATGATTTCATAGTCATCAGGGAAGTTGGCCCAAAAGTCCTCAATGTGTACTTTGTGAAAGATCTTCTTGCTTACAAATCTTTCCATTGCTTTGTTTGGATCAAAATGATCCCTTGCATTATAGTAGTGCAAGTTCAATAGTTGTAACTCTTTGTCTAAATATTTTGCTGATGCCAGAGAGGGACATGCATAGTGTCCTTTGCCAAATTTAATAGGGAATTGAATGTTTGGCCTATGTAGGTGCTTGAGTTTTTCTGCACATGGTATCAGTTGCCTTGACAGCTCTAGAAGCACTATCTTATCATCTGGATAGTGGGGAAGTCTGTAGGCCATTCTAGTGAAGCCTTGTATTCTTATGTATGAAAATTTCTTGAATTGAATATACCATCTGCCATATCTAGCTATTTTGTTCATGGCCTCAGTGGAAATTCTCAATGCTGTATTACCTTGTAACTTCCTGGCTATGTACATTGTGAATGCATCATTAACCCTTTTGAAATGTATCAAGGATTGGGATGAGGTCAGCTTTGGATAACATTCATACACTTTGATTTGTGTCTTCTCATCATTTCCAATCTCACCAATCTTGGACAGTCTGTCGTAGTGGTTCATTCTTGCTAATGCATAGACAACATAGGACATCCATCTGAAGTACTTGTTCTCATTGAAGTTACTGAAGGCTTCGTGGATGTTGTCACTGATGATTTAGGCCCAGTGGAACTTGGTTCCTTTCAATATCTCAAAAATTATGATGAACATCCAGTCCTCAAAGGTGGAGGCAGTTGGTAACCCGTAGATTCTTCTCAGGAAGGTTACCATGTCCCCAATTTTGTCATGGAAATTGCTTTTGTACAACACCCTGGGGAGCTTGATAAGAGCAGACTTCTTACTCTTGACCCAATGGTCATTTATGTACTTTCTGCATCCCTCTACATCCTTATTATAAGTGGTCTTTGATCCCTATTTGTCTGGCATTGTTACAACCTTATGCCAGGGGATGTCCAACATTTCTACCAGACCAAGTGGGGTTAAGTTAGCTAGGACTTCTCCATTTGCTATCTAGATTTGCCTGGATATTATATCATATCTGTCTAAACATGTGGCAATTAGTTCTGCACACTAAACTAAAGTAGGAAAGGTAGCAGCCTATCCAAGCCCACTATCTCTTAGTGTTCTGGCGCTGGGAGTTGGAGCTGGACCAAAGGCTCTAAGTCTAAAGTCATCCAGGTCTATGTGACCTAGGTCTGTGTCTCCAACATTACTCCATCCAGAGTGGGTCTTGGTTTCTGGAGGGACTCCCTTGAACTTGTACTTCATAGCTTGAGCCCGAGTAGTCATCTAGTCTGCATGACCGAACCTTATAAGTTTGATACTGGGAAAACTCCTAACATACTCCTAAGTTTAGATAAATCAATACAAATCTGTCATTTATTACTAGCATGCATTTGAAAGAGATTCAAGTCTAATTAAAAGAACACTACATGCAAATAAAACATCAAATGTTGCAAGAAAATTCATCAAAAAAATCATTATCAATACATCACAACATTAATTTCATCATTTTGAACAACCTTCCCTTAAGAAATTCGGTCGTTTGAAGGGTTTTGCACTAATTTGAGGGTTGTCCGACCCTCAGCAGGAAAAGCACTAATATTGAGGTCATCCAACCTCAGCGGGAAAGTTAGGCAGGTCCAACCTCAAGTTTTGGCTTCCTCCTTATGTTCTTGAGTTTTGCACGATTTTCAGGGGCATCTAACTTGCACAGAATTTGGAGGTCTCTGACCTCTGATGTTTTGCAAGTCGGTTGGTTGATATTATAAGGTAAAATCATGTGGATGTGAATTTGGCTATTTCTTGCGCAGAAATTAGGTCGGTTTGACTTGCACAATTTTTGATAGGGTCTGACTAAGTTGGATAAGGGATAATATAGCATAGGTCAGATGAGATAAGTTTTAGCACCGAGATTGAGGTAAGCTTCTAGTGGGGATTTTTGGTAGCACCGACCTTGCAGAGTTATGTGCATCATCCAACCAAGTCAGAGACTGGATCTTCTAGTGCAAGGTCAGACGAGGTGGATTTTAGCACAAAAAGGGTGCTAGGCACTTAGTGTGGAATTCTAAGGTGTCTGACCTCTGATGGTTTGCAGGTCAGTCAAAGCTCAATTTAGTGCCGACTCGGTGTGCGGGTTGTACAGGGCCAAAATCCCTAAATTTCCAAGTTACTTGAGGCACGACGGTTCCATTCATCCTTCTTGGGCCTAGACTAAGGTTTAAAATGAAAGCACTTCAAAATCTACTAAACCCTAACCAAATTCAAACAACCATCCACTGAAAACCCTAACGGCTATCTTCAAAAATTCAACCATTTGTGAGCAAAAAGCTTGAAATAGCAAGGTTTAAACCCTACCTGGCAAGAATGGTGGCATAAATTGAATTGCAGGAGAGGTCGCGGGTTCAAACTTGGGCGAAGTCGATAGGGCCGAATGGAGCTCCAAAATTTTTTGTTTGAAAATTTGATTAAAATGAGTTAAAATGTGTTAATTCCTTATTTAAATCCTGGCTAATCTACCATTAATGCATAGGAGTATGGACTGTCAGTGGAGAATTTGCACAAATTTTCAAGGTGTTTGACCTGTGGAGAATTTTGATGCGTCGGACTGGGTCAGATGGGGTAACATTTAGTGCAAGGTCAGATGTTTGGTCTTCACAAGTTAGCGGAGGGATCAGGCTTGTCTAACTTACGGGTCTTTTGCAGTTGTCTGACTAGGTCGGAGGTTGTTATTTTTAGTGCAAGGTCAAACAAAGCCGATTTCAGTGTAGAAGGCAATTTCAAAGGTTTAATGCTAGGTCAGTCGGACAGAGTTTTAGCGCTAAGGTTGGACAAGGCAGCTTTTAGCACCAGGTCAGACCAATGGGAAATTAGCGCAAAGGCCAGTTGAAGGCTATTTTAGCATAAAATGCCAATTTAAGGTCCTCAAAGGGAAAGTAACAATTCAACCAAGTAGATTTCAAAGTGATTTTTGAATATCATCTTTCCATCAAGGTCAAAAATGCTCTTTTAACCATACTATCACTTAGGAGACCAAAAGATCAAATGACTCTCTAGCCAAACCAAAAGAGGGGGCCTCCATTTTTGAATGGGGCATGCGTGCAAGGCACAACAGGAAATGTGCCCAAAGGCAATTGCCTTCCCATTTTCTATTCTTTTAACAGAGAATAAATCTTGTGGTCTAACCCCCATCATGGTTTTTCCCTTAACCAGGTTTCCATGTAAAAATCTTTGTGTCATATGTGTTGATTATGTTTATGCTCATGTGTTGTTGATTTATGCTTTCATGGTTATATCATTAAACTGTTAATAAGTTTTGAAGAAGATTAGATACATCAAAAGATAAAGTTTTTGAGACAACCGATTCACTCCCCCCTCTCAGTTGTCTACCCTTATTTCAATAATTCACCTGCAAAGTCAACTTCATATTCTTCTTCATCTACAGCCTTGTCAGAACCATCTGAGATCACCATAGCCATGAATAGAGATTTTCCTCTATCTTCATCAGATGAGTAGTGATCTACATCTTTTTTGGAGTTGTAGTCTTCTTTGGAAAGAAGGTTCCTCTAAAAATCATTTCTCTTGAATCCCTTGCTGCTACTTTCACTTTCTCCAAAAGGACATTTAGAGGCATAATGACCAATTCTACCACATTTGAAACATTTGAAAGGTAACTTACCTTTATATTTACCTAATCCTCTTTTCAACTTTCTTACAAAATTTGCTTCTTCTTCCTCAACTTCATTGCATATATCAGATGTTCCTTCATTCTTCACAACATTGAAAGTAGCTTCTTTTTGGCATGGACCTATGACTTCATTACTCATTTCATAGGTAGTGAGGGACACAAATAGTTCTACCATGGTGAGTTTCTTCAAGTCTTAGGCTTCTTCTATTGCAAAAACTTTCGAATCAAATCTATGAGGGAGAGATCTCAGGATTTTCTTTACAACCATTGATTCAGCTATATCTTCACCCATACATCTAATTCCATTCACAACTTCATCTACCTAGTGTAAGTAGCCAACAATGTTCTTTTCTTCTTTCATCTTTAGATTCTCAAATACTTTTTTGTAGGATTGTAATTTGGCTTCTTTATGGTGTCATCTCCTTCATAGAGACCTTTGAGACTCTCCCATATCTCCTTTGTTGTCTTGCACTGCACAAGCTTAACTAACTCTAAACTGCTCAGACCACTTAAGATTGCATTCTTGTCTTTGGCATTATTCTCATGGGCCTTCTTTGCATGTAAATTTACAATGGGATGAATCGGTTCAACATAATCAATCTCAATCACCCTCCAAACATCATACCCTAGTGAAGTAAGATATGCTTCCATCCTTACACTCTAGAAGTCATAGTTATTTCCATCCAATATTAGAGCTTTAGAAGAGGACTCCTTATGAGCCATGTGTTCTATTCCAAGATCTACCTTCAGCTATTAGACTACACCAAGAAACCTTGCTCCAATATCAATTTTTAGAACACAAGGATATACTGAGAGGGGGGTGAATCAATATATCTCTAAAATTATTTCAGTTTAACATCAACAATCAAAACTTCTAATTAATTTAATTAGAAGATCAACAAACTAAACTAATTAAAGCACAACACATACACACATAGCCACAACGTCAAATTTACATGGAAAACCTAAGGAGGGAAAAAGCATGATGAGCAAGATGCTTGGATCTACTATCCAAATCCAGCCTCACAAATAAAGATAAAAAGGGATTACATTATTATTTATGGGCTACAACCCAAAGGAAGATGCAACTCCCTAAAATACAAATTAGTAACACTTATAGAATGAGGCTACAACCTTTGGATGTTACATTCAATAGATCTTACTGTTGGATCTAGGGCATACAACTGAGAGGGGGGGGGGGTGAATCAGTTGTATAGAACTTGTTCTCTTTTAAACACTTAATTCTCTGTTGTTAGTTAGCAGCATATCAAATAATCATTTATGGAAGCACAATACATAAACACAAGAGCAGATAAGCATCAACACATTGAACACCAAGATTTTGACGTGGAAAACCCGGTTAAGGGAAAAACCACGGGGTGATTAACCCAAGAATTATTCTCTGTTAGAAGAATAAAGAAAAATGAATGGCACATGCCAATAAGGGCTCACTGCCCGAGCACACTGCTCACAAAGAGGCCCACTGCCTACAAGGAGACACACTGTCTACAGAGTGATAAAAATCACAGTCTTGAACTGGAGAATGACATCTCTACCATGTCCGGATCAGTTCCAATTAAGCCCAACAATCTCTGCTCTGCCTTTCGCACCTTTCTTCGCTACACCTTGCTCATCCACATTCTCCAACACTGAAATGAATTCACAACTCATTATTTATACAAGACATCGACTTAGGAACAAGTATCTAAGTCGGCAAACAACCATAGGAGTATCCGCAAGATGAATAACACATCCGGTCGGCTATCACAAGAACATTCGCAGGATGAACAACTCATCCGGTCGGCTAAACAGAGCAATAACTTCATCCGGAAGAATAACTTCAATTCCGGGCTCTACCATCGATGCGGACCATCAACACAACCTAGACATGATTCAAGAGCCTTCACAAGTCTGTCTGAATGTCCGGATACATCCGCACTTCCTCTGCTTACTGGAATCTCTTGTCTTCCTCATCCGGAACTTCAAGAACACAGTCTGTCGCCACTGTCATGATGCAGGAGGTACTTCCGGACCTCCAAATCACACACAAATCAGGATGACACATAACAAGGACATCTAAAACACTCCTTCAAATCCGCAGATTATGATAATACAATTCCGGACCTCACCGGACCTTTTTGTGATCCTCTGTCACCTCCGGATACTTGCCGGACCCGGTTCTATACCGGCAGCCATAACTCCTTCAGATCTTCATGCGGACCTCTGAAATCTTAACTGTAGCATCTCAAGACTCATATCTACTAACCCTTTAATCCGCATCCTCCGGTTCTCATCCTATACAGTATATTTACCTTCTTCTCATCACTGTTCTTCACTGTTCCTGACTGAAGCTAATTTTCTCAATATCCTCAGCACAAAGCTCATCAAATCCTTCTTGTCAATGCAGTATGAGTATGTTGACATCAATGACAACAATGGCTCACCTCATACTTGCAACAATCTCCCCCTTTGTCATTGATGGCAACATATGATGTGAAAAACCATCAAGACAAGAACTTCTCTTTTCTGTCACAGCTCCCCCTATCAACAACCACTCCTCACATGTCTTCCTTTGCTGCTCCCCCTTTGATCATCAACCACTTGTTTTTCACATGTCTTCTAGTTTTTCACATGTCTTCTCTCCCCCTTTGACATCAATGGCAAAGGGCTCATACTTGCAATTCTCATGCATCAGAATAATACCAGCTGCTCCCCCTTAGTTGCAGCTCCCCATTAGTCCGGATCACAAGATATGACTGCGATTGCCACCGGACTGATGCACATTTAGTGCATCTTAGTTCATCACCGGAGGGGCCATGACCCCTAACTTCTTCCGGAGATATTCAAAAGAGTCCTTGGGAAGAGGTTTTGTAAAGATATCTGCAATCTGATCCTTGGAGGGAACATACTCCAATCTGACTTCTTCCTTGTTTACTTGTTCTCTCAAAAAGTGAAATTTGATAGATATGTGCTTAGTCTTAGAATGCAATACCGGATTCTTGGAAATATTAATTGCACTTGAATTATCACAGAAAATTGTGATAGGCTCCTCATATTCAACTTTGATGTCTCTTAGCATCTGCTTCATCCACAAGATTTGAGTGCAACTACCTGCTGCTGCAATGTATTCTGCTTCAGTTGTAGACAGAGATATTGCATCTTGTTTCTTGCTTAGCCAGGAAACCAATCTCTTCCCCAAAAAGAATGCTCCACCACTAGTGCTCTTCCGGTCATCCACATCTCCTGCCCAATCTGCATCTGTGTAAGCATGAAGAGAAAAATCCGGATCTCTAGGATACCATAGACCATACTCAACTGTCCCTTTCAAGTATCTAAAAATTCTTTTGATTGCCATAACATGAGATTCTCTAGGATCAGCCTGGAATCTTGCCACAAGACCAACAGCTTGCATTATATCTGGTCTAGTTTGAGTGAGATACAACAATCCACCAATCATTGATCTATACTTTGTCTGATCTGCCTTTGGAGAATCATCATCTTTGCTTAACTTACATCCGGTTGCCATAGGAGTGTTCATAGGCTTTGAGTCTTCCATACCAAATTTCTTTAACAATTCTTTCACATATTTGGTCTGAGAAATGAAGATCCCTTCTTTTGTTTGAGTAATTTGCAGACCCAAGAAGAAATTCATTTCACCAAGCATAGACATTTCAAACTCACTTTTCATCTGATTTGCAAAAGTTTTACACATACTATCTCTTCCTCCAAAAATGATATCATCCACAAACACTTCAACAATCAGAATGTTTTCATGATCAATTTTGAAATATAAGTTGCTGTCAGCAGTACCTTTGTTGAATCCAATCTGCACAAGATGCTTATCCAACCTTTCATACCATGCTCTTGGGGCTTGCTTCAATCCATACAAAGCTTTCTTCAACTTGCAGACCATATCATTATTATCAGACAATTGAAATCCATCCGGTTGTTCAATGTAGACTTCTTCTTCCAGATCACCATTTAAGAAGGCAGACTTGACATCCATCTGATATACCTTGAAATCTTTGAAGGCAGCAAATGCAAGAAGTAATCTGACTGCTTCAATTCTTGCTACCGGAGCAAAAGTCTCTTCAAAGTCAATTCCTTCTATTTGACAGTAGCCTTTGCAGACCAATCTAGCTTTGTTTCTGATTACTTCACCAGCTTCATTTAGTTTGTTCCGGAAGACCCACTTGGTTCCAATTACATTCCTGTCTCTAGGTCTGGGAACAAGATCCCAAGTATGATTTTTCTCAATTTGCATTAGTTCATCTTCCATTGCTTTGGTCCAATTTTCATCATTGCAGGCTTCATTTATTGTTTTAGGTTCAATCCTTGAAATCAGACAACATTCATTCTGATCTTGAGCAATATTCCTTCTAGTTTGTACACCTTTGCTTTTGTCACCTATGATCTGATCTTCAGAGTGATTTAGTTTTATATACCTTGGAATTTTGGGAGTATCCAGTACTGCTGTTTCTTGATCAGGCTCATTTAAACCTAACTCTTCTTCCTGATTTATCGGATCAGGCTGACTCTGTTTCACCGGAGAGGATTGAGTTCCTTGAACACTATCTTGGTCATCTTCATCAAATTCATAAAATCTTGAAGGCTTCTCAATTCCTTCATCAACCTTTACATTGGTACTTTCTATCATCTTCCTCAATCTCTTATTGTAACACCGATATGCTTTGCTTTGAGTGGAGTAGCCCAAGAAAATTCCTTCATCACTTCTAGCATCAAACTTTCCTAGATCTTCATCTCTTTTAATATAACACTTGCTACCAAATACCCTGAAATATTTCACAGTAGGAGTGATGCCAAACCAAAGTTCATAGGGGGTCTTACCGGTGTTGTTTCTGATTTGAACTCGATTGAGAGTGTAGACTGCAGTGCTGATAGCTTCTTTCCAAAACATTTGAGGAACATTTGCTTCCAACATCATTGTCCTAGCAGCTTCCTGGATGGTCCGGTTCTTTCTCTCAACTACTCCATTCTGCTGTGGAGTCCTAGGAGCAGACAACTGTCTCCTTATACCCTGTTTCTCACAAAAGTCAATGAATTCACCAGATGTAAATTCACCACCTCTATCAGACCTTAGACACTTTAGTTTCAATCCGGTTTGATTCTCCACCATAGCTTTGAAGATTTTGAACTTCTCAAAAGCTTCTGATTTTTCTTTCAGAAAGGTAACCCACATCATCCGGGAATGATCATCAATTAACAACATGAAATATCTATCACCTTGCAGACTCTTGATTCTTGTCGGACCACATAGATCAGTATGTACTAATTCCAACAATCCGGTAGAAGACTGATCTTTGCTTTTAAAAGAGACTCTGCTTTGTTTGCCTAACTGACATTCTTTACACACACTGTTTGTAGGTTTTATCAACTTTGGAAGATCTCTCACAGCCTGAGTATTGCTTATTTTGATGATGTTATCAAAATTTACATGACACATTCTTCTATGCCATAACCAACTCTGATCAATTTGAACAAACAAACAACTTTTATTTGAACCAACCAGATGAAAGATGTTACCTCTTGTCTGAGTACCGGATGCAATTTCAGTTCCGGAGCTTGTAAAGATTCTGCATTTTCCATTCTTGAACCGGAGATCATAGCCTTTGTCCACTAACTGACCAACACTGAGAAGATTGTGCTTCAATCCTTCAACATATAGTACATTACCTGTTTTGCTCTTACCATCAAAGGAAATAGTTCCCCTACCTCTGATTCTGCCAGCAGAATTGTCACCAAACTTTACCATTCCTCCTTCATATCTTTCCAAATCTAAGAACTTATTCTTGTCACCAGTCATATGGTGAGAGCATCCACTGTCAATAACCCAATCATCCTTTTCTTCCACTTGAGCAGCCAAGGCTTTTTCAACAACTTTGTGATTGACAGATTCAGAGAGCAAGGAATCTTCTTCCTTGATGGCTATAAACACCCACTCATTTCCGGATTTGCTTCCTGGATCTGATTCATCATCTGTTACTCCTTCATTGTCATCTTCTTCATGAACATAATAGCAATTCTTTTGAAACCTTTGTCTGTGAGTATTAGATCTTGCAGATCTCTCCGGACATCTTGAGGCAAAATGACCAATCTTATTGCAGTTAAAACACTTAAAGGGTAGTTTTCCTTCATACTTACCGGATCCTCTTGGCAGTCTCTTTGCAATGAGGGCTTCAAGTTGAGCTGTTTCTGCTTCTTCTTCTTCCATGTCTCTTCTTGCTTGATCATACCATGACATTTTCCTTGATGAGTTTTCACCCGGATCAAATCTCTGTTTGCCTTTCACATAGGCACTGGCTTTAAAAGCAGACTCAGTCTTGGGTGGATCATCTCCAAACTCGGTCATTTCAAATGCAGCTAGTTTGCCAGCCAATTGTTCTCTTGTGACAGTTGTGTGGGCTCTGAATTCATCAATGGCAGCAACTTTGATTTTGTAGGCAGCAGGAAGGGATCTTAGGATTTTGCAGACAATCTCATTTTCATCTAGAGTTCCACCAGCATTTCTGATTCCACATACCAGCTCATTTACTCTTGGCATAAAGGTAGTAATGTTTTCATCATCTCTCATTTTCAATCTTTCAAATTTCCCTTTCAGACTTTGCAACCTTGCACTTTTGACAAACTCATCTCCTTCATACAGAAGTTCCAGTTTAGTTAGGATCTCATATGCAGTTGGTAGGTCAATGACATTCGAGAGATCTGAGTCATTCAATGCGCTTAGAAGAGCTTCCTTGGTCCGCAGATTGTTTTCAGCTTCTGTGGTTTCATCAGGAGTTGTCGGACCACCTTGTGGGGGTATATATGGTTTTGAAATCATAGCCAAGTATGCTTTTCCCATACATTCCAAATGACACTTCATGCGACCTTTCCAGAGGGTGAAGTTGGTTCCATCGAACTTCGGACTATCCTTCTTGTATGACGACATCCTGGATCACCTCAAGCGGTTAAGCTCCTATCGGAGGAACCTTGCTCTGATACCAATTGTTGGATCTAGGGCATACAACTGAGAGGGGGGGGGGGTGAATCAGTTGTATAGAACTTGTTCTCTTTTAAACACTTAATTCTCTGTTGTTAGTTAGCAGCATATCAAATAATCATTTATGGAAGCACAATACATAAACACAAGAGCAGATAAGCATCAACACATTGAACACCAAGATTTTGACGTGGAAAACCCGGTTAAGGGAAAAACCACGGGGTGATTAACCCAAGAATTATTCTCTGTTAGAAGAATAAAGAAAAATGAATGGCACATGCCAATAAGGGCTCACTGCCCGAGCACACTGCTCACAAAGAGGCCCACTGCCTACAAGGAGACACACTGTCTACAGAGTGATAAAAATCACAGTCTTGAACTGGAGAATGACATCTCTACCATGTCCGGATCAGTTCCAATTAAGCCCAACAATCTCTGCTCTGCCTTTCGCACCTTTCTTCGCTACACCTTGCTCATCCACATTCTCCAACACTGAAATGAATTCACAACTCATTATTTATACAAGACATCGACTTAGGAACAAGTATCTAAGTCGGCAAACAACCATAGGAGTATCCGCAAGATGAATAACACATCCGGTCGGCTATCACAAGAACATTCGCAGGATGAACAACTCATCCGGTCGGCTAAACAGAGCAATAACTTCATCCGGAAGAATAACTTCAATTCCGGGCTCTACCATCGATGCGGACCATCAACACAACCTAGACATGATTCAAGAGCCTTCACAAGTCTGTCTGAATGTCCGGATACATCCGCACTTCCTCTGCTTACTGGAATATCTTGTCTTCCTCATCCGGAACTTCAAGAACACAGTCTGTCGCCACTGTCATGATGCAGGAGGTACTTCCGGACCTCCAAATCACACACAAATCAGGATGACACATAACAAGGACATCTAAAACACTCCTTCAAATCCGCAGATTATGATAATACAATTCCGGACCTCACCGGACCTTTTTGTGATCCTCTGTCACCTCCGGATACTTGCCGGACCCGGTTCTATACCGGCAGCCATAACTCCTTCAGATCTTCATGCGGACCTCTGAAATCTTAACTGTAGCATCTCAAGACTCATATCTACTAACCCTTTAATCCGCATCCTCCGGTTCTCATCCTATACAGTATATTTACCTTCTTCTCATCACTGTTCTTCACTGTTCCTGACTGAAGCTAATTTTCTCAATATCCTCAGCACAAAGCTCATCAAATCCTTCTTGTCAATGCAGTATGAGTATGTTGACATCAATGACAACAATGGCTCACCTCATACTTGCAACACTTACTGATCAAACCACCTCTACATCATTCACACACTTCACTTTGTCACAAAACTTCACTTTCTCTACTCAATGAGTGTTGCTACCTCCAACACACCTTCACAAATATTTTCACATCTGATGACACATCTTTGCACACTCTCACACACTCATACCTTCCTCAATAAACAAGTTCTTTCATTTATACCTTCAACAAATTCCAAATTTCTTCTCCCAAGTAGGCCAAGATGAAACATGTATACATGAAATGTGCAAGGCCACACCAAGTTGGCATCTAAAAGATGTAGAAAATCAATGCAGTTCAAACCAAGTGATAACCAGGACCTATTCTTTATTAACACATCTTCCCAAGCAAGTGCACACTTCAAATCATTTGGTAGGATCATCAAAGCACATGAAGTCGGCCCAACAAACATTCATCCTTCCGCCCAATGGCTCTAGACCAAAAATAGTATCAAAGAGAACAATTAATGTCACACGGATCTTTATACAAGCAACATAAGACTTATACAAACCTTCTCAATCAATCCTTCCACTAAAATATATGTTTTTGTTATGGCGCAAACAAACAAAAACTCAGCCTAGTATCTGTTGCAAGTATGTGCCTAATCGGTGTTGTCATTAATGTCAACATATGTGTGTTGTCATTGGTGTCAACTATGCTCTTATTTTGTTGCTTTCTTCAAATGAGTGAGATACTTTGTATTTACTTATGTAAATGATTTTGATGATGACGATATTGAGAAAATTAGCTCCTTCGGTAGAAATAGTGAGTTGTAGTGGAAATAGTGTATTGCATACAGAAGAACAATCTAGAAGATTGATCCGCATTTCTTGTAGGATGAATATCTTTGTCTGCAAATTGGAAGTTACTTAGAAGTTTGTCTGAAGATGTTATATTCCAAGTTTGAACCTCCAGTATCAAGATTTGAGTGAGTTATGTTCACCAGAGTAAAAATTTCTTTTCCTGTATGTTTGGTGGTGACATGGAGAAAATATTATGCTCTGCATTCCTCTGCATTGAAGTATTTCTATCTACAGTTCTAGAGTTAAGTCTGGAATGATTCTAAGTGCTTTCAACTATAGTGGTTCTTGATTTAGCAGTCTATAAGCTATCATTTCCTTAATATAGTGGTTGACAGTGTTGTTCTTGTGCTCTGGTTTGAAGAATCTTCTTGACAGAGCGGTTAGAGATCGTGCAGTTATTCTTGGTGATTACAATGTGGTTGTGGGTGTCTCCTTATTGTGTTCCTACCTTTGGATTATTTTGTAAAGAGAAATTTCAATCTTGGATTAAGAATGTTCTTAGCAGACCTATTGTTCTCACTAGCCTTGGCCGACCTGGTTGATTTCATCATTTGCGGAGATGCCTTGGAGATTGTGGAAGCATGTCATGGCATGAAAGATTGCATTTGAGTCCTAGCTAAGGCATAACATGATCCACATACATATTTACCTTAGCAAATCTTGTTTAGGTCCAGACCTATTTCTTTGTATTATTGTAATGTCAAACTTAGAGAATGTTCCAATGGTTGATGAATGTAATGCCAACATTGATGTACATTCCAAGGTTGATGACTTGTATAAAGACTTATAATGAATTGTGAAAAAAGGGATGAGTATGTGAAAATGAAGAGATAAGTGCGAAGGTGTAAAGCACAAAGTAGAAAAGTTATATTGTGCTTCTATAGAACTAAATACAGGCATGGAGTAGATGCTACTTAATCAATTCACCATTTTTGTAGTAAGCCACCCCTTGGCAGTGAGCCACCCTTTGATAGTGAGCCATTCTTTGCAATGAGAAATTTGGACAGTGAGCCCTATAGGTAGTGAGCCTCTATTTTTTGGTATTGTTATAACTCATGTATTCCTATGGGCTAACACCCACTGTGGTTTTTCCCTTTTAGGGTTTTCCACGTAAAAATCTAGTGTCTACTATGTTGAATGTGTGATTGTGATTAAGTCTATGGTTTCATGCTTTCATGGTTAAATCTAATTATCAGTAATTAAGTAGTTGGTGGTTTGATATTCATATGAAGTCAATTTTTTTGTGACAACTGATTCACCCCCCTCTTGGTTGTCTTGTGTATTTCAACAATTGGTATTAGAGCCAAGTTCCTCAAACATAAGCCTAACAACTTGAGGTTGATCTGGGATGTCGCACAAGGATGAATTATCTTTCAATTGTTTCAAGTGTGGTGAAGCTGGACACTATGCATCGAGATGTCCAAAAAGAAACTCAAAAAAATATGATGAAGAAGGAAAAAGTAGAAAGCCCATGAAAACATTTTATGATGTTGAAGATGATTAAGATGATGACTATTGTTTTAATTCAAAGGATGACAATTGCAAAGATGATGAAAGTTTTAATCTAGGGGTAAGTATTGGCAATGAAGATATAAAGAACCATTGGATTATTGATAGTAGCTTCTCAAATCATATGACTGGTGATAAAGGCAAGTTTATTAATTTTTTGAAGAATGAAGAAGGATTAGTTAGATTTGGAGATGACTGTACTACTAAAATATGTGGAAAAGGTTCAATCAATTTTGATGGAAGACAACATATAGATAACGTTCTCTATGTTGAAATCCTAAGACAAAATCTCCTAAGAGTTGGACAATTGTGTAGAGAAGGATACAGTTTCATATTTTAGAATGATACCTTCGAAATCAGAGATAAATTTGGAGCTCTAATAGCTGGTGGAAAAAGGACAGAGGGAAATCTTTATCATCTTAGAGAAGGCAACATTATCTACTCTATATCTTAGAATCATGAAAGTTGGCTTTGGCATAGGAAATTGTGTCACATCAATCCTAATGATCTAGCAAGAATAGTCTCAGCTCAAGTTGTAAAAGATCCGCCAAAGAGGATACATTTTAGCAACATCACCTGCAATAAGTGTCAAGTTGAGAAGCAAGAAAAAAGAAGTCTACAAGATGAAGAAAGATCATCAACTAGACTGATGGAATTAGTTCATACAAACCTTTGTGGACCTACAAGAGTAAAAAGTCTCCAAGATGACAGGTACTTTATGTTCTTTGTTGATGATTATTCTAGAATGACTTGGGTTAATTTTCTCAAACAAAGATCAGAACCTCCAGATGCATTTCAAGCCTTCAAAACAATGGTTGAAGATGAGTTAAATGTGGAAATTAGATGTCTAAAGTCTGATAGAGAAGAAGAGTTTACCTATGATAAATTTAATATGTTGTGTGAGACTCATGGAATAAAAAGACAACTATTCAGAGAAGATAGAGTAATGGAAATAATGAGCAGGTCTATTCAAGAACCTACAAAGACAATGATAGAGGAAGCTGACATACTAGAAGCATATTAGAAAGAAGCTATACATATTGTTGTCTATATTCAAAATAGAGTTCAAGTAAAAGGTAATGATACTAAAACTCCTTATGAATTGTGGTATGGAAGAATACCTTCGGTAAAATATTTCAAAGTTTTTGGAAGCAAATGTTATATCAAAAGAGAAGAAGAGCTAGGCAAGTTTGATGCTAAGTATGATGAAGGAAATTTTCTTGGATACTCTACTGAGAGTAAGGCCTACTAGTGTTACAATAAAAGATTGAAAAAGATAATAGAGAGTGCAAATGTTAAGGTTGATAAAAACATATAGAAGTATTTAGAAATCAATAATCATGCATCAGATTCAAATAGGCTTCCTTATAGTACAAGAAAGGAAAAGGTATTCACCAAAGAAGAAGATGATACTGACGAAAAGAAAATGAAGAAAGATCGCTAGTATGAAGTAAAAGGACAAATGAATTGGTGTTTGATTACCAATGCTAAATCTAAATCAATGTCTGAAGCCTGCAACAATATAAATTCCTCTCAAGATGAATATCTGTCCACTAACAGTGAAGAATCCAAAATTACCCTTGAAAATCTTGAGATATCTCAAGAAGAACACATTAACTTAAAATTAAATACAACAAAAGCAAATGAATGCATCAAAGAGTTAAAAATGCAAATCAAGGAACTTAAGCAAAGACTTGAGGAAAGTAGTAAAGATTTTAAGTTAACAAATGAAGAAAAAGAAAAAATTGAAGAATACTTGAAAAACAAAACAAATGATTGCTTAAGGCTTGAAGAAGAAGTTGTGGATCTAAAAGCTGATCTAAAACATGCATGGGTTCAACATGACAAATTCAGTGTAAGTGCAGCCAGATTTGATAGACTAATGGCTAAAGCAAGTCAAAAAAATCCTGATGACAAAAAATATAAGACCTGAGAAAGATGAAAGTTCTAGAACAGATCAAGAAAAGAATTTTGAGGTTAAGGAGGACAAAGGCAAACCAACTCAGGACCAAAGGAACAGATCAAGAAGATCTCTGGTCAGACAACCAAATGCACAAAGGTATCCATCTTTCAACGGTTGTTGTTACTCATGTAGTAAATTTGGTCACAGTGCTACTCAATGTAGAGGTAGAATGAATCAAGATGTTCCATCTTTCTCTGGTCAATGTTTCAACTGCAAAAGAACTGATCACATAGCAAGTGAATGTAGGAGTTGTTGATAACTGAGAGGGCGGGTGAATTAATTATCCTAATTATTTCTGCTTTCTGAACTTTCTTAATAATCAATGCAGCATTAATTCAATTAAGCAAACATAACCATGAAATGGAAATACACATGACACAATATTTTTGACATGGAAACCCTGTTAAGGGAAAAAACCATAGGGTGATTAACCCAAGATTGTATTCTCTGTTAGAAGAATGGAAATACAAAATGGCACTTGCCAATTAGGGCTCACTGCCTGAGTACACTACTCATAAGAGGCACACTGCCTACAAGAGACACACTATCTACAATTTATAAGAAGTATAATACAATACTTGAACTGATAAGGATCATCAACATATGTTGGAGTTCAGTTCCGGTTAGGCTCTGTACATTGATCTGTTGCATTTCATCTTTCCTCTTCTTTTGTGCTGCTCTCCTTTTACATACTGGACCTTCCTTTCTGCTTTTATTCGGCTCTACTTCTTTTCTTCATATATCACTAAAAAGCACTACACATCTCACAACTAAATCAATCCTATATATATCCGCACAAGTGATTTCATCACCTTTCTAGTCGACATCTGGAACAGTTAATATTTTCCTCATACTCTGATCTGTCGGCTGAATCCTTGCACACCAAGTAATGTGGATCAAGCATATACTTGTAGAAGTCATCAATCACATCGGCCAAATATAACTTATGCCTTAAGAACCTTTTCCATCATTAGTAACACATCTGGAATAATGTCTGATGTTCTGCCAGTTAGTTCTTCCTCTATTCACACTGTCACTTGGGAAACTGACACTCAAGCATTCATATTTCTTTATCCTTTCCACACCGGAGGCTCAAACCTTGGAATCTATCAGTCAAGGTACTCCTCTTGACTTCCCCAAATTCCCACTTCACTGAGATACTTCTACTGAGAGATCTGGACCTGTCTGTTGGACCTTACTGATAGCTCTGTTCTTGCTTACCAGACCTCAACACTTCTTCAATTTGACTTCCAGTGAGGACCTATCATGTCTTGCAGATGTGTGGGATAACCTTTGTTGCCATCAATGACAACATTCATGAGTCCATATAGTGTCTCTTGCCTACAATCTCCCCCTTTGGCATTGATGGTAATACTTAGTGAAAAATGACTAAGTGTCACACTATACTCCCACTTGGCTGATGCTCTGTCTCTATGTACATTTACCAAAGCTCCCCCTTAGTTGGATTCCTCATTTTTTCACTACTCCTCACTTCCCCTTTGACATCAATGGCAAAGGGTAGGGTCCGCATACCGAAATTATCAAAATCTTGTCTGCATAAGTATATACATAGGGAATACTTACATACACTAAAGAATGTCTGCAAAAGTTGTTTTCAATTGAATGAATTTTGTAGCCCAACTTTGCTTCATTCTATCCAAAATTGATATATGACCGCTCAACAAGAATGCAAACGCATCTGCCCTTTTTTAGATCTGTTGGATCATTGGTCCGGGCTGTGATTTGAGCTTCTTTTATGGCCTCATGCATGGCTTCTAACTTAGGGACAATTATCCCTCTGAGCTCACTCAACCTACTGATTCTATTTTTCTTCTCTTTTTCAAGCTTCTTAATTTCATTCAAAACTGCAACCATTTGACATTCTTGATTTATTATGGATGTAGTAAGTGGATTAAAATTTTGAGAAAGTTTTATCAGTTTATCCTCCTGTTCTTTCATTTTCTTCTCAATCTCCACTGTTGTTTTAGACTAGGATATACAAAATTTGTATACATCACCTCCATCCTTAAGGGCATTTTCCAAACTTTTTATCCCAATACCCATAACTCTTCTGTCATTTGATATTAACCCTTGCCGCTCTGAGAATCTCTTATCCAAAAATTCTTTCCTGACCTACTCCTTAGCTGATTTCTCTAAAGACTCAAAATGAGTGCTGACTGAACCAACAAGAGATTTAAGATTACCTGATGAGGAGGCTATGTGATCCTTCTAAAAAGATGTCATGATCTTTTCTAAAATGCTAGATGCAGCTTCTATTAGCTCACAATCTTCTATGTGAGACTTCAGGAGTTTTTCTTTTGCCTTTGCATTGCCAAATGAAGCTATCTTCATTGTTTGAACTAGGGAGAGAGAGTCAAAGTTAAATGGACCTTGAAGTAACTCTGGTTCATCAATCTCCAACATTTCTTTTGTCAGAAAGTCCTTGACCGATTCTTCCGTGTCTCTTGCCGGAGATAGATTCTTCTTTTCTTCTGTAGTCACAGAACTATCTTTTGGAGCTTTCTCTCCTTCCACAACCTTGGTATTGTCATCTTCTTTTTCCTTCACCTCTGCTTCTTTCTCCTGTATTCTTTCTTCTCCTTTAGATTTGAAGATCGTAGGGGAAACCAGAGGAGAGATATTTGTTTGTTCATGACCCACCTCTTCCGGAGTAGAGGATTCTGAGCCCTTGTCTTCACCTTCACCGGAGTACTCTATGATGGGAATGTTAACTTTTAAAAAGCATTTCGGAGGATCTCTTCAGTCTCTCTTGCCACTTTGTTGGTTTCACCAAGCATGAGCTGATCCATCCTGGCTTTGCTCTGGAACTCATTTTTGCAATCTTTGAAGATCATATTCATTTTTTGCAGAGTGATTGAAGGAAAGAGCTGAATGGCGACCTGTTCCCAGATCTCAAGATCTTTTGCTCAAGCATTGTTCTTCCTCATTTCAAGCCTTTTCTCTAAGCTTTTGGGAATTAGAGAGATAATTTCAATAAAAGCTTTATTATAAGTGTTCAAAAATTTAACTGTGGCTTCCTCTAGAATCTTTTTATCTGCTTCATTATATGCATCATAGAATTCTGTTAAGGGTTGCAGGTTCCCATCCACAGTGATTGCTTTCACTACAACATCTAAGGATAGAGTGGCTTTTTCAACAAATTCCTCTTCCTTCTCTTCTTCTCCTTGTCCGGTAGAGGGTTCACTGGATGTTTTCTTTTTTTTCTTCACTTTCTTGATTTCTTCATCAGATTTAGTCTCCTCTTCATCTCTTTGACTGGCATAAGCCCTTGTGGCTTTTGTCTTTGTTCTTTTCTCTCCTTTGCCAGATAATTTTGCTTTCAGTTTTGATGGCCTTGAGCTTTTGGTAGTGGTAGGTGCAGATCTCTTTGATGATCTGGTTTGGGTGGAAGATTTTACTAGAACACTTTCCTCACTTTTCTTTTCTACCTTTTTCTTCTCTTCCTCAGCCCTTTCCATATTTTCCCTATTGGCATCAAGTGCCTCCTGTGATATGCCAAAGCCTTTTGCAACATCTTCAACTTCTTTTCTTACCTTCCTCTTGATCTCTAGTTGTTTGAGTTCCACATGAATCTTTACACTTAGCTCCTCAAAGGTTCCAAACCTTTCTGTCTTGGGATCTTTTGGCTGACTTAACATGTGTTCAATATGTAGCTCAACAATTTTCTCATCAACTTCATACCCCATCGGCATGATCCATACTATTCTTGGTTCCACTGCCTCCATAAGGCACTGATCAGTTTCTACCATGAAGCAAACAATATCCTTATACTTTTCAACTAGAGCTTGGGGGATTCTCTCTCTTGCTTGCATCATACTTTGAAAGTTCTTGAAATAGCCCCAGAGTGCTGTATTCTATGCCTTAACATCACCAAGTCCATGCAAATAATCCCTGATTTGTATGGCAACCAGTCTATCATTTTGCCATATCTAGCCACTAGATCTGGGTAGCTCATTCATATAATAGAAGAATAGACACAGTATCAAGCCACTGTATTTGAAGGAGTTCTTCTTATCTTTCTTTATCTTCTGCAAATTTTCCAAAAGTTGGTTCAGAAGGAGCTCACAGAGATCATAGTTAGCATTCTTTCTTAACATTTCATAGGCAGTATATATTGCAGTTCCAAGTACTGAGTTTTCCCTGCTAGAGTGATATATTTTGTATCCGATGATCATGGATGCAAACTTGATATCCGGATCAATGATATCCTCAATTGTCATTGCCCTTTTATCAAACTTTGATCTGGTAGCCTCAGTCACTGTTTGATTTTTGACAGATTTTAGAATAGGTATCCCACCAGATGAGTGCAATCCGGTAACTGCCCTAATGGCATCTTTTGTGAGCTTGAATGGTCTATTCAACCATATGAAGTTATCATGTATTCTACTTAATACATACCAGACCCATTCATCTTCTGTAAAATAGGGGAAGTGAATGCACTGTGCAAAATGCTTGTCCTGAATAGCTTTATACTAAGGTTTGAGCTCAAAAGAGTCATCTATCAGGTGTTTGTGATAGATATCAACTAGTTTGGATTCCCCAAATTCTTTAATGTTTGCATGAACATATGCCCTAACATCTTCTACGTGTAAAACCCCATGCGGAATGCTTGAAAATGCATCTAGGGGATCAACTTCTAGGGATTTATAGGGATGCTTTCTAAATTTAGGGAATGGCCTATCAAAGATCTTTACAACATTTGGTGTGTCCATCTTAAAAGGATTCAGAAATGGATTTCAAAAATGGAAAATACCTCTTAAGCTTTTTAGGGTTCCCGGAATGAGCTGAAAAGATCACCAATTGACTTGAATTCTATGATTGATCCTTGTGAGAGATGAAGGAGACTTGTTTGCGAAGCTCTTTTCCTCTTCTACTCAAATGTGAATGTGCAAATGATGAGTGAATGAGCCCTTATACTTTTGTGCAAACCCTAATTCTTCATTGTAATAAATGCGCAACTTAAGTTGTTCTGGTTGCTCTGTTTTCTTTACTCTAAAATATGTATCTTTCCGGATCACAGTGATAAACTTAGAGTTGTCCTCGAAGATTTCCTACATGCTTTCTTACCTTTTTTCAAACAATCCATTTGTCCGCAGATTAAGATTCCTCAATACCAGATCAAATCTGAGAAGCTCCCATTCTTACCAGAAGAGTGATAAACTGAATCAAACTTGAAAGATTTGCCTGATCAAAACTTCTTGCGGATCTTCCACCTCTTTACCAAAGCTATTTTAGATGATTCTCTAAAGATCCTTTAATCCGCAACACCTCTTGTGCCAAATTTAGGAATCGAAAGTCTGGCTGGGGGAAAAAGAGTTTTTCCTTGTGACTCCCCCTGAGCCAGAGCTCACCCTTTAATTTTCGGAAGGCATATCAGCACTAGATTCTAGTGCGGATCCATCCTCTACATTCTCTATACTTCTCTTTACCCAAATCTTGTTCATTTCACTTTTGACTTCATCTACATTCACCTTTGTTTTTCCTTTGTCTTGATTCTGATTATGATATACTAGACCTCTTTTGTCCTGATTCTTGTTTCTACAAAATTTTGCAATATGACCGGATCTATTGCAAATTTGGCAAACAACATTTCTATGCATATTTGATTGATATCCTCTTGATCTCCATTGATTAACCATATGACCTATTCTATTGCATGCAAAGCATCTACCATTGAATGATTTGTTCATTTGCATATTTCTGCATTCATGAGATTTGTGACCATACCTTTTGCAGTTAAAACACTGTCCAGAGAAGGATGAGTTAGTCTGATTCATTCTCTTTCCGCACTAATTAGCTTTATGACCAAAGTTATTGTAGTTGTGGCAGTATTCATTGAAGGATGGATATCTTTGAGCATTAGGCTGCCTTACCAGAGGTCATCTAGGCCTATTCCTTGGATTTTCTGATCCAAAATTCTTCTGACCGGATCTGGAGCTTTCTCATTTCTCATATCCCAAACCACACTTGTCATCTACCCTCTTTTGGCTTTCAAGAAGAACTTCAAGTTGAGAAAAACTTATCTTGAATTTCTCTTTATATTCATTTGTTGTTTGAAGATCCCTTTTGAGAGAGACAATTTGATCTTCAAGTTTTTCTTCATTATCTTTAGCATCTTCAAGATCAGATTCAAGATGTCTGATAATTCTATCCATCTTGTGGCAATCTTCTGATTTCTCCTTGAGAGATTGTATTAGATTATCTTTAGTTTTTCCTTTCCCTTCAATCTCTTGGGTAAACTTCATAACTCCTGATTCCATTTCATGTCTTACCATAATGATTTCTTTTGATAACTTTTCACATAACTTGGTTTTCTCCTTCAGATCTTCATTTGTATTATTGGCTTCACTTTGACTTGCCAATTGCTGAAGTAGCTCCTTTCTCTTTTTCATAGAGAGACTTAATTTGTCTTTTAGTTCTCTCATGAAATCATCAGCCTGTTTGAGTCTTTCCTTTAACTCATTGACTTCAGAGTTTGACTGCTCAAGATCATCAAGGGCAGTCTTGATTTGCTCCCTTAAACCATATACATCCATTTGAATTCCCAGATCTTCCTCAAGCTATTAGACTCTGTTAGGAGAAACTTGGCTCTAATACCAATTGTTGATAACTGAGAGGGGGGTGAATCAGTTATCCTAATTATTTCTGCTTTCTGAACTTTCTTAATAATCAATGTAGCATTAATTCAATTAAGCAAACATAACCATGAAATGGAAATACACATGACACAATATTTTTGATGTGGAAACCCTGTTAAGGGAAAAAACCATAGGGTGATTAACCCAAGATTGTATTCTCTGTTAGAAGAATGGAAATACAAAATGGCACTTGCCAATTAGGGCTCACTGCCCAAGCACATTGCTCACAAGAGGCACACTGCCTACAAGAGACACACTGTCTACAATTTATAAGAAGTGTAATACAATACTTGAATTGATAAGGAGCATCAACATATGTTGGAGTTCAGTTCTAATTAGGCTCTATACACTGATCTGCTGCATTTCATCTTTCCTCTTCTTTTGTGCTGCTCTCCTTTTACATACTGGACCTTCCTTTCTGCTTTTATTCGGCTCTACTACTTTTCTTCGCACATCACTAAAAACCACTACACATCTCACAACTAAATCAACCCTATATATATATCCGCACAAGTGGTTTCATCACCTTTCTAGTCAGCATCCGGAACAGTTAATAATTTCCTCATACTCTGATCTGTCAGCTGAATCCTTGCACACCAAGTAATGTGGATCAAGCATATACTTGTAGAAGTCATCAATCATGTCAGCCAAACATAACTTATGCCTTAAGAACCTTTTCCATCATCAGTAACACATCCGGAATAATGTCTAATGTTCTGCCAGTCAGTTCTTCCTCTGTTCACACTGTCACTTGGGAAACCGACACTCAAGCATTCATATTTCTTTATCCTTTCCACACCGGAGGCTCAAACCTTGGAATCTATCTGTCAAGATACTCCTCTTAACTTCCCCAAATCCACACTTCACTGAGATACTTCTACTAAGAGATCCAGACCTGTCTGTTGGACCTTACTGACAACTCTATTCTTGCTTACCGGACCTTAACACTTCTTCAATCTAACTTCCAGTAAGGACCTATCATGTCTTGCGGATGTGTGGGATAACCTTTGTTGCCATCAATGACAACATTCATGAGTCCATATAGTGTCTCTTGCCAACAGGAGTATGATAAGAAATGGCTTCAACAATAGAAAGAAAACTCAATCTCTCAATGAAGAGTACTTTGCATGCAAAAGGTCTGGTCATAGAACAAATGAGTGTAGGAACAAAATGGTAAACTCCTTCAATGGGTACTACCATACATGTAATGGATTTGGATAGAGGTCCAACCAATGAAGATCCAGAATGAATGAAAGGAACAATGGACAAAGGAATATTGTGTGCTTCAATTGCAATAGACTTGGACATGCTGTTAAATCTTGCAGAAGCAAGAACATGAAGAAGGAGAATCATGCTGAGTTAAAGAAGCTAGTGGAAAATATTGATCTAGAAGACATCACAAAGGAGATGGATAAGATTTAGGTAAAGAAGGATGAATTAGAGATCAAAGATGTATCTGCACAGATATCTAGTGCATAATGTTCACTCTAGAAACTGAGACTAAAGCTTTGGCTTAGGGGGAGTATTATTGAAAATCTATTTTTTCCCCTGCCAAAGGATTGATGCTGATACCTTAGTATGAAAAGACAAGATCAAGGATTTGAAACAAAGGCCTAAGTTAAGAAAAGAGCTTGTACAAAAGTAAGAAGCCTGCTATGTAGAAAGAATTGAAAATCAAATCACTGGTGATTGGCAAGAAGAAAAGTTATAGAAAAATAGAAAACTAGACTTGGGAATATGTCCCTATATCTACAGATAAGAATGTATTGTTTCACCTAGACCAATAATAGATATCTCTCAAAATCTGGTAATAGTAACCTTTGATAGGAAGAGCCACAAATGAATATTGATCCAAGGAAAATATCAGCTCTATATGCATGACATGAAGATTGATAAAAGATGTGATTGGATGTCATACCTTGATTTGTGCCAAATCCAGTTTGAATCTTTGAGAAAACAAGATATGCTACTCCAAAAGTATTAGTGTAAATCCTAAGGTCCTCTAAAATAAGAATAGATACAACTTGAAGTACACTCTTAAGAGGGATTATTTAGAACAGTTAAGAACAGTACAAGTATGTGCCCTTTGCCATTGATGTCAAAGGGGGAGAGAAATCATGTGAAAAACTCAGAGGGAGAAAGAGTGTAGATGTGTAAAGAGAAAGAGGGAGAATCTTGTCTTGATGGTCTTTTTAGTTTTTCACATCATATGTTGCCATCAATGGAAAAGGGGGAGATTGTTGTTAGTATGTGCCTAATCGATGTTGTCATTGATGTCAACATATCTGTGTTGTCATTGGTGTCAATTGTGCTCTTATTTTTTCACTTTCTTGTAATGAGTGAGATGATTTGTATTTACTTATGTAAATGATCTTGATGATGAGGATATTGAGAAAATTAGCTCCTCCAACAGAACTAGTGAGTTGTAGTGGAAACAATGTATTGCACACAGAAGAATAGTCCAGAAGATTGTTTCACATTTCCTGTAGGATGAATATCTTTGTCTGAGAATTGGAAATTATTTAGAAGTCTGTCTGAAGATGTTATATTCCAAGTTTGAGCCTCTAGTATGAAGATTTGAATGAGTTATGTTCACCAGAGTGAAAATTGCTTTTCCTATATGTTTGGTGGTGACATGGAGAAAATATTATGCTCCACATTCCTCCCCATTGAAGTATTTCTATTTGTGGTTCTAGAGTTAAGTCTGGAATGATGATAAGTGCTTTCAACTACAATGGTTCGTGATTTGGTAGTTCACAAGCTATCCTTTCCTTAAGACAGTGGCTGACAGTGTTGTTCTTGTGCTCTAGTTTGAAGAATCTTCTTGATAGAGTGGTTAGAGATCGTGCAGTTGTTCTTGGTGATTACAATGTCCTTATGGATGTCTTCTGATCATGTTCCTACCTTTGGATTGGTCCATAAAGAGAAATTTGGATAACGGATGAAGAATGTTCTTAGAAGACCTAGTGTCCTCACTAGCCTTGGCTGACCTGGTTGATTTCATCATTTGTAGGGATGCCTTGAAGATTGTTGAAGTGTGTCATGGCGTGAAAGATTGCATTTGAGTCCTAGATAAGGCATAACATGATCCACATACATCTTTACCTTAGCAAATCTTGTTTAGTTCCAAACCTATTTCTTTGTATTATTGTAATGCCGACCTTGGAGAATGTTCCAATGGTTGATGAATGTAATTCAGACCTTGATGTACATTTCAAGGTTGATGACTTGTATAAAGACTTGTAATGAATTCTGAAAAAGGTGATGAGTGTGCAAAAATGAATATATAAGTGCGAAGGTGTAAAGAGCAGAGCAGAGAAGTTATAATGTGCTTCAATGGAACTAAATCTAGGCATGGAGTAGATGCTACTTATTCAATTCACCATTTTGGCAGTGAGCCACCCCTTGGTAGTGAACCATTCTTTGCAGTGAGCAATTTGGGAAGTGAGCCTCTATTTTTTGGTATTATTATAACTTAGATATTTCTGTGGGCTAACGCCCACCATGTTTTTCCATTTTAAGGTTTTCCATGTAAAAATATGGTGTCTACTGTATTGAATGTGTGATTGTGATTAAGTCTATGGTTTCATGCTTTCATGGTTAAATCTAATTATCAGTAATTGAGTAGTTGATGGTTTGATATTCATATGAAGTCAAGTTTTTGTGACAACTGATTCACCTCCCCCTCTCAATTGTCATGTGTATTTCAACAGTATCACAAATGAATACTAAACACACAATCTTGAGATAGAGCATAAAAAAAAAACTTGCAATGCACTTTAGCACCTGCAACCTGAATTGAATCACCCAACTAAATATCTGAACTCATCTTCCAAACATCAAATCCAAAAGATAAACTGTGGTGAAATGTGGTGGCTTCTGTTATCTTCTCTAGACAAACCTAGTCAGCAACAAGATGTGTCTTTTTCTACTAACACCAAAGAACCTCTGTGGTACAACTCAGTAGATGAAACTTGAATATTATCATCTTCTCATCTATAAATGATCAACCTTCAAACAACAAGACCTCAAATTCAACAATGGATAACTGTAGAGCATTTCCAAGATGCATCCTAACTGCAACAACTCTAAACAATTGTCTTCACTCTGCGAGCTCTAAAAACTTTTGTGTTGATCTCCAAGCTCTGAAATTAGGAATTTACAACCTTCAATATGTCCTTGACAAACTCCCAAACCACAAGGTCGTACCACCAAGTGTGGAGGAATGTAGAGAATTATCTCGAGCTTATTCTGTGTAAACTCCAGTACCTTGGACAACTTGAATCTTTCTTTCAAAACTAAAGCAATGCATTTCATCAGGAAACAATAAATACAATATTTGCCATATTAGAGACTTCATCCTCAACTTCATACAACAATAAAAAACTCTTTTTTCAAAGAATGAATCTTCATGTTAGCACACCTTTTGTCTATGCAACTTTAGGAGATATTGATGACATTCATTACCTCGCCCTTCTCACCACAACTTCTCTGATTAAATTGCCATAGACTTCCTTTATCATTACCTCTTATCTCACATTGGTGACATTAATGACAACACAAGTTAAATAGAGATGGCCTCATGGTTTGAAGGTTAGCCATAGATAGCTATGAGGTATGCATGATCTAAGTTTCAGAGCATAAAAGTTACCACAGAGTTTTTCAGAGTTAGCAGAGTGAGAACAAGTCATGTTCCTATGAAAGGTCATCAGAGATAGAACTAAAAGCCACCACATTTCACTGCATCTACATATATCACTTGGAAATTTGGAGAGTATGTAAAGAAAAGGTACAAGAATGACATATTTAATTTTCAAAGGATATAAAGTACTGCAAGTGTGTTTTTTAGTGTTTTAAGTCAAGACAGTGTAACTAAACTGTGTAAGGGATACTAACATCAATGTTTGATTTCTTGCACTAGCAAGAAGAAGCATAAACTAGAAAGAGCAGTATATGAGAAGGTTTTTCAGGTCATATAGTGTTCGTGGCATGAACCACATGATGATATCTCTCTGTTCCGGTACCGCATAGGATCTAGAGCTAATGTATGAAAGAATAAGTGTTTTGCAGTGCCGACATGGTGTGTTTGACTAATTGCATCATGTGTGTGGAAGTGTGCGCCAACAAGAAAGTTTGGGAGAAGGTAAAATTGGTCCAGTAGACCTCTTGGTATGAACTGCATAGTGGGATTTCACTCATATATTATTGTAGATGATTTGGGAGCTGACAAGCAAGGCTGGTTACACGTTTCATGTTACATGTTACATTTAGGCCAACAAAGTTGATGTTTAGAAGGCTTGTGGATGATATATATGAAGGATAGAAGATTGTTTCAAACTGTGTGAGTATGAGTGAAAAAGGTGAATGATCTAGAAATTGAGAAGTAACTCTAGAAGTTCTAATGCATAATCCATAATAGAGCTAGTATTGTATTGTGGAGGTGTGTTGATCCTGGAAGGGAATAGAGATGGTTGAGTAGAAGTGTGAGCAATGATGGAAATATAATCAAGAGGAGACAAGTAACTCTATAAGCAATAATGCAAAACCTATAACAAAGTTAGGATTGTGGAGGTGTTTGAGTCGGGAATAAGGTCAAGAGGATATTAGGAATGATAGTGTGGAGGTGTCTGATCAAGTCAAGGATGTCAGAGTGTTAGCAAAGATATTGTTGTGGAGGTAATTGAATCATTAGTCTAGATTTGTAGAACAGAGCTTGGTGCCTCATCTTGTAAGTATTGTTGCACCTTAGGGAGTTAGTGCTTCCTTTGGTTGGTGCCCATAAAACTTTGTTTCAAGGATTTGGTTCTTCCTTTGGGTTCATGCCCATAAACTTTGTAATAGGGAGTTGGTACTTCCTTTGAGTTGGTTCTCATAAAACAAGGGATTGGTGTCTCCTTTGGGTTGGTGCCCATAAAACTCATTGTAATGTTTCATTTTATTTGTGAGGCTATATTTGGACAATAGATCCAAGTAGTTGTCTCACTGTGGTTTTTCCCATCTTGGGTTTTCACATAAATCTGGTGTTATGTGTGTATGTGCTCACTTTCTTTATATGGTTGAATGTTTACATTGAATTAATTGCATCTAAAGGGACAAGAAATTGAATATATACTGACTCACCCCCCTCTCAGTATATTTGTGTGTTCAACAATTGGTATTAGAGCAAGGTTCCTTGATAGATTCTAATAGCTGAAGGTAGATCTTGGATAAGAACACATGGCCAGATAGGAAGGATCCTCTTCTAACAGAGCACCTCTATTTGATGGATCTAACTATGCTTTTTGGAGTGTAAGGATGGAAGCATACCTAACCTCTCTAGGGTATGATATTTGGAGATCTATGATCGATTTTTATACTACTCCTGTAAGTCCTCTCATAGATCCAACTATTAAGAAGGCTTGTGAGAACAATTCTAAAGCTAAGAATACTATCCTAAGTGGTTTGACTAATACAGAGTTTTTCAAAGTAATGCAGTGCAAGACAACTAAGGATATATGGGATAAACTAAAAAATGTCTATGAAGGAGATGATAAGGTAAAGGAAGAAAAAATGCAGACCTTCATGAGTAAATTTTAAAACCTAAAAATGAAAGAACAAGAGAACATAGCTGACTATCTACTCTACAAAAATGAAGTTGTGAATGCAATCAAAGGTCTTGGTGAAGATGTAGTTGATTTAGTGGTTGTTAAGAAAGTACTAAGATCACTCCCTCAAAGGTATGATTCAAAAGTTTCTACTATTGAAGAAGCCAAAGATTTGCATAAACTCACAATGGATGAACTATTTGGTTCCCTCACTACCTATGAGATGAGAAATGCAAGGAAAGACACATCAAAAAGGGAAGCTGATTTCAAAGCCTCAAAGAAATAAGGAACTTCTAGTCCACATAGTGAGTCTGAGGAAGAAGTAAACTTTGTGAGAAAGATAAAAGGGGGTTCAGCCAAGTATATAGGTAAGTTATCTTTCAAGTGTTTTAATTATGGAAATATTGGTTATTATGCATCTAAATGTCCTTTTGGAGAAAATAGAAATAGAAACAAGGGTTTCAAAAAGAACAACTTCAAAAGGAATCTCCTTTGTAAAGAAGACCACAGCTCTTTCAAAGAAGCAGATCACTACTCATCAAATGATGAAAGAGAAGAATGCCTATTCATGGCTATAGAAGTCCCTAATATTTTTGGCAAGACTATTGATGAAGAAGAATGTGAAGTTGATCTTGAAGGTGAACTTATTTTTGCTCTTGAAGACTTGAAATTGTTGCACATATGGTTCCTAGGGTTGTTATTAGTGTCAACACTGTCACTTGGTTGTCATTGATGTCAACACTATCATGGAGGTGTGATGGTGTTCATGGTTGGATGTCATGTCCCATCCAACAAGAGAATAGAGAACATATAATTCATGGTTGGGTGTCATGTCCCATCCAACAAGAGAAGAGAGAAGATATAGTTCATATTAATATGGGAATTAGAAGCACAAAGATGATCAGATGTGTTGTTGATGTTATTAATGGCTTGAAGCATGTATGTTCCAAGTTCCATGATGATTGGATTACCGGAAGAGTGTTTTACTGAACTGACAGTTTGAAGATAGTGTTGTCTTTATGAAGGCATCATGTGTAGGACAACAGAATCCTCCTCATTCCTCCACATTTGTAGATATGGCCATGTGGTTCTGGAACTATGGTCAAGGTGCAGTGAAAGTGATAATTCCAAGTTTTTAGATCATGTGTCCTTCTGCTGTGAAAGTTATGCATGATAGAGTATTGGCATGTGTTCTAGCATAGTAAGCTCATGTTGAAGGCCTATTGGAATGCTCTGCATTCCTTCATAAATGAATGATTTCCCTTGTGGTATTGAGGATATGTTTATGGATGTGTATTACATGCTTCCTTGCAGTTTCAAGGTTCTTGGTGGTCCATAGCTCAGTTTTTCAAATGACAGCATGTTGCAATGTGTTCTGGATGATAATATGTTCTTAGAGTTCATGATTGAAGTTATGTGGTGCAAATCTTTGATTTACAGAGGTAAAGGAGTGTTTGGAGATGTTGTGTGAGTCATGAAGACTCATCAAGAAGAGTTTTCATGAAGATCCTTCTTGTTTCTAGTATCACACAAGGTTTTCAAGTTGTTGTGACCGTTTTGCTTCAAGTCTTCATATGTTTTACTTAAAGCTGTCCTATTTCCAAATGAGAAGAGTGTATGGATGTAATTCCTTGGTGTTTGAAGCAATGAAGGATGTTTTCGACCTAGTTAATCAAATTTTGGTGTCCACAAGGCATGGGTACTCTGCTAGTATAATGTGTCGTTTTGTTTAGGACCTATCTTCTACAAGTTTCATGTTCTATGTTGTCTAGCCGACTTGTAAATGTATTTTTCATGTTGTATTTGGCTGACAAGCAATGTAATCAATGTAATATATTGTATATATTGTAAATCAAATTGAATGAGGTGAGGTGTGATTGCAAGTTGATTGATAAGGTTTGTAAGCAAGATAAAGAGCAGAATGGATGCATTTTGATGTGCGACTAAAGGAGAAAGAGAAAAAATTGTACATGCTATCCTAATTCATCTTGAAGACATATTTGTGAGAGTGATCAAGTGTAGGGTGTGCCTAACTAATTTGATTAGTAGAAGAAAGTGTGAAGAGGTAGAATTGCAATCATCAAAGGTGTGAATTTCAATGTCAGTTTTTAGACAGTAGAAGGACTGTCATACTATAATCTTTTGGAATTGTGTTCTCAATTCAGGGAGTAGTAGCTTCCTTGGGAGTGACCCTAAAACAAACTCTTCAGGGAGTAGTAGCTTCCTTGGGAGTGACCCTAAATCAAAGTTTTCAAGAAGTAGTAGCTTCCTTGGGTTGTAGCCCTAAAACAAAGTTGTTATTTGAGCTTCATATATTGTGAGTTAATCCTCACCGTGGTTTTTCCCTTCTTGGGTTTTTCATGTATATCTGGTGTTATGTGTTGATGTGCATTGTGTTAATCTTTCATGATTATGTTAATACTATGATTCTTAAGTTGTAATATGCTCTAAATAAGATGAAGTTGTTAAAATTGAAGATTATTCAGATATTGATTCACCCCCCTTCTTGATATCCTGGTGTGTTCAACAATTGGTATCAGAGCCAAGTTCCTCTAAGGGAAGCTTAACCACTTGAGGAAGGTTTGGGATGACACAAAATGGATCTAACAAAATAGCTAGGTTTGATGGAACCAATTATACTTTTTGGAAGCTAAGGATGGAAGCCTATATCAACTCTCTAGGGTGTGGTGTTTGGGAATCTGTCAAGACTAGTTACAAAGTTCTTGGTACTATTCCTACAGATGCAGATGAAGTTAAGAAGTATGATGACAATGCCAAGGAAAAATTTGCTATCATGAATGGGTTAACTAATTCAAAACTTTCAAAGGTAATGAGTTGCAGTTTTGCTAAATAAGTTTGGGATAAACTTGAAACCATTTATGAAGGAGATAAGAAAGTAAAGCAAGCCAAGATGTAGATCTTCAAGAGCAAATTTGAGAACCTAAAAATGTCAGAGGATGAAGACATTGCTGGATATATTCTTCAGGTGAATAAAGTGGTCAATGGCATCACATGTCTTGGTGAAGAAGTGAAAGAAGATGAGATTGTGAAAAAGGTTCTGAGATCTCTTCCTAAATCTTACAGTCATATGGTATCTGCCATTGAGGAGAATGCAGACTTGGATACATACACTATAGACAAACTATTTAGTTCCCTTACTGCCTTTGAAATGAGAGAGTTTCGTAGTGATGCTCCAAAGAAAGAAGATACTTTCAAAGTTAATGTGAAGACAAAGGAAGAAGTTGTTGATGAAGATGAAAGCTCTGATGAAGTTGAAGCAAATTTTGTGAGAAGACTGAAGAAAGGCACTGGGAAATACAAAGGTAAGTTACTCTTTAAATGCTTCAATTGTAGAAAGGTTGGACACTTTGCTTCTAAATGTCCTTTTAAGGAATCAAGAGGTAGTTACAAGAGAGACAAGTTCAAAAGAAGTCTGTATTCCATAGAGAGCAATTATTCTTCAGAAGATGAGGATCATGATGATTCAAATGATGAAACACTTTTCATGGCCTGGAGTGTTGGTGACAAAAAGGATGATGTTTGAAAATGCGAGAAGACTGATGCCTTGCAAATAGACCAGAATAATGAAATATCAATGGTTGTATGGACTGCCTTTCATGCAAGAGAAGAATCCAAGGCTTGGGTAATTGAAAGTGGATGCTCAAATCATATGATTGGTGACAAGGAGAGGTTTATCAGCCTTGAAAAGTGGGATGGTGGTGCTATCAATTTTGGTGGTGATGAGTCAGTATGGATATATGGAAAAGGTGCTATAACTATTGATGGGAAGAATGGGACTGAGGATGTCCTCTATGTCAAAGGGATAAACCACAATCTTCTCAGTGTCAGTCAAATCTACAGAAAGAGGTATAATCTCACCTTTCATGCCAAGGGTTGTGAAATTAGGAAGGCAGGGTCTAGAAAACTTATTGAAGAAGGTATCAAGACATATGATGACATCTATCATCTGAAGGAGGTAAATGGAAGAATGTGTTTGTTGGCTCAATCCAGTGAATGTTGGTTGTGGCACAAGAGAATGGGACACAACATTTTTGATAATATGGTAAAGATCATCTCTACTCATGCAGTGAGAGATATGCCTAAGATAATCAAGACTATAAATACAGTATGTAGGGAATGTCAAATTGGAAAATAGACAAAGATAAATTTCAAAAGAAAGGAGTATTATTCTTCAAAGACATTAGAGCTAATTCACACTGACCTATGTGGCCCTACAAGAGTAAATAGTTAACAAGGTGAGAGGTATTTCATGTTGCTTATTGATGGTTATTCTAGAATGACTTGGGTTGCTTTCTTAAGAGAAAAATTAGATGCCCTTAATAAATTTAAATTGTTCAAAGCTATGGTTAAGAATGAAGGAGATGCCAAGTTCAAATGTTTGAGGTCTGATAGAGGAGGTGAGTTTACTTCAAATGAATTTGAAACGTTTTGTGAAGATAATGGTATTAGGAGACATCTGTCAGCTTCTAGGACCCCTCAACAAAATGGGGTAGTGGAAAGAAAGAATATGACTATGCAAGAGATGTCTAGGGCAATGTTGAAAGATGTAGATCTACCTGATATGTACTGGAAGGATGCAGTTCAGATTGCTATCTATCTAATTAATAGAGTGCAACTAAGGGTCAACATCATTAAGACCCCTTATGAGCTATGGTATGGAAGACCTCCCATAGTCAAATACTTCAGGATCTTTGGTAGAAAATGCTATATCAGAAGAGATGAAGAAGATCTAGGAAAGTTTGATTCAAGAAGTGATGAAGGAATCTTTCTTGGTTACTCAACCAGAAGCAAGGATTATAGATGCTACAACAAGAGGTTTCTAAAGATGATTGAAAGCACAAATGTCAAGGTAGATGAAGACCTATATTAGATCTCACATGAATTAGAGGACTCTGAATGTGATATCTTCCCATGCATTGAAGATGAAGAAGAAGTGAAAGAAGAAAAGGAACAAGAACTAGAGCAGATGCCTAAGACTCTAGCAAAGTATGTTTAGAAGAACCACTTAGTAGATTAGATCATTGGAGATAAGGATGAAGGTTTGTAGATAAGGAGAAGGCTTTCTAAGACACATGAGCAAGTAAACTTGTGTTTGTTATCAAAGGTAGAACCCAAAAACTTTGTTGATGCTAGCAAAGATGATGGATGGATAAAGGCCATGGAAGAAGAATCGGATCAAATTGAGAAGAATCAGACATGGGAATTGGTTCCTAGACCAGTAAATAAGAATGTTATAGGAACAAAGTGGGTATTTTAGAACAAACTAAATGAAGAAGGTGAAGTTGCAAGGAACAAAGCAAGATTGGTATGTAAAGGCTACACACAAGTTGAAGGTATTGATTTTGAGGAGACCTTTATTCCGATAGCAAGGATGGAGGCAATTAGAATGTTCCTTGCTCTTGCTACTCATAAGAAATTCAAGGTATATCAGATGGATGTTAAGCCAACATTTCTAAATTTTTATCTAGAGGAAGAGGTTTATATTGAACAACTAGATGGTTTCCAAATATCAAAAGATCTGGGCATGGTGTGTAGACTCAAGAAGGCTCGGTATAGTCTCTAGCAAGGACCTAGAGCTTGGTATGCTTGGTTATGTTGGACAAGTACTTACTTCAGCAGGCCTTGAAGAAAGGTACTATAGATAGCAATCTTTACATCAAGGAAGAAGGAGACATGATATTGATTGTTGTAGTATATGTTGATGACATCATCTTTGGTGGAGATGATGATATGTGTAAGAGGCTTGTAGAGGATATGCAAAAAGAGTTTGAGATGTCTATGATTGATGAGATGTCTTTCTTCCTTGGACATTAAATTACTCAGCTAGATGTTGGTATCTTTATTTCTCAAGCTAAGTATGTCAAAGATTTGTTGAAGAAGTTTGGTATGGAGGATTCAAAACTAGTGAGTACTCCCATGGTCACTAGATGTCACTTGAGAAAAGATGACGAGTCTTTGAAGGTGGATTAGACTATCTATAGATCTATGATTGGAGGACTATTGTACTTGACTACTTCTAGACTTGATATTATAAATGAAATATGTGTGGTTGCTAGATATCAAGCCAATCCCAAGAAAACACATGAGAAGGTAGTGAAAAGGATATTTAGATACTTGAAAGGAACTCTGGATTATGGTCTTTAGTATCTAAAAGGTAATGACTTTGATTTATGTGCTTACACTGATGCTGATTGGGTTGGTGTTTTTGATGATAAAAGAAGTACAAGTGGTGGTGCTTTCTTTTTAGGAAGTAGATTGGTTTCATGGCAGAGCAAGAAGAAAGATTCAGTGTCCTTATCTACTGCAGAGGTAGAGTACATTGCAGCAGCATCCTGCTATACACAAGTGTTGTGGATGAAGCAAACCCTAAAGGATATCAAGGATTGTATGATGAGCATATTCCTATTTTTTGTGACAATACAAGTGCTATTAATATTTCCAATAATCTTGTGATGCATTCTAAAACCAAGCATATAGCAATCAGGTATCACTATTTGAGAGAGAATGTTACAAATAAGGAAGTGAAGTTGGAATATGTTCCAAAAAAGGATCAGATGGTAGATATTGTCACAAAGGCTCTTGCAAAGGATACTTTTGAAGATCTCTGGTAGAGGTTAGGGGTAATTGCCCCTCCTTTCTAGATGCATAGTGGTGAATCTATCCAGGGGGAGCTCATGACATATCTTGTTCCTGGACTATTGGTGACTACCTCTTAGGGGGAGCAGGTAGTGGTTGTTGCTGATAGGGGGAATCTATTTGTTATAAGAAGAAGCTCTACCATAAGAAAGAATGTGTAGGTATGTGATCATTGATGAGAAGGTAGTGCTTGCCCTTTGTCCTTGATGTCAAAGGGTGAGAGAAGTAGAGATGTGTTGTCATCAATGCTAAAGGGGGAGATTGTTACACACATGGTTCCTAGGGTTGTCATTTATGTCAACAGTATCACTTGGTTGTCATTAATGTCAACACTATCATGGAGGTGTGATGGTGTTCATGTTTGGATGTCATGTCCCATCCAACAAGAGAAGAGAAAAGATATAGTTCATATTAATATGGGAATTAGAAGCACAAAGATGATCAGATGTATTTTTTAAGTTATTGATGGCCTGAAGCATGTATGTTTGAAGTTCCATGATGATTGGATTACCAGAAGAGTGTTTTGTTGTCAACAGTTTGAAGATGGTTTTGTCTCTATGAAGGTGCTCTATGTAGGACAATGGATTGCTTTGCATTCCTCCGCATTTGCAGATATGGCCATGCAGTTTTGGAACTATGTTCAGGGGGCAGTGAAAGTGATAATTCCAAGTTTTTAGATCATGTGTCCTTCCACTATGAAAGTTATGCATGATAGAGTACCGACATGTTTTCTGGTAAAGTAAGCTAGTGTTGAAGGCATGTTGGAATGCTCCACATTCCTCCAAAAATGAATAATTGCCCTTGTGATTTTGAGGATATGTTTATGGATGTGTATTACATTCTTTCTTGCATCTTTAAGGTTCTTGGTGGTCCACAACTCAATTTTTCAAATGATAGCATGTTGTAGTGTGTTCCAAATGACAGTTTGTTCTTAGAGTTCATGATTGAAGTTGTGCGCAACAAATCTTTAATGTACAGAGGTAAAGGAGTGTTTAGAGATGTTGTATGAGTCATGTGGACTCATCTAGAAGGGTTTTCATGAAGATCCTTCTTGTTTCTAGTACTGTACAAGATTTTCAAGTTACTGGAGCCATTTTGCTTTGAGTCTTCATATGTTTTGCTTAATGCTATCCTATTTCCAAATGAGCGGAGTGTACGGATCTAATTCCTTGGTGTTTGAAGCTATGAAGGATGTTTTTGAATTGGTTAAGTAAGTGTTGGTGTCCATAAGGCATGGTTCTTCTACTGGTATAATGTGTGGTTTTGTTTAGGACCTATCTTCTACACGTTTCATGTTGTGTGTTGTTTGGCTGACTTATAAATGTATTTTTCATGTTGTATCTAGCCGATAAGCAATGTAATCAATATAATATCTTGTATAAATTGTAAATCAAATTGAATGAGGTGAGGTTTGATCGCAAGTTGATTGATAAGGTTCACAAGCAAGATAAAGAGTGGAATGAATGCATTTTGATGTGCAATTAAAGGAGAAAGAGAAAAAGTTGTAGATGCTATCCTAATTCATCTTGAAGACATATTTGTGACAATGATCAAGTGTAAAGTGTGCCTAACTGATTTGATTAGTAGAAGAAAGTGTGAAGAGATAGAATTGTAATCATCAAAGGTGTGGATTTCAATGTCATTTTTTAGACAATATGATGTAGGAGCATCCTTGGTTCAAGAGAAATCTTGCATCAACCAAAAACATTTGCATTTCAGTACAGTCAGTTTAGTTAGTAGTAGTTTCTATATTTTGGTCCGCATTCTACTGTAGTTTTATTTCAGATCCTATGGAGCTAGACTTAGCATCTAGACACATTCATGCACATCATATCTAAAATTTAGATCATTTGGATTAGGTACTAGTAAGATATCGCTATCAAAAGATTGACTATTTTCTCAAAACAGAGCATCCTAATAGTCTCAGACAACCTGCTAAAGGAGAAGACTTGTGGAGCATTTAACAACTTGTAGAGATAAATGACACATCATTCAATGTTGTTTGGTTTGTGGCCAACCTTCCATGAGATCTGCACACCATTCCATTCATTTACGAAGGACTTCTACATGATTAGGTTTGACCTATCCATGTACACACGTTTTAGCTCTTCATTGGAGTTTGTGATCTTCCTCTACCGACATGGAGGAATCTTATGTTCCAGAGATGATATAAATTGATGTAATAGATGCCTATGAAAGTAGTTAGCATAATTTACAAGTTTGATAGTTTGAATTCTTTGTGAAGGAGCTTCAAAGCTACATCTTGTGCATTTTTTGTAACTGTGAAATCAGGCATGTGATCCCTAATTGTAAGACCGCATGTTGCCAGCCAATTTGTATTTGAATTCCATGGTATACTAAATGATTGAATCTGCATTTTCTTTATATCTTTGAGTTGTTTCCATTGTGTTTACTCTAGCTACACGGCCTGTATAGTTCACTTTGTGGACTCTCCTAACTGTGACTACACCAGGTGGTATCAGAGTTAAAGTTCAAATCTTTGGGAGTGAATTAAGCAGAGTTGGTGAAGGAATTCGATAAGATCTTGTTGTGAATAGATTGCCAAATCTGAGGCAGGTTACATGTGTTGCAACTGATCGCCGATTGTGAGGTAGTTGTCACCTTGTAGCCCGATCATTGAACTTAAGGTAGTTATACTTGATCTAAGGAAGAAATGCCACCGAGGAGAATCCCTGTTGTTGGTACAATGGATGGAATAATGGATGAGATGATGGAGATGATGAGAACCATGTGAGTTCACTTGGATGCTATTGAAGAAGATCATAGAAGAAGACTTACTTCTCGACCTAATGTTGAAAGTGATGATGATGAAGAATTTCAATCTGCTGATCAAAATAAAGTAACCCTAGGAGATGAAGAAGAAGAATCAGATCAAGTCAAGATGTTGTGACCTATTTTAAAGATTGAGAAAAGACCTAGAGTTGATGTACCAAGCTATACTAGCAATTTGAATCTTGAGGAGTTGATTGACTGGATAAATGACCTAGAAGAATACTTTGAGTATGAAGAAATTGAAGATTCAGAGAAGATGAAATTTGCAAAGACAAAGTTGAAAGGACATGCTACTATATGGTGGAAAGAAGTTTAGTTGGATAGAAATAGAAGAGGAAAAGAGAATATTACAAAGTGGGATAGAATGGTGACAAAATTGAAGAATCAGTTTATACCTGCTAACTATGAGTTGGAATTGTTGAAGAGATTGTAGAACCTGAGACAAAAAGAGAAATCTGTGGAGTATATTGAAGAATTTCATAATATGATCATAAGGATAGGACATCATGAAACAAGCAAGGAGAAAGTGGTTAGATACATCAATGGACTGAGATTGAACATTCAAGAAGAACTGAGTTTGGTAAAAGTGACAACATTGGAAGAAGCATATCAATTTGCCCTGAAAGTTGAAGAAAAGTTGAACAAGAGGCGTGATCAGAGACACAAAGGTAGAGGAGGCAAATTTTAGAGAGGTAGAACATTTTCTGAAGGAGAGAGATTATATGCGGAGTAGAACATGCAAGAAAACACATACAAGAAGAAGGACAAAGATAACAATGCATACTGGAGAGATGATAGAACTTTCTACCGTAGAGGAAACCCTAGTCCATACCAGAGTGAGGGATATAGAAGAGAAGGAAGATGACCTAATAGGGGAATATTCAAAGGAACTTGTTTTAAATGTGGAGGTGAAGGACATAGAGCATTTGAATGTAATCAGTGGAGTACAAGCAAGAAGATAGAGAACAGTGGAAGAGCAGCATACGTGGAAGAAGAACCTATTGGGTCACCGAGTTCAGTGGGTAAACCTAAGAAAAGAGAATCACTTGTCATGAGGAGAACACTATTTCAAGTAGAGACAAATGAAGAACCACCATAAAGGAAAAGTTTGTTCAGAACCCTAGATGCAAATCAGGAGGTAAATGTTGTAAAGTTGTAATTGATAGTGGTAGTTTAGATAATCTAGTTTCAGAGGAGATGGTGACTAAGCTAAAGTTGGAAAGATTGAAACACCCTAAGCCATATCAGATATCATGGATTTAGGATGATCATAAGGTATTGGTGAGTGAACAATGTTTGGTGAAATTTCATATTAGATCTTATCAAGATGAAGTATTGTGTGATATTATGCCTATGGATGTATGCCATATTTTGTTGGGTAGACCATGGCAGGCAGCATGATAGAAAAGATATACATGATGGAAGAAATAATACATATACTATAACATCAAATGGAAAGAGAATTACCTTGATCCCTTTGGAAGATGATCCTAAGAGTGAAGTGTGTGGAAATACTAGAATCTATTTGGTAGATGGAATAAAATTTCTGGATGGTTTGAGACATGAGAATATGTGTTATGCTTTGATCCCCAAGAAGCCTAAAGACCTGAAGATAAGGACTGAAGAATCACAACCAGAGGAGAAAACTGAGTTTCTAATAGAATATGAAGACATCATATCAGATAATGTACCTAAAGGATTGCCACCAATCAGGAGTATCAGTCATCACATGGATCTTATACCTAGAGCTAGTTTTCCTAACAAAGCAACACATAGAATGACACTAGCAGAGAATGAAGAACTAAATAGACAAATACATGAGTTGTTGAGGAAAGGTTTGACCATAGAAAGCTTGAGTCCTGGTGCAGTACCTATAGTGTTAGCACCAAAGGATGGAGAATGGAGAATGTGTACAGACTCTATAGCAATCAACAAGATCACAGTTAAGTATAGATTTCCTTTACCTAGGATGGATCATATTATGGATTGTTTGAGTGGAGCAAATATTGTACAAAGATAGACTTGAAGAGTGGAAATCATCATATTAGAATCAGAGAAGGAGATAAATGGTAGACTACTTTCAAGACAAATGAAGGATTGTATGAATGGTTAGTGATGCCTTTTGGATTGACAAATGTACCAAGTAATTTCATGAGATTGATGAATGGAGTCTTGAAGAAATTCTTGGGTAAGATTGTTATTGTATATTTGGATGATATTCTTATTTTCAGTAAGACAAAAGAAGAACATTTGTGGCACCTGAGACAAGTATTGTAGAGATTGAGAGAAGAAAAATTGTTGATAAGCATCAAGAAGTGTAGTTTCATGAAGGAAGAATTGGTATACTTGGGATTTGTAATTTCTGCGGAAGAATTGAAGATGGAACCTGAGAAAGTAAGAGTAATTGTTGAATGGCCTACACCTGAGAGTATTGGAGAAGTCAGATCATTTCATGGATTAGCTAGTTTGTACCAGAAGTTCATCAGAAATTTTAGTTCAATATGTAACCCTATGACAAAGACCATGAAAGGTGATAGAAAAGACTTTAAGTGGACATCGGGAGTAGATATAAGTTTTGAATTGTTGAAGTAGAAAGTGATAGAGAAACCTGTGTTGGCATTATCAAATTTCAATAAGGTATTTAGTGTTAAGAGCAGTGTTAAGTCAATAAGGTAGACCTATAGCATATTTTAGTGAGAAGTTGAATGATGCAAGGAGAAGATATTCAGTTTATGATCAAGAGTTCTACAGCATAATTCAAGCCTTGAAGAAGTGGAGACATTATTTGTTGCCTAAGGAGTTTGTGTTTGTTGTATATAGATCATCAAGCTTTGGAATATTTGAATAGTCAAGATAAGTTGAATCAGAGACATATGAGATGGGTAGAGTTCATGCAAAGTTATACTTTTGTGTTGAAGCATAGGAGTGGAAAGTCAAACAAAGTTGCAGATGCACTGAGTAGGAGAAGGAACTTTTTGATAGAGATGAGAATTGAAGTGTCAGGATTTGAATAATTGAGGAACATGTAGGAAGAGGCTTTTGATTTTGCAGAATCTTGGAAAGCATGTATGGAACCTATTGTGATAGATAGGAGTAAGTGGTTGGATAATTTCCTTCAAGAGGATATGTTTTTCAAAGGAAACCAATTATGCATACCTAGGAGTTCAATGAGATAATTTGACCAAAGAGAAACATAGTGGTGGATTGGCAGGACATTTCGGTATTGACAAGATAGTGGCATTGGGAAGTGAAAATTACTTTTGGCCTTAGATACATAAGGATGTTAGGAAGTTTGTGTAGAGTTGTAGAGTTTCTCAAGTTGCAAAAGGGAGTAGTCAAAAGACTGGATTGTACAAATCTTTGATAGTACTGGAGATACCTTGGGAAGACATAAGTATGGATTTCATAATGGGATTGCCACAAACACAGAGAGGACATGATTCTATATTTACATAGTAGTGGATAGATTTTCAAAGATTGCACATTTCATACCTTGCAAGAGAACAACCAATGCAATTCATGTAGGTAACCTATTTTTCAAGGATATTGTGAGATTGCATGGATTATCTAAGAGTATAATTTCAGACAAAGATACAAGATTTCTTGGATACTTTTGGAAGACACTTTGGAAGAAGATGAAGATAGACTTGAAGTTTAGTTCAACATTTCATCCACAGACTGATGAACAGATAGAGGTAGTGAATAGGTGTTTGGGAAACCTATTGAGATGTTTGGTTGGAGAAAAGGTAGGAAATTGGGATTTGATTCTATCACAAGTAGAGTTTGCATATAATAGATCAGTAAATAGGAGTATCGAAAGAACACCATTTGAGATTGTGACAGAACTAACCCTAGAGGAGTAGCAGAGTTGCAAGACATCAGTATGGAAGAGAAGAGGAGTACAGAAGTAAAAGAATTTGTAGGACACATTGAGATAGTGCATAATCAAGTTAAGAAGCATTTGGAGGAGATGAATACTAAGTATAAAGAGCAAGAAGATGAGAAGAGAAGACAAAGAATTTGCAGTTGGAGATGAAGTGATGGTATATTTGAGAAAAGAAAGATTTCCTATTGGGACATATAACAAGTTGAAGATTAAGAAGTTTGGACCATGTAGGATACTCAGAAAATTTGATTCAGGAAATGGACATGAAGTGGAGTTACCGAAGACATTGGGTATATCACCTATTTTCAACATTGTAGACCTATATCAATATCATGTAATAGAGTTCAATGACAACATTGAAGATCATTTGAAGAAGTAGTTTCCACAACAAACACTAGAGCAAATTGAAGACATTTTGGACAACAGAGTTGGATGCAACACCAAAGGAAGACAATACAAAGATTATCTTGTGAAGTGGAATGGTAGATCAGAAGAAGACTCATCTTGGATTTCTTAGGCTAAGGTGGACTGTCCTAGTTTTCCTTTGGCCCCAGCAAAGTGAGGGACTCACTTTTTCAATAACCCCAGATGTCAGATGTAGGAGCATCCCTAGTTCAAGAGCAATATTGTATCAACCAAAAACATTTAAATTTCAATTTGTTTCTTTTCATTTTCTATTTCAGTACAGTTAGTTTAGTCAGTAGCAATTTCTGTATTTTGGTCTGCATTCTAATGCAGTATCATTTCAAATCTTGCAGAGCTGGACTTAGCTTCTAGACACATTCATACACACCATATCCAAAATTTAGATCATTTGGATTAGATACCTATAAGATATCGCTATCAGAAGATCAATTATTTTCTCATAACAGAGCATCCTGACAATCTCAGACAACCCGCTAAAGGAGAAGACTTGTGGAGCATTTCACGTCTTATGGGGCTAAATGACACATCATTCAATGTTGTTTGGTTCATTGTCAACCTTCCCTAAGATCTGCACACCATTCCATTCATTTGCAGAGGAGTTTTACATGATTAGGTCTGACCTATCTGTGTACACACGTTACAGCTCTTCATTGGAGTTTGTGATCTTCCTTGGCTGACACGGACGAATCTTATGTTCTGGAGATGATATAAATTGATCTAATAGATGCCTAGGAAAGTAGTTAGCATAATTTACAAGTTTGGTAGTTTGAATTCTTTGTGAAGGAGCTTCAAAGCTATATCCTATGCATATTTTGTAACTATGAAATCAGGCCTGTGAGCCCTAATTGTAAGACCGCATGTTGCTGACCAATTTGTATTTGAATTCTATGATATATTGAATGACTTGTAACATCATAAAATATCCCCTTGGAGGCCTTTCCCTCATAAGGTTTAGCTCCCAGATCTTTTAGTTGCATCATATTTTGACAAAGGTGTTCAGAAGACTTGAATGTCTCTTTGAGGCTTGATTGGGGCAAGCTCCTAAACACCACAACCCCCTCCCAAAGTTTCTTTGATTATGGGTTACAGGTTGAAGATACAGGAAAAGTAGAGTTGCAGGAGGGTATTAAAGAGTGTTAGATTTGTAGATCAAAGCTAAAAACAAGGACCTGGACTCGAGTGCCCACTCATTAGTCCTCTGGATTCTGCAACGGAGAAATCTCTATGACAACAGGAATAGGTTGTGTAGACACCCAAAATTGACCTAGCTATCATTAGTATGAAATATTGCACTAACTATCATCTGCATTTGTCTAACACACTTGAGCAATTTCCCTAACACAATTATTTCTTATATTAATTAAATAAATTTATATTTATTTAATTAATTCATTAGCTATTTCTTCTATTTTCTCTAATCTATAATTAAATAATCTTTAATTGTTTGATTATCTTCTTTCTATCTATTTTAATTGAATAAATCTTATTTATTTAATTAAAAATCCATTCACAAAACCCACTTTCCAATTAATTAAATAAATTTTATTTATTTAATTAATTTCTTTTATCATTTATCTCAATAAGCCAACATGTGTGCTTCTTTCATTTAAAAAAGATAAGTGGTACTACATCTTTTATTTAATATCTTTCACATGTAGTACTTTTTATGTACATGGTCACACCTAAGCCTTATCTTCCCTCCACTTGTCATCTACACATTCATCTATTATCATCTTTTAATCTTAGCCATTCACATAGCCACCAAATCTCCACTATTGATTGATTTTGGTTGAGGTCTATATAAACACCCTCTCATTCCATACTACTATCTAGCATTCATATAGCGTCTACATTATCATCTTGAGCATATTAAGCATTTTACCATCCATCTAGCTTATTATCATTATCATCTATCCATCATGGCGTCTTTTATCTTCATAATTGTTTATTGTTGAAGATGTAATCCACATCATATACAAGGAATCATACAATCTAGGTGATATTGTTCTTGAATTGCATGCTTTTGATTTCATTTTGATTAGATTCTTTGATGATGGTAGGGTTAGGTTTTTATGGCTATGCTTGTTCTTATCAACCTGAGTTTTACCTATCACATTTTGGCATGCCCAGTGGGACTCATGTCCTTGATTAACTTTGCTATTTGAATTTGTTTAATATTAGATATTTTGAGTGCTTACGGCAAGTTTCAGTCACTTCTGATTAAAAACCAATCATTGTCTGATTATATGCATCACTTTTCAGCCAAAAACTGCCACTTTTAGCCTTTCTGAGATCTCTTTTGAGCTAATAGAAGTCACTTATTGTTTTTTTTTTGCATCGCTTATGTCTTTATAGGCATCACTTTTAATCTAACAGTGATCACTTTTTAGCTGTCTGGATCACTTTCTACAAAAACTAGGGTTTTTTTATATCTTGTCTTTCACAGATTTGAATCGCTTATGACCTACAATCAGTTGCCTATTGCTTTTTTGCATCACTTCTAAGCTTTATGATTTCACATTAGGGTTTACTGGCATTGCTCCTGAACAACATCTCACTTGTGGAAGAATATAGATCACTTGTGATCAACAGTTGATCGACTTTGGTAACTATTTCACTTTCAATCTTTATCATTTGTAGTCTGGTTTTCTTAGTTACTAATTGGGTATTTGTGCAACATCTTATCAATTGTCCAAAAAAAGGAGGTTCTCAAACTAGTAACATATCTGTTGTAGCTCTGATCAGTCCAAGATTTATGATTTATGACTAATTTAGGAACATTTGGGCTTGGTTCTTAAAAAGAATCATTGCTTGCTCCATGCTTGTTTTATCTTTCTTGATTGCTTGATTGTGCATGCTTGTAACCCAAATTTCATAGCAAAAGCATCCTCTCCCCTTGCCTATCGAATGGATATTGGGTGTATGAGAACTTGTTATCATCTTTAGAGGGCTTTCTTTCCTAGTGTGAGAAGGGGTATGACCCAACCGGTAACGGGCTAAAGCCAAGTCCTTCCGAACCGCTATATAAGAAAAGTGTTTGTGTCAAAAACCACAAACAATAGGTGTTGTGTTATACCGATAGCCAAACTCCCCTAAAACCCTCTAAGGCGTAACCCTTGAAGGCTGGGAGACTCCATAATGGAGAGTAGCACTGTCGCACGTATAGCCACTTGAACAAATGCCCTTATTAGCAACATTGTGTAGTAGCCAAAAACCTTCTATTTGTTGATGCAAAAGGTGGGACCTTTGAAGCCACCCTGACTCACGTGGTTCTTAGTAGAGATAGCAGGGACAATCCTAACGTTTGGTGGAGGGACAAGCCTTGGGAAACCCAAATCTTGGTATACTTGAGAAGTGTGTGCTATGGAGAGGAGTCGGTGCTACCAAGATCCTGAAGCTATCCGCTTTGAATAAGCATGGTCAGGGGACTCAACAAATACAATCCTTTCCTAGCCTAGGTTGTACAAGTTTATGATTGTTATGAGTGTGGGTGACTAAAATCATGATTTTCTTGTCAAAAACACAATTCAGATATATTCCTTAATAGGCACAGACTACTTTTGAGCTTTAACTGCCCACATACAGACAGTCAGATCACCTTTAAACATCAGTTAGCCACCTTTTTCTTAAACTAAATTGCCTTTGAACAACAGTTGCTTGCCTTTGGTCCAAACTCAGTCGCTTTTAACCCATAGTAAATTGCCTTTGAATCAAAACTGCTCACCTATAACAAACTGGCCCACCTCTAGTTAATACTGAAGCATGTCACTTGAACTAAAACTAGATCACTTTTAAGCTATTGTCAGTCACTTTTGGCCTTTTTTGTGTCGTGTTTGAGCTATTACCTATCGCCTCTGGATAAATATCAGCAAATCTTAGCAACTCAACCAAATCAGTTAGATTTCTAGCTTACTTAGCTTTAGCATTAGCTTTCAGACCTACCTCTGATCATTTGTAGATACTTGGACTTTGTCTCCCACTTTGAGCATACCAAACAATTAGACTTTGTGAACTTTCCATCCTCTTGAGACCCCAAACTAGTAAACCAAACATCAAACAATCAACCTAACAACAACAAAACATCATCTTTTGGCTTTAGCCTTAGCAACATCAGCAAAACAACAACATTAGCAATCATCTTTTCCCTTTGAGTGTGTGAGCTATCCTCTAGGGAAGTCAAACAACAACATCAACTAAGCAACTAGCAAACCAACAACTAGCAAACAACAACCAAGCAACTCAACAATATCAACCAAGAAACCCAACAACAACAAAGCAAACAACAAACCTAGCAAAGAAACCAACACCAAACAATCAACAAACCATCATCTTTTGGGTCTCAAACCTTGACAAGCTAAAGTCCAATTTTCAACATCAACCATCATGCCTCAAACTAGGAGCCAACATAGAGCTGAAAAGGAAGCAAAACTGTGAGCTGAGATGGAAGCCAAGATACAACAATAACGATCAACACCCCTTAGAGATGCAATTCAATTTACAACTAGCATGCATTCTCAACTGTTTGTGCCCCATGGGTACACCATTGGAGAGTCATCACAACAATTGCAATCTCACGTATTTTCAGAGACTTATGAAGAGCAATCCCAAGAGGACTTATCCGAATTTAGAGACACACATGTATGGGATCAATTCGAAAGGCTTGTTTTATCTAATCCTAATCACTACTTCTTGCAATTAGAACATATGGGAGCCAAATTACCAAGAGACTTTGACATATCCATTATTTGAGAACATGATCCAAGCACTCCTGCTGTTGTTGCAAAGGGACCATCCACTATAGCCACACCATCTCATACCATGACCATATTACAAAATCCATCTTCCAACACATCTCTTTCATTACCTATTGTTACTTCATCCAACCCACCACACTCAAAGTACACTTTAGAACCTTTGATAACTCCAACCAATGTACTCCCTTTCCTTTCACAAAACTTGAACATTCCACCTTTCCATGTTTCACAACACACCTCAGCTCCTACCATGACCATATATGTGCCTCAAGTGTCACAAGCTATCCATGTTGCCCAAGTGCAAATTCCTCAAACATCATAAGCTATCCCCATATCCCATACTCCGTAAGCTTCCCAAGCTATCCAAACAACACAAACTGTCCAAGATTCACAACCATTGCAATTTGCTAATCCCATTGTGTCACATGTGGAAACCACATACCATATTCCTATCACTGCTAATATGGTCTCCACAATTTCTGCGGATCCATCCAACACATCATACAACCCCAATGTTAGTCTCATTGACATGACTAACCTATGTATTATTTCACAAGCTAATCCTAGCACTGTAGTCACTTATATTGATCAGCTTACTGTTGACCTATTTTTCCTCTAGCAGGAGTCAAAATAATTCAAGCAGGATCAGTCAGTATGCATATCCTCATGAAAGCCATATTTGCAATCCTGAGGTCTGGACCCAATTTCAAAATCTGAAGCTTGCCGAAAGAGGCTTACCATGTGAAAGAGCTTGGAAAAATAGGCAGGTTTGTTTTTTACATCACCCTGAAATTTGCTAAGATCAGGAAGTTATGGAGGGTCATCACATTTGAATATCGGGTCATCTTCTTCCCATAGGCTCATATTTCATGTATCAGATCATATTTCGAACATTGGGTGATATTTCTGAATATCACCCTACATTTGAAATATCATGCGATATATGAAACATCATCCTTCTTGCGAGATATCTCCCCATGGCCAAATGACGGTGACGTCATCATCCCTTTATGCCTCATGCTGATATATTTCCAACTTCCCCCCCCATCTGATAACATGACGATGACATCATGGTAACTGCAATAATAAACCAAGTCATATGCTGCTGACGTCATCCAGATCCATTCCAGGGGAAGATCATCTTTCTTGCAAAGGTCATCATATTTCGGCCAACCCGATCTTTCATATCAGGATGATATTTTAACATTGGGTGATCTTAGCTGAAGATCATCCTGATGTTGGTGCTATGAAGTTTCTAAGTATGGCCCGATCTTCTGAGGGGTCATCACATTTGAATATCTGGTGATCTTAGTTGAAGATCATCCTGATGTTATGTTTTCACTTCATGTTCACTGGGTTGCCCAACATCCTGCTGACGTCATCCCAATTTTCATATATCAGGGTGATATTTTTATATCATGATACTTCCGTCAGGAGGATATTTTCTGCGGGGTGATATTTCACATCAGGGTGATATGAATTATCAGGATGAACTCGTCAAGAGGATATTTGCATCAGGAGTATATTTCATGGGTCTTGAAGATGATGATGAGGCTCAGGGCTAATTTCATATCGGGGTGACTTTTCATATCAGCTAGACATGCCAATGGCTCACCGATGTTAGAGGTCTGGTTGATGGGTGATGGTGCAGGTGGCTTGCTGACATCAGGGTGATATTTAGAGCAATAGGATATCATGCTGAAGGAGGATGATGTTAAGGCTTATGATGATGCCGTCGGGAGCAAAATCACCAACATTATATATGCTCACGGCTTAGCTTATAAAGTGATGGAGGCATCTTCTCCAGATGCATGTGGGATAATCATGTCCCACAGAATTTTGAAAATATCAGGATGATGACCTTTTGGTGGGAATTCTTCAGGAGGGTTCCCACTTCCATTTTTGATCCGGATCTTCATGTCGGTCGGGTGGACTTTTTCTGCAATGACTTTCTTGAGTTGGTGAAGATATTTTTTGCATTTATTGCTGCACATGAAGGCACAGTTCGCATTGATGGCCCAAAATATCCCACCACCGCTTCATGTCCAATCTTTCCTCCACCGCCTGGTTGTCAAGAACTGTCAGAAACATCTGCTCACATTCAATGCTAGGTTGTCCTCTACCACTTCTGAGGATCAAATCGATGATGCAGCTACTTGCATTGAAGGCTCAGAAATATCTTCCATCTACCCGTGTTACAGATCTTTTCGCACCATTACTCCTGGTAGCTGGGACATTCTTCCCGAGGTATTTTCTAGATGTAGCTCCCTGAACAGATTTTGTAACCGACCTAGGTTAGTTTTGAAATGCTATATAAGTTGAGGTTTATGATGTAAAAAGGGTTGGAAAACTTTTTTGGAGCATCTTGTTCTCCCTGTTTCCAAACAGAACTTTTCATGCTATAACCTTGCCTTTCATTAGATATATGCAAGCTATCATGCCTTTTGTTGATTTTTCTATCTCTGTGTGAACCTGCATATGATTGTCTGTGAGTATCTCTTGTTCCTCTCAATCATCTTGCTTCTTATCTCTGTTAGAATCATCTATTCTATGTATATTTGCTTACTATATCTGGTTGTGTTGTGCATGCTTCAGTTTTGCAAAGGTTCTTTAAATATGTCTGGTGCATCACCCTTTCATGTTTTAAGTGTTATTGCTTTATCTTTCATTTCAGCACATTTCTTCCCCTTTTCACCCCAAAATACAGTAGTTTTAGGTGATAACTAGACAAGGAAGACGGCCTTCTCCAGAGGTTTGATCTCATTTAGCAAAGTCCCACACTTAGAGATCAATCCCATTGTGTCATTGGAATGCTTGGAGTCCCATTCAAGCAGGGTGCAATTTTATGTGACAACAGTTTCTGGCATGCCTGGTGGGACAATATAAACTCTTATTACTAGTTTTGATGTGCAACAGGTGATTTTCTGACCTATAGGAGGTTTGAAAATTGCATATCTGGTGACTCATTCTGATGAAGATCAGGCAAACCAGTTCTGCTGATCTACTTTTATGAAAAGGATACAAACTAGGAGTTCAAGTTCAAGCTCATTTGATTATCTACAGCTTTCTCCACCTAGGAGGCAGAGTAGAACTATAGTAAGAACTCCCTATTCTAAGAGGACATTGTCAACTCCACCAAATTTTAGAATAGTTGCCTCTGTGGTCCTTGTAGCAACTCAAGCAAACCAACCTCCAGCTGATCAAATGGCAAGAAATCAGCCATTTGTGGCTTTTGATGGGGGAAGCCCCTTGAACTTGGCAGTACATGATGCCATACCTATGGCAGCCTTGAAAAGCCTGCCCTATTTCATAGGGGAAACCCAAACTACACCTATTGAACACATAAGAGATGTGGCTTCTCTATGTGGAGTACATCATGTAACACAAGAGAATGTAGCCATCAGATTACTAGCTGCCTCATTCAAAGGGAAGGCATTACAATGGTTTAGAAGTCTACCAGTATAGATTATAGGAACCTAGGATGACTTAGGAGATAAGCTGAATAAGCAGTTCTAGGATAAATCAAATAATCTGTCATTGGTAGAACAGATGACCACCATAAGGAGAGCTCCTCAGGAACCAATGATGGATTTCAACTTCATATTTTAGAAGACATGGGATAGAATCCCTGCCACAGTAAGACCTCCAGCTGAGTATGCATTCTTATATTTCTTGAAAGCTTTAAATAGTGATATTTCAGTGATGATACAATCACTAGGAGGTGCAAGCCTACCTGATGCCTATGAAATAGCCATCAGAGTAGAGAACAGTCTAATTCAGGTTGGAAAAATAGCACCTAGGCCCCCTATGCCCATCTTTCCTAAGATCCAGGCTTCTATGCCTTTGCCCACCCCATATTTTGTCCCTACACCTGTTGTTGCAGCATTACCAAGTACCTCCACTTCTGAACCTACTGCCTCTAGTTCATCTCAAGAGCTAAAAGAGATAAAAAGTAGTTAGCAGAAAATAGAAAATCTTCTACAGACTTTTGGGAATGATCTAGTAAACATTAAGAAGCAACAGTCTCAAGGTAGGTAGCCTTATCAACAACAACATCAGGGGCAGGGTCAACCTTACCAGGCCAATAGGCCATATTATCAGAACAACTACCAAGGTGTCAGGCAAAATATGAACCAAAGGCCTTTTCAGCCTTACAATCCATCACCTATTAATGCAGCAAGGGACCTTGTCCCTGTTCAAAATAACATTGCAGTTGATTATGATTGGTGTGTCCCATGCCATATGCCACACATTCAGGTAGCCTATTCAAGTGGAGTCTTAAATCAAGCTCTGATGGCACAAAATGTGGCAGCTACATAGCCATACACACCAAATGATGGAGCTGCACAACAACAAGAGCAACCTCAGAATGATTTTGCTTTCATGAATTGGCAGGAAGGAGAATTCTGTGGGGTAAGTAGTGATAGTAATCTAGTTTCTGCCAATACAAGGGCTAAGAAGAGGGGTTATGAGGTTGAGCCAGTAACAAGCAAAGATAGAAGACATACTGATGCTTCCACATCCCATATTCCTCGCATCTTGCAAAGAAGTACTCCAGCAACAACAGGGGAGATGCCTAATTTGTAGGCTGATACTGCTGCTACAAAGTCAAGTCAGAAGGTAGGTGCCTCTTCACCTTTCAATATTATTGAAAACATGAAAAAGATGAATGTAACCATATCTATGTGGGATTCCTTAGCAATCCCTGGCAAAAGAAGATGTTGTAGTCTGCCTTGTCTGATTTGGAGGTATCCAATGGTACCACTGTTGACTCAAATAGGACTGTTCTTGCTAATTCATCCCAAGATGATATCAAGCAGCCTAACCAAGGTGCCGAACCTCTTCCCTTTTATGTATCACTGATAATTGGGGACAAACTAGTGCACAATTGCATGGTGGATAGTGGAGCAAGCAGTTCTGTCATGCCTAAGCAAATTGCAGATCGGTTAGGGCTTAGATACTAGCCACTTGAGAAAGGTGTACTCTAGTTGGATGGTACATCTATTAATACTATGGGTATCATAAGAGACCTAGGTCTCACCCTACACACCTGCCCCAATGTTTCTATTTTACAGCAGGTGTTCATAATAGATTTGCCTCCTCATTTTGCCATGTGCTTATCAAGGGAATTTACAGCCAAAATAGGAGGATATCTATCTTCTAACTAGTCCCACATGTTTTTCAGGACCAGATATGGCACCAAAGTAACTTTGAAATCTGAGTTACTTTCAGACTATCACATAGAGCCTTACACACCCAGTGTTGTTAATGCAAATTGCATTATCTCTGATGGCCCTGAACTAGTTGTTGCTTAGGAACTACAAGCCGAGAGCATACCAGAGGTACTCTTGAAGGAGTGGGCCTCTAAAAATGTTGTGGATGATCCTGAGGGACATATCCAAGAAACTGACCTGGGAGTGTACATATTGCATGAGCATGAGACAACAATACCAAGTCTTCTGAAGAAAGCAGAGCAGTAGGTAGAGAAACATGATGAGGTATGGAAAATGTATTTTGATGGCTCTAGGGGCAGAAATAGATCTGGTGGTGGTGCAATGCTTGTGTCACCACAAGGTGAAAATTATTGTGTTGCTTTTCATTTTGCCTTTTCTTGTACTAACAACACTGCTAAGTATGAAGGGTTGATCCAAGGTCTGCAGTGGGCAAGAAAGAGGAAGATTGGCTGTCTATAGGTGTTTGGAGATAGTGAGCTCATTATCAATCAGGTGAGGGGACTGCACCTTACAAAAAGTGATGCCTTGAAGTGCTATAAACACATGGTATGAAATTTGATCGAAGAGTTTGATGCTTTCAATCTGATCTCCATTCTAAGAAGTCAGAACTATCATGCTGACAGACTAGCTTCAATTGGGGCTCAATTTGACATCCCCAGTGATATTCAAAGGGAGAAGGTTCAGCCTCATGTAAAAATAATTTCTAGGCCTTCTATCCTTGATAATAATATTCATTGGTAAGTTTTTGATAGTGATGAGTAGATCCTGAGGTTCCTATTAGAGGAAGATGAGTTTTCCATGATGAATCAGGATAAACTCAAACAACAGTATGACAATGATCAAATCATTTAGTTGAGAACAAATAAGCTGCCCAAGGGATTGGTCACCTTGGAATCTATTTTTGGCACTGATGACCAAAAGAAGAAGACAAAAACCAGTATGCAGGTAAAGGAGGAGCATTATGAAGAGCTAGAAGTTTTCAAGGGTAGACTCATTAAAATTGATAAAATCTGCTCAGCTGAAGACAGAAGAGCTTTCATTGCTCTTTGTAAGGAATTTGAAGAGATGTTTGCTTAGGATTATGCAGACTTAAAGGGATTTGATCCTCATATTGCCCAACACACCATAGAGTTAGAGCCAGGTGTAAAACCTGTGAGGTAGAAACAAAGACCTCTGAATCCAAAACTAGAACCCTTGATGATCAAAGAAATAACCAAGCTGATTGAGGGGAAGATCATCTTTCCAATCAAGCACACTTCTTGGGTTTCTAACCTTGTGCCTGTGAGGTAGAAAAATGGAGAGGTCAGGCTGTGTGTTGACTTCAAATACCTCAACAAAGCCTCCCTAAAAGACCATTACCCATTGCCTTCAATGGAGCAAATTCTGCAGGTGGTGGCTGGCTCAGAAAAGTTTTCTTTGCTTGATGGATTTTCTGGTTATAACCAGGTACTAGTCAAGAAAGAAGACCAATTCAAGACTGCTTTCACAACCAAGTGGGGTACTATGGCCTACAAGAGGATGCCTTTTGGCCTCTCAAATGCTAACTCTACTTTTCAAAGAGCCATGGACATGGCCTTTAGGGGTCTGATGTATAAGCTAGTGCTAGTTTACCTGGATGACATAACAGTCTTCTCTAAAGATGCATCTAAACATTTATCCCACCTAAGGCTAGTCTTTGAAAGATGTAGAGTTTGGGATATCCCTCAATCCAAAGAAATGCATTTTTGTTGTACATGAGGGCAAGTTGTTGGGGCATATTGTGTCAAAGGAGGGTATTACCATTGATGAGGAGAGAATAAAGGCCATTTTGGAATTGCCCTTACCTAGTCATAAGAAGGGACTGCAGTGCTTCATTAGCAAAATTAACTTTCTAAGAAGGTTCATGCCTGATATTGCAAATCTCTTAAAACTCTTGACGTCTATGTTGAAAAAGAACATAACTTTTAGTTGGACGTTAGAGGCCAGACTTAGCTTCTAGTCCATAAAGGAGGCATTAGTAACTGCACCAACCCTGATCAATCCTGATTTCTCTAAGGACTTTATCCTGTATGCTTATGGTGGCCTGGATACTATCTCCGCTATTCTAGTGTAGCAACAAAGTGGGGGTTTGTAACAACCAATCGCCTTCTTCAGCCAAGGGTTGGAAGAATATGAATAGAAGTATAGCTTCGTTGAAAAGCATGTCCTAGCAGTAATCAAGAGCCTAAAAAAATTTAGGCATCTTGTTTCAAATAACAAGATACACCTGATGGTGGCTCATCCTAGTGTGAAGGAGTTCCTGCTGAGTAAAGATGTTAATGAGAAAAGGGCTGGTTGGATCACCAAGGTCATGGAATATGATGTGGAGATCAAGATAACCAAGCTGGTCAGAGGCAAAGGACTTAGTGAGCAGCTTGTCACTAGTTCTAAGGATGAGGTAGAGGAAGAAGAAGAGGTGCTCCTGATCATAGAAGAGGAGCATCAAGATGATACAGCAGTAGTAGGTACTAGTTGGGTTCATGATATGACCCAATTTTTGCAAACTGGTAGATGTCCTACAGGCTTAGATAAAGCTAAAAGAAGATACTTTAGGCTACAATCCATTCCATATGTTTTAATAGAAAGCATCATTTTCAGAAAGGACTTTAATGGTGTATTGCTTAGATGCGTTAATACTGATCAGACTGACAGGGTGCTACATGAACTCCATGATGGAATAGCAGGGGGTCATGTTGCCCCAAGGACTACTACTTGGAAAGTAATGAGAACTGGCTATTATTGGCCTAGCTTATTTAAGGATGCCCATGCATGGGCTAGAAAGTGTGTTAAGTGTGCCCTTTTTGCAGGAAAAGAGAGGCTACCAGCTTTGCCTCTACACCCAATCTAGGTAGAGCAGCCCTTTATGAGATGGGGCATTGATTTTATTGGACCTATCAACCCACCATCAAGTGCAGGCCATAGGTGGATACTCACAACCACAGACTACTTCACAAGATGGACTGAAGCAATGGCTCTGAAAGAATCTAATGAGAGTGTTGTTTTGAATTTTTATTGTGATTTGGTCTCCAGATTTGGAGTGCCTGAATCAATCATCTTTGATAATGCTCTAGCTTTTGTTGGCCTAAGGATAACTGACTGGGCTATCAAGAATGGGATTTATTTGAATACTTCATCAAATTATTATCCACAGGGTAATGGTTTGGCTGAATCCACAAACAAAAATCTCATCAAGATTATTAAGAGGACAATGGAGAATAATTAGAGGACCTAGCACACTGATTTGAAGTTTGCTCTGTGGGCTGATAGGATAACTCCTAAGAGGTCTATTGGGAAGTCCCCTTATCTGCTAGTGTATGGAAAGGAGGCAAGGCTGCTTATGTCTATGGAACTACCAGCATTAGACATCATGCATCATCTAGAAATGCTTGAAGCAGAAAGCCCCATGGCTGTAAGATATGCTCAGCTTATGGAGCTGGAGGAAAGTAGAGATAAAGCTATGGCAGCCATGGAACATCATCAACTGCAAAAAAAAAAAAGAAATTTTGACAAGAAGGCCACCCCCAGACATTTTAGAGTGGGTGATATGGTGCTCAAATGGGACGAGCTGAGGAGTAGACCAGGGAAGCATTCCAAATTTGACAGCATGTGGAGTGGCCCCTTTCTCATCACTGAATGCAAAGAGCACAATGCATTTTAGTTGTCAAATATGAACGGAGAAAATCTGCATATCCCAGTCAATGGGATACACTTGAAAAGATGTTTTGAGGTATGAACACCCTGTAAATTAGTAGGTTAAACTTCTTGTTTTCAATAAGTGTTGTTGTACATTAGTTTAGATCCTTTTACTTCCCTAAGTGCTTCTGTACAGGCTGCTTTGTCATTAGGAGAAAGCAGGCCTTCTCCCCTTTTTGTGTTTTGAGAGGCAAGTCCTAGTTCCCCAGCATATTTTAAACTTGACTCCATGCCCAATGGATGCTTAAGGCCACTGATCTCATGTTTAGTAGGCAAACATCCCATAGAGGCCACCAAATTGTTGACCTATTTTTCCTCTAGCAGGAGTCAAAATAATTCAAGCAGGATCAGTCAGTATGTATATCCTCATGAAAGCCATATTTGTGATCCTGAGGTATGGACCCAATTTCAAAATCTGAAGCTTGCCTGAAGAGGCTTGCCATGTGAACGAGCTTGGAAAAATAGGCAGGTTTGTTTTTTACATCACCTTGAAATTCGCTAAGATGAGGAAGTTATGGAGGGTCATCACATTTGAATATCGGGTCATCTTCTTTCCATAGGGTCATATCTAATGTATCGGATCATATTTCAAACATCAGGTGATATTTCTGAATATCACCCTACATTTGAAATATCACCTAATATATGAAATATCATCCTTCTTGCGAGATATCTCCCCATGGCCAATATGACGGTGACGTCATCATCCCTTTATGCCTCATGCTGATATATTTCCAACTTCCCCCATCTGATAACATGATGATGACATCATGGTAACTGCAATAATAAACCAAGTCATATACCACTGACATCATCCAAATCCATTCCAAGGGAAGATCGTCTTTCTTGCAAAGGTCCTCATATTTTGGCCAACCCGATCTTTCATATCAAGATGATATTTTAACATCGGGTGATCTTAGCTGAAGATCATCCTAATGTTGGTGCTACGAAGTTTCTAAGTATGGCCCGATCTTCTGAGGGGTCATCACATTTGAATATCAGGTGATCTTAGTTTAATATCATCCTAATGTTATGTTTTCACTTCATGTTCACTGGATCGCCCAACATCCTGCTGACGTCATCCCGATTTTCATACATCAGGGTGATATTTTTATATCATGATACTTCCGTCAAGAGGATATTTTCTACGGGGTGATATAAATTATTGGGATGAACTCGTCAAGAGGATATTTTACATTAGGAGGATATTTCACGGGTCTTGAAGATGATGATGAGGCTCAGGGCTAATTTCATATCGGGGTGACTTTTCATATCGGCCAGACATGCCGACGGCTCGCCGATGTTAGAGGTCTGGCTGACGAGTGATGGTGTAGGTGGCTTGCTGACATTAGGGTGATATTTAGAGCAACAGAATATCATGCTAAAGGAGGATGATGTTAAGGCTTATGATGATGCCATCGGGAGCAAAATCACCGACAGTATATATGCTCACAGCTTAGCTTATAAAGTGATGGAGGCATCTTCTCCAGATGCATGTGGGATAATCATGTCCCAAAGAATTTTGAAAATATCAGGATGATGACCTTTTGGCGGGAATTCTTCAGGAGGGTTCCCACTTCCATTTTTGATCTGGATCTTCATGTTGGTCGGGTGGACTTTTTCTGCAACGACTTTCTTGAGTTGGTGAAGATATTTTTTGCATTTATTGTTGCACAGGAGGGCATAGCTCACATTGATGGCCCAAAATATCCTACCACCGCTTCATGTCCAATCTTTCCTCTGCCGCCTGGTTGTCAAGAACTGTCAGAAATAGCTGCTCATATTCAATGCTAGGTTGTCCTCCACCACTTTTGAGGATCAAATTGATGATGCAGCTACTTGCATTGAAGGCTTAGAAATATCTTCCATCTGCCCCTATTACAGATCTTTTCACGCCATTATTCCTGGCAGCTGGGACATTCTTCCCGAGGTATTTTCTAGATGTAGCTCCCTAAGCAGATCTTGTAACTGACCTAGGTTAGTTTTGAAATGCTATATAAGCTGAGGCTTATGATGTAAAAAGGGTTGGAAAACTTTTTTGGAGCATCTTGCTCTCCCTATTTCCAAACAAAACTTTTCATGTTGTAACCTTGCCTTTCATTAGATATATGCAAGCTATCATGCCTTTTGTTGATTTTTCTATCTCTGTGTGAACCTGCATATGATTGTCTATGAGTATCTCTTGTTCCTCTCAATCATCTTGCTTCTTACCTCTGTTAGAATCATCTATTCTGTGTATATTTGCTTATTGTATCTAGTTGTGTTATGTATGCTTCAGTTTTGCAAAGGTTCTTTAAATTTGTCTGGTGCATCACCCTTTCATGTTTTAAGTGTTGTTGCTTTATCTTTCATTTCAACACATTTCTTCCCCTTTTCACCCCAAAATACAGTAGTTTTAGGTGATAACTAGACAAGGAAGCTGGCCTTCTTCGGAGGTTTGATCTCATTTAGCAAAGTCCCACACTTAGAGATCAATCCCATTGTGTCACTGGAATGCTTGGAATCCCATTCAAGTAGGGTGCAATTTCATGTGACAACACTTACATCACTTTCACCATCTTCCTATAATCCTTCACAAACCATCACTTCGTCTTATACTACTCAAGGATTACCCATCGTCATGCAACACATGACATATACCAATCCTCATGTTGTTCAAAACACAAACCCAAATGTCCATCCTTCTTCCGCATCTACCAATCCTTCCATCACTTACCATATTGGAAATCCAACGCTAAATTCACAACCATTGACCAACGTCAATCCATCGTCTACTTCCCATGTGATGTAAACCTTTGGCACTAATTCATCACAATATACCCAACCACCACTTGTGTCTCAAGGACATCAGTCCCCCAACACATATGTGTCACATACTAATCCTTTGACATATACTGTGAGTATGCAACCTCAACAAATGATCATGGCTTCATATATCCTGCAACAACAACCACAATATACGTAATACTACACTTTAGCTCCCAACCAACAACCCCCTTTGCAACAACAACAATTATCTTCAGTGGATGTTCAACAAATGATTAACAAAGTGGTAGGACAAAGAAAGAAGACATTTTCCTTGGAATACATATGCGCTTATCCATTTGACACGTTGCTTCATATGACACCTTTTCCGCCACACTTTGAAATTCCACAATTTGACAAATACAAAGGAAAAGGAAATCTGGAAGACCATCTTAGAGCATTCCTTGTTGCATATCTCAATGTGGCTCAAGACGATACATATCTTTTGAGACTATTTCCCCAAAGCTTAGCGGGACAAGCTCTTAAATGGTTCTCTCATCTAACTTTGGGCAATAAGTCTTTTGTAGAACTAGAATATAAATTTTGATCACATTTCACTTTTAACATTCAACATGAAGTGAACATGAACGACCTTGTCAACAACAAACAACGTAATGGTGAAGCTTTCTCTTCATTCACTCAACGATGGCGTAATATGGCTAGCAAATTATCATGGGAAATACTTGAGAAATAACAGCTCGATATCTTTTTCCAAAATCTTCATCCTAAGCTTTCATTCCAACTACAATTGCAAAGTGCTAGCACCTTTGATGAACTTGTTTCCAAAGGAACCATCATTGAACGTGCTTTAATTGCTAAGGGCACTATCAAGATTTTTAGAGATAACAAAGACTATCCTCAAAACTCCAACGATAAAATCTTGCTTTTGGAACAAGAACAAGAATGTTGTTAATGATGGTGTTGTAGATGCAAAGAACATACAAATAATGAAAGATCCTATAAACATTCAAGCCACATCCATAGCAGCTCAACCTTTTCAATGAACTTGACAAGAACAAACTTCAAATCCTTGACGACAATTCACACCATTAGTGGAACCTATGGAAGTTGTCTTTCAAAAGCTTCTCCAAGCGAGAGATATCCTATTGCCTGATGCACCACCCAATGGTGAACTGCTCTTCAAAGCTCCTTGGTACAAAGAGGATGAGTATTGTGACTATAATAGAGTCAAAGGACACAAAACAAATGGTTGTATGCACTTAAAGCATGTTATTCAAGATTGCATCGATCAAGGATTAATTAAAATCACACCTCCAACATTGCAACCTACATAGCAACTGACATCGAATTATGATCTAGATGCTTTCAAGAATCCACTTCCATCTCATGACAAACCAAGTAACCCTCATACTAGTAATGCCATTCAATACAATTATGAATCATCCACTATTGGCAACATTGACCATGCTCATATTTCCACCATTACTATCCAAGGCAAAGCACCTGACTGCGCTATGACTACTTGAAGAGGTCATGTTACCATTTAAGGGCCACTTGTCCATCCTCCTCAACTGTCTTCTAGTTATAATATCCTTGATCACCTTGGCAAAACACCTGCACATATTTCCATTATTGAGTTGCTTCGCATAACCCCTGCCCACAAAGCTATCCTCAACAAAGCCTTACAAGAATCTTTAGTGCCTAATGATATTGATACCACATAATTCCAATCTATGGTAGCTAGCATTGTAGCCCCTTGCCATCTAACCTTTTCAGACAAAGATCTTCAGCGCTCCATTGACCCATCACATAATGAAGCCCTCCACATAGAAGTGTTTGTCAACCAATGCTATATCAAACAAATCTTAGTCGATGGTGGAGCTAGTCTTAATATATGTTCCTTAAAATTAATAAAACAATTGGGATATTCTAAGAAAGATGTTGACACTTCTAAGGTTATTACCATCAAAGCATATGATGATGCCGAGAGAGATACTGAAGGGATTATTCATCTGCCTATTCAAGTTGGGCCGATCACTACTAACACCCATTGTCAAGTCCTTGATATTGAGCTTCCTTATAACATCATCCTTGGTCATCCATGGATCCATGCCCTCAAAGTAGTTCCTTCTACATACCATCAATGTCTTAAATTTCCACACAACAGTGTTGAAATTACTATCCATGCTGATCCTAATCCATTTTGAATTTTGCCATGCTTTTCAAGCTAAATATCACAGCCCTAACCACATTCCTATCAACACTTAAGCATATCCATCTTCATCTTATGTAGATCCATTTGTCCTACTCAAGACATCATCTAGCAAAACCACTTCCAATCTCCGTATCAAGTACATCGAACATGGTCCAGGTGAGTACATATTGCAAGAAACTTGTTGTGTTGGAACTCTTCCCTTGTCTCCCAAATCTCATGGTAAACCTTCTACATCTAAAGCATCTTCATCCGTAGCTATCATAAAAGCCCCACCCACAATATTTATTAAAGGTGGATTCCTTGATGATGAAGACATTGATGACATCAATTCTTGGATATTCTACGATGAGAATGACCAAGTCCAACTTGAAGTGGAAAGATATAACAATAGATTTCACATCATTAAGAACATGGGCTACAAATGAGATGGTGGATTGGGATCACAGGAACAAGGACCTATTGAACCCATTATTGTGTCTAAGAAGTTTAATAAGCAAGGCCTTGGCTATTAGATGGAGGTACCGCTTTCAAAAGACAATAAGTGTATTTTCGATATGGAAACTAGACCTTCCTCGGTAGGAGATACTTCTAATATTGATACCATCGATGACTCCTCCCTTCATATTACTAACCTTTTTCAAGAAACCTCCATCTTCATGATTTCCACAACCTCATCTAGTTGAAACCCTTTATCCATTACCCTTTCACTCGTATATCCTGATCTCATTGATTGGGACCAATAGGGGGCACTGATATTGGACACATTTAAAAATGATGAATCTATCACCAAATTCATGGGCTTACGACAAGGCATTCCATTGGGTGATCATAAAGCAGGTTTTATGATGGATCTCCCTAAACTAGCATATTTTGACAGAAGCATCAAATCCTTCAATCGCAAAAGTGAAATAAATAAAATAAAAAAAGATATGTCACCAAGTGAAAACTGAAAGGCACCTCTTGACCATAAAAAAGTAAAAATAAAGGACATATCCGAGGGTGAAAACCTCTCTGAGGTGCCCGAGGATAGGGGATTTGATCTTCCTGTCGCCACTGACTATCATGAGAAATCAACAGTGCTAGTTGAAAAATCACAAGACATGAACTTGGGCACAGAGCAGAATCCAAAGATCTCTTTTTTGGCAGCATCACTATCAGAGTAGGAAAGAAGAGACTTCACAACATTTTTCATAAAAAGAGCTATCAATTTTGCATGGACTTATGCTGACATGCTGGGTCTAGATCTAGTACTTGTGGTACATCATCTAGCAGTATCTCCTAATGCAAAACCTGTCAAACAAAAATTGCGCAAAATGCATCTGCAAGTAGCTCTATTGGTTAAGGCAAAGATTCAGAAGTTATTAGAAGCAAAGTTCATAAGGCCTATAGATTATCCAGAATAGGTTTCAAACTTGGTACCTGTAGCAAAATCTGATGGATGATTTCGACTGCATAGATTTTAGAGATCTTAATAAAGCATGTCCTAAAGATGACTTTCCACTACCAAGCTTAGACAACATTGTAGATCTCATAGCTGGACATGAAATGCTATCTTTTATGGATAGACTTTTAGGATATAACCAAATCAGAATAGTAGAGGAAGACCAAGATATAACATCATTTATTTGTTCATGGGGTACATACTGTTGGGTTGTAATGCCTTTTGGTCTCAAGAATGTTGGAGCTACTTATCAACGAGCCATGACAGTTATCTTCTATGACCTTTTTCACACTGTCATGGAAGACTATGTTGATGATATTCTAGGGAAGTCCAAGACAAGAGAAGGACATCTACAAGTACTAGCACAAATCTTTGATTGACTAGAGAAATATCAATTCAGACTAAACCCAAAGAAATGTGTATTTAGTGTAACATCTGGAAAATTATGAGTGAACCCAAGCAAGTCTTAGATGAATATCAAACAAAAGATGAGAATCTTCTTCCATATAAGCTAATGGTTGATGACTTCAAGAAGTATTTTGATAGTATCACTTTTGAACAAATCCCAAGGTTACAAAATGAAGTAACAGATGCCATGGCTATGATTGGATCTCTTCTACATATGCCGTCCAATACATATAAATGTGAGTTTCTAGTTGAATAGCTTCTAATCCCAACATTTGAAGTACCACAGTCTGAGCTTATATTTGAGATTGTTGGTCCCAATTCACCTTGGTATGAGGACATATACAAGTATCTCCACAATCAAACCTTTCCATTCTAACTATCTAATACCCAATAGAAAACCTTTATCCGTCGAGCCTCTCGCTATGTTATCCTAGGAGACACCCTTTATCATCAAAGTCTTGATGGTATCCTTCTTAGATGTCTTGATTTTGAGGAAGCAAAAGTTACCTTACATGAAGTACATGAAGGTGTCTGTGGATCACGTTCTATTGGCCCTGGTTTTGTTAAGAAACTTCTACGAGCTGGATACTATTGGCCAACTATGGAGAAAGATGCACAACAATTTGCAAAGAGATGTCTATAATGTTAGAAACATGGAGATTTAATACATGCACCAGCACATGAATTTTAGCCTATCACTACTCCATGGCCCTTCTTACAGTGGGGACTTGATCTCATAGGTAAAATCCATCCTACTTCGTCAAATGGTCATAATTTTATTATCACCACCACTGAGTACTTCACAAAGTGGGTGGAAGCCATACCAATGACTTATATTACCAGCAAGCAAATATCCAAGTTCATCCTACACTATATCATTTGCTGTTATGGAGTTCCTCAAGCTATTGTTACTGATAATGGTCATCCTTTCAAGAACCAAGAGGTTAGAGTTCTTTGTAGCAAGTTTCATATCCAACATAGATTCTCTACACCTTATTATCCTCAAAGTAATGGCCAAGTTGAGGCATCTAACAAAACAATTATCAAGATCCTCAAAAAGACAGTCACTGAAGTTGGTCATGATTGGCATTTGCAACTTAATCCTGCATTGTGGGCTTATAGAACAAGTATCAGAACTCCTACTAGAGCTATACCCTATGCTCTTGTGTATGGTGCTAAAGCTATTTTTCCTATTGAGGTTGAGATCCCCTCACTGCGAGTATCCTTGCAGTATACTATATCAGATGAAGAATATAGAGTATTGTTGATGATGATTATTAGTCATAACAACATGCATAAAAATTTGCACAACAAACCTTTATTATCTTGTAAAGTACGATCAACTTAGGATAAGTTGATGAGTCCAAGTTTTCGTTGATCAGGTCATGATCGTCTAACGTTACTCACAGGTTGATGTGACATGTTGTTTTCCATTTCAAGGGGTCTTACATTTGTCTTGATGATCAGTATTGTTCTATTTCCTATAAATTTACTCCACAGAGAGGTTATTTCTACTCTATATCCAAAGATAGCTGATATATTTCCAAGTTTGATCAATTCTTATGATTATTGATCATCATGAACTTGTTCCTTCTTCTACACTGTATATTTATTCAAATGTTGTGTCTATAAGTGGATATTTGTATGTATTTCATGGATATTTGTATGAATTTGCATGATATTTGTCAATTTAACATGCTTTTACTCTAAATATGCTATGTATTTCCAATTATCTATGGGATATCAGCATATTTTATGTTACTTGCTTTTAATTCTCTGTTATTTACAGTTATGGTGATAATCTGTTATGAAATTCAAAGAAATTTAAAAGAATGCTTCTAATTTTAGTGAATCTTTAGCCATTGAACCACATACATACAAGATATATTCATGAGGAGAAGGAATCAAACCATATGTCACTAGGATGTTCCATCGCTATATATGGATGATGCTAACTTCAAAGGATAAGGAATGAAAACAACACATGCAGACTGACAAGCACTCCAAGGGATGTAGTTGATCAATGCATGTATCTAAATTTCAAACATAGATTACTCAAGATTTGTGATGATTTGTAATCAAAATGTCTTCTCTATCATTCAGTATGCATAACATGTACATTTACAATAACTTTGAAATGAGTCTTGATATTTCAGCAATCAAATTTTAGTTAAGTTTCGAATGTTCAAAATATTGCACCCCTACACCTTTTATAGAATAAGGTGAGGAGGCAGTTACAAAATGACCTACGATAAGGATTTGTCAATTAAGATCAATAGTAGATAATCACTCTTTGACTCAGTCAACCCCTTTCCTTGTGGCACAGGTTGCCAGCTAGCAACCATTTGGATGACTCATTACCTTATGAATGTCTTAGGCATATGTCTTCTTCGTGATGCATTTTCATTCATTCTTCGAGTTCCCCCTCTTCATTTTCTTCTTCTTTGTCATGGTCATCATCTTCATTACTTTCTGTATCGTTGTCACCCTAATGTACATCCTCCTGTATATGGACCTTCATTGCCATCCTGATGTTCTCATAAGCCTGTACTATTTTATCTACCTCCCCACCATCTTGGATTTTAGCTTTTGTTATGGCATGCTTGTGAGACTAGAATTTGGCTTTGATCATGTCCATCTTACCTTTTCTGTTGTTTAAAGTCTCATTGTAAGTTTCCACCCTGACCTTTATCCTCATGATCTTGTTCATCTCCTCTTTCGTCAGGTGGGTGAGGGGGTCATCTACTACTAGCTGAAAATTATCATGCAGAGCTTTGATAGCAAAGTTTGCATCTTTATTTTCAATCTTTCCCTCTAATTTCCCTTCTAAAGCCTCAAGGAGCTCTGCTTCATAAGACATCATGATGTGTAGCTTTATACTTAGATCCCTGAGCTTGCCACTGCATTTCTTCAGGATATCACATTCAAACCTGATATCTTCTGACAATACATCTATTAGCAGGGCAGTGTTATTATTCAACACTTGATTATTTATTAGGATTTGAGGATCAATCCTCTTCATCTCACTTAAAGCAGTTAGGTCCTTTTCCAATTGGAATGACCGTCTCCCTGTTTCATTTTGCATTTTGTCTACTTTTGTCTTTAAACTGCTTAAAGAATTCCACCTCTGTAAGGGGGTTCTTAAAACTTCCTTAGCTCTTGTGAGGGCTAACAGCATCCCTTTCTCCATGATCATGGCTTCATGTTTCATGAGGTCCAATTTGGTGACCTCCTCCTAGGATATGACAATCAATGGGACTGTCGGATCAACTAGTGTACTATCAGGGTTAATCAACCCCTTTATATATGAATGTAGCTAAGCAATGTGCTCTTTATGCTTTTTATTATTCTCTTTCTCCTTCTTGACCCTTTGGGTCAAAGAATCAATGAAGTCCTTCCCTTCCTAACCTTCTTGGTCCTCATTAGCAAAACGCAAATCAACAGTTGTGATTTGGAACTCTTCAAGGGTGATCTTGCCCTTCTCTTTCTCTACAGTGGGAATTGCTACTTGGGCAATCCTTCTCCTTGTAGTAGGATCTCTTATGATAGCTGATGTCAATCTGGCTTTGCTCTTTGGCTTCATTATCATTTTTGCAAACAGAGTGGAAACATGAAATTCTTGAATTTTAGAGCCTTGTGCCATACCTACTTCTTTCTCCAACCATTGAGGCACTTCATCTCCAGATCTCTAACATCCTTTGTCATCATCATGTTCACCATGATCTCTAGTATCTTCTTCTATTCTCGGTGGAGAAGGCAATTTCTTAGTTTCTTCCTCATGGAGTTCCTCATGAGGGGGATCTTGTTGCATCTCTTCTTGCTGAAGGGCCTCTTTCTGTGGAGGATCCTGTGGAATGTCCACATTATTATCCTACGCCTGATCCTGCATTCCCTCATCCTTACTTTCATCTGCTTTAGTATTTTCCTCATCCTGAGGCATGTGTACATCTGTGGATGTCTGTGTGTGTTGGCCTTGTGCATCACCCTAATCTCGGGTCACTTCTCGTTCTGCACCTGATGCACCAACATCTTGTGTCTTGAGGTCCTCATGACCTAATTTATATTTTTCTCCTGTGGCATCTCCCTAAAATCCCTAAGTCTGAGTAGCAGCATCACCTGATGTATCTTTATCACCCCTGCCTTTTTGTTGGACTTCCACTATTTTCAACTCTATGGGTATCTCATGTTGTTCCTGTCCCATATCAGGGGTGGTGCTTTCTTTTTCCACTTGCCTGGCCACTTCAATTTTGTCTATCACATCAGGTGCACCTAGTTTTTTTTAGGGCTCACATCACCACTATATGTTAAATCTATAATTGCAATGCTAGTCACCTGATCGACCAACTTGTCAAGCCTGATCTGTTGGGCTGCCCTTTCTGGGCTACTTTCTTTCACTTCTTCTATTCACTTTACCTCCTCCAATACTGCCATCTATGCTAATGGGGTCCCATGTGGAGTCATGCAGGTACTGGAGGCAAGAGTCTCCATTCTTTGAGAGGCTACATTCTGCACTACCTCATCATCTGATAAGTCTATGGTGTCCTTCAAGGAGAAAGGACCACCCTGACCTTCCTTGAAAGCCTCTTTTGCTTGTTCTTCTACCCTCTCAGCCGTAAACTTGATTATGGTGGGAAGCGGCACATCATGTTGCATCTCCTTCTTAAATGCTTCACCATCGGCTCCTCTCAATACAATGGGGTCGGCCTTGATATCACACTGCATGGATGTTCTTTGCCTTTTGGGCGGTGACATCAACGGTGCCACCCTCCTCTTCCTACAGACCATCATCGGGTCATCACCTGTAGGTTCCTTGTTTACCTGAACTTCCTCAAAAGGGATATCTTCTTCTACATCCTATTGTGAGGCTTGGCCCTCCTCCTGTACTTCTATAGTTTCGACAGTTGGCCTCAAGATCCTCTTAGTCTTTGGTTTGTCCATCAGAGACTATGCAAATGAGGCGGATGCCTGACCTGATGTTGATGCACCTGCAGTCGGTATGGAAATTCTTTCAACTGTCACCCCCTTAGTGGTGTAGGAGCACCTGTCCCACAGTGGCCTACTTGAGGCAGTTAGGTAGTTTTAGTCATGTTGATGTTTCCAATAAGATCTTATAAGACCAATGCATTGTAATAAGGTCAGCTTGGACTGATGTATGTAGTTGCATCTAGGTTTATGTGTAAGGTTGTTAGTTAGTTACAGTTTGTTAGATCGGTTGTGTCTCCCAGCCGCTTGGAGGCAAGTCTGTACTACCAGTGGTAACTAGATAAATACCCTGGAATTTGATGGATAAAGGGGATCTAGGTTTTATAGTAGCTGAAATCAATCAGCTGAATTGTGCTGTTGGAAAACAGAGTATTGTAATCGCATCTTTTGAAAGCTAATAAGATCCTATTGCATTTGAATTCACTATGGAATTGATTTCCTGTATTGAGACTAGATGGATTTGATTATCCATTCCCTCAGTTGATTCTGTGAATCGGAGGAATAGTCATGTACAGTAGTTTAGGATTTAGTTTTGTGTTTTTTGTTTCTATTCACATGCATGTTTACAGGATCGCAGGTCAGATGCAGTAAGGAACCCTAGCATGGGTATGTGCTAGGTCGTGCAGGTTGAAAGGGGTTTGAGAAATCTTCTGAGAAGTGGATCAGACTATCGCTGGAGCTTAGCGGGTCCAAAACTATGAAAATCCAAAATTTGTGTTCGGAAGACATAACGATCGGCAGGAGTCTTAGCGACAGGTGTGTGGTCATCAGCATAAGATAGGATATCGGGTGAAGGAGTTTATGTTGGACCGACAGTATATTGTCTGGCCAATGGTCGCAAAGGGTCAAAGTCTTCATCAGGGTGAGAAAGACTATTGGAAGGCGTGTTAAATGTTATGCCGATGGAAGTGAGTCTGGCCGATAGGGAAGCGTTCGGCGTGAGAACAAGGATCGGTAGAAGGAGTGTAAAGTGTTGCCGATGAGGAGTTCGGGGAGACAATACACGTCGGGATAACAATTCTGAGGAAGGCCAATAGCAGAGATGTTGCCGATGGTCAACCAGTCAAGTGTGTGCATCGGTATGACTAATACGATCGGAGTGAAGAGTCTAAGTGGAGCCGATGGTATGGGGTGTTGCCGATAGGCAACCAAAAGCAAACATAACTTCATCGGTGGGAGATATGCAATTGGTGGGAGGTGTTTCATTTCTACCGATAGTGGAAGGTTATGCCGATGGGCAAGTAAAGCATGAATATGCAATAAGAAATGTGTGTTAGGGTTTAGTGGGGTTTGCCTCTGCATCATAGTGGTATCAGAGCTTAGCAAAAGGTCTGGGCTGTTGTGTGTTGATTCTGTCACTAAGAAGGCAGAAGTAGAGGATTGAGAGGTTGACAAGATGCCTCCTAAAGGTAATGGTACTGCAAGGGAGTTGCAGGAGATAAAGGAAAAACATGCCAGAGAGATGAGGAAGATGAAGGAGCTTGCTGAAGCACTTCAAGCTAGGCTTGTAGCCTTGGAGAAGAACAAAAAGAGAGAAGTAGAAGACAGTGAATCTGAGAAAGAAGATGACGCTGATGAAGAATTTGAAGAGGTAGTTGAAGATTTGAATGCTGAAGATTAGAGATTTGCAAAACTATTAAAGGCAGTGCAGAGTGAGAAACCTAAGGTAAAGGTTGATGTTTCAAAGTATAATAGAAGTTTAGATGAGGATGAGTTACTAGATTGGATTGCTGCATTGGATAATCACTTTGAATGTGAAGATATTCCTGAGGAGCAGAAGGTAAAGATTGCAAAGACCAAGTTGGGAGGTCATGCTTTGGTATGGTGGGATTATGTACAATCTGAGAGAAGGAAACAAGGAAAGTCAAAGATCACTTCATGGGATAAAATGGTAGCAAGGATCAAAGGTAAATTCTTGCCCAAGGATTATGAAATTTGGATGTTTAAGAAGCTGCAATTTTTAAGGCAAAAGGAAATGGATGTGAAGGCATACACTGAGGAGTTTCACAAGTTGAGTATGAGATCTAGTCATCATGAGAATGAGATTGAAAAAGTTGCTAGATATTTAGCTGGTTTGAGGTTGAACATACAGGATGAGTTAGTTTTGGCTAACCCAAGGAATGTAGAGGATTGTTATCAAATGGCAATCAGGATTGAGGAAATGATGAATAGAAGACAGGATAAGTCCATGAGAGGAAGAGGCAGCAATATGAGAGGAAGAGGAGCAGCTCCTACAACAAGACAAGGCAATGAGAGTCAAGAAGACACTGGTAAAGGACAAGAGCAATCTAATTTTAGAGGTGGATGGAAAGGTACAAGAGGTAGATTTGGAGGTGGTAGAGGTTCTACTACATTTTTTGGTAAGTGTTACACTTGTGGTGAATATGGGCATCCATTTTTCAAATGTCCAACTAAAGCAACAAGTTCCAGAGGAGAAAAGAGGGCAAATATGATCCAAGAAACTGATAAACAAAGTACAAGCAGCTCACACACTCAGCAAAGTGTGAAGGAGACTCCTGATAATTATGGGTATCCAGAGGAGGGAGAAGCATTGATGCTGAGGAGAACTATTTTGAAGACAACCAAGGATATGATGCAAAGGAGAGCTCTATTCAGGACAAACTGCAAAAGCAAAGGCAAAGTGTGTAAGGTAGTAATTGATTCTGGTTCTACAGATAATATGGTATCTTAGGAAATGGTGGATAAACTGAAATTGGAAAGGATTCCACATCAAAATCCTTACAAAGCCTCTTGGGTAAGTGATAGTCAATCACTTTTGGTATATGAATAGGCATATGTTGATTTTCAAATTGGGGGTTATCATGATAGAGTTTTGTGTGACATATTGCCCATGGAATGTTGTCACCTACTGTTGGGTAGGCCATGGCAATTTGATAGGAGAGTACTGTATGATGGGTATGCAAATACCTGCACCATCAAGAAATATGGGAAAACTATTGTGTTGATACCATTATAGGGAGAAGCTACAACACAAAAGGCAGCAAAACTCATTTTAATGGGAGAGAAGGAGTTTGTGAAGATGCCTACAGCATAAGGCATAAAGGCAGTTGAGGTTACTGCAGGGAAAGAAGTTCTTAAGGACACCAGTTTGAAGAAAGGTTCAGTTTTGACTAACAGAGGTCAGCAGCAGTTTCAGAAAAAGGTTTATGAGCAGCCACAGATTGATTGGCAAGACAAGGATGTGATTGTAGTTGGGACTATTGTTTGTCCTATAAATGTTGAAAGGAAGATAGATTTGAACATTGCAAAAGTTCAAGAAGCAATTACTGAGGTTATTCGCCCAGTTGTTCAGACAGAGGTGATAGACAGAATGACTGGTAAACACAGGGTATGTATGAACAGAGCCTACATTGCCAAGCATGAGGGTTTACTTGCATGACAGCAAGTTGTAGTTCAGAAATCTTGGAGCAACCAAGGGACAGCAGAATATAAAGCTGGAGCATTTCAGAGCCGTGAGATGGCAAAGAGTAAAGGGGGAATTATTCCACAACCGAACTCATGGGACATGAGTTCTTTTTCTGTTGGGGAGTATGGTGTAGGAGCACCTGTCCCACAGTGGCCTACTTGAGGCAGTTAGGTAGTTTTAGTCATGTTGATGTTTCCAATAAGGTCAGCTTGGACCGATGTATGTAGTTGCATCTAGGTTTATGTGCAAGGTTGTTAGTTAGTTACAGTTTGTTAGATTGGTTGTGTCTCCCAGCTGCTTGGAGGCAAGTCTGTACTACCAGTGGTAACTAGATAAATACCTTGGAATTCGATGGATAAAGGGGATCTAGGTTTTGTAGTAGCTGAAATCAATCAGCTGAATTGTGCTGTTGGAAAACAGAGTATTGTAATCGCATCTTTTGAAAGCTAATAAGATCCTGTTGCATTTGAATTCACTATGGAATTGATTTCCTATATTGAGACCAGATGGATTTGATTATCCATTCCCTCGGCTGATTCTATGAATCAGAGGAATGGTCATGTACAGTAGTTTAGGATTTAGTTTTCTGTTTTCTGTTTCTGTTCGCATGCATGTTTACAGGATCGCAAGTCAGATGCAGTAAGGAACCCTAGCATGGGTATGTGCTAGGTCGTGTAGGTTGAAAGGGGTTTGAGAAATCATCTGAGAAGTGGATTAGACCATCGCTGGAGCTTGACGAGTCCAAAACTATGAAAATTTGAAATTTGAAATTTGAAATTAGCGACGGGTGTGTGGTCATCGGCATAAGATAGGATATCGGGTGAAGGAGTTTATGTTGGACTGACAGTATATTGTCTGACCGATGGTCGCAAAGGGTCAAAGTCTTCATTGGGGTAAGAAAGACTATCAGAAGGTGCGTTAAATGTTATGCCGACGGAAGTGAGTCTAGTTGATAGGGAAGCATTCAGTGTGAGAACAAGGATCGGTAGAAGGAGTGTAAAGTGTTGTCGACGAGGAGCTCAGGGAGACAATACGCATCAGGATAATAATTCTGAGCAAGGCCGATAGCGGAGATGTTGCCGAAGGTCAACTAGTCAAGTGTGTGCATCGGTATGACTAACACGATCAGAGTGAAGAGTCTAAGTGGAGCCGATGGTATGGGGTGTTGCCGATAGGCAACCAAAAGTGAACAGAAATTCATTGGTGGGAGATATGTGATTGGTGGGAGGTGTTTCATTTCTGTCGATAGTTGAAGGTTATACCGATGGGCAAGTAAAGCATGAATATGCAAAAAGAAATGTGTGTTAGGGTTTAGTGGGGTTTGCCTCTACATCACTTAGGCTCATCTTCCATTTATTTTCCTCTAGGGGGACCTTTCCTCTATTTCTAGGTGGGTAACCTCTCCCTATTAGACTTTCTTTTCTCATTGAGGAAGTCATCATACACCTCATCTACTAGTTCTTGCCTTTTCTTTTTGGCATCTACAGTAAGGGCTACACCTTTTTTCTTCAATCTATTTATTTTCTCACCTACCCAATCTTGGGTTAATTGTAGCACTCCACCTATAAACTGATCCAGGGAGATATCCTCTGGTTGTGTTAGATCAGGGGCTGAAATGGTGTCATTGTACACCTTCTTGTCTTCATATTAATTTGACATAGTTTTTCCATCATCCTTTCTCAACTGTGCTAGCACTGGGATGAAATCCAATGTCTTTGTCTAGTTCAAGGTGAGTCTTTGATATTTTCTTCTCCTCACCTTAGCTTCATCCTCACAATTGGTCTAGAAATCTTCTAGATGCTTCTGATGAATAGGTTTCCCCACTATTATCTGCATCCTGCCATAGGGGTCATAAGATAGAGCCAAGGGAAATGGCTACAGATACATCAGTTTCAGGCCTCCCATGACATGCTTTATGCTCTCTGAATCAGAGCACATGTACCAGCCCATAGACACTAGAAATAATACCAGAGGTATCTTCTTTTGTTCCTTGTATGCTGCAACTATGGTGGACACCTGCCTAAGAAATTCCATCAGGACAACCCCATCAGTAGGGTATCTAGGTAGCATAAGGGGTTGTCCCTCAAATCCCTCTATCCTTATATATGAAAATGTGGCAAATTGGATGAACCAGGAACCATGTTTGTAAACAACTTCCTGAGCCTCCATGCTTAGTCTCTTGGTTCTGTCCTCCTCCATGGTTCTAACTAGATGCATAGAGAATGCATCATTTACCAATTTGTAATCCAGGAGGCAATTCTTTCTTTGTAGCTAAGGATAGTGATCCCATATGTGGGCATCATCTACATCACCACTAGCTTTACCCACTGTAGTCAAGGCATCAAAGGTTCCCTTGTAAGCACATGAGTACACAACATATGAGGTCATATGAAACATGCATGCCTGACCTCCCAAGTTCCTCATGCTTTCATCTAGTGCATCACTAATGACCTTAGCCCATAATGGCTTATTATCTATGTATACGACCATCTGGATGATTCTAAACATCTAATTCTCAAAATTTCCTACATGAAGCCTACCTATCATCTTGCTTAACAGGGCAATCATGTACTAGTACTCATCGTCAAAATCAAATTTATATGTGTACAGGCAACTTAGCTGAGGTAGTGTAGGTGCTGCTCTTAGACCTCCACTGATACATCCTCTTCCTTGCACTCTTCTTATTGTTGTTGTATTTCGTGTCCAACTTACGTAGATCTACACAAAGCACCCTCTTTCCAACTAGCAGATTGAAAGTAGAGGTGATGGCCTTAATTGAAAAGTCAGCATATACTCTTCCATGCTTTTCTACCCACCTAGTCTCAGGGTTATAGTTCCTAGCACATTCCACTACCAGCTCTGGGGTTTCCATGGCATACAGAAATCTGGCTGCATGCCACATTCCTGTAACATATATTGCATCCAAAAGGGTATTGTCCTTATCATGAGCTATTATGGTTGACCATACCGCCAGGTTTGTATCTCCTTTGTGAGTGTCACCAATGATGCCATACTTGAATTGTACCCCCTCGGGCTGAATAAACATAGGCTTAAGAAATTCTGAATTGGACTTGTTTTGTCTAAGATCTGCCATGGACTCCTACAATAAACATGCCTTGTCTTACTTTACAATATCTATATGCATTCATACAACATTATATATCCCTATGGCATTATGCATACCATATTTATCATCTTTTACTTCATTTTATCATGATATGCACATTCATAGATTCAAACCACAAGAAAGCATATATACTCTACATGAACATGGAGAAAATGACAACAAGAGGGTTTTTAATTACTTACCTGATAGCACTTTCCTCCTAGGTTAGATGGGTGATTATGGAAAAGGGTTGCAAATGTTGAGGATCACCCGTTCCATTACGCTAGAAGATCTAGTCTATTCACAGGTAGCTGTATGAGGGTTTGACTTCTCTACTCTATATTTTTTCATTTTTTCCTAAGGTAAATGAAAATAACCTTGGAAAGTTACCTTTAAATGCATCCGTAGGGAAAATTAGGGTAAATCTATGTTGGGATGGCTTAATCTATTGATCGTCTGCAAAGAATCCATGGATGATGCCAAGTGTTTGATTTGTATTCACAATCGACAGGAATCCATCTACTGCATTTAAGTGTATTTAATATCAAGAAATAGGGAAAGGGGGTGATCTTCAAAAGATCGGGTGATGTTCAAAATATCACCCCTTGCCCTTTGAGCCGTAAAACTAATGCAAAAGAATCAGGTGATGTTGTCAACATTGACCACATGTATATCGGGTCATGAATTTAGGTTCAGGGGATGTTTAAAATATGATCCCGCAAATAAAATGATCCCCTTTGGAAAAAGATTGAGGTGACGTCACCATGTAGGTGGCCTTGTTTAAGCATTGTGTGGTAATGATGTCACTGTCATGTTATTGAATATGGTGGGCATCGGATATATACCTCCGCAAGGTAGAATGGAATGATGACATCATCATCAGGGTGATTTCCTTCATTCATTGGGTTTAGATGAAGTTATCATCACATTGGCATAGGGTGATGTTTTGCGAAGAGGGTGATATTCGTAAGATGACGGATATTAAAAATATGACCCCCCGCAAAATATGTGAAGTCATATGACGGGCAGATAACAACTATTTCATAAAATTAACGTCTAGACTTCATAGACCAAGTGATTATCAGGTGATAAACTTATATCAGGGTGATCTTATATAATAAGACTGATGTTTGAAATATGACCCCCCTCTCGAAATATTAGGTTTGACCAAAACTTTGACTTAACATAACTTTCTTCCCTTAGAGAATTTATCCAAAAGGCAAACCTGTTTGGAATTTCATGAACTTTCCAACCATGAGGTTAATAATGTCAAATACTAACTTTGACAACTGACCTCATCATGGTGACTTATCTACCCCCTGCAGGGTGTTCATGCATGATTACTTTTACCAAACCGCCCAAAGAAGAAAAACAACAAGCCAAAGCAACAAGAAAATGTTGGGTCCCTATTTTGTGAAGGCAAAATGGGGCATGTTGTGTAACCACACAACAACTTGCCACCAAAGAACATAACTAAATTCTAATGATTCAAGTGATGTTATCACATTCTAACATAGTATTTTAACTCTTTCTAAGTATAAGTATTATAATCTTTTTGAATGATAAGGTTGTCATCATGGCAACAATGCTAACAAAGGATCAGGTGTGTCCAAATGATTAATTATCCTCATCTTGAAAGCAAGTTGAAAACATGAGTAACTGATGTTAAGCTACATAGTTTGGGAGCATCCCTCATAGCCAACATGGATAGAGTCTTGCTGCTAGCAGGCGTCTATAGCCCCAGCAATGTTATCTATACAATCCCCCTAAGTAGAGCCCCACTGCCAGCAGACGTCTATAGCCCTGGTAGAGTTACTTACATGGCCTAATCTTATTTCTTTTTGGATTTTCAATATTTATTCCTCTATATTCATATGATGTCATCATGTAAGATTAATGTGCAAGGCATGGTCACTTGCTGATTTAGGTTGGAGATTGCATTGGTAGCAAGGGAGTCCCTTTAGATTTTTCACTTAACACCTATACTTATGTGTTCCACAAACCCAAGGCTATTAGGTGAGTCATTGTGAAAAAATCACTTTGGTCAAGAAAAGGCACCCTGATGAAAAGGTTATCACAGACTTGATCACCAGCACTCCTTAAAATGAGTCATAACCTATATATGAATTTGTTCTCATCACTTGAATCTTAACAATTTAGTTATTTTCTTAAGGTGATGAGCTGCATCATCTTGACTAACCAAAATAGAACTCAACAAGCAAACAAACAAACAAAACTAAAACTGTACAAACAACTATACAAATATGCACACTATGATACACATGACTTACATGGCACTATTTTAGGCTTGAAAATGATGTTTGAGAAACTGTCCATTAACTGGTAATGGAACATCCTCACCGGTTAAAGTCTTAAGCCTATAGGTGTTGTCTCCTAAGATTTTTGTAACTTGAAAGGGACCTATCCTTTCCTTTCATGTGCTTTGTCCCACATAAGGACTAAATCTGAAATTCTAAAAGCCTTAACTTTGGCTCTTTTGTCAAACCAATGCTTGACAATAGCCTGATGTTTAGCAAATTGATCAATTGCTTTATTCCTTTTTTCTTCTAGGTGCATCAACTGAAGCAACCTGACTTCTTGTTTATTATCTATGTCTAGATATTCTTGTGCAAACTGCAGTGTGGGGATCTTTAGGTTAACAGGGAGGATGGGATCTACCCCATATACTAGGTGAAAAGGAGAATTTCCTAATGGAACCTTCATCCTGGTACTATCTACCCACAAGGCATACTTTAATAGGGTGTTCCACACCCTTGGGTTCTTTTCTATCAATTTCTTTATGATGTTCAATAAATTCTTGTTTGTGGATTTTGCTAATCCATTCCCTTGGAGATAGTAATTTGAGGAAAATTTCAAGATGATTCCATAGTTAAAAGCCCAACTTGATAACCTTATTGAGGAAAAAGAAGACCCATTATCACATACTAAAGCATAAGGGACTCCATACTTGGTTACTATGTTCCTTTCCAAAATCTTGATTACATCTTCAGCATTGCATGTCTTACTATTAACAGCTTTAGTCCACCTGGTACAATAGTTAGTGATAGTCAACACATACCTATGGCCTGAAGATGATGGAGGGTTGATAGGTCCTATGAAATCCATCTCCCACTGAGCAAATGGGTGCATCTCCATCACTAGTTGCAAGGGCTTAGTAGCATATCTTTCTCTATTTGTAGCAACCTGACACATATGACAACATTTGATGTGTTCAGTAGTATCTTTAAAAATAGTGGGCTAGTAACACCCTTCTCTAAGGATAGCATGAGTGGTAGCTAAGGATGATCCATGTGTAGTTCCAAACTTATCATGTAATTCTACTAGCACTTTGTCTGCTTCTTACCTTTCTAGGCATCTAAGATATATTCCTTCATAGTTCTTCTTGAAAAGGACTCCTCCTTTTATCATGTATTTCTATGATCTTATTTTTAAGGCTCTCCTCTGTGAGGCCTGCAATCTTGAAGGACATCTTCTAGTAATCAAGATGTGCCTGATGTCTGAATACCATTCTCCATCTTCCCTTGTATTTATGACATACTGTTGGCTGATGATGTTAGGATCAATTTCAGATATCATTTGACTCAATGCTTGTCCTCTCACTAAATTCATGGGTGTTATGTCCATATCATACTCTTAGAGGATAGTAATCCATTTGGCTCTCTTTTCACCTGGTTCACTTTGCATTAAAAGCATCTTTACTATTGCATCTCGTACTACAAAAATCACCTTACTTCTCAAGATGTAATGTCTGAACTTCTTGACTACTTGAACCAGAGCAAGTGCTTGTCTTTCAACATCCATGTATCTAAGTTCTGCATCCCTAGAAGGACAACTCATGAAGGCTATATGCTTTTCTTCTTTAGCCTCATTTCTCTGTGTTAATACCGCTACAGATGTATGCTCTGAAGCAAATGAGTAAAGGTAAAAGTCTTTCGTATAATCTGGACTTATTAGAATAGGAGCATTAGATATGGCTTTCTTGATGTCTTCAAAAGCTACTCTAGCTTTAGGTGTCCACTCATTTTTGGCATCCTTCTTGAGCATTGCATTCAATAGTCTAACAATTTCTGCAAAACCAGTAATAAACTTCCTAACAAAATTAATCTTACCAAAATAAGATTTGAGCTCCTTCTTACTTCTAGGAAGTTGTATCTTCATGATTGATTCCACTTTCTCAGGGTCAATGATGATCCCATTCTCTATTATCAAGTGACCTAATAACTTCCTTGTGGTTACCCTGAATATGCATTTCTTAGGGTTTAGGGATATTCCATAATGTTCACATTTCTTTAGTACCTTCCTAAGGTCTTGTACATGATTCCCTCTCTCTTTAGAGAAAACTGTCAAGTCATCCATGTATATGACTATACATTTACCAATTAGCCCTCCAAAGGCTATATCCATTGCTTGTTGAAATGTTGCTCCAGCATTTATCAATCCAAACAGCATGTGCCTGTAGGCGAATATTCCCCACTTGGTGGTGAATGCAGTCTTCAATCTATCTATCTTGTCTACCATCACTTGGTTGTAACCTAAAAAACCATCCAAAAATGACATCATCTTTGCACCATTTACAATCTGTAAGACCTCATCCAAAGAAGGCAAAGGATAATTATCCTTTTCAGAAGCTCTATTTAAATTTTTGAAGTCTACACACAACCTAATGTCACCATTCTTCTTCCTTACTGGGACCAAGTTAGCCACCCATGTGGAATGTCTCACAGGAAATATGATCGTGGCATTAAGCAATTTCTTAACTTCTTCAAAAATGATGTGCTCTAGCAATGCATTAACAAGTCTCTATTTCTGTCTAAAAGGCTTGACATCTAGCTTTAAAGGTATAGTATGAGTGATGATTGATGTATCATAAGTTCTCAACTCATCATATGTCCAGGCAATAACATGGATATAATCTTTAAGTGCTTGGGTTATTCCTTCCAGCTCTTCTTCTGTACACACTTTTCCAATCAGGACATTCCTTTTTTCATCATCATGTCCAATGTTAACCTATGAATACTCCCCTCCACCTGCTTTAGGGAGATCTTTCTATTTCAACATGTTGTTTAAATCAAATGTTCTTTCCAACTCTATCATTCCTTAAGGAATCTTGTTACTAGGCAACTCTAGGATCTCTTCTTCTTCCCAGATATGATCTTCCACATTTCTTTCATCTATGATCTGTGCATCAAAGACATCTCTATTGGAGATGAAGTCTAAAATGTACTAGTCATCATCAAATACTTGAAGGTTGACCACATTGTCTGGCACAGAGGGTACTGACACTAATTAAACTGAAAATCTCTTCAAACCAGATATGGATAATGGTTGCAAAGTACTTGCAGCTTGGGCTAAGGCATTTGCCCTGTGATTTTGTTCTCTAGGTACATGGGTGATGTTAAATGCATCAAAATCTTCTATCAGGTCCCATACCTTATGTCTATAATTAGACAACTTCTTGTAATTACAAGAATATATACCTCTTACTTGTCTTACTACCAATTCTGAGTCTCCATAGACATGCAGAATCTTTACTTTCTTTCTGAGTGCAAACAATATCCCATGAATTAGGGCTTCATATTCTATCACATTATTTGTACATGGGAATTGCAATCTATATGTTGCTAAGTAGGATTTACCAGTTGGGTCAATAAGATCTATCCCTACTCCAGCCCCTTGTTTTGATTTGGATCCATCAAACCTGAGGATCAATGGCTTATCTTTAGTTAAAGGCTTATCTAGGCCTTCTCTTTTCTTTTTAGCTCTAGCAGCTGCACCATTTGATATCCATTTCAATTTTGGTGTTTCAATTTTCTCAGACTTCACCTTATCTGGCTGATGTGAAACTGATATTTCTTCTTCTTCCCTACCATTAGAAGAGAAATCTTTTGGACTAGGAAATATCTACCTTTTCAGAATATGCAAACATAATGAACAAGTAATTTCTAAATGTGGTGCGTCATGTAACCTACACCATCCCTTAATCAGGGCATCTTGTGGAGATCTTTGCTGCTGTATCATCTTTTGAATGTGCTTTGATAAAAATTCTTCAAACTTGGACAAATTACTGCCCCTATCTTCATCAGATAGTTCATAATCTGACTCTACCAAGCAATCACTTCCTGGGGTGATTTTCTTGTTACTCTTAGCATTACGCTTGCTACACACTAGAATCGCTTCCATCATCTAGATATGGCCTTCATCATGATATGTGCTCTCTCCTGTTCCTGCAAATGATAAACAAAAATCAGTATCACTATCACTACCTGTAGAACTTACCATGGATGATGATGATGGTGCCTCACTGCATGCTTGCTCTAGTTCCATCATGTCTAAGCAAGCATCACAAGTCTTTTCAGAATGCACCTCATCATGTAACCTGCACCATCCTTCAATTAGGTCATCATGAACAAGCATTTTTAACAATTGGCAATGTTGCACTTCTTTGGACAAGTGCATCTCAAAATTCTTGAAGTGATCTACCTCTGTCTCATTTTTAGGGTTATAATCAGATTCTAAAGTTATTTTATCATCTTGAAGATTATCATCATGAACATGAACATCATACATGAGGATTTCTTCTATTCTGACGGTCTGGGGTCTGATGGAGTACACTCTAGGTTCAACATCTACATACATGATCTCATTGGTTTTGTTGTAATCAGTGATCATATGTTTCATGCGAGGCTCAACATCTATCCTTATTTGATTAGGTATTCCTTTCCAAGGAAACCACATGTGACTAAAATCAGTGGACATGTATCCATTAAGTGTTTCTGACCAATCTCTACTAAGCAGCATCCCATAGGTATCAGGTATACCCACTACCTGAATATCAATGTAGTATTAGATTATTGGATCTGATGCTAACTACATATGGATGTGAGTTAATTCTCCTACTACACTCACCTTTGTTTTATCTAACTGTGTTACTTTCTTTAGTGACTTGGCAAGATGCAACCCTAAAGCATTGCATATGGACAGGGGCATTACATTGGTAGATGCTCCTGAATCTACTAAGCAATTATGAAAATTTTTACTAAACATCCTTATGGTAAGGAGAAAAGGAGGTGACTCAGTTTTATCTCTATAAAGAGTCATGTGTGAAGTCTCTATAGCCTGAACAGTGGCTGGAGCTTTGTGTTTAACATTAACATCCCTAACAGCATGATCTTTATTCCCAGTCTGACCTAAGGTATGATTGTCCTCTTTTGGAGCAGGATCATCTAAGGATTTCATGAAGGCATTTTTGATAGCTGGGGTCTTGAGCAGTTCTAACAATGACAGGCTAATTTTGATCTTTTTCATTTCATCTACCAAGTATGTGACCAACTTATCAGACTCAGGAGGTAGACCACTAGCTTTTGGTGCTGTATTTTGTGGTGCTAAGTACTGAGCATTGACTTTAGGAAATCCAGGGTTATTGCTGGCCTTAGGATCATGAGGAGTGTTGAAATTATCTGGAGGCAAGGATGTAGTCAAAGGACCAGTAGGTCAGTTTAAATTATTCCTTAGATTGTAATTATGCCTACCCTGATATTGCTATTGATAAGCATGTACTTCTTCGTGTTCAATTGATGGCTCATTTTCATCTTCAAATGGAAAAACATAATTGGTTTCAAAAGCCATGGCTAACTCTTCACATGCTAAGGTGTAATTCTGATGAGGTGACATTGCTTGCTGATGAGGATGATTGATGAAACTTTATAGTACTAAGGCAGAATCATATCCACAGGGGACAATTTCATTTCCTTCAACATAAGGTGGATTACCTAAAGTATTAGATACTATAGTTGGAATATACTGGAAGCAATCATGAACTGAGGACAATCTAGCTTTGCATGAGCATTGGTATTATGTATCCTACACCAGTTTGTAAGAGTTGCCTCTGCAAGGTTCACCCTAGTGGTCTTCTTGAGTTCACTAGGAGGCTGATTATCTATGGGTGATGGTAGAGAACCATTGTTTGGCCTAGTGTTCCACACTCTAGGATGTCTAAGGGGATTATTGTTACCATTGTTGTTATTGTAATTGTTATTATATCCCCTATCAGGGTAATTAGATTTGTCATTGGCATATCCTCTATTCTGATTTGGTTGAAAATAGAAATTTTGACTCCTCAAATGAGTGATCTCAATGGTGAGTTTCCTCAACTGTGCTGATATCTCCATAATTTCTTCCTTCTCTTCCTAAACTTTGGCTACTACATTCTTTGTTTGAGGTTTAAAAAAGGAAGATCCATTGTTATTGTTATTAGATTGCTCCACCACCTAAGGTACCTGTGTATGTCCTGGATATTGTAACATTTGACCATTTCCATTTGGAGGTGGCAAGATACTGAGTGGAGGTATCTGTAAAGGACTTGGCATTATAGCTGGAGGTATCATGACTCCATTGGTCTATTGTTGAGTAGGATATGTAGGATAAGCAGGGAGTGTAGGAAATGCAATAGTAGGTGTTGGAGCAGGGATTAGCTGCTGGCTAACTTTGACAGCTTCTTCAAAAGCTCTTGTCAAGGTTGTGACACCAGGATGTGCTCTCCTGATAAACATAGAAGTCAAGGGATCTAAGGCTGAGTGATATATGCTCCTAGCAGCTTCATCTATTACAGTATAGGGATCAACTATCTTAGAGAGCATCTTTTGGAATCTTGCATTGAAATTAGCAATAGGTTCTCCTTCAAATCTCTTGATTGTGGCAAACATATGATAATTAATTGAAGGATCTATAGGTATTTTGAATTTGTGCTTAAAGGCTTTCTCCAAGGTAGCCCATGAACCAACTGAACCTTGACCAAGACTAATATACTAGTTATATGCCTCTTCCCCTAAGGAAAATGGAAATAACCTGCATACCACATCCTAATGTTCAATTCTAGCCCTACAACAAGCTTCCTTGAATGTTCTAATGTGATCATCAACATCCTGATATGGATGATATTTAGGACAAATCTTATCAGGATTTTTAGGTAAAGGATGATATGCAGTGAAAGTCAGAGGTGACTCTACAGTAAAGAATGACATTGTGACTGGTGGAGGTTAGACCTAAGGTGTAATAGGTGGTCCTGTAGGTGTTTACAACCCGATAGGAGTTATAGGAGCATGTTCTGGTGAAGCTCCTGATGCACTAGAACTAGGAGAATGATGAATATCTACTGTTCTAGGTCTAAATCCCTGGATAGGCAATTCTTCAAAGAGTCCGCTGGATTTGGACATGGTATTTGCCCTGAGAGCTAGGATTTCTTGAATTTAAGGAAATTTGGCTTGTTTACTATAAAGATCGGTTAAAACACCCTAGCAACGATTGTATTTATGATCAACATTTGAAACTGACTAGATATTTATGCAATATTTATAGAAATGATGCAAATATGAGGTGATATGAGGCTTTGGGACACAAGCAACTAGATATCAAGTTTCTTAAGCAGAATACCTCAAAGCTTTAGCAAAAAGACTTGAAATAAAGCCTATCTTTGAAACATCACAATGATCAACCACAAAGCTTGAAATATTTATGCTCAATTTTGAAAACTTTGCAACGAACAAGTATGCACGGACTTAAAACGACAAATCTTTGCATGTGACTTGAAATACAAAGATGCATGAGTATTACCTTTCTGTCTACATCATCAAATCAGACAAATCTACTAATGAAAAGGCCCTCCTTCTAGCACCAGTTTATGTTGATGATGATTATTAGTCATAACAACATGCATAAAAATTTACACAACAAACCTTTATTATCTTGTAAAGTATGATCAGCTTAGGATAAGTTGATGTATTTAAGTCTCCATTGATCAGGTCATGATCATCTGACGTTACTCAGAGGTTGATGTGACATGTTGTTTTCCATTTCAAGGGGTCTTACATTTGTCTTGATGATCAGTATTGTTCTATTTCCTATGAATTTACTCCATAGAGAGGTTATTTCTACTCTATTTCCAAAGATAGTTGATATATTTGCAGGTTTGATCAATTCTTCTGATTATTGATCATCCTAAACTTGTTCTTTCTTCTACACTGTATATTTATTCAAATGATGTGTCTGTAAGTGGATATTTGCATGTATTTCATGGATATTTGTATGAATTTGCATGATATTTGTAAATTTAACATGATTTTACTCTAAATATGCTATGTATTTCCAATTATCTACAGGATATTAGCATATTTTATGTTACTTGCTTTTAATTCTCTGTTATTTGTAGTTATGGTGATGATCTGTTATGAAATTCAAAGAAATTTAAAAGAATGCTTCTAATTTTAGTGAATCTTTAGCCATTGAACCACATACATACAAGATACATTCATGAGGAGAAGGAATCAAACTATATGTCACCAGGATACTCCACATCTAGATATGGATGATGCTAACTTCAAAGGATAAGGAATGAAAACAACACATGCAGATTGACAAGCACTCCAAGGGACGTAGCTGATCAATGCATGTATCCAAATTTCAAACATAGATTACTCAAGATTTGTGATGATTTGTAATCAAAATGTCTTCTCTTTCATTTAGTATGCATAACATGTACATTTACAACAACTTTGAAATGAGTCCTGATATTTTAACAATCAAATTTCAATTAAGTTTCAAATGTTCAAAATATTGCACCCCTGCACCTATTATAGAATAAGGTGAGGAGGCAGTTACAAAATGACCTATGGTTAGGATTTGTCAATTAAGATCAACAGTAGATAATCACTCTTTGACTCAGTCAACCCCTTTCCTCGTGGCACAAGTTGCCAGTTGGCAACCATCTAGATGACTCATTACCTTATGAATGTCTTATGCATATGTCTTCTTCGTGATGCATCTTCATTCATTCTTCGAGTTCCTCCTCTTCATTTTCTTCTTCTTCATCATAATAATCATCTTCATTGCTTTCTATATCGCTGTCACCCTAATGGACATCCTCCTGTATATGGACCTTCATTGCCGTCTTGATGTTCTCATAAGCCTTTACTATTTTATCTACCTCCCTGCCATCTTGGATTTTGGCTTTTGTTATGGCATGCTTGTGAGATAGGAATTTGGCTTTGATAGCATCCAGCTTACCTTTTCTATTGTTTAAAGTCTCATTGTAAGTTTCCACCTTGACCTTTATCCTCATGACCTTGTTCATCACCTCTTCTATCAGGTGGGTGAGGGGGTCATTTGCTACCGGGTAGAAATTATCATGCAGAACTTTGATAGCAAAGTCTACATCTTGATTTTTAATCTTTCCCTCTACTTTCCCTTCTAAAGCCTCAAGCATCTTTGCTTCATAAGCCATCATGCTATGCAGCTTTATACTTAGATCCCTAAGCTTGCCACTGCATTTCTTTAGGATATCACATTTAAACTTGATATCTTCATACCATACATCTATCAGCAGGGTAGTGTTATTATTCAACACTTGATTATTTATTAGGATCTGAGGATCAATCCTCTTCATCTCACTTAAAGTAGTTAGGTCCTTTTCTAATTGGAATGACCATCTCCCTGTTTCATTCTGCATTTTGCTACTTTTCTGTTTAAACTGCTTAAAGAATTGCACCTTTGTAAGGAGGTTCTCAAAACTTCCTTAGCTCCTGTGAGTGCTGACAGCATCCATTTCTCCATGTTTCATGAGGTCCAATTTGGTGACCTCCTCTTGGGATATGATAGTCAATGGGATTGCCGGATCAACTGGTGTACTATCAAGGTTAATCAACCCCTTTATGTATGAAAGCAGCTGAGAAATGTGCTCTTTATGCTTTTTATTTTTCTCTTTCTCCTTCTTGACCCTTTGGGTCAAAGAATCAATGATGTCCTTCCCTTCCTGACCTTCTTGGTCCTCATTAGCAAAACCCAAATCAACAGTTGTGATTTGGAACTCTTCAAGCATGATCTTGCCCTTCTCTTTCTCTACAGTGGGAAGTGCTACTTGGGTAGTCCTTCTACCTATAGCAGGATCTCTTCTGATAGCTGATGTCAATCTATCTTTCCTCTTTGGCTTCATTATCATTTCTGCAAATAGGGTGGAAACATCAAACTCTTGAATTTCATAGCCTTGTTCCATACCTACTTCTTTCTCCAGCCATTGAGGCACTTCATCTCTAGATCTCTTACATCCTTTGTCATCATCATGTCTGCCATGATCTACAGTATCTACTTCTATTCTCAGTGGAGAATGCAATTTCTTAGTTTCTTCCTGATGGAGTTCCTCATGAGGGGGATCATGTTGCATCTCTTCTTACTGAGGGGACTCTTTCTGTGGAGGAGGATCCTGTGGAATGTCCAAATTATGATCTTACACCTGATCCTACCCTCTCTCATCCTTACTTTCATCTACTTTAGTATTTTCCTCATCCTGAGGCATGTTGACATCTGTGGATGTCTGTGTGTGTTGGCATTGTGCATCACCCTGATCTCGGGTCACTTCTTGTTCTGCACCTGATGCACCAACATCTTGTGTCTTAAGGTCCTCATGGCTTAATTTATCTTTTTCTCCTGTGACATCTCTCTGAGTCTGGGTAGCAGTATCACTTGATGTATCTTTATCACCCTTGCCTTTCTGTTGGACTTCCACTATTTTCAGCTCTGCGGGTATCTCATGTTGTTGTTGTCCAATATTAGGGGCAATACTTTCTTTTTCCACTTGCTTGGCCACTTTAATTTTCTCTATCACATTAGGTGCACCTGCTTTGTCTTTGAGCCCCACATCAACCCTGTATGTTAAATCTATAATTACAGGGCTAGTCACCTAATTGACCAACTTATCAAGCCCAATGTGTTGGGCTGCCCTTTTTGGGCTACTTTCTTTCACTTCTTATGTTCGCTTTACCTCCTCCAATACCACCATCTATGCTAATGGGGTCCCATGTGGAGTCATGCAAGTACTGGAAGTGAGAATCTCCATTCTTTGAGAGGCTACATTCTGCACTACCTCATCATCTGATAAGTCTACGGTGTCCTCCAAGGAGAAAGGACCACCCTGACCTTCTTTGAAAGTCTCTTTTCCCTGTTCTTCTACCCTCTCAATCTTAAACTTGATTATGGTGGGAAGCAGCACATAATGCTACATCTCCTTCTTAAGCTTCGCCACTGGCTCCTCTCAATACAATAGGGTTGGCCCTGATATCATCCTGCATGGATGTTCTTTACCTTTTGGGCGGTGACGTCAGCGGCACTGCCCTCCTCTTCCTACTGACCATCATCGGGTCATCACCTGTAGGTTCCTTGTTTACCTGCACTTCCTCAAAAGGGATATCTTATTCTACATCTTGTTGTGAGGCTTGGTCCTCCTCCTGTACTTCTACAATTTCAATAGTTGGCTTCAATATCCTCTTAGTCTTTGGTTTGTCCATCAGAGGTTGTGCAGATGAGACAGATGCCTGACCTGATGTTGATACACCTGCAGCCGGTATGTAAATTCTTTCAACTCTCACCCCCTTAGGTTCATCTTTAGTTTTCTTTCCTCTAGGGGGACCTTTCCTCTGTTTCTGGGTGGGTAACCTCTCCCCATTAGACTTTCTTTTCTCATTGAGGAAGTCATCATACTCCTCATCTACTAGTTCTTGTCTTTTCTTTTTGGCATCTACAGTAAGGGCCACACGCTTTTTATTCAATCTGTTTATTTGCTCATCTACCCAAGCTTGGGTTAATTGTAGCACTCCACCTATAAACTGATCTAGGGAGATATCCTCTGGCTGTGTTAGATCAGGGGCTAATATGGTGTCATTGTACACCTTCTTGTCCTCATATTCATTTGACATAGTTTTTCCATCATCCTTTCTCAATTGTGCTGGACTGGGATGCAATCAAATGTCTTTATCTGGTTCAAGGTGTGTCTTTGATAGTTTCTTCTCCTCACCTCAGCTTCATCCTCACAATCAATCCAAAAATCTTCCAGATGCTTCTGATGAATAGGTTTCCACACTATTTTCTACATTCTGCCATAGGGGTCATAAGATCTATCCAAGGGAAATGGCTGCAGATACATCAGTTTCAGGCCTCCCATGACATGCTTTATGCTCTTTCAATTAGAGCACATGTACTAGCCCATAGACACTGGAAATTATACCAGAGGTATCTTCTTTTGTTCCTTGTATGCTGCAACTATGGTGGACACCAGCCTGAGAAATTCCATCAGGGCAACCCCATCAGTAGGGTATTTGGGTAGCATAAGGGGTTGTCCCTCAAATCCCTCTATCCTTATATATGAAAATGTGGCATACTAGATGAACCAGGCACCATGTCTGTAAACAACTTCCTAAGCCTCCATACTCAGTCTCTTAGTTATGTCCTCCTTCATTGTTCTAACTAGATGCATAGAGAATGCATCATTTACCAATTTGTAATCCACGAGGTAGTTCTTTCTCTGTAGCTGAGGATAGCTATCCCATATGTGGGCATCATCTACATCACCGCCAGCTTTACCCACTGTAGTCAAGGCATCAAAGGTTCCCTTGTAAGCACATGAGTACACAACATATGAGGTCATATGAAACATGCATGCCTGACCTCCCAGGTTCCTCATGCTTTCATCTAGTGCATCGCTGATGACCTTGGCCCATAATGGCTTATTATCTATGTATAGGACCATCTGGATGATTCCAAACATTCAATTCTCAAAATTTCCTGCATGAAGTCTACCTGTCATCCTGCTTAACAGGGAAATCATGTACTGGTACTCACCGTCAAAATCAAATTTATATAAGTGTATGGGCAACTTAGCTGAGGTAGTGTAGGTGTTGCTCTTAGACCTCCACTGATACATCCTCTTCCTTGTACTCTTCTTATTGTTGTTGTATTATATGTCCAACTTACATAGATCTACACTAACCACCCTCTTTCCAACTGGCAGATTGAAAGTAGAGGTGATGCCCTTAATTGAAAAGTCAGCATATACTCTTCCATGCTTTTCTACCCACCTGGTCTCAGGGTTATAGTTCCTGGCACATTCCACTTCCAGCTCTGGGGTTTCCATGGCATACGGAAATCTGGCTGCATGCCACATTCCTGAAACATATATTGCATCCGGAAGGGTATTGTCCTTATCATGATCTATTCTGGTTGACCATACCACCAGGTCTATATCTCCTTGGTGAGTTTCACCAATGATGCCATACTTGAATTGTACCCCCTCGAGCTGAACAAACATAGGCTTAAGAAATTCTGAATCAAACCTATTCCATCTAAGATCTGCCATGGACTCCTGCAATAAACATGCCTTGTCTTACTTAACAATATCTATATGCATTCATACAACATTATATATTCCTAGGGCATTATGCATACCATATTTATCATCTTTCACTTCATTTTATCATGATATGCACATTCATAGATTCAAACTACAAGAAAGCATATATACTCTACCTGAACATGTAGAAAATGACAATAGGAGGGTTTTCGATTACTTACCTGATAGCGCTTTCCCCCTGGGTTAGATGGGTGATTACAAAAAAGGGTTGCAAATGCTAAGGATCACCCATTCTGTTACACTGGAAGATCTAGTTTGTTCACAGGTAGTTGTATGAGGGTTTGACTTCTCTACTTTGTAATTTCTCATTTTTTCACAAGGTAAATGAAAATAACCTTGGAAAGTTACCTTTAAATGCATCCATAGGGAAAATTAGGGTAAAACTATGTTGGGATGGCATAATCCGTCAATCTTCTATAGAGAATCCATGGATGATGCCAAGTGTTTGATTTGTATTTGCAATCAGCGAGAATCCATCTATCATATTTAAGTGCATTTAATATTATGAAACATGGAAAGGGGGTGATCTTTGAAATATCAGGTGATGTTCAAAATATGACCCCCTCTGTATAATGACCCCGCGCCCTTTGAGTAGTAAAACTAATGCAAAAGAGTCAGGTGATGTGGTCAACGTTGATCACATGTATAAATGGTCATGAATTTAGGATCATGGGATGTTTAAAATATGACCCCGCAAATAAAATGATCCCCTTTGGAAAAAGATGGGGGTGATGTCACCATGTAGGTGACCTTGTTTAAGCGTTGTGTGGTAATGATATCACTGTCATGTTATTGAATATGGTGGGCATCGGATATATATCTCTGCGAGGTAGAATGGAATGATGACATTATCATCAGGGTGATTTCCTTCGTTCATTGGGTTTAGATGACGTTATCATTACATTGGCATAGGGTGATATTTTGCGAAGAGGGTGATATTCGTAAGATGATGGCTATTAAAAATATGACCCCCCACAAAATATGTGAAGTCGTTTCACAGGCAGATAATGGCTATTTCATAAAATTGATGTCCAGACTTCACGGACCAAGTGATTATCGGGTGATAAACTTATATCGGGGTGATCTTATATAATAAGACTGATGTTTGAAATATGACCCCCCTCTCGAAATATCAGGTTTGACCGAAACTTTGACTTAACATAACTGTCTTCCCTTAGAGAATTTTGAGGTGATCCAAAAGGCAAACTTGCTTGGAATTTCATGAACTTTTCAACCATGAGGCTAATAATGTGAAATACTAACTTTGACAACTAACCTCATCATGGTGACTTATCTATCCCTTGCAGGGTGTTCATGCATGATTACTTTTACCAAACCGCCCAAAGCAAAAAAACAACAAGCCAAAGCAGCAGGAAAAATTTGAGTCCCTGTTTTGTCAAGGCAAAATGGGGTATTTTGTGTAACCACACAAGTATCCAAACTCCATGATCTTGAGCTACTAGATGAATGGTGTCTTATAGCACTCAACCATCTCAAAGTCTATCAAAACCCTCTACACCGCAGCTACAATAAAAAGATCAAAGAACATAAATTTCAAGTTGGAGACCTTGTCCTTAAAGCAAATCAAAGAAATCAGCAACATTGTGAGAAATAAGGCAAGGTTGAGCCTAATTGGATTGGTCCTTTTGTCATCACATCAGTCTATGGATCAGGTGCATACACTCTCTCAACTCTTGAAGGTATTCCCTTGGATGAACCAGTCAACAACATCCATCTCAAGAAGTTCTATCCATGAATCTTAGCCATTCCAAAAAAAAAATCCATCCAATAGTGAAAAGCACTTTGTGGCACTATGGATAACAAAAAAACATATAGTACAAGATATATGATTTGTCCTCTGGTGAAAACTTGGTAAACAGGCACCTTGGATAAGTACCATAGTGAAAACCTAGCAAACAAGCATTATGTGTAGCGACCAGCTCCCATCATCTACTTAGTTTGTTTTGATCACAACTTTTCATAGCATACTCCACCATTCAATCCTACATAATCCATATCATAATCCACATTTCACCTTCTATGAACATCATTATCCCTTATCCATCTGTAATAACAGTCTTTCCATCCTTGCTTCTTCCATGCTAGCCTTCATAGTTTGGACTTCGTTGGGGTAATTATATCATTTGGCACCTTAGTATCTTGTTTGCATGAATGCATCCATCACAGCTTCTCCATAATAAACCTCATCCCACACTGGGGGCACTTGTTGAGCCTTATTTGGAAGTGGATACTTATAGGTCTAGCTCATAACACAGCAAACACCCAAGCTCATAACACAACAAACATTCAACTTCAAACATGGAAAACATTTGCAACTAGGATTAACATTTTAGCAATTAGTCCAAACTCAAACATCATCAAAAACATCAAAAATCTCAAAAAAATCAAAACATCACAAAAACCCAAGAAATAAAGTTGATCCTTTGACATCAACCATCAACACAATAAGCAAGAACTACATCGCTAGCTCTATCGTTAAAGCCTTGATCCTGTGGATATAGGGTATGTAGCTAATCTGAGATGCAAAGGAAGCACTCTGATTTAGGCAAAGATGATAGCCCTTCTTTCATCATCCATCTTTCATCCTTCTTCTAATCATCCTCCAATCTTTCATCTCCCTTTCTTCTATCTTTCATCACTTACATCATCAATAAACCTAGAACTACATATTCATCATGTCTCATGACCATTGTAAATGTGCTTTGATCCCATGGACACAGGGTATGTAGGCAATTTGGAATATGAAGGAAGTAGATAGTATGCAAGCACAAATGATCCACCCAATCTTCATCTTCTTTCATCTTCCATCTTCTTCTCTTTGACCAGCTCAAACAAGAAGTAGACTATGTGTATCAGCGAAAGCTCAAGCACTTTAACCAATTAGCGATAAGCCAAAATCTATTTATCTGCATGCCTTAAGCCAATATTTGCTATAGCATTTTTATCAACATCTTTAGCCTTCAACAGGATGTAGCTTTCCTCTCAACAAGGTGCTAGCTTAAATCCATCCAAGAGCAATTAAAATTTGCTAAGAGAACATGATGACAATATCTTTTGTTTTATCTTTTGATTTATCTTTTGTCATTTTCTATAGTTAATCATGACTTCCTTGATCTATCATATCTTGGTACGTTGCGATGAAGTAAGGACTAGGGCATGGTCATATTGCTTTTGTATGCCATGTCTGCAGGATGATCTTATTCTCTTCCTATGCATATTGGTATCTTGTATGTGTTGGTATTAGCATCTTACATATCAATATCTCTAGCATCTGAGAAGCTAAATAGTCTCTTATGCACTTGAGACTATTTTATGTTAAGAACTAGCTCCATACATATAACCAACAAAGTGTCACTATGTGTAGTGGAGATAAGCTCAAACCATTGCTTGTAGTGTCAAAGTCCATCTCAGAACACTAGCTACTATTCATATCTTGTGTATGTTGGCTCAACATTTTGACCTCATGCATTCAGACAAGATTGTAGTATGTTAGTTTTGCATTGGATATCTCAACACCTTGGTCTTCTATATCCTGGTGCATAACATCCATATGCTATATCAAACATAAGGATTACATTACTTTATTTTTTCTAAGCAATTACTTTAAAAAGATGCCAATCATACCATCTATCCATTCCATTATACGCCTATATAGTCCTCAACCAAGATCAATCTTTCCTCCGTCATCCTTTTTCTACATTCCTTATCCTGCAAAACAAGTGTGTTAGTCATATCATTATCATTACCATTTAGACATGCATGTGTCCATATCATATCATTACCCTCTATATATTTGCATTATCATTGGCATAAGACATTTCCATTATTCCCATTTGCATATTTATATCATTTGCATAAACATCCATATAAACCATGAAAATACAAAAGTGCATAACCATCATAATATCATAAATGAATCCATAATAACATAGGACTAAATGCCATCTCATATATATATATAACATGTGTCAATATACAAGTGTCTACAAATACAACATGGGCTATCCATGAGCCATTAAAAGAATGCATGTATAGTTGGCCCATAGGCCTCATCATGATACAATAATATACAACAAAAATAAGGTAGCCCTAGTGACTATTAGTAGCCCCCTCTCCCTGTCCACCACTAGGTCTTGCACCTAGCCTACCATCTCTAGGAGGTCCCATAACTGAAGCCACAAATCATGATCCACCTATAATCCAAGAAGTTGAAGCCCTTGACCTACTCCTATAGCTGGGATGTCTCTGCTCTGCTGGCACTACCCCATGATACAAGCCCCTGTAGTACTCCATCTCACCCTGTGCTCTCCTCAACTCACCTTGTGTCTAAGTTGTGTAGCCAAGTACATCATAGCCCCATCTATCCGAAAAGTAGCAACTACTCTATCTCTCTCCACTGTCATCACCTGTAACTGCTACACAACCAGGTCCCTCTCAACCCTCACTAGATGCACCTGTTGTACCATCGCATCCCACTCAGCTCTAATAGCCTATATCTGTTGTAAAGTTGCATCTCTCTCAAAAGTAACTAGCTGCATCTACTGCATAGCTGCATCCCTCTCTCCAGTCACCCTAGCAAGGCTACCATCATCCTGTCCATCACCTCCCTGGACTCTTTCTTGTAGTTGTGCTTGGTATGTCTAAGCCTATGCTCTCACATACTGCAAGCCTATCACCACCTGATGGTGATCTATCTCCACTCTTCTCAGCCTCATCTAAGCCCTCTACCTCCATCTCCTCTCCCCCCTAATCCTCTGCCTTATCTATTGTATGCCAACATCATCATCTCCTATCATCTATGCTGCTAGCTATGCTAATCCCTGTGGCTGCACATGACCCTGTCCCTGCACCTGAATCCCAGGAGCTATTGGCACAACTGCTTGTGCTAGTGGAGCTCATCACTGCCTCCTCCTCACTGGCCTCTCCATACCAATCTCTCCTATCTCTCCCACCCTCGTCAGTCAAGTCATTCTAGCTATCACCCAATGTGCATCATAATCTGGTAAAGTCCTAGGATCTGTAGGACCCTATCTCCACGGCCACATAACTGGCTATAGCCCATCTCTCTCTGCCAAAGCTATGTCTACCACAATCTCTAGCCCCCGATCAAAAACCTCCTATCGTGTCCTCCCAAAAATAGCATCTCCCACCAGTGCTCCCTGTGGTAAGCCTAACTGCCTCAATATCCTCTCGAGAAAATGGTGCTCTATAATATATCTACCGTATCCAAAAATGTATCTCTCCTGCCTCTCATAGACAAGCTCCACATCCTCCTCATCCCATCTCTCACATCTGAGCCATGGCCTCCACACAAACCTATCTACCTCATCTAGTGTCTTCCTCCAATACACAACTCCTTGCTACTGCTGATAGGTCAGAGCTCCTCTATACATCCTCACATATAGCTCTCCTGCTGCTCTCGCCACCCATCCATCTGGCCTTGTCACTGGGATGTGCTCATAAGCCCACACATGCAAAACTGTAACTCTAGCTGACATACTCGCTCCAAACATGTAGGCACAATCATGAAGATAATGATATAACTACCCTAGCACACACTCATCCCATGCATATCTAGTCCCGTAGGAGAACATCCCCTCCATCACTGTCCCCCATCCCACTGGAAAACCTCTAGCTCACCTACCTCCAACCAGCCATCTGATAATATCTACCAATACCCACTGTAGTCTATTGCATAGCTCCTCCATCTTAGCCATGGGAACCTCTAAGCCCTCAGCTCCAATGTCTAGTGTCCTGAATAATCACCTAAATGTAGCTGGACCCATATCATGATCATAATCTACTCAGTCCCCATCAATAGTGTTAGTGCCTGAATTGACTGACAGTTTTTGAGCAATTTTCATGCAGGCACTTTCCCTAAGTATCCAAAAAATGTTCTAAGTGTTGGACCTCCTCAGCATTGTTCAGCTGCATCATCATATTTTCCTGAGGAGGAGGTCATCATCATCATATTTTCTTCGATGGTGGTCAGCATCATCATGTTCTCTGTCGACTGGTTTCTCATCGTCATCATCATATTTTACTATCGGGTGATGTTTGGATATCATCCTGATCCTGCTGATGAGCTACAGTGCGCCCTGATTTGCTTGCGGGGGTGATTTTTCAAGTATCCGGTGATCTTCCAATTATCACCTTGCCCAAACATGATGATGATGTTGCCCCGATATTATGAAGGGGTTATTCTTTGAGTTGTTCGACCTGACTTGTTTTTTCTTAAGGGTCGTCATCATCATCATCATCATATTTCTAGTTATCACCGTGTTGCTTGCGAGGGTCATCATATTTTCTGCCTTCATGATATTTCGCCGGGGTGATATTTTTATCATCGGGTGATCTTGGTTATGATCATCCTGATGATGTTGTTGAAGAGTTCTAAGTGCGACCCGATATTCACTGGGGTCATCATATTTTGAACGTCAGGATGATCTTAGTCAATATCATCCTGATGATGTTGTATCACTTCATGTTCGCTATTTTTTCATCCTGATGATGCTGACATCATTCTTATGACAGGGTGATATCTTTCTGCCTATCTGCATCATGATATTTCCGAAAGGAGGGGGTGATATTTTCATATCACCCGGGTGTATGTTTGTTCCAGCGTCACGATGATGCTGATATCAAGGAGATATCCGCCTGCCGGCTTCGTTCATTGTCTAGTGGGGGGTGATCTTTTCAAGCATCATCATATTCGTCTATCGCCCCGATCTTATAGTGGAGCTACAGTGCAACCTGATATTTGTGCATCAGGATGATATTTCCAAATATCCGGTTGTCTTCCAAATATCATCCTGATGTTAATATGATGATGACGTCATCAAGGTCCGGGGGGGGTCATATTTCTAACACAGATCATCTTGTGGAGATCTCCCGATATTTGCAAACATGATGATGATGTCATCCGGATATGAGGAGGTGCGCAGTAGGTAGATATGATGATGATGTCAGCAGGATATGATGATGACGTCATCAGGATGTTCATCGGCCAGACTTTTGGTATAGGCTCAGCAGGAGGATGTTCTTCCGATGGATCAGGTTGTGTGGATGAAGGCAATTTTCATGCAGGTTATATTGCGATATGATGCTGACGTCAAGATGATATTTCAAGCAATAGGATATCATGCTGCTGGAGGATGATGATGATGGAGTCTTATACTAGTGTCGTCAGGAGCAAAAGCACCGACATCATATATGCTCATGACCTAGTATATAAAGTGTTAATGAGGTTGCTGTGGGGTGCATGTGGGATAATTGATATCCTGCATTTTCAAATATCATGATGATGAATCTCGGCGGGAAATGGTTGCGATCGACTGTTAGATGTTCTTCCCAAGGCCGCGGGTTGGTGCGCCATTAATGGCGAAGGTTGCAGAGGTATGGGCGGATCTGGTACCCGATTGAAGGTGTACATTAGTGGACAGTGGCGCAGGGCTTGAGATATCTTCCTGTCTCCTCCCCTACCTGCTGCATTCATGTTTGGGCGCCAATCTGGTAGTGTTTGAGCGCCATTTTCCTGATACTGTATATCTGGCGGGATTTTTGGTCAACCCTGTAATTAATTGCTATGGTACACTACCTGGCTGTTATAAGCAGGAGGTGTTACTCATTTGTGGTTGTTGAAAGTTGAGGATTTTTGGCTCTGTAATCCAAAACCAGCTGATCTGGTTGCTCTGTACAGTCTAACTTGTGAGTTTATGTATCTCTTGTTGTATGATTTGGCATGAATCCACTGATTTCATGGTTGATCTTATATGAGTAATGCTATCTTAGCATGTGTTGTGTTAATTCTGTCTCCAGTATTGCATGTATTCTTCTTCTGAATCTGGATATTTGGGTAATGTTTAGATTCTAGAGCATAGAATTCCTATGTTGAATGTCTGATCTTTTAACTTTTGCTCAAGGGGTAGATTAAACTGTTTTCAGGTTGAACATTGGGAAGGGTATACTGCAGTAGGGATGCCATAAGTAGAGATAACTTAACACTCTTCATTGGGAGATATCTGTAAGGCAGATATCATGTATATCCCCCTGAAATCTAGTTTTAGCTATTCATGCTGATCATTCACAGGTGTATGTCTACTGACTCCAAGCCCTGGATAGGCACCAATCTAGCTCTGTGTTGAGGTTATACACCATGTCCAGCTTTGCATCCAAATTTCAAACTAAACCATTTCATACTTCCACCTGTTAGTTGTAGGAGTAGGAATAGGAACCCCCTGCATGCTCTCATACCCAACCAGACATCATGTCCAAGAATGTTGCCAGCCTTGTGATCTATCATACAGATCTTGGTCCATACATGAGAGTATTCTGCCTGTTGTTGTCAAGTTAGATCTTTCTATCTTTGAGCTAGTCAAGGTTACATCTTGAGTTATAGGGATACCCCCCTTGGTGCGGCAGAACCAGAAGTGAAGGGGAGGCAGCTCACGCAACCTCCTGTATTTAGTTGGCTGAATCTGTCTGTGCATTAGAAGTGGCAAACCCTAATGCTGATTCAGAAGAAAAACCAACAAATTGGCGACTCTGCTGGGGATGTTGATGTAAAGTGATATCCTGCAGTCTCTGGTGAAGTTTTGCTCTACTGGTGGAATGAACTCAGAAACATATTTGATAAGCTTTCAGCTGCTGTAAATTTTGTCCTCTCTGGAGAGGTGGCGACTCTGCAAAAAAGATCCAAATGCACATGAAAGATAGATGTATGTTATTGGTTGAAAGATGTACATTTTTCTGCATCTGTATGAGAAAAGGTACCTTGTTCCTTCCCCTTTATTTGCTGTTTTACTGCATAGGTTAGATGCCAGGGGAAGCCTTAGGTCTTAGACAGACAAAGGATGTCTAAGAGTAAGATTTTTATGAATCCAAGTATGAATTATCCCATACTCAGTGGTAAAATGTTGGATAAAGGAATAGAAGAGATAAGAAATAGGTTGATATTCTTAGAGGCTGAGCAGGCCTAGTTAAAAAGCAGTAACCCTGTTGTGTCTGCCAGTCAGAAAGCTAAACCTCCTCTCAGCCCTTTTGATCCTTTGTATGACCAACTGGATTTGTCATGGGTGGATTATAAAGTAGAAACTATGCCTGCTAGGATATACTGTCAGATGCCTAGATTTATTGGTCACAATGTATGTGATGGGAATGCACATATCCAAAATTTTCACAGTTTTATGGGAAAATATTCATTCAGAGATGAGGATATGTGGATGAGGTTTTTTGTTAGGTCCTCTGATGCAAAAGCAAAAGACTGGTATTTGAGCTTTCCTAAGAAATCCTTTGCCTGTTGGGATGAGCTTGCTGATTGTTTCAAGGAAGAATTTGCAAAAGAACCGGCTGATCTTGTTGCAGGATTGATGAGAATCAGAAAACAAGATGAAGAGCCATGTGTTGTTTTCAGTCATAGGTTTGCAATAGCCCTTTCATAGATCCCAAAAGTCTTCAGACCTGATGTTTCAGCCTGTGTTGGCATATTCTTTGAAGCTTTTGAGGAGGGCTTTAGTGCAATACTGAGGGATTTCAAGGTGACAAGTATGCAGATGGCATACAGGTTCATAGAAAAGATAGAAAAAATCAGAAATGTGTACCTGCTGAAACCCCTCTCCCTAGGCCTTGGTGTGAGAAATGGTTATGAAGCTGCAAATGACCAAATGATTATGGCATCATGTGCAAATAAAAATGAAAATAACAGCATAGAGGTTGAGACTGCTGTATTTGAACATAATGCTAACAATACTGCTCAACTGGATTGTTCACCAGTTGAGGATGCCAGTGAAAGGACTAATGAGGATTCCCATTGCAATGATGAGGCAGCTGACCATGAAAACAATAACGAGGTTGTGGACAGCAATGAGCAATTTTTAGAATGGACCTGTGGAGACAATTGTGAGTATTGTACTCAAGACAGAGAAGATATAAGCAAACAGAGAAGCAGTCCTATGTGTGACCCATTGCCTACCTTTCAAACACGTGGAGATCATGAAGAGCAGTCAGAAATTGAAATAAGTGCTAGTTCAGAGCATGATTGTTTTTCATTTGATGGCTGTTTTGCTTATGACACACAGGCTGATACTCCTCCACAGAGTGAATCCATTGGTGATGAAGAGGTGTGCTCTGCTGCCCATGAACAAATGGCATACTATGATGAAACTGATGCACCTGGGTCACCCATTTATGACACATATGGTGATGAGGATCTGTCTGAGTATGGTGAGGATCTAGACACTATTTTTGGCTTGGATTCTGTTTCTCATCCTAATGAAAGAGGAAACAACATATATCAGGTAAGTGACTGTGAAAATGTGCCTGATTTGAGAGAGATGCCAGAGCCTGATCTTTTCCAGCCTGGTGCTGCTGATTGTTGTGTACATGATGTGCACAATTGTGATTTTGAAAGCTTTTCTTTTGATGTGCTAGCATATAATACAATGAGCCCTGATCTTCCTAGCTGTGTGGTGGACTTTGAGTGTTTCCTATTTTCAGTCCAGCTAGGAGATCATGTTGCAATGCATGATGATGATATAGATGATAAGTATAAGTATGCATTGCCTGATACATTCTGCACCCACATGCCACATGATGCTGAGGGTTATCTGCACAAGGGTGATGATGACAAGCCAAATCAGAGGGTTGAATATGTAGATGACAAGATTTGTTTGTGGGTGGATCTTTGTAGTATCTCCAAGCTTGACCCAATGCATGCAGATGAAAACAAGATATTTGACAAAGGGAGATACATGTTTTTCTTTTCTTGGTGGCCTTAGGCCATCAAGTGTGTTTGGTGATGCAGGTCAGTGCAGTATTTGACTCTGTGCCCAATGGATAAGGGACTGGTCTGCATCCCAGAGATCTGGGGTTCTCGCTGCAGTCTTGCACCTACACGTCCCCAGACAGAGCCAGTGTTAGTGCCTGAATTGACTGACAGTTTTTGAGCAATTTTCATGCAGGCACTTTCCCTAAGTATCCAAAAAATGTTCTAAGTGTTGGACCTCCTCAGCATTGTTCAGCTACATCATCATATTTTCCTGAGGAGGAGGTCATCATCATCATATTTTATTCGATGGTGGTCAGCATCATCATGTTCTCTATCGACTGGTTTCTCATCGTCATCATCATATTTTACTATCGGGTGATGTTTGGATATCATCCTGATCCTGCTGATGAGCTACAGTGCGCCCTGATTTGCTTGCGGGGGTGATTTTTCAAGTATCTGGTGATCTTCCCATTATCACCTTGCCCAAACATGATGATGATGTTGCCCCGATATTATGAAGGGGTTATTCTTTGAGTTGTTCGACCTGACTTGTTTTTTCTTAAGGGTCGTCATCATCATCATCATCATATTTCTAGTTATCACCGTGTTGCTTGCGAGGGTCATCCTATTTTCTGCCTTCATGATATTTCGCCGGGGTGATATTTTTATCATCGGGTGATCTTGGTTATGATCATCCTGATGATGTTGTTGAAGAGGTCTAAGTGCGACCCGATATTCACTGGGGTCATCATATTTTGAACGTCAGGATGATCTTAGTCAATATCATCCTGATGATGTTGTATCACTTCATGTTCGCTATTTTTTCATCCTGATGATGCTGACGTCATTCTTATGACAGGGTGATATCTTTCTGCCTATCTGCATCATGATATTTCCGAAAGGAGGGGGTGATATTTTCATATCACCCGGGTGTATGTTTGTTCCAGCGTCATGATGATGCTGATATCAAGGAGATATCCGCCTGCCGGCTTCGTGCATTGTCTAGTGGGGGGTGATCTTTTCAAGCATCATCATATTCGTCTATCGCCCCGATCTTATAGTGGAGCTACAGTGCAACCTGATATTTGTGCATCAGGATGATATTTCCAAATATCCGGTTGTCTTCCGAATATCATCCTGATGTTAATATGATGATGACGTCATCAAGGTCCGGGGGGGTCATATTTCTAACACAGATCATCTTGTGGAGATCTCCTGATATTTGCAAACATGATGATGACGTCATCCGGATATGAGGAGGTGCGCAGTAGGTAGATATGATGATGACGTCAACAGGATATGATGATGATGTCATCAGGATGTTCATCGGCCAGACTTTTGGTATAGGCTCAGCAAGAGGATGTTCTTCCGATGGATCAGGTTGTGCGGATGAAGGCAATTATCATGCAGGTTATATTAAGATATGATGCTGACGTCAGGGTGATATTTCAAGCAACAGGATATCATGCTGCTGGAGGATGATGATGATGGAGTCTTATACTAGTGTCGTCAGGAGCAAAAGCACCGACATCATATATGCTCATGACCTAGTATATAAAGTGTTAATGAGGTTGCTGCGGGGTGCATGTGGGATAATTGATATCCTACATTTTCAAATATCATGATGATGAATCTCGGTGGGAAATGGTTGCGATCGACTGTTAGATGTTCTTCCCAAGGCCGCGGGTTGGTGCGCCATTAATGGCGAAGGTTGCAGAGGTATGGGCGGATCTGGGACCCGATTGAAGGTGTACATCAGTGGACAGTGGCGCAGGGCTCGAGATATCTTCCTGTCTCCTCCCCTACCTGCTGCATTCATGTTTGGGCACCAATCTGGTAGTGTTTGAGCGCCATTTTCCTGATACTGTATATCTGGCAGGATTTTTGGTCAACCCTGTAATTAATTGCTATGGTACACTACCTGGCTGTTATAAGCAGGAGGTGTTACTCATTTGTGGTTGTTGAAAGTTGAGGATTTTTGGCTCTGTAATCCAAAACCAGCTGATCTAGTTGCTCTGTATAGTCTAACTTGTGAGTTTATGTATCTCTTGTTGTATGATTTGGCATGAATCCACTGATTTCATGGTTGATCTTATATGAGTAATGCTATCTTAGCATGTGTTGTGTTAATTCTGTCTCCAGTATTGCATGTATTCTTCTTCTGAATCTAGATATTTGGGTAATGTTTAGATTCTAGAGCATAGAATTCCTATGTTGAATGTCTGATCTTTTAACTTCTGCTCAAGGGGTAGATTAAACTGTTTTCAGGTTGAACATTGGGAAGGGTATACTGCAGTAGGGATGCCATAAGTAGAGATAACTTAACACTCTTCATTGGGAGATATCTGTAAGGCAGATATCATGTATATCCCCCTGAAATCCAGTTTTAGCTATTCATGCTGATCATTCACAGGTGTATGTCTACCGACTCCAAGCCCTGGATAGGCACCAATCTAGCTCTGTGTTGAGGTTATACACCATGTCCAGCTTTGCATCCAAATTTCAAACTAAACCATTTCATACTTCCACCTGTTAGTTGTAGGAGTAGGAATAGGAACCCCCTGCATGCTCTCATACCCAACCAAACATCATGTCCAAGAATGTTGCCAGCCTTGTGATCTATCATACAGATCTTGGTCCATACATGAGAGTATTCTGCCTGTTGTTGTCAAGTTAGATCTTTCTATCTTTGAGCTAGTCAAGGTTACATCTTGAGTTATAGGGATACCCCCCTTGGTGCGGCAGAACCAGAAGTGAAGGGGAGGCAGCTCACGCAACCTCCTGTATTTAGTTGGCTGAATCTGCCTGTGCATTAGAAGTGGCAAACCCTAATGCTGATTCAGAAGAAAAACCAACAAATAGGAACTTGTAGAATTTGGAACACATCCTCTAGAGTAATAGTCACCTCTCCTGTCAACAACAAGAACGAACTATACTCAATCCTCCATTGCTCCACCATTAATGTCATTAGTCCTCGATGTGCCTGCATTGGCTCTAACCTCGACACATGCTCCAATCTGAGGATCTCTAGCACTAGCCGCTCATCTGCATCCAATAATTTGACCAACCACAAATCCCTAGGATGTGGCTCTCGTGATAACAACGGCGGTAGTATATCTTGCATCATTCCACTCATTGTATCAGTCTTTGTGCTATCAAAATTGACTTTTGCTTACTATACCTGCATATCTCTACTATAAGTGACCCATTTTTCTATAAGCACTATCTTTTTGAGCATAAGCGAACCATTTTACAATATGCGCATACTGTTAGCTTACAAGTGACCTACTTACCTTATGCGCATGACTGTTGACTGCAAGTGACTTCAAACACTATAAGTGCTCGCTTTCTACCTATAAGCAACTTATTTGTCGTATGTGTCCGCCTTTTCGTTCCAAGTGAACTATTTTTATACGTGCATTTCCTTTTCCTCCATAAGTGACCTATTCTAGCCACATGCAAATTTAGCCTATCTATTTCCTCTAGCCAACCACAAGCGACTCACTTTCCTCGTAAGAAACCAATCCACACCTATATGCAACCTAAACTACCCTAAGCGACCGCTTTTAGTCCACTAGAGACCTGAACTGCCTAGCTTCTAACCTAGTTGCTTTTGGTGACATGTGTGCATTTATGACACTTCTAGCCTACAAAAATATGCTTTTAGCAAAACTTTTAATACATACTGGTACACCTGCTCCCTCTGGTAATCCATGTGTCCTCACTCACTTGGTACGATGATCTCTGCGTGGAATCACCATCCTGATAGCTCTCTAACTCTCGTCACAGAACACCTCTAAGGAGCTATAGATCTCTCTAGATTTCTGAACACAAATGAGCACAAATGAGACTATTTACCCTTGAGGGACCTACGTATAGCCCCTGTTCAAACCCAAATTCTTCCATACCGTAGCCTATTTTTTTTCTGAGCCATCCCACTTATCCCACCCAACCCCCATTTTCTTCGTGTCAACCTTGTTTTCTAACCTTTTATCCTATCAAAAGCCAACCTAGCCCTTCCTGGTTAGCCTGGCTTACCTCTCGAGGGGGCATCACCTACCAGTTACACTGGGACATCACCTTGACACAATGCTCTATCGAACATTATATCAAAGAGGGGCAAAATGTAGACACCCAAAATTGATCTAGAGCTATCATTAGTATCAAATATTGCATTAGCTATCATTTGCATTTGTCTAACACACTTGAGCAATTTTCCTAACACACTTATTTCTTCTATTAATTAAATAAATTTATATTTATTTAATTAATTCATTAGCTATTTCTTTTATTTTCTCTAATCTATAATTAAATAATCTTTAATTATTTAATTATCCTCTTTCTATCTATTTTAAATGAATAAATCTTATTTATTTAATTAAAAATTCATTCACAAAACCCACTTTCCAATTAATTAAATAAATTTTATTTATTTAATTAATTTCTTTTATCATTTATCTCAATAAGCTGACATATGTGCTTCTTTCATTTAAAAAAGATAAGTGGTACTACATCTTTTATGTAATATCTTTCACATGTAGTACTTTTTATGTACACAATCACAACTAAGCCTTATCTTCCCTCCACTTGTCATCTACACATTCATCTATTATCACCTTTTAATCTTAGCCATCACATAGCCACCAAATCTCCACCATTGATTGATTTTGGTTGAGGTCTATATAAACACCCTCTCATTCCATACTACTAGCGAGCATTCATATAGCGTCTACATTATCATCTTGAGCATTTTAGCATCCATCTAGCTTATTATCATTATCATCTATCCATCATGGCAGCTTTTATCTTCATAATTGTTCATTGTTGAAGAAGCAATCCACATCATATACAAGGAATCATACAATCTAGGTGATATTGTTCTTGAATTGCATGCTTTTGATTTCATTTGGATTAGATTCTTTGATGATGGTAGTGTTAGGTTTTCATGACTATGCTTGATCTTATCAACCTATTTTTTTCTATCACAGGTTGTAGACTGATTTCCCAGATCCTAACAAAAAGCATGGCACTGGACTAGGGTGCTCACCCATTAGTCCCCAACTATTCCACTTCCTAAACTTTAGAAACTGGTACACATTTGTCTGTTATTTTACATCTTTCTGTAGCAGCATTTTCTAGTATTCACCTGTTTACTTCTGTATTTCCATAATTAGGGTTTTGATGTATAATTGATCCTAAGTGAGTATAATTGACAATCAAATCATACAAATCCAAGTTTCCCTACATCTCATAGTGACCAAGGGTCTGATAGTGCATTGTTACTCGACCCAAAGTCCTTGAATGAAAGGGTGAAAGGAGGATACACACACAAAAACTACCAAAAATCAATCATCCAAATTTTACCCTTTACATTTTGGTGAACCTGTGTTTTTGGACTTGTTTGCACCTTTTTGAGTGTTTTGCTTCAAATTTTCTTTGATTTCATTCATTCGTATCATCATTCATCTTATTGCATTGGAAAAATTACAAAAAAAATGTAAATTTTGAAAAAAAATTACATTCTAGTGTTTCTATTTTGCAACAATTAATTTGAATTTCATCAAATTTCTAATTTTTTCATTAGATATGAGCTAAATTGCATAAAATTACAAAAATTCAATAGCTTGCATTGCATTTTTATCATAAAATTGCTAGGGTTTTGTTGGAAATTTTATATTTTTCATATAACCTCATAATTTCAAAAACTAGGGTTTGTAGGTAAAATCTTGTTTTAGATTTTTCTACTAATCTTATACACTCATTCAAATTTGCATTTGGCTGTAGTGTTTCATTTTAGTGTAAATTTGCATTTAGATCTAAAAAATTTGCATTTTTACATAGAAAATTTCAACAAAAACTAGCATTTTCATTGATTTTTCCTCAGATTTGCACTTACATTTTGCATGGTACGGTGTGAAAATAATTTTCAGATCTGATTGGACTTAATTTTCATCATAAAATAGATTACAATACATTCATATAGCATTTTGTATCAAGATCTCAAACCTAGGACTTGAAAAACCTTGATTTTCACTAGATTTGGCCTTATCGACTTTCAAAATTTGCACCATAGGCATGTTGTGAATAATATTTTTGCACTAATTTCCTTTTATTAGGGTTATTATCTGCTTCCCCTCCTAAAAAATTTCACAACACCTTGTTATTGAGCTCTTGTATTGAAAATTTGGTGAAAAATTGCACATTTTTGCTATATTTGCCGTAGGGTTTGACCTAGATTGCACTCCAAATGTGTTGTAAAAGATTTTATGATTGTATGTGACTGATATCATTGCTATTACTTTATTAACCTCCTAAAATTATTTACAACACCCCTTTTTCTAGGTCTTGGAGTTGAAAAATCATGAAAAAGTGCACATTTTTGCTATATTTTCACTAGGCTTTGACCTTAAGTGGCACTATAAGTGTGTTGTGACATATTTTTTGGCATTAGGTTGCTGTTATTACTGATATAATTTATTTCCATCATAATTTTCCTCACAACACCCTTTGTCATGCTCTTTTGCATTGAGATTTGATGAAAAAATCGCATATTTTAGTGTATTTTCACTAGATTTGGACTAGTCATCATCTTAGATTTGCATCAAGAGTGTGTTGTGATGGATATTACTGCTTTATTGGACTGATATAAAACATATTATTTTCTTCCCCTGATCAAAATCTTCACAACACCTTTTCTTTCATATATTTGCATTGAAAAAGCACAAAAAAACCAAGCATTTTAGGTCATTTTTACACATGGTTTTGCACTCATGGATTCTCCTAAGGGCTCATCTTTGGAAGAGTTATTTGAGTGCATTATGTATAATGATAATTTTTGCAAATTCACTTATAAATATCCTCAAGTCTTGCATCAAATAGCATACATATATGGCATTGACATGAACAAAATACTACCTGTGATATCCTTCGAACAATAGCCTATTTCGATAGCTTTCTTACGACTGTGGATGTTTTTACTTCAATCATAAAAAATCTCACTAACTTTATGCATGAAAAAAATCATAGGGAAAGTAGTGGTGAGAACATTGTTCCCTATCTCCCTTTGTTTCATTATGACATAATGCAAATCCTTTCTGAGACCTATGAGAACGATATAGCAATGGGTGATTTATTGAACAAAGAGACTTGTCCCAACATAACCCCACTTAGTGAGGATATATCAGCACAAGAAGAAGATATCATTGACACATTTATCCATACTACTCTACCATACATTCCTGCTCTCCCTAACTAGGATGAAGCTTTGGATGATGCGGATTCTCTTTGTGACCGTTTGCTTCAACATAATGAAAATTTACCATCTGATGTTCAAGAACTTCTCAACTACATTGTAAACAAGGGAATGGATCATACACCTTTACTTGAACCCACACATACCTTGGAAAACAATGAAATTCTACATGATATTGAAGAACAAACTATCCCTCTAACTTAGGCTATTCCAACACCCTATATAGGGACTGAAATGGGCATCTTTCGGGTTCCTCAACAATCTCATTCAAATGGTCCTATAAATGACATAGAAAATGGAAACATACCCTCTCAACAATCATTAAGGGATACCTTTCCTACATGGTTACCCTTGCAAACTCATGAACCTATAGAAGAGAGAAGAAGTGATAATGCCTTAACCATTAAGATAAAGATAAATATCCATGACAACTGCTAGCCCAGTGATCCCTATAGGTAAGTATTTCTAACCCTTTATCTCTCTCATTATGTGTTTCCCTTGTGATGTGTTATATGTTGTTTAGGCCTCCTGGGATGACCCCTAATTCTCTTGTAAGGTCTGGGATACCAAGAGACCACTTTTGTTGTGACCTTCTATTTGTATCATCATTCTTCTATATTGCCTCTCTCTCTGATTTCATTATTGTGTGTTATGTCTTACAGACATAGCATTGCAGTTGGTGACTTGGGGGCACCCTCCAACATGATTGTCCCTAAGACACTTTTTTCTCCTCTCTTATTTATTGTTTCCCTTCCTCTAGTCTTTCTATCTAGTGGGCGGATGATGAAAAAACATTTATACTGATGTGGACCTAGCGTCCCTTTAGCGAGAAATCAAAAATTGGACTTGGTTCCTAATATGACGATGGGGTTGTATATCTTATTTGACACTTGGCTAGTAGAAGCACTCTGTGCTTTCTACGTAGTGATTTTGATGATGTGTTTTATCTCACTTACAAACCTTAACAATATTGTTGCTCCATGCACTTTGTTTGTCTTTGAATCTCACCTTGGTGACACTCGATTCTGAGATTTTTGTGATATAGCCCCATGGTTATCCTCGATCTCTGAATTTGTAGTATAACCTTGGCTCTTCATGTGATTAATCATATGCATCGATGTTGTTGTTTATCATGATTATGTAGACACTAACATGTTTCTTGCAGGGATGTGTTTGTGGTAACATTTGGTGATTGTAAAGTACATGTCACTTCTAGGAGGCATGGGCTTTGCAAAATTCTATGTTCCCTTGTGTGTTTTCTTCCTACCTTAACATGCTTGATATCGATGTGTGATATCAACCACCTTAAGGTGGGGTCATATATAAGGTAAGTTGTCTATTGTAGATGTTAGCAATGTGCTTGTCCTGAGGTGCAGTTTAAAGACTGGTGGCGATGAGTCCCTCCTGCACTCTGAGTTTGTTTGCAATTAATCAATCAATCATCTTAAGCCCTCGGCAAAGGCAGGGATGGTGTACTTCTTAAAGTAGATTGCATCATCCTATCATTTTCAAAAGTCCCCATCGGGAGGTGGGGAGCATTTTTGTGACTAACTCAACCCTTAAGCGTGTCCTCAGTGATTGTTGTAGTGAATCCCAATCATCGGTGTGTGCCTATAATGTGCTTGAGATGGTGATGAGACTAGAAATAGGAATACTCTATCGCTTGTCTTCTGTGTTTTCTCCGTGTCTTCAAAGTGTGTGTGTTTGGCATGCTTGCTTTGTTTGTCATGTTTATTGCCCCATATGCAATCTAAAGCCCAACATGATGAGTGCTTCCTGCATTTTGGGAGGTTTGGAGTGTGTTGCACCATATATGCATTTTAAAGACCAACGCGATGAGTCCTTCCTGCATTATGGGAGGTGTGTTTACTTTCCTTGTACTTGCATCTGCATTTCATATATATGAGAAAAAGAAAAGAAAAGAAATCATTCTTGTCTTTCATGCATTAACTATCTTCTATGCATCTATTGTTTTCTCTGTGTTTTGCATGACTGTAACTATCTTCATCGTGTTTTGTGTGCCTGTCATTGTCTTCAATGTGTTTGGTGTGTCTTCTTCGTGCTTGGCGTGTTTACTATGTTTGTTGACCATACTTTAATGCATGTATTAGCCTTGCATTTATACATACATTAAAGTGGGGGCTAAATATAACATTGGAAAATGTCCCCTTGGGGGCTTTTCCCTCATAAGGTTTAGCTCCTGGGTCTTTTAGCTACATTTAGGATATCTTGCATCATATTTTGACATCCTGATGAAATGAGCCCTAAGTTTCATGACAAATGGGACCTAGGGGGATTCCTTGAACCTAACCCTGACCAAAATAGGGAAGGAGGATTTGGGCACCCGTGCCCTAGTCCTACCCTATTTTGGGTCAGTCCCAAATTTTAAGTGTCGGCTTGTGACCATTATTTGGGTCCTATGCCGACACGGTAAGTTTGAATTATGAAATTATTGGTAGGAGTGTTTGTAGTTGCATATATAAGCATGTTTAGGCATTCATTTGTAAACTAGATGATTACTAGCTAACAATTTGGATTCATTGTTCAACAAGAGAATATTCACGTTGTCTATGTGTTTGTATTTACATATTTGAGCAATCATCTCCTCATGGCATGTAGAGCTTCTTCCTTTCATGAGATCTTCACTACAAGGTGATTGTGTCTTTGAGCATTTATCATTTGGTTTTTGCATTTGCCTCTCAAGGGAACACAATCTCTATCTGACAATGGTGTTCAGAAGACTTGAATGTCTCTTTGGGGCTTGACTGAGGCAAGCCTCTAAACACCACAACCTCCTCCTCAAGTTTCTATGATTATAGGTTACAGGTTGAAGATATAGGAAAAGTGGAGTTGCAGGAGGGTATTACAGAGTGTCAGATTTGCAGATCAAAGCTGAAAATAGGGACCTAGACTTAGGCACCTGCTCATTAGTCCTCTAGATTCTGCAATAGAGAAATCTTTGTGATAGCAGGAACAGGTTGCATAATGAGTTCCTAGATCCTAACAAAAAGCATGGCACTAGACTAGGGTGCCCGCTCATTAGTCCTCGATTGTTCCACTTCTTGAACTTCAGAAACTAGTACACATTTGTCTATTATTTTACATCTTTCTATAGAAGAATTTTCTGGTATTCAGTTATTTACTTATGTATTTTCATAATTAGGGTTTTGATGTATACTTGAGCCTAAGTGAGCATAATTAGCAATCAAATCATACAAATCCAAGTTTCCCTACATCTCACAGTGACCAAAGGTCAGATAGTGCATTGCCACTTGACCAAAAGTCCTTGAATGAAAGGGTGAAAGGAGGATACACACACAAAAATGACCAAAAACCAATCATCCAAATTTTACCCTTAACATGACTAAATATGCATTTGCTTTATATCTTTGAGTTCTTTCCATTGTGTTTACTCTAGTTGCATGACCTGTACAGTTCACTTTGTGGACCCTCCTAACCATGACTGCACCACAGTAGAACTATCATATTGTAATCTTTTGTAAGTGTGTTCTTAATTCAGGGAATAGTAGCTTCCTTGGGAGTGACCCTAAAAAAGTATGTAGGGAGTAGTATCTTCCTTGGGAGTGACCCTAAATCAATTTTTTTAGGGAATAGTAGCTTCCTTGGGTTGTAGCCCTAAAACAAAGTCATTATTTGAGCTTCATATATTGTGAGTTAATCCTCACCGTGGTTTTTTCCCTTCTTGGGTTTTCCAGGTGTTAATCTTTCATGATTATGTTAATACTATGATGCACAACTTTTAATCTGCTCCAGATAAGTTGAAGTTGTTAAAATTGAAGATTTTTTAGATACTAATTCACCCCCCCCTCTTAGTATCCTAGTGTGTTTAACATAAATGTGTATGAAAGAGAACAAAGAAGAAAAAGTCTAAATTGAATCCAAGACAAATGAATGTTCAAAACTTGAGGAAGAGATTGTTTCACTCAGAAGAGAATTAGAGAAAGTATATTATTAGCTACACAAAAATGTCAACTTTGAAAATAGGCCTAGAAATCTAGATGTGGTGCAGTCACGGATGGAGGGTCCAAAGAATAAATTGTCCAACCATCCAACTTCAATGAACACACTGGAAACAATGCAAAAGTAACACAAGAATAAATTGCAATGGAAGATTTATAGATTCAATATCTTAGACAATTACAATACTCATATGGCGACAACATGCAGGCTACACTTTGGCTCACAGCCCTTCCTTCTAGAATACAGTATACATGAATGATGTGGCATTGAAGCACCTCTAGAAAACAACTATCTTTCTATTCTATCACTAGATATTAATGCCTATCCTCCTAATGCACCTAGATCATGAATGTATATAAATCCCAAGCTTAATGAATGATCCGCATCGGCCTTGAGAGGGTTCAAACTCCAATGCATGATGAAACATGTAAGTTGGCCTTAATTGTGTGGTAATGCTCCACAAATGGATGAATTGTGTTGTAGTTCTCAATGAAGATCTATCTTGTCCCATATGGCCTTGAGAGATGTTCTATTTGGCTTCACAAGTCATGGGAATGGTCCACAAACCTTGTATGCTCATACTAGATGTTGAATGCTCAATTCTATCAGTTTTGATGATGTTTTGGTAGCGATAACTCTCCATGGACTTATGTAAATCTCCTAAAGTCTGGATATGATGTAGATATCATAGTGTTGATTGTAAATCTAGCTCTGTGAGCTAAGACATGATCATGCGATAAAATACAATGCAAAATGTTGAAAGTACAACTAATTGAAATGCAAGAAAAGAAATGGTTTTGGTTCATGCAAGATTGCCTTTCAACCTAGGATGCTCCTACATTAGACACCCAAGGTTATTTGAAAAGTGAGTCCCTTGCTTTCCAAGGGCTAGAGGAAAACCAATGTGGTCTACCTCAACTTGAGAAATCCATGATGAATCTTCCTTTCCACTTAACTAGGTACTCTTTATACTTCTTGCCTCTAGTAATGCATCCAATTCTATTATCCAAAATCTTCTCTATCTACTCCGGTTGTTGTTGTGGTAATTGATCCTTCAATCCAACTTCAATGTTATCACTTGATTCTCCCTCATGATACTGATATAAATATGCAACACTGAATATGGGTGATATACCAATTACTTCTGGTAATTCTACTTCATATTGAATTTCATAAATCAAACTTCCTAAGAATACTACATGGTACAATCTTTCTCATATTCATCTTGTTGTATGTCCCCACTAGAAATATTTCCTTTCTAAAATATACCATAACTTCACCTCCAACAAAAAATTCCTTATGTCTCCTCTTTTCATCTTCTTGTCCCTTATACTTGCTATTCATCTCTTCCAAATGCTTCTAAGCTTGAGTGTGTACTGTTTCCATGTATCCTACAAATTATTCTACCTCTATACTCCTTTTGTTATCCATACTGATGTCTCTCAGCTCCACAACTCCTCTAGGTTGTACTCTAGTCACAACTTCAAATGGTGTCTTCCCTATACTTCTTCTCACTGAGTTATTCTATGAAAACTCTACTTGTGGTAGAATTATATCCCAATTTCCTACCTTATCTCCTACTAAGCATCTCAACAAGTTACCCAAACTCCTATTTATCACTTCTATTTGTCCATCTGTCTGTGGGTAAAATTTTGAACTGAACTTTAGGTCTGTCTTCATCTTCTTTCACAATGTTCTCCAAAAATATCCTATGAATCTTGTATCCCTATCTAAAACTATACTCTTTGGTAATCCATGCAATCTCACAATCTCCTTGAAAAATAGGTCAGCAACATGTACAACATCATTTGTCTTCTTATAAGGAATGAAATACACCATCTTTGAAAATTTGTCCACTACTACAAATATAGAATCATGCCCCTCTGTTTTCTTGGTAAACCTAATATGAAATCCATGCTTATATATTCCCAAGGTCTCTTCGGTACTATCAAACGTTTGTATAATCTAGTATTCTAACTACTTCCTTTTGCAACTTGACAAATTCTACAACTTTGAACAAATTTATTTACATCCTTATATATCTAAGGCCAAAAATAATGTTCATTCACCAAAGCTACTATCTTATCAATACCAAAATGTCAAGATAATCCACCACTATGCTTCTCCTTGATCAAATTCTCTCTCATTGAGCTTCTAGGAATACACAACTAATTCCCTTTGAACAACATGTCCTCCTGAATGCAATAATCCAACCACTTGCTTCTATCTATTACAACAGGCTCTCTACATGTTTTCCATGCTTCTGCAAAATCAAGATCATCCTCATACATGTGCTTAAGTTCTTCAAAACCTAGTACTTCTACCCTCATCTTTGTCAACAAGCTCCTTCTGCTCAATCCATCTACAACTTTATTTAACTATCCACTCTAGTGCTTCAATACAAATGTGTATCTCTACATGAACTCTACCCATCCCATGTGTCTCTGATTCAACTTACCCTAACTATTCAAATACTGTAAAGCTTGATGGTCAGTGTACAACACAAATTCTTTTGGCAATAAGTAATGTCTCCACTTCTTGGAGGCTTGAATTATGGAATAGAACTCCTAATCATATATTGAATATCTCCTCCTTGAAACATTTAACTTTTCACTTAAATATGCTACTGGTCTACCTTCTTGACTTAATATTGTTCCTATTGCATTTCCACTAGCATCACAATCAACTTGAAATACTTTGTCAAAATATAGTAATGCTAACACTAGTTACTCTATCACCTTTTTCTTCAACAACTCAAAACTCTTATGTGCTCCTCATGTCCACTTAAAATCCTTCCGGTCACCTCTCATTGTCTCTGTCATTGGTGTGCATATAGTACTAAAATTTTTTATGAACTTCTGGTAGAAACTTTCCAGTCCATGAAAAGATCTTAGCTCTCCAACATTCACAGGTTTGGGCCACTCAACAATTGCTCTAACTTTCTTTGGGTCCATCTTCAATCCTTCTGCAGAAATCACAAATCCCAAATATACTAATTCTGTCTTCATGAAACTACATTTCTTGATATTAATCAATAATTTCTCTTCTCTTAGCCTTTGAAATACTTATCTGATATGCCGCAAATGTTTTTCCTTTGTTCTACCAAAAATCAGAATATCATCCAAGTAGACAATAACAAACTTACCCAAGAATTTCTTCAAAACCTCATTCATCAACCTCATGAAAGTACTTGGTGCATTAGTTAATCCAAAAGGCATGACTAACCACTCATACAATCCTTCATTTGTCTTGAATGTAGTCTTCCACTCATCTCCTTCTCTAATCTTGATCTAATTGTATCCACTCTTTAGGTCTATCTTTGTGAAATATTTTGCTCCGCTCAAACAATCCATGATATCATCCATCCTTAGCAATGGAAATATATACTTAACAATGATCTTATTGATTGCTCTTGAGTCTATACACATCCTCCATTCTCTATCTTTCTTTGATGCTAGTACTGTTGGTACCGCACATGGGTTTAAACTTTCTCTAATCAATCCTTTTCTCAATAGCTCCTGTATTTGTCTATTTAGCCCCATATTTTCTACTAGTGTCATCCTATATGCCGCTTTGTTTGGAAAACTAGCTACAAGTATGAGGTCCATATGATGACCGATACTCCTGATTGGTGGCAATCCTTCTAGCACATTCTTTGATATAATATCTTGGTATTTTGCCAATAGTTTAGTTATTTCCTCCTATAGTGGTTCTTCTTCTTTTGCGATAGCAGTTTCTACACTTATGGTACTGCACTTCTTTAGGATCAATGCAAAATAGTTCTCATATCTCAATCCATCCAAAAATTTCCTTCCATCCACTAAATAGATTCTAGCATTTGCCCTCCTCTTCCAAAGGTATCAAGATATGTCTTTTCCCATTTGATGTTATAGTATAGGTATTCTTCCTTCCATCATGTATTGCTTTTCTATCATACTACCATGGTCTTCCCAACAATATATGACATACATCCATCAACATAATATCACACAATACCTCATCATTATAGGACCCTATATGAAATTTCACCAAACAATGTTCACTCACCAGTATCTTGTGCTCATCTTGGATCCATGTTATCTTGTAGGGTTTTAGATGTTTCAACCTCTCCAGATTCATCTTTATCACCATTTCTTCTAGAACCAAATTGTTTGTACTACCACTATCAATGCTAACCTTGCAACTTTTACCTCCTGATTTACATCTTGTCTGGAACAAACTTTTCATTTGTGGTGGCTCTTCAATTGTTTCTACTTGGAACAAATCTCTCCTCATGATTAATGATTCTCCCTTCTATAGTTTCCCTACTAAACTAGGTGATCCAACCGGTTCTTCCTTTGCATATGCTTCTCTTGCACTATTCTCTATCATTTTTTTGGTATTCCCTTGATGACATTCAAATGCTCAGTGTCCTTTGCTTCCACACTTGAAACAAGTTCCTTTGAATGATCTCTTGTCAAACCCTCTTTTATCTCTTCGATATCCCTCATTTTGGTAAGAATTATGACTTCCTTTGTTATTACATAGAAACTTCTATCATCTCTCCCTCGGTGGTATGAATTGATGTCTCTTTCTTCTTTGTGGTATGGGATACTCTCCTTATTTTTCTCTGTATATGGTCTTCCTTCTTCGCATTGTGTTCTATCTCTCTAGAATTTTCCTCCTCTACCTCTCTATCTTTGTTCATGTCTCTTATTCAACTTTTCTTCAACTTTTAGTGTAAATTGATATGCCTCTTCCACTATTGTCATCCTTACCAAACTTAGTTCTTCTTGAGTGTTTATCCTCAGTCTATTTATGTATTGCACCACTTTCTCCTTGCTTGCTTCACTATGTCCAGTCCTAATAATCATCTTGTGGAACTCTTTAGTGTACTCTTTCACTATCTTCTCCTTTTGCCTTAGATTTTGCAATCTCTTCAATAATTCCAACTCATAGTTAGTAGGTATGAACTGATTCTTCAAATATGTCACCATCCTATCCCATTTTATGATTTTATCCTTTCATCTCCTATTTCTATCCAATTGAACTTATTTCCTCCAAATAGCAACATGTCCTTTCAACTTGGCTTTTGCAAATCTCACGCTTTCTGGATCTTCTATTTCCTCATATTCAAAGTATTCCTCCATGTCATTTATCTAATCAATCAACTCCTCAGGGTTCAAATTTTTGGCATAGTTTGAAATTTCTATCCTATGTCTCTTACCAATCTTAGAAATATCTAGCAACATCTTTACCTAATATGATTCTTCTTTTTCTAGGGTTTCTTCATTTTGGTTGGTAGCTTGAACTCTTAATTCATCACCATCACTCTCATCCTCATGTCTAGGGTTTAGACCTCTCCTTCTATCTTCTTCTACAACATCCAATCTAACTTTCATTATTCTCACCATCTCAATCATTTCTTCCATTCTTCCAGCAACATTGGCCATTGCAAGCATCCTCCTTAGTGACATCTCTTCCTCAAATCCAGTGCAACTACCTCACAATCGGTGCTCTATTGACAAACACATGTAGACTGCCTTAGGTTGGTGATCTGTTCACTTCAAGATCTATTTGAATACCTTCTCTCCCAAAGGATTCACAAACATTTCTTTGATACCACTTGGTGTAGTCACAAATGGAGAGCCCAGAGAATGGACTATCCAACCATGTGGCCTGAGTAAACACAAAGGAAGCAACACAGGAGTAACACAAGAATAAATTATAATGGAAGATTTATAGATTTAATATCTTAGACAATTACAATACTCATATGCTGCCAACATGCAGGCTACACTCTGTCTCGCAAGCCTTCCTTCTAAAATACAGTATACATGAATGTTGTGGCATTGAAGGACCTTCAGAAAACAACTATCTTTCTATTCTATCACTAGCTATCAATGACTATCCTCCTAATGCACCTAGATCATGAATATATATCAATCCCAACCTCAATGAATTATCCATGTCAAACTTGAGAGGGTTCAAACTCCAATGCATGATGAAACGTGTAAGTCAACCTTAATCATGTGGTAATGCTCCACAAATGGATGAAATATGTTGCAGTTCTCAATGAAGATCTATCTGATCTCATACATCCTTGCGATATGTTCTATTTGGATTTGCAAATCATGAGAATGTTTTGTAAACATTATTGCTCATACTGAATGTTGAATGCTTTGTTCTGTGAATTTTAATGATGTTCTGATAGCAATAACTCTCTATAAAATTATGTAAATCTCTTGAAGTTTGAGTATGATGTAGATGTCATAGTTTTGAGTGTAAATATAGCTTCGTGAGATGAGACATGATCTTGCAATAAAATGTGGTACAAAATGTTGAAACAACAACTAATTGAAATACAAGAAAAGAAATGTTTTTGGTTGATGCAAGATTGCCTTTCAACCTGGGATGCTCCTGCATCAGGATGGCATTGAAGAAGCAAATTTTATTCCAGTCATGTCTCAAAGAAGAAGATATGGAAGATCTTTCCATGCAAGGAAGACCTTCATAAACAGGTTCAATCATGCATTTTTTGGTTATTGTTTTATCTGTAATAAATATGGTCATAAGGCTATAGAGTGCAAGTCTAGGATGAATAGAAGAAATTTTGTGAGTAGGAATCCTCTTGCTTCTATAGTGGATCTCAATGTGATATGTCATACCTACAAAAACTTTGGACACATAGCACGATATTGCAAGAGTGGATTAGCAAAGTTAGAAAATTAGATGGCAAATATTAATAAGCAAGACAAGGGGACTAATACATCCAAGAGAGGAAATAAATTAAGAGGTGGAAAATTCAATGATTTTTCAAACAATATTTCTGTCTAAGGGAAAATAAACCCATGGGTGATAGATAGTAGATGTTCAAGCCACATGAGTGGTGATAAGCAAATTCATCAACCTTTTAAAGTGGAATGGTGGATCAGTCAAGTTTCAAGATAATACAAGTGCAAAAATTTCTGGAAAGGGCACCATAAGTATTGATGGAAGATCTAAAAAATAAGATGTTCTATATGTATAAGGTCTTAAGAACAATCTTCTCATTGTAATTCAAAAGTGAGGTAAAGGATACAACCTCATATTTCATGCAAAAGGATGTGAAATCAGAAGAGTAAATATTGGTAAGCTAGTGGTAGAAGCTAGTAAAATAGAGAGCAACTTGTACAACCTAAGTGGTGTCAATGGAAGGAACTATTTTCTAGGACAGAGAAATGAATGTTGGCTATGGAACAAAAGGATGGGACATATCAATTTTGATAATCTTGTGAAAATCAGCTCCATACAAGTAGTAAGAGACATGCCAAAGATTGCCAGCTGACAAATACTTTGTGTAAAGAATGTTAGATTGGGAAGCAGACAAGGACAAGGTTCAAGACCAAGGAATATTCTTCTACAAAGCCACTAGAACTGATTCATACTAATCTGTGTGGTCCTACCAAAATAAAGAGTCTCCAAGGTGAGAGGTATTTTATGTTTCTTATTGATGATTTCTCTAGGATGACATGGGTCACTTTCTTCAAATAAAATTAGAAGCTTTCAGTAGGTTTAAGATTTTCAAGTCTATGGTTGAAAATGAAATGAATTCTAGAATCAAGTGCTTAAGGTCTGATAGAGGAGGAGAATTCACATCAAATGAGTTTGAGGAATACTATGAACAACATGGAATAAGGAGGCACTTATCTGTTGCAAGAACCCCTCAACAAAATAGAGTTGTTGAAAGGAAAAATAGGACAATGTAGGAGATGGTAAGAACCATGCTTAATGATGCAAAGATTCCTGACAAATACTAGAAAGAGGTAGTTCACACTATAGTAAACATTCTCAATAGAGGACAACTTAGGATAAATAGCACCAAGACTCCTTATGAGCTATGGAAAGGCATACCTACTTTAGTCAAACATCTCAAGGTGTTTGGAAGTAAGTTCTATATTAGGAGAGATGATGATAACCTAGGGAAATTTGATTCAAGCTCAAATGAAGGTATCTTCCTTGGCTATTCATCTAGAAGCAAGGCATACAAGTGCTTCAACAATAGACTACAAAAGGTTGTTGAAGCTATAAATGTAATGGTAGATGAAGATCTACATCCACCTACATATGATCAAGAACATTGTTACTCAAATGGATCTGCTTTCATAGAAGAAGTTGAAGAAAATGAAGAAACAAAAGAGAAGGCCACCAAGACTCCTACTAAGCATGTTTAGAAGAACCACTCAAAATATCAGATAATTGGAGACAAGAATGAAGCAATACAGACTAGAAGAAGATTTGCAAGGGTAAATGAATAGGTAAACTTCTCCTTGCTATCTAAGATAGAACCTAAAACTTTTGTTGATGCTAGCAAGAATGAAGGATGGATAAAGGATATGGACAAAGAACTCAATTAGATAGAGAAAAATTAGACTTGTGAATTGGTACCAAGACCTACTACCAAGAATGTGATAGGCACAAAATGGGTGTTCAGAAATAAAATAAATGAAGAAGGATAAGTTGTTAGAAACAAGGCAAGATTGGTCTACAAGGGTTATACACAAGTAGAAGGCATAGATTTTGAAGAAACCTTTGCTCCTGTAGTAAGGTTAGAAGTGATCATAATGTTTCTTGCATTTTTAGTCCACAAAGACTTCAAGGTTTGTCAAATGGATGTCAAGTCATCCTTCTTGAATGGTGATTTAGAAGAAATCTACATTGAGAAACCTAAGGGATTTTAGCTATCTGAAGATTACAATTTGGTGTGCAGACTGAAGAAGGCACTATATGGTCTTAAACAAGCCCCTAGAGCTTGGTATGCAAGGTTGGATAAGTATTTACTCTAGCAAGACTTCAATGAAGGTACAATAGATAGTAATCTATATATCAAAATAGAGAATGAGCACATATTAATAGTAGTAGTATATGTTGATGATATTATCTTTGGGGGCAATGATCAAATGTGTAAGAAGTTTGTAGAAGAGATGCAGAAGGAATTTGAAATTTCTATTATAGGTGAACTTTCATTCTTTCTTGGACTTTAAATCACTCAATCAGATGAAGGTATCTTTATTTCACAAGAAAAGTATGTCAAGGAGATGTTGAAAAAGTTTGGTATGGAAAACTACAAACAGTGAGTAAACCTATGGTAACTGGTTGTCATCTAAGTAAAGATGATGAGTCACCTTAGGCTGATCAGATTCAATATAGGTCTATGATTGGGGGCCTACTATACTTAACAGCTTCTAGGCCTGACATTATGCAAGTTGTTTGTATGGTGGCAAGTTTCAAGTTGATCCAAAAGAAACACATGTGAAGGCAGTCAAAAGAATCTTTAGATATTGGAAGAGCACTCTGGATTTTAGGCTATGGTATCAAAAAGGTAACGACTTCTCTCTGAGTGCATATACTGATGCAAATTTTGTTGGTAGCATTGATGATAGGCTTAGTACCAATCGAGGTGCTTTCTCTTTGGGAGATAGATTGGTCTCTTGGATTAGTAAAAAGAAGGATTTAGTTTCCTTGTCAATAGAAGTAGACTACATAATTGCAGTATCCTGCTACACTCAAGTGTTGTGGATGAAACAAACATTGAAGGATATCAAGGTAACATATGATGAGCCCATTCCTATCCTATGTGACAATACAAGTGCCATCAATATTTCAAAGAATCTAGTGATGCACTCTAGAACCAAGCACATATCCATCAAGTATCACTTCCTAAGAGAAAAGGTTGCACACCAAGAGGTAAAATTGGAGTATGTACCTACAAAGGATCAGATTGCAAACATCTTTGCAAAACCTCTTCCTAAGGCCACTTTTGAATATCACCAGCAATAGTTAGGGGTTGTTGCCCCTCCTTCTAATTAGATGCACAGATGATGCATCTGTCTAGGGGGAATAGTTCAAGGTATACTTATTACTCCTAGATTGATGGTGGCTACCTCTTAGAGGGAGCAGGTAGATAAGATACTATAGAGGATAACAAGAATTGTATAGATAGGGGGATCTTGTATGTTTTTCCGATATAGAGGAAGACCACTGGCCCTTTTCCCTTGATGTCAAAGGGGGAGAAAAATTTGTATATCACATTAGTGTTGCCATCAATGATAAAGGGGGAGATTATTACATATGTTTTTATTGATGTCAAAGGAGTGGTGATCAGAGGAAGTGTGATGTGAAAGATATAATGATGAAAGACATGAACATGTTGTTGGATCAGTATCGTCTATACATAGTTGTACCTTATCTTCTGAAGTTCATGAATAGGTGAAGGATGTCAAATTGTTTTGATTAATGTCATACATTGATGCTTGTTGAAATGATATTATCTCTTGGTGAAAAGCATTACACTAGATATGAAGGAAATTATCTAAGTTATCAAACTGTCAAAGACATAGTGAACTGTACTATAGAATCTTAGGAGATTGTATTGTATTCTACTACAGATAAAGATATGGCCTTGCAGCTTGGAGGTTAGCTAGAGACAACTATGAGGTATGCATGATCCAAGTTTTAGAGCATAAAAGTTACCGCAGAGTTTTTCAGAGTTAGTAGAGTGAGAACAAGTCATGTTCTTATGAAAGGTTGTCAGAGATAGAACTGAAAGCCACCGCATTTCACCACATCTACATATATAACTTGGAGGTTTGGATAGTATGTAAAGAAAAGGTACAAGAATGACATATTCATTTTCCAAACGATATAAAGTACCGCAAGTGTGTTTTTCAGTGTTCTAAGTCAAGACAGTGTAGCTAGACTGTGTAAGGGATACCAGCATCAGTGTCTGATTGCTTGCACCAACAAGAAGAAACATAAACTAGAAAGCAGAGTATATGATAAGGTTTTTTAGGTCATATAGTGTTTGTGGCATGAATTGCATGATGAAATCTCTGTTTTCTAGTATTGTATAGGGTTTGGAGCCAATCTATGAAAGAATAAGTGTTTTGTAGTGTCAACATGGTGTGTTTGAGTGATTGCGGTGTGTGTGGAAGTGTGTGCCAATAAGAAAGTTTGGGAGAAGGTAAAATGGGTACAATCAACCTCTTGGTATGAACCACATAGTGGGATTTCAATCCTACATTACTGCAAATGATTTGGGAGCCAACAAGCAAGGCCAGTTACACATTTCATGTTAGATTTAGGCCGACAAAGTTGATGTTTAGAAGGCTTGCAGAGGATATATATGAAGGATAGAAGATTGTTTGAAAGTGTTTTAGTGTGAGAAATTTTTTTGAATGATCCAAAAATTGAGAAGTAACTCTGGAAGTTTTGATGCATAATCCATAATAGAGCTAGTATTGTATTACGGAGGTGTGTTGAGCCTAGAAGGAAGCAAAGATGGTTGAGCAGAAGTGTGAGCGATGATGGAAAGATAATCAAGAGGAGACATGTAAATTTGTAAGCAATAATACAAAACGTATAACAGAGTTTGGATTGTGGAGGTGTTTGAGTTAGCAATAAGGTCAAGAGGATATCAAGAATGATAGTGTGGAGGTCTCTGAACAGGTCAAGGATGTCAGAGTGTTAGCAGAGATATTGTTGTGGAGGTAATTGAATCATCAGTCTAGATTTGCAGAATAGAGGTTGGTGCCTCATCTTGTAAGTGTTGTTTCACTTCAGGGAGTTGGTGCTTCCTTTGGGTTGGTACCCATAAAACTTTGTTTCAGGGAGTTGGTGCTTCCTTTGAGTTGGTGCTCATAAAATAGGGGATTGGTGTCCCCTCTAGGATGGTGCCCATAAAATGCATTGTAATGTTTCATTGTATTTGTGAGATTGGATTTGGATAGTAGATCCAAGTAGTTGGCTCAGCGTGGTTTTTCCCATCTTGGGTTTCCACGTAAATATGGTGTTATGTATGTATGTGCTCACTTGCTTTATGTGGTTGAATGTTTACATTGGATTAATGGCATTTAAAGGGATAAGAAATTGAATAGATACTAATTCACCCCCCCTCTTAGTATATCTGTGTGTTCAATAGTATGATCACTTGAGCAAGAGTATCTAAGTCCCTTTTGGTGGTGGTTTGATGACTAGAGATATGTGGTCTTTTAAACATCATGAGGAGTTGTCCAATTTTAGACTATTTAATTTCTTGGCATGAGGGTTTCTAATGCATGAGTCTATGAATAGAAGTCTAAATTCATGTGATTGCCTTTGTGAGGCCCACTACATGCCTTTTAAGATCTTATAATGTGTATATTGAGGTGATTGTTTTTTCAGACCTTTTATGCACATCAGTTTGTGTGAGGATTTGAATAGGAAGGTCCTTTTTCTTATGGAGTGTAAATGTATTGTTTTGATTCATCACTTATATGCATTAATATTGTGAGAGAGATAATATTAATTTCATTTATATAGGTCTTAGGATATCATAAATTCAATCGAGATTATCTTGGTTCACTTCTACATTCCTAGACCTCTCATGGCATACTTGCAAGGACTTGAAAATAGAACTAAGTTAGTTCACCAATCCTATGAATCAATCGACTCCCCTTGAAATCCTTAAGTGATGTTAAAATAGCCTTAAGACTCTATCCAAGGACTTTGGGCACTAGGGTTTAAATGTAAGTGGAGGGAAAAGGGTTCAAAATTCTATTTTTGTTTTACCTTTGACCCTAAATTTGATGGCTAAAAGGTAAAGGGACAAACCCTAATCTGACCATATAGTCCTCCTTAGGACTAATTTTATGATTTGAGGCAAAGTTCATGAGTAGGAAGGGTTATTTAAGTGATTTGTTATCTTTCATGAGAGTCTCACATGTCACTTTGTACGGATGGGAGACTAACTAGATGTGTAAACTAAATGGTTTGTGATTTTTCCTATCTCATGACTAACCTTCTTTTCAGGAACAACTATTTGAAGGCCTCATCTCCATGCCTCAGATCTCCATGAATGAGTCCTCACATGTGTACAACTATGTAGAGGCATGAGAAGTTCATTTTTACGGGTTGTAGAATTCTTTATGCATAAGTTTTGTGGGAGAAAGGGGAGAAAACTATTGTTCTTTGGTTATAGTCATGGAAGAAGGTGTTAAGGTGTGAAAAGGAGAAGGATAAAAAATAGCATGCACACTAGATCAAAACATCCTTCACAATAAAATTCAAGTACAAGACTGAGCCAAATCACTACCAAATGAAGGTGGACTAAACTACAAATCTTATTCTCTTATTTGCTACATAAAGATGAGATTTAATCAAGTCTATTTATTAAACCCTAGGTCAATAATGAACTAAACCCTAGCTCTATGATGATCTGATTATAATATTAGATGTACAACATATATCTAGAAACCAATTGTATAGGGATGATTAGGAAGATGATAGAACCTGTGTCCTAGAAGTAGAGGTGTTAGAGGACTATTTCAAGACCACCCAATTCCTAAATGATGGAATCTGTACAAACTGTAAACTGGAGGAATGTTGCAGAAGCTGCTCTGATACCAAATCTAAAGTTAGTAGGGGCATAAATACTAGGGCATCACTACCCAATTCTTGCATAGAGGAATACTCTATGACTGTCATCAGATCCTTAAACCCTAATCCTTGCTTAGTCTTCCTATATCTTCATATTTCTGGGATCTCAGTCCTGTAACCCGCACATAAGAAGAGAAGGAGTTTGAGGGTTATGGTGTTTAGGGACTTGCCTTAGTCAAATCCCAGGATAGCATTCAAGCTTCCCAACATCGTTGATAGATAAATAGAGTGTGCCCTTGCAGGGAAGAGTGTAACATGCCTTCTCACATTACTTGAAGAAAATCATGAATTTACAAGAAGTAAATAAACATGGTAAACATGAGAGAGAAACTCTTTTATTAAATATATAAATCATTTGCATAACCACAAAGAAATAAAAGCATATCTTTTCTGAATATTCTCAACCTTGAAATTACAACATATTCAAAGATAGAATCATAGTGAAATCATTTCACTTTACATTTACAAAAAATTGAACTTGGCATAAAGAATATTTTTACATAAGTATGACTATCGTAAGTCATCATATGAAATATTCTATATCTGAAATTTGATATATGTCTTCTCAAGTCTTGGTGAGTCTTCTACTATAGAGGGAGAGCATCATCTGAGTGCTTTACCTCCAACCATAGACTAGAGGTCCCCCACACACCTTCCTTCTTGGAAGTGGCCCTACCCTTCACGAAGAGTATAGATATAAGGAACCAACAGGTTTTACCATCTGAGTCCTACTGATTTGTGTCCTACATAACTCAATCGACCATACAGCTCTAGACATCCTTCTAGCTAAGTATGATCATTTTGTTTGATCATGCCATTTGGACACTATGAACCAACTAATGCATGTAGAGACAGATGCATTACTTTGGCCAAAGATTTAATATGAATATACATTTTCTATGAATGTAGTTGTGAGTTCACACATCTCTGACTCGACTTGGAGACTATCTCATCCTATAGTTTGACTTTCTTCATTTAGTAACTCCTGACATAAAATTGTATGTATTGTTATCTGTTAGATAGTCAATCTAACTTAGAACTAATCCTTAATCTAGGATATACATGAATTATATAGGTTTAGGTAATTCTAAACTTTAGAGAGTCCCTATTTGCATACTTGCAATTTCTAGGGTCTATGACCTCCTATCATTTTACTCAATGACTCTAATAATAAATACTCTTGTGTTTTATAACAAGTTTTGACTCTATCATTGAATCACTTAAATTTATCAAGGTACTACTTAGACTCTTTTTGTCTAACTCTATGGTTTTCTCGACCTTTCATTGTCAACCAAAATATATAAAAATAATGTCATATTCAACATAAGAGTTATAAGTTATCTAAACTCCTCAGGTTATGATTTTTGGGTTTAACTTCTCTAACCCAATGCATGGAAATATCAATATCCTTGTTTTTTTCCAAAGATAATAACACACACACATATATATATAACAAAACATGGGAAAAAATACCTCTAGTCTTCTCTATACCACTTGGCATTATTCGAATTCACATTTCATATAACATGAATAAACATAGTATACGAGGTTTATCATCATTCATAAATATCTTGATGAACACTATCATTTTCATAACTAGTCTGTTGACTAAGTTCAACCTTCCATTCCTAATAGGTTTAAATGATAAAAGATAATAAAATACTTATTACATCTTGGTCTACTCCGTCTACCAATTTTCAATTAAAGATAGGTTATGAACTCATAGGTATATCCTCCTTTGTATATACGTCACATAAATCTTTATCATCCTTAGGATTATCATGATAATACTTATCATTGTTGAAGAATAAGCAAGTGATATTATATCACTATTCAATTTATTCTTAATGATAACAATATCCTTCTAATATAAATATATGTATCAATTTCAAATTTTTGATCTCAAGGCTAAAGCTTATACCATTATCTCATTTACGTATATATAACTCGAGATTTTATCCTCTATATAAAATCATGATAATACTACCTTTGATATAAGTTCTCTTGATCAAATTCAATCTTCTAAATCTCAATGGGTTTTGAGTCATGAATAATAAAACAATGATCTTGACCTAATGGTTTCTTTTCTTCTACCAACTCTAGATATAGACAAGATATAGACTCATGCTAATCATCCTTGCATGTAAATAATATACTTGGCATAGTCAAGACAACATATATCTCAATATATATAGTATCTTTAGGGGTTTTCCTATAATCTGAAACACTTATCACTAAGTTTTGATAATACACTAAATCATTTATATATTAATTTGGAAAAAGAAAACCAATTTCTCTCTCAATTTCAACAAGATTACCTCTAGGTCAAACTAGAGTCTTCGACTAGTTAAAACTCAACTCTTATATATATATATATATATATATATATATATATACACACACTATTTGATAGACCACTGAGATAGAAGAAAAATACTCAAAGTTGATCTTAGAATTCAAATGCTTATCCTTAGACTTCTAGTTCATACAACTTAAGAATTACTGAGACATCTAATAAACACATATCTTCTTACATATTGGTAAGGTGACTAACTGACTTCATCAGATATGAGTAACATTTTTCTTCTGTCACTAAGGTTTTTATGTTTATAACATTAAACTAATCAAAACATTTTCCTGGCCTATTGGCCTCTTATACCTACTCAAAGATAACAAAGCCTATTGATCTCATATTTACATAGAGATGTCTAAGTCTTTTGGCTTCTTATACTCACACAGTCATAACAAATCCCTTTGGCCTACATACACACAATGATGACAAGGTCTTTTGACCATAATGTAATACACAAAGATTGATGGCTTTATATATACTGCACAAGTCTTTAAGCCCACAATATCTAATTTTGTCAGTTTGTTATATTCATAACAGTCAATAAGGTCCATCAGCCTCACAAAACACAGACTATACTAAACTTGGTGGCTTTAAAACACACAAAGGTATTCTAAAACTATCGACCAAATGTCTCATAGAGCTAAATTAGGTTTTTACTCTCTGTGTTGCATACTTATAAATAAATCTATGTAGAAACTTCCATGAAAGTTAATAAGGGATAAGCGTATTGCAAGAATTAATGAAACATATGTTTTTGGAGTAGAACCTCCCACCTTATACATTATGTCCTTCCTCTCATTGTGAAATAAAATCATAGTTTGCACTTATTAATAGTGCACACTGAGTGTGACTCCTTACGAAAGATATCATAGTCTCTTCCAGGATACACACTACTAGATGCTTCCCCAAATACTGTGTATATGTCTATGTATTAGTCTATTGGTCTGCCATTCTATTTGTGGGATTGCACCTATAAAAGGTTTAAGGAATACAATGAGAGGAGCAACTGACAAATTTAGAATCTTTTCATGCGTAGAACAAACCCTGAGCTCTATAATGCTCACATATAAAATCCTTTCAAATCCTCCATGTACAACTTAACCAAGCCTCTCCTCTATTATATTTGTCTCATACTCAATGAATTCATTGTCCCCCCTGCAGTCTATCTTGAGAAAAAAAACTACTTCCAGAGATAACATCCCCCACGGTTTATCTAGAGAAAACTACTTCTCCCACTCTTCTCTAAAACTTGTTCTCTCTAATCTTCCATGTAGGCCTGGAGAGTTAATTGTCATAATACTTGACCACTCCCTTACTATGGGGTCTTAGGTAGTTTCAAAGCTTAAAAACATGCTTACACTCGCATGAAAACAAGTAGACTAGTGGGTCTTAATGACCACTCTCTCATATCTTCATTTTATGAGTAGAAACTAAATAACCCACGTAAAACATGCAGTAATTCACAAGGAATGAAACTTTAAACCATGATGCTTTATGGATTATTAAAAATATAATATACATTTAGATATTTAAATAATACCTAAATAGATATAAACAATATAATGCAAGTATTTCCAATGTATACTTACGTTGTTTCTTTCTCTTGACAAGATGTGCGAATGAGGTTGAGGTATTCTCCCCCTCACAATATTGCGAAAACATCAAAATCAAATAGATAGGGTAACATTATGGAATTTCAACAAGAAATTACCAACTAAGAGATATTTAATCATTTAATAATATTATCCCTTGAATATAAACTATATTCATATCAGACTAGGTCTAATGACTATCAACCATTTCCATGTTGACATTCAAACTACCTGACTTGGTTTATGACAAAATATAAATTTATTGGGTCTTTTGAAAAATTGACGACTATTAAATAAACACCAAACTTAAATTGGCTGGGTCAAACACAACTTACCAACTTGACGACGATTCACTAATTGTGCAAGCACAAGACTAAGATGGCAACAACTGTTCTTTTTCAAATGTCTATCCACTTCTCTCCGATGATGCTCTCCCTCTTTATCTCGGAGAGCTCAATCCTATTTTTTGAATACAACTTGCAATCACCAACTGGGATTAGAGTATCATTAAAGTTAATTCATAATCCATATGAATGAATAATCATGACTTCAAATAATCACTTGCTAATATAAACTCATGATATCATTGATTTTTCCTAAAATTTTCACTAAACGTCAAATCATTAAATCATGCATATTCATCTACTAATTACATGTAAGTAAAAAGTAAAACATAGTCAGAGTTAGGGATGTGACACAGAGGCTAAACACAATAACAATATGATGAATCAAATGATGATAAACAACAATGATATCACCTATGTGATGAAACCCTTAAGATAATGAAGATCCTTCAACTCATAAGGAGAGATAGATGATAACTTCAAACCTGCAACAACACACACAATAACAATACAAATCTACTCTATAATCACAATGAATGCTTTGAATGCTCTTTGTTCCAATGCTTCAAGTTGCCTATCTCTATCTAGGTTCATAATGAATTTAAAAACAAACTTATATATGTTTTCCCGCTAACATTCATGAAATTAAACCAAAAGAGCCGACAAAGAGAAACCTTTTTAAAGGTCCTAGGCTGACATAACTTTGATTCTATCCTGATCAATCAAGGAATACTTGGATGGTGGCACCCAAGTCTTTGAGCCCCTTTTAGGTTTGGGATAAGGTAAAACATGGGCCCCTTATTCCCAATTTACATTGGTGTCGGGCAATTTTTCATCGAGATGAACATTTAGAATGCATAATGTAATAAATAGGACCTAGGAGCTAAACAATGAGGTAAAAAGACAAGTGGCTACTTTTTACTCCATAACATTTAGCCCCCACCTTAATGTGTGTATGATCTCATGATTTAGTACATGCATTAAAGTATGGTCAAAGCACATCAAACACATCAGACACTAGAGTGAAGACACACCCTATGTTTGGAGAACCATTTCTAGCCCCCAAGCTTAGGCAAACATAAGTAAACACTTGACAGTCACGCAAAGCACTGACAAGACAGTAAAGAAGCATGCAATACATAAAGAAGGCATGAGAGAAAACACATAGTACACAAGGCATACATGAAGAGAAGACACAATTAAACAATTATATAATCCTAACTAGATGATGGGGGAGCTCATCGCTACGTGCCACCATCAAAAGCACACAAAACACACAGCGTTAGGGGAGGTCATTGCTACGCACTGCCACAAAACATGTAAAACACATGGAATGGGGGAGCTCATCGCTACGCACCATCACTAAAACACACAATACATGTGAGGAAGACACATGGAATACACACAGAATACATGAGCACCATAGAGTGTGTTGTCGACACACTATACATCTAAAAAACATCAAACATGGGTGATGGGTGGAGCTCATCACTATGTGCCACCATCTAAGACATGCTAAACACACCTCACAGTTGAGCTATGCTACCACAATTGCCAAAGACACATTTAAGGGTGAATAACTCAAGATCCAACCTCACTCCCATAGAGGACTTTTGAAAAGGATGTGCAACCACTCAAGGGAATACATAATCCCTCCTTCCATAGAAGGGCTTTCAAAGACATACAACCCCACCTACATCATAGAGATGCCTTACAGTGAAAAGGAAGCATGTGCACAAAGTATACAACCCCACCTACATCGCGCAGACACCTTACAATGAAAAGGAAGCATACGCAACACACAAAGATAAAGTACACAACCCCAACTACATCATGGAGATGGCTTATGGTGAAAAGGAAGCATATGCCACACAATTTATCACAATGTCTAAGTGTTACATTAGAAAATGTCCCCTTGGGGGATCTTCGCTCTTAAGGTTTAGCTCCCGGGTCTCTAGAATGCATTTAGGACATCTTGCATGTTAATTTGACATCCTGATAAGAAAACTCTGAAGTTTCATGGAAAATAGGACCTAGGGAGTGCACTTGACTTAAGTCCTACCTAAAATAGGGGGAGGACTTGGGCACCCATGCCCTATTCCTACCCTATTTTAGGTCATGACCAATTTCAAAGTCAGTTTATGACTGTTATTTAGGTCCTATGCTAACACGGTAAGTTTGAATTACAAAATTCTTGGTGGGAATGTTTGTAGTTACATATATAAGCATGTTTAGGCATTCATTTGTAAACTAGATGAACACAAGATGGAAATTAGATGAGCATTGTGATTTTGTGAAAATGATTCAAGGCATTCATTGTGTAGCAGAGTATAATTTGTGTTGTTCTTGTGTTTGTATTTGCAGATTTGGCATCCATCTCCTCATGGCATGAATGTCCTCTTTCTTCCATGAGATCTTCACTACAAGGTGATATCAAATGTGTTTTCAATCATTTATCATTTGGATTTTTCCTCTATCCCATAGGGATACGCACTCTTTATCTAACCATGGTGTTCGAAAGACTTGAATGTCTCTCTGGGGCTTGACTAAGGAAAGCCTCTAAACACCACAACTCTCAACCTATTTTTTCATGATTATAGGTTACACGTTGTAGGAGTAGAAAAAGTGGAGTTGCAGGAGAGTAGTCTAGACTATCAGAATTGTAGATCAGAAAAGAAAATAGGGACTAGACTCGGGTGCCCACTCATTAGTCCTCTAGATCCCGCAACAGGAAAATCTCCAAAACAATAGGAACAGGTTGTAGACAAGGTTTTGAGATCTCGACAAAAACTATGGCATTGGACAAGGGTGCCCACTCATTAGTCCCCAACTTTTCTACTTTTCAAACTTTGAAATCTAGTACACATTTGATTGTCATTTGATATCTCTGTGTGCGAGCATTTTTCGTGATTTGTCTGTTTGCTTCCGAATTTGCATAATTAGGGTTTTGAGCATAATTGGGCTTAATTGAACAACTAAATCATATAATTCTAATTTTTCTCTATATTTTGAGTGATTGAAGGCTTGTAGTAGACTTCCTACTTGGCTGAAGTCCTTGAATGTTTAGAGGTGAAAGGAGGATTCATACAAACTAGCAAAACCAACCCTAAACACAAACAAATCCTCTTCATCAATTTTTCACCTTAAACATTTTGGTGAACCTATGTTTTTAATGAATTTTGTACATTTTTGAGTGTTGTGTTTCAATTTACATTCATTTCATTATTCATCTTATTGAATTTGGAAACTTACAAAAAAAATTCAAAATTTGGAAAAATTTGAATTTTTTTTTTGGCATTTTAGCTTGCATTTTCAAATAAATTGGATTAGTTGGCATTTAATTTCAATAAATTTATATCATTATCATCATATCTGATTTAAAATATAGAAATTTTTCATTCATCATTCATTTAGATTGCATTTTCCTGCTTAAATTGCTAAAAATTGCTTGAAATTGTGCATTTTTCCATATAACCTAGTTTTACATTAGCTAGGGTTTGTAGTAAAAATCTTGTTTCATATTTTAATACCCTTTTAAAACACTCATTAGGACTTATTTCTAGCTTTATTGTTTCATCATAGTGGTTTTCTTGGAAAATTTCATGCCTAGGGTTTGAAAACCTTAACTTTTCACTAGATTTGGCCTTATCGACTATCTAGATTTGCACCATAGGCATGTTGTAAAAGATTTTTCTGCAATAATTTGTTGTTATCAGGGTTATTATGTTCTTCCCCTCCTAAAATTATTTGCAACACCTTTTTATTGGCCTCTTACAGTGTAAATTTTATGAAAAATTGCATATTTTGGCTATATTTGCCCTAGGGTTTGACCTAGATTTGCACTCCAAGAATATTGTGAAAGATTTTATGGCTTTAGGTGGATCATATTACTGATATAATCTTCTGTGACTCCTAAAATTCTTTACAAAACCCCTTTTATTGGGTGTTTGCATTGAAAAGTTCTGAAAATTTGCATATTTTAGTGTATTTTCACTAGGTTTTGACTTGTCATCATCCTAGGTTTGCATAAAAAGTGTACTGTGAAGGATATTATGGCTTTAGTCGACTGATATCAGACATATTATTTTTTTTCCCTGATCAATTTCCTTACAACACCTTTCCTTTTACTTATTTGCATTGAAAAAGTTGAAAAAATCAAGCATTTTAGGTCATATTTACACATAGTTTTGCACTTGTCTTTTGCATAAATTTTGAATATCTTTTAAAATATGATCTTATATTGATTTGAAAAATTATACACATGGAACCTTCATGTCACTTTTCCATGGTATCTTTACATGCATTTATCAAAGTTCTTGATTTTGATAAATTCTTAACCCTCATGAGTAAACATCCTACGATATTGGAAAGCTTAACTAAGTTTGTCTCCATGGATAGCAATGAAAAAGATAATTTTGATAACACTTCTCCTATATATACTACATGTTATGATGACATAAACTTGTCCTCTAGACATTCCTTCAAAAAGAATCCTTCCCATGAGGATATGCTTTTTCAAGACAGTGAAATCACTGATACCTTTCAAACAACAGAAGAAACACAACTTTTGCAAGACATCATGCCTCCTACAACTATAATAGAAGAACAAATCTCTCATTATTTTGAGGACCCTATTGATGTGATAACATATGTATCTGATGAGCAAATAAATAAACTTGATAATCACCTAGCTGATTTCCAAGCATTTGTGGAAAATGAAAGGGTAGTGGACCAAGTTGTACCTGTTATTCATAATGTAAGAGAATTGATAAAAGAAGGACAATATGGTGTTGATATAATTTGAGGTTTAGCACACATTATACAAACTAATGTCATGCCTCAATATGATTTAGAAATTTACACGTCTCTCATGAGTACATACCCTCAGGGAGTAGAAGACTTAACATAACACATTGAGAATGATGTATATGAAAGTTCTCTTAATGGACTGGAATCAATAGAGAAAACTCATGATGATGACGATGATAATGATAAAACATCTACACTTCTTAGCAACACTTTACCTTTCTCTCAACCTAATGCTCTCACCAACCAAGATGATGTTTTGGTGAATGCAGAAAGATATTTCACAGAACAACAAGCTTATTATGACTATTATCAAGATGACTATCTAGACTTCGATAATATAATCTCTATTATAGAAGTGGAAAAGGAAAGTATTGAAGTATTACGTCGTCCACGGAGAGATGGTATTTATGCCAAGGTTCCTCCTCTGTTATATTTTCAAGGATTGGGAGATAATCAAAATACATTGGAAAGACAAATGGAACAACCTACACCTCTCTCCTCTAGAATTTGAGAGTGGGAAGAGGATGATCTAATTGTTGATAACTGCTAGCATAAACCTCTCTACAACTAATTATTTCTAACCCTTTATCTCTCATTATGTATTTCCCCTGTGATGTGTTATGTGTTGTTCAGGCCTTCTGGGATGACCCTTGATTCTCTTGTAAGGTCCAGGATACTAGGAGATGACCTCTATTGTGACCCTTCTTCTATTTGTATCATCATTCTTCTATATTTCTTCTCCTCTATTTTCATTGTTTTGTGTTGTGTCTTATGGACATAGCGTTACGGTTGGTGACTTGGGGGTGCCCTCCTACATGACTGTCTCTAAGGCACTTGTTTCTCCTCTCTCAATTTATTGTTTGTCTTCTTCTAGTTTTTCTATCTAGTGGGTGGATGACGAAAAACATATTATACTGATGCAAACCTAGTGTCCCTTTAGCAAGAAATCAAAATTTGGAGTCAGGTACTATATGACGATGGGGTTGATATATATTATCTGACACTTGGCTAGTAGAATCACTCTATGTACTTTGTCATGTGATCTTGATGGTGTCTTATTGCACTTACAAAACATAACAATATTGCTGCTCCATACACTTTGTCTATCTTGAATCTTGCATTATGTTTTGTTGTTTATCATGATTATATGGACACTAACACTTTTCTTGCAAGGATATGTTTGTATGAACATTTGGTGATCATAAGGTACATGGCAATTCTGGGGGGCATGGGCTTTGCGAGAGCTCATGTTCCCTTGTGTGTTTTCTTCCTACCTTAACATGCTTGATATTGATTCCTGATATCAACCACCTTAAGGTGGGGGCATATATAAGGTAAGCTATTTGTTGTAGATGTTAGCAATGTGCTTGTTCTTAGGTGCAGTCTTAAAGACTGGTGGTGATGAGTCCCTCCTGCACTCTGATATTTGTTTGCAATCATTTAAGGCCTCATTACAAGGTGGGGATATCACATCCCTTTTCTATCTTAAGCCCTCATCACGAGGCAGGGATGGTGTATTTCTCGAAGAGAGTGCACATCTTGTCATTTTCAAAAGTCATCATCGCTAGGTGGGGAGTAGTTATGTGACTAACTCAACCCTTAAGCATGTTTTTGGTGATTGTTGTGGTGAAGCACAATCATCAATGTGTGCCTATAATGTACCTGAGATGGTGTTGAACCTAGAAATAGGGATACTCCATCACTTGTCTGTCATGTTTTCTCTGTGTCTTCCAAGTGTGTGTGTATTACGTGTTTGTTCCCAAGCATAGTCTTAAAGACCGGTGGTGATGAGTCCTTCCTATGCATGTTTGATTTGTATGGTGTACTTGATTTGTTTTGTGTGTCTGTTGCCCCATATGCAGTCTTAAAGACCGGTGGTGATGAGTACCTCCTACATTATGGGTGGTGTGTTTACTTTCCTTGCACTTGCATCTGTATTTCATATATATGAGAAAAAGAAAAGAAAATCATCACTGTCTTCACTGCATTCACTGTATTCACTGTGTTTTGCATGTCTTCCATGTTGTCTTCTCCATGTTTTGTGTGACTGTAACTATCTTCTCCATGTTTTGTGTGCTTGTTATTGTCTTCATTGTGATTAGCTTGTCTTCTCCGTGCTTGGCGTGTTTGTCGTGCTTGTTGACCATACTTTAATGCATGTATTGGCCTTGTGTTTATACATACACTAAAGTGGGGGCTAAATGTTACATCAAAAAATGTCCCCTTTGGGGCTTTTTCATCTTAAGGTTTAGTTCTCGGGTCTCTAGAATGCATTTAGGACATCTTGCATGTTAATTTGACATCCTGATGAGAAAACCATGAAGTTTCATGGCAAATGGGATCTAGGGGTGCACTTGACTTAAGTCTTGCTTGAAATAGGGGGGAGGACTTGGGCCCCCGCATCCTAGTCCTACCCTATTTTAGTTCAGGACCAATTTCAAAGTGTCAGTTTATGACCGTTATTGAGGTCCTATGCCGACACGGTAAGTTTCAAATATAAAATTCTTGGTGGCAATGTTTGTAGTTGCATATATAATCATGTTTAGGCATTCGTTTGTAAAATAGATGGACATTAGATGGAAATTAGATGAGCATTGTGATTTTGTGAAATTGATTCAAGGCATTCCTTGTGTGGCAGAGCATAATTTGTGTTGCTCTTGTGTTTGTATTTGCAGATTTGGCATCCATCTCCTCATGGCATGAAGGGCATCTTCCTTCCATGAGATCTTCACTATAAGGTGATATCAATTGTAATTTCAACCATTTATCATTTAGATTTTGCCTCTATCCCACAGGGATATGCACTCTTTATCTGACAATAGTGTTTGAAAGACTCTCTAGGGCTTGATTGAGGCAAGCCTCTAAACACCACAACCCACAACCTATTTTTCTGTGATTGCAGGTTACAGGTTACAAGAGCATTAAAAGTGGAGATGCAAGAGAGAAGTGTAGATAGTCAGAATTGCATATTATAGAAGAAAATAGGGACCTAGACTTAGTCACCTACTCATTAGTCCTACAGATCTTGCAATAGGAAAATCTTTGGAACAATAGGAACAGGTTGCAGACAAGGTTTCCAAATCTCGACAAAAAATGTGGCACTAGACTAGGGTGCTCGCTCATTAGTCCCATACTTTTCTACTTTCTAAACTTCAAAATTTGGTATGCATTTGATTGTTATTTGATATCTTTGTGTGCGAGCATTTTCCGTGATTTGTTTGTTTGCTTCTGAATTTGCATAATTAGGGTTTTGAGCATAATTGGGCTTATTTGAACAACTGAATTGTACAATTCCAATTTTCCCCTATATTCTGAGTGACTGAAGGCCTATAGGAGACTTCCTAATTTTCTAAAGTCCTTGAATGTCTAGAGGTGAAAGGAGGATTCATACAAACTAGCAAAACCAACCCTAATCACAAACAAATCCTCTTCATCAAATTTTCACCTTAAACATTTTGGTGAACCAATGTTTTTAATGAATTTTGCACATTTCTAAGTGTTGTGTTTCAGATTTACATTCATTTCATTTATTCATTTCATTATTCATCTTATTACATTTGGAAAATTACAAAAAAATTGAAAAATTGGAAAAATTTGAAATTTTTTTTGGCATTTTTAGCTTGCATTTTCAAATAAATTGAATTAGTTGGCATTTAATTTCAATAAATTTCTGTCATTATAATCAGATCTGATTTAAAATACAGAAATTTTTAATTCATCATTCATTTAGATTGCATTTCCGTGCTTAAATTGCTAAAAATTGCTTGAAATTGTGCATTTTTCTATATAATCTAGTTTTGCATTAGCTAGGGTTTGTAGTCAAAATCTTTCTTCAGATTTTACTACCCTTTTAAAACACTCATTAGGACTTATTTCTAACTTTAGTGTTTCATCATAGTGGTTTTCTTGCAAAATTTCATGCCTAGGGTTCGAAAAACTTGAGTTTTCACTAGATTTGGCCTTATCGACTCTCTAGATTTGCACCATAGGCATGTTGAAAAGTATTTTTCAGAAATAATTGGTTTTTATAGGGTTATTATCTACTTCCCCTCCTAAAATTATTTACGACACCTTTTTATTGGCCTCTTACAATGGAAATTTTGTGAAAAATTACATATTTTGGCTATATGTGCCTTAGGGTTTGACCTAGATTTGCACTCCAAGTGTGTTGTGAAAGATTTTATGTATTTATGTGGTTGAATTTACTGATATGATCTTCTGTGCCTCCTAAAATTCTCTACAACACCCCTTTTATTGGGTCTTTGCATTGAAAAGTTGTGAAAAATTGCATATTTTAGTGTATTTTCACTAGGTTTTGACTTGTCACCATCCTAGGTTTTCATAAAAATTACATTGTGAAGGATATTATGGCTTTACTAGACTAATATCAGACATATTATTTTATTCCCTTGATCAATTTCCTTACAACACCTTTCCTTTTACTTATTTGCATTGAAAAAGTTGAAAAAATCAAGCATTTAGGTCATATTTACACGTAGTTTTGCACTTTTCTTTTGCGTAACTTTTGAAAATATTTTAAAATATGATCTTACATTGATTTGAAAACTTATACACATGGCACCTTCAAGTAATTTTTCCATGGTATCTTTACATGCATTTATCAAAGATCTTGATTTTGACAAAATCTCAACCCTCATGAATGAACATCCTACGATATTGGAAAGCTTAACTGAGTTTGTCTCCATGGATAGAAATGAAAAAGATAATTGTGATAACACTTATCCTATATCTACTACATGTGATGATTACATAAAATTTTCCTTTGTACATTCTTTCAAAAAGAATCCTTCCCATGAGGATATGCTTGTACAAGACAGTGAAATCACTGATACCTTTCCAACAACAGAAGAAACACAACTTTTGCAAGACATCATGCCTCCTACAACTATAATAGAAGAACAAATCTCTCATGATTTTGAGGACCCTATTGATGTGATAACATATGTGTCTAATGAGAAAATAAACAAACTTGATAATCACCTAGCCGATTTCCAAGCATTTTTGGAAAATGAAAGCATAGTGGACCAAGCTGTACCTATTATTCATAACATAAGAGAATTGATAAAAGAAGGAAAATATGGTGTTGATATAATTTGAGGTTTAGCACATATTATACAAACTAATGTCTTGCATCGATATGATTTAGACAATTACACATCTCTCATGAGTACACACTCTCGGGTAGTAGAAGACTTAACATACCAAATCGAGAATGATGTGTATGAAAGTTCTCTTAATGGACTAGAATCAATAGCTAAAACTCATGATGATGATGATGATAATGATACAACATCTACACTTCTTGGCAACACTTTACCTTTCTCTCAACCCAATGCTCTCACCAACCAAGATGAAGTTTTGGTGAATGCAGAAAGATATTTCACAGGAAACAAGCTTATTATGACTATTATCAAGATGACTATCTAGACTTCGATAATATAATCTCTATTATAGAAGTGGATAAGGAAAGTACTAAGTATTACCTCATCCATGGAGAGATAGTATTTATGCCAAGGTTCCTCCTTTGTTATCTTTTCAAGGATCAGGAGATAATCAAAATACATTGGAAAGACAAATGGAACAACCTATACCTCTTTCCTCTAGCATTCAAGAGTGGGAAGAGGATGATCTGATTATTGATAACCACTACCATAAACCTCTCTATAGCTAAGTATTTATAACCCTTTATCTCTCATGATGTGTTTCCCTTGTGATCTGTTATGTTTTGTTCAGGCCTCCTGGGATGACCCTTGATTCTCTTGTAAGGTCCAAGATACCAGGAGACTTCCTTTGTTGTGACCCTTCTTCTATTTGTATCATCATTCTTCTATATTTCTTCTCCTCTATTTTCACTATCTTGTGTTGTGTCTTATGGAAATAGCATTGCGGTTGGTGACTTGGGGGCACCCTCCTACGTGACTGTCCCTAAGGTACTTGTTTCTCCTCTCTCGATTTATTTACATTCCTCTAGTGTTTCTATCTAGTAGGCAGATGAAGAAAAACATATTATACTGATGTGGACCTAGTGTCCCTTTAGTGAGAAATCAAAAATTGGACTTAGTTCCTATATGACGATGGGGTTGATATATATTATCTGATGCTTGGCTAGTAGAATCACTCTATGCACTTTTTCATGTGATCTTGATGGTGTCGTATTGTACTTACAAAACATAACAATACTACTGCTCCATGCACTTTGTCTATCTTGAATCTTGCATTATGTATTGTTGTTTATCATGATTATATGGACACTAACACTTTTCTTGTAGGGATATGTTTGTGGGAACATTTGGTGATCATAAGGTACATGTCACCTCTAAGGGGCATGGGATTTGTGAGAGCTTGTGTTCCCTTGTGTTTTTTCTTTTTACCTTAACGTGATTGATATCGATCCCTGATATCAACCACCTTAAGGTGGGGGCATATATAAGGTAAGCTATCTATTGTAGATGTTAGCAATGTGCTTGTTCTCAGGTGCACTCTCAAAGACTGGTGGCAATGAGTCCCTCCTGCACTCTAATATTTGTTTGCAATCATTTAAGCCCTCATCGCAAGGCAGAGATATTGCATCCCTTTTCTATCTTAATCCCTCATCGCGAGACAGGGATGGTGTATTTCTCGAAGAGAGTGCACATCCTGTCATTTTCAAAAGTCCTCATTGTGAGGTAGGGAGTAGTTCTGTGACTAATGTTAACGAGCAAGATTGCACCTGTTATGCAGAGCTATAAAACTCAACAATCCTATGTAACATGGGATCAAACTTAGGCTGTGGGTGATGTGTATGAGGAAAATTGACTATGATAAACTAAACAAATCAAAAACCCAATAACATAAAGAGAACCGATCTAAATAAAAGCCATTAATATTAAATCAATGAAACATGAAAGCTTTTACCAAGATTTGTGTTGTTCCCTTTGGATGAATGTGGATTGCTCAATAGTATTGCAAAACCATGGTTGCAACAAGCAAGTATTGCTCAAAGATCAATGTCAAGAGATCGTGAAGTTGCTCAATCGATGCAATGTATGCTCAAACGCTGTTAAGTATGCCTAAGAATAAGTGATCAAAGAGAGCTTTGTGAAGGAGATGAGGGGGGTTTATATAGGTTTCAACAAAGATCGATCAATGGTCTAGATAATTCAGAAGAATCAACGGAGGAGAACAGTTGAGGAACGTGCAACGAATAAGAAGATGACAAGTGTCACACAAAACCTATTTTATTTGAGTTAAACACTTTCTTTTCTAAAGATAAAACATGCTTTTCATAAATTAGAAAGTTTTTTTCTAATTTAAGAGAAATTGATAAAAACAAGGTTGATTGAATAGATAACTCAACTTAAGATTTGCTTTTGCATGATTTGAGAGAAATTAAATAATAAATTATTTAATTTTGTGTGCATGGAGAAAAAGATTTATTTTTAGAAGATTTGAAAGATATTTGTAGATAAGAAAGAAAATTAAATAAATAAATTTATTTAATTGTTGTGCATGATTTGGAAGAATAAATAAAATACTTGATTTATTTTATTTTTGGAGATTGATAGGATTTAAATAAATTTGATTTGATTTATTCAAATTTGGAAGAATGAATTTGATTTAATTAAATAATTAGGAATTTATTTAATTGTTTGGATAAGAGGGAATTTGTGATGAATTAATTAAATAATGAGATTTATTTAATTAATGGAGACTTGAGATTTAGAAAGAAGATAATTATCTAATTAAATAATTAAAATTATTTAATTGTGGAAGAATAGAGGAATTTGATTTAATTAATTAAATAAAGGGAATTTATTCAATTACTGTCGAAAGCATGTGATTTAGAAGAATTAGATGAAATTAATTAAATAATTAGATTATTCAATTAATGTTGAAATGCAGGTGACTAGGAAGAAATGACGAAATGCAAGTCATGCAACGACATGGTCATTTTAGGGTGTCTACATTTTGCCCCTCTTTGATGTGATGCAGTTTACAGCATTGCGATAAAGAAATCGATTGTTGAAGATATGATATAATTTTTTATGCCCTAGCATATGCCCCCTCAAGCGGGAGGACAGGGAAGTGGTAGAAGGACTGGGTTGATGCTCGACTAGGAGAGTGTGCGAGCAGGCTAGAAGGAAAAGTAGCAGGGGTGGGGAAGACAAAAGAAAGAGGGAGGGATGCAATAAATAGGTCCCATGGGGACCACAATCCTCATTTGCATACTAGGAGCTTCTAAATTTAGAGAGTAGAGCCTCCAAACTTAGGTTGAGTGGAAAGAGCGAACAACATGGAGAGATGATGATTCCAGTGCACAGGCATCGGGCAGAGTTAGTACGGACATATGGGAGGCCAGCAGGAGCTCCGGCAGCAGTAAGTGTCCAAAAACTACATTTCAATTTGGTGTTTTAGGGCAGTTTAGGGCTAGGTCCAGGAAGGGTGTTTAGTTTTGTCAAAAGCACTTTAGGGTGGTGCGGCGCAATTGGTAGTCACGCTAGTCACTTTTGATGCACCGCAGCGCAGTTGGTAGGAAGGTAGAGCATGTTTGGTCAAATCAAAGCACTTTTGGTTTTAGGGGTCTGTGCCGCAGTGCGATTGGTATCAATCCGCAATGCTTTTGGTAGCACAGAGCGGCACGGTTGGCGGGCAAGTAAGGCGCAGATGGAAGGGTTAGAAAAATAATGCATTGCCTTTGGCAGCATAGAGCGGCATGGTTGGTAGCATGAAGAAGCACACTTGGTGAAAACAAGTCGCACTTGGTGTAGAAAAACAAAGCACATTTGTAGGCACAGTGAGGCACTTATGGTAACACAGTGGAGCGCTCTTGTGGAAAGCAAGGCGCCCTTGGTTTGGGTAGAAGAATGCCATGGGTAGGGTCGACCAAAGGGTTGACTACTTAGGTTGGAGCAAGGGACGAGCTAGTCTTAGGGTTTTGCGTCATAGGGTAGAAGTTGGTAGGATTATAGAGGAATGGTGAAACTAACTGACAAGTGGTTTGCTGTGGATGTAGAGGATTATGCCTCCATTGATGTTGAGAGAGTGACACCATCCGATAGCACATGAGGTAGTACATCTGATGTGGGAGGAGGACGTGTTCCTAGAGCACGCGGGATTATCGCATGTTGCACACTTGACTCACATTAGGGTGAATCTTGCCCTAGTGACAGCAGTGGTGGAGAGGTTCCGCAGTGAGACAGGCTCATTTCACTTTCTGATAGGGGAGGTGATAGTGACCTTGGAGGATGTGTATCGCATCTTGAGGATTTAGATTGATGGGGAGAGAGTGGACTTTGACCTGGCGCGTGGAGAGGTAGGCATGGTAGAGGTATTTTGCACCAATGATTTGCAGATAGACGATGGAGAGATTCAGTGGGCAGACGTCCCGAGACTCTGCGACAGGATCAGGTGGATAGTGTTTTCATTGATTGGCGACTTCCTCTGCCCAGATAGGAGATCTAGAGGATTATCGGTTGGTTGGGGTACTGTACTATCTGGGATGTTCACACATGGTATTCAATATGCATGGGGCCCATGTGTGCTAGGATAGCTATACCATGATATGCACCACTGCGTGTATAGGAGAGGCAGGAGTCTCTCAGCAGGGGTGAATCCTCTATAGGTGTGGGCATGGGAGCACATCCCCATGATCCGACCCATGACACAACACCATCGGGATAGGGGAAAGCCATACGCATTCCTATATGAAGGAGTGATTACACATCGGAGGCTGGGATCTATTAGCCACTGGAGGCGGTAGATCGATGAGATGGACCTATTTATTTGGAGGCCATGGTTACTATGCGAGGAGTGGGAGGAGGAGCATGAGCAGCTGATGTATTGTAGACAGGCTTGTTATCTATTTGGGAGATAGACAGACACGATTGAGAGATACCTGCTAGAGCGAGTACTGAGACAGTTTGGGTTACCACAGGGGCTACCAGTGGGGGAGGCAACACATGCCAGGACATGGAGAGAGGTTGGAGACTGGGATGCAGAGATTCCAGTGGCTACAGCATTAGCAGAGGTATGGTGACTTGTCCCCATGAGATGGGATTGGGATACAGGACTGGCAGATCTAGGTACACTGCTAGAGTATGACAGGTACTGGTAGACACATAGGTCGGTGAGATTAACTACACCAGGTGTGGCAGGGTTAGTGGGCGAGGTACTAGTCCCTGATGTAGAGGCCAAGATCAGATGACAGGCTAGAGCAGCCAGACAGCAGGCAGTTGGGGAGGCCATTGGCCAACAGGCAGATGTGGAGATGGCAGAGGAGGGGGAGCCAGCCGTAGAGACCGATTTGGAGAGGGCTGAGCGGTTGTTACAAGAGGAGACAGCCTAGAGGACTCGACTAGAGCTCCGGATGGTATGATTAAGGAGGGACAGGGATGTCGCAAAGGGTTGAGGTGAGGCAGGCTGAGGCCCTAGCCCAGGTGTAAAGACAGGTAGCAGCAGCAGCACAGACAGCCCTGGCACATGCACAGGCATAGCTACAGGTCTAGGCACAGGCACAAGCATAGGTATAGATACAGCCGCCAGCCGCACCAGCAACAAATGACAGGTAGCTAGCCCAGGTTACGAGGGAGAGAGACATAGAGGTATAGCTACGGCTGACAGCAAAGGCCACACTCCATAGAGTGAGGCGAGAGAGAGATGAGGCACACCATGCACTAGGTGCAGATCAGAGGACCCTATACAGTGAGCTCATCCAGGTTCAGGGAGAGCTAGTATTAGTTGGCAGAGAGGCAGAGTACTACAGGGTGCTTTACACAGGTGCAGTGCCAGCGGCGCAGCGAGAGCTGAGCTACAGAGACAAGAGCAAGTCCAGAGCATCAAGGTCTCGCAGGACAGGCCAGTCATTGTCCTCAGTGAGAGGACTATTTGTGCCACCAAGGGGAGGAGGAGGACTAGTAGGGGGACCATCCAGGGGACCTGTACTGAGTACAGGTGGAGGACAGGGGCCACAACAGGAGGGCAGCTCTACCCACTAGAGCATGTACATTTGTATATTGTATCATTTTGTATCATTTTGGATAGATGCATGCGTGCATCTTGATGTATATTTTACTGGCTCTTGATAGCCTTGATGTATTATATTGATGTATATAGATGGTCTATTGATGTAGACACATACATTTTGTATTTTATGCTGACCTTTACATGAGATATATGATGATTGATTTTGTGCACTGATGTTCATGCTTTTGTGTATGAACTTCTTGATGTCATGGATGTGATGATATGTATGTATGATTATGGATTTATGTAATGATGTATATTGTGTACATGATGCTTATACATGTATGATGATAGAGATGTATGACTTGTGAGAAAATGAAGTAGATGTTATGACTTGTGATATCTAACATGTGGGTTTTGTAGATAGCACCAGAGAGAAGAAAAGGAGGAGACAGATGAGAAAGACTATTGATCGATCATTGTTTTGAAAATGATATAAGGCCATGGGTGAATGAATGGGTGAATGAGATTGTTGTAATGGTTTCACATTTGTATATAAAGAGCAATCCTTGTTTTTGATATAGCACATGGATAGTTCGCCACCAAGGTAGAAAAGACCAAGGTGCAGTAATATCTGAGTGCATGGACGTTGACTCTGCAAGCAAGCGGTTTGAACTTAGATCCTTTAGACATAATATAACCTTGTTGGAACATGTGAATAAGCCATAGTTTTGAACATAAAATAAACTTCAATACACATAAATGCAAGAAGAAATATTAATATGTAAATGCTAGGTTGTAACACACACAAGACAAATAGAATGCTAAGAAAGATACTAAGATCATTCCTCAAACACAGCACACAAAAGCAATGACGATGCCTCCAATCTGTACTCTATCGCAACATACCAAGATTATAGATAAACCAAGGTAGCCTTGAGTAGGTAATGGATAAAGGAACAAAAGATAAACTATAACACAAATTGACTGACTTACAAAGTAAACATACAGCCAATAGATTCTCTTGCTAAAGAGGTTGCTCAGGATAGATTGGATAGGAAAGATAACAGCCTTATCGTAGGAACTCTGTGTCTGTTAAAGGGGGCTATCTACCTAAAAAGACAATGTCTTGCTGTAGGAAATGCCACATGTCACAAGAGACGCATGTGTTGGTCTCGACAATGGAACACTCCGTAGAAGACAAGCTTGTTGATCTAGGACTTTGGTTAAGCGGGACTTAGCTAATGTTGGCAATCGACATGTAGTACAATAGATGACTCTGGAAGCAAGCTGCTTTGCTTCAGGTTTGTTAAGGACTTTTGCTTTGAAAGGATGCACATGTTTGCTGCTTGAGTTAGTCAAGTTGAGGTGAATGGATTTTGATGAATGGAAAATTAGAAAGATGACATGTCAATGGATTGGGTGGGTGAAGAATGATGAATCGTATGGGCCTAAGAACTAGAAACTTCCTTCGTATTCCAGACTACCTACATACATTGTATCCACAGGATCAAGGCACATTACAATGAAAGATGAAAATGATAAATATGTAGTTTTGGATAGAGTGATGAGATGGGTCAAGGTGGTGAGGGGGAGATCTTATGTACCTAAGTACTGGAAACTTCCTTCGTATTCCAGACTGCCTACATACCCATATCCATGGGATCAAGGTACCTTAAGTTTGAGATGAAATAATATGTAGTTCTGGTGGGTGTGATGATGTAGGAAAAGCGTTGAGAAGATAACAGCCTTATCGTAGGAACTCTATGTCTGTTAAAAAGCGTTATCTGTAGAAAGGAGAAAAGATTAAAGAGCACGTGCGAACCACAAACAAGGAACCAATCCTAGACCTAAGTTAAGGAAAGAGTTGCCCCCATTTCAGTAGAGTAATTTGCATGGGTGACTGCCGAAGAAGACATAGAAAGTTGTGACCTAGGACCAGACAGTGCAAACTATTGACACAAATCAAGATGTGGGATGATGACGAGAGACATTGACAAATTTCCAAGCTATACTAGATAGGGAGATGGAAATGCAAACAATGTCAATGGTTTTATTATGGATGGATGAAGTGCATTATGATAATGGAATGAACAAGACTTGATAGACGATGGACGCTGACTTTACACATAGTGCCTGTTTGCCAGGTTCTCACTATGGCACTTATCCAAGGCACCTGTTTACCAGGTTTTCACCAGAGGACAAATTTTTTTGGATTTTTTGTTTTGTTTTGTTTTTGGAATACTCTGAGGATCAGGCATAGAACTTCTTGAGATGGACACTGTTAAGTGGCTCATCCAGAGGAATGCCATTAGGTGTAGCTAAAGTATAAGCTCCTGATCCATATGCTACTATGACAATAAAGGGACCTAACCAGTTAGGCTCAAACTTGCCCTTCTTTTCTTGATCTGCTTGATTTCTCTGATTCTCTTTAAGTACAAGATCACCAACTTGAAACCATCTTTCTTTGATCTTTTTGTTGTAATTACACAGGAGGCAGTTTTGATAGACATGGAGATGATTAAGCGCTGCAAGGCGCCTCTCATCTAGTAGTTCGAGCTCAGCTAATCTGGAAGTGTGATACTCTTCTCTGCCGATCAGGTCCTACGTAGATACTCTGAGGGATGGGATCTCGACCTCTATAGGTAGGATGGCTTCAGAGCCATAGACCAAGGCATAGGGTGTGGCACCAGTTGGTGTTCTGATACTAGTGCGGTAGGCCCATAGGACGGGATTGAGTTGCAAGTGCCAATCATGACCAGCTTCATTGACCGTTTTCTTGAGGATTTTGAGAATGGTTTTATTAGAAGTCTCAACTTGGCCGTTACTCTGCGGATAGTAGGGAGTTGAAAAGCTATGTTGGATATTGTATTGTGTGCACAAGGCATGGACATCTTGATTCTTGAATGGTCTCCCATTATCAGTGACAATGGCTTGGGGAATACCATACCGGCATATGAGGTAGTTAAGGATAAACTTGGCTATTTTCTTACCAATGATATAGGTCATGGAAATGGCTTCAACCCACTTCGTGAAGTACTTAGTGGCGGTAATGATGAACTTATGGCCATTGGATGAGAAAGGGTGGATTTGTCCTACGAGGTCGAGACCCCATTGAGAAAAAGGCCAGGGAGTAGTCACAGGCTGTAATTCATGAGCTAGTGCGTGAATCAAATCTCCATGCTGCTGGCATTGTAGACACTTCTTAGTAAACTGTGCAGCATCTTGCTCTATTGTAGGCCAGTAATAACCTGTTCTAAGTATCTTCTTCATGAGATTAGGACTAGTAGAATGTGTGCCACAGACACCTTCATGTATGTCTCGTAAGGTAGCTTTGGCTTCATCCGCATTAAGACAATGTAAGAGGATACCATTGAGACTCCGATGATATAGTGTATCACCCAAAATAGTGTAACGGGAGGATCGACGGATAAAGGTTTTGCATTGGGTGGATGAAAGGTCAGAGGGAAAGGTATTGTTCTTAAGGTATTCATAGATATCTTCATACCATGGGGAATTGGGACCAACAAGTTCACAGATGATTTCAGTAACTGGGACATCGACGGCTGGTATCAATAATTGCTCGATCAAGAATTCACATTTCTGTGTATTAGCAGGCATGTCTATCAATGACCCTATAGAAGCCATAGAATCTGCAGCCTTGTTATGCTCTCTTGGAATTTGCTCAAATGTGATGCTAGAAAAGCATGTTTTGTAGGCATCCACTAGTTGCTTGTAGGGGACCAACTTTTCATCTTTTATTTGGTAGTCATCTATGACTTGTCGAATGACTAGCTGTGAGTCTCCATATACTTGTAATTCTGTGATGTCCCATTGAACTACTGTATTGAGACCTATGAGGAGTGCTTCATACTCGGCGATGTTATTGGTGCAAGGGAATGCAAGCCAATATGACTTTGGAATATAGTCATTTTGAGGTGTGATGAATAAGATTCCGGCCCCTGATCCATGCTATGTGTAGGAACCATCAAAGTACAACTTCCACATTATTGAGTTAGAAAGAGTGAATAGATTCTCATCTGAAAAGTCTACTACCATAGGGTGTGTATCAGTCATGGGTTCTTCTGCTAGTTGATCTGCTAGGGCTTGTCCTTTGATTGCTTTATGATCCATATACTTAATGTCAAACTCATTAAGGATCATGACCCATTTAGCTAGTCTGCCTGTGAGAGCTGCTTTTGCTAGTAGATACTTCAAGGGATCAATTTTGGCTATAAGATTTGTGTGTTGGTTCAACATGTAATGCTGCAACTTTTGGGAAGTGAACACTACTACTAAACAAGCCCTTTCCATTGGTGAATAATTGAGCTCATATCCCACCAAGGTTCTACTAATATAATAAATTGCATGCTCTTTTCCTGATTCATCATGTTGTGATAGCAAGGCCCCTAGGGCCGAAGTTGTAGTTGAGATGTATAATATCAAAGGTTTATCAGTAACTGGTGGAACCAATATAGGAGGTGTAGCTAGATACTCTTTAAGCTAATCAAATGTTGCTTGACACTTATCGTCCCATCGAAATGAGACATCCTTTCAGAGAAAGTGTTGAAATGGTTGACATTTATCTGCTAGCGGTGAGATGAAACGCCTGATAGATTGCAACCTTCCCTAGAGGCTCCTTAATGCTTTGAGGTTCTTTGGTGGAGGCATCTCCACTATAGCCTTTACTTTTGCGGGGTCTACTTCGATGCCCCTATGAGATACAATGTATCCCAATAGTTTCCCTAATGTTACACCGAAGACACACTTCTTTGGATTGAGTCTTACTTGGTATTTCTCGAGCCTGTCAAAGATCTGTCCTAGAACCTATATGTGATCTGCCCTAGAAGATTTAGCTAGTATGTCATCAACATAGTCCTCCATGATATGATGAAAGAGGTCATGGAATATCACTGTCATTACTCTCTGATAGGTTGCTCCTGCATTCTTTAGACCAAACGGCATGACACACCAACAATAGTTGCCCTAAGGACAAGTAAAAGTTGTTTTATGTTGATCTTCTTCTGCTATCCTTATCTGATTGTAGCCTGAGAAACCATCCATGAGAGAAAGCATTTCATGACCTGCAGTCAAGTCTACTATAATATCAATGTTCGGTAGTGGAAAGTCATCTTTGGGACATGCTTTATTAAGATCTCTAAAATCATTGCACATGCGGATGCACCCATTAGGTTTAGACACAGGTACAATGTTTGATACATAGTCTGAATAGTCAATAGGTCATATGAACTTTGCATCTAATAACTTCTATATTTCCACTTTTACCAATAGAGCTATCTGTGGGTGCATCTTTCTCAGCTTTTGCTTGACTAGTTTCACTTTTAGATCAACTATGAGATAGTGAACTACTAGCTTAGGGTCTAGCCCTAGCATATCAGCATAGGTCCATGCAAAGTTGATGTTTCTTTGTAAGAATAATGTGTTAAGGTTCCTATGCTCTATTTCTGATAATGATGCTACTAGGAATGTGGTCTTTGGATTTTGCTCTGTGCCAAGGTTTATCTTTGTAGAATCTTCCACTAGGAGAGCTAACTTCTCTTGATACTTAGATGGTAGGGGAAGGTCAAATGCTCCATTCTTAGGTGCCACAATTGGGTTTTCATCTTTGGATACGTCCTTTGTTTTTACTATTTTGTGATCAGGAGGTGCCACAGTGTGGTTTTCACCTAGAGATCTTTCTTTATTTTTACTTTTGCAACTGGAGGATTTGGCATTCTCACCAAAATAAGCTGTTGGATCTAGTTCCATTACAAAACCTACTTTATGATCGCCAAGAGGGATACCTTTCCAAAGTCCCATGAACTCAGCTAGAGCTTCGTCATTCTGAAATACATCTATTATGGGGGAACCTTGTTGGTCCCAATCGATAAGTTCAGGGTAGACAAGTGTGACATTCTGGGTGTTTGTGGTGGAGGTTAGCATAAAAATGGAGGATTTTGCAAATAGGTTGGTCATATGGAGGGAAGAGTCATCGATGATATCCTCGGTAGATGTCAAATCGGTGGGAAAAGTTTCAGCCACCTCGTCGAGGATATACTCAATGTCCAAGGCGTGAGGTACCTTCTTACCAAATCCTAAACCCTTCTTGTCTAGTTTCTTTGTCACAACCATGGGTTCCATAGTTCCTTGATTCTATTTCCCAAGGCCACCTTTACCTTTATAGCCCATGTTTTTTTACTATCCTTAAGCCATTACCGTATTGCTTGACTGGTTTGTGACCGGTTCTTTCTCCTTATAGAGCCAAGAAGAAATGTCCTCAATAGTTTCCTCTTCCAATAACCGTTCCTATTGGAATTGGGTTAGAAATGCTGGGGGAGGAATAGCTACTTTTTTGGTGACTTTAGCGATGGGTGGTTGGTTGTAAGATTTTGGAGATAAAGGCATCTGCCCTACACAACAAGATTTTGAGATATCATAAGTTCCAAAGCCTATATCACGGATGTGCACTTTGATTTTAGGAATAGGATTAGGTTCACTTGTAGAGGCTTGAGTTAGAGTTGCAAAATCAACATATAGTGAGGATTCAAGGGCTTTTGCATTGTTAGGCACTTGCTTGCAATTCTTATAACTGCCTTGCAAGACATAACAGAATTCAAAAGGATTGGGGTCTCCTGGGATATTTATCTTTGTACCATTGTATGGGAACTTTAGAGACTGATGGTACATGGAGGGAATAGCTTTCATTGCATGGATCCATGGACGGCCTAGGATAATGTTGTAAGGCAGCTCAATATCAAGGACTTGACATCTGGTTTCAAGCATGACAAGGCCCAGTTGTATAGGCAAGTGGATAATACCTTCTAAATGGCATTTAGCATCATCATATCCCTTGATTGTAATACTTTGATCAGTGTTGACATGATCCTCAGAGTATCCCAATTGCTTAAGTAACTTTAAAGAACAGATGTTGAGACCAGTACCACCATCTATGAGTATATGTTTGATTTTTCGCTTATGGATGAGAACCTCAATATGAAGGGCATCATTGTGACATAGATTGTGGGATGGGAGATCTTTCTCAGAGAAGACCACATTGTAGGGGGAAGCAATGTTACCTACTATAGCTTGGAAATTCGTGACCGCTATGTTGTTAGGAACTGAAGACTCTTGGAGGGCCTTTTCTAGCACTACTCTATGTGCAGGTGATGACCGTAGAAGGTCCAAGATAGAGATCTGTGTTGGCATTTTCCCTAGATGTTCGACAAGATTATAATCAGATTAAGTCAGAAGACTAGGTGTAGGACCACGAATGGTGAGACGACCATGGTGAGTTGTAACAGCACAATCCATAGATTTGCCTTTGATTGTGAGGGTAGACACTCGACTCTCTTCAAAATGACCTACAATGGAATCAAAGGAAGTGGAAGCATGATTGATACCTTTACCTCTATCCTGAGGAGGAGGTGGACCATGATGAGGGAATGGTTCCTTGTACATATCAAGATCTTTGTTTGTGTGCTGAGCTAGTTGATCTTCTTGTAGAGATATTTGATTGCCTACAATGAGATTTTGGATTAGGTGCTTGAGTTTCATGCATGATGCAGTTCTATGCCCTTTGCTCCTATGGAATTCACAGTATTCATTTTCTCTGTACCGTGTAGTTTTGTAAACAGGTTTTCCATATGGGGGAGCATCAAGTAAGGTGATGAGTCCTTTCTGTAAAATCTTTTGTAAGATTATCTCTATGGGCTCTCCCAAGGGAGTGAATTGACACCGCGGAGGGTAATCTTGTTGAGGCCACTCTTGTTGTCATTGTTGTTGGTTTTGATAAGGTTGCCTTTGTTGTTGCTATTGTTGAGGTGGAGCTTGACTTGGTTTGGAAAGTTACAGTGGTGTTTGCAACGTTTGGACATGTTTAGAATCGACCACACCATCATTGACCACATTTTTGTTTTTGTTCCAATATTTGGGTTTATCACTTGATTGTCGATGTGGAGCGTTGTCTTTTGTTTCTTTGAAGATTTTAACCACACCCTTAGCAATAAGGGCCTTTTCAATGTTGATTCCCTTGTATGAGATTTCATCGAAGGTTGTAGCACTAAGAATTTGCAAATGAAAACCTAACTCTTGGTTGAGGTTCTGTACAAATATGCTAACAAGTTGTTTCTCTGAAATCTTCAAAGGGAATTTGCTAGCCATTTGTCTCCATCACTGAAGGAAAGAAATGAAAGTTTCACCATTTTTCTATTTATTGTTGCATAGATCAGTCATGGAGATCTCATGCTCTGCATTGTAAGAAAAATGGGTGGCAAATTTCTCTGCTAGCTCGTTAAAAGACTTGATGCCCATAGGTAAGTGTGAGAACCATTCTATAGCTTGACCTCCAAGACTACAAGGAAAGAGATGCATAAGATATGTGTCATTATGTGAAACCTTGAAGCAAGCAAGATAGAATTCCCTAAGATTGTCTTTTGGGTCACCTTTTCCTTTGTATTTATCAAATTTAGGAATAGTGAAATTTTGGGGAAAAGGGGTCATAGGTAATGACCGATCAAAAGGATAAGGACACACTTCCTCTAATGAGAAGGTCTTCTTGGTGTGGCCAAACATAAGATCAGATAGCTATTGTTGAACTTCTACTATTTTTAGCTCCATTATCGTGGGAGGGGTTGGAAACATCTCCTGTTGTCCTAGAAGTGGTTGTTGTTGCCCATACAGAAGATTGTATTGTAAGCCATGGGCATTGGTATTATAAGGGTCGTAAGATTGGTTGGGGTCATATGCATTGTACGTTGGGTTTAGATTGGGTTGGAATTGGATGTTTTGATTTGGAAGAGGTGGAGGCGGTGCTAGGTAAGAATGTTGGCTTTGTGATGGTTGAGGAAAAGAATTGGGTGGAGGAAAGCTAAAATGCATTGCATTAGGTTGCAATGGTGGCACATAGCTTTGGGAAACTTGATGTTGGGGAAGTTGACGGTGGCAAGGCAATGTGTGAAAGAAATTTAGGGAGGATGAACATAGTGGAGGAGGGACGTAGGTAGATGTGATTTGCGATGGTTGATTAGGGACGAGCGCAGAAGAATTTTTAGGGTGAGATTACATGACTCTAATTGGTTGAGAGACATGAAGTTTTGATTATATGGGAGGTGGTATGTGTTGAGACCCTTGTTGCATGGTTACATAGTTGTTCCCCGGATTGTAATTGGGTGGGAAACCTATTCATGAAGGAGTAACCAAAATTCCACTTGCAATTGGTGCGGACACTTTAGGAGGGTGTTGTATATTTGATTGAGCTATGGTGGCTTGCTTAGCTAGCTCCACTTGATGTTGTAGAGTCTCCTATTGGTGTTTGTAGATTTCCATAGGAGTCAGAAGCGGTGATACAACCCTCTTTCCTATTGGGTTTTGATAAAGGGGATTCTTAATCGTTCTTCCCTATAAGCCTTATTCAGGTAAAGGCGTGGTCACTGTTGACATGGTTTGCACTGCTTGTATGGCGTCTAGGGTATTGTTTGTCTCCTTGTGATTGGAAAGATCAAAATACTAAGGAAATTTGGCTCCTTGCTCTACTAGCAAATGAAAGAAATGATCTTGGTTCTCGCTAAGGATTTTGTCAAAGGCAGCTATAGCACTAGGATCATGTATGAATTCATCAAGATCTTGCCCATCTTCTTGAGAGGATAGACCCATTTCAAAGTGTCGCTCTTCTTGAGATGGGGCTAAATCTAGAGTATAAGCTTGTGGGACAAAATCAGGAGGTAAACTGGTGGTGTAATGAGGTGTACTTACCAAAGGAACTCCTTCCTCCTGAGATGGGACCAGATTGGCAATATAACCTTGTGGGACAAAATCTGGAGGCAAGCCGGTGGTATAGTGAGGTGTACTTACCAAAGGGACCCTACCCTCATGAGGAGTGCTAGGGTGGTCAAGGTACAGCACGTTGGGAGAATTGGTAGATCTTTCCACGGGTGTTCTAGGAGGAACTTTTGGAGTAATGTTGAGACGGTCTGATTGCGGTGTGTGAGGAGGCGATTTGCACTTCCTAGGGACAACTTGCTTGGACTTCATAGTTTGTTGGAGCCTAGTGGTTACCATGGAATACACTAGAACAAACGGTAATGCTGAGATTCTGCTTGTGTTTTGAGAAAAGACAAACTCTGATGCACAAGTAACTGGACCAAAGGGGCTATACTATTTGACTAGAGGAGCAGGACTATGCAACCAAAAGTGTGCTACTGTAATACCAAAGGTGATGAATTGAGCTACCAGAGGTGAGTTACTGCTATACCAAAGGTGAGCTAATGTGACCAAAAGCGAGCTACTGTACCACCAAGGGCGAGTTGCTGTAATACCAAAGGCACTGAAGTAGTGTCTGATGTTTCTAAAGGCAATTTTGATAGATTTGGTTATGGTTCTGATTGGATTTATTTTTGGCAAGAGAAAACACAGCAAACAAGTGGTCAAAAAAAAGGACTGACACAATAGATAGTGTATGTTCAAGGCTCACAAAAAAGCCCAATGTTTCCATAGGTATAAGACAATTGCAATCAATAACAAGCACTTTTTATCACTAGAGACAAGGTTTCATTGTAGTAGATCAGCTCACAGCTTAATACTTCGTCGATAAAAATATCATTCCATAAAGGTGTCAGATATTTTGTATCTTTGGGAGAGATGATAGGTAGGGATATCTCACCCTCCCCTTGGAAAGCTCAAGTAGGTCACAAGAGCTTTATGGCCAAGGGAATACTATCTCTTCTCAAGGGAGCCAATGGTGAGTATCTTAAGGGCTTAAATTGATTCCCCTTGCACTGATGATTACTACAATGTTCGGAGGTAGATCGGGTAGTCTCTATCTAGAATGGTTCTTAGTAACTTTGAGGGACCAACGCCTTACGAGAAATGTGACAAGCTACTAAAAGCTTTAACCAATCCTACTAAGAGTATCAAACACTTCGCTTAATGTGAAAATCATTTCCACAAAGAGCTAGTACACCTCTTTTCAGTTTGGCACCACAAGGTAAGGTTGACGTCGGTTAGGACTTGGCTTTTGCCTTATCCCTCTTATATAGCGGTTCAAAGGAAAACACTGCTTAGGGTCATCCCTTTTGGATGAAACATAATCCAAAAGTAGGTCGTTCTAAAGGAATTATTGAAATGTAAGAGCAAGCATGTCAAACAAAGGCTCAATTGTCCCGTTATAAGAAAAATAAGGTGCAATTAAATTAGGCACACACACATTTGTAGTTGTCAATTGTCCCTTATGAAATTGAAGTGTTTGGCATTCATGTCCATTGTCCCTTAGAAAATTGAGGTGTTTTCACATACATGTCCATTGTCCCTTAAGAAAAGTAGTATGTTCCTAAGACTTAGATTGCCGAAATGATTTGTTCAGTTATCCCTTAAGAAGGTAATATGTTTCTAAGACTTAGTGAGATAAATCAAGATTTCCTCAATGCTCATCCTACATGAACATATTAGAAAAACCTTTTTGCTCTGTGTGAGTGATAAGAAGCTGCAACAAGTAAATTAGTTCCAAAAAAACTCACAAGTTAGCAAAAATAAATCAAATTGACCAAAAGTGAGTTATTGTCTTACTAAACGCAACTTACTGTGATACCAATAGCACCGAACTGTGTTTCCAAATGTGCGGTGATGTAGACCAGTAGCGCCTAACTATGCTACCAGAAGCTTCTCACTATTCTACCAAAAGCATGGTACTATTCTACCAAATGCGTGGTACTATTATACCAAAAGTGAGCTACTTTGACCAAAAGTGAGCTACTTTGCTACCAAAAGTGAGCTACTATACTACCAAATGCACAGTGTAATAATAGGCCTACAAAAAACAATATTTCATCAAAAAAAGTTATATCAAAGGATGATTGAATGATTGAGCGATGATCTAGGATGTTGATAAGTGATAAGACGCTGCACCAAGTGATATTAGTTCCAAAGAAAAGAACAAGATGACAGAAATCAAGTCAAAACCCTAACAATAAGTGAGAAACCCTAGAAAACAAAAGTGAAATCTATAAAATTAGTAATAAATATGATGAGATACAAGAGATTAAATATCACCAATGGATTACTTATGATTTTCTATGCAATTTTAAAAATAAGCATTGAATTTCATTATGTTTTGAGAAAGTTATGGGGTTTTGAAGTTTGCAAGCCTATTATCCTAACCAAAAGTGCTTTACTATTATACCAATAGTGCTTTACTGTTATACCAATAGCGCTTTATTGATATACCAAAAGCACTTTGCTATTTTCTCAAGTGCGCTTCACTGTATTACCAAAAGCGCGATTCTGTGCTACCAAAGGCATTGCGGGATGGCCCAAAATCACTGTACTACTCTACCAAAGGCGCTTTTCTGTGTCAAGATGCACTATTCCGTACTGTACTTCAAAAAAATCAATTTCTCAAAGAAAAAGAGGGATTGGTGGGTCCCACCGAGCGTGCCAGAATGTGTATGAGGAAAATTGACTATGATAAACTAAACAAATCAAAAACCTAATAACATAAAGAGAACCGATCTAAATAAAAGCCATTAATAATAAATCAATGAAACATGAAAGCTTTTACCGAGATTTGTGCTGTTCCCTTTGGATGAATGTGGATTGCTCAATAGTATTACAAAACCATGGTTGCAACAAGCAAGTAGTGCTCAAAGATCAATGTCAAGAGATCGTGAAGTTGCTCAATCAATGCAATGTATGCTCAAATTTTTGTTAAGTATGCCTGAGAATAAGTGATTGAAGAGAGCTTTGTGAAAGATATGAGGGGGGTTTATATAGGTTTCAACAAAGATCAATCAATGGTTCAGATAATTCAGAAGAATCAATGGAGGAGAATAGTTGAGGAAAGTGCAACAAATAAGAAGAAGACAAGTGTCACACAAAAGCTATTTTATTTGAGTTAAACACTTTCTTTTCTAAAGATAAAACATGTTTTTCATAAATTAGAAAGCTTTTTTCTAATTTAAGAAAAATTGATAAAAACAAGGTTGATTGAATAGATAACTCAACTTAAGATTTGCTTTTGCATGATTTGAGAGAAATTAAATAATAAATTATTTAATTTTGTGTGCATGGAGAAGAAGACTTATTTTTAGAAGATTTGAAAGATATTTGTAGATAAGAAAGCAAATTAAATAAATAAATTTATTTAATTGGTGTGCATGATTTGGAAGAATAAATAAAATACTTGATTTATTTTATTTTTGGAGATTGAGAGGATTTAAATAAATTTGATTTGATTTATTCAAATAATTGGGAATTTATTTAATTGTTTGGATAAGAGGGAATTTGTGATGAATTAATTAAATAATGAGATTTATTTAATTAATGGAGACTTGAGATTTGAAAAGAAGATAATTATCTAATTAAATAATTAAAATTATTTAATTGTGGAAGAATAGAGGAATTTGATTTAATTAATTAAATAAAGGGAATTTATTCAATTACTGTCGAAAGTATGTGATTTAGAAGAATTAGATGAAATTAATTAAATAATTAGATTATTCAATTAATGTTGAAATGCAGGTGATTAGGAAGAAATGACGAAATGCAAGTCGTGCGATGACATGATCATTTTAGGGTGTCTACAGGTGACCTATGGCGAGCTTGAACCTCTAGATTATGGGCAAGTTCCCTTAAAATATTCAATTGGATCTATGACTTTGATATGGAAAAGGGTTAAAAAGGGCTACTAAAACACTAAAATTGTAATCTAAAAAATGGCGATGCACCTAATTTTGATGGAAAACTGACAATCTAACTCACAATAGATTTCAGAAAATCTATCCACACAAACCACTCTTGGAAATTTGATCACATAAATAATTCTAAGGTAGGCTGGAAAAGATTTTCTTCTTGAAGGAAAAGGGGTTTTTCACAACATAAAAGGAAACTTCTCCAATTGCACATCCTAAGACCTATGATTTTCAATGCTATCTAACACATGCAAGTAGAAATGAGACAAAGATTTTAGAGGTATGATGTTTAAACACAATAAAATCTCATCAAATCATTCACAAAATTTGTAGTAATGGAAAGGTAGACACTTTATTCAACTAAAAAATAAAGGAACGATTGCATAAAAAGACAAAGTATAGAACCTGTAACTTGTTGTAATCTCTATAAATCTGCAATAATGAGTTACAAAACCTTCTTTCTCTCTCAAAGTGTAAAGAGTAAAATAGGCAAGAACTAGAAAAACCTAAATTTTTCATACAATATATAATATGCTCTCTCCAAGAGACCTAGAAGGTCAACTACAGTCAACTGCATCTAAAAATAAGCCCTCAAAAATGATCCATGAGCAAATAAGAAAACCCCTAAAAATGGGCTAGAACTACCCTAAAATGAGCAAAATTAGCTCCAAACTACTCTCCATATGTTTGACCAAAAAATTGACCAAACTCTCCAAATTTGACCCAAAAGGTCATGCAAAAGCTCAAAAAGTCTTCAACTAACTTCACTCCTCCAAGTTTGCATGATTTTGGAATGCAAGTGATGTGGGCAAGGAATAAAGTATTTTGAGACAATTACTTTATTATCAGTTACATTTTGTTCTCTCTCAATGATTTTACAACTTATGACAAAATAATAAAGTAATTTATAATAACATTACTTTATTACTTGTTTACATTATTTGAGTTGTAAAAACATGAAATTTTGGATGAAAAGAATAAAACAACACCTTATCTCTCCCTTTGATTTATATGAATTGCATAATTGCATAATTGCATTAATAATTGGTACAGTCATGGTAGGAGGGTTCACAGAATGAACTATCTAGACCATGCAACAAGAATAAACACAACAAAAACAATTCAAAGAAAGGGAACAAATGCAGATTCGGTCATTCAGTATATAATAGAATTCAAATAGAGATCAGTCAGCAACATGCGGACTTATAATTAGGGCTCACAGGCCTGATTACATACATGCGCAAGTTAAAGCTTTGAAGCTCCTTCACCAAAAAATGAATGACCTATCTATCTATAACTTAGTAAATTATGAACTATTTTCCTAAGGATCTATTGCATCAATATTTATCAAGTCTGGATCATAAGATCCTGCTGCATCGGCCAAGGAAGATCACAAATTCCAATGAAGAGATGTAACGTGTGTACATGGATAGGTCGGACCTAATTGCATAGATCTCCTCTAAAAAATGAATGGAATGATGTGCGGATCTTCAGGGAAGGTCAGCCATGAACCAAAGATCATTGAATGATGTGTCATTAGGCTTCACAGATCGGGAAATGCTTCTACAAGTTTCTCTTCAGTTGGTTGTCTAGGATTATTAGGATGCTTTGTTCTAAGAAATAGTTGATCTTCTGGTAACGATATCTTTCTAGTAATGATGTCCAGATCTCTAAATTCTGGATATGATGTAGATGGATGAATGTAGATGCTAAGTCCAGCTGCACAAGGTTTGAAATGCATTTGGACCAAAAAAAATACAAAAACTACTTTTGACTGAATTGCCTGAACTGAACTGGAAAAGAAACAAACTGAACTGCAAACAAACTGAAATGCAAATGTTTTTTGTTGATGCAAGATTGCTCTTGAACTAGGGATGCTCGTGCATCAATAATGATGCCAAGAAAATCTAGGCCATCGAACATGCAAAAATTAAAAATATCTTCCTCCTTACGTCTCCCATGCACCAAATAGATCTCCTCATGCAAAAAATACATTATGCATTTTTTAAAAATAATAAATTCATCTATTACAACCTTATAACTCTGATGCATGCATGATCAATGCATACTAACTCATACATCATGCATTTATACATTAATTATAGTTTTCATATAAAATCCTTATATCTCCATGCAAGGAACAAATATTTTGCATCATTACTTATGTCTCCATTATACCTTATACCATGCATTAAGCTTCATACAATACTTATGCCTTATCACTCCATGCAAAAGACATTAATCCTCATATACTCTTCACCACCTTTGAAAAATATTTGAAAACCTTATCACTCCTTATTCATCACCTTATGCTCTCATGATGTCGATCTTCATGAATAGGAAAAAGGCTTATAACCTTACCTTTACATGATTATTTGTTTTGACTTTCAAAAAATCAACAATGAAAATACTTCAATTTTCTTGGCCTCACAGGTCCTTGTGGCATTATCGTTAGGTTTAAAAGACTTAAAAAGTCTTTACCATGGTGGGAAAAGATGGATAATGATTATTTTTGAAAGAGAAGTCAAAAAAGAGAAAAACTCAATCAAGCATTTGATTAAAAGAGGGTTTTGAAACCCTAAACTTTGTTATTCTCTTTTGTAACTTTTCACTGCTCCATTTGAGCCACTGTCATGGATATTGCTAGGGTTTGAATGTTGCTCTATGTTCTCTGCAACCTTTTGAAGTTTTCTTCATGGCTTTCTAATGAAACTTTGACATGGAAATAAGGTAAGCATATTCATTATAGTTTGAATCATTTTGCTTGATTTCCTGTTACTCAAGAAAAGGCCTACAAGCCATGGTCATGAAGTAATCTTCTTTGTATTTTGCACTCCTATGTTTCATCTTCTCCTCACTGTATATGCTATTCTCTTGGTTATCTTGTCTTCATGTCGACTGACTTTGAAATATTGAGAGCTCCTTGGAATTTCACCAGTGAATGAACCCACTGCATGTAGGTCATTTCTTCTTCTGGGACAATGAGGTAAGTCTTTTCTTTCTTGTCTTTCATGATTCTTGAGTATTTTTTCATAAGAATGTTTAAGGCTTGAAACAAAATCTTGTGGGCTTTTAACATTTTCTAAAGAAAACCCCTCTCATAGGCTGCAACCATGAAGTATATACATGGAAACAATTGCATTTTTTGTCTTTGTTGGAGAAAGAATACTTGACCCACAGCCAAAGGCAACTCTATAGAAAGAAAATCTTTCTTTGACACTATCTTGGTTCTTTCCTAAAAATGAGAGAAAATGGGTTCTCTACTTACAGGAAACATTGCAAGGGTTTGAAATACACTTTATGGGTTTGGCATTCTTTTGTAGAAACCCTTGCTCATGGCTACAACCTCCTTCTTCTGTATATTTTTCTTTTGCATTTACAACTATTTTGTAGGTCTGTTGCTCTCTTAGAAATGTAATGTTTTCTTGATAGATGTAGAAAGATTACATACAACATCAAATACAGATCAACATCCTAAACAGAGTAAACCATGACACAATAGTCTTATAACCAGTGAGAGTGAACATTCATCCTTTCTATCTCTTGTTGCAAATCTTGTGAAACTCCATCTATCTTGGTTATTTGCTCACTTGTGGATCCCATCATCTGCATCTATGGAAATTTCTTGTTAATTATAAACACCCTATATTGACTGCCTTTGTTATTGCCTTTTACTGTGTTTTGATGTCTCTTAGGGGGACAAAGACGTATCCTCTCATGATTGATTTTCTATGACTACTCTTCTTCTCTAATTTGAAAGCATACCCTATCACTATACCCAACTGTTTAAGACCCTTGACAATCAATGGTGACTACACTTTCAATACAGTTTATGCTTGTGAACAAGTCTTGTGACTGTCTTTTATACCTTTATAGGTGTTTGTTCTTTGTCATTCTTATGCACAACTTCCTCACTGTTCCCTAGGATTTACACCATCTTAATCTCCTCATCTCAAAACATACACAATATATCAAACTTTGAATTAAAACTTATGAACTTTTCTTGTTACAATGATTTCTCATAGTAGACATAAAATATCCCATGCATGATGTGTATCTGTAAAAATAGTTAGTTGCCTTGACTTTTCCTTAGCTGTCTTTAGATCTACCATGCTATGATTGGATGAAGGACTTTCGTATTTCTTATCTTTGCATGTTATTCCTTCATTGTGCATTTGGATTTTCTTTGCAAAAAAACATTCAAATCATAGTACTGCCCATGCCCTTTCATAATTGTGACTGGCAAGACTTGTCTTTTCCTTGACTATATTCTTCATCTTCCTCAAATGTTAGATCTTCTTTGACCTGCTAGCTCTATTTTGTGTCACAGTCATATGTTCTTGCTACTCCATGGATGCTCTTCTATATGTGATCATAATTGTATTGAATTGGTTCAGCTTTAATGCATAAGGCGCATGATAAGGTTTGTTGCACCTATACAGTAATCCAATGTACTGATATCATATGGAAAATACAATGTACTTCTAAGGTTACTTTTAAACAACTATACTAGCATGCTTATCTGAGTAATGTATCCTTCATTGATAATTGTACTAGGGCCTATAAATGATATTTAAGTTCATTGTACTCTCATGTACTCATTCTAGTTGTTCTATCTTCCTTCTTTGTTCTTCTTATATGAATATGGTCCATGATGACATGATGACAACATTATATGATGTACTTGTGGTGTCCTTTAGTCTTCCTCATTCAGTTCCATAGTATGGCTGTTCATTCCTATCATTTATGACTGGTCCTATTGATGATATAGGACTGTTATCTTATTCAATAAAACATCACACTTCATTTATGATAAAGAATGGAATAGTACCTTGTGTTTTGCATGTCATCTTGGGGTTTGGTCATGAAAAATGTTCACTCCTTCATACACTTGTTGCTCCTCTTGAGAACTATGACTACGTCTTCATTTAATTAAGATAATGGCATCCTTTACACTGCTATTCTTTAAAAATATGTAGCACCTTTATGACATTTAATGGCAATTATCCCTCATGCTATTATGGTTGTACTCCATTCTTTTGATCACTGTACTTTTGTCCTTGAATTTCTTAATCAGGGAATATGCTCATTGCTCATTCTGTAGGATGTGTATGATGAAGGCAAGAGAATAAGTGTATGATTAGCATTTTTGAACATGATTATCTAATTTTGATAGGAGCAACTACTCCTCTTTACTTCTCTTATGATCACTTGATATGTTAATTGTTCCATGCATTACATGATAGTGTACTCTATTTATTACAATCTGATATCCTTCTTGAATGAATAAAGAAGGAAGCATGCTGGGCTCAACCCTTGTGGGAGCCCATTTTCTCCACATGCTTTAATGTCTTCAAATCAGCAACATAACTTTTTCTATACCTACACAGTGAACAAACAAATTAGAATAAAAATATACCTTTTGAAGCTGATTGATCTTTCTCATGATGATCTAATTTATTGCACATGTCTGATTTTGATCCAACTATTCATTAATGCATAATCTTTGCAAGTTTATATGTCTGATGATAAAGCATGTGATGAATTTGCATATCCAAAGCTTCTAACAAAACTTTTCTCCAACTTTGATGGTCAACCATCCTAATCAGGGGCAAGAAGATGAAGATATGAAGATCAAGCTGCCAGACATGAGAATCAACCTTCGATAAGGTAATGATGGATATCCACTTTCCTCATGTGTTCTTTTCCTTTTCTTTTATCATCAGATGTATAGATTGCATAATGTTTACATTGGCTCAGTTTAGTCATTCACATAGCTTGTGTGGGGTATATTTAAACATTCTCTTGAGTATAATCAATTATTTTACCTTATGCAATGATTTACATAGGTTTGTGTTTAGGGGAAAATTGGATTTCTTAATGTTTAGTGTTTTGATGTTTAAATCCTCCTCTCCACTATACATTCAAGGATCTAGGGTCAAGTGGCAAGCACTATCATACCCTAGGTCACTTACAAATGTAGGGAAACTTGGATTAGGGAATTTAATTATCAAATTTCCTTCTCTTATGCCCAATTGTCCATTAAAACCCTAATTGTGCAAATTCGGAAACAAATTGACAAATAATGGAAAAATCTCTTGTAGATAGGAGCAAAATATCAAATCACAAAGTACCTATTTTTGGGGTTCCAAAGTAAAATAGTCAGGGACACTAGAGCAGTATTCCAAGTCCAAGGTACTAGTTTCTTCACGAGATCTGAACCTCCTTCTGACACTGATCAGCCTTGTAACTTCTGTTTCCTAAAACTCAGATGCCGAGGACACTAGAATGAGTACCCAAGTCCTGGAAGTGCTCCTGTGTCCTACTTTTCTTTAGATCCCGAATCCTTGATGCCTGCTAATCCTTCCTACAACTCCACTTTTCCCAAATACGACACCTATAACCTGTAATCACAAGACTTGGTTTGGGGGTTGTGGTGTTTAGAGGTTTTCCTTAGTCAAGCCCCGGAGGACACTTAAGTCTCTAAACACTGTTATCAGATAAAGAGTGCATGTCCTTGTGAGGCAGAGGCAAAAACCAAAGGAATCAATGATGAAAACATGATATTATGTCACCTTGTAGTGAAGATCTCATGGGAGGAAGAAGCTCTTCATTCTAAGAGGAAATTGATGCTCAAATCTACAAATATCAACACACAAAACACACAAGTCTGCTCTTGCAACACAATGAAAGCCTTGAATCACCTTGAGAACAAAATAGCTTGCTAGTAATCATCTAATTGAAATTTTGTTTTCAAATGAATGCCTAAACATGCTTTTATATGCAACTACAAGCACTCTCGCCAAGATTTTAAAAATCAAAACTTACCGTGTCAGTAAAAGGATCAAATAATGGTCACAAACTAACACCTAGAAATTAGGGCTACCCCAAAATAGGGCAGGACTAGGGCATGGGTGCCCAAGTCCTCCCCCCTATTTTGGGTAGGGTACAACTCAAGCGGTCCACTTGGGTCCAATTTGCTATGGAACCTAGGTCTCATTCCATCGGGATGCCAAAATATGAACTAAGATGTCCTAAATACATGCTAAAGACCCGAGAGCTAAACCTTATGAGGGAAAAGCCCCCAAGGGGACATTTTCTAACATTACATTTAGCCCCCACTTTAATGTATGTATAAACACGAGGCCAATACATGCATTAACATAAGGTCACAAACACAGCAAACACACCAAGCATGGAGAAGACACGTCAATCACATAGAAGATAGTAACAAGCATGTAAAACATGAATAAGATAGTTACAGTCACGCAGAACATGAAGAATATAGTCAATGCATAGAAGACACATTAATGCATGGAAGACATAAATGATATCTTTTCTTTTTTTTTCTCATATATATGAAATGCAGATGCAAGTACTGGAAAGTAAACAAACCTCCCATAATACAGGATGCACTACCCTAGGGTGCAGGTCTCTGTATATATGGGGCAACACACACACAAAACCTCTCAAAATGTAGGAAGTAACCCCTGAGGGTACTAGTCTCTGCATATGGGGCAATAAACATGCCACACAAAACAAGAATGCCAAAACACACACACTTCAAGACATGGAGAAAACACAACAAACAAGCGATGGAGTGTACCTATTTCTAGGTCCAACACCATCTCAGGCACATTATAGGTGCACACACACAATTGGGCTTCGCCATAAAAATCACCGAAGACATGCTTAAGGGTTGAGTTAGTCACAGAACTGCTCCCCGCCTCCACAAAGGACTTTTGAAAATGAAAGGATGATGTAATCTACTCTAAGAAATACACCATCCTCGCCTCCATAGAGGGCTTAAGAAAAAGGATATGCTCAATATCCCACCTCCGTAGAGGATTTTACATGATTGATTGATTGATTGCAAACAAACTCAGGATGCACAATGCACTACTCTAGGGCACAAGTCTTTGCATCTGAGGTCAAACACATTGCTAACATCTATAACAGACAACTTGCCTTATATATATCCCCACCTTAAGGTGGTTGATATCAAGCATGTTAAGGAAGGAAGAAAACACACAAGGGAACACTAGCTTTTGCAAAGCCCATGCCCCATGGAGGTGACATGTACTTTACAATCACCAAATGTTCCCACAAACACATCCTTGCAAGAAACATGTTAGTGTCTACAACATCATCATAAACAACAACATCAATGCATATGATTAACCACATAAAGAGCCAAGGTTATACAACAAATTTGGAGTTTGAGAATAACCGTGGGGCTATATCATGAAGCTCTCTGAATCAAGTACCACCAAGGCCAAATTCAAAGGCAAACAAAGGTGCATAGAGTAGTAGTATTGTTAAGGTTTGTAAATGCAACAGAAACATCATCAAATTCACTATGCAAAAAGCATGAGTGCTTCCACTAGCCAAGCGTTGGATAAGATATACATCCCCATCATCATATTAGGAAATAAGTCCATTTTTTTATTGCTCTCGAAAGGGACACTAGGTCTACATCAATATAAATGTTTGTCATCATCCGCCCGCTAGATGGAAACACTAGAGGAAGGGAAACAATAAATAAGAGAGGGGAAACAAATGTCTTAGGGATAGTCACGTAGGAGGGTGCCCCCAGGTCACCAACCATGATGTTATGTCCGTAAGACACAACACACAATGATGAAATTAGAGAGAGAGAGACAATATAGAAGAATGATGATACAAATAGAAGGTCACAATAGAGGCAGTCTCCTGGTATCTCAAACCTTACAAGAGAATCTGAGGTCATCCCAAGATGCCTAAACAACATATAACACATCACAAGGGAAGCACATCATGAGAGAGATAAAGGGTTAGAGATGCTTACCTATAGGGACCCTGCCAGGCTAGTGGGTATCATGAATCTTGATCTTTATCTTAATGGTTAAGGTGTTATTACTTCTTCTCTCTTCCATATGTTTAGGAGTGTGCAAGGGTAGCTATGTAGGAAAGGTTTCTCTTAATGATGGTTGAGAGGGAATGTTGCCATTGTCTATGTCAGCTATAGGAGCATTTGAAATGCCATTTAAATGAGCATGTGGAGGCATCTAAAAGATACCCATTTCAGTCCTTATATAAGGAGTTGGAATGGCTTGAGTAAAAGAGATAGCTTGTTCTTCCACAACATGTAGGATTTCATTACTTTCCATAGTATGTGATGGTTCATGATCTATTTTCTTGTTTAGAATGTAAGTAAGAAGTTCTTGAACATCAATTGGTAAATTATCATTAGATTTAAGCAAATGGTCACAAAGAGAATCTACATCATCTAAAGCTTCATCCTATTTAGGGAGAGTGGGAAGGGATGGCAAAGTAGTGTGGAGGAATGTATAAATGATATCTTTTTCTTATGCCAATATATCCTCACCAAGTGGGGTTATATTGGGACAAGTCTCTTTGCTTGATAAATCACCCATTGCTATGTCATTCTCATAGGTCTCAGAAAGGATTTGCATTATATCATCATGAAACCAAGGGGGAGTGGGAGTAAAGTTATCATCACTACTTTCCCTAAGATTCTCCATGATTGAAGGAAAAACATCCACAGTATCACAAAAGTTATCAAAGTAGGCTATTAATCGAAGAATATCACATGTAGCACTATTGGTTATGTCGATGCCATAGATGTATGCGATTTGATGCAAGACTTGAGGATATTTTTCAATGAATTTGCAAAAATTATCGTAGCTGACAACGTACTCATATAAGTCTTCTAAAGATGTATCCTTAGGAGAATCCATAAATGCAAAATATATGTAAAAATGCTTGATTTTTGGTACTTTTTCAATGCAAATGAATGAACCAAAGGGTAGTATAAGGATTTCAGCAAGTTATATGTCTGATATCCATCCAAAATAGAAAAAGTATCCTTCTCAACAAACTCTTGATGTGATTTCAAGTTAATGCCAAGTCAAATTATAGTGAAAATATGTCAAAATAGGCACTTTTTTCACCAAAACTCAATGCAACAAAGCATAACAAAGGGTGTTGTGAGGAAAATGATGATGGAAATAAAATAATATCAGTAATAACAGCCACTTGGTGCCAAAATTCCCAACACAACATGCTTTTAGTGCCACTTAAGGTAAAGCCCTAGTGAAGATATCGAAAAATAGGCTATTTTTCATGGTTTTTCAATTCCAAGACCTAGCAAAGGAGGTGTTGTAATGAATTTTAAAATGTATAGAAAATAATATCAATAATATCAGTCACCTCAATCCATAAAATTTTTCACAACACTCTTGGAGTGCAAACTAGGTCAAACCCTAGGGCAAAAATAGTCAAAATGTGTAGTTTTTCACCGAATTTTCACTACAAGAGCCCGTTAAATGGGTGTTGTGAAATTTTTTATGAGGGGAATCAAATGATTACCCTATTAATAGAAAAATAATTCCAAAATACCTTTCACAACACACCTATGGTGCAAGTTTATAAAGTTGATAAGGCCAAATTTAGTGAAAATCGTTGTTTTTGATGCCCTAGGTTTGAGATCTTGAGACAAAATGCTATGTGAATGTTTTTAAGTCTGATTTATGATGGAAATTAAATACTCCCAGATCTGAAAATAATTTTCAAGCTTGAACATGCAAAATGCCCATGCAAATTTAATGAAAATGCATCAAAATTGCTAGTTTTTGTTGAAATTTTCTATGCAAAAATGCATATATTTTAAATCTAAATGAAAATTTACACTAAAATGCAAGACTACAGCCAAATGAAAATTTCAATGAGCCTCTAAAATCAGTAGAAAAATCTAAGAAAAGATTTCGCCTAATAACCCTAGATTTTGGAATTACTAGGTTATATCAAAATTGTCCAAATTTCCACAAAACCTAGCAAATTAATAATGAAATTGCAATGCAAATTTCTGAATTTTTGGATTTTTCTATAGTTTATATCATATATGATGCAAAAATTATGAATTAGGAAAATTTAGGAAGAATTGATGCAATTTAGTAAGCCAAATAATACAATTTTTTTGAATTTTTCTAATTTTTCAATTTTTTTGAATTTTTCTCAATGCAATAAAATGAATGACTATATGAATGAATAAAATCAATCTAAATATGAAGACACACACTCAACAAGTTGAAATTTAAGTCCAAAACATGGGTTCACCAAAATGTTTAGGGGAAAATTGGATTTGTTAATGTTTAGTGTTTTAATGTTTAAATCCTCCTCTCCACTATACATTCAAGGATCTAGGGTCGAATGGCAAGCACTATCATACCCTAGGTCACTTGCAAATGTAGGGAAACTTGGATTAGGGAATTTAATTATCTATTTTCCTTCTCTTATGCCCAATTGACCGTTAAAACCCTAATTATGCAAATACGACAACAAATTGACGAATAACTGAAAAAGCTTTTGCAGATAGGAGTAAAATACCAAATCACAAAGTACCTATTTTTAGGGTTCTAAAGTAGAATAGTCAGGGACACTAGAGCAGCCACCCAAGTCCAAGGCACCAATTTCTTCATAGAATCTGGACCTCCTTCCGACACTGATCAACCCTGTAACTTTTATGTCCTGAAACTCGGATGCAGAAGACACTAGAGTGAGTGCCCAAGTCAAGGAAGTGCTCTTGTGTCCTACTTTTATTTAGATCCTGAATCCTTAATGCCTTCCAATCCTTCCTACAACTCCACTTTTCCCAAATACGACACCTGTAACCTACAATCACAAGACTTGGTTTGAAGGTTATGTTGTTTATAGGCTTGCCTCAGTCAAGCCCCGGAGAACACTTAAGTCTCTGAACACCATTATCAGATAAAGAGTGCATACCCTTGTGAGGTAGAGGCAAAATCCAAAGAAATCAATGATGAAAACATAATATTATGTCACCTTGTAGTAAAGCTCTCATGGGAGGAAGAAGCTCTTTATTCCATGAGGAAATTGATGCTCAAATCTGCAAATATCAACACACAAAACACACAAGTCTACTCTTGCAACACAATGAAAGCCTTGAATCACCTTGAGAACACAATAGCTTTCTAGTAATCATCTAATTGAAATCTTGTTTTCAAATGAATGCTTAAACATGCTTTTATATGCAACTACAAGCACTCCCACTAAGATTTTAAAAATCAAAACTTACCATGTCGGCAAAAAGACCAAATAACAGTCACAAACTGACACCTAGAAATTAAGGCTGCCCTAAAATAGGGCAGGACTAGGGCGTGGGCAACCAAGTCCTCCCCCCTATTTTGGGTAGGGTACAGGTCAAGGGGTCCACCAGGGTCTAATTTTCCATGAAACCTAGGTCTCATTCCATCGAGATGCCAAAATATGAACTAAGATGTCCTAAATGCATGCTAAAGACCTGGGAGCTAAACCTTATGAGGGAAAAACCCCCAAGGGGACATTTTCCAATGTTACAATTTGCTTTCTGATACAAATGCATAGGATAGAACAATTGAATCTAATTTGAAACACATGTCTAAAACATAATGATGAAATGACAGTTTATAAATACCTTTTCTTTGTACTGAACTGTGATATCTGGATACTCAACAACATCATAACTAAAAGATAAAACCAGTTAGATACCTGTCATTCCTTAAATACCTGGCCTCTTGTCATTAGACCATTTTTCATTTATCAAGATGGTTTGACAGCTCTAATTGGACTATCACATTATCCTGATAAATGATCCTCCATTGTTCTCTTGCCAAGATGTCAGGCATTTGACTAAGTGATCCTACACTTAAATTTTTTTCTTTTATCTCCTTTTGTGATCACTACTACCTAGGCCTTGCTAAATTAGGTGTGAACATAATTTAGTAACAACTAACTCAACCCTTAAGCGTGTTTTCAGGGATTGTTGTGGTGAAGCCCAATCGTAGGTGTGTGCCTGTAATGTGCCTAAGATGGTGTTGAACCTAGAAATAGGGACACTCCATCACTTGTCTATCATGTTTTCTCCATGTCTTCCAAGTGTGTGTGTATTGTGTGTTTGTTACCAAGCATAGTCTTAAAGACCGGTGGTGATGAGTCCCTCCTATGATTTGAGATTTGATGGCGTGTTTGATTTGTATGGAATGCTTGATTTTTTTGCGTGTCTATTGACCCATATGCAATCTTAAAGACCGGTGGCGATGAGTCCCTCTTGCATTATGGGTGGTGTGTTTACTTTCCTTGCACTTGCATCTACATTTCATAAATAGGAGAAAAAGAAAAGAAAAACATCATTGTCTTCACTGTATTCATTGTATTCACTATGTTTTGTGTGTCTTCCATGCTATCTTCTCCGTGTTTTGTGTGACTGTAACTGTCTTCTCCATATTTTGTATGCTTGTTATTGTCTTCATTGTGATTGGCATGTCTTCTCCGTGTTTGCCATGTTTGTTGTGCTTGTTGACCGTACTTTAATGCATGTATTGGCCTTGTGTTTATACATACATTAAAGTGGGGGCTAAATGTTATGTTGTAAAATGTCCTCTTGGGGGCTTTTCCCTCTTAAGGTTTAGCTCTTGGGTCTCTAGAATGCATTTATGACATATTGCATGTTAATTTGACATCCTGATGAGAAACCCTAAAGTTTCATGGAAAATGGGACCTAGGGGGTGCACTTGACTTAAGTCCTACCTGAAATAGGGGGAGAACTTGGGCTACCGTACCCTAGTTCTACCCTATTTTACGTTAGGACCAATTTCAAAGTGTCAGTTTATGACCATTATTTAGGTCCTATGCTGACACAGTAAGTTTCAATTACAAAATTCTTGGCGGGAATGTTTGTAGTTGCATATATAAGCATGTTTAGGCATTCATTTGTAAACTAGATGAACATTAGATAGAAATTGGATGAGCATTGTGATTTTGTGAAAGTGATTCAAGGCATTCATTGTGTGGCAGAGCATAATTTGTGTTGTTCTGGTGTTTGTATTTGTAGATTTGGCATCCATCTCCTCATGGCATGAAGGGTATTTTCCTTCCATGAGATCTTCACTACAATGTGATATCAATTGTGTTTTCAATCATTTATCATTTGGATTTTACCTCTATCCCATAGGGATATGCACTCTTTATCTGACAATGGTGTTCAGAAGACTTGAATCTCTCTGAGACCTGACTGAGGCAAGCCTCTAAACACCACAACCCCCAACCCATTTTTCCATAATTGTAGGTTACAGGTTGTAGGAGCAGAAAAAGTGGAGATGCAAGATAGCAGTGCAGACTATCAAAATTACAAATTAGAGAAGAAAATAGGGACCTATACTCAAGCACCTGCTCATTAGTCCTTCAAATCCAGCAACAAGAAAATCTCTGGAACAACAGGACCAAGTTGCAGACAAGGTTTCCAGATCTTGACAAAAATTGTGGCACTGGACTAGGGCACCCGCTCATTAGTTCCCAACTTTTCCACTTTCTAAACTTTAAAATCTAGTATGCGTTTGATTGTCATTTAATATCTCTGTGTGCGAGCATTTTTTGTGATTTCTTTGTTTGCTTCCAAATTTGCATAATTAGGGTTTTGACCATAATTGGGCTTAATTGAACAACTAAATCATACAATTTCAATTTTTCCCTATATTCTGAGTGACCGAAGGCCTATAGTAGACTTCCTACTCGACTAAAGTCCTTGAATGTTTAGAGGTGAAAGGAGGATTCATACAAACTAGCAAAACCATCCCTAAACACAAACAAATTCTCTTCATCAAATTTTCACCTTAACCACTAAGATATCCAAGCATTTACCGTAATATATGCCCCCACTTTAAAGTGGTTGATCCCTCTTTCCAGTAGCAATCATGTTTAAGGTAAGGTTGAAAATATGTGAGGGAACAAGAGCTTTCGTAAAAGCCATGCCCCAAAGTGACATGTGCTTGTGATCGCTAATTATTTCCAACAATCACAATAGAAGCACATTAGTATTATATGCTAACAATTAACAAACTTTGAATAGAAAATCTTAGCTAAGATAACAACCAAATCATCTTGTGAACAATTGATATAGAAATAAGGCAACATACCACTTAAATAAACTAAGTCTATACTTAGAGGTTTGGAACTGAGTATAGCAATAAGATGATACTTTAGGTATCTCAGAACTGAGTGTAGCTACAAGATGAGATACAAAAACATTCCAAAGTGCTTAGAAGCAGATTTAGAGTATTGAAAGGTTTGTTAGAAGAATTTCACATGGCACATGGTCACATCATGACAAAAGTGATTTTACTAGTCAAGTGTTAGTAACAAATTACCCCCATCTACATATATGGACTAGGTCCATTTTTGTTCTTGTTGTAGTAGGGACACACGGTCCTTATCAAAAATGTATATTTGTTGTCATCATCTACCAATTAGTAGAGCCACCAGTACAATGGAAGAATGAAATCATGAAAAATTAGAGAGGATACAAAAGTAACCTAGGGCCACAATGTTGAAGGATGCCCCCAAATCAGCCTCCACAACACTACTATGCCTACAAGGCACCACACACAACAATTGCAACAAGAGAAGTGTAGAAGAATATAGAGACAAATAGAAGGAATGTCACGATAGAGGTGGTCTCCTTGTATCCTTGACCTTACAAGAGTATCAAGGGTCATCCAAGGAGACTTGAACAAACATTTAACACAAAACAGGGGAACACAACACAACACATACACGTACATGTACACATATATCTATCTTAGAGGAGGCCAAACTTATGAGCATCTTGGAGAGGTGCTCCATCAAGTGTGGTGAGATGGGTAAGAAATTTATACATGTTTTATTTTCATTACCGAAGTAGTTGCAGGATGCTTGTTTCACAAGATTGTGTATGTTTGAAATCTTTTGATGCTTGCAGGGAGGTGAATCATTACCTTTTTCAACAAAAGACTCACACCTTGGTCTTTTCCTTTATTTTTCTTTCTAATTATACTTTGCATGATGAATGAGCCATTTGCAATGAAATGGGATGCTTTTCATCATTATAACTTTCTTTTGCTTAAAGTGATTACATGTAGGCTGCTCCATTTGCATATCTTGTGCATTTTGGTTATCCCTTAATCCTTGAAGGGACGGAGGAGGAACCTCAGCGTAGATACCTTTTGCTCATGGTCAAGGTGGATCTTCATTTTTCATCTTATCTACTTCTATCATGCCAATTATTTCATCATAGTTGAGATATTCATCTTCATGCCCTATTTCATTCTATTGTTTCACCATGTTTTGTTGATATGCTTAGGAAAAGGATTAGTGAAGATTTGCAAATTTTGATTGAGAGAGGCTACCAAATTATTTCCATTGTGATTCACACTAGTTACCTATATTATGTTAGAATTAATGAGGTCTTGAATTTCATGTTTAAGACACATAACATCTTTCGGTGTCACGCCCCGCCGAGCGATGATAGTGACAATAGGCATTAGCATCAAATGAAGGTCCTTGTATCTTACTACTATCTAGTGGATGAGCAGGAGGAAGCTTCAAAATATTGTTGTTTATTTCTTGAGTCATTATTAAATGGAGAGAATCTGATAATGGAGTGAATTGTCTCTGTTGTTGCCTAAATTAAAATGAAGTCTGATTAGGTTTTGTAATGGTAGACACTTGTCATTGGAAGTTATTCGAATGTTTCTCATTGATCTTGATGAAATTCTTGTTATGATTCTTAAATGAGTGTTGAGATGTTCTAGTTGTGGATTGACCAACTAGAGCCAATGAGTTATGATTCTCATACTGACTAGACAAAAGTTGGTAATCTCAGAGAGTTGTGCATATATGTTGAAAAGAATTGTACTTCATCAACAATATTTTATCACGTACGTTTGGTTGTAGATTTGTAATTAATACTTTTTGAGCATCCTCATTTGTAATTAGATATTGTATTTGCACAAAAAGAGCTTGATATTGACTGATCAATTTCATTAATTTTTCTTCCGAACCTTGTTTACAATGGACCAAATCAATCAATGAGATAAGAGGTCCAATGTTTTCTTGGAAATGTTGCAAGAATTGATCAACTAACTGTGAGAAGGAATGGAATTAGGAGGTAGAGAGAAAAACCATTCCAAAGTGGTATCTTTGAGGGAATGATGAAAGGGATTTTCTAACAATGCCTCGTCAAAGAAGAAGTTGTTGAATGCACAAGACAACTGAGAGAGGGGTGAATCAGTTGTAACAAAAACTTCAAACCCTTACAAACATTCAGATCTACATTAACCTTTAAACATGTTATGATGTTAAGCATGAAAAGCAAATAACTGAGACTGAATCATAACAACACCACACACAAGAGAACACCAAATTTTATGTGGAAAACCCTAAAAGGGAAAAACCATGGTGAGGATTAGCTCACAATATAATGTAGTAGAAATACCGAATTACAAAGGCTCACTGTTAGAGGGCTCACTGCCCAAATGAGAGAATGCTCACTGTAGATGGACTCACTATCCAAGTGGACTCACTGCCTACTAAGAAAGAAAGAAGAGAAGAGAATAGAAGAGAAGAGAAGAATGGCTCACTGCTAGGATTTGAACTGATATAGTTGCATCTAACCTATGCATGGATTTTAGTTCTAATGAAGCCTAATATCCATCACAACACAAACAACATCTTTGCAGCATCACTGAAAATAGTAGACACCTTCTACTCACTGCATCTAGTAACCTAACACATGAAATCTCTCACTAGCCTGATCAAATTCACATCACAAACATCATATCCCTTACACACACACATATCCATGAATCCTTGACACTTATTTATACAATCACCAATCATGAAAACATTATCCAAGATCGGTAACATAACTTAACCAATAAAATTCAAATTAGGTCTAGACCTAAACATTTTTGTGGAGGAAGGGAATGAATGCAAACCAGATAACACTTTAGCATAGACCTAAATCCACTCTTACATGCTTCATCACACTTTCACTTTCACCAAATCTTAACCGTAAATAGTGTAAACAACCAAGTCAGCCACCCTTGTGTTAACACCATGAACTTTTAAATACACGCTTCCTCAAAATTACATGACAACATGTGGACCATGTACCAAGCTCAAACATGATCTACAAAAATCCATAAGCACCTAAAAACCAACAAATTCCTTTACAACATCTTTCACCTAAAGAAACTTCACACCAAAGTACTTAACCAGCTATATCATGCTCTATCATCATTTGCAACTTAAGAAATGTACTTGCGGAGTACCAAACCACAAACCACTTGAATTGAAGGAAAATATAGACTTTATAAGCACACATCTAGAACCACAACACCTAAAACCAATCTGTAGAGAAATGCGGAGAAAAATACTTTCTCCCAGACACACTGTTAAACACTATTCTCAAACTGGTGAACACAACTTCCACTGCACAATGATTTGAAGCACCAAATTCTAGATTTAGCATCTTCAAAGACTTCTAAACAACCTATCCAATAGACTACATACTCAAATCTCCAACACAAAAGAAATGTGGAGCAAAAATTTGAATTGCACTCTGTAAACCAAAAGACTTCTTCAACACATTGTTTCTATAATTAATCAAATTTTCTCAAAAGCACTTGGAAACCCAACAACAGAAGCATATTATTAACATCTGTAGCACCTCCTCAAATCAATCAAATCACTCTAACACAAAAACTCAATCAAACAACAACAACCTCATCAGAAGACACAGTTGACACCAATGACAACACAAGCTTGCTGGCATCATTGACAACACTGATTAGCACATACTTGCAATAGAAATCACTACACATTGCTATTAATGCTACCACATGAGTATTAGGATCAACTTTACCACTATACTTTTCAAATTGAGGAGTCTCAAATTTGGCAAGTAATTGACATCTTAGGATTGTATAAGATAAAGGACTGCGAGCATGATATGTTGGTATATTAGGTTGAGAGGAAGCATTGGTTAGATTTGTCACTTTTTGCTGCAAGGATGTCATACTTTGCAAAATTTGGTTTAGGAATGCATCATTAGGTGATGTGGTTTGTGTATTTGAGACAAGGGTATTTGATGCTGCAGTCATGAAATTGAGGGGTGGTTGGGAATAGTTATTCATGGGTATGGATACACGAGGTGTTGAGTTTTGGTACTTAAATGCTATGGCTTTGTAATTTTTTGAATTGTTACCATTAGATGTTCCCATTCTAGTGGTAGTATTACTACAGGCTTGTGCATTGGTAGTGAGAATTGATGATGTAAAAGTGGATATTCCGGTAGTCAGTATGGGTGCCAATACTTGTGAACTTATATGCCTGAGTGGTGACACATTTTCTATGACATTCGTATAGCTAGCCATTGACATAATGTTGTGATACACTATGTGGGCTATTCCACGGAGCATGTCAACACCTTCTTGTGCTTCTTGTAATAATCCTCTTATACCATCAACAAGAGGTATCACTTGTTGAGCTAGATGTGCACCTCCTACAATTTGTTGGAAATCAGCTAGTTCTTTGTCTAGTTTCTTGATTTGATCTTCAAGGACATGTGTAACTATGTCAATCACATCTTCAGAATCATGAAATGTTTTTTCTTCTAAAATCTTGGTGTTGGTGATATTTGGGAAAGATATTGTTTCACCTTATGTAAAGTAGTTGGAGAGTGTCATGCCCACATTTCACATGCGTTCACAACACGCAAACATGTGTGTTCATGTCCACATGCGACATGTAGTCATGATATGAACTGTCAAAAATTTTCCTTTACTACGTTAAATCTTCCCATCGCACGCGTAAGCATGCTCGGTTGCGTATGTTTAAGTTGTAAATTATAAGTGTCTTCAGAATATTCCACACCCGTGAACATTAATTTCGCTAGAAAGGTGTTCACTATGTTTGTTACTTAGTTGGTCTCTATAGGTTTCCTTAGTCTGTTAAATTCTACCTCGCATTCTTTGTTTACTCCTCTATTGATTTGTTTAAAAATGTTACCTGTTCCGCTCATGTACGTATTCCTTTTTTTTTTTTTGTATTTGCATTTAAATTTTATTTACATTAAATCATCTTCCATACCTAGGTAATTCATTTTGAAAATATTAATCTCAAGGTCACAAATCCTTTACACACGAATTAATGTAAACGATTATTAGTGTAAACAACAATTGCCCATTTACTTTGATTTCTTATGTACACAAATTATTTTATATAGTTAAATATGACTATATATACATTTAATTTTTTAAAATTCCTTTCCTCAATATAAGAAGAGGACATACATTATATATATACATTATATATATATATATATATATATGCAATGTCCATTTAGAGCATCCTTATTTATTTACAAATATATATATATATATATATATATATATATATATATATATATATATATATATATATATATATATATATATATATATATATATAGTATATGAATTTACATCTATCATTGTATATTTAATCATGCTATTGGTGACTCCACCCAGAATAAAATAGACTATAGTTATGAGATCCAACTCATAGTAGAAGGGTAAGTATACAATAACATTTAGGAGTAACCACTCATTTACTATTAAACCATATATATTAATATCTATTTTTTCATAATAATTTATACTCCAGTCAAACACTAAGTGCTTGTTTTCACATGTTATAACATGTAGGGTTTTAGACCCTAACTTTTAATTGTTTGATGCAAGACTTGAAGGGCGAATGGCGGCAGCACCATTGGCAGAGGGCAGAGTTTGGCATGGCTGTGGTGGCAAGCAATGGAGATGGCGGCGGTTTTGGGGAGCACTGTGTGGAGGGTTTGCAGGAGACGGTGAACTTGGGGAGCGGTGGCGGTGGCTTCGAGCAACGGAGGCAAGTGGAGGGAGGTTTGGAGGTCCGCGGGGAGTATGAAGTATGCGCATGGCGCGGTTGCTACGGCGAGCGGGGGGAGTGGGTTAGCAGCTACGGCGGGGGTGTGGGGAGGGGCGGAGCCCCACCCACACCCCACTTTCCCACACCTGCAATGCTTAAGGTTTCAGTGGGGGTTTAAACCCCCACCATGTATATAAAATTTTGACTGTGTAAAAGAAAACAGCAACCATTTCCTCAGTTCAGTTTATTGGAAATTTCAAATTTTCTAATTTTTATTAATAAGTATATACATACATACATACATATATATATATATATATATATATCTCATTTTCACAAATAGATATAATTTAAAACTATTTAAATATATACTCATATATATATATTCTACTATTAAAAGAAGTGAAAAATTTGCATACTTGTATATATATATATATAAACATTCATATATATATTTAATTTATAACAAGATCCGCATTTCTTACAACATTTCAGTTCTCGATTAACAATTTCTTTCCACAATTTCTCTACAGATTAATTTACAATTTGATAAATACTTGAGAGGAATTGAAAGTAACTAACCATGTAATTCAGGATTTAAACTAAAAATGATCTATCAAATAAACATTCTATTTCTTTTACAACTTAAAGTTTAAGAGTACATATAGGGACTAATTAATCTTCCACCTCATTTAACCAACTTAACAGATAAGTAATTCGATTAAACTATTTTCATTGCATACTTAATCAAGTTTTGTTTTCAAAAGTAAAATTGCATCTTTCATAAAATTGTAAAACATAACTTTCACATTAATTAAGACAAGAGGTATATTGTAACAATTGATCCAATTCAACAACAAATCTCACAACTTACAACTTAATAAGGGAGGATCTTCTCTCCACTCCCAAGATAACAACTTTTACAATAAATTCAAGAGAGAAGTTCTCTCCTCTAAAACTCCTACAGAATGAAACTTTTAAAAGAACAAGCTCTCATTACAAATAAGGAGATAGAACATTTTCTGTAACAAGGCAAAATCCCTTCAATCCTTTTAACATGCTCCAACAGTAACCTGCATAACAACAAGGGAGAAAACAACAACCAACTAGCTCTCCTCCCTACCATAGACCCGTAAGAGGGTCACCCCCGAGCTAGGGAGACCATCCACATACCCAGGGTAGAATAGACCAAAACACTTCACAACATTGAATAACAACAAATAAAGCAAATAACACACACTTCCATGGTTTTACTCACATTACAAAGACTCAGCTTAGGTGAGTTCAGGGAGGGTAGGGAAGTAGACTCTCTCACTCAAGGTGTCATTCTTCATAACATATATCACAACTGATCACATGGCCTCAAGCCAACAAATTAATCTTTCCCAAGGCCTCAAGCCATCTAAACAATCAAATTTTGAGGGATATCCAAACAGGCTCTCAAAGCCATAAAGCCCTCTACGCTCAAAAGTACCAACATGCCCTCAAGGCATTTCATATATCAAGAAACAAGAAAGACACCCGAGGAGGTTCACACCTTCCCTTCCCTATACGTGATGAACATTGCCTTCCAACTGGAAGGAGCTCTTTCAACACCCAACACAAAAACCCCAAATAACAGAAAAACACATAGAAAACATTTGCAATCCCTATTCATCAAACAAGAACAAATATACATAACAAGAAAAGATCATTCAAGTGAGTAGTCTTGTTCACTAGCCTTCACTAGCCCAATTATGGGATGTATTTTGATGAAGAGCTCCTCCCCTAGTTTCCTTCTCCAAGTTCTTCTTTCCACAATAATCCAAACCCCTTACCCTCTCCCTCTTCTCCTCTTTAAAAAAAATCCTTGCCCTTATCCCTTATTCCAAGTGGCATTAAAAAACTAAACCCACTCCTTCTCCATTATCCTAGTGGACTTAAAATAATTAACCCCACTCAAGAGGTTCCCCACTATGGCCCTTTTACAACACATGGATGAATTAAAACATAATAAGAAAAATAGAGATAAAAGGAAAGTGGATGACACACCACCCTTTTTATGGGGTCTCCCACCAAAAGAGAGGCACAAAGAGACAAGCACTATATTATTGGTGGATCATGGAGGCATTCCATGACTTGGAAGTGGGTCTAAGTGTGGATTCCACTCATCCCATTATCCCCATGCTTCCAAATTCGTCACTTAACTTCACCATGAAGTTGAAGTGACCATATGGAGGTTATCCCAAGGTTATCCTAGTCAAAAGGGTCCCTAGACCCTTGGGGTATAACCTAGGGTTGATTTAAACCTAGTTAGGACTCCTAGAGTAAAGTAAAAACACAAGAAGAGGGTCTAAAAGAACTAAAGTTAAAACAAGATTAAAAACAACATCTCTTACAACACTTATCATAATAAAAGTAAATCAGAAGGTAGCCCTAATTCCCTTGACCTCATGCAACATTACAACATTTCTCCAAACACAAGGTTGATCTTAGTTCCTCGTGGAACTAGATCGGCTCACAAGGGATACAACATAGGGTATGGAATGGTCTCCTGTATATGTGGTTTCATTAGCAATACCTGCACACTCAAACTCGAAGTCAATAACACATAAAGATATCATAGCCGAAGCAATTTCAATACAAGCATACCTAAACATTCTACCATACAATCATACTGAAATCACATTAGAGTTCCATTTCCATTCATCATTTTCTTAAAAGCAACATCTACTTACCATTGCACAATTATTTCCTTAAAAATCAATTAGGTTTAATAAACAAGATTCATGATCAATAGTCTCTCGACATAAAAATAATAGCAATAGCACTGCAAATAGTCTCATGAATAGTAGTGTAAAAAGTAGGCCTCACATCCTCTCCTCCTAAGATTGTACTTCCTCCTGGAAGTCATCAAAGAGGTGAGGGTAAAGCATCTTCAGTCTCGTAACATCTTCCCATGTTGCAGTGACCTCATCGTACATATCCCACTAGACCCTAACCTGGTCCAGCTCTCGACTTCGAAGGCCCAGCGTCCAACGAGCTAATATGTGTATTGGCTCCAAAGCCAGCTGTCCGTCTGCCTCTACTTGAAGAGTACTCCAATCTAATACGTGAGATAAGAAATATAACAATGTAGAACTGAAACATGAAAGACATCATGGATACGAGACAGGCTAGGTGGCAAGGCTAAATGATAGGCTACAGGTCCTATCCTCTCCAAAATCTTAAAAGGTCCTACAAACTGGGGTGCAAGCTTAGAGCCTTTTCCGTAATAGATTGGACTCTTATGCGGTCGCACTCTCAAGAATACCCTATCACCCACTGAAAAGCTTCGATCCGTTCTCTTCACATCTGCATACTTCTTCTATCTATCCTGAGCTTCCTGCAGTCTCTGTCGGATCAATGTGACCTATTGTTCCATATCTTGGATTATTTAGGGACCAATGGCAACTCGGTCCTATAACTGATCCCAACTCAAAGGCGTCCTGCAAGGTCTACCATATAAAGCTTGGTAAGGAGGCATACCCAACGAGCTGTGATGCCCATTATTGTAGGCGAACTCAACCAGATACAGGTACTTCTCCCATCTAGACTGATGATTCATAACATACATGTGAAGCATGTCCTCCAACACCTGATTAACTCTTTTTGTCTGGCCATCAGTCTTAGGATGGTAAGTGGAGCTGAAGTTGAGCTGTGTACCCAACGCCTGATGTAAGGCTCTCCAAATAGATGATGTGAAAATGGAGTCTCTATCAGATATGATGCGGCAAGGTACTCCATGCAGTCTGACAATCTGATCTAGAAATACTTTCGCCACCGATGGTGCATTGTACGTTGTGCATATCAGAGAGAAATGCGCCACCTTGGTCAACTTGTCAACTGTCACCATGATGGCATCATGGCGTCACGATGACATAAGTAGACCAACAATAAAGTCCATGGAAATGGTGTCCCACTTCCATTCAGGTATCTCGTGAGGGTACAAAATTCCTGCTAGATGCTGATGCTCGGCCTTGACCCTCTGACACTCAAGGCATCAAGCAACATACTCTGTAATGTCGCGTCTCATCCCAGCCCAATGATATAACTACCGCAAATCTGCATGCATCTTCTTCACTCCTGGATGAGCTGCATAGGGTGCTCTATGAGCCTCAGAGAGTACCACTATATGTAGGTCACCTGCATGAGGTACATAGATGTGCTGGCTATGTCTAAGCAATCCATCCGACTCAAGGGAATATCCTACGAATTTCCCCTTCAGGACCCCCTGATTCTAGATTTCCTATTGCACCTCAAGAAACCACTCATCCCCAGGCAGATGCTGTAGAATATGCTCTCTCAAATCCACCTTCAAAGTTAGAGTCAGGATCTTGTGGTGCCTTCGACTCAAAGCGTCGGTGACCACATTCTCCTTTCCTTTGATGTAGTGGACATCAAAATCATACTCACACATGAACTCCATCCAACGCCGCTAGCGGGCATTCAAATTAGGCTGAGTAAAAATGTACTGTAAGCTATGATGATCTGAATGGAGCTCAAAACGTTGACCTAAAAGAAAGTGTCTCCAATGAACAAGAGCATGAACAACAGCTGCGAGCTCTAAATAGTGAGTAGGGTAGTTTAGCTCATGTGTTTTAAGTTTTCATGATTCATAAGCAATCACTCTACCACCCTGCATAAGCACAACTCCAAATCCCTCTAATGATGCATCCATGCAAACAACAGAATCTTCTACTGGATCAGGAATAGCTAATATGGGAGCACTGGTAAGATGTTCCTTAAGGGTCCCAAAGGCCTTCTCACACTGCTCAGTCCAAGTGAATCCTTTCCCTTTTCACTGAAGGGAAGTGATAGGATGTGCTATCCTGGAGAAACCTTCGACAAACCTACGGTAGTAACTAGCTAGTCCCATAAAGCTCCTTACTTCTATTACATTAGTGGGTGCTAACCATTCCTAAATTGCTCTGATCTTCAATGGATCTATGGAGATGCCATTGCCTGATAAAATGTACCCCAAATACTGCACCTCTATCCTGAAAAAGTCACACTTCGCCAGGTTGCCATAAAGCTGATGCTCACGTAAACACTACATTACCTAATGCAAATGGTCCACATATTCCTCCTCAATCTATGAATAGATCAAAATATCATCTAGGAATATGATCATGAACCGATCTAGGTATGTGTGGAACACCCCATTCATGAGACTCATGAACACTGCAGGGGTGTTCGTCAAACTGAAAGGTACTACTGTGAATTCATAATGGCCATATCTGGTTCAGAAAGTAGTTTTGTGAATATCTACCTTAGTGATTCGTAATTGATGATACCTAGATTTTAAATCAATTTTTGAAAACACTTTGGTTCCCTGCACTTGGTCAAAGAGATTGTCAATCCTCGGCAGAGGATATCGATTCCTCACCATCACTTTGTTCAACTGTCTGTAGTCCATGCATAGCTGAAGAGATCCATCCTTCTTCTTTACAAAGATAACTGGTGTGCCCCATGGTGAAATACTAGGTCGGATGTGTCCCTTCTCTAATAATTCTTCTAACTGTAGTTTAAGCTCTGTAAGATCATGTGTAGTCATTCTATTAGGTGCACGAGACACTAGTTCTACCCCTGGTACCAAATCGATGTGGAAATCAACTTCCCTGTGTGGAGGCATACTCGGTAACTCCGATGGAAAAATATCGGCAAATTCTCTTCGGATAGGGTGTTTATCTAAGGTAGTCTCAGGTTCATCCTCTGATCTATCACTGACTATGATAGCAAACATCTGACAACCCTTCCGCATGCAACACTTAAGTTGCTGAGCAGATATCGTATGAGCAGTCATGGGCTTCTGTATGCCCATGATCTCGACCGTGCCATGATCGTCTAAGCAACTAATCATCCTCTGGCAGTAATCTAGCTTGGCTTTATGAGCCGTAAGCTAGTCCATACCAAGAACTATGCCATAGGATCCTAATGGCATAACCCTAAGGTCACATGTTGTAATGAATGATCCCAAGGAAATCTTGCAATCTCTAACAACGGTGTCAACTGACATCCTGGCCCCAGAGGCCAACTCGACCTCCCACCTAATGTCCTACCTAGAAGCCACCAGCCTGCAACATTCCACTAATAATGTAGACATAAAAGAGTCGGTACTCTGGAATCAAATAGGATAGAGATGGGAAAATCTCCAATCATACCTGCTGTCTCTATGACTGAAGCTTGGAAATTAGCCTGGCAGTTTTCAACCACTGCAAACATATAGTGGGATTTACCCATATCACCCACTATCTACTCAGATCTTCCTGCACGTTGTTGTCCTCCTGCTGTAAAGCCTTGTGGGCACTCTCTAGCTATGTGTCTAGCTTCACCACAAGTATAACAAGGTCCCTTAACCTGTACAGTTTGAGTCCAACTTGACTGCTGCTGTCCTGTTCTACCAGTAGACCCTTGTGAGCCCCTATACGACTGCTGCAACCTTGCTGGTCCCACAGGTGGTCCCTATTGTCTCTGATCCTTGCGTGGGCCCTACTTCTGCCAACCTCTATTATTTCCACCATGTGACCTCTATTGTGTTCTAGCTTTCTGTTGCTGTTGTGACTGCTGTTACTGTGGGGGCCTAGGAGGTAATGATGCTATACTGAATCCTCCTCTAGGGGGTGGCTATGGTGGCCTATGGAAATTCTGTTGATACTACTGCTGTCCCCGATCCTGGAACTAAGGGTGAGAACTCTGCCCCCATCCCTGAATCTCCTCAGCAATATAAGCCTTCTCAATAGCATCACTTAAAGTCTGAGGATCTGCCATCCGAACAAGTCTTGCTATACTGTGGTTTAGTCCTTTGATAAACTTATGCACCAGGAATTTCTCATCATGGAGATACTTTGCATATCTGGATAACTCTATAAACTTACTCCCATATTGTGCCACTGAGAGTCCTCTCTGCTGTAGGTCATGAAACTTGTCGATACGATGTTGTCTGTAATGATCTGATAGATAATACATGTTGAAGCACTCAATAAAGGTCTCCCATGAGAAGGTGTCTAAGGAAAGGTGATGCTTGCACTACTTAGTGCGCCACCAGGTAGCTGCTGCATCTCGTAATAAGTGTACTACCACACGGGCCTTCATGTTGCCTGCATATGGACGCAACGTGAAGCACCTATCCAAACTGATAAGCCAGGCCTCTGCCTCATCTCCCTCTATGGTTCTAATGAACGTAGGAGGGTTCAATCTCAATATATCCCTAATGGGATCTCCTCTATCAATGCACCCCCTAATAGGCTCATCTGTAGGATAATCATAAAGCCTGGGACCCAACTGCTCTATACGCATTATCTTGTCATGCCTGGCATGATGTGTGGGGCTCCTGCTACGAGCCATGTCGGCTGAATCAACCTCTTCTGTATCAGGCAACTTGACATAAGGCTCCACACGTGGTACCCCCTATGGCCTTACACGGGGTTCCACACGTGGCTCGACATGAGTCTCAGCTCGTGGCTCCACGCGTGGTTCCTCTCACAGAACATCGCGGGGCTTGACACATGACTCTATGTGTGGCTCAACTGTAGCCGATGGAAGCCTCTCTAAGATAGCTTGTAAGGCCTGTAATATCTATGGTCCCATATCAGGTGAGGCTGATGGTGCCTGCGGTACCTGAGGAACTGGTTGTGCCTATAGAACTAGCTGAACTGGTGGGATTGGCTATTCTGGTGGGGCTGGCTGATCCGGTCCCACAGCTGAAGAATCAGTGTGCACCTTGGTGGCTGGAGTGTGGTGGGACAGTGTTTGCCGAACTCGTCTGGGAGGCATCCTACAAAACAAGGTAACCTCTAGTCAGTTTGGTGGCGGAAGTGATAATGTGCCTAAACAAGCCCAGTGTTTTAAAATGACTGTGCTCTGATACCAAATGTCATGCCCACATTTCACATGCGTTCACAACATGCAAACACGCATGTTCATGTCCACATGCGACATGTGGTCATGATACGAACTGTCAAAAATTTTCCTTTACTATGTTAAATCTTCCCCTCACACGCGTAAGCATGCTCGGTTGCGTATGTTTAAGTTGTAAATGATAAGTGTCTTCAAAATATTCCACACCAGTGAACATTCATTTCGCTAGAAAGGTGTTCACTATGTTTGTTACTTAGTTGGTCTCTATAGGTTTCCTCAGTCTATTAAATTCTACCTCGCATTCTTTGTTTACTCCTCTATTGATTTGTTTAAAAACGTTACCTGTTCCGCTCATGTACGTATTCCTTTATTTATTTTTTTGTATTTGCATTTAAATTTTATTTACGTTAAATCATCTTCCATACCTAGGTAATTCATTTTGAAAATATTAATCTCAAGGTCACAAATCCTTTACACACGAATTAATGTAAATGATTATTAGTGTAAACAACAATTGCCCATTTACTTTGATTTCTTATGTACACAAATTATTTTATATAGTTAAATATGACTATATATACATTTAATTTTTTTAAATTCCTTTCCTCAATATAAGAAGAGGACATATATATATATATATATATGCAATGTTCATTTAAAGCATCCTTATTTATTTTACAACTTAAAGTTTAAGAGTAAATATAGGGACTAATTAATCTTCCACCTCAATTAACCAACTTAACAGATAAGTAATTCGATTAAACTATTTTCATTGCATACTTAATCAAGTTTTCTTTTCAAAGGTAAAATTGCATCTTTCATAAAACTGTAAAACATAACTTTCACATTAATTAAGACAAGAGGTATATTGTAACAATTGATCCAAGTCAACAACAAATCTCACAACTTACAACTTAATAAGGGAGGATCTTCTCTCCACTCCCAAGATAACAACTTTTACAATAAATTCAAGAGAGAAGTTCTCTCCTCTAAAACTCTTACAGAATGAAACTTTTAAAAGAACAAGCTCTCATTACAAATAGGGAGATAGAACATTTTCTTTAACAAGGCAAAATCCCTTCAATCCTTTTAACATGCTCCAACAGTAACCTGCATAACAACAAGGGAGAAAATAACAACCAACTAGCTCTCCTCCCTACCATAGACCTGTAAGAGGGTCACCCCTGAGCTAAGGAGACCATCCACATACCCAGGGTAGAATAGACCAAAACACTTCACAACATTGAATAACAACAAATAAAGCAAATAACACACAATCCCATTGTTTTACTCACATTACAAAGATTTAACTTAGGTGAGTTCAGGGAGGGTAGGGAAGTAGACTCTCTCACTCAAGGTGTCATTCTTCATAACATATATCAAAACTGATCACATGGCCTCAAGCCAACAAATTAATCTTTCCCAAGGCCTCAAGCGATCCAAACAATCAAATTTTGAGGGATATCCAAATAGGCTCTCAAAGCCATAAAGCCCTCTAGGCTCAAAAGTACCAACATGCCCTCAAGGCATTTCATATATCAAGAAACAAGAAAGACACCCGAGGAGGTTCACACCTTCCCTTCCCTATACGTGATGAACATTGCCTTCCAATTAGAAGGAGCTCTTTCAACACCCAACACAAAAACCCCAAATAACAGAAAAACACATAGAAAACATTTGCAATCCCTATTCATCAAACAAGAACAAATATACATAACAAGAAAAGATCATTCAAGTGAGTAGTCTTGTTCACCAACCTTCACTAGCCCAATTATGGAATGTATTTTGATGAAGAGCTCCTCCCCTAGTTTCCTTCTCCAAGTTCTCCTTCTTTCCACAATAATCCAACCCCCTTACCCTCTCCCTCTTCTCCTCTTTAAAACAAATCCTCTCCCTTATCCCTTATTCCAAGTGGCATTAAAAAACTAAACCCACTCCTCCATTATCCTAGTGGACTTAAAACAATTAACCCCACTCAAGAGGTTCCCCACTATGGCTCTTTTACAACACATGGGTGAATTAAAATATAATAAGAAAAATAGAGATAAAAGGAAAGTGGATGACACACCACCCTTTTTATGGGGTCTCCCACCAAAAGAGAGGCACAAAGAGACAAGCACTCCATTATTGGTGGATCATGGAGGCATTCCATGACTTGGAAGTGGGTCTAAGTGTGGATTCCACTCATCCCATTATCCCCATGCTTCCAAATTCGTCACTTAACTTCACCATGAAGTTGAAGTGACCATATGGAGGTTATCCCAAGGTTATCCTAGTCAAAAGGGTCCCTAGACCCGTGGGGTATAACCTAGGATTGATTTAAACCTAGTTAGGACTCCCAGAGTCAAGTAAAAACACAAGAAGAGGGTCTAAAAGAAATAAAGTTAAAACAAGATTAAAAACATCTCTTACAACACTTATCATAATAAAAGTAAATCAGAAGGTAGCCCTAATTCCCTTGACCTCATGCAACATTAATACATTACAACATTTCTCCAAACATGAGGTTGATCTTAGTTTCTCGTGGAACTAGATCGGCTCACAAGGGATACAATATAGGGTATGGAATGGTCTCCTGTATATGTGGTTTCGTTAGCAATACATGCACACTCAAACTCAAAGTCAGTAACACATAAAGATATCATAGCTGAAGCAATTTCAATACAAGCATACCTAAACATTCTACCATACAATCATACTGAAATCACATTAGAGTTCCATTTCCATTCATCATTTTTTTAAAAGCAACATCTACTTACCATTGCACAATTATTTCCTTAAAAATCAATTAGGTTTAATAAACAAGATTCATGATCAATAGTCTCTCAACATAAAAATAATAGCAATAGCACTGCAAATAGTCTTATGAATAGTAGTGTAAAAAGCAGGCCTCACAGAGAGAGGATTTTTTTATGTTTGCACATCGTTGCTATTGAAAGCACTAGAACTCATCAATCTACAACTTCTTCTTACCAAGGTGTTGGTATTAGGGTAGCGGGTTATGCAACTCATACAAAGTTTTATAACACTCAATGCATTAACCAATAAGATTATGAATATTAAAGTAGTTATACTTGCTGAAATACACAATGTGTAATTGCAAAATTATGAATTTTCAAACCAAGGATATGAAATGATGCAAGATTTTCAAATGAATAATGAAAAATATGCTATAAATCAATGCAAGATCTGATTGGAACAATCAGCATTATGCAAATGCTTGAAGCTATGGGTTCACTAAAATGTTAATGTGTGACAAAGGAGAAGGATAACAACTAGCATGCACACTAGATCAAACCCTCCTTCACAATAACATTCTTAGACAAGACCAAGACAAATCACTACCAAATGAAGGTGGACTCAGCTAAAGATCTTATTCTCTTGTATTCTATAAAAAGATCAGATTTAATCAAGTCTTTTTATCAAGCCCTAGGTCAATAATGCACTAAACTATAGTTCTATGATGATCTGATTATAACAAAAAATGTACAACAGATATCCAGGAACCAATTGTATAGTGATGATCAACAAGATGATTGAACCTATGTCCCAGAAGCAGAGGTGTCAAAGGACTATTTCAGGACCACCCAAGTCCTGAATGATGGAATATGTAGAAATTGTAAACTAGAGGAATGTTGTAGAAGCTACCTTAATACCAGATCTGAAGTTAGTAGGGGCAAAAAGACTAGGGCACCACCACCCAAGTATTTCATAGAGGAATATTCTGTAACTGTTGTCGGATCTCGAAACCCTGTTCCTTGCTAAGTCTTCATGTATCTTCATATTTCCCAGATCTCACTCCTGTAACTTTCACACAAGAAGAAGAGAAGGGGTTTGGGGCTATGGTGTTTAGGGACTTGCCTCAATCAAATCTCAAGATAGCATTCAAGCTTCACAACACTATTGAAAGATAAAGAGAGTGTGCCCTTGTAGGGTAGAGGCTAAACACAATAACAATATGATGAATCAAATTATGATAAACAACAATGATATCACCTATGTGATGAAACCCTTAAGAGAATGAAGATCCTTCAACTTATAAGGAGAGATAGATGATATCTTCAAACTTGTAACAACACACACAATAACAATACAAATCTACTCTATAATCACAATGAATTCTTTGAATGCTCTTTGTTCCAATACATCAAGTTGGATATCTCTATCTAGGTTCATAATGAATTCAAAAACACACTTATATATGATTTCCTTCTAACATTCGTGAAATTAAACCAAAAGAGTTGACAAAGAGAAACCTTTTTAAAGGTCGCATGCTGACATAACTTTGATTCTACCTTGACCAATCAAGGATGACTTGGGTGGTGGTACCCAAGACTTTGAGCCCCTTTTAGGTCTGAGATAAGGTAAAACATGGGCCCCTTATTCCCACTTTACTTTGGTTTCGGGCAATTTTGCATCGGGATAAACATTTAGAATGTATAATGTAATAAATAGGACCTAGGAGCTAAACAAGGAGGTAAAAAGACAAGTGGCTACTTTTTACTCCATAATAGAAGGATGAAAATGGGTAAAAACTACATGATTTTGGGCTTGTGTTAAGCCATTCAAAGGATCAAAAGACAAGGAAAATAGTTTTATATAAGGTTTAGGGAATTTTTCTTAAGTTTCTCCACTGAAATCTAAAGGAGAATGCCTTAAATGTAGACCTAGAGTTTGGTTGCCAAGGGCAACTCACCAAACCCTAGGGTGGAATATGGATTAAGGAGCACCTCCTCTTGCTTGAATTGTTTGAATCTATGCATGCTTGATGTTTCATGATTTCCATTTAGATCTAATGAATGTTTGTGTTGTAGGGATATTGTGATTATGTTTTCAACTATGGCCTCTCAAGGTTCTTCCTTCTGGGACTGCATCTCCTAGCCTATGACCTCAAAAAGAACTCTTGATGAGTGAGTTAACACATTTTGAGGAAGGATATCATTAGGTTATCATGGATATGTCTTGAGAATTCAATGGTAAAGGCTAGATGCTTTTATTATCCCTATCAAAGGCATGCAAAGTATGATAGTTGCAAGACTATATCAACAATTTGAAACCCTTTTCTCATATGTACCAACCCTAGATTTAATAAGGAGGAGTCATGTTACAGTTTTAATGAAACTAAGATGTCTTTTCTTTATGTGATAGGGTGAGTTTCACAGGTTTCAAGACTTTCAAGGGGTTTTAGATATCTCAAACATGACAGTCATAATAAAATTGTATTCATTTTATGCACATGATTTGAGGGCCTAAATCATTAGTTTACCTAGAAATAGAGTGAATTCCATCCTAGAGTGCTTATGTGTTATCAAGGGAATGCTAAGTTTGGTGGATGTCAAGAAAAGAGGCTTCATGTTATATGTAAAAGTTGGGAAAGATGATGAATAGTGTTAAGATCTATCAAATCAAACACTCAAGGGAAAGAATTGAGCCAAGTCACTATAGATGAAGAGGACTCAGCTATAGGTTGATGTGCTTAGGAATGATATAGAAAGATTGATTAGATTGAAAGGTTTGTCAAACCCTAGATTCAATTGTATACACCTAAAAATGACATGACTCTATCTAAATAAATATTCTTAATATTTATTTTATCTGAATTCCTCTATCAATAAATAAATAAATCAATTTATTTATTTGGTCCATATTCCTCCCATTAATTGAATAAATTACCTTTATTTAATTAATTTCATCGAAGTCAACTTTATTCTTCCAAGCAATTAAATAATTTTCATTACTTAATTAAATCACTTATTCCTCCAAATTTAAATAAATCAATCAAATTTATTTAAATTATCTCAATCTCTAAATATAAAATATAATCAAATATTTTAGTTATTCTTCCAAAGAATGCACAAACAATTAAATAAATTTATTTATTTAATTTTTTTTCTTATCTTCAAATTCCTCAAAAATCTTCCAAATCTTCTAAAAATAAATCTTCTTCATGCACACAAAATTAAATAATTTATTATTTAATTTCTCTCAAATCATGCAAAAAGCAAATCACAAGTTGGGTTAATTGATTTAATCAATCTTGTTTTTATCAACAACTCTTAAATTAGAAAAAAGCTTTCTCATTTATGAAATCAAATGTTATCTTTATAAAAGAAAGCAGTTAACTCAAACAAAATAGTTTTTTGTGACACTTGTCTTCTTTCTATTCACGCTCATCCTCTCAAGGTTTCTTAATCGTTGATCTTCTTATTCTTTCTATACTGTTGATCTTCTCTCTTGTGAGTCTATAAATTGAACCCAATTCCTCCATTTCTATCATCCAAACTTTTAGTACCTTTACTCTGTAGGAATCACAGCACGCCTTTAGCACCCAAATCCATCTCCATAGCTTGCAATCACCATTTTATTGTATTGAAGCTCATCTTCATTAGAAGAAGTATCATAGCCATTTCTCCATTGTCATCTTGAAGAAAAAGCAAGGAAGTGTGCTTTCTGAGGGCTTCATTCATTATGCAAGATTGATTGAGATAGGTGACCAATGGAAGCTATGAAGTATTGAGGTTTGCAAGGTTTATCTTTGTTGTTTTGAATCTTGATTATTTACTTTTCCATTGAGTTTATTGGATTACTTTGATACTATTGATAATCATTCTAATTTTTTGATAACATTTTTGGCACCCATCGTGGGGCCTTGCCCCAATTTAACCTCAAAACTGAGTTTTTGTGGGTTAGGTTCCGTACACAGGAGGATTATGCACATCTGATCATTTCTAACAGGCATATACTATCTGTTTCAGTGCATCTGCTCTTTTGGTGCATCTATTCTATGAAGCTACATTTTTGTCCTATGTAATGACACATTTACCAAAACTGTGCATATACTCTCTTATTTTGTACTTTTGACCTCTGTCTCAACACATTTTTAATCCTTCACATCTAATTTATGTTTCTACGCATATGATCTCTGTAGTTACGAATCTATTTTGACAGTGACTTTTGAGTCTTTTCTTGTGATTTCACTAACGCTAACTTGTCTCGTAGGAATATTCTCTGATCTACTTACAGGTTAGGGGCTAGTTTAGTCATATAGCTACATTTGTTAACTCATCTCTAGATCTAATTAGCTAAAGGAAAGTAATGGTTTTTTCATGCAAATCTCATTTAGCTCTAACTAGGAGGATTGTAATTTGATCTTGTTGCATCAGCAACTCAAATGTAGTCCCTACTAGAAAGATATAAAATTGAACCATTGCTATCTTGCTTCTTTCAAAGTTAACAAATCATGTGTGTGCCCAAGTTGCTTAACTCATTTACTCTTTTTCATTTTAATTAGGGGAAAGGAACCATTGTCTTTCATGTTTTTAGAATGATAGTAGGCCTATGCTCTCCCCTTTCTTGGGTGACTAGAATGCCAAACCTATCATTTTGCATGTTTAACCTTGAGAAAGGCCTGCCCTTGGATATCCTTCCATCCAAGTGGGAATGACCTTAAGTGGTAACAAGCCAAAGCCAAGCTCTGCCTACCCACTATAAATAAATTGTGCTTGAGGCAAAAGCTTCATGCAACGAGTGCTAGTTAGTTATACCAACAGTTAGCCTCCCCCCAAAACCCTCCAAGGCACAACCCTTGAAGGCTGGGAGACTCCATAATGGAGAGTAGCGATGCCGCATGTATAACCACTCGAACAGTTGCACTTACTAATCATCCATTGTTTTAGAAGTCAAAATCCCCTATAAACTGGTGCCAGGAAGGGTGATTATCACCTCCCAAAGATGCCTCATGTAACAGTGAGAATTCAGCTTATATTGTCCTTGCCATCCTAGGATTTGTAATTGTTTTTTGTCAAAAAAGTCAATAATCTTTTAAAAAAATCAAAAACCATGAAAATATTATTTGTGTTTGCTGTGTCTTCTTGCCATAGTTGAAAAAAAATCAAATCAAAAAGATCGACTTTCAAGCCAGAGAAAACCAAAAACATCAAAAAATATTGCAAAATCAGTCAAAAACATAGAGCTGCACATTTATTTCGACTTGCTGTGCATCTGTTGTCTGTTCCTATGCTTTTGTTATTTACTAGAGTTGCACATCTATTCCAACTTGTTGCACATTTACCTTCTGTTCTGGTGCATTTGTAGTTGCGCATCCACAACAGTGAGCATTTCCTGGTCTTTTGAGAGAAAATTTTCAATCTTTCTGGGTACCCATTTTGGTCTTGTGTCAGTTTCTGAGGATATGACAAACCAATTAGAAGCACTTACTCAAGAAATCCAAGCCATAGAATAACAACTGGCAATCTTACGAATGGAATCTTCCAAAAAGTAATATTTGCTAGGGGGCATATCTCCTTATCCATCTGATAAAAGCTTAGCCAAAATACCTTCCCCTTCTTTTTTTAATGTACCCAAGTCTCACAAATATAGGGAAGAAGATGATCCACGTGAACTAAATTCCTCCCAACATAAGCATGCCAGTACTAGCTATGCCTTGCACCAAGATCATACATTCTTTACCCATCTTAATGATACTCTTGACAAGGGAAGTCCCACCTCAAGTTGGAAATCATATACCAGTCAATCTACTATTCCTCCTTCAACGTCTCCTAGAACACACATCCCAAAGCATACCAGTTCTACACCAACACCACCGTCAAGTTCCGCAAGCTCTAATCCATCAACCAACAAGGCCTTAGATGATTTTTTGGAAAGACTCTTTGCAAGATCTAAAAGAAGAAAAGCTATGGAGAAATCCAAATCCGCTCAACCAATTTCATCCCCATCTAGTACAAGCAATCCTCACAATGGGCCTAAGCCATCTACTATTATTCTCCATCCATTGTACTATCTGTCTACCCATGCACTCATGAAGGATGTGATCCAATGGCTATTAGCAAGGAATTAACCATGTATGTATCATAAAGCACCTATCCAAGAGCCTATCAAAAACCCTTCAAACCTGTCTATTGCTTCAACCTCATCATGTAATTCGCAACCAATTGAGTATATTGAAGAACCTCCTATCATGAACCAAAGTCAAGGTCCATCATACCCTCATGTTGTTAACCAAGAGTCTTCTACCTCCACTTCAATTCAAGAAAACCAAGAGTTATGTCAGGAGTATGCTCTAGAGCATGTGAAAACATCACCCCTTTATCTAAATCAAGATCAAAGCACCCCCATCCAACCCATCCATAACATTTATCTTTTCCATGATCAAGATATTACATATGAAGAAACTATCCATGAGCAACTTGATCCTATACCCATACATGAGAAAGAAATCCAAATCCAACCCATCCATAACCTATATCTTTTCTATGATCAAGATATTATCGTTGATGAAGAACCTATACATGAGCACATTGATGCAATCATGCTTAATCCTATCTATGATCAAGATCCCATCTATGATCAAGATCCCATCTACGATCAAGAGCCTATCTATGATCAAGAAAACCATGATGATCCTCTTAGCCAACTTTATGCATTCCATGGTCATGAGCATATCACCCCATAACCATCCATGAGCAAGAAACCTCCATTACTCCTATCCACCTTCCACCTGGTCCTATCCATGATCCAACAATGCCCACTTTCCTTAATGAGACATTTGCCCCCCAAGTGCACATAGATGATCAAACCAATAACTTGGATCTTAGTGAGCATAACAATAATCAAGATCCTAATGATCCTCCACCATCCATTATCGACCATGTTACAAATGTGTTGTCCTATCCCCTTGGTCTCACTACGTTCATCCATGAATGTTCTTCTTGTAGAGAGCAAAAACTGCTATCTACCATCTCACCTTCCTCATCCAATCAGGAGATCGCTGCTAGTGTCCAAAGTACCCATAATCCCATTGTCCACCACATACTCCAAAATCTGAACTATCAAGGTAAAGGCTTAGACCTTCATGAACAAGGTACTTTGGAGCCTATCCATGTCAAAGTTTCTCCACCCTCTTATGGCCTTAGTTATATCTCCCAAGAAAAGCAATCTCACGATGTTGGTACTTCCTCCATGCCTTCCAAATCCACCACTTTCCATCGCAAACCCTATCATATTCACAAAACATATGTCGCCATTCCACCACCCTTATCATATACCTTCCAAAAGCATGTGACCATACACCTTCCACCATCCAATCTACCTCCACTACTTTCAACTCCTAACATCTCTCCATGCATTTTACCACCACTTCTTCCAACACCTTATCCATCCGTCCATAAATCATCTAAAAATCCTAATCATGGCCAACAAATGCACATGTTGTCTAAACAAAGAGCTTCCACCAACCCCATTTCCACCATCCCAAGAGAATTCAACAGCAAATATTTGGATGCCTTTGCCTACAAAGTCAAAAATCCTAAAGGTCCTCATGCCTTCAGATGCAAAAGCCAAGACTCAAAGAATTATCCATCTCAAAAGCTACATACACCCACGCACCACAAAGCAAAAATGAAAAATGTGTGGGTCCCCAAGCAACAAGTAATTACCTTAGAAGCTACTATGAAGCTATATATACCCAAGCCCATGCCTTCACAAGTAAAGTCCAAAAGCAAAATGGTTTGGGTACCTAAGCAAAAATACATCAAGTTAAATGAGGCATCCCACCCATCCACTTTCTCCTTTTCCATCAAAAAATCCCATTCCATCCAAAAGTCTCTAATCCATCCATTCCACATGACAAGCAAAAATCAGCAAAATACTCAGTCAATGTGGGTCCCTACATGCCTAAATCACTCATCCACCAAGCAAAAATCTTCATTGCTTCCTACACCACCTTCCTATCATCAGCTTTAATGTTTATCACTGTATGTGCAACCATTGGTCATGGTTCCCTTCCATCCTGCGACACTTCCACATAACTCCATCTCCCCTTCCTTCTACTATTATCCTACATATCTTCCCCATCCTATTCCTATGGTACATGCTTTTGCATAAGCCACCCCTCCATCCTTACATAACTCTTACATGATCTGCATCATCATCCACAAATGCACCCTCCATAATCCGCTATCTACCTTCTCCATCTCACTTTCATGCAATCCCCTACCAACATCTATGATAACACTTCACATAGTCCATGCGACAACATTCATCTAGTAGGACTATCACCTTTCATGGAACTAGACACTTGAGTCTCTCCCATCCATATCCACCTATCCTATCCAAATATTCAAAAAAAATGATAAAAAAAAGTAAAGAGAAATCCCTTCATCCAACTATGAAAATCTAGCAAACAGGCACCTTGGGTAAGTACCATGATGAAAACCTGGCAAACATGCATCATGTGTAGGTTGATCTTCTATGTCATTTACCCTTGAGGGCACCTTGTCTCATCAGCATATCACTTTTCTCCTATCATTTCCTTCCATACCATTTCCTATCCTATCCTTCTATCCATTACATACCTATCCTGTCGAATCCATCCATCCTAATCTTCCCTTCCTCTATTTTTTTGATCTTGATAAAGATTGAGGGCACAATGTTGACAAATGTTTTGGATGTCTCTTGACATACCTTATCCCTCTAAACCATGCAAATCCTTCATTATCCTCTCATCCTCCTATCTTCATAAGTATTGTCATGAAAAATCCTAAGTATCCTACCTACAATGGGGCATGTTCCTATGCGACTTAGTCCTTGGTGATCACATCCTTGCCCTCTTCTGCATGCGTTCCTTCCATCCACTATTACCGACCCTCATACCTACCCATCTATTTTCCACTATCACCCATCCATCTATCTATCCATGAGGTTCCCTTATCATCAGTATCTAGCACTTAGGCTATCCGAATTGCGATCCAAACAAAAGTCCCCAAAGCATCATAACATTCCTAGAATCCAAAAACATAATCGTCAACATTATACCAGAAGAAAAAAGACTACTCCTAATGCAAGTACATTTTTCTACATACCAATTGCCAACATTTGATACATCAATCATTTGTCTTATATAGGATGTTCCATTGTCGAAAGTAGACCAGGCATCTTATGTGACATGTTTTCATTTCCTGAAAATAGACATTATCCTATCAGCAGGTCAACACCCTTTAATAGATATATCATTCCTGCAATAAGGGTATTATCGGTCCTATCCAATCTGTCACAAGAAACCTCAGAAAGAGAGTGTGTCGTTTGTGTTTTTGTTGTATCAATCAGTTGATTTCTTTTCAAGTTTATCCCTAGTATTAGCCTACCATAGCATCCATCATTAGTATCAAGGTTCATACCGAACTATGTTGCCTATGCGTTGTCACATAGGCAAGGCCATTTTCAATGTGCCCCCGAGGTTCCACTTCCCATCCACTTCATTGCACGTCATCTATCCTTCTATCTATCTAAGTCCGCGCCATTTCCTATCACCTGGGTCTTAGGTCCATCAGGGTTCACCCTGAACTACATTGCCTCTGCAGCGTCACGTAGGCAAGGCCATTTAGCAATGAGCCCCCGAGGCACTAGGTCAGTCCCTTAGGGCACATTTCTTCATATCTATTGTTAGTTCATCCATAATAAGCCAGATACCTCTACTTGACTGGGGGCAAGTTCTTGACCTGGTTAAGGAGTTGGATTCTATAGTGCCACTTTGTTGACCGAGGACACCAATAAGGATTGTGATACCTTTCACCAGGCATGCAGGGACAAGCAGAACCCGCTTTCAAATAGAAATTTTAATGCAGGACATCAACCTATCCAAAGAAAAGCAAACAAGTACCTAAAGCACCCTAAATGATTCTATCTAAATTATGGCAAGAAAACACATCTAATGCAAGAATATTTTGTGTTTGTGATTAGGTTAGGTTACAGTGTCTTGATTTTTGTTATCATGTCTTTCTACGCTACTGAAGGATGCCAAAAGCTAGAGATGCTCTGATGGAGGCATGACTATTTTCGTTGTTTGTTGTTTGTGGATCAATCTTTAGTAATGTGAAGCCTTGTCAAAAGACATGATCAACACAATGATCATCGAGGACATCAGAGGAATAACATGAAATAGGTATAATCCTTGTCTAGTGATATGCAAGAAATAGGTATAATCCTTGTGTATCAAGCACATTAAGGTAAAGAGTACACATGACGGAACAAGAGCTCTCGCAAAGCCCATGCCCCAAACTTGACATGTGCCATGATAGCCAAATGTTCCCACAAACACATTGGTATGAATTGCTAAGATAATCAACAAGAGATAACTCTAAGATAATAACCAAATCAAGTCATGAAAGCTATGCATAAATCATATATTAGATCACATCAAAGACCAAGGCTACACTTGCAGGTTCGGAAGCGAGTATAGCCATTGGGATATACTATAGATATCTCAGAACTGAGTGTAACAGAAAGGTGAGATACAAAACCTTCCAAAGTGTGTAGAAGCAGATGTATTACAGAGGTTTGTTAGAAGAGATATGACAACATGATATATCACATGGAGTGATTATACTAGTCAACTGTCAGATATATATATCAACCCCATCTTCATATATGGACTAGGTCCACTTTTGCTTACTTTCTAAAGGGAAACATAGTCCTTATCAGTATTTGTTTGTTTTCGTCATCCGCCAACTAGGTAGAATCACTGAAGAAGTTAAACAATAAAAATGAGAGAGGAGAAACAAGTGCCTTAGGAACACCACGTAGGAGGATACCCCCAAGACATTATCTACAATGTTATGCCCCTAAGGCATGACACACAAAAATAAAAAGAGGAGAGGAAAGATGGAAGAATGCAGAAATAAATAGAAGAATGGTCACAATAGAGGTGGTCTCCTGGTATCCTTGACCTTACAAGAGCATCAAGGGTAATCCTAGGAGACCTAAAAAACACATAACACAACACAGGGGAACACAACACAACACAATATTATAGCATATATATTTAAGAGGTGTTTCAACTTGTGAGCATCTTACAAAGGTGCTCTATCAAGTGTAGTAAAAAGTGTGAGTAGTTCATACCTTATTGATTCTTATTTCCAAAATAGTCATGTAGTGTTTATTTCTCAAGTCCCTGTATGTTTGAAATCTTTTGTTGTTTATGAGGAGGGCAATCATTGCTATTTCCCACTTATGACAATCGCCTTGTTCTTTTCCAATATTTTTCTTTCTTATTCTAATTTTCTTGATGGAGGAGTCTTTCATGATGAAATGGGATACTTTCCATCGTGACAACTTTTTCTTGCTTAATGTTATCCTGTCAAGGTTTCTCAATTTTCATATTTAGTGCATTTCGGTTGTCTCCTGATCCTTGAAGGGATAACAATGAAGGAACCTCAGCATAGATACCTTTCCCACATGGATGAGGCAAGTCTTTTCCTTATCCACTTCTATCATACCAATCATCTCATCATATTCGAGGTAGTCATCTTCCTACTCTATTGTATTTTGCTCTAACATGTTGTTGTTGTGCTTATGAAAAGGATTTGTAAAGATCTGTAAATTTGATTCAAAGGGGTGATTGATTTATTTCTATTGTCATTCACACCAGTTACCTGTATTATATTAGAATTGATGAGGTCTTGAATTTCATGTTTCAGACGCATACATCGTTTAGTGTCATGTCATGTCGAGTGGTGATACTGACAAAAGGCATTAGCATCAAATGATGGTCCCTATGTCCTGTTACTATCAAATGGTTTCATAGGAGGAAGATTCAAAAGAGTATTTATTACTACTTGATTCATAATTGATTAAAGAGATTTAGATATTGGAGTAAACTATCTTTGTTGTTGTCTAATTTTAAACAGTACCCTTTTAGAATTACTAATAGCAGACACTTGTGATTAAAAATTATTCGAATGTTGTCCATTGATTTTGATGAAACTCTTGTTATTCCTCTTAAAGTTGTTTTGAGATGTTCCAGTTGTGGATTGACCAACTTGAGTCGATGAGTTTTAATTCTCATACTGACTAGACGAAAGCTGGTAATCACAAAGAGTTGTGCATAGATGTTGAAAAGAGCTATATTTCATCAAGAGGATTTTATCATGGATGTTAGATTGTAAGTTTAGAATGAATATCTTTTGAACATCCTCATCTGTAATCAGATATTGTACAATTTGTGTGAAAAGAGCTTGATATCGATTGGTAAACTCAATTAACTTCTCTTTTTGTCCTTGTTTGCAATGAACTAAATCAATCAATGAGACCAAAGGTCCAATATTTTTTTTGGAAATGTTGTAAGAATTGATCAACAAGATGTGAGAAAGAATGTATTGAATTCAGGGTAATGAGTAAAACCATTCTAAAGTAGTAACCTTGAGGGATCATGGATAGAGTTTTTCTAACAAGTCCTCTTCAAAGAAGAAATCACTACACATAGTCGTGAATGCTACCACATGAGTATTAGGATCACCTTTACCACTGTACTTTTCAAAGTGAGGAGTCTCAAATTTATCAGGCATTTGAGCTCTTAGGATTGAAAAGGATAAAGGACTACGAGCATGGTATGTTGGTATGTTAGGTTGAGAAGAAGCATTTGTCAAATTTGTCACTTCTACTATAAAGAGGTCATGCCTTGCAAGAGTTGGTTTAAGATAGCATCATTAGGTGATGTAGTTTGTGGGTTTGAAGAATTAGAAGCTATAGTCATGAAATTCAAAGGTGATTGATTTTGAGTGGTAACGAAAGGTGGTTGAGAATAGGTCAAATGGAAAGGTGGTTGAGAATAGTTATTCATATAGAAGGACACCTTAGGTGCTAGGTTTTGATAATTGAATCCCATAGCCTTGTAATTCTATGAATTAATTAGATACTCCCATGCTAGTGGTAGCATTACTACAAGCTTGTGCATTAGTAGTGAGGATTGATGATGTGAAAGTGGACATTCTGGTAGTCTATATGGGTGTTGATACCTGTGTATGATTTGGTGATGACACATTGTTAATAATATTCACATAGTTAGTCACTGAAATAATGTTGTTACCCACTATATGGGCTATCCCACGAAGTGTATTAACACCATCTTGTCCTTCTTTTAATAACTCTCTTAAACTATGAACAACAGGTATAACCTCTTTGGCTATCCTTTCTTTTTCCACAAATGCTTGAAAATCAGCTAGTTCTTTATCAAGTTTGTTGATTTGATCATCATGTACATGTGTTATCACATCAATTGGATCTACAAAATCATGAAATGTTTTTTCTTCCATTGTTGTGGTAGGAGGAATGATATCTTGCAAAGTTTATGTTTCACCCTTTGTAAAGTAAGTGTTCAATAGATTTTCTGATGTTTGCATGTCAGTGCTATTCAAAGCACTGGAACCCATTAGTCTATGGATTCTCCTTATAAGGATGTTTCTATTATGGTAGTAGGTTATAAAACTCATACAAATGCATGCAACACTCAATGCACAAAGTAATAGAACAAACCAAAGGAGCAAGGTAGTTATGCTTGTTGAAATACATAATTTGTAAATGCAAAATGTGAAAGTTTCAAAGCTAGGATGCAAAATTATGCACTATGATCCAACACTACACTTCAAATTCATATTTGAATGAATGTTGAAAGGGAGTAGCAAAATCTGAAAATGAAATTTTGTCGACAAACCCTAGTTTTTGCTAAGACTAGGTTATATGAAAAATGTAATTTTATAACCAAAACCCTAGCAAATGCAAATTGTAAATGTAAACTTTGATATGAATTAATGATGAATTACTATAATAAAGATTAGATCTGATGCAAATATCAGAAAATTAAATCCTTTAATGATACACAATGCAAAATATACAAAACTATGTCTTAATGCAAGCCTAGAATGCTTGTTTTTTCAAATTGTTTCAAATGTATGCAAAATTTTCCAATCCAAGATGATAAATATGATATGAATGAATGCAAGGACTAATTACAACACTCATAAAGATGAAATTTTAGTAAAAACATGGGTTCACCAAAATGTTATATGTAAAAGTTTGGAAAGATGATGAATAGTGTTAAGATCTATCAAATCAAACCCTACTTTCACAATAACCCTCAAGGACAATAATTGAGCCAATTCACTACAAATGAAGATGGCTCAGCTATAGGTTGATGTGCTTAGGAATGATATGGAAAGACTGATTAGATTGAAAGATTTGTCAAACCCTAGATTAAATAAGCCTCAAACTCTAATTATAATGAAATCGGGTACCGACGAATAAAGTGCTACAGATCATTGCATAAGAAGACACTCAGGAAGGATTAGAAACTTACCAAAAGTTGGATTTCTAGAGGTGAAGACTTTGCAAACTACGAGGCGAGTACCCAAGTCTGATAGGGTAAATTTTCTATAGATTTGGAACAGTGAGCAGTGTGGATAATGTTTAGCTCTTGAGTTCACGATAGTTCCTATCGGGAGGACTCTGGGGTGGGCGCCCTAGTCTAGTAGGGTAGATTTACACCAACATTTTATCAGATCCTAAATCCTTATCCTCTGAATTGCTTCTCTGTACCTACACTTCACCAAATCCTACACCTATAATTTGCAATCACAAAAGAGGGGTTTGGGGGTTGTGGTGTTTAGGATCTTGCCTCGATCAATCCCCAAAATGACATTCAAGTCTTCCAACACTATTGTTAGATACAATGCATACCCAAGGGAGGGCAGAGGCTAAAGAAATGATGAAATAAAGTTATTGAAGCACAAATAGATTTCACCTTAGAGGTGAAGCCCTCACAAAGATTAAGATCCTTCAAACCATGAGGAGATGGATTGATGAAGCCAAATCTACAACAAACAATACAATAACAACACAATTCTGCTCTACAACACCATGAATGCCTTGAAATCCCTTAGATCAATATCACAAGTTTGTTTTATCCATCTAGGTGTAAAATGAAGACATAAACTCACTTATATATGCTTTCCCACTAACATCTGTAATTCAAATTTAAAAGGCTAACAAAGAAAAACCTTTTTAAAGGTCCTATGCCAACAAACTTAAATTTAGGTCCTGACAAATCAGCCCAGACTAGGGTGTGGGAGCCCAAGTCCCAAGGCTAGTTTGGGTCATGACTAAGCATTTAAAACTGGCCCCTAAGCCCCATTTGACATGGGTTTCAAGGTAATTTGCTCTGGGATAAATTTTAAACATGTAAAGAGTAAATATGGGGACCGAGGAGCTAAACTAGGAGGTAAAAAGACATGAGGTTATTTTTTACTCCATAACACTTCCCATGACCTTTAGGACTATTTAAAGTGCAAAATATGACTTTTTAAATGTAGGGATAGTGTGAATAGTCATATAGGCATATGACACGATTGTCATAAACCACAAGATCTTGTTAAAATGGGAGAATAGAAAGGGTCTTATGGGGGTTGTGGCATGATCAAAATAGTGTGAGGTAGATTGCAGCTAATAAATTAGTTTTTTAATGTGCTACATGAATGTTATAGTTTACAATCAGCTAGGGCTTATTCATCATAGAATTTACATCAAGGGTTACCCTTACCATTGGTGGAACCCCCCATAATTTCCTTGCTCTTTGGCCTAAAACCATTGCAATTGGCTAAGTCTGCATATAGAAAGTCTTAAACCCTAAGCCCTTAGCCTTTACCTTTATCTTAGATTATAATTTTGAGTTGACTTGTAATAGGCGGTCATCCTGGACTTAAGTTACAACCTTATGTCTTGATTCCCATTCAAAACCAACCCCTTGAGCCTAGTCACCAGCTTCCTCATGTGTGTAAATATTTCCTAAGTTCGAGTTTAAAGTCCTTAGATACAAATTCACAGTTGTTGCAGCATCGCAGGCTCCAAATCTATCAAATCTGTCAAAGCCACATTGATGCACTGACCGTAGATCTCTAAGCGGGTGGGTCCTAAGTCTTATCAGCTAAATGCCTAAGTCGTGCTCGCTCCTCATTGGATTTCATGAGTGTATGAAAGAAATATAAAAAAAATATGCCTTGCGATGCTACGACAGAGTGACAAGTGACAAGTGGGCCCTTGTTTAGTCTTAGCAGGTTAAAGCTAGTGCCTAGCACACGAGTGCAAGGATGGTGGTCTAGGCCCTCCCTAGGCCTATTGTGAGGCCTACCTTTTCATTCCCATATATTTGACTACTTTATTTTACTGTTGGTGATACATATTAGACTTGTGGGACTACTGATCCTGATTTGCAAGATTCTTAGACTTTATTTTTTATCTGGATTTATTATGTTTAGCATGTTTATGATGTGGTTACACCTTGATATTGATTCATTGATGATGTTAGACCTATGATTTACATTATGATGCTATTGGGATACTATTCATGTCATTTTAGTTAGAAATTTATTATGAGACCTTATCTTGTGATGGATGTTTGAAATGCAAAATTTAGATTTTTAATTATGATGAGATTTTTTGATGTTTATATGATCATGTGATGATGTGAGTGTATGTTTCAATTTGCTTTAGCTATTATATACATGTGGGATTAACATTCCATTTGAGTGCGCAGGTGTTTCCAACGAAGCCATGGACACTTGGAGATCATCTCACACACTGTGTTGTTTTCCCATGTGAAGTCGATCTAGTTCCAAGAGGAACCAAGATCAACTATGTTTGCATGATGAACTTTTGTAATGTTGTTGCATGGTGTTAGTTGGGTTAGGTCTACCCTTCTTTTATTTGATTTCTAATTGGTGTTGTAAGTTGTAATGTCATTTGAATTTCATTTTTGAGTTTTAATTTTTGTGACCCCTTTTTATGTGTTTTTACTCAACCTATGGTGCTCAAAATGGGTTAAAATTGACCCTGGGTTGTACCCCTAGGGTCTAGGGGTCATTTGGGCTTGTGTAACCTTAGGTAAACCTCTATTTGGTCACTTTAACTTCACTCTGAAGTAAAGTGACGAAAATGGAAGTTTGGGAGGGAGAGGATGAGTGGGTCAAACACTCAACCTCTTCATTTCCTCTTTCCTAGGTTGGGGGAGTCTTCAAGACCCCTTAATTGTGGAGGACTCAACTCCAAGCCTCTCCCACAATTGGTGAGGGTACCTTGGGATTGTGTGGGTTTACCTAGGAGGAGATGATTGGGGCTCATGTGGTACCCACTCCTCTTTTCGCTCCACCTTTCTCTCCCACATATGTGAGAGAGAGAGAAAGTAGATGGGAGAAAGACTTGGTGGAATGGGTGGATGACATATGTCACCACCCCATTCCAAGAGTCTTGCAAGTAGTTGGGTGGAGGAGTGAGGAGGTGACATGTGTCACCTCCCCATTCTTCAAGTCTCATGAGAAGAGCCTATTTTTATCCCTCTTGAAGAGAGGGAGGGGGTTGTTGAATCTTTTCCAATTTTTGAATTTTAGTTGTTTTTGGGGACAAAGTTCGAGGAGAAATTGGTGGCTCAACTTGGAGAAGGAGTTAGAGGAGCTCTTCTCAACTATCTTCCATTTGGGCTTTATAAGGTAGGATTCAAGGCATATGCCTTTCCTTATGCATTTTCTTTACTTGCACGTTGTGTGTGTGTGAGTTTCATTTTGTTGTTTTTACTTTGTTGTTGTGGGAAAATTGGGTATGGGAGTTGTGAGAGCCTCTCCTTCTTGGGAGAAAATGCTCAACATGTGTGGAGTGGGGGAGGAGTAAACCTCCTCGAGGTCACTTCCTTGGTTTTCATGGAGTTTTAGCCTTGAGGGCAAATTGTGAATTTGAGCAATATGTGTATATGAGAAATTTGGGATATAGCTTGAGAGCCAAGAGAAAGTTGTGAAATCATGTTTATGAGTCTGTCTTGAGGCCTTGAGAGATTTATGTATTTGGGAAGTTTTTGGAGTGGCACTCTTGAGTTGAGTGATGTCCACTCCCTTACCCCATTAAACTCATCTTGAGTGAGTTTTTGTTAAGTGGAAGCCATGGGAGTATTCTTATTTTTGTGTTGAGTGAACTTGTTGCAAAGTGGTGTGTGCTTACCTTGTGTGAGGATGACCTCCTAGCTTGGGGGTGACTCATGAGTGAGACAATGGAAGGGAGGAGAGTAGTTTGTTAGTGGCTTGTTCTCATTCCTTGTGTTATTGCAGGTTTTTGGAGCTATGAGATATTGAAGAAATCAAAATTTCCATCCTTGTGTTGCTAGTAGAGCTCTTTAGAGAGTATGGCCATGGTTGGCCTATTTGTAAATGTGTTATTTGATAGAGAGTGTTTGTGCTCTCTTGAGTTGTATAAATTTTAAGTTTTCAACTTGAGTTGTATTTAACTTCTTTGTATTTGAAAATGAAAAAACATATTTGTTGATTTTTTTTTTATGTTGTGTATGAGAAAAATGTGAATGCAAGTTTAAAAAAAAGAGAAATATTTAGTTGTTGATTTAAAATGCCTTATGGATGAATGCTAAAAAAAAATGTTGCAAGAAGAAAAGTATGTTTAAAATTTGATGCATTTGTAGTTTTATTGCAACAAAGAAGAAATTAAATAGTTGTTGTTTTCTTTTACAAAAAAAAAATGTGTATAAATAATGTGAAGGGAATTTGCTCTTAGATAAGAAAGTTAGTTATAGATGTTTAACGAAAAAATAAAAAATTATCATGCTTCTTATAAAGGTTCCTTTTATGATTATTGTGAGTGTTTAAATAATATATATATATACACACACATATATATTTATACACATTTATATACAAATATAAGTATATGAATATATATATTTATATAATATATATATATGTGTGTGTGTGTGTGTGTGTGTGTGTGTGTGTGTTTATTTTGCCCAGTGTATCATAATAATATCTATATTTCTAGTTAAGGATATATATATATATATGGTGTATAATTACAGTTCTGTATGCAACTATACAGTTTCAGAATAAGGTAGAGACTGCATATTTTTTTATAGAGGAAGTGCAGTTTTTAAAACAAAAAAAAAGAATGTTGGTGGGGGGTTTGACCCCCCACCGTGGCTGTTGTTATTGGAGTGTGGGGAGGGGCTGAGCCCCAACCACACTCCACCATAGTGAAGTGTGGGTGGGGTTCAACCCCTCCCCACACTCCCACACCCCCCGACGCCCTAGCCGCCACACTCTTTGTCGCCCCCTCTGCTACCACAGTCCCTCCGCTGGTAGTTATGTTCGGTCCCCTTCACCCCTCTATCATTTGTCCCCTATTCCTACGAGGCAGCATGCATGTTACGGCAACCACCAACGATTTCATTCTGTGTGACTCGGCCCTTCAGCCAGTCTTTAAATCTGCAACTTTTGATTTACTTATTTTCAATTTTAAATATATATATATTTGTGCTTATATACATTCGCCCCACCAAAAAGAAAAGAAAAAGAAAACCACTGTGTTTTAACTAGAGATTTTAGGTTTATTAAAAAAGAAGAGAACAAATGAGTATACATAATGTGTATACCTTCGAAAGAAGCTTCCTCAATGGAGTCTTTCTTCAAACCTGCAACACAAAGGAGAATAGAAAAAAAAATGATGAGAAAAGAGGAGAGGAGAACCAAAGAGAAAAGAAAATGTTAGATTGAGGATAGGGTTAGGGTTTTCTAGTTCCACATAAGGAAATTATTTTTTTTTTGGAGGACTTTTTAGGGCATGAGATTTTTTTAAATTGGCTTATTTATTTATTTTCCCTCTTCTTTGTATTATGCCACTATGGTTATTTTATTTCTAAATAGGAATGTAGGAAAAATCAGTAATGGGTAATTTAATTATATTGATTTAGTTAATGTTTTTTTCTAGTAGTGATATTTCCTTTAGTGGGCATTTGATATATCTAGTGATGGAAATTACTTTCTTTAAATGATTTATTTAGCTCCTTTGGGTTTATTTTAAATGTGCTAGTGGAAGTTATATTAGTCTAATTTAATTAATTGGTTTTGGGGTTCTTAATTAATCTAAATAGTTTTTCTTCTTTTTTTCTTACTATTGAAATGTATTTAATTTTAAATCAACTGAAATGATAATTTATTGCTTGCAAACTTCAATCGACGAGGTTAAAGTTTTAAATTTAGATTATTAATAGTTTAATATTCTCCTTTTTATTTTCCTAGAGAAAATTGATTAGTAAATTAAATCAGTAGTTTTTATCCAACTTAGAAACCTAGTAAACTAACAACCAAATTTAGTTTTATTAAAATAAACCCTAGTCACGCCTATGAGGCGTTATACTATCAGATTTTTCCAGAATTTAGGGTTTAGCTAGGTTAGTGAATTTTAACCTTACGTAGTGTTAAATCATTGTTTTTTGCCGGTTATCGACATTATGTTTTGGTATTAAATATATTTCTCATGCTCTAGAATTAGGTTTCTTTTTATTTTGATTTTGACTTGTGTCAAAATCCCATCATCCACTTAGATTAACCTAGGGTTTTGATCTTTGATCCTAACCCTATCAATGACGTTAACCGTGTCGCATCGACCCCCTAGTTGGCCTTCATCACGTAGAGGAATGCGTAAGTGAGTGCATTACCCCACCTTCATATGACATGTTTACACCTTATGCGTAACACCACCGAGCATGCTTATGCTTGTGAGGGGGTTTCTAGGGAAGCGTGGTAAATTTTTTTGATATTTCATGTCATGACCACATGACAAATGTGGACATGACATGTGGGATGCATGTCATGATTGCATGGGAAATGTGGGCATGACATTTGGTATTAGAGCCTAAGTTTAAACACTGGGCTTGTTTGGGCACGCTACTTTTTCTGCAATTTCAATTAATTAGTGATTACCTGGTTTTTGTAGGATGCCTCCCTGATGAGTTTGGTGAGTGCGTTCGTGCCACACTATGTCTGTCAAGGTGCACAGTGATTCTTCGGTTGAGGGTCAGGCACCACTGGCACCACTGGCACCACAGGTCCTACCTATACCAGATATTGGATCACAAATACTTCAGGCACTACAGGAAGTGTTAGATAGGCTACCACCGACCGTAGATGTATCATCCATAGAGCCACATGCTAAGCTCCACATTGATCTATGAGAGGAGCCACGCATGGAGCCACAAGCAGAGTCACGTGTGGAGCCCCGCATCGAACCGCAAGAGGCACCACGTGTGGAGCCATATGTTGAGATACTAGATACGATGGCAGAGGAGGTTGGATCAACCTACAGGGTCCGTAGTAGGAGCCCTCACGTCATGATAAGCATGAGGAGACAGTATGAGTGGAGCAGATCTTTCACAGACTGTATGATTATTATGCAGATGAGCCAATTAGAGGGCACAGAGACTGAGGAGACCCCATCAGGGATTTGTTGAGGTTGAATCCTCCTACTTTCATGAGGACTATAGAGGGAACCAAAGCTGAGGCTTGGCTTATAAGTCTAGATAGATGCTTTGTGTTGTGTCCTTACAAGGGCAACATGAAGGCATGTGTGGTAGTCCACCTATTACGAGATGCAGTAGCTACTTGGTGGCACACTAAGGAGTGCAAGTGCCATCTATCATTGGACACACTCACTTGGGAAACTTTCATTGAGTGCTTCAATGCACGGTATCTATCAGATCACTACAGACAGCATCGCATAAACAAGTTTCATGACCTTGAGCAGAGAGGGCTTACTTTTGCTCAGTACGAGGGCAGATTCACTGAGTTGTCTCGATATGCAAAGTATCTCCATGATTAGAAACTCCTAGTTCATAATTTATCAGAGGATTAAACCATAGCATAGCAGGGCTTATACGCATGGTAGACCCCCAGACATTGAGTGATACTACCGAGAAGGCATACATTACTGAGGAGATATAGGGATGAGGGTAGGGTTCATGCCCCCAATTTCAGGATCGTGGGCAGCAGCAGCACTAGTAGAGTTATCGCAGACCACTACTACCACCACCACAGAGAGGAGGATTTAGGTCTCCATCATTACCTCCTAGACCTCCATAGCAGCAGAAGTAGAATTAGTAGAGGGCATAGCTAGGGTAGAATTGAGGCTGGCAGCAATAGGGCCCGTGTAGATATTAGAGGCAGCAGGGACCACCTGCAAGGCCCGCGAGGTCACAACAGTCATACAGGGGTTCACAGGGTTCCACAGGTAGATTTGGACAACAGCAGTCAGGTAGGACTCAGACTAGACAGGTGCAGGCTCGAGGCCCATGCTATGTGTGTGGTGGAGCAGATCATCTAGCCAGAGAGTGCCCACAGGGCTTTACAGCAGGGGGACAACCCCATTCAGGAGGGTCAGAGTAGACTATAGGAGATGTGGGCAAGTCCCACCACATGTTCACAGCAGTTGATAACTGCCAGACATATTTTTAGGCATCAGTGATTGAGACATCAGGTATGATCAAGGGTGCCCCCATTTCTATTCTTTTTTACTCTGGAGCTACTGATTCCTTTCTATCTACATCGTTAGTGGAGTGTTGCAGGCTGGTGGCTTCTAGGTAGGACATTAGGTGGGAGGTTGAGTTGGCCACTGGGGCCAGGATGTTAGTAGATGCCTTGGTTCAGGATTGTGAGATCTCTTTGGGGTCCTTCACTACATTTTGTGACCTTAGAGTTATGCTATTAGGATACTATGATGTGGGTTTGGGTATGGACTAGCTTACGGCTCATAGAGCCAAGCTAGATTGTCACCAAAAGGTGATTAGCTGCTTAGATGATCATGGTACACCGGTTGAGATAGTGGACATTCAAAATCCCATGATAGTTCATATGATATCCACTCAGCAACTTAAGCACTGCATGTGGAAGGGATGTTAGATGTTCGCTATCACAGTTAGTGATAGATCAGAGGATGAGCTTGAGGCATCATTAGATGATCACCCCATCTTGAGAGAGTTCACTGATGTTTTTCCATCAGAGTTACCAGGGATGCCACCCCATTGTGAGGTAGACTTTCATATTGATTTAGTGCCGGGTGCCAAGCTAGTGTCTCGTGCACCCTACAGGATGACCACTCATGAGCTGACAGAGCTCAAGCTACAAGCGAAGAAGGATGGGTCTCTTCGCTTGTGCATGGATTATAGGCAGTTGAATAAGGTGACTGTGAAGAACCATTATCGTCTACCTATGATTGATGATCTCTTTGACCAGATGTAGGGAGCCAGGGTGTTCTCTAAGATTGACCTAAAGTCTGGTTACCATCAGTTGTGTATCACAGAGTTGGATATTCATAAGACCGCTTTCTGGACTAGATACAGCCACTACGAGTTCACTGTGGTCCCCTTCGGTTTGAAGAATGCCCCTATGGTGTTCATGAGTCTCATGAACGGGGTGTTCCATACCTACTTGGATCAATTCATGATTATTTTTCTTGATGATATTATGATCTATTCACGGACTGAGGAGGAACATGAGGAGCACCTACGTCAAGTTTTGCAGTGTTTGAGAGAGCAACAGCTTTATGGCAACTTGGTGAAGTGTGTCTTTTTTAGGACAGGGGTACAGTACTTGGGACACATCCTATCAGGCAATGGCATCTCCATAGATCCATCAAAGATTAGAGCTATCAGAGATTGGCCAGTACCCACCAATGTGACAGAGGTTAGGAATTTCATGGGATTAGCCAGTTACTACCACAGATTCGTAGAGGGCTTTTCCAGGATAGCGCACCCCATTACTTCACTTCAGCAGAAAGGGAAGAGTTTCACTTGGACTGAGTAGTACGAGAGAGCCTTTGGGGTTCTCAAGGAGTGTCTTATTAGTGCTCCCATCTTAGTGATTCTTGATCCTGCAGAGGATTTTGTAGTTTATACAGATGCTTCACTTGAGGGTTTGGGAGTCATGCTTATGCAGGGTGGTAGAGCGATTGCATATGAGTCATGTAAGCTCAAGACACATGAGCTCAACTATCCTACTCACGATCTAGAGCTCTTAATAGTGGTATATGCCCTTGTTCGTTGGAGACACTTTCTTTTGAGTTGATGCTTTGAGCTTCATTTAGATCACCACAGTTTGCAGTACATTTTCACACAATCAAATTTGAATGCCCACCAACGGTGTTGGATGTGTTGGCAAGAGACATAGTGTAGCTTCATGAGTGTCATCATTGATGGCAACAAAGTTCATCCCACACATCTATAGGACATGGTGTGTCTATACCAAAAGTCAGATTGAAGAGTGTTGAGGTCTGGTAAGCAATAATAGAGCATGTAGCAAGGTCCAATAGTCAGGTCTGGATCTATCAGAGGAAGTATCTTAGTAAAGTGTGGACTTGGGGAAGTCAAGAGGAGTATCTTGACTGATAGATTCCAAGGATTGAGCCTCCAATGAAGAAAGAGTGAAGAGATATGAGCACCTAAGTATTGGGTTCTTGTTTGGCAGAGTAGACTGAGGAAGAACTGACCAGCAGAGCATCAGACCTTAATCCAGATAAGATATTGATGGTGATCAAGTTTCTTGAGGTATCATTCATGATTGGCTGACATGATTGATGACTTCTATAAGCATCTCTTTTATACGCATCACTTGATAAGCAAGGATTCAGCTGACAGACCAAGAGTTTGGGAAATTATTGAGTATTCCGGATGTCGACTAGAAAGTGGATGAAATCCTTGGTGTGGATATATATACCAAATTGTTTTCAGTATGAAGGTGTGTGTTGTGTGTTGTGGAGTGCGAAGAAAAGTAGAGAGTAGTGTGGAAGCAGCAATCAAGGTCTGGTATGTGACAGAATAGCAGCACTAAGGCAGAGGAAGAATGAAGTGCAGTAGATCAGTGTATTGAGCTTAACTGAAACTAAACCCAAGCACATGTGGATGCTTCTCATTAGTTCAAGTATCTAGTTTACATCTATAAACTATTGTAGGCAGTAAGCCTCTTGTGATCAGTGTGCTCAGGTAGTGAGCCCTAATTGGCAAGTGCCATTTTTGTATTTCTATTCTTCTAATAGAGAATACTTTCTTGGGTTAGTCACCCCATGGTCTTTTCCCTTAATAGGGTTTTCCATGTCAAAATCATTGTGTTATTTGAATTATCTTTGTTTCTGCCTTCATGATCATGGATACTTATTTATTTTGATGCTATACTAGTTATAAAAAGAACAGAAAGTAAAGATAATTAAGATAACTGATTCACCCCCCCTTTCAGTTATCAATAGGATGGAGTTTCTATGCGAGTACGACTTTGATGTTCACTACATCAAAGGGAAGGAGAACGTGGTCATTGATGCTTTGAGTCAGAGGTGTCACAAGATCCTAAACTTGACCTTGAATGTGGACTTGACAGAGTGCATCATTCAGCATCTGCTTGAGGATGAGTGGTTTCTTGAGGTGCAACAGGAGATCTAGTCACAGAGGGCCCTTAAGGGCAAATTTACAGGATATTCCCTTGAGTCATATGGATTGCTTAGACATTGACAACACATCTATGTACCCCTTGTGGGTGACCTTCATGCAATGGTTCTTTCAGAGGCTCATAGAGTACCTTATGCAGCACACCGAGGGGTGAAGAAGATGCATACCGACTTGCGACAGTTATACCATTGGGCAGGTATGAGATGGGATATTGCAGAGTATGTTGCTCATTGTCTTGAGTGCCAGAGGGTCAAGGCTGAGCATCAGCATCCAGTGGGTCTTTTATACCCTCATGCAATACTTGAATAGAAATGGGACACCATTTCCATGGACTTTATCATTGGTCTTCCTATGTCATCACATCGCCATGATGCCATCATGGTGACGGTTGACAAGTTGATCAAGGTGGCGCATTTCTCACCTGTACGCATGACATACAATGCACCATCTATGGCAAGAGTATTCTTGGATCAGATTGTTAGACTACATGGGGTACCTCACCGTATCATTTCTGACAGGGATTCAGTGTTCACTTCATCCTTTTGGAGAGCCTTGCAGTAGGCATTGGGCACACATCTCAACTTCAGTTCCACTTATCATAAGGAGACTGATGGATAGATAGAGAGAGTTAATCAGGTTCATGAGGATATGCTCCATATGTATGTCATGGATCACTAGAGTAGATGGGAGGAATATATGTATCTAGATGAGTTTGCCTACAATAATGGGCATCACAGCTCGTTCGGTATGCCTCCTTTTCAGGCCTTGTATGATAGACCTTGCAGGACACCTTTGAGTTGGGACCGTATTGAGGACAAGGTTGCAATAGGGCCAGAGTTGGTTCAGCATATGGAGCAGTAGGTGACTTTGATTAGGTAGAGACTTCAGGAGGCACAGGATCGACAGAAGAAGTATGTCGATGCTAAGAGGGTAGATCAGAGCTTCTCAATTGGGGACAGAGTGTTCTTGAGAGTGCGACCGCACAATAGTCTAATCCATTACGGAAAGGATTCTAAGCTCGCACCTCATTTTGTTGGACCTTTTGAGATTTTGGAGCGGATAGGACCCGTAGCCTATCATCTAGCCTTGCCGTCTAGCCTTGCCACCTAGCCTATCATGTATCCATGATGTTTTTCATATTTCTATTTTACAGCGTTACATATCTGAGTTATCTCATGTATTAGATTGGAGTGCTTTTCAGGTAGAGGTGGATGGTCAGTTGACTTTGGAGCCAATTCCCATATTGGCTCATCAGACACTAGGCCTTTGAGGTTGAGAGTTGGACCAAGTTAGGGTCCAGTGGAACATTTACAATGAGGTCACGGTGATATGGGAGGATGCAGCGAGATTGAGGGCCCTTTATCCTCACCTCTTTGACAACTTCTAGGAGGAAGTACAATCTTAGGGGGGAGGATGTGAGGCCTACCTTTTCATTCCCATATATTTGACTACTTTATTTTACTGTTGGTGATACATATTAGACTTGTGGGACTGTTGATCCCGATTTGCAGGATTGTTAGACTTTATGCTTTATGTGGATTTATTATGTTTAGCATGTTTATGATGTCGTTACACCTTGATATTGATTCACTGATGATGTTAGACCTATGATTTACATTATGATGCTATTGGGATACTATTCATGTGATTTTAGTTAGAAATATATTATGAGACCTTATCTTGTGATGGATGTTTGAAATGCAAAATTTAGATTTTTAATTATGACGAGATTTCTTGATGTTTATATGATCATGTGATGATGTGAGTGTATGTTTCACTTTTCTTTGGCTATTATATACATGTGGGATTAACATTTCATTTGAGTGCGCAGGTGTTTCTAACAAAGCCACAGATACTCGAAGATCATCCCACACACTATGTTGTTTTCCCATGTGAAGCCGATCTTTTTCCAAGAGGAACCAAGATCAACTATGTTTGCATGATGAACTTTTGTAATGTTGTTGCATGGTGTTAGTTGGGTTAAGTCTACCCTTCTTTTATTTGATTTCTAATTGGTGTTGTAAGTTGTAATATCATATGAATTTTATTTTTGAGTTTTAATTTTTGTGACCCCTTTTTATGTGTTTTTACTCAACCTGTGGTGCTCAAAATAGGTTAAAATTGACCTTGGGTTGTACCCCTAGGGTCCAGGGGTCATTTGGGCTTGTGTAACCTTAGTTAAACCTCTATTTTGTCACTTTAACTTCAACCTAAAATAAAGTGACGAAAATGGAAGTTTGGGAGGGAGAGGATGAGTGGGTCAAACGCTCAACCTCTTCATTTCCTCTTTCCTAGATTGCGGAAGTATTCAAGACCCCTTAATTGTGGAGGACTCAACTCCAAGTCTCTCCCACAATTAGTGAGGGTACCTTGGGATTGTGTGGGTTTACCTAGGAGGAGATGATTGGGGCTCATGTGGTACCCACTCCTCTTTTCACTCCACCTTTCTCTCCTACATATGTGAGAGAGAGAGAAAGTGGATGGGAGAAAGACTTGGTAGAATGGGTGGATGACATGTGTCACCACCCCATTCCAAGAGTCTTGCAAGTAGTTGGGTGGAGGAGTGAGGAGGTGACATGTGTCACCTCCCCATTCCTCAAGTCTCATGAGAAGAGCCTATTTTTATCCCTCTTGAAGAGAGGGATAGGGTTGTTGAATCTTTTCCAATTTTTAAATTTTAGTTGTTTTTGGGGACAAAGTTAGAAGAGAAATTGGTGGCTCAACTTGGAGGAGTTAGAGGAGATCTTCTCAACTGTCTTCCATTTGGGCTTTATAAGGTAGGATTCAAAGCATATGCCTTTCCTTATGCATTTTCTTTACTTGCATGTTGTGTGTGTGTGAGTTCCATTTTGTTGTTTTTACTTTGTTGTTGTGGGAAAGTTGGGTATGGGAGTTATGAGAGCCTCTCCTTCTTGGGAGAAAATGCTCAACATGTGTGGGGTGGAAGAGGAGTGAACCTCCTCAGTGTCACTTCCTTGGTTTTTATGGAGTTTTATCCTTGAGGGGAAATTGTGAATTTGAGCAATATGTGTAAATGAGAAATTTGGGATATGGCTTGAGAGCCAAGAGAAAGTTGTGAAATCATGTTTATGAGTGTGGCTTGAGGCCTTGAGAGATTTATGTATTTGGGAAGTTTTTAGAGTTGCACAATTGAGTTGAGTGATGTCCACTCCCCTACCCCATTAAACTCATCTTGAGAGAGTTTTTGTTAAGTGGATTCCATGGGAGTATTCTTGTTTTTGTGTTGAGTGAACTTGTTGCAAAGTGGTGTGTGCTTACCTTGTGTGAGGATGACCTCCTAGGTCAAGGGTGACTCATGAGTGAGTCAATGGTAGGGAGGAGAGTAGTTTGTTAGTGGCTTGTTCCCATTCCTTGTGTTATTGTAGGTTTTTGGAGCTATGAGATATTATAGAAATCAAAATTTCCTTGTGTTGTTAGTAGAGCTCTTGAGAGAGTATGGCCATGGTTGGCCTATTTGTAAATGTGTTATTTGATAGAGAGTGTTTGTGCTCTCTTGAGTTGTATAAATTTTAAGTTTTAAACTTGAGTTGTATTTAACTTCTTTGTATTTGAAAATGAAAATATATATTTGCTGATTTTTTTTTATGTTGTGTATGCGAAAAATGTGAATGCAAGTTAAAAAAAATAAAAATATTTAGATGCTGATTTAAAATGCCTTATGGATGAATGCAAAAAAAAAATATTGCAAGAAGAAAAGTATGTTTAAAATTTGATGCATTTGTAGTTTTATTGCAACAAAGAAGAAATTAAATAGTTGCTATTTTCTTTTACAAAAAAAAATGTGTATAAATAGTGTGGAGGGAATTTGCTCTTAGATAAGAAAGTTAGTTATAGATATTTAACAAAAAAAAAAATTATCATGCTTCTTATAAAGGTTCCTTTTATGATTATTGTGAGTGTGTGTGTGTGTGTGTGTGTGTGTATATATATATATATATATATATATATATATATATATATATATATATATTATGTGTATAAATATATTTGTCGATATTTGTGTATATATGTGTATAAATATAAATATATATATACACAAATATATTTATACACACACATATATATATATTTATATGCAAAATATTAAATATAAACAATGCTGTGAGATAAGGCAGAGATTGCATACTTTTTTATAGAGGAAGTGTAGTTTTTAAAACAAAAAAAAAAGAATGTTGGTGGGGGGTTCGACCCCCCCGTGGCTGTTGTTATTGGAGTGTGGGGAGGGGCCGAGCTCGACCCTAGTGGAGTGTGGGTGGTACTCGACCCCTCCCCACACTCCCACACCCCCCGACGCCATCAGCCACCACACTCTCCGTCGCCCCCTCCAAAACAACAGTCGTGTTGATGATTGTTTTTACACATTCATAACAAAAGTTAAAATTCACAAAATGAACCTAACTATCTTGAAAAATATGAAGAAATCAATTAAGATTACTTAATCCCAAGTTTCTATATGGTCAGGTCTTGACCGTGTGGACAATTCAGTAGGTTAATGTGAAGCTATAATATGCAAGGGGCCTTACTTGATTTAAGGTGATTGATGACTTACTAGACTTGAATTATGCAAAATATCACAAATATCAACATTTTATTCATTCCTTTGCACAAATTTTTTAATGTATCACAAAGCTTTATATGATTTATATGAACACAAGCTTTTCTCTTCAAATAATATGAAAATTGTCAAATATTCACACAATTGTTCATGTTTCTTTCAAATATCAGACAATCTCCTTTAAATTTATGCGTTTAAGCTAAGTATTTCAAATGTTTGCGAAAAGTTAGAGAAAATCAAATTCAACATCATTTTGCTACAAATTCTAAATGTTCTGTTATTCACATTATAAGAAGTATAGCAAAATTGATCAAATCAACAGACTAAATCATTAAATGCGAATGTCCTGAGTATTTTCACGAAAATAGATTCAAGATTGCAAGATTTAAGAGTTATTATTTCAAATACAAAGAAGAGCCAGAAGACACTCTGAATATAGACGTAGAATTCCAAATTCATTTATATTCAAAACACATAGTCATATATGATTTACAATGTATGAATGACTCTTAGCTTCATTAATCAACTTCACAGAAAACTTACAATGCTTTACAGATACAATAAGAAAGCTGGACATTCCACGCCTTAATGCATACACAGGAAACCTCCTCTAAACTAAAATACTCCTGTTGGCAAGAGACACATTGGAACTTTATGATTGTTGTCATTGATGGCAACAAAGGTTAACCCACACATCCGCAGGACATGATGAGTCTCTACTGGAAGGCAGATTGTAGAGTATTGTGATCCGGTAAGCAAGAACAGAGCATGTGGTGAGGTCCGACAGTCAGCTCCGGATCTCTCAGAGGAAGTATCTTGGTGAAGTGCAGATTTGGGGAAGTCAAGAGGACTACCTTGACTGATAGATTCCAAGGATTTAGCCTCTAGTGATAGATGAAGAAAAAGATATGAATACTTGAGTGTCAGGTTCCTGATTGGCAGTGTGGACAGAGGAAGAATTGACTGGCAGAACATCATACATTATTCTGGATGCGTTATTGATGATGGTAAAGATTCTTAAGGAATAAGTTATAATTGGCTGACATTATTGATGACTTCTACAAGTATATCCTTGATCCGCATTACTTCGTAAGCAAGGATTCAGCCGACATATCAGAGTTCATGGAAAATATTGACTATTCTGGATGCCGACTAGAAAGGTGATGAAATCACTTGTGCCTATATATATATAAGATGGATTTAGTTGTGAGAGGAGTCATGGTTTTTGTGTAGTGCAAAGAAAAGCAGTAAAGTAGAGTGCAAGTAGAAAGGTAGGTCCGGTATGTGAAGGGACAACAACACTAAGGAAAAGAAAGGATGAAGTGCAGTAGATTAGTATACTGAGTTTAACCAGAACTGAACTCCAGCATATGTAGATGCTCCCTATAAGTTCAAGTATTGTATTACACTCTTTATAATTTGTAGACAATGAGTCTCTTATAGGGAGTGTGCCTCTTGTGAGCAGTGTGCTCGGGCAGTGAGCCCTAATTGGCATGTGCCATCTATTTTTCTTATTCTTTTGATAGAGAATAATCCTTGGGTTAATCACCCCGTGGTTTTCTCCCTTAATAGGGTTTCCACATCAAAAATATTGTGTTAAGTGTATTTCCATTTCATGGTTATGTTTTCTTGTTTGAATTGATGTTGCACTAATTATTAAGAAAGTTCAAAAAGATGAAATAATTAAGATAACTGATTCACCCCCCCTCTCAGTTATCAACAATTGGTATCAGAGCCAAGTTCCTCCTAACAGAGTCTAATAGCTTGAGGAAGATCTGGGAATTCAAATGGATGTATATGGTTTAAGGGAGCAACTCAAGACTGCCCTTGATGATCTTGAGCAGTCAAACTTTAAAGTCAATGAATTAAAGGAAAGACTCAAACAGGCTGATGATTTCATGAAAGAACTAAAAGACAAATTAAGTCTCTCTATGAAAAAGAGAAAGGAGCTACTTCAGTAATTGGCAAGTCAAGGAGAAGCCAATGATACAAATGAAGATCTGAAGGAGAAAACCAAGTTATGTGAAAAGTTATCAAAAGAAATCATTATGGTAAGACATGAAATGGAATCAGGAGTTATGAAGTTTACCCAAGAGGTTGAAGAGAAAAGAAAAACTGAAGGTGATCTAAGACAATCTCTCAAAGAGAAATCAGAAGATTGCCACAAGATGGATAGAATTATCAAACATCTTGAATTTGATCTTGAAGATGCTAAAGATAATGAAGAAAAACTTGAGGATCAAATTGTCTCTCTTAAAAGGGATCTTCAAACAGCAAATGAATATAAAGAGAAATTCAAGATAAGTTTTGCTCAACTTGAAGTTCTTCTTGAAAGTCAAAAGAGGGTAGATGACAAGTGTGGTTTGGGATATGAGAAAGGAGAAAGCTCCAGATCCGGTCAAAAGAATCTTAGATTAGAAAATCCAAGAAAAAGCCTAGAAGACCTCCAATAAGACAGCCTAATGCTCAAAGATATCCATCCTTCAATGGATATTGCCACAATTGCAATAACTTTGGTTATAAAGCTAATCAGTGCAGAAAGAGAATGAATCAAACTAATACATCCTTCTTCAGACAGTGTTTCAACTACAAAAGGTATGGTCACAAATCTCATGAATGCAAAAATATGCAAATAAACAATTCATTTAATGGTAGATGCTTTGCATGCAATAGAATGGGTCATATGGCTAATCAATGCAGATCAAGAAGATATCAATCAAATATGCAAAGAAATGTTGTTTGCCAAATTTACAATAGATTCGGTCATATTGTAAAATTCTATAGAAGCAAGATTCAGGACAAAAGAGGTCTAGTATATCATAATCAGAATCAAGATAAGGGAAAACAAAAAGTGAATGCGGATGAAGTTCAAAGTGAGATGAACAAGATTTGGGTGAAGAATAGTACAGAGAATGTAGGGGATGGATCCGCACTAGACTCTGGTGCTAATATTCCTTCCAGAAATTAAAAAGTGAGCTCTGGCTCAGGGGGAGAAAAAGAAAACCTTGTTCCCCCAGCCAGTCAATTGGTGCCAGACTAGCACAAGATGAGTTACGGATTAAAGGGTTCATAAGAGAAACATCCAAATAAACTATGGTTAAGATTTGGAAGATCCACAAGATGTTTAAGATCAAGATTGATCCGGTTCTTCAAGTCATCCGAATAAGGCAAATCAGAATGACTTAGGTCGAGCATTTATTGCAACTTGATATTAGGGTTTGCGGAGCAATATAAGGGTTTTCTCATTAAGCATTTGTTCATTATGCATTCAAGAAGAAACGAAAAGAGAAGCTCTGCAACAAAATTCCTTAAGCTCATAAAAGATCATTTGCAGAAGTCAATTCATCCAGAAATCGATCTGGCAAACTCTGTGAAACTAAAAGGCACAAAAGGTATTCTTCGTTATCAAATATATCTCTGTAAATCCTTGAATGATGGGTACTCCAAATATTGTGAAGATCTCTGATAGGCCTCACCCCAAATTCAAGAAACATCCATACAAATCCTTGGAAGTAGATCCCCTAGGAGCATTTTCCAGTGTTCCACATGGTGTGTTGCATACAGAAGATATTAGGGTTTACATACATGTGAATATTGAAGAGTTCGGGGAATTCAAACTAAGAGATATCTATCATAAACAATTGATAGATGATGCTTTTGAACTTAAACCTCAATATAAGGGCATCCAGGAGAAACATTTTGATCAGTTCATTCATTTCCCCTACTTTGAAAAAGATGAATGGGTCTGGTATGTATTGAGTAGGATGCATGACAACTTCCTATGGCTGAACAAACCTTGCAAAATCACTAAGGAGGCAATTAGGGCAGTAACCGGCTTATACTCCTTCGGAGGGATACCTGTCCTCAAATCTGTCAAAAACCAAAGTGTAACTAAGGCCACCAGATCAAAATTTGATAAGAGGGCAATGACTATTGAAGATATCACAGACCCAGATATCAAGTTTGCATCTATGATAATAGGGTATAAGATATATCATTCCAGTAGAGAGAATTTAGTGTCCAAAACTACAGTGTATACTGCCTATGAGATGCTAAGAAAGAATGCAGAGTATGATCTCTGTGAACTTCTTCTAAGTCAATTGATGGAGAACATACAAAAGATCAAAAAGGACAAGAAGAACTCCTTTAAATATGGTGGACTGATATTGTGTTTATTTTTCTACTTCATGAATGTGCTGCCCAGATCCAATGGATGGGTATGGCAAAATAACAAACTAGTAGCAATTCAAATCAGAGATTACTTGCATGAACTTGGGGATGCCAAGGCAAGGAATATAGCTCTATGGGGTTACTTTAAGAATTTCCAAAATACTATGCAAATTAGATAAAGAATCCCAAAATCATTGGTTGAAAAATATAAAGATACAGTGTGCTTCATGGTAGACACTGATCAATGCCTAATGGAGGTAGTAGAGCCAAGGACAGTCTAGATCATGCCTATGGGGTATGAAGTTGATGAACAAATTATGGAGCTGCATGTTCATCACATGCTAAGTCAGCCAAAGGATCCAAAGGCAGAAAGGTTTGGAACCTTTGAAGAGCTAAGTGTAAAAGTTCATGTGGAACTCAGACAACCAGAAATAAAGAGGAAAGTGAGAAAAGAAGTTGAAGAAGTTGCCAGAGGCTTAGGCATCTCAAAGGAGGCACTTGATGCCAACAGGGAAAAGATGGAAAGGGCTGAGGAAGAGAAGAAAGAGGTAGAAAAGGGAAGTAAGGAAAGTGCTCCGGTAGAATCTTCCACCCGAACAAGATCATCAAAGAGATCAGCACCTGTCACTGCTAAAGGCTCAAGGACATCAAAACCGGAAGGAAAATCATTCGACAGAGGAGAGAAAAGAACTAAAACAAAGGCCACAAGTTCTTATGTTAGTCAGAAGGATGATGAAGAAACTAAATCAGATGAGGAGATAAAGAAAATGAAGAAGCAGAAGAAGAAAACATCTGATGAACCTTCTACCGGTCAAGGTGAAGAAGAAAAGGCAGAAGATTTTGTAGAAAAGCCCACTCTGTCTTTAGATAATGTCATCAAATCAATCACTGTGGATGGAAACCTTTATCCAATGGATGAATTCTATGATGATTACAATGAAGCAGACCAAAAGATCTTGTAGGAAGCAGTAGTTAAGTATCTGAACATATATAACAAGGCTTTTATTGAAATTATATCTCTTATTCCCAAAAGCCTAGAAAAAGAGTTAGAAATAAGAAAGAATATTGCCATGGCAAAAGATCTTGAGATCCAGGAATAGATAGCCATTCAACTATATCCCTTAATTGATTCAAAGCAAATGAACATGATCTTCAAGGATTGCAAGGATGAATTTCGAAGCAAAGCCAGAATGAATCAGCTCATGCTTGGTGAGACTGACAAGATAGCCAAGGAAACAGAAGAGATCCTCAGGAAGGCCTTCAAAAGATTCAATCTTCCTATTATAGAGGACTTGGGTGTTGATCCTTCGGTCACAGGTGTTAAAAAAGAATCCACTGAGCAAATCATGGACACTGGTATAGAAAAGGATAAGGACTTGGAATCCTCTATTCTGAAAAAGGAAGTGCATGAACAGACAAACATCACTCCTCCAGTTTCCCCTACTGACTCCAGATCCAAAGGAGAAGAAAGAATAAAGGAGAAAGAAGCAGATGTGAAGGAAAAAGAAGATAACAGTACAAAGGTTGTGGAAGGAGAGAAAGCTCCAAAAGACAATTCTGTGACTGCAGAAGAAAAGAAGAATCTGTCTCTGGCAAGAGACACCGCAGAATTGGTCAAGGATTTTTTGACAAAAGAAACTATGGAGATTGATGAACTGGAACTACTAAAAGGGCCATTTGATTTTGACTCTCTATCTCTGGTACAAACAATGAAGATAGCTTCATTTGCTAATGCAAAGGCCAAAGAAAAACTCCTGAAGTCTCACATGGAAGACTGTGAGCTTATAACAGTTGCATCCAGAGTGCTAGAAAAGATTATGCCATCTTTTCAGAAAGATCCCTCAACCTTCCTATCTGGTAATCTTAAAACTCTAGTAAATAGTGCTAGCACACATTTTGATTCCCTAGAGAAGTCAGCAGAAGATAAGGTCCGGAAAGAATTTTTGACAAAAAGATTATCAGAGGTACAAGGGTTAATAACTAATGATAGGAGGAATATGAGTATAGGGATAAAGAGATTAGAAAATGCTCTTAAAGATGGTGGAGAAATGTACAAATTTTGTTTATCATGGTCCAAAGCAACATTGGACATTGAGAAGAAAGTAAAAGAACAGGAGGACAAACTGACAAATCTATCAAAGAATTTTGATCCTCTCTCATCCTCCATAATAAATCAAGAATGTCAGACTATTGCAGTCTTGAATGAAATCAAGAAGCTGGAGAAGGAAAAGAAAAATAGAATAAGCAGGTTGGGTGCACTCAGAGGGATAATTATCCATAAGTTAGAGGCCATGCATGAGGCCATAAAAGAAGCCCAGATCACAGTCCAGACCAGTGATCCGACAGATCTAAAAAGGGCAGATGCATTTGCATTCCTGTTAAGTGGTCATATATCAATTTTGGACAGAATGAAGCAAAGTTGGGCAATAGAATTTGTCCAATTGAAGACAACTTTTGCAGACATTCTTCAGTATATGTAACTATGCCATATGTATATACTTATGTGGCCAAGTATAGTTGAAATTTTGAAAATTTTGGAGTGCGGACCCCACCCTTTGCCATTGATGTCAAAGGGGGAGTGATGAGTAGTGAAATGTTGTATCCAGCTAAGGGGGAGCTCCGAAAAATGTACATAAAGACAGAGCATCAGCTAAGGGCGGTATAGTATAACACTTAGTCATTTTTCACTAAGTGTTGCCATCAATGCCAAAGGGGGAGATTGTTGGCAAGAGACACATTTGAAATTCATGATTGTTGTCATTGATGGCAACAAAGGTTAACCCACACATCCGCAAGACATGATGAGTCTCTATCAGAAGGCAGATTGCAGAGTATTGTGATCCAGTAAGCAAGAATAGAGCATGTGGTGAGGTCTGACAATCAGCTCCGAATCTCTTAGAGGAAGTATCTTTGTGAAGTACAGATTTGGGGAAGTCAAGAGGACTACCTTGACTGATAGATTCCAAGGATTTAGCCTCCGGTGATAGATGAAGAAGAAGATATGAATACTTGAGTGTCGGGTTCCTGATTGGCAGTGTGGACAGAGGAAGAACTGACTGGCAGAACATTAGACATTATTCTGGATGCGTTACTGATGATGGTAAAGTTTCTTAAGGAATAAGTTATAATTGGCCAACATGATTGATGACTTCTACAAGTATATCCTTGATCTGCATTACTTAGTAAGCAAGGATTCAACCGACAGATCAGAGTTCATGGAAAATATTGACTATTCCAGACGCCGACTAGAAAGGTGATGAAATCACTTGTGCCTATATATATAAGATGGATTTAGTTGTGAGAGGAGTCATGGTTTTTGTGTAGTGCGAAGAAAAGCAGTAAAGAAGAGTGAAAGCAGAAAGGCAGGTCCAGTATGTGAAGGGACAATAGCACTAAGCAAGAGAAACGATGAAGTGTAGCAGATCAGTATACTAAGTTTAACTAGAACTGAACTCCAGCATACATAGATCTTCCTTATTAGTTCAAGTATTGTATTACACTCTTTGTAAATTGTAGACAGTGAGTCTCTTGTAGGCAGTGTGCCTCTTGTGAGCAGTGTGCTCAGGTAGTGAGCCCTAATTGGCATGTGCCATCTATTTTTCTTATTCTTCTAACAGAGAATAATCCTTGGGTTAATCACCCCGTGGTTTTCTCCCTTAATAGGGTTTCCACATCAAAAATATTGTGTCATGTGTATTTCCATTTCATGGTTATGTTTGCTTGTTTGAATTGATGTTGCACTAATTATTACGAAAGTTTAGAAACCTGAAATAATTAAGATAACTGATTCACCCCCCTCTCAGTTATCAACAATTGGTATCCAAGCCAAGTTCCTCCTAACAGAGTCTAATAGCTTGAGGAAGATCTGGGAATTCAAATAGATGTATATGGTTTAAGGGAGCAACTCAAGACTGCCCTTGATGATCTTGAGAAATCAAACTCTGAAGTCAATGAATTAAACGAAAGACTCAAATAGGTTGATGATTTCATGAAAGAACTAAAAGACAAATTAAGTCTCTCTATGAAAAAGAGAAAGGAGCTACTTCATCAATTGGCAAGTCAAGGAGAAGCCAATTATACAAATGAAGATTTGAAGGAGAAAACCAAGTTATGTGAAAAGTTATCAAAAGAAATCATTATGGTAAGACATGAAATGGAATCAGGAGTTATGAAGTTTACCCAAGAGGTTGAAGAGAAAAGAAAAACTGAAGATGATCTAAGACAATCTCTCAAAGAGAAATCAGAAGATTGCCACAAGATGGATAGAATTATCAGACATCTTGAATCTGATCTTGAAGATGCTAAAGATAATGAAGAAAAACTTGAGGATCAAATTGTCTCTCTTAAAAGGGATCTTCAAACAGCAAATGAATATAAAGAGAAATTCAAGATAAGTTCTAATCAACTTGAAGTTCTTCTTGAAAGTCAAAAGAGGGTAGATGACAAGTGTGGTTTGGGATATGAGAAAGGAGAAAGCTCCGGATCCGGTCAGAAGAATCTTCGATCAGAAAATCCAAGGAACAGGCCTAGAAGACCTTCGGTAAGACAGCCTAATGCTCAAAGATATCCATCCTTCAATGGATATTGCGACAACTGCAATAACTTTGGTCATAAAGCTAATCAGTGTAGAAAGAGAATGAATCAGACTAATACATCCTTCTCTGGATAGTGTTTCAACTGCAAAAGGTATGGTCACAAATCTCATGAATGCAGAAATATGCAAATAAATAATTCATTTAATGGCAGATGCTTTGCATGCAATAGAATGGGTCATATGGCTAATCAATGTAGATCAAGAGGATATCAATCAAATATGCAAAGAAATTTTGTTTACCAAATTTACAATAGATCTGGTCATATTGCAAAATTCTGTAGAAGCAAGAATCAGGACAAAAGAGGTCTAGTATATCATAATCAGAATCAAGATAATGGAAAACAAAAAGTGAATGTGGATGAAGTTCAAAGTGAGATGAACAAGATTTGGGTGAAGAAAAGTACAGAGAATGTAGGGGATGGATCCGCACCAGACTTTGGTACTGATATTCCTTCCAAAAATTAAAAAGTGAGCTCTGGCTCAGGGGGAGACACAAAGAAAACCTTGCTCCCTTAGCCAATCAATAAGATTCCCCTTTTTTTTTTTACTTTTACCTGTTGATACTCTTTGTTTGACTTTTTCTCAAAACCATTGCTCGCCTTTGTCTTCTCATTCTTTCAAATATGCTTTGAAATTATTGATTACACCTTCTACAAAGGTGTGGTCCCCTCCTGGACTCTTTCTCCATATGTATTCCTATATCACAACTCCTTCCCTCAATTTCTTCTCTTTGTTCTCTGAGCCTTCTCTTTTCTTCTTAAACTTCTTCATTTTAACGCTTTCTTCCACTAATGAATCCATCATTTGTTTGCTCATGTATGCTTCGGGATTTTCAATGCATAGTGTAAATATGGCATTAAACTCTGTTAATGCCCTTTCTAAATCATATGCTAGCACTTCCATGCATTTGTGCTCTAAGAGTTTTTCTATTATCTTCTTGTGCATTCTAATCATTTCATCTTCTTTCTCTTCTAAATCCTGGACAACTATTATACATTTTCTGAGGTTATCTTCCTCAAATTTAAGCTCTAATCTTGTTTGTGGCACTTCACTTTCCAGTGAAGGGGTAATTACTCCTTCATTAATTAACTCTTATGTTCTTTCTTCAATTTTTGTCAGTTGTTCCAGTTTAGACTTACATTCTTCCTTTCTAAATTGGTAGTTATGTATGAGTATACTACATTTACTCTTTTCTTCTGCAACTACTTTCCAACTTTCCACTGTCTGCTTTATTACTTGCTCCCCTTCTTGTATAAAATCTCTAAACCATTCATAAAAAATGTTAGCCTTGAGCTTTTTATTTTCCATGTCCCTTATTTCTTCCTTGGATATAACTATTATATCACTAGACAGTTCTGGGACTGTTGCACTGGGATCAAATATCCCTTTAATAAATTGTTGTAGTTGGACAATGTGTCCTTTTAAGTATTCATGTTTATCTTTGTCTTTTCTTAGCATCTCTGCTATCACTTCGTGCATATCCTCCCATTCATTAATGTGTTGTTCCCTAGTAGTATGCCCAAGGTCAAAATTTAATATCTTATACTCTTCTAAGGCTATTTCACCTTTTGCCTTTTCTTTCTGTGGTATGGCTAGGTTCAGCATTCTAGATCCATCTGGACCTCTCTCTATAGCTGACATTGTCCTAGCCTTTCTTTTTTCTTTCCTTGGTGTCTTCTCACCTAACAAACTCTTGATGTCAATTGGTACTAACCGTATCTCTTTTTTCTCCTTTCTTATTTCCTCTCCTAACCAGGCAAGAATTTCCTTGGTACCTTCTGCATTTTTTACTTCATCAATCACCTCCTCATGAGGCTTCTCTATTTCTATTTCTTCCTGTTGTTGCTATTCCTGCTACTATTCTTGTTGTTCTTGTTGTTGTTGCTATTGAGGTGGGGACTCTTGTTTCATGGGATCATTTTCATGTTCTTTTGATTCACCCTCATTTTCCTCCTCTTCTATTTCAGTGTCCCCTCCATCCTCAGCTTCCTCTTCAATACCTTCTTCTTTTGATGGCTCTTTTTCCTGATCTTCTTTTGTATGTACTTGCTCTATATCTAACATATTGATATCCTCTGTTTCTTCATCCACTTTACTTTCATCAATCTTTTCTGGGTTTCCTTCATCTTCAGGCTTCCTAGTTGCATCTTTTGTATTGATTGCACCCCTTGTATCTTCACTTTCTTTTTGTTCCTTTTTAGACATATTAATTTGTTCTGTAGGTGCAAAAGGTCCTACCACTATATTTTTCTCTTTTACTTCTTTTTCTTCCTCTTGTATTCTTTCTGTGTTCTTTTCTTCTTCACTTTGCTCATTATACATATTAAGCATATTCAAGACATCTGCTCCTGACGTCTCAGCTTTTGTTTCATCTTTTGCTTGATCATGCTTTTCTTTTGTTATCTCTTTAGATGCAACCTCCCTTTCAACTTCTTCAATCTTATGTGCCTCTTCTTGCACATCTTTAATGATTTTAGGAGATACTAAGGTACCAAATGGGTCCACTAACCCTGTTTCTTCTTGTACCTTTTCTTCTTTATGCTCTGAGCTTTGCTCAATCTCCATTTCAGCTCGAGTGCTCTTCTCTTCCTCACTTAAGAAGTCACTAGATTCTCCTTCTATTTCTATTTCCTTCCCAGCATACACTCCTCTTTCTTCACTGTCACTAGTATCACTTCCAATATGAACAGTTTCAATAGTTTGTTTGGCTTTATGTGTTTGTGACTCTTGCAGCATTTCTTCAGCCAACTCTGTATTTACCTGAACATAGGTTTCTCTTTTTTCTGATGCAGTAGAGGCACTAGGTATTTCACTCAGCTTTTCACCTACTTGTTGTGCTCCTATTACATCACCTTCTTTAGAAGTCTCCCCTTTTGATAAACTTATTGGGATTGCCTTCTAACTTATTGTCCTGCTACTCCTTTAGCAGTCTGTGTCTCTTCTGCACTAACATCATGACTTATTGACTTTATATCTACAAAAGTATCTGATACCACTACTACTATTATTCCTAGTGCATATCTTTTTCAACAATCTTGGCCTCTACAATCTTCCTTTTCTTCTCATAGAAGCACTGTAGATCCTCACTAGGCTCTCCTTTTCTTTTTCTTCCTTTCTTTGGATAAGTGATATCTTTTCCGTCAGCCTTAAGTTCCTCAATTCTATCTTTTAGCCATGTTTTTGAAAATAATATTACTAGCTTGGACAATATGTCCAGAGATGTATTCCAAGGTTGTGACCAGTCAGGCTCTGTAATGGGAGCCAGCCTTGCTTCTGCATAACTATGATGTAATAGTTTATCATCTTCTTGAACTTCTGGGGGGACATATATGTCACCTATAGACTTCATTTTCTCAATGGTTAATCTTTTATGGGCTCTTTTCCTCACTTCCCTGTCATTTTTGCAATCAGCCCAAAAATCTTCAATATGTATCTGATGTTTATACTTTTTATCAACAAAGTTCTGAATCCTATGGAAAGGATCAAATCTCCTGACTAAATGAAATTCTTGAAAGCCATAATATCTTAATTCTTGCTCTGAATATCCTACAACCTCCTCACTGTACCAGGAGTATCTTCCAATAGCCCAAGGCAACTTCAAATTCCCACTATTGAACTTCCTCTTATACATTCTAAAGACATCCAAATTCTGTCTTGAAAATTCCAAAACAATCAACTTAGTAGAAGGATATCGTGGTAGCATAAATGGCTTTCCTTCAAATCCTTTAGTCCTGATATAAGTAAAATGTTCAAATTGAATGAACCAAGAACTATGCAATCCAATTGCATCCTCTGCACTTGTAGAGAATCTTTTGTCAGGTTCCTCTCTCAAAACTCTTACCATGTAAGTATAAAATACATCATTGACAAAATCAAACTTCTTTAATGCATTTTCTTCTTGAAGGTCAGGATAGTATTCATACACTAATTTCTGATCAGGACCATTCCCTAGGGTACCAACCCTCTCTATTGCATGTATATATGGCCTAATTTCTGTGGCACATAAATATAACAAATTGGAAGACAAATAAAAGGGCATCATCTTTTGTTTTCTCAGCATGGCCTGCCTCCAAATAGCTATGCTTATTACTTTGGCCCAGTAGATTTGCCCTTGTTCTTTTTCTCCTGCTCTTATGAACTCAATAACAGTGAACATCCATGGTTCACATTTTGTGCCATCTATCAGTCCAACCAACCTACTCAGCATTGTGATCATCAAATAAATTTCTTCCTTGAAGTATATTCTCATATTGTTCTTGTGCACCCTGGCTATAGCCTTGGGTTTATTTTCTAGGCTATACCAGCTGTGGAATATTTTACCTTTACAGTCCCTTTCATTTGTATGAAAGTCTTCATTATATTGATCAATATCAATAACTCTCATTTTCTCATTAATTTCCAATCCAAATGTCGTGGCAATCCCCTCTGTGGTTAAATCAGCAATAAGTCTGTCATACAGAATGATCTTCCTAGTAGCTGGATCATATAAATTCACATAGTCTAAACAAAACTCTCTGGCCTCCATAGCTAGTGGGAAACCTGCAGCCTTGTACAGTCCACTCTCCCATATACATTTCATATATTGTGAAGCATATGCAACAGTGATTTTCTATAAAACATTATATGCATCATAATTCCCTATATTCGTATCCGTGCCCATGCCACTCGTACTGATTAAGGACAGATATCCTCTCTGCAAGGGTAATTCTTCTTTTTCTAGTTCTTTATGCGGTTTTCTCTCTTTTTTCACCTCACCCCCTATGTCTATCTTTTTCTGCCTCGGGGCCATCTTGTGAAAACATGCATCTTTTAAGTTTTGTTTTACTTTCCTGTCTAGGGTTTTTACTATGAATTCTACTTTTACCATTTTACCCTAACTCATTTGTCCTTTCTATTTTTTGACTTTTAAATTTGTTAATCCCAACCCATTTAATTAATAGTTAAAACAAGGATTGAACAAATTCCTACATTTTACCGAAATTACTGAAATTAACAGGTATTTACCCAACTGAAATTAACAGGTGTTTTAGGATAAATACTTGTATCTCTTGACTGTTTAACCATTGTCGTTGACTTACTTTTACCTTTTTTTCTTTCATCCAGCTACTATAATTCTTTCGCTCTGATGAGTTGTGCTCAATTCACTGTAACAATTCTCTTTTCTCTGCAATTTTAACTCTCAACAATGTATATCTGAAAGCAAAATAGCATGAAAATTACCCTAACTCTCGTTAAATTTTACCTTTTTTGAGTGTTAGACTTGCATTAATTACAGCAATTAATGTGCCAAAACTTCATCCTTCTATTGTAGTGTTTGCATTTTTAAACTTTCTTACCGTTAGTTTAATTCTGCATACATACCTTTTCTTTGTATTTTCCCTTGTATGTTTTGTTTGCATGTCCTCTTTGTATCTTTTAACATACAAGCATTTTATGCAAGAAATCAAACTAAAGTTCTTTTACTTTTTTGCTTTTTCTGTACATCCTTGTATATCGCCGTTTGTATGTCACTCTTTGCATGCCTCATTATATACAAGCACATATACAACAACCTTATGTAAACCCTCTCTTTACCTTTTCTCTCTTGTGATGCTTTTATTCCTTTGTATCTCGAATATGTATATCACAAACATACAAGCATTTAAACATACAAAGCTATTTCTATATTGAACTTCTTTTGACATCTGGCTTGTATCTCTGCTTTGCATCCATTCTTTGTATACCGGCTTGTATATCAAAGATATACATTGTAATTATACAAACCCGATATGCAATTAGTGGGGTCCACCTTACCGTTTACTTGTATCTCTGCGATGCATATAACATTTGTATCAAACCCTTAGATACAAGTCCGAATACATACAAACTCCTTTTGTATCACCTTTTTGGACTTATCCTTTTTATAAACCATAGTTTACTAACCTTTTGGTTCCGCGACATGTATAAAGTGAAATGCATCTTTCGATATACTTTAAGTCATGATACATCGCTTATATCGGATTTTAATCTTTCCTTAATTCTGCATTGTATGTATACTACAATGCATGTCTCTAAAACATACATACAAAGCACGAAACATACAACAATTACATCTCATTTCATAATCTTTTTGGTTCTGCGACTTGCATATCTCATTGTATATCATATTGTATGTTTCTGGTTGCGAAACATACAAGCCTAAAATACATCCGACAGACTCAACCGATTATGTACTTAAACTTTGAACTCTGTCAGGTCTGACTTGTATGTATAGATAGAACATTAACAGAATGCATACAATTACACAGATGTAACAAAACTGACAACTCCTTTTACAACTTATACAACGACTCAATATACAAACAACTTTGTATATGCAACATACAAACCCTCGTATAGTGCATTTACCAAAAACATACATATCTTGCAAAATACTGGGAAATTTAAAATGGTTCAAAAAGCAACCCTCACTCATTTTTTACAAGGAATTCACCCATATTCAGCTCTGGTACTTAATGCTATTTTTTTCTTTATTTTCAACAAGGTTTGTAACTTTCACTTCCTTTTCCCTTTTTCCACCAAGTAGACCCACACACACAAGCAAAAAGACATAGCCACAGCAAGGGTCCTCATTTTGCTAAGAAGTAAAATGGGGCATGTTGTGAGCATCACAACAACTAGCAACCAAATAAAACAATTAAATTAAAACCATTAAAGAAAACTAAATGAAATAAATTCATAATTTCTAACTATCTTTTCTGCAAATCATCATTTAACTTGAGACTTAATGTATTCAATAAGGTACATGAATTTTTCCATTCAGTTTAAGTGGGTGCACATGATTAATAATCCTCATCTTGAAAATCAGTTGAACAAACCAGTGACTAATATTAGACTACTTAGTTGATGTCATTCCCTCATAGCCAACCGGATAGAGCCTTGTTGCCAGCAGGCATCCATGCCTCGACAATGTTATCATTACAATTCTCCTAAGTAGAGCCCCACTGTCAGCAAGCGTCTATAGCCTCGGTAGAGTTACTTAGATGACTTAACCTAGATTTCAATAAAATCCATTTTATTTATTTATTTATTTTATATTTTTGTATTTGATAGAGATTTCATAAGATATTACAGTTGTAACTTCATAATACAAGGAATGATCACTTGCTAAAATTAAGTTGAGAATTGCAATGGTAACAAGGGTGACCTCTGATTTTTTACCTAATATCTACACTGGTAGGTTCAACAAACCCAAGGATTTTAGGTGTGTCATTGTGAGAAACTTCCCTTGAATACTCAACCCATAGTTATTAAATACAAAATTTCACAAGTCAACTAACTTTCTACATTCATGGTAGTCACAACAAGTTATGTATAAATTTCAAATAATTAACTTGAATATTCTGAATTTTCTATTGTTTTCAGTGGTTGTTAGTCTACTCCTGTATACTTCAAAATAAAACAAACATCCCTACTAAGGCAACACAGAAAAAAAACAAAACAAAACCAAACAAACTGTACATTATTTACATTATGATACAACATAGACCAACAATCCTCACCTCAAGCCTAAAAGTAATGTTTCAAATGTTGGCCATTAATAGGTAATGGCACATCTATGTTGTTCTGAAAATACCTCTTTGGTTGATTAGGATTAGCCTTTCCATCTTGTAGTTCCACACCCTTTGTGCATTTTATGTACTGATACTCCATAATATCTCTGCACATTCCACAATTCTCTTTAAAATGTGGCTTATTATGGACCCTGCACATACCTTTAGATAACTTGCACAGAACTGGCATATTTTGTTCAATGCACCTTTCCATTTCTTGTCTAATGATCTGACCAAAACTGTTTATTGTATTGTTTTCTTCATCAAAAGAATTTCCATCTGACTCAATAAATAATATTGTTTCTTTACTGACATGTTTTTCTCTAAAATCCAACATTAAAATTTCTTCAATTTGTACCCCTTTGTTAGTGACTCTATAAACACCAAGTTCAACAGAAGCATACAATATCTCATTAGTACTATTGTATTATGTAATCATGTGTTTCATCCTAGGTTCAGCTTCTATCTTGATCTGATTTGGAACACCTCTCCAAGGTAACCACGTGTGAAAAATTAGTGGCCATATATCCGTTCAATGTTTTAGACCAGTCTCTACTCAACAACATCCCATAATTCACAGGATATCTACTACCTAAATGCCAATAAACTAACTCACCCTAGGATCTGAGGCTAACTACATTTGAATATGCATTAATTCTCCTATCACATTAACCTCAGTTTTATCCAATTGTGTAACAACCTTAGCAGATTTGGTAGGGGTCAGCCCTAAAGTATTGCATATCCCTAAAGGCATTACATTAGTTGATGCACCAGAATCTACCATACAATTATGTATGTTCTTTCCAAACATTCTAATGGTTAACAAGAAAGGAGGAGCCTCCCTCTTATCTGCATACATTACCACATTAGTGTTGGAAGGTTGTTCAGTTTTCTTACTCTTTTCTTTTGGCTATGAATCCCTACTAGGAACATTCACCTCAGCAGAAACCTCACCTGTCACATATGCATCCAAGGATTTTATAAAAGCATTTCTAACCCCTAGACTTTTCAATAAATCACATAAAAGTATACTAACCTTAATTTTTTTTATCTCTTCAGATAAATAACTCATCAACCTCATTGTTTCTACTATCTCTATTTTACTTGTTTGGACCTTTTGTGCTACTGTTCCATTATTTGCATGATGATTGGCCTTCAGTATAGCAAGATTGTTACTAGCATTCTGGTCTGGGGGGTATTGAAATTGTTAGGAGGAGTGGAAGTGGTGAAAGGACCTCCTGGCCTAGTGTTATTTCTCATATTGTAGGTATGATTTTTATTTGACTGTTGAAAAGCTTGTACCTCTTCTGTCTCATACAACACTTCATTCTCAGCTTCAAAGGGAAATTGAAATGCATTTAGTACTAAGGCTGATTTAGGATATAGGTTTTCACAAAAACAGGGCTCATCTTCTAACAATTCATCCTCCTCTTCTCTGGTTGCAAAGGTAAAAGTCTCTAAGACTAAAGCAGTATCATATCCTGAGGGCACTATTTCATTACCTTTGGGAATGAGAAACTCAGAAGTAGGGACCTGTATGTCTACATTGAAAATACTTGCTACCAAATGAAACTGAGGACAATCTAATTCAGCATGGGCACTGGTATTATGAATTCTACACCAATTCTTTAATGCTATGTTGGCCATTTGAAACCTAGTTGTTTGTTTTGTATCTTGGTTATCCAAATTTTCAAATGGAGAAGCTAGAGTGCCATTATTTGGCCCTGTGTTCCATGTTTTAGGTGGCCTTGGCTGATTCTAATTTTTGTTAGTATTACCCCAATCTCTATTATCTATAGAAGGTCCTCTATTTTGCATTAGTTGTCCTAGATTATGATTCTGATTCTAACTATAATTCTGGTTTGGATTTGAACTTTGACCCTAGTTATAGTTTTGATTATGATTCTAGTTATGGTTTGGGTTGTAGTTCTAGTTTTGGCTCTGGTTATAATTCTGATTATATCCTTGGTTGTTTCTACCATAGAAATTGTCATTCCTTAGTTGTGTCATTTCAGTAGTCAATCTTCTCAAATGTGCAGTAATTTCTTTGATTTATTCTCTTTCCTCTTGTGCCTTTGCCACAAATGTATCCTGAGGAGGTTGGAAGAAAGATTGACCATTACTCTAATTATTATTGGCAGTGTTACCAGTATAAGGGAATATAGCTTGGATTGGGGTAGGATTATACATTGGTGTGTATGTAGGAACTAGATTTAGCAATGGAGTGTTATGTGTAGGAACTCCATTCCAAGGTTGTGCTTGATTTTGTATCCCAGGATTTCCTCCATTGAGAAATGGATTATAAGTTGTCTATCTCATCTCCTGGTTTATAGAGACTGCCTCTTTATAGGCTTTAGATATTGTATCTATGTCAACCTTTCTCTTGACAAACATAGCAGTTAATGGATCTAAGGCAACATAATACATGGCTAACAATGTATCTGTATTTACTGTGTAAGGAGCTACTAACCTAGAATAAGCCTTTTGAAACCTATCATTAAAATTGTCAATCAGTTCTCCCTCACCTCTTTTAATTGCAGCCAATTTATGATATAAGATGGAAGGATCTATTGGTCCGCTAAATCTAGACAAAAATGCTTCCTCCATAAATGCCTAAGAAGAAATGTAACCGTTAGGGAAATTAACATACCAGTTAGAAGCCTGTTCATTGAAGGTATAAGGGAATAACCTACACACAACATCTTTGTACTCTAACCTGGCCCTAAAGCATGCCTCCTTGAATATCCTAATATGATCTTCTGGATCCTGATGCAACTGGTATTTAGGACATATATTTACAGCATTCTTTGGCATCTCATGATAATCAGGGAATGCTATAGGCAAATTGACATTAAAGTAAGCCATTACAGGTACTTGTGCTTGACCTGGACCTTGAGGAATACCTAGATTTCTAGGTGGATGTTGATTTCTGGGAGGACTGGGACCTCTAGGAGGACTAGGACCTCTAGGAGGACCTAAACCAAGGTTTAAAGATCTAAATGAAGAACTGTCAGGACTCATAATGTTATGGATGTTAAAAGGTGATCTAGGAGGCATTCCAGATGAACCTCCTGCATGTGATATTCTAGGATTCCAAATTAAAGGACCTTTACTTTGCCTTTTATCAAGTAACTGCACAAATATATCTCCTAAACTAGATCTAGACCTAGTCACTCTACCATTGTTATGAGCCAGCTTTACTCAAATTCAACCTTGACTCCAATTGGCCCTCCTTCTAGCGCCAAAAACTGTTGATGATTGTTTTTACACATTCATAACAAAAGTTAAAATTCACAAAATGAACCTAACTATCTTGAAAGATATGAAGAAATCAATTAAGATTACTTAATCCCAAGTTTCCATATGGTCAGGTCTTGACCATGTGGATAATTTAGTAGGTTAATGTTAAGTTGTAATATGCAAGGGGCCTTAATTTAAGGTGATTGATGACTTACTGGACTCGAATTATGCAAAATATCACAAATATCAACATTTTATTCATTCCTTTGCACAAATTTGTTAATGTATCACAAAGCTTTATATGATTTATATGAACACAAGCTTTTCTCTTCAAATAATATGAAAATTGTCAAATATTCACTCAATTGTTCATGTTTCTTTCAAATATCAGACAATCTCCTTTAAATTTCTACGTTTAAGCTAAGTATTTCAAATGTTTGGGAAAGGTTAGAGAAAAATGAATTCAACATCATTTTTCTATAAGATCTAAAAAAAATTTTATTCACGTTATAAGAAATACAGAAAATTTGATCAAATCAACAGGCTAAATCATTAAATGCGAATGTCCTAAGTATTTTCACAAACATACATTCAAGATTGCAAGCTTTAAGAGATATTATTTCAAATACAAAGAAGAACCAAAAGACATTCTGAATATAGATGTAGAATTCCAAATTCATTTATATTCAAAACACACAGTCATATATGATTTACAATGTGTGAATGACTCTTAGCTTCATTAATCAACTTCACAGAAAACTTACAATGCTTTACAGATACAATAATAAAGTTGGACATTCCACACGTTCCTTAGTGCAGACATAGGCAACCTCCTCTAAACTAAAATACTCCTTCTACTCAAAATGCTTGAACCAATTACAATTGCTAGCTATCTTCTAAAATCCCTGTGTAAGTAATGTATAGGTAGCAAAGTTCCTTCTATAGATTTTGAACTTCTCATTGCTACGGTTACAAACTTCATCTACAATTGAGATCCTTCTATTATCAATCAATGGTGTACATTGATCTCTAACCGTCTGTCAAAATATCTAAATGGCATCTTTTCTCTCTCAAAGGATGCTGTTAGAATCTTTCAAAAACAATAAGATTCGCCTTTTTCTTTGACTTTTACTTGTTGATACTCTTTGTTTGACTTTTTCTCAAAACCATTGCTTGCCTTTGTCTTCTCATTCTTTCAAATATGCTTCAAAATTATTGATTACACCTTCTACAAAGGTGTGGTCCCCTCCTAGACTCTTTGCCCATATGTATTCCTGCATCACAACTCCTTCCCTCAATTTCTTCTCTCTATTCTCTAAGCCTTCTCTTTTCTTCTTATACTTCTTCATTTTAGCGCTTTCTTCCACTGATGAATCCATCATTTGTTTGCTCATGTATGCTTCGGGATTTTCAATGCAAGGTGTAAATATGGAATTAAACTCTGTTAATGCCCTTTCTAACTCATATGCTAGCACTTCCATACATTCATGCTCTAATAGTTTTTCTATTATCTTCTTGTGCATTCTAATCATTTCATCTACTTTCTCTTCTAAATCCTGGAAAATTGTTATACATTTTCTGAGGTTATCTACCTCAAATTTAAGCTCTAATCTTGTATGTGGCACTTGACTTGCCAGTGAAGGGGTAATTACTCCTTCATTAATTAACTCTTATGTTCTTTCTTCAATTTCTGTTAGCTATTCCAATTCAGACTTACATTCTTCCTTTCTGAATTGGCAGTTATGTATGAGTATACTACATTTACTCTTTTCTCCTGCAACTACTTTCCAACTTTCCACTGCTTGCTTTATTACTTGCTCCCCTTCTTGTATAAAATCTCTAAACCATTCATCAAAAATGTTAGCCTTGAGTTTTTTATTTTCCATGTCCCTTATTTCTTCCATGGATATAACTGTTGTCACTGGCCAATTCTAGGACTGTTGCATTGGGATCAAATATCCTTTTAATAAATTGTTGTAGTTGTACCATGTGTCCTTTTAAGTATTCCTATTTATCTTTCTCTTTTCTTAGCATCTTTTCTGTCACTTGGTGCATATCCTCCCTTTCATTAATGTGTTGTTCCCTGGTAGTATGCCCAAGGTCAAAATTTAATATCTTAAACTCTTCTAAGGCTATTTCACCTTTTGCCTTTTCTTTCTGTGGTATGGCTAGGTTCAGCATTCTAGATCCATCTGGACCTCTCTCTATAGCTGACATTGTCCTAGCCTTTCTTTTTTCTTTCCTTGGTGTCTTCTCACCTAACAAACTCTTGATGTCAATTGGTACTAACTGTATCTCTTTTTTCTCCTTTCTTATTTCCTCTTCTAACTAGGTAAGAATTTCCTTGGTACCTTCTGCATTTTTTACTTCATCAATCACCTCCTCATGAGGCTTCTCTATTTCTATTTCTTCCTGTTGTTGATGTTCCTGCTGCTGTTCTTGTTGTTCTTCTTGTTGTTTCTTTTGAGGTGGGGGCTCTTGTTCCATGGGATCATTTTCCTATTCTTTTGATTCACCCTCATTTTCCTCCTCTTCTATTTCAGTGTCCCCTCCATCCTCAGCTTCCTCTTCAATACCTTCTTTTGATGGCTCTTTTTCTTGATCTTCTTCTGTATGTACTTGCTCTATATCTAGCATATTGATATCCTCTATTTGTTCATCCACTTTACTTTCATCAATCTTTTTTGGGTTTCCTTCATCTTTAGGCTTCCTGGTTACATCTTCTATATTGATTGTACCCCTTGTATCTTAACTTTCTTTTTGTTCCTTTTTAGACATATTAATTTGTTCTATAGGTACAGAAGGTCCTACCACTGTATTTTTCTCTTTTACTTTTTTTTCTTCCTCTTGTCTACTTTCTGTGTTCTTCTTCACTTTTCTCATCATACATATTAAGCATATTCAAGACATCTGCTCCTAACGTGTCAGCTCTTGTTTCATCTGTTGCTTGATTGTGCTTTTCTTTTGTTGTCTCTTTAGATGCAACCTCCCTTTCAACTTCTTCAATCTTATGTGCCTCTTCTTGCACATCTTTAATGATTTCAGAAGATACTAGGGTACCAAATGGGTCCACTGACCCTATTTTTTCTTGTACCTTTTCTTCTTCATGCTCTGAGCTTTGCTCAATCTCCATTTCAGCTTGAGTGCTCTGCTCTTCCTTACTTGGGAAGTCACTAGATTCTCCTTCTATTTCTATTTCCTTCCCAGGATACACTCCTATTTCTTCACTGTCACTAGTATCACTTCCAATATGAACAGTTTCAATAGTTTGTTTGGCTTTATGTGTTTGTGACTCTTGTAGCATTTATTCAACCAACTCTATCCTTACCTGAACATAGGTTTGCATTTTTTCTGATGCAGTAGAGGCACTAGGTATTTCACTCATCTTTTCACCTACTTGTTGTGCTCCTATTACATCACCTTCTTTAGAAGTCTCCCCTTTTGATAAACTTATTGGGATTGCCCTTCTAACATGTTGTCCTGCTACTCCTTTGGTAGTTTGTGCCTCTTCTGCACTAACCTCATGACTTATTGACTTTGCATCTACAAAAGTATCTGATGCCACTGCTACTGTTATTCCTAGTGCATATGGATCCATTAAAGTAGCATTTTTATCTTTTTCAACAATCTTGGCCTCTACAATCTTCCTTTTCTTCTCATAGAAGCACTGTAGATCCTCACTAGGCTCTCCTTTTCTTTTTCTTCCTTTCTTTGGATAAGTGATATCTTTTCCATTAGCCTTAAGTTCCTCAATTCTGTCTTTTAGCCATGTTTTTGAAAATAATATTACTAGCTTGGACAATATGTCCAGAGATGTATTCCAAGGTTGTGACCAGTCAGGCTCTGTAATGGGAGCCAGCCTTGCTTCTGCATAACTATGATGTAATAATTTATCATCTTCTTGAACTTCTGGGGGGACATATATGTCACCTATAGACTTCATTTTCTCAATGGTTAATCTTTTATGGGCTCTTTTCCTCACTTCCCTGTCATTTTTGCAATCAGCCCAAAAATCTTCAATATGTATCTGATGTTTATACTTTTTATCAACAAAGTTCTGAATCCTATGGAAAGGATCAAATCTCCTGACTAAATGAAATTCTTGAAAGCCATAATATCTTAATTCTTGCTCTGAATATCCTACAACCTCCTCACTGTACCAGGAGTATCTTCCAATAGCCCAAGGCAACTTCAAATTCCCACTATTGAACTTCCTCTTATACATTCTAAAGACATCCAAATTCTGTCTTGAAAATTCCAAAACAATCAACTTATTAGAAGGATATCGTAGTAGCATAAATGGCTTTCCTTCAAATCCTTTAGTCCTGATATAAGTAAAATGTTCAAATTGAATGAACCAAGAACTATGCAATCCAATTGCATCCTCTGCACTTGTAGAGAATCTTTTGTCAGGTTCCTCTCTCAAAACTCTCACCATGTAAGTATAAAATACATCATTGACCAAATCAAACTTCTTTAATGCATTTTCTTCTTGAAGGTCAGGATAGTATTCATACACTAATTTCTGATCAGGACCATTCCCTAGGGTACCAACCCTCTCTATTGCATGTATATATGGCCTAATTTCTGTGGCACATAAATATAACAAATTGTAAGACAAATAAAAGGGCATCATCTTTTGTTTTCTCAGCATGGCCTGCCTCCAAATAGCTATGCTTATTACTTTGTCCCAGTAGATTTGCCCTTGTTCTTTTTCTCCTACTCTTATGAACTCAATAACAGTGAACATCCATGGTTCACATTTTGTGCCATCTATCAGTCCAACCAACCTACTCAGCATTGTGATCATCAAATAAATTTCTTCCTTGAAGTATATTCTCATATTGTTCTTGTGCACCCTGGCTATAGCCTTGGGTTTATTTTCTGGGCTATACCAGCTGTGGAATATTTTACCTTTACAGTCCCTTTCATTTGTATGAAAGTCTTCATTATATTGATCAATATCAATAACTCTCATTTTCTCATTAATTTCCAATCCAAATGTCGTGGCAATCCCCTCTGTGGTTAAATCAGCAATAAGTCTATCATACAGAATGATCTTCCTAGTAGCTGGATCATATAAATTCACATAGTCTAAACAAAACTCTCTGGCCTCCATAGCTAGTGGGAAACCTGTAGCCTTGTACAGTCCACTCTCCCATATACATTTCATATCTTGTGAAGCATCTGCAGCAGTGATTTTCTATAAAATATTATCTGCATCATAACTCCCTATATTCGTATCCGTGCCCATGCTACTCATACTGATTAAGGATGGATATCATCTCTGCAAGGGTAATTCTTCTTTTTCTAGTTCTTTACATGGTTTTCTCTCTTTTTTCACCTCGCCCCCTATGTCTATCTTTTTCTACATCGGGGCCATCCTATGAAAACATGCACCTTTTAACTTTTGTTTTACTTTCTTGTCTAGGGTTTTTACTATGAATTTCTACTTTTACCATTTTACCCTAACTCGTTTGTCCTTTCTATTTTTTGACTTTTAAATTTGTTAATCCCTGCCCATTTAATTAATAGTTAAAACAAGGATTGAACAAATTCCTACATTTTACCAAAATTACTGAAATTAATAGGTATTACTGAAATTCACTGTAACAATTATCTTTTCTCTGCAATTTTAACTCTCAACAATGTATATCTGAAAGCAAAATAACATGAAAATTACCCTAACTCTCATTAAATTTTACCTTTTTTGAGTGTTAGACTTGCATTAATTACAGCAATTCATGCGCCAAAACTTCAGCCTTATATTGTAGTGTTTGCGTTTTTAAACATTCTTACCGTTAGTTTAATTCTGCATACAGACCTTTTCTTTGTATTTTCCCGTGTATGTTTTGTTTGCATGTCTCCTCTATATCTTTTAACATACAAGAATTTTATACAAGAAATCAAACTAAAGCTCTTTTACTTTTTTGCTTTTTCCGTACATCCTTGTATATCGTCGTTTGTATGTTAGTCTTTGCATGCCTCATTATATACAAGCGCATATACAACAACCTTATGCAAACCCTCTCTTTACCTTTTCTCTCTTGTGATGCTTTTATTCCTTTGTATCTTGAATATGTATATCATAAACATACAAGCATTTGAACATATAAAGCCTTTTCTATATTGAACTTCTTTTGACATCTGGCTTGTATCTCCGCTTTGCATCCGTTCTTTGTATACCAACTTGTATATCGAAGATATACATTGTAATTATACAAACTCGATATGCAATCAGTGGGGTCCACCTTACCTTTTACTTGTATCTCTACGATGCATATAACATTTGTATCAAACCCTTAGATACAATTCCGGATACATACAAACTCCTTTTGTATCACCTTTTCAGACTTATCCTTTTTATAAACCGCAGTTTACTTACCTTTCGGCTTCGCGACATGTATAAAGTGCAATGCATTTTTTGATATACTTTAAGCCATGATACATCACTTGTATTGGATTTTAATCTTTTCTGAATTCCGCATTGTATGTATACTGCAATGGATGTCTCTAAAACATACATATAAAGCATGAAACATACAAAAATTACATCTCATTTAATAATCTTTTTGGTTCTGCAACTTGCATATCTGGTTGCCAAACATACAAGCCTAAAATACATCCAATGGACTCAACCAATTATGTACTTAAACTTTGAACTCTGTCGGGCCTGACTTGTATGTATAGATAGAACGTTAACAAAATGCATACAATTACACAGATGTAACAAAACTAAAAACTCCTTTTGTGACTTATACAACAACTTGATATACAAACAACTTTGTATATGCAACATACAAACCCTCCTATAGTGTATTTACCAAAAACATACATATCTTGCAAAATACTAGGAAATTCAGAATGGTTCAAAAAGCAACCCTCACTCATTTTTGACAAGGAATTCACCCATATTCAGCTCTAGTACTTAATGCTATTTTTTCTTTATTTTAAACAAGGTTTTTAACTTTCACTTCCTTTTCCCTTTTTCCACCAAGCAGACCCACACACACAAGCAAAAAGACACAGCCACAATAGGGGTCCTCATTTTGCTAAGAAGTAAAATGGGGCATGTTGTGAGCATCACAACAAGTCCCTCTGCTGGTAGTTCTATCCGCCCCCCTTCTCCCCTTTGTCGTATGTCTCCTGTTCCTAGGCGGCAACATGCATGTTAGGGTGGCCACCAACGATTTCATTCTGTATCACTCGGCCCTTCAGCCAATCTTTAAACCTGTAAATTTTGATTTACTTATTTTCATATATATATATATATATATATATATATATATATATATATATATATATATATATATATATATATATATATATATATATATATATTGATGGTGATAGGTTATCATTGATGTCAAAAGTGTGTTCATATCAGGAGGAGATAGTGCATTATAAGAGTTGCCATAGTTGTTGTTCAAAGAAGATCTTAGTTGGCTTATGTCTTATTCTTCATGTTGAGTTGGTCACAATGTCATCTGTGGTAATGGCATATCACTCTTGGTCCATGCAATGGAAGTGGTAATGGAAGTGGCATTCTATGCTCAGTTCAAATCAGGGCAAGGTTCTTATTTGAATCACATGACAAGGAGGTAAAATGGCAATAAGTTTAACACCTAACAAATATTCAACAAGGTGCTTCGTTTTGTCTCAGGACATAGTAATATTATCAGGGATGGATAAGTTACAAAGTTTTTTTTTAACAATAGTGTACAATAGTGTACATGACAATTGAAGGAAATGAGATTTGCAATATTCTCTGTCTGCCTTGTTGATCATGCCATAAGAAGATTAGGATTCTCATATGTTGTTATGCTTCATGCTATGATGGTCATAAAATGAGTTACTAATGTCTTACAAGAGTTTGTTGATAGTGGTGAGTACTAATGCAGATTGCAGATATGTCATACAAGGTGATGATCATTTATCTAATCATGTTGTTTGTTCTCCAACCACAAATGTTTCCGAAAAACTCTTGCTAAATTCTAAGAAATTAAATCCTCTCTAAATGTTATAGCCTGTCATATATATCAAATGCTCTTTTTGTTATGTTTTCAAGTTGACCTCTCATAGCAGGTTAAGTCACTAAAGGTGACTTTCTTAAGGGGTCTATGAATGTTATGGTGACCGGCCTCTTACCTCTGATGGCACAAGTCTCACGGTGGTCAAAGGTCATCGAATGTTAGTAAGCATTGCATATTCAATATACTCCATGGAGCTGCACGGGAAAATCAAGTCAAAGTGTTTTTAAAACTATAAAGTGGCATCGATGTGTTTTAGGTAGAAAAGGCCGATGAAGATATTTAATGGAAGCCATGTATGGCATTTGACACCGACCCTCCTTTATGTAAGGAGAAAGCCCGAAACAAGTGTTGATTTTCTTAAATTCTTCATAACCATATTTGATGGTATGTGGTTAAAATGGTATAAGCATCAAAAATTATAAAGGTGTTTGAATAGGCTTTGATTAAACGGTTGGGAAACATTGTTTTATACCTCCATGTGGTCGGCCCCTCCTTATGTCATTTTTATGACATTAAAAAGTAATTTCTATTTTTGCTTTGAGAAAAAGGTGGGTAAGTTAAGATTTTTGAGGAGTTTTTTTTTAGATTTGGAAACAAATAAGATGTTTTTTTCTTTAGAAGGTAGATTTGATATAGAATTTTTTGAAGACATTTTTTATGGATATTATTATTGAAAACTGATTTTTCAAAGAAGATCAAAAGGTTTGGAAATGTGATTTTCCAGAGAAGATGAAAGTTCTCGGAGATTTTGAAGGATCATGCAAAGATTAATGAAAAATGAAGATGTTTGCAGAAGATGAAGCATTGAAGTTATTGACAGGAGCAAATTAATTTATTCTCAAAGATTAATTTTTTTGTAGATGAAAATTTTATGCAGGATTCAATGGATTAAATGAAGGAGTTTGTCTTCATGCACATGGAGATCAGATTTGGATGAGATTTTATTTTCTCTTTCAAGAGCAACTTATTTTTTATACAAGGAAGTTGGATTTTGTATATGAAGAGTCATTTGCAGAAAAAAATGAAATACTGTAATGTGAAGTTTTTGAAAAGATTTTCCAGGTGTTTCAACAAGACTAGGGAAGATGAAATAATAGGATTTTATTTCAGATGTAAAGTCAAATTAATTTTCTTACAGGGGATTGATTTTCTTTTGGAGAATATGAAAGGTCATTTCATATTTAATGGTATTGCAGATGGATTGATAAGGGTGTATAGGGTTGTAGACAATGAAAAAGACAATTTTATGAAAATTCTGTATAAAATGTGAAAAACCAATTTGTAATGATTTTCATATATTTCCTGAACAGGTGAATTAGATGATTCAAGGATAAAGTATCAGAGGATTGGAATGATGGAATGTATGTTGTAGAAGAGTTGATTTGAATGGTGCAAATCAGATTAAGCAGTAGTCACTTCTTGCACATGAGATTTTTAGTTCTGATTGATTGAGAAATGCCAGTGAGGCACAAGACCATTTGTCAGTGAGACACTTACATCAGCCAGTGAGGCTTGTAAAGATATTTTCAAGGTTAAGCCAGTGAGGCAGTTTTGGAGTGGTTTTTATACCCCAGGAGGGTTTTCCACTCGTGCAAATTTGTGTTATGTGTCATATTGTTTTCATCTGTATGTGTGTATGTTAATACATTGCTTATAAGGTTTTGTTCTCCTTCTTCATTCTTAGTTTTGTGCATATGTGTTTGACAAATCAATGATAGCTTTCTCTCCTTTGTGCTCTGCAAGTTAAAGTTTGAAAAAGATTTGAAAATTCACACAACACTGATTCACCCCCCCTCTCAGTGTTGTCCTTGACTCCTACATATATTTGGGTGTATATACATTTGGCCCACCCAAAAAAAAAAATTGCTGTGTTTTAACCAAAGATTTTAGGTTTATCAAAAAAGAAGAGAACAAACGGGTATACATAATGTGTATACCTCTGAAAGAAGCTTCATCAATAGAGTCCTTCAAACTTGCAACACAAAGAAGAATAGAAAAAAAATGATGAGAAAAGAGGAGAGGAGAACCAAAGAGAAAAGAAAATGTTAGATTGAGGATAGGGTTAGGGTTTTCTAGTTCCCCATAAGGAAATTATTTTTTTTTTTTGGAGGACTTTTTAGGGCTTGAGATTTTTTTAAATTGGCTTATTTATTTGTTTTCCCTCTTCTTTGTATTATGCCACTATGGTTATTTTATTTCTAAATAGGAATGTAGGAAAAATCAGTAATGGGTAATTTAATTATATTGATTTAGTTAATGTTTTTTTCTAGTAGTGATATTTCCTTTAGTGGGCATTTGATATATCTAGTGATGGAAATTACTTTCTTTAAATGATTTATTTAGCTCCTTTGGGTTTATTTTAAATGTGCTAGTGGAAGTTATATTAGTCTAATTTAATTAATTGGTTTTGGGTTTCTTAATTAATCTAAATTGTTTTCCTTCTTTTTTTTACTATTGAAATGTATTTAATTTTAAATCAACTGAAATGATAATTTATTGCTTGCAAACTTTAATCGATTAGGTTAAAGTTTTAAATTTAGATTATTAATAGTTTAATTTTCTCCCTTTTATTTTTCCTAGAGTGAATTAATTAGTAAATTAAATCAGTAGTTTTTATCCAACTTAGAAACCTAGTAAACTAACGACCAAATTTATTTTTATTAAAATAAACCCTAGTAACACCTGTGAGGCGTTATGCTATCAGATTTTTTTAGAATTTAGGGTTTAGCTAGGTTAGTGAATTTTAACCTTGTGTAGTTTTAAATCATTGTTTTTGCCAGTTATCGACATTATTTTTGGTATTAAATATATTTCTCATGCTCTAGAATTAGGTTTCTTTTTATTTTGATTTTGACTTGTATCAAAATCCCATCATCCACTTAGATTAACCTAGGATTTTGATCTTTGATCCTAACCCTATCAGCGATGTTAATCGCATCGCATCGACCCCCTAGTTGGCATTCATCGCGTAGAGGAATGCGCAAGTGAGCGCATTACCCCACCTTCATCTGACATGTTTACGCCTTATGCATAATGCCACCGAGCACGCTTATGCTTGCGAGGGGGTTTCTAGGGAAGCGTGGTAAATTTTTTGATATTTCATGTCATGACTGTTAACACCTAGATTTGCACCCTTCGCATGCAGCTGTGACACCTCATGCAACTTGGAGTAACATTGGAATGACCTCGAAGTGTGGGACCTTGCGTTTTGAGGTCAGACCTCCAGAGAAGGCTGGTTCCTTGATCCAAGCCTACTACTGAGAGCGATGATACTAAATCTAGTGCTAAAAGCTTACAAGGGAAAGAGTTAGAAGACTGAAAGGGAAAAGAGGTGATACACCAGATTTAGTGAGCGATGGTGGATAAGGTATGGACATAGCAATGATTCTTTCACTGCTGAGGGAGAATTCACACAGGTTTAAGGCTAGTTTGAGGCTTCGGTATGAAGGTTAAACCTACAGAGGGGTCGTTTTACCCACAGAACAGACTAAAACTTCAAATGAAACATAGAAATTCAGAGATAAAAGAGGCAAAAATCAGCATCTATTAATCATGAAGGTCCAAAAAACTGTTACAATGTAGAACATTTCATAGTAGAATTACACCCAATTAGTTAATTACACTCATTGGTGAATAAAGGAAGATAGCAGAGGCCAGATTCAGGCGCAGTGAGTCACATTTCCTTATCCTTTCAATTTCACTAAGTAGACTGACTACAAATTTTTGGTAGCATAACAGCCCCAAAAAATACCATCCCCCCTTTCTCAAAAGAGATTTTACATGCCTTATTTAGGCCAGAATCATGGAAAAAGAGCATGGAGTCCCAGAAATGTAGAAATGAGGCCATAAATGCTAGCAGCAGAAGAGTATGGGCAGAGACATGGCAAAGGGACAGGGGCCATGCCTCTGCCATGCCAAAACGCAGAAAACCTCGGCCAGAATGTAAGAAAGGATGGGGGGTGGAGAAAGAGCCTCCAAAGTCATCGCTTGTCATACAGGAAAGGGGCTTGAAGGGCAGGGAGCCCATGCGCCATGAATGCACCTGCAGAACTTCACCAACCCGAGCTACTATGAGGAGAAAAAGCCCCAAAACTTCAAGATGGCAGCTGAAACGTCCAATCGGCCAAAATATGGAAACCAAGATCCAGAAAATAAAAATTGGAAAATCCCCCAAAAACCTACTCAAATGAAAGACGAGGCAAAAACATGCACTCTTGCCTCTTACAGCATGTCAAAATTCGCTGAAATGGGGAAGATATCAGCAGTCAAAGATCTGGTCAACTGCCCATATATATCGCTTCTGCATCTGTCTGTATATTAGCTCCTGAAAAAACATCTATTTCTGCCTTTGCATGTACAACACGCTTTGCATATGTCTCTGCATTTTGGTGCCAAAAGGCTTCTGCAATCGCTCTCAAAAAATACATTTGAAAATGCCTTGTATATACAAGAGCCTTTGTATATGCATCTGCCACTACCACGTGGCACCCTCTGATTTGCCATTGTACCTGAAACTATGACCCATCGCTAAAGAACTGCCTCCTCCATCAACTTTCGGAAAGACCCAAAAACAAGTCACTGATGCATCATGTCTGGCCGAAATCTCCCTTGCATACTGGCTTGTATATGCAAAGATACAAGCAAACATACAAACAACTAGCACATGCAAACATGCATTTTGCCCTTTGTAATCGCGGCTTGTATATGCATACAATCGCTCTTGTACATACAAGTCGCGGACTCCAAACTCTTAAAAAGTAGATGGAAACATTTTGAAATCTGGGTTGCATCTAACCTCCTTTGTATCTGCAAACATACAAGCCGCGGACCCCAAACTGACCATTAACTGTATTTGACTGCTCTGTCGAGTCCGACTTGTATCCTTGATCTTTGTATATCACTAACTTGTATATCACAATATACAATTGCCCATATACAAGGAGGACCCAAAAATTTTAATAAAACAAGTTAAAAATGCAATCGGGTCTGGCTTGTATATAAACGTTTGTATATCAGCTTTGTATGTGAAAACATACAAATCAAAATATACAATCCATTATAGCAAATGTATCTCTAGCAAAGGTCCCTTGTATCTCTGATATACAAGAGGGAATATTCCTGTAATGCATCCCCTGCTTGTTTATCTCCGTTGTATGAGCCAAATATACATGCAGACCCAATATACATTCAGCGAATATTCCAGGGATCTGCAATGTATATTCCATCCTTGTATCTGCCCTTGCATCCTTCCAGCGAATGTATATTTACTTGTATGTTGAAAATACAAGGCAAACATACAAACCCTCCAAGCATACAAATGGGGAAACCTGAAGAATATGTGATGGATACAATATACCTTGTATGTCTCACTTGCATCTCGGCCCTTTGTATATCGCCGATATACAAACCAAGAATATTCCCGAGGACCTGCAAAAGATTCCCTAAATGTATATGCACCTTTGGGGCCCAATATACATTCAAAAAATTCATAAAACCTAATTTTTTCAACATCTTCTAAGGCCGATGGATATCTGCAAGCCCGCCAAATGAACATTTGAAATGCATGTTGACCCAAACTTTGACCATGAATAACTTCTTTGTTTAGTCAAATTTTGGGATGATGTAAAAAGCAAACCTGCCTAATTTTTTTAGCTCTTTCCAATGGTCAGGTTTTTTAGGCAAGGTTTCATGGGAAAAATGGCACCTTTGCTTATAGGGACCCTTTTAAAGGATTTTTAAGGAAGATATTAGGTTGACTATTTAGCTCTGAGCAGAGGAAAATAGGATAACATTTTTGGCGACCTCTATGGGGTGTCTACCTACTAAACAAATGATCAGTGGCCTTGTATTCATTGGGCATGGAGTCAAAAGAAATTAGAAGTGCCTTGACAAACATCTTGACTTTAGAAACCCATCATGACAACAATGAAGGACACAGGAAGACCAGGGGCCAAACAAAATACCGACAATGAACCGTAACCTATGCTAGACAGCACTTAGGGAAAACAAAAGGGCACTAAACTATCATGCAACAACAATTATTGAAAGCATAGACACCTAATCTAGTAATTTACAGAGCACTCATACCTCAAAAAACCTCTTAAGGTGTATCCCATTGACTAGGATAGGTAGATTTTGTCCATCCATATTTGACAATTGAAATGCATTGTGCTCCTTGCATTCAGTGATGAGAAATGGGCCGCTCCACATGCAATCAAATTTGGAGTGCTTCCCTAGTTTGCTCTTTAGTTCATCCCACTTGAGCACCAAATCACCCTCCTTAAAGTTTCTGGGAGTGGCCTTCTGATCGAAATTCCTCTTGGTCTGAAACTGATGATACTCCATAGCCTTCTTAGTTTTATCTCTGATTTCTTCAAGCTCCATGAGCTGGGCATACCTGACTACCATGGGATCCTCCTCTTCAAACGTTTCTAGTTGGTTCATGATGTCAAGAGCTGGCAGCTCCACAGATATAGGCAACCTTGCCTCTTTTCCATAAACAAGTGTATATGGAGAATTCCCAATGGATCTCTTGGGAGTTAATCTATCTACCCATAGAGCAGATTTTAGATTAGTATGCTAGGTCCTCTGATTGTCCTCCAAGGTTCTCTTGATGATCCTTATAAGATTTTTATTTGTGGACTCAGCGAGGCCATTACCCTGAGGGTAATAATTTGATGAAGCACCCAAGTAAATCCCATTCCTCATGGCCCAGTCAGTTATTTTTAACCTGACAAAGGCTAGTGCATTGTCTGAGATGATGGATTCAGGTACCCCAAATCTAGCTACCAGATCACTATAAAAGTTCAAAACGGCACCTTCATTGGATTCCTTTAGGGCCACTGCCTTAGTCCATCTTGTGAAGTAATCAGTTGCTGTAAGCACCCACCTATGGCCTGCACTAGACGGTGGATTGATGGGGCCTATAAAATTGATACCCCACCTTATGAAGGGTTGCTTGACTTGAATTGGCTGCAAGGGCATAGCTGGCAGCTTTGACTTGTCTGTGAACATGGCACACTTCACACATTTTCTAGTCCATACATGGGCATCTTTGAATAAGCTGGGCCAGTAGTATCCAGCTCTCATAATCTTCCACACAGTAGTCCTCAGGGCAAAATGGCCCCCTATTGTTCCATCATGGAACTCATGCAGCATTGTATCAGTTTGAGTTTCATCAATGCATCTTAACAATACACCATTAAAATCTTTCCAGAAAAGGATGCCATTGATGAGAACATATGGGATAGACTGAAGTCTAAAGTACCTTCTCTTGGCTCTGTCCAACCCTACTGGACATTCACCAGTCTGCAAAAAATGGATCATATTGTGAACCCAACTAGTGCCAGTCACTACTATGTCAACCTGATGTTCATCTTCTATGGCCAGAAACGCCGCCTCTTCCTCACCTGCTTCATTTTTCAAGATTAGCCGCAAGTTGTTCGCTAAGTCCTCTTCCTCAGACGAGCTTGGTTACTTTGATGTCAACATCATACTCCATGACCCTGGTAATCCAACCAGCTCTTTTCTCATTGACGTCTTTGCTCAATAGGAACTCCTTCACGCCAGGATGAGCAACCAATAAATGTATCTTATTATTAGAAATAAGCTGCCTGAATTTCTTGAGGCTCCTCACCACTGCAAGGATGTGCCTCTCAATGAAGTTGTATCTCTATTCATATTCTTCTAAACCTTGGCTAAAGAAAGCAATTGGTTGTTCAAATTCCTTGCTCTGTCGCTGCACCAGAATGGCAGAAATGGTATCTAGACTGCCATAAGCATACAAAATAAAATCCTTAGAGAAGTCTGGATTCACCAAGGTTGGTGTAGCTGCAAGTTCCTCTTTTATGGACTCAAAGCTTGGCTTGGCTTCCTTTGTCCAGTTGAAAACTGTATTCTTTTCTAACATGGATGTCAAATGTCTCAGAAGATTTGCAATGTCTGGTATAAACCTCTATAGAAAATTAATTCTGCCAATGAAGCTTTGAAGTCCCTTCTTGTGGCTGGGTAAGGGCAGCTCCAAGATTGCCTTTACCCTCTCTATATCAATGGTGATGCCCTCTTTAGAGATGACGTGTCCTAACAGCTTACCCTCGTGCACAGTGAAAATGCATTTTTTGGGATTGAGAGATATCCCAAACTCTCTGCATCTCTCAAACACTTGCCTCAAATGAGATAAATGCTCAGATGCATTCTTAGAAAAAATAGTTATGTCATCAAGGTATACTAGCACCAACTTATACAGAAAACCTTTGAAAGCTATGTCCATAGCCTTTTGAAAAGTTGAGCCAGCATTTGATAGGCCAAAGGGCATTCTCTTGTAGGCCATGGTGCCCCATTTAGTGGTAAAACTGGTTTTATACCGATAATCCTCCTTGACTAACACTTGATTATAACCAAAAAATCAATCAAGCAAGGAGAATCTCTCTGAGCTAGCCACTACCTGCAGAATTTGTTCCATTGAAGGCAACGGGTAATGGTCCTTCAGGGATGCTCTATTTAGATCTCTGAAATCGACACACAGTCTGATCTCTCCATTCTTTTTTCTCACATGGACAAGGTTAGAGACCCAAGAAGTATGTTTGATTGGAAAATGATTTTCCCCTCGATCAGCTTAGTCAGTTCTTTAATCAACAGGGGCTCTAGCTTTGGATTTAGGGGTCTTTGCTTCTGTCTTACAGGTTTTCCCCTGGCTCTAATTATATGGTGTGTAGGGCAATGTGTGGGTCAAATCCTTTTAGGTCTGAATAATCCCAAGCAAACACATCTTCAAATTCATGGCATAGAGTAATGAAAGCTCTTCTGTCATCGGCTGAGCAAATTTTACCAATTTTAAGGAGCTTTCCCTTAAAAATCTCTAGCTGCTCATAGTGTTCCTCTTTTACTCACATGTCGGTTTCAGTCTTCTTCATTTGATCATTAGTGCTGAAGATAGACTCCAATGTCACCAGTCCCTTGGGTAGCTTGTTTGTCCTTAGCTGAACAATTTGGTCATTGCCATACTGTTGTTTGAGTTTATCTTGGTTCACCACAGAAATTCATCCTCTTCTAACAAAAAATGTAGGATTTGCTCATCACTTTCGAAAACCTGCCAATGAATGTCATTGTCCAGGATAGAGGGTCTATTTACTACTTTTACATGAGGCTATACCTTCTCCCTCTGAATATCACTAGGGATGTCAAATTGATCCCCAATTGTTGCTAGCCTATCTGCTTGGTAATTCTAATTTCTGGGAATAGAGACCAGATTGAAAGCATCGAACTCTTCAATCATGTCCCACACCCTATGCTTGTAGCATTTCAAGACATCATTTTTTGTAGCATGCAATCCTCTTACTTGATTTACAATGAGTTCACTATCCCTGAACACCTGCAAACAGCTGATCTTTCTTTTTCTTGCCCATTGCAATCTCTGGATTAACCCCTCATATTCGGCAGTGTTGTTGGTGCAGGAAAAGGTGAAACGGAAGGTAGAATAATACCTGTCACCATGAGGAGACACCAGCATTGCACCTCCACTAGACCCATTCCTACCTCTAGAGCCATCAAAAAACATCTTCCATATCTGATCCTGCTCTTTTGTCACCAGCCCTAGACTCTTTACAAGACTTGGAATCTCTGACTCTGGCTCGTGCAGTATGTACATTCCCATACCAGACTCTTGCATGTGTTCCTCAGGACTATCAACAGTATTTTCCAAGGCCCACTGTCTTAACAGTACGTTTGGTATGCTTTCAGCTTGCAGTTGTTGGGCAGCCACAAGCTCAGGATCATCAGAGATAAGACAATTTGCATTAATGACACTTGGAGTGTAGGGTTCTATGTGATGATTTGAAAGCAACTCAGATTTTAGGGTTACCTTGGTGCCATATCTAGTCCTAAAAAATATGTGAGACCAGTCCGAGGATAAATATCCTCCTATCTTGGCCGTGAACTCCCTTGATAGGCACATGGCAAAATGAGAAGGAAGGTCAATGATGAACACTTCCTGAGTGATGGAAACATTTGGACAGGTATGCAAGGTAAGGCTTAGGTCCTTTATCACACCCATGGTGTTGATAGTTGTGCCGTCAAGTTGGAACACACCCTTGGTTAGGGGCTAGTAGTTCAGTCCTAATTGGTCAGCAATATGTTTTGGCATAACAGAACTACTTGCCCCACTATCCACCATGCAATTGTGCACTAGCTTATCTCCAATTATTAGAGACACATAAAATGGAAACGGTTTGGCATTCTAGCTTGGCTGCTTGTTTCTGTCTTGGAGGGAATTGGTAAGGACAGTTTTGGTTGGGTCAACATTTGTATCACTTGACATTTTTAAACTAGACAAAGTAGACAGCAATATGTCTTTTTGGCCTAGGATCGCCAAGGAATCCCACATGGACATTGTCACATTTGCCTTTTTCATGTTCTTAATAATATTGAAAGGTGTAGCAATGTTTACCTTCTGATGTGGTTTGGCGGCTGCAATATCAGCCTACAATTGAGGCTGCTCTTTGGTAGTCACCTGAGTATTTCTTTGTAACACACGAAGAAAATGGGACGTAGCAGTATCAGCAGGTCCTTTTTCTCTATTTGTTACCTGATCCATCTCATAACTCCTCCTTTTTGCCCTTGTGTTAGCTGCAACTGGAGTGTAGTCTCTGTTCATGCCACAAAACTCATTTTCCTGCCAATTCATGAAGGCAATATCATGCTGAGGTTGTTCTATTTGCTACACAGTCCCCTCATTAGATGTGCTTGGCTGCAAAGTTGCAATATCTTGCACTGTCAGGGCCTGATTTATGGCTCCACTTGGACGCGTTGCTTGAATGTGTAGTTGATTGCTTGGAGAGCGTCATTCATACTCAGAAGCCAAGTTGTTCTGAATAGGGACAATGTCACTGACGGCACTGGTGGATGCAAGATTGTAAGACTGAAAAGGCCTCTGATTCATATTCTGTCTGACCCCTTGATAGTTATTCTGATAGGGTGGCCTGTTAGCTTGCCAAGGTTGGTCCTGTCCCTGATAAGACTAGTTTTTCCCTTGGTTATGTGGTTGATAGGGCTATCTATTCTAGAACTGTTGCTTTTTCATATTTGTCATCTCATTACCAAAAGATTGCAACAATCCCTTGATCTCTTGTAACTCAGAAGATTGATTTTGAGTAGCATTCTGTGGCCTATTTAACTGCAGATTAGTTACTGGTAATGCTGGGGCAGCGGGTATAACAGCTATGGGGGGCACGCATGTTGGGATTGGCAGTTGAATTGTGGGGAAAATCGGCAAAGGTGGCCTAGGAGCAATTTTGCCAGCTTGAATGAGGCTATTTTCAGCCCTAATGGCTATGGTATAGGCCTGTGGCAAGGAAAGCCCTCCCATGGATTGAATCATCACAGAGATGTCACTATTTAATGCTCTCAAAAAATATAGAAATGCATGGTCAGCTGTAGGTCTTACTGTTGGTGGGATTCTATCCCATGTCTTTTGGAAACAGTGATTGAAATCTGACATGACCTCATGAGGGGTTCTTTTGATTGTAGACAGCTGGTCCACTAGCGACAGATGATCAGATTTGTCTTCAAAGAAATTGTACAATTCCTCTCCCAAGTGATCCCAGGAATCTATGGAATTTACCGGCAAGCTTCTAAACCATTGTAAAGCTTTATCCTTCAGGGAGGCTGTGAGTAGCCTAATTGCTACATTTTCTGCTATTACATGATGGACAGCACATAGGTTTGCAATATCCTGGATATGCTTAGCTGGAGTGGTCTGGTCTTCACCATGAAAGAATGGTAAACTCTTTAGGGCAGTGACAGGGATATCATCATGTTGAGCTAGATTCAATGGGCTACCTTGATTGAAAGCCACAAAAGGATGATTTCTTACTGTGGGAATCATCGTGGCAGAAGTCCTTGAGGCAGTGTGAGCTCCAATGGCAGGGGGTTGACTTGGCTCTCCTGGGCTACACACGAGTATTCTTGCGCTTCTCAGCTACTACCCCTCCTCTCTTGGGTGGGGATAATTGTAGATACTCCAAAGGCGAAGTGCTGCTTCTTGTAGGTATCCTTCTCATAAGTAGAGATACACTAGTTTTGCTAGACCAAAGTTGGAGTCACCAGATATGCAAAGATTCAACCTCTCACAAATCTGGATATCACTGGTTGCACATCAAAACCAGTAACCAAATGTAGTATTTTGAACTTAAAATTCTTGAATCAGGTCCCACTGGGCATGCCACAAATTGTTAACACCCAAATTTGCACCCTTCGCATGTAGCTGTGACACCTCATGCAACCTGGAGTAACATTGGAATGACCTCGAAGTGTGGGACCTTGCGTTTTGAGGTCAGACCTTCAGAGAAGGCTGGTTCCTTGCTCCAAGCCTACTACTTAGAGCGATGATACTAAATCTAGTGCTAAAAGCTTATAGGGGAAAGAGTTAGAAGGAAGACTGAAAGGGAAAAGAGGTGATACACCAGATTTAGTGAGCGATGGTGGATAAGGTATGGACACAGCAATGATTCTTTCGCTGCTGAGGGAGAATTCACACAAGTTTAAGGCTGGTTTGAGGCTTCAGTATGAAGGTTAAACCTGCAGAGGGGCCATTTTACCCACAGAACAGACTAAAACTTCAAATGAAACACAAAAATTTAGAGATAAAAGAGGCAAAAATCAGCATCTATTAATCATGAAGGTCCAGAAAACTATTACAATGCAGAACATTTCATAGTAGAATTACACCCAATTAGTTAATTACACTCATTGGTGAATAAAGGAAGATAGCAGAGGCCAGATTCAGGCACAGTGAGTCACATTCCCTTATCTTTGCAATTACACTAAGTGGACTGACTACAAAATTTTGACAGCATAACAGCCCCAAAAAATACCATCCCCCCTTTCTCAAAAGAGATTTTACATGCCTTATATACGCCAGAATCATGGCAGAAGAGCGTGGAGTCCCAAAAATGTAGAAACGAGGCCATAAATGCTAGCAGCAAAAGAGTATGGGCAGAGACATGGCGAAGGGACAGGGACCATGCCTCTACCATGTCAAAACGTGGAAAACCTCAGCCAGAATGTAAGAAAGGATGGGGGATGGAGAAAGAGCCTCCAAAGTCGTCGCTCGTCATACAGGAAAGGGGCCTGAAGGGTAGGGAGCCCATGCGCCATGAATGCACCTGCAAAACTTCACCAACCTGAGCTACTGTGAGGAGAAAAAGCCTCAAAACTTCAAGACGGCCACTGAAATGTCCAATCAACCAAAATATGCAAACCAAGATCTGGAAAATGAAAACTGGAAAATCCCCCCAAAAACTTGCTCAAATGAAAGAGGAGGCAAAAGCATGCACTCTTGCCTCTTACAGCATGTCAAAATTTACTGAAATGGGGAAGATATCGGTGGTCAAAGATCTGGTCAACTGCCCATATATATCGCTTCTGCATCTGTCTGTATATCAGCTCCTGAAAATACCTCTGTTTCTACCTTTGCATGTACAACACACTTTGCATGTCTCTGCATTTTGGTGCCAAACGGCTTCTACAATCGCTCTCGAAAAATGCATTTGAAAATGCCTTGTATATACAAGAGCCTTTGTATATGCATCTGCCACTGCCACGTGGCACCCTCTGATTTGCCGTTGTACTTGAAACTGGGACCCACCACTGAAGAATTGCCTCCTCCATCAGCTTTCAGGAAGACCCAACAACAAGTCGCCGATGCATCATGTCTGGCCGAAATCTCCCTTGCATATTGGCTTGTATATGCAAAGATACAAGCAAACATACAAACAACTAGCACATGCAAACGTGCATTTTGCCCTTTGTAATTGCGGCTTGTATATGCATACAATCGCCCTTATACATACAAGTCGTGGACTCCAAACTCTTAAAAAGTAAATGGGAAACATTTTGAAATCCGGGTTGCATCTAACCTCCTTTGTATCTGCAAACATACAAGCCGCGGACCCCAAACCTGACCATTAACTGTATTTGACTGCTCTATCGAGTCCAGCTTGTATCCTTGATCTTTGTATATCACTAACTTGTATATCGCAATATACAATCGCCCATATACAAGGCGGACCCAAAAATTTTAATAAAACAAGTTAAAAATGCAATCGGGTCCGGCTTGTATATAAACGTTTGTATATCGGCTTTGTATGTGAAAACATACAAAGCAAAATATACAAGCCACTGTAGCAAATGTATCTCTGGTGAAGGTCCCTTGTATCTCTGATATACAAGAGGGAATATTCCTGCAATGCATCCCCTGCTTGTATATCTCTGTTGTATGAGCCAAATATACATGCAAACCCAATATACATTCAGCGAATATTCCAGGGATCTGCGATGTATATTCCATCCTTGTATCTACCCTTACATCCTTCCAGCGAATGTATATTTGCTTGTATGTTGAAAATACAAGGCAAGCATACAAACCCTCCAAGCATACAAAAGGGGAAACCTAAAGAATATGCGATGGATACAATATACCTTGTATGTCTCACTTGTATCTCGGCCCTTTGCATATCATTGATATACAAACCAGGAATATTCCCGAGGACCTACGAAAGATTCCCTAAATGTATATGCACCTTTGGGGCCCGATATACATTTAGAAAATGCATAAAACCTAATTTTTTCAACATCTTCTAAGGCCGATGGATATCTACAAGCCTGCCAAATGAACATTTGAAATGCATGTTGACCCAAACTTTGACCATGAATAACTTTGTTTGGTCAAATTTTGAGATGATGTAAAAAGCAAACCTACCTAATTTTTTAAGCTCTTTCTAATGGTCAGGTTTTTTAGGCAAGGTTTCATGGGAAAAATGGCACCTTTGCTTATAGGGACCCTTTTAAAGGATTTTCAGGGAAAATATCAGGTTGACTATTTAGCTCTGAGCAGAGGAAAATAGGATAACAATGACCACATGACAAATGTGGACATGACACGTGGGATGTGTGTCATGACCGCATGGGAAATGTGGACATGACACCTACGCTACTGTGATGAATTGACATATGGATCTGAAATGGAAAGTCTTTGCTGGGTTGGCTAATTTTGATTGGTCCACATCATTTCAAGCATGTAATCTACTATTCATTGCTGCAATTTTCAAATCAGAACCATAGATTCTCCTACAGCCTAATCATATCGACGATGGAGATTGAAACATGAGGAATGACCATCTATAGGTTTAATGGTCGATTGCATGTAGCAGTAATGGTGATATGATGGAAGTCAGCCCAAATCTTGCCAAATCATTGTGATGCATATATCAATTGAATTGTCTTGGTTAGCATAATTCATTCTAATCACGCATCTTGTGAGAATCGAGCAGCCCATAACAATAGATAAAGAAGTAGGGTTTTCAATTGCAAAGGACAAGTAAGTGTGAAAACTATTGATTTCTTAGTCAATTTGCTTGCAAATCTTATCAATTCTCTTTCAAATCAATTGCAGAAGTTGAATTCATAAGCATATTAGGGTGAATTGTAGAATTTTCTTGATTTCCAAAAGGCTCTAGGTTATAATTAAACCCTGCATATACAAGTATGGCTGGTCCTTTAGAAACAAAAAGGGGTTTTGAACATGATTTGCTCATTCAATGTCCTAGTTCATCTAAGAGGACTATGAATCTTGCTAGGAGGAATAAGGATGAGAAATTCATAGATAGTCTTAGTGAAAGTAGGGATACAATTCTCCCTGTGACTGGATGGTCTCTATTTGAGAGATGGCATAGGAAAAGAGAAGCCAGGTCACCATTCAGGAATGGATGATGCCTAGATATGGGCAAGGTTGTAGTACCCAATGTGTTCATTGACACAAACTTTATCAAACTATTAGCCAATAGGTATGATGCCAACACAAGGACGGTGTTATCAATGAGTGGCCAGCCAATTATTGCCCTCACAAAAGCATATATTGCTAAGGTATTTGGCATTTACTTCAAATGTGTACGAAGTGTTTGTATCTTAAATTTCATTTACTGAATGTTACCATACTTATTTTTAATTTTGAAGTTTAATACATTAAAAAAAGTAATTTTTTCTTCTGTAGTTATTTTTCTTCCATTATTTCTTTCTAATTTTATTTATTATTGTTATTTATTTATATTTTTCATGAGTGGGCATTACATATTTTGTCTGAACATGGCAACAAACAAGGCCATAGATGTTGACAAATTCAAACGGACATATGACACACACAAGGTACTCTATAGGTCTATCAAGATTCTCATTCACAGAGTAAAGATTTATGGTGGCAGAGGAATGGCAGTTTTTGAGAAGAAGCCACATAGTATCAAACTTTTTGAGGAATATTTTATCAAAATATACTATTCACTTTGCTAAATCATTGGTGTAGATACAGAAGAAAAGATCCCAGTCCATTTGATGTTTATGGCAATAGATATTCAAGATGATACTGTCAATGTAGAATTTGATTTTGCTTCTTTCCTAGTAGATGAGATGCACAAACAAATGATAGCCCTCAAGGCTAATAAGGAATTGAAATTTAAGTGGTATTCCATTATGTGCCACATGTTCTTATATGTTGGTAGGGATGTGTGGGAAAAGACTTTACAAGTGAGAAGGTTTGATGACAAAAACAATCCCTTTATAGTTCAATGTTGGACTTATCTATGGGATAAGGCCTGTGTGAATTCAAGTTATATAATTTTTTTAGGAATTCTTTGTTAGGAGAATGATGGCATAAATGGGGGAACATAGGGAAAGGATACGATAGGAAGTAAAGTATTTCCTTATGCCACATGAGGAAACTCTTGGGATAGAATAAAGAATAACTAGGGAGATTGGTTTTTGAACAAATATTCTGTGTATTTTAGAGTTTATGGTTTCACTTTGCAACCTCATTTGTTGCATGTTTATGTGCTAAAGAGATTGGCTTATCTGGAGATCATTTGGCAGCTAAATGAAGTCGACAAGTTTCACCTCAAAGGTCAGAAGAAGGTTATATTTTTCCCTATTGCTTTGAAATGGTCAGACTTCCAAGTAGGAAACAAGGAAGGTTTGGACCAAATTTACCCTTTGCTTAATATTTTCAGATTGTCATGTGCTAATGCTAGGGAAAAATTCATCCTAAAGGTTTCATTAATTCAGTTAGATTGAGTGTAAAAAAGTCTGCATTCCATCATGACATGAATTTTGTTGAGGATGTGATAAGGAATTCCCTAACATATGAAGAGGTTGATAGAAAACTTGATACATATGAAAGAATTGTTAAGGGAGAAAATGAGAGGATTAAAAAGAATCCTACATTTCAAGGTTATTGTCTTGAAGAAAATTATAGGATCATCAAGATTAGGAAAATGTTAGAAATTGCAGATACATTGATGATTCCTGAGGAGCAGAGACCTTCTAAGATGCAAAGGGATCCTAGTGTGAGGATAAAGCCTTATGTCAGGGAAAGGAGTGAAGATATAGAGGAAGGAGTTTCTCAAGATACTGAGGATGTAGATAGCCAATAGGCTCAGAGGCAGAAGACCAAAAAATAAAAAAGAGGAAAATTTGAAGACATCTAAGGACAAAATATCCTCCCAAGACAAAGGCAAAGCCCCCATGGAGATTGTAGACATTGAGGACACTCCAAGAGAGGTGGGAACTGTAGATGTAATTGTTGAAGAAGAAACAAGTATGATTATACCAACAGTGCCTCAAAAAAGGACCGTTGATTATTTGAAGGTTGCTAATGATGAGACTAGAGACATTAGGGCACTTTCTTGTCAAATATTTTTGTAAGATAATGAATTTGTGAAGAGCCAAGAGTTTTGACACTTTGTATTGAGAAGAAAATAGGCAGTCTATTAGGCTAGGCTTGAAGAGGAAAGAAGGAAAGTTGATCCATCTGAAGAGAAGGATCTAGCCACAAGAGTTTTGTCTGAATTTGACTTGAGATTAGATAACATCACTCCTGAAGAAGGGATCTTGATGGTAATGAAGAGTGGCATGTTTCTATTGCCAAATTGGAGTCTAGCAAATACATTGACTTTTAAAACTATAATGAAATAAAATGAAGTAGTTTTCTCCACTAAAGAGCAGGTGGAAGAAGTTTTTGGATGTGGTTTCAATCTAAATTTTGAAACATTGGCTATATGGACCCTAGCACCCAACACAAGAAAACTAGATGTGGTTGAGAGTGTGTATGAGGAAAATCGATTATGATAAGATCAAAATTAACAAATCAAAAACCCATAACATAAAGAGAACTAATCTAAATAAAAGCCATTATCAATAAATCAAATGAAATAAGAAAGCTTTTACCCAGATTTGTGCTATTCTCTTTGTTTGAATGTGGATTGCTTAATAACGCTGCGAAACCATGTTTGTAACAAGCAAGTGTAGGTGCTCAAAGATCAATGTCAAAAGATCATAAAGTTGCTCAATCGATGCGATGTATGCTCAAAGCACTATAAAGGATGCTTGAGAATAAGTGATCGAAGAGGATTTATGAAGGAGATGAGGGGGGTTGATATAGGTTTCAACAGAGGAGATAAATCAAATAACCATGATGAATGTGCACATGACATGTGTCAATCCATAAGGATATTTTTATTAAGATATGATGAAAACAAGATTGATTGAATAGATAACTCAACTTGTAATTTTGCCTTTTTTAGAGTTCTAAAAATAAGACTGATTGTGCACGAGTTAACAAGATATTTTAAGAGGAATTGGAAGATAACTGAAATTAAATAAATAAACTTATTTATTTAATTGTGCATGATTGAGGAACAAAAAATTATAAATAAAATATTTGATTTTATTTATTTTTAGGGGAAAAAGCAAATTAAATAAATAAATTTATTTAATTGTTTGTGCAAGATTAGAGGAATATGAAGATTATAAATAAAATACTTGATTTTATTTATTTTTAGAGTATTGAGACAATTTAAATAAATTTGCATGATTTATTTAAATTTAGAAGAATAAGTGATTTTAATTAAATAATGTAGAATTATTTAATTATAGATAAGAGGGAATTTGTGATGAATTAATTAAATAATTGGATTTATTTAATTAACGGAGACTTGAAATTTGAAAGAGAATAATGATTTAATTAAATAATTAAAATTATTTAATTTTGGCAAAATATAGAGGAATTTAATTTAATTAATTAAATAAATAGAATTTATTTAATTAATGTCAATTTTTAGAAGGTTTGGAAGAACTTAATGAAATTAATTAAATAATTAGATTATTCAATTAATGTTGACATGCAGGTGATTCGACAGATTTGATGAAATGCAAGTGGTGCAACGACATAGTCATTTAGGGTGTCTACATTTTGCCCCTCTTTGATGCAATGCAGTTTATAGCGTTACATCAAAGAAATCGATTGTTGAAAACATGATACAATTTATTGATGCCCCGGTGTAGCTAGTTGCCCCAGCGTATGCCCCCTCGAGTGGAAAGACAGGGAAGCGACAAAAGAACTAGGTTGACGCTTGACTTAGAAGATTGCGCAACAAGGTAGAAGGAAAAGCAGAATGGGATGGGAAGAAAAAATTTGGGAGGGACACTATAAATAGGTCCCAAGGGGACCACACTCCTCATTTGCACACTAAGAGTTGCTAAAAATAGAGCTTAGGGCCTCCAAGCTTAGTGTGTGAGAGGAGAGTGGAGAAGCAGCTTGCAGCGAGGAGAGATGCCGATTCTAGTGCACAAACATCGGGCAGAGCTAGTGCAGATGTACGAGAGACCAGCAAGAGCACCGATAGTGGTAAGTGTCTGAAAACCTCCTTGTATTTAACGTTTTAGGTCCAATTTAGGGTTTCAAACTAGGTAGGTCACTAGGTTAGCCAAAAGTGCTACAAGATGCTAGGGCACGTCTGGTAGTCGGTCTAGGCACTTTTGGCACGCTGAAGCATGTTTGGTAGGGTAGTAAAGCGCATTTGGTCAAAGGTCAACACTATTAGCTTTTAGGTGTCATGCTGCAGCGTGGTTGGTAGGGTCTCGCAGCGCATTTGGCATAGTAGTAGAGTGTTGTTGGCAAGGTAGTGAAGTGCGGTTGGAAAGGGTAGGGCAAAAAATGAGTCACCTTTGTGACTACCATAAGGCACTGATGGATGCATAGGACAGTGCACTTGTATAAAATAAGTCGCTTTTGGCATAGGACAGGAAATCACTATTGTAGCAACAGTAGGGTGCTTTAGGTAAGATAGTGCAGCATGCTAAGCTAAAACAAGGCACTTTTGGCTTGGTGAGAAGATTGCAAAAGTTAGGGTTGAATAAGGGGTTGACCACCTAGATGAGAGAAGGGTAGAGTTGGTCCTAGGGTTTGTATCAGCAGGTAGATGTCGATAGGAATTTGGAGAAGCGTGTAAAAAGGTCTGACAAGTGGGTTTTGTTGATGCAGAGGATGATGTCGCCGCTGATGTCGAGAGAGTGACATCACATTATAGCGGATGAGGTGGTATAGATGACATGGAGGAGGATGCGTTCCTAGAGTACATGGGATTGTGGCATGTGGAACACCTTACACACATTATGGTGAGTCTCACCCTAGTGACAGCGGTCGTGGAGAGATTCCATAGTGAGACATGTTCGTTTCACTTTCTGACAAGGGAGGCTACAGTGACACTGGAGGATGTGTATCACATCCTCAGGATTTGGATTGATGGAGACTGAGTTGACTTCAACCTGGTGCAGGGCGAGGCAGGCTTGATTGAGGTGTTCTACACAGATGACCTGAGGATAGATGACAGAGAGATTCGGTGGGCAGACGTTTCGAGACTCTACGACAAGATCAAATGGATTGTGTCTTCACTGATTGGAAGCTTCCTGTGCCCAGACAGGTGATCCAAAGGATTATCTATAGGATGGGGCAATGTACTATCTGGGATGTTTACACATGGCACTCAGTATGCATGGGGCCTGTGTGTGCTTGGGCAGCTGTATCGAGATATGCACGATTGTGTATACAGGAGAGGCCAGAGTCACTCAGCAGGGGTGAATCTACTACAGGTGTGGGCATGGGAGCATATCCCAGTGATCAAACCTATCACACAGCATCACCAGGAGAGGGGGAGCCCTATGCATTTCTATATGAGGGAGTTATCACAAACAGGAGGCTTAGATCTATTAGCCACTAGAGGTGATAGATCGACAAGATGGACTTATTTGTTTAGAGGCCGTGGTTACTATGTGAGGAGTGGGAGGAGGGTAGAGGCCCTAGCACAGGTGCAGACATAGATAGCAGCAGCAGCATAGGTAGCCCTTGTACAGGCACAGTCATAGGCACAGGTACAGGCATAGGTATAGGCAGATGCACAGGCTGCAACTACACCATCAGGGGATGATGGGCAGTTAGCACAGGTGACTAGGGAGAGGAACGCAGAGGTATAGCTATGGTTGATAGAAGAGGCCACTCTACAGAGAGTGAGGCCAGAGAGAGATGAGGCATGCCGTGCATTGGGTGCCAATCAGAGGACACTATATAGTGAGCTTGTCCATGTGTAGGGAGAGCTAGTGTCAGCAGGTAGAGAGGCCGAGTACTATAGGGGACTCTAAATTGGTGCGGTGCCAGCTGCTCAGCAGGCACCTAGTTACAGAGAGAGGAGTAGGTCCAAAGCATCCGAGTCTTGCAGGACAAGGTAGTCATTGTCCTCAGTTAGAGGGCCCTTCATGCCACCAGGGGGAGGAGGGCCAGTAGGGGGACCTGCACCGAGCGTAGGTGGAGGACAGGGGCCATAGCAGGAGGGAAACTCTACCCATTAGAGCATACACATTTGTACATTGTATCATTTTTGTACTGGTTTCGCATTATGATGGACAATTGTATATTGTGACTAATGTCTGCGTGCATTCGATGTATGTTTTGCAGGCTCTTGATAGCCTTGATGTACTTTATTGATGTAGACATATATAATGTATATTTTGATGACCTTCACATGATATACATGATGACATATTATGCTCACTGATGTTCATGTTTTTGAGTTTTCACTTCTATTGATGACATGGATTTGATGATATGTATGTATGATTATGGATTTATGTGAGGATATATATTTCTTATATGATGTATGACATATGATTCCATGATGCTTATAGATGACATGATGATATAGATGCTATGACATACGATATCTAACATGTGGGTTTTGCAGATATCCACCAAAGAGAAGAAAAGAGGAGATGGGAGAGAGAGACTGTTGATCGATCATTGCTTGAAAAACTATATAAGCCCATGGATAAATGGATGGTTAAATGGTGAGCTTGTTGCATTGGTTTCGCAAATGTTTATAAAGAGCAATCCTTATTTTTGATATAGTACGTGGATAGTTCACCACCAAGGTATAAAAGACCAAGGTGCTGTAATATTTGAGTGCATGGATGTTGACTCTGCAAGCAAGTGGTTTGAACTTAGATCCCATAGACATAATATAACCTTGTTGTACATGTGAATGAGCCATAGTCTTGAACATAAAAGAACCTTCAATACATGTAAATGCAAGAAGAATATTAATATGTAAGATGCTAGGTCGTAACACACACAAGATAAATATATTGCCAAGAAAGATGCTAAAGATCATTCCTCAAACATGGCATACAAAAGCAATAACTATGCCCCCAATCCATACTGCATCGCAACATACCAAGATTATTGATAAATCAAGGGAGCCTTGAATAGGTAATGGATAAAGGAACAAAAGATAAACCAAAAAGCAAATTGACGGACTTACAAAGTAAACATACAGCCAACATATTCTCTTGCCAAAGAGGTTGTTCAAGATAGATTGGAAAGGAAAGATAACAACCTTATTGTAGGAACTAGGTGTCTGTTAAAGGGGGCTATCTACCTAAAAAGACAATGTCTTGCTACAGGAAATGCCACATGTCGTAGGAGATGCATGTGTTGGTCTCGACAATGGAACACTCATGCAGAAGACAAGCTTGTTAATCTGGTGCTTTGGTTAAGCTGGATGTAGCGGATGTTGGCAAACAGAACAGTAGGATAGTAGATGACTCCGGAAGCAAGCTGCTTTGCTTTAGGTTTGCTAAAAACTTTTGCTTTGAAAGGATGCGCTAGCTTGTTGTGTTGTTGCTTGAGTTAGTCAAATCAAGGTGAATGGATTTTGATAAATGGAAGACTAGAAAGATGACATGTCAACAGATTGAAATGGGTGGAGAATGATGAATCGTATGTGCCTGAGTACTGGATACATCCTTCGTATTCCAGACTACCTACATACCCTGTATCCACAGGATCAAGGCACATTACGATGAAAGATGAAAATGATAATATGTAGTTATGGATAGAGTGATGAGATGGTTCAAGGTGAAATGAGGAGATCTTATGTACCTGAGTACTAGAAACTTCCTTCATATTCCAGACTGCCTACATACCCATATCCATGGGATCGAGGTACCTTAAGATTGAAATGAGATAATATGTAGTTCTAGTTGGTGTGATGATGTAGGAAAAGCGTTGAGAAGATAATAGTCTTATTTTAGGAGTGATGTGTCTGTTAAAGGGTGTTATCTGCGGAAAGGAGAATGATTGAAGCACTTGTTACGAACCATGAACAAGGATCCATTCCTAGACCTAGGTTAAGGAAAGAGTTGCCCCCATTCCAGTAGAGGAATTTGCATGGATGACATAACAAAGAAGACATAAATTTAGACCTAGGACAAGACAGTGATAACTGGTGACACAGATCAAGATGTGGGATGACGATGATAGACGCTAACAAATTTCCAAGCTATACTAGATAGGGAGATGGAAATACAAACAAAGTCAATGGTTTCATTATGGATGGATGGATGGATGAAGCTTGCTGCGAAATGGACATGGAAGGAACAGGAGTCAATAGATGATGGATGCTGACTCTACACATAGCGCATATTTTCCAGGTTTTCACTATGGTACTTATTCAAGGTGCATGTTTACCAGATTTTCACCATAGGACAAATTATTTTGTTTTTTTTTGGTATACTCTGAGGATCAGGCATAGAACTTCTTGAGATGAACACTATTAAGTGGCTCATCTAGAGGAATGCCGTCAGGTGTAGCTAATTATAAGCTCCTGATCCATATGCTACTATGACAATAAAGGGACCTAACCAGTTAGGCTCAAACTTGCCCTTCTTTTCTTGGTCTGCTTGATTTCTCTGATTCTCTTTGAGTACAAGATCACCAACTTGAAACCATCTTTCTTTGATCATTTTGTTGTAATTACGCTGGAGGTAGTTTTGATAGACACGGAGATGATTAAGCACGGTAAGGTGCCTTTCATCTAGTAGTTCTAGCTCAGCTAATCTGGAAGTGCGATACTCCTCTCCATCAATCAGGTTCTGTATGGATACTCTGAGGGATGGGATCTCAAACTCTATAAGTAGGATGGCTTCAGAGCCATAGACCAAGGCATATGGTGTGGCACCAGTTGGTGTTCTGATACTAGTGCAGTAGGCCCATAGGGTGGGATTGAGCTGCAGGTGCCAATCACGACCAGCCTCATTGACCATTTTCTTGAGGATTTTGAGAATGGTTTTATTGGAAGCCTTAGCTTGGACGTTACTCTGTGGATAGTAGGGAGTTGAATAGTGATGTTGGATATTGTATTGTGTGCACAAGGCATGGACATCTTGGTTCTTGAATGGTCTCCCATTATTAGTGACAATGGCTTGGGGGATACCATACCGAAAAATGAGGTAGTTTAGGATAAACTTGGCTATTTGCTTACCGGTGATAGAGGTCATGGGAATGGCTTCAACCCACTTTGTGAAATACTCAGTGGCGGTAATAATGAATTTATGGCCATTGGATGAGGATGGGTGGATTTGTCCTACAAGGTCAAGACCCCATTGAGAAAAAGGCAACGGAGTTGTCACAAGTTGTAGTTCATGAGTTGGTGCATGAATCAAATCTCCATGTTGTTGGCATTGTAGACACTTCTTAGCAAATTGTAAAGCATCATGCTCTATTGTGGGCCAGTAATAACCTATTCTGAGTATCTTCTTAGCGAGATTAGGACTAGTAGAATGTGTACCACAGACAACTTCATGTATGTCTCGTAAGGTAGCTTCGGCTTCTTCCGCATTAAGACATCGTAAGAGGATACCATCGAGACTCTGGTGATATAGTGTATCACCCAAAATGGTGTAACAGGAGGATTGAAGGATAAAGGTTTTGCATTGGGTCAATGATAGTTCAGAGGGAAAGGTACTATTTTTAAGGTATTCATAGATATCTTCCTACCATGGGGAATTGGGACCAACAAGTTCACAAATGAATTCAGTAACTGGAACATCGACAGCTGGTATCAATAACTGCTCGATCAAGAATTCACATTTCTGTGTATTAGTAGGCATGCCTATAAGTGACCCTATAGAAGCCATAGAATCTGTAGCTTTGTTATGCTCTCTTGGAATTTGTTCAAATGTGACGCTAGAAAAGTGTGGTTTGTAGGAATCCACTAGTTGCTTGTAGGGGACCAACTTTTCATCTTTTGTTTGGTACTCATCTATGACTTGGCGAATGACTACTTGTGAGTCTCCATATACTTGTAATTCTATGATGTCTCATTGAACTGTTGTATTGAGACCTATGAGGAGTGCTTCATACTTAGCAATGTTGTTGGTACAAGGGAATGCAAGTCGATATGACTTTGGAATATAGTCATTTTGAGGTGTGATAAATAAGATGTCGGCCCCTAATCCATGCTATGTGTAGGAACCATCAAAGTACAACTTCCACATTATTGAGTTGGAAAGAGTGAAGAGATTCTCATCTGGAAAGTCTGCTACCATGGGGTGTGTATCTGTCATGGGTGCTTCTGCTAGTTGATCTGCTAGGGCTTGTCCCTTGATTTCTTTACGATCCATATACTCAATGTCAAACTCACTAAGGATCATGACCCATTTAGCTAGTCTGCCTGTGAGAGCTACTTTTGCTAGTAGATACTTCAATGGATCAATTTTGGCTATAAGATTTGTGTGTTGGTTTAGCATGTAATGCCGCAGCTTTTGGGAAGCGAACAATTGAGTTCATATCCCACCAAGGTTCGACTAATATAATAAATTACATGCTCTTTTCCAGACTCATCATGTTGTGCCAGAAGGGCCCTGAGGGCCCAAGTTGTAGTTGAGATGTATAATATCAAAGGTTTATCAGCAACTGGTGGAACCAATACAGGAGGTGTAGCTAGATACTCTTTGAGTTGATCAAATGCTTCTTGACACTTATCATCCCATCAGAATGAGACATCCTTTCGGAGCAAGTGTTGAAATGGTTGACATTTATCTGCTAGCTATGAGATGAAATGTCTGATGGATTGCAACCTTCCTTGCAGGGTCCTTAATGCTTTGAGGTTCTTTGGTGGAGGCATCTCCACTATAGCCTTGACTTTTGTGGGGTCTACTTCAATACCTCTATGAGATATAATGTATCACAACAGCTTCCTTGATGTTACACCAAAGACACACTTCTTTGGATTGAGACACACTTGGTATTTTTCGAGCTTGTCAAAGATCTGTCCTAGAACTTGTATGTGATCTGCCCTAGAAGATTTAGCTAGTATGTCATCCACATAGTCCTCCATGATATGATGAAAGAGATAGTGGAATATCAGTGTCATTGCTCTTTGATAAGTTGCCCCTACATTCTTTAGACCAAACGGCATGACACACCAACAATAGTTACCCCAAGGACAAGTAAAAGTTATTTTATGTTAATCATCTTCTGCTATCCTTATCTAATTGTAGCCTGAGAATCCATCCATGAGAGAAAGCATTTCATGACCTGTCGTCAAGTCTACTATGAGGTTGATGTTTGGTAATGGAAAGTCATCTTTGGGACATGCTTTGTTAAGATCTCTAAAATCATTACACATGCAGAGGCGCCCATTGGGTTTAGACATAGGTACAATGTTTGAGACCCAATCTGAATAGTCAATAGGTTGGATGAACTTTGCATCTAACAACTTTTGTATTTCCACCTTTACCAAGAGAGCTATCTGTGGGTGCATCTTCCTCAACTTTTGCTTGACTGGTTTAATTGTTGGATCCACTGTGAGATAATGAACTACTAGCTTAGGGTCTAACCCTGGCATATCAGCATAGGTCCATGCAAAGTTGATGGTTCTTTGTAAGAAGAATTTGTTAAGATTCCTATGCTCTGTTTCTGATAATGATGCTACCAGGAATGTGGTCTTTGGATTTTTCTCTGTGCCAAGGTTTATCTCTGTAGAATCTTCCACTAGGAGAGCTGACTTCTCTTGATACTTAGATGGTAGGGGAAGGTCAAATCCTCCATCCTCAGGTGCCACAATTGGGTTTTCACCATTGGATGCATCCTTTGTTTTTACTATTTTGTGATCAGGAGGTGCCACAATGTGGTTTTCACCTAGAGATCTTTCTTTATTTTTACTTTTGCGACTGGAGGATTTGGCATTCTCACCAAAATAAGCTATTGGCTCTAGTTCCATTATAAAACCTGCTTTGTGATCGCCAAGAGGGATACCCTCCTAAAGTCCCATGAACTTAGCTATAGCGTCATCATTCTAAAATACATCTATAATGGGGGACCCTTGTTGGTCCCAATCGATAAGTTCAAGGTAGACAAGTGTTACTTTCTGGGTGTTTGTGGTGGATGTTAGGGATACGGATGATCACATAAATACGAAGGATTCTATAAATAGGTTAGCCATATGGAGGGAAGAGTCATCGATGATATCCTCATTAGACATTGAATCTATGAGAGAAGTTTCAACTAGCTTGTCGAGGATACCCTCGATGTCCAAGGTGCGCAGTACCTTTCTACCAAATCCTAACCCCCTCTTGTCTAGTTTCTGTCACAGTGATGGGTTCCAATGCTCCTTGATTATGTTTTCCAAGGCCACCTTTGCCTTTGTAGCCCATGTTTTTGACTATCCTTAATCCATTGCCATATTGCTTGACTGGTATTGTGACTGGTTCTTTCTCCTTATAGAGCCAAGAAGAAATGTCCTCAATAGTTTCCTCTTCCAATAATTTTCCCTGTTGGAATTGGGTTAAAGATGTTGGGGGAGGAATAGCTACTTTTTTAGTTACTTTGGCAATGGGTGGTTGGCTGTAAGATTTAGGGGATAAAGGCATCCGCCCTACACAACACGATTTTGAGATATCATATTTCCAAAGCCTATATCACGGATGTGAGCTTTGATTTCAGGAAGAGAATTTGGTTCACTTGCAGAGGCTTGTGTCAGATTTTTAGGATCAACATATAGTGGGGATGTAATGGCTTTGTCATTTTGAGACACTTGGTTGTAATTCTTATAATTGCCTTCCAAGACATGGTAGAATTCAAAAGGATTAGGGTCACCTGGGATAGTTATCTCTGTACCATTGAATGGGAACTTTAGAGACTGATGGTACATTAAGGGAAAAACTTTCATTGCATGGATCCATGGGCGGCCTAGGATAATGTTGTAAGGAAGCTCAATATCAAGGACTTGGCACCTGGTTTCAAGCATGACAGGGCCCAGTTGTGTAGACAAGTGGATAACACCTTCTGAGCAGCGTTCAGCATCATCATATCCCTTGATTGTAATACTTTGATCAATGTTGACATGATCCTCAGAGTATCCCAATTGCTTAAGTAACTTTAGAGAACAGATGCTAAGACTAGCACCACCATCTATGAGTATGCATTTGATTTTGCGTTTATGAATGAGAACCTCAATATGAAGGGTATCATTGTAACACGGATCATGGGATGGGAGGTCTTTCTTAGAGAAGACCACATTGTAGGTCAAAGCAATGTTACTTACTATAGCTCAAAAATCTGTGACCGCTATGTTGTTAGGAACTGAAGACTCTTTGAGGGCTTTTTCTAGCACTACTTTATGTGCAGGTGATGACTGTAGAAGGTCCAAGATAGAGATCTATGCTGGCATTTTCCCTATATGTTCGACAAGATTATAATCAGATTGAGTTGGGAGACTAGGTGTAGGACCATGAATGGTGACATGACCATGACGAGTTGTAATAGTGCAATCTGTAGATTTTCCTTTGATTGTGAGGGTAGACACTTGACTCTCTTCAAAATGACCCACAATGGAGTCAAAGGAAGTGGAAGCATTATTGACACCTTTACCTTTATCTTGCAGAGGAGGCAGACCATGGTGAGGGAAGGGTTCCTTGTACATGTTGAGATCTTTGTTCATGTGTTGAGCTGGTGGTTCATCCTCAAAAGAGATTTGGTTCCCCTCGATGAGATTTTGGATTAGCTGCTTGAGTTCCATACATGACGCGGTTCTATACCATTTTCTCATATGGAATTCACAGTATTCATTTTCTCTATACCGTGCAGTTTTGTAAACAGGTTCACCATATGGGGGAGCATCAGGTAAGGCGAGTAACCCTTTATGTAAGAGCTTCTGTAGGATCGACTGTATGGGCTCTCCCAAGGGAGTGAATTGATGCTGTGGAGGGTAATCTTATTGAGGCCGCTCTTGTTGTCATTGCTATTGGTTTTGATATGGTTGCCATTATTGTTGCTATTGTTGAGGTGGAGTTTGACTTGGTTTGGAAAGCTGAAGTGGTGTTTGCAATGTTTGGACATATTTAGAATTGACCAGCCCATCATTGGCCACATTTTTATTTTTGTTCCAAAACTTTGGTTTTTCATTTGTTTGTTGTTGAGGAGCATTGTCTTTAGTTTCTTTGAAATTTTTGACCACACCCTTAGCAATGAGGGCCTTTTCAATGTTGATTCCCTTGTACATAATTTCGTCGAAGGTTGTAGCACTAAGAATTTGCAAATGAAAACCTAGTTCTTTGTTGAGGTTCTGCACAAATATGCTAAGAAGCTATTTTTTGGGTATCTTGAAAGGGGATTTGATAGCCATTTGTCTCCATCGTTGAAGGAAAGTTTTGAAAGCTTCTCCATTTTTCTGTTTATTGTTGCATAGATCAGTCATGGAGATCTCATGCTCTACGTTGTAGGAGAAATGGGTGGCAAATTTCTCTGCAAGTTCGTTAAAAGACTTGATACCCGTGGGGAGGTGTGAGAACCATTATATAGCTTGACCTCCAAGACTGCGAGGAAAGAGGCGCATAAGATATGTGTTGTTATGTCAAACCTTGAAGCAAGCAAGATAGAATTCCCTGAGATGGTCTTTTGGGTCTCCTTTTCCTTTGTATTTATCAAATTTGGGAATAGTGAAATTTTGAGGAAAAGGGATCATGGGTAATGACTGATCAAAAGGATAAGGACACACTTCTTCTAAAGAGAAGGTCTTCTTGGTGTGGCCAAATGTAAGATCAGATATTTGTTGTTGAATTTCCATGATTTTTAGCTCCAACGTTGTGGGAGGGGTAGGAAACATCTCGTGTTGTCCTAGAAGTGGTTGTTGTTGCCCATACAGAAGATTATAGTATAAGCCATGGGCATTGGTGTTATAAGGGTCATAAGATTGGTTGGGGTCGTATGTGTTGTATGTTGGGTTTAGATTGGTTTGGAATTGAAGGTTTTGATTTGGAGGAGGTGGGGGCAGTGCTAGATAAGAATGTAGGCTTTGTGATGGTTGAAGAAATGAGTTTCGTGGCAAAAAGCTAAAGTTCATTAGATTAGGTTGTGGTTGCAGAACATAGCTTTGGGAAGTTTCATTTTGGGAATGTTGAGGGTGGATAGGCAATGTGTTGAAAAAGTTTAGTGTTGATGATCGTTGTGGTGGGGGGCCATAGGTAGATGTGTTTTGCGATGGTTGAGGTTGATTGAGGATGAGCGTAGAAGAATATTGTGGTTGGGGTTGCATGACCCTAGTTGGTTGAATGATATGAAGGTTTGATGATGTTGGGGGTGGTGCTTGTTGAGACCCTTGTTGCATGGCTACGTAGTTGTTCCTTGGATTGTAATTTGGTGGGAAACCTTCTCGTGATGGGGTAGCCAAGTTTCCACTTACGATTGGTGTGGGCATTCTAGGAGTTTGTTGTATGTTCGATCGAGGTATGGTGGCTTGTTTGTCTAGCTCTATTTGACGTTGAAGAGTCTCCTATTGGTGTTTGTAGATTTCCATAGGAGTCAAAAGCGGTGATATGGGTCTCACTCCTGTTGGGTTTTGATAAAAGGGATTCTCATATTGCGCAATCGTTCTCCCTTGTGAGCTTTGTTCGTGTAAGGGCGTGGTCACTGTTGACATGGTTTAGACCATTGTTATAGTGTCTTGGGTGTTGTTAGGCTCACTAAGATTAGATAGATCAAAACCTTTGGGTAATTTGGCTCCTTGCTCTACTAGCAAGCAAAAGAAATGATCTTGGTTCTCACTAAGGATTTTGTCAAAGGTGGCTATGGCTCTAGGATCTTGTATGAATTCCTCAAGATCTTGTCCATCTTCTTGAGAGGATTGACCTATTTCAAGGTGTCACTCTTCTTGAGATGGGACTTGACCTATGGTATAACCTTGTGGAACAAAATCTGGAGGCATGCCGATGGTATAGTGAGGTGTACTTACCATGGGGACCCTACCTTCTTGAGATGGGACTTGATCGACAGTATAACCTTGTTGAACAAAATCTAGAGGCATGTTGGTGGTATAGTGAGGTGTACTTACCAAAGGGACCCTACCTTCTTGAGGATTGTTTGGTTGGTCAAGCTGTGGCATGTTTGGAGAGTTGGTCAACCTTTCTACTGGTGTCTTGGAAGTAACCTTGGGAGTAATGTTGGATCGGCCTGATTGAGGTGTGTGAGGAGGTGATTTGCACTTCCTCGGGACAACTTGCTTGGACTTCATAGTTTGCTAAAGTCTAGTGGTTACCATGGAATACACTAGGACAATAATTTGGGACTCTGCCTATGTTTTGGAAAAGATAAATTTTGATCCATAGTTTACTGGACAAAAGGTGATGTACTGTTTGACCAAAGGCATAGGACTGTGCCACCAAAAGTGAGCTACTATAATACCAAAGGTGATGGACTGAGCTACCAAAGGCAAGGTACTGCTATACCAAAGGTGAGCTACTGTTACCAAAAGTGAGCTATTTTTATACCAAGGGCACTGAAGTAGGTTTGCCAAAGGCGAGGTACTGTTATACCAAAGGCGAGCTACTGTAATACCAAAGGTGAGCTATTGTTATACCAGAGGCACTGAAGTAGTGTCTGAGATGCTTTATAAGGCAAATTTTGATAGATTTGGTTTTGATTCTGATTGGATTTACTTTGGCAAGAGAAAACACAGCAAACAAAGTTACAAAAAGGACTGACACAACAAATAGTGTATGTTTGAGGCTCACAAAAAATCTCAATGTTTCCATAGGTATAAGACAATTTTCAAACAATATCAAGTACTTTTTATCCCTAGAGACAAGGTTTCATTACAATAGATCAGATCACAACTTAATACTCTGTCGACCAAATGTCATTCCATAAAGGTGTCAGACATTTGTATCTTTGCGAGAGATGATAGGTAGGGATATCTCACCCTCCCCTTGAAAATCTCAAGTAGGTCACAAGAGATTTATGGCCGGGGAATACTATCTCTTCTCAAGGGAGCCAATGGTGAGTATCTTGAGGACTTAAATCAATTCCCCTTGCACTGATGATTACTGCAACATTCGGAAGTAGATCAGGTAGCCACTAGCTAGAATGGTTCTTAGTAACTTTGAGGGACCAATGCCTTATGAGCAATGTGACAATCTACTAAAAGCTTTAACCAATCCTACTAAGAGTATCAAGCACTTTGTTCAATGTGAAAATCATTTCCACAAAGAGTTAGTACACCTCTTTTCAGTTTGGCACCACAAGGTAAGGTTGACGTCAGTTAGGAATTGGCTTTCATCTTATCCCTCTTATATAGCAATTCAAAGGAAAACTCTGCTTAGCGTCATCCCTTTTGGATGAAGTGTAATCCAAAAGCAAGCCCTTCTAAAAGAATAACTAAAATGTAAGAGCAAGCACAGCAAACAAGGGTTCAATTGTCCCGTTATAAGAAAAAATAAGGTTTAGCTAGATTAGGCACACACACATTTGTAATTGTCAATTGTCCCTTATGAAATTGAAGTGTTTGGCATTCATGTCCATTGTCCCTTAGAAAATTGAAGTGTTCTTGTATTCATGTCCATTGTCCCTTAAGAAAGCAAAGTGTTCCTAAGACTTAGATTGCCAAAGTGATTTGTTCAATTGTCCCTTAAGAATGGTAATATATTTCTAAGACTTAGTGTGATAGATCAAGATTTCTTCAACGCTCGTCCTACATGAACACGTTAGGAAAACCCATTTTCTCTGTGTAAGTGATAAGAAGCTGCAACAGATTGATTAGTTCCAAAAAAACTCACAAGTTAGCAAAAATAAATCAATTTGACCAAAAGTGTTGCACTGTGTTACCAAAGGTGACTTACTGTTATGCTGAAAGCACTAAACTGTCTTACTGAAGGCGAGGCACTATTATACCAAAGGTGCAATATTGTACTGCCAAATGTGCGGTACTATACTACCAAAAGCAAGCTACTATACTACCAAATGTGCGGTACTGTACTACCAAACGCACAGTGTAATAACAAGCCTGCAAAAAAAAATATTTTGTCAAGAAAGCTAGACCGAAGGATGATTGAATGATTGGGTGATGATCCAAGATGTTGATAAGTGATATTAGTTCCAAAGAAAACAACAAGATGTCAAAAATCAAGTCCAAACCCTAACAATAAATTAGAAACCCTAGAAAACCAAAGTGAAATTCAGAAAATTGGTGACAAAAATGATGAGATACAAGAGATTAAATATCACCAATGGATTCCTTATGATTTTCTATGCAATTTAAAAAATAAAAGCATTGAATTTCATTAAGTTTTGAGAATGTTATGGGGTTTTGAAGTTTGCAAGCCTGTTATCCTAGCCAAAAGTGCTTTACTGTTATCCCAATAGCGCTTTATTGTTATACTAAGTACGCTTTACTGTTATACCAAGAGCGCTTTGCTATTTTCTCAAGTGCGCTTTACTGTAATACCAAAAGCGCAGTTCTATGCTACCAAAGCCGCTGCAAGATGGCCTGAAAGCGTTGTACTACTCTACCAAAGGCATTTTTCTGTGTTGAGATGCAATGTTCCATACTATACTTTAAAAAAATCAATTTCTCAAAGAACAAGAGCGATTAGTGGGTCCCACTAGGCATGCCAGAATGTGTATGAGGAAAATTGATTATGTTTAAATGATAAAATCAAAACTATGATAATAAGTAAATCAAAAAACCCATAACATAAAGAGATCTATCTAAATATAAAGCCATTATTAATAAATCAAATTAAGAAAGAAATCTTTTACCCTGATTTGTGTTGTTCTCTTTGTTTGAATGTGGATTGCTCAATAATGTTGTGAAACCATGTTTGCAACAAGCAAGTGTAGGTGCTCAAAAATCAATGTCAAAAGATCGTAAAGTTGCTCAATCGATGCGATGTATGCTCAAAGCACTGTAAAGGATGCCTGATAATAAGTGATCGAAGAGGATTTATGAAGGAGATGAGGGGGGTTTATAGAGGTTTCAACAGAGATCGATCAATGGTCTAGATAATTCAGAAGAATCAACAAAGGAGATAAATCAAATAACCATGATGAATGTGCACACGACATGTGTCAATCCATAAGGATATTTTTATTAAGATATGATGAAAACAAGATTGATTGAATAATAACTCAACTTGTAATTTTGCCCTTTTTAGAGTTCCAAAAATAAGATTGATTGTGCACATGAGTTAACAAGATATTTTAAGAGGATTTGGAAGATAACTGAAATTAAATAAATAAACTTATTTATTTAATTGTGCATGATTGAGGAACAGAAGATTATAAATAAAATATTTGATTTTATTTATTTTTAGGGGAAAAAGCAAATTAAATAAATAAATTTATTTAATTGTTTGTGCAAGATTAGAGGAATATGAAGATTATAAATAAAATACTTGATTTTATTTATGTTTAGAGTATTGAGACAATTTAAATAAATTTGCATGATTTATTTAAATTTAGAAGAACAAGTGATTTTAATTAAATAATGTAGAATTATTTAATTATAGATAAGAGGGAATTTGTGATGAATTAATTAAATAATTGGATTTATTTAACTAACGGAGACTTGAAATTTGAAAGAGAATAATGATTTAATTAAATAATTAAAATTATTTAATTTTGGTAGAATATAGAGGAATTTAATTTAATTAATTAAATAAATAGAATTTATTTAATTAATGTCAATTTTTAGAAGGTTTGGAACAACTTAATGAAATTAATTAAATAATTAGACTATTCAATTAATGTTGACATGCAGGTGATTCGACAGATTTGATGAAATGCAAGTGGTGCAATGACATGGTCATTTTAGGGTGTCTACAAAGAGCATTGATCAATTAAGGGGTAATTTAGTTGTGAAAATAGTTTCTAATACTCCAGCATCAGATGTAGCAGCCTTGGCGGCTGATATTGCAATGTTTATCCAGGCTACAGTTTTGAAATTGCAAAAGGACTATAATGATATGCAAAAGAGATATACATATGATTTGGTGAGATTAAGAGACCTAGAGAAAAATGAGTTAGAATCTTCTAGTGCCCCTGTGCTTATCATTTCAAGCCCATCATGTGAGCCTTTTCCATCCAATAGAGATGCTTTTCTTGTAGAAATTGAAGAATTAAAAGGATCAGTCGAGACCTTGAAGGGAGATAGGATACAAACATATAGCAGGGTTGTGTCAGATATAGTTAACCATCAGTTAACTAAGATAAATGGAAAAGTATATGATGCATACAGGGGAATTGCATACTTAAAGCAAGCATTGGTTAAGTATGAGCAAAATTCATCTAGGTTGCAGGAAATCATGAATAAGTGGATGCCAAGGAATTCCAAAATCAAGCAGATGGTCAAGACAACCAGGTTTGATCCAAACAAACCACTTGGACTACAAGGTCTATCAGAAGTCATGGTAGTTCTACATAATGTTGCCTCCTATATGATCAAATTAGAGAAAAAACTAAAGGAGAAGGTAACATCTATTGATTAGATGAAGATGAAGGTGTTGCCTAACTTCAAAGATGATCAGGGTCAGGCCAAAACATTGGATCAATGGAAAGTAGAATTTAGTATTATGGGGCCAAGGGATGTTTCTTTGGTTTGTGTAGATGGTGAGCTACAAATAGGTCCCCTCAATTTAGTTTTGGATGAGCTCATTTCATTGGAGAAGTTGTGTGACCATATTGGCATGGAGTCAAAAGTCATATTGGATGCCCAATATTCTACTCATAATGAAAGGGTGGCTAATGTTTTAGAGTTCCAATGGCTTGGAGATAGAGAATATGGAGCATGGGAGGAGAAGTACAAAAGTGATTGATGCTTGAGTCATCTTTCAATTGGTCATCAGTTTTCAAGGATGACCTATTTTTGGTATTCTCTAGTGGTACTACAAGAACCAGCATTGGACGATTATGTTGGCACATATGTGATTGTAATTGAATTGTAATATCAAATATTGAATGAGCACAAGCTCCCAAAACTATTTTTGTATTGTAATGTCAAATTTTCTAAAAATAGTAATTCTAGGGGCTTAGCTGACATACTTTTGTATTTTCTCTAATATAAGGGGAATTCATACTATGTTCTGTATCAGGAGAGTTTGAATTGTAATAGCAGATTTAGTAAGAAAAAACATATTGTAAAGCTTTATGATTTTGACAAGATTCCAATAAGAAAGGAGTACTTCTGGGTTGCAGGTTATATATTTTGCATATGAGATTACTTGTTTTTACATGGCAATATTCTATTCAGATTGAATTATATGAGAAACACTATATGTGTGTGTTATGTGTGATTATTTCCTTGGGTATGAAAGATTTTATTTTGAGTGAAGTTGCTAAGGGTTTCTAAATTCATCAATATACATTTGATATATTATATGTCTGATTTGTTGCATCTATTCAAGGAATGGATTAAATTGCTTTAGATCAGATATAAGGAGAAGTGTGTTGTATCAAGGGATTAGTGAAGAAGAATCACATATAACACTTTTTCTTGGGCTCATTGTTGTAGGGCAGTAGTGATATTGTTTTCCCTCTAAGTATGAAGTTTTGTTGTCATAAAAGGAACACTTGCATGTAAGGTTTTGATTCTGTTACCCTGAATAAGCACCGATATGAGGATATCTTTCAATTCCAAGCACATAAAATCATAAAAATCAAGAAGATAAAACCTTTTCTTTTGTTTTGTATAATGTGTTCAAGTAGTTCCATGTTCTCAGAGTTCTAAAATAGATACATATTGAGGATTTAGCTAATCTGAAATAGGATTTTTAGACCTCAATACAAGAGTGAAAACAATCTACTCAAACAATATCTCATTGTACTTAGGAGAAACTGTCAGATATTGTCATAAGGGAATACCCCCTAGGTCTAGTAGAGCCTGAAATGTAGAGGAGAACAAGTAGTTATTTCCTGTTCAGTGGCCACTAACCTAAAAGTCTTGAGCATTGAGGATAGCTACCTCATAGGGATAACTAAATGATCGGTTGGAAACACTAACAACCACATGACAAGACATCATTGGATTTTGCTGAGTGAGCTAGCATGTTGTGAGGAGGTATATTTTTAGGATACCATATGGTTTTTTTGGGCATTTGGAAACCAAAGTTAAATGCCTTCATGATCACTATCCAAACATGCAAAGATATGATAGTCTTAGGACTATAGCAAAAAATACTAGGCTTCTTTCCTATATACAAAAAACCTAGGTTCAAATAAGAGATATCCTAAAGGTATAGACCACCATGATATCTTCAATGTCATCCTATGTCATAGGGACTCTAAACAATGCATGATGAATTCCCACAATCATTTCTAGTAGAAAAGAAGATGGTAATTTAGCCTGCACCTTGTCATTTACATCCATTAAGTTTTTCTTATGATGGCATATGTGTTTGAATTTTCATTGCACTTAGAGGTGAATAAGAAGAAGTTTCCCCAAGTGTTTTCTACAAAGTAAATGATTTAGTGTCTGCATTTGATATTAGAAGCACCTGGTTATAGTTTGGAGGATTGACTTTCATAAGAAGCATAGAGTTTAGTGATTACATTTGAGGATGCATTTTGACACTCCACAACTTATGACTCAGTGATGTATCAAACCCTTTTTAAGGATTGTCATAGACTAAAATAAGACTCCCCTCCATAAAAATCATTGTATTGGGCATCTTATAGTTGTCCCAAGACAATGAAAGGGTGATGTTTTATGAAGCTATGAATGGATTAATAATGGGAGAAGGGCATTCAAAGATCAAACTCCTGCAACAACCCACTGCCAATAATGAAAGAGAGACTATCATGAGAAAGCCTTCTAAGTTATTATCATTTGAAGAATTGTTGTTGGTACTGCTGTGAGTCACGAGATTTGTTGGTCATTTAAGTGTCATGGCTCGATCCAAAATATGTTATCATTGTTCCTATTGCTCATGATTATCTTATGTCTACACCATAGTGTCCCCTCATAACACTTCATTCAAGATTTATAAAAGCATATATATTGTTATAGCCTCAGGCCACATGGATATCACATAAATGAGTATATTGATGTTTCTTTGCAAGGTTGATAGGTTATGGAAGATGAGGGGATGGTTGATTAGAATGACCAACATTTCTACTAGGAGGCTACCAACACCCTATCCATATGGGACTATCATTATTTGGCAGTCTGGACATCCATAATGAGACTATAAATTGTCCCTAAGAATCATGTCATTAACCTATTAAATGTTGGGAGAGTACTGAATAAGTTGATAGAAATTGATGTATGAATGAAAAAGGGTGTTATTATAATTCCTAAACCTATGCATGAAACAATCATATGCATCACATGGAAGCATTCCATCTCAAATATAGGACCTTCATGCCTAAGTCTTGCAACAAAACTCTTAAATGAGTACTTTCTCATTCTAAAGATGGAAAGAGACTATGGTTTCTCTTGGGTTTAAGTAAAGGATTCTAAGGGAGATGTTGGGGGGCTATAATTTATATATTTTTGTCAAGCTTTGAAACAATACGAAGGCTAGTAACAATAAGAACTATTGCCTTCTTTGTTACTATGGTAGGGATTAATGCTTCCTCCTTCATTGCAATATGAACTACCACTCTTAGAATCTTCCACATATGACCTCCTATCACTTCATTGAGACCTATCTATCTAAAACTTTCCTTCTCTTCCTATTTGTTAGTTATGTCTATCTTTGAATCTTTTGTTCAATTTATTTTATATAGTTAGGGTTAGTTGATATTGTTGAATATAAGGAATACTGAGAGGGGGGTGAATCAGTATTCTACAAAACCACTTCTTAACAAGTTTATTTATCCAATTTCCAAAATCAATAACATGATAGCAGAATAAGCATAAGAACAGTAACCATAAATACATAGCACATGGACACCAAGATTTTTATGTGGAAAATCCTAAAAGGGAAAAACCACAGTGAGTGTTAGCTCACAATATATTATGATAGCACAATACTAAATTACAAGAAGGCTCACTACCTTAGGGCTCACTACCCAGGGCTCACTGCCCTATGAAGAAGTGCTCACTTTACAAAAGGCTCACTGCTAAGAGAAAAGAAGATAGAAGAAGGATTGGCTCACTGCCAGGAGATGAAATGTTGTAAATGTATCTATCATATGTTGGATCACAGTTCCATTTAAGTCTCAATATACAGATTCAAAGGTCTTCATTTATTCTACCCTACTTCTCAACTCAACTACATGTACTCTATTTTTCTTTCTCTGCTATGCACTCTGCTCATAATCCTTCACACTTTGAATTTGCATATTACATCACACACCACTCCTCACTTCAATACCTTGATCCATCAAGTATTTATACCCGCAACAAGATTCATCTCATAATCAGGTCGACAAGCTAGACATCAAGCATGTATACAATGTATTTTACCTTGTCGGCTTGATCAAGTGTACAAACAGTAATGCAGACCCAAACAATCATTGAATAATCTTCATACAAGTTGGAACCAAACATACAATCACTTAGATTTAATATTCAAGCAATATATCTTCTCTGCATATGGATTATACATGTCTGTCGGCCTATCTCTTAAGAACATGCTTGGCCAATTCATGTCACATCAAAACTCTCATTGTGGACCATAGGAGACTCAAGGATTCATAACCAACATTCATTCTTGACCTCTAAGCATACCTTCAGAACTGCAAGACAAAATATGCAACTACAGAGAAATGCAAACCCTTTTTCTCAGGCATTGTGCACTGTTCTTGTCTGAGTTTTGTTTACCCAGACTTAGACATTTCATAGTATGACTTCCAGAGGAAGTCAAGTCTTGATCATTGGAACATATCATCATCAAATAGCTATAAACAACATACCTGATCCACATATAATGATCTTCTACTATAGAGGCATACGGACCCAAGCTCTATCACTTGCTCTGTATACTATCCATACTTAGTCATTTTAGCCTTCTGAACCAGAATACTTTTGTGCCTTGTTGCCAAACCAAGTTGGTCTTCTAGAGTAATGTCTCTTTGTCATGCTAGTGAAAATAATTTGCCTTGTTGCCATCAATGACAAAATGCAATTCTTCATCAGAGCAGTGTCTCTTGCCAACAATCTCCCCCTTTAGCATTAATGGTAACACTTAGCGAAAAATGCTTGTGTCTACTCCCCCTTACTCTGTATTCCTTCTCTCCCTTAGATGTTTGCATATTTTTCACTAGTCTTCTTCTCCCCCTTTGACATCAATGGCAAAGGTGTATGTACAGAAAGTAAAAATTGTGTCATACTCTGCCGCATATGTACACATACAATCTTCAACTCAATTAGTTGTAGTAAGAGGATATCCTTATACACAATCTTTAATTGTGTAATCTCTTTTCACCCCATCATTTCTTAGCTCTTTCCAAAATTTAAATGTGACCATTTATCAAAAGGACCAATTCTTATGCCTTTTGTATATCAGAATGTGTCAATTTGTGAAGCTACCTGTGCTTCTACTGCAATACTGATCATTGAATCTAACTTGGGCCTAATTAGTCCTCTCAACTGACACATTTTATTTTTCATCTGATCCCTCTTATTTACAAGATCACTTAACTCATTATGAATATTTATTACTTGTATTTCTTTGTTGCTCACCGACTCAGCTCCTAGATCAAATGATTTAGAAATATTTATCAGCTCCAGTTTCAGATCCTTTATCTTTTCTTCTAGCTCTTTTGTGGCTTCCAACCAAGATAATCAAAATTTGTATAGGTCACTTGCTTCTTTGATAGCATTTTGTATGCCTTTCATTTTATTGTCTAGAAGAGCTTTGTCATTTAATATCATAGTCTTCAACTCATTTAATTTTTTCTCATCAAATTCTTGTCTTACTTTTGTCTCAGTAGATTTCTCAAAAGATTCAAAATGCTTACTTATAGAATTTATGAGTCCTTTTAGTTGGCTTATTGAAGACAAAGAGGTGTCCTTCTGATATGATGACATCAACTTCTCCAAAATGTTGGATGCCTCACCAATTAATTTACTGTCTTGTATGTAAGACTTCAAAATTTCTTCTTGTGCCTTTGCTTGCACAATTGATACTAGTTTAAATTTTTGTACAGGGGACATTGAGTCTAGGTTTATTGGTCCTTACAAAAATTTAGGCTCATCCGGGACCTGTTTCTCTTTCTCCAAAAATTCTTTGATCGACTTTGCAGTGTCTCTTGCTATACCAAAGACTTCTTCTTCTTGGTTTAGTTCTAGAGGATCTAAATCCATAGCTTCATTTGTACCATCCTTTTGTTTTAGTGCAGGGATTTCCTTATCTTGTTTCTCTTCTTGATCATTGGCCTCATCTATCTTCTCAGTCTTCTCCATTCTTGTCTTGTCACCTGTTTGATGTTCTAGAGGAGAACTAGTTTCAATAGCTATAGCAGGGGTTTTCTTCTCTTTAGCCACTTTGTTATCTAACCCTTGATCTAAATTAACTTCTGGAAAGGATGTATCATCCAAAATTTGTTTCACCATTGTCATATATTGTTGGAAGATGGAATTCCTTGAACACTCTTAAAGTGATTTCCTCAGTCTCCTTCACTACTTTCTCAATATCATCTGACATGAGAGTATTCATCTTTTTCTTTGTTCTGAACTCCTTGCTGAGTGCTTTTGAGATTTCTATTTTGTCTTCAGCGGAGATCTCTGGACATAACTTTATCAGTGTATGCTCATGGAGTTCAATGTATTTTTCCATAGCTTCTTCTTTTCTTGCAGACATAATACTACCTAAGGTGTCTTGAAGATCAGTAATGATCTCAATAAGAACTTTGTTGTAGATGTCCAGATATCTGACAACAACAGTCTCAATAATTCTTTTATCTGGATCATTATACTCATCATACAGTTGGGCTATGGGTTTTAAATTTCCATCAATAGTTATAGCTTTTAGGACATCCTCAAGATTGATAGTGGCTTCACCTATCTAAGACTCATCTTGCCCTGGCCTTTTCTCATCTTTTCTCTTACCAGAAGGTTTCTTCTTGCTACTCCTAGAGGCTTTGGTGGCCTCAGTTTTCATTTTCTTCACTCCTTCATCTGACTCAGTCTCTTCCTCATCAGCTCCTAAACTAACATACATTCTACGACCTTTGGTTTTCTGTCTCTTGTGGCTCATTGCACAGGTTTCCATACTTGAAGAGGGTGTAGGATCAGACGTCATAGATGCAGTTCCTGTGGAAGTAGAACCTCTAGTTCTCCTTTTTGTTTCTACATGCTCCTTTGATTTCTTCTCAGGCTCTTCCGGAGCCTTCATAGGTTCACTTTCCTTTAGGTTTACAATTGTTTTTGCCCTTGTTTTAGCAATTTCTTCTTTTGTGACCCCTATTCTCTGGGCATATTCTTCCACCAATTTCCTCATTTTTTTTCTATGTTTCAAGCTTCCTCAATTCAACATGCACTTTTATAGACAATTCTTCATAAGTCCTGAATCTTTCTTCATTGGGATCTCTGGGTTTGCTTAGCATATGTTGGGCATAATTTTCCAATATTCCTCCATCTACTTCATAGCCCATTGGCATAACCCATATTGTTCTAGGCTCAACGACCTCCATTAAACATTGGTCTTTTGTCACAATAAAGCAGATAGTGTCCTTATACTTTTCAACAACTAATCTAGGGATCCTTTCTCTAGACTGCATTACCTTTTGGAAGTTCTTGAAATATCCCCATAGGGTTGTAGTTTGTGCATCATAAATTCCAATACCATTTAAGTGATTTATGATTTGCACCACAACAAGTTTGTCTCTAGTCTAAAATAGATTTTTCACGCCAGGCAATTCTTGCATAAAGTAGAAGAACAAACACATAATTAATGTACCGAATTTGAAGGGATATTTGTTATCTTTTGTCTTCTTCAAATTCTCCATTAACTATTGATGGAGTAGTTCACATAGGTCATACTCTACATTTTCCTTTACCATTTGATAGGCAGTATATATGGTAGTATCAGAGACAGAGTTCTCCCATCTTGTGAAGAAGACTTTATAGCCGATTACCATGGATGCAAATCTAACTACATGATCTTCAATGTCACTGATTGTTAATGCCCTTTTATCAATTTTTTCTCTAGTGGCTTTCATCACTGTATCATTTTTCACAGCCTTCAATATAGGCACTATACCAGTAGAGTTCAGTCATGTGATCACCCTTATGGAATCTTTGGTGATCTTGAATGTTGAGTGGAGCCATATAAATTCATCATGAATTTGGCTTAAGACATACTAGACCCATTCATCTTCTACAAAGACTAGAAAATCTATATATTGAATAAATTTCTTCTTTTCCAAAACCTTATATTCTTCCTTCAAATCAAATCCATCTCCACTTAAATGTTTTATATATAGATCTAAGAATTGACTATCTCCATGTTCTTCTATGGCAACATGAATATAGGCCCTAATGTCTTCCGCATGCATCACACTGAATAGAATTTCTAAAAATGCACCATTTGGATCAACCTCTGTTGATTTGAACAAGTGCTTCTTGAATTTTGGCCAAGCTCTTTTGGTTATATCAATCACATGTGGTGTTGCCATTTTTTCAAAAGTTCAAATAAATTCATAGTAGGGTTTTGAATCTAAAAAATACCTCTTTTCACCTAATTAGGGTTTTCTTTGGTCTTGTCTTAATTTGCTTTGGAAATCACTGAGTCGCTTGGAATTTTTATTCAATTTGCCTTAGACACTTTGACAGTTTGAATGCAGAATGAATTTTACATTAAATGAGCCCCTCGTGCCGATGCAATTAAAGATGCACGAGGATCTTTTGAAAGAAATTCTGGAAGAAAAGGATCAAACATGAAACATTGTAGAGCAATCAAAATGTAATTAAAGATCCTGGAATTCGGCACGAGGATATATTGAAAAGATGCATATTTAATTCATATGCATCTTTTCAATATATCCTCGTGCCGAATTCCAGCACTAGCAATCTGGCTAGGGGATTAAGATTTTCATTCTAGCTCCCCCTAAGCCAGAGCTCGCAAATTTACTTCTCAGAGGAAGTATCTGCACCAAATGCTGGTGTGGATTCATCCTTGACTTCAATCACAGATTTCTTGATCCAGATCTTGCCCATTTCTTTCTTGGTTTCAACTGGATCAACTTTTTCCTTTCCCTTATCATTCCTCTACTCTATTTTCCTTTCTTTAGCATAGTAGTTTCTTTTTGCATTCTTGCTTCTACAGAATTTTGCCATATGACCAAGTTTGTTACAATTATAGCACATAATACTTCCCTGTCCTTGATTTCTTCCTCTGAATGAATTCATCCTTGATTTGCATTGATTAGCCATGTGTCCAAATCTATTGCAAGCAAAACACTTTCCATTAAATGATTGAGTATTTCTTGCATTGTAAGACCCATTTCTTACTAGACTTCTGCATTCATTTGATCTATGACCAATTTTCCTACAATTGAAACATTGACCAGAGAATGATGGAACATTCTGATTTATTCTACTCTTACACTAAGTAGCCTTATGACCAAACTTATTGCAATTAAAATAATGGCCATTGAAAGATTGGTACCTTTGAGCATTTAGTTGTCTGACTGGAGGTCTTCTAGGTCTTCTTCTTTGATTCCTAAATTGGTTCCCTTTGTTTTGCTTCATCTAAAAGTTTTCTTGGCCTGATTTTGAACTTTCTCCTTTCTCAAATCCTAAGCCTTGCTTGTCATCTAAACTCTTTTGACTAACAATCATCTCATCAAGTTTTGTAGAACTTATCTTGAACTTTTCTTGATACCTCTTGGCTTTTTCCAAGTATGTTTTCAGGCTCACAACTTCTTTTTCTAGTTGGACACATTCTTCTATTTTGCTTTTTATCATCAGATTTAGATCTTCTAGTTTATCTCTTTCCATAACTTCCACTTTCAAATCATCCAGGGTCTCATTTACTGATATCAATTTTTCACTAACATCTCTATATTTTTCTTTGAATTTCCTGACTTGTTCTTTTAGCTTTAGAATGCATTCATCATCTTCTTGTATGTTATCCCTTAGATCCCTGATTTCTACTTCAGAATTTTCAAGATCAATAAGAGTTGCTTCTAGTTCAATATTGTTTGAGAGATTTCCAAATCTTCTGCCTGCCATGAGTGAACTTTCCTAGATCTTCCTCAAGTTGTTAGGCTTCTTCCAAGGAACCTCTCTTTGATACCAATTGTTGAATATAAGGAATACTAAGAAGGGGGTGAATCAGTATTCTACAAAACCACTTCTTAAAAAGTTTATTTATCTAATTTCCAAAATCAATAACATGAAAGTAGAATAAGCATAAGAACAGCAACCATAAAGACATAACACATGGACACTAGGATTTTTACGTGCAAAATCCTAAAAGGGAAAAACCACAGTGAGTGTTAGCTCACAATATATTATGATAGCACAATACCAAATTACAAGAAGGCTCACTACCTTAGGGCTCACTGCCTAGGGCTCACTTCCCTATGAAGAAGTGCTCACTACAAAAAAGGCTCATTGCCAAGAGAAAAGAAGATAGAAGAAGGATTGGTTCACTTCTAGGAGATGAACTATTGTAAATGCATCTACCATATGCTGGATCACAATTCCATTTAAGGCTCAATATACAGATTCAAAGGTCTTCATTTATTTTGCCCTACTTCTCAACTCAACTACATGTACTTTGTTTTTCTTTCTCTACTCATAATCCTTCACACTTCAAATTCACAGATTGCATCACACACCACTCTGTTGGAGTATAGGACAACACTGAGAGGGGGGGTGAATCAGTGTTGTATAGTTTTTAACATCTTTTGCACCTTTTAATTTACAAGACAGAGAATGAAAGAGACTTCAATAATCTATCAAACACATATGTACAAGTATGATGATGGATAGTGTGAACAGAACCTTATGAGCAAAACATTAGGACACACACACATAGAGGAAAATAACATAAACCATAACATATGTTTTTGATGAGTTGAAAACCCTCATAGGGATTAAAAACCACTCTAAAAATTTGCCTCACTGGCTTATTTGAATCTCATTGATTACAACAATTGTCTCACTAACATACATGCCTCATTGGCAACAAATAGGTCTCACTGACCATGCAAGCCTCACTGGCTACAATATACCTCACTGGTAAATTGGTGTCTCACTGACACAATGTGCAATCACCTTGGATACAAACCAAAACAACTCAGGGGGTTACCCTGATTCACTTTTGTACAAAAACCTTATCTCTCCTTTCCTTTTACTTGTCAAAATTCTTTTCAATTATAACATGATCAAGCTATGCTCTAGTACACATAACCATCTCTGCAATTGGATGCATATTGTCTTCATCCTGTGTATATGTCACCTGCAAAAACATCCCATTTATCTCTCAATTCTCAAACCAAATATTCACCTAATTCATCTGCATTTCCTCTTCAAAACACCTCTCCAAAATATGTCTTCAATACTGCATATCTCAACACACACTTTTTCTCAATGCACCTGCAATATCATTATAAATGAAAAATAATCTTTCATTTCCTCTTCTCTTCGCATTCCTCCTTTCAAAAAATATCTCCTTTTCCCATTTTTCAAAAATAAAATCACAAGATATTCTCCACCACCTGCAAATAAAAGACTTCAATAATATTTTTAATCAAACTCTCTCTGTGAGAGAAAATAAAAAATACTCTTTCATATTCTTCTTCTTTCTCTACATTCATTTTTTTCTTACTCTCTTAATTCCTTCTCCCTTAAAAAAATTCAATATTCTTCAATCTGCAAAAATAATTATTCCCATAATAAAAATAATTTATTCAATCTGCCCTCTGTCAGAGAAGAAAATCTCTACATTATTCAGACCTACACACCAATAGCCCATTTGTATGAAAAAGAATTCATAAACTCTTAAGCTTCCAAAAACATAAAGCTTTTAATCTTCTTCTCATTTTTAGAAAAAAGCAAGAACACTCTTCATTAAATGCCTTCAACTCCTCGAGAGGAAACAAAAATAGAAAGAAAATCTTCTAAAGATAGAGCTTTAAATCACCACTGACTGCCTTTTTGAAACTATCTAAAATTAGCTTTCAAAAAGCAAATCACTACAGTCTAGGAAATATGACATTCTAATAACCGTCAAATACAAATCACAGTGGTCAGGGTCTCAGTTTGAATATCAACCATAGATTCTTCATAGAGCACCCATTAACATTTAAAACCTGACCGTTGATTAATAATTTGGCACCCATGCACTTGGAAGTAGACCAGTCTGAGTGGTAAAGATAGGTGGTGGGGCCGGTAGGGATATGATTTAAGATCCCTTCAATGAGTCACTTTAAGTGACATGACCTACTATAACAGGTCAATGATTGATTATAACAAAAAGTATAATCTATGAGGACGGGAAGTTATAGGATTTTACATTAGGTTTTAAGAAAGCACCTTAGGGGATTTAGGATGTAGGATTTAGAGATTAGTATCTCATATGACAAAATTAAAATCCTAATTTTATTTCAAGCACATCAATGTGTCAACAGTCCTTAGGACATCTGCAGAACATAATCTTGGATGCAGAGAATACACAAAGTGATGGTAAACCAATACTAAGATTTAATGAAGACCATTATATTCCAAACCCTAGTTTATGAAAGAGACTTCAAACCAATATACATAATATGACACCTTTGATCTATTAATTCTCTGTCATTCCTCTATTATGAAGACTCCTACCATACCTTTGTCACTTTTTATAAACTGATATTCTTATCCAACCAATAAACACAATCACTACAACTTAAACTATTAAAGCATCAAGTTATGCATCAAGTTATCAACTCTCAACACAATATGAACACATCATATTGATCCACTTCTTGAAGATGACACCATCTTGGCGATGTCCTTTTGACTTAACCTGATAACCACATACAAGGAGATAAAGCACCAAAGTCCTGGTCAATTACCACATACAATGTGATCTACATACAAATGTGATTAGTGTGATCAACTACTAATGTCCTGTTGGCACCACAACATGTAACAACACTACTTCCTGATCAAGTACAACCTGATTAACATCACTTCTTTGAGCACAATTAATGTACCATGTTAAAGAATGAGAAAATCCTAAAACATGTGAAACATGATCTTTACTTCATGAACAACTTTCTCTTGATATAGATGCTCAACATCATATGAGCTATCTCCTAACATAAGGTGAAGCATGAATACCTTTTATCATGAAGTATGTGTGAAGCATGTGAACTCACCTAAATTCTCCTCAACCATGAAGATCATGATGAACTACAAGTGAAGCAGAATGAGTGAAACAGAAAGAACATTAACATGAACTTAATATCCTATCATAAAGCATTCAGATTATAAAGACAACATGAAGATATCCAACTTAATCTAAGTTCTCTTCAAGCTCCACAACTCTTGAAGTAATGACATGGCATATAAATATGACAACCTATCATATGAAGACCAAACACAAGGACTATTGACCTCCTGATGTCCTGTCCCAACTTTGCAAAATGAAAGCTTTCTTCAAAAAGTACTTTGACCAACATCTAACATCAAATGAGATAAACACATCTTGGCACATGATCCAATCAACATGAGTGATCATATGAATATCTCTCTGATTAACAATGACAACTTTGCATCATTAACTCAACACCTTTTTGACATCAATAACAATAAACCTCCATCACACTACTCACTTCAATACCTTGATCCATCAAGTATTTATACCCGCAACAAGATTCATCTCATAATTAGGTCGGCAAGCCAAACATGAAGCATGTATATAATGTATTCTACCTTGTTGGCTTGATCAAGTGTACAAACAGTAATGCAGACACAAACAATCATTGAATAATCTTCATACAAGTTGGAACCAAACATACAATCACTTAGATTTAATATTCAAGCAATATATCTTCTCCACATATGGATTATACATGCCTATCAGCCTATCTCTTAAGAACATGCTTGGCCAATTCATCTGTCACATCAAAACTCTCACTGTGGACCACAGGAGACTCAAGGATTCATAACCAACATTTATTCTTGACCTCTAAGCATACCTCCAGAACTACAAGACAAAATATGCAACTACAGAGAAATGCGAACCCTTTTTCTCAGGCACTGTGCATTGTTCCTGTCTTAGTTTTGTTTACCCAGACTTAGACATTTCATCGTATGACTTTTGGAGGAAGTCAAGTCTTGATCATTGGAACATATCATCATCAAATAGCTATAAACAACATACCTGATCCGCATATAATGATCTTCTATTGCGGAGGCATACTGACCCAATCTCTGTCACTTGCTCTTTATACTGTCCATACTTAGTCATTTTAGCCTTTTGGACCAGAATACTTTTGTGTCTTGTTGCCAAACCAAGTTGGTCTTCTGGAGTAATATCTCTTTGTCATACTAGTGAAAATGCTTTTCCTTGTTTCCATCAATGACAACATGCAATCCTTCATCAGAGCAGTGTCTCTTGCCAACAGATACAATTCCTCCATAGTTTGGATATTCAACATACTCAACTCTTCCCAAATTGATTTCTTAAAACCATTAATGTACCTTACCACCTTCCCCACTCCATCATGATGCCCTGATTGAATTAGTAACCTATAGTACTCATCATTAGAGTATTTCATAGTTAGGTCCATTTCCCTCAGATGGTGTAACTCCTTTAACAATTCTAAATGATAATTTGTAGGAATGAACTTAGATTATAACTTCTTCACCTTTTTACCCCATCTCCCAATGCAAGGTTTACCATTTCTATTTATTTATAACTAAATTTATTTCCAACAAATGGTAGCATGACCTTTCAACTTACTCTTAAAAAAATTAACCCTATCCAAATCATCAATATCTTCATACTCAAAATGTTCTTCTAGATCCATTATCCAATCTATCAATTCTTCAAGATTTAAACTATTGGAATAATTAGGAATATCTACTCTAGTTTTCTTACCAATACTTGATATGTATTTCAACATCCTTTCGTCCTTGTCTTCTTATTTTCTTTTATATTTCTTAGTAGGACTAGCTTCTTGGTCTTCATCACTCTCATCAGCTCTAGCATTAGGGTTTCTTATGTAGTCTTCTTCAAACAAATCCATTTGGATCTTGATTTCCTTCATCATCTCAAACATTTCTTTCATCTTTCTAATAGAATTAACAATACCTTGTTCTCTTTGCAAAGACATCTTGGATATGATGTAAACTACCTCAAAGTCAATAGTTTATCCATAATCACTCTTGTAAACTTCCTCTTGAGGTAGTTAGCACTCTATTTACAAGCTTCCTACAAACTACCTCAAATTCAAAACTATGTTTACAACCAATCTAGTTCTCAAGAATCTTCTACCCAACACTCTACTATAGGAAGATTCATAACATGTGGTGTCTTTTCTCTATATGCTTTAATTTCCCAACCTCGTATCATAACTCATGAAACCTGGTATGATACTAGTTGTTGTAGTCATGGATGGAGGATCCAATGAAGGATTATCCAACCATGTATATTAATAAATAATCACATAATAGAACTAAATGAAATAAGATATATAACAATATGATATTTATTGATTCACATTCACAATCTGATTACATCTGCTACACTAGCTTTATAGCATGCTAGGTTATAGTCATTTTATTACAAATAGGTGCACACTATGTGTGAGTTATAGAATTTGAATTATATTACAATATAGTCCAATGCTGAGTTAGGAACCTCTTCTAATTATATTTCTTATCTTCCAAATGGTCATGACAAATTCTTATATAGCAACATCTAGCCTCAAGGATGATCTCAGTTAACCACAAGGGATGTAAAGCTTGATGCCTTGGAATGTAATGTTTAGTTGGTCAAATGCATGAAATAACTATCTAGAATGAATGTGGTGATGGTGGATCAATAAATCTCAATGTAGTTCATACCATAGGCCCTCTTGGCTCCAATGAGTGTTGAGACATGTTCCTTTATTGTTGCATGCTTTAGAAAGGTGCTACAAACTATGAATGGTAAAATTGGACATCTTCTTGTTATGTTATCTAAAATTGAATTATGTCTTTGTGGTGATTAGAATCTCCTAGAAGTTATATGCATGACATTGTAGGTTCATTGTAAAACATGTATTCAAAATCACAAGGTGCAATATGCAAGTGTAGTAGAACACTATAGGATCTACAATGATTGATTGATTACTGGAATGTCATTAGGAACTTGTAAGTTCAAAAAAACACATAAACTAAAATATTTTTGAGTGATGAAAGATTTCCCTTATACCCTAGGATGCCCCTACATCATCTAACCTAGTTGAGAGGACAAATATCCTACAAACTAGCCTTGCTTTAATAGAATAGACATAGTTAATAACACATGATAGTACAAATGTCTAAGGAGAGCTAGACTTAGAAGAAACATGCAAGAGATCATTGTATACATGCATAGATTAGAAACATAATCCTTAATAGCCTTGAATTCAAATAATGCTCATTTAGTACATATTGAGATTCATCATACTTAGTTGAGTTGTAGATAAACATACATTACAACATTACCCATATTTAGAAAAATAAGAAAAACTAGTAAAAATAGCTTAAAGAAGTCTAAAAATTGCATAAAATAAATTGGTTTCCAACCATTATAAATATTCTTAGCCAATCCAAGTTGTAGAAAACATAGATCAAAACAATATTTTTTTGGTTTCAACTACTTGCCCATAAATACAATGGTTTAAGTTCATTTATAACTACATAATCCAATGGATAGGAAAAGATGAATTAGATTCTTACATCTCATTTTCCTTCATAGCACTCCCCTTTCCTATTCAAGTATTCATGTGGTAGTTATGTGAAACAAGATCCTAACTAGCTTGTTCATGTCTCATGAGTAGTATATTTTACAAATAATCCCCTTCACAATATAATTTGAAATAAGGTTAAAAATATTTCTTATTCTAACACATCATTCAAGGCCAACTTGTTTTAAAAGACTTCCCAAAACACAAGAGATCAGATAATCCTCTTTGTTGTATGTTCACATGGTCTTCTTTTAGCTCTTGAACACATATAGGGTTATTTTTTCTAAACACGTGCATATACAAGTCTTCATCTTTATGCTTGAGACAAGGCTTCCTCATTAGACCATCTTTCCCATAGGCTTATTAAAATTTGCAATGCTCCATCTTATTATTAAGAACCACTTTCAAGAATTATAAGCATCTTAATCATAATCTCTAAAACACAATGTTGGTGTTTAAGAAGCAAATATTAAGGAAGCAGGTAATTTGACTATATTAATTTTCATTGCTTCAGTAGTATGTTTCTTGTTCGCAATGTAATTTAACCTATATGATTCTTTTCACTGGTCTCTCCATGTTCTTCCCTATGTCCCTTAGTTTGAGTAAATCAACATGATATAACCTTGCAATCATAGATAGAGACACCAACACCAAACCACTTTTAATAATAATAAATAAGTCATTCTAAGTGGTATAGTAGTAATTGCAATGAATTTATTGACCTCAGCACCAAACCCCTTTAAATAATAATAAATAAGTCACTCTTAGTAGTATAGTAGAAATTGGATGGTTTGGAAGATTATTTGGATAGTATGGTTGATTTGGCTGAGTTTCTCTCTTCTATAGGTTTGATTGATGTTAAAACTAGAAGGTACTCATTTCACCTGGTCTAATAGAAGAATAGGCAGCAATCTTATTTAGGTTAATCTTGATAGATTGATGATATCTAACTCCTGGAATATACTTTCTTTTCTGCATTGTTCGGCCCTTCCACGAGTAGGCTTTGATCATAATCCAATTTTATTCAATTGGTCTTATCAACAAAGGAAATTGGCTTATCCTTTCAAGTATGATATTATGTGGGCTTCTCATCCTGATTTTAGAGATCTTGTCAAAGATTGGTGGAATAAACCTGTTAAAGGGACTGCTATGTTCTGTCTTGCTCACAAAATAAAGGTTGTAAAGAATAATGTTAGAGGTTGGAATAAGTACACTTTTGGCAAGATTTTAAAACAAAAGGAGTTAATTGCTTCAAAACTTAAGGAAATTCAAGAAAAAATGACTAAAGGATTCCATGATTTTGAAACTTGTAAACATGAGAGAAGTATCAGAGATGATTGGCATAGGCTTAATCTTAGGGAGGAAATTTTCTGAAAATAAAAATCTAGATTTCAGTGGCTGACGGAGGGAGACAGGAACACTAAATTCTTTCACCAGTCCACTTTGAAACATAGATGAAGAAATACTATTACCAGGATCTAGAAGGAAGATGGTATGATTATAACCGAAGATGATTAAATTGGTTCAACTACTTCTGAGTTTTTCAAAACAATTTTGCAAAGTACTGATGAAAATTCAAAGGTTCTTAATGATCTTTTAGAAGTTATTCCTCCTATGATTTCTAAGATAGATAATGTTTAGTTGGTAAAGAATATTACTGAAGAGGAGGTGAAGACTATTGTTTTCTCCTTTGGGCCTTTTAAAGCTCTAGGACCTGATGGGTTTCCTCTTGCTTTTTTCCAAGAGTTATGGGATATAGTTGGAAAAGACTTAACAATTGTTGCTAGGGACTTTTTTAAATCAGGTTAGTTATTGAAGCAATTCAATTCCACTTTATTATTCTGGTTCTTAAGAAAGGAGATGTTTCTTTCAATGACTATAGACCTATAAGTTTATGTAACACTATGTATAAAATACTCTAAACTTATAGTTTATAGAATAAAACCTCTCTTGCAAGACATTATATCTTAGAATCAAAAGGTTTTGTACCTGGAAGACAGATCCTGGATGTTGTTATTTCCACCCGTGAGATTATGCACACTATGGATAATAATAAGGATGGTATGACCTTGAAGCTTGATATTTCAAAAGCTTATGATAGAGTCTCTTGGTCCTTTCTCTTTGTTGTTCTGCATAAGTTTGGCTTTCAAGGAAAATTTATCAAACTAATAAAAGAATGTGTTACTACCTCTAGATATTATGTATTGGTTAATCGATCCCTTAGAGGATTCTTTAATAGTGGAAGGGGCCTTAGACAGGGTGATCCAATCTCTCACATTTTCATTATTGTGGCAAAGGTGCTAGGCAAGAATATTACAAGATAGATAAGTTCCAAAAATCTTATGGGAGTTAAACCAGCTTCTACTATTCCTCATTCCTCTCATCAATAGTTTGTTGATGATACAATTTTGTTTGGTACTTCTTCAGTCAAGGAAGCTAAACAATAGAAATTATTGTTGAATGACTATGCCAAGGTATCTGGACAACACATTAATTATGAAAAAAGTAAGCTTTACTTTTTCAATACTATGGATTCTCTACAAGACAAAATTGTTGCTATCGTTGGATGCCAGAAAGCTTCTCTCCCAGAAACTTACTTGGGTTTACCTTTGTCTACTAAGAAACTTTCTAATGCTTATTAGTTTAGCATAGTAGAAAAAATCTAGAAAAAACTGGATGGTTGGAAAGGAAAATTGTTAAGTCAAGATGGAAAATACCAATTTCTCAAGGCCTCTCTTTAGAATATCTCTATTTACTACCTATCTTTATTTAAGATTCCTGCATTTATGGCAAAAAAAATTAAGCAAATTCAAAAAAGGTTCTTATGGTCAAGAGTGGAGGAAAGGAAAAGGTTGGCCCTTATCAACTAGGATACTGTGTGTAAAAATAGAGACAAAGGTGGTCTGGGGATAAGAAAACTTAAGGATTTCAACAAAGACCTCATGGCTAAGGTGGGTTGGTGTATCCTCAAAGAGGAAAAGGATTAGGTCACTATTGTTAAAGCTAAATATCACTGTGAACATGAAGATAACAACTTCCTCCATAGTCATAACTTACCTCCAGGTTCTATTATTTGGAATGCTTTATTCAAAGTGAGAGGGATTCTATCTCAGGGTATGAGGTGGAGGGTGGGAAATGGTCACACTATCCACTTTGGGGATGATGTTTGGAAGGATAATTCTCCCCTCTCTATTCATCTAGTCTTTGTTGTTCTTAAAGATATTTTCATGAGACTTTTTGGTAAAACTCTGTATGATTATGTTTCCTTTGAGGGTAATGTTGCTCACTGGAAGAACTTGAGTAATTTCAATGAGTATTTTGAAGGGATGGATAATATTGTTACTCAAATTCAGTACTATTTGGGGAGTTATCATTTTTTTAAGTTCTATAGACAAGATGTTTAATTTGGTTTCCTCATTTTTCTAGGAACTTCACTGTTGCCTCTGCTTATTCATTGATATCAACTTCTTCCCAAGATAGTGTTGACTAGAGGCTGATTTAGAACCATAGGATTATACTTAAAATAAATTACTTTTGGTGGGTGGTTAATCATTACAAAGTGTTGACTCTTGATAACCTTAAAAAGAGAGGTTTTCAATTTCCTAATAGTTGTCAACTTTGTTGTCTTGCTGAATAAAGTATTAATCATTTGTTATTGCACTATACTTTGACAAGAGAAATATGGGAAATGATATACCAAAAATTTGAAATCCTTTGGACAATGATAGAAGGATTTGCTTCTTTGGTGCTAGCTTGGTTCAATTTTTCTCCTTTCCATCATCCTGTTCTTAAGGAACTTTGGATTCAAACCCCCCTTCATGTTGTTTGGGGTATCTGGAAAAAAAGAAATAACAGAATATTTAGGGATACTTCTACTACTTCTCATTAGGTGTTTTAATCTATTTGTTGTGCTATTCAAGAAAATGTGAATGTGGCAAAAATCAGTAAATCAAAGGCTCCCCCCATGTCTCAAGAGATGAGAGTTTGTCAAAATTGGGGGATATCACACAATCTGAATGACATAGATTGGTAGAAAGATTACATAAGAAAACATACAAGATGGAGAACTCCACTATAGGTTGGGTAAATCTCAACTTTAATGGGTGTTCTAAAGGCAATCATGGCCCTTCTGTAGTTGGAGGTATAACAAGGGATGATCAAGGTTGTCTGATAGAATGATATGCTAAGGCTATTGGGAGGGCAACTAATAATCTTGTAGAGGTTTATGCCTTATGGTGGGGACTAAATAGAATTCAATCTCACAACATTCAGAATGTGGAGATAGAAGGGGATTATAAGGTTGTTTTAGATATTATTATGAGAACCTCTAATACCCCTTGACAACTTTAAAAGATTGTGGAAGACAAGAAATTCTCTAAGGATATTTAATAACATAAAAATGCAACATATTTGCCGTGAGGGTAATTCTATAGCTGACAAGATTGCCAATTATGGCCTTCAGTTTCAAGATTAGTGGTATTGCTTCAAAGTTGACTATCTTCCTAGGGGAGTTTGCAATATTATTAAGAATGAAGAAAACAAAAAGTAATATGCATTATATTAATATGATGAGGTGGATCATAATATTCCTCTACGATAGTCCAAATTTTAGGGTAAAGGACAATGAATTAAAGGGGGTTAAGATTCATGATTACCATCCTCTCACTTGTACGAAATGGAGAGTTAAACTATGTCAAATTAATGATTTAGATCTTGACGGTAGAAAGGAGGATTATGTCATTATTTCTTGCTTCTTGATTTTTTCTTCAACTATCCTACATTTGAAGATTTGCTTCCAACTTCTCCTCTGCAATTTCCCTAAATTAGTTGTACTGGGTTATCAATTGCTTAGGGTTGAACCTGCTTCTTTTGTGTCTCTCAAGAAAAACTCTCAAATTTGGTGCATTTTTAGGAAGGGGGCATTGCCACTTACATTCAGTCTATGTGTGGGCATGACCAGTTGGTTACTAAATAATTTGTTAATAGTTAGAGGAACAAAGTGGTTTTTGTGAATGAGCTTTCCTTCACGGTGACTAAGGACCTTATAGCAGAAGCCACTGGGTTGAGAAAGAGTGGGAGAAAGGTCAATAGGGTTAGTAATGGAGACTATAATAATTGTATAGAAGGGTAAGTGCAAGAAGTTGGGTCCACTTTTTGGCCAAAAAGTGGAAGTGTTTTCCCTTATTTTCAAAATTTGTCATATTTGACCTTAAAATTTGAAGCACTTAGAAATGGAATCTTTAAAAAAGTCACTAAATATAAAATGTAGTACTTAGAGTCTAGTTTCTAAATATGTAATTTTTTTCAATACCCAGATGATACAAATTGATTTTCAATAGGCATTTCTAAAAACCACTACTTAAAAGTCACTTTTTTTTAACCATACCATGCACGTGTACGGCCAACATAATTTGACCTAAATAAAATTATTTTTCAAAATCCTTTTGGGAAAAGATGTGTAGTATAGTGAAGTTTGATGAGGATATTTTTTTATAATTTTTTTCCAAATAAATTTTTTTTATTAATTTTTTATTAGGCTTAATTGATACTTTTGAAAACCCCTCGTGTACGGCCAACATAATTTGAGCAAAAAAAATCATAAAATTTTTTTTTTTTCATTGTGTAAAGAATGATGTGTAGATTGATGACATAATTTTTTTTTAAAAAAATTTAAAAATTAAAAGTTATTAAAAAAATACAAACACCTGTCATTTCAAGTTTTTGGACAAGTTTGCTCATAAATTAAATAATAAATAGAAAAACAAGTCCAATCCAAAAAAAATTACATATTTGAAAATTAGACACTGTGATCTGTAATGGGTTTTAATTTCGTAAAAAAATTCAAAAAAAAATGGCATCAGCCATATAAGTGAAGTCAGTCTTTCCTCTGGTTCTGTACTTAGAGAAATACTTGCAGGTCCAAGGCTCAAGGTCGGCTGCCCATGCCTTTCCCAAGCCTAAAACGAAACCAAAAGGGTGGGTATGAAATTCAAAATTTTAGAAACGGGTACCCGTTCTAGAAAACAATAGAAAACAAAACGGGTACCTGTTTCTAAAATAGTAAAGAAAACGGGTACCCGTTTTTGTTTTTTACTATTTTTGGAAACTTTCTAAAAAATAGTAAATAATAAAAACAGGTACCCGTTTCTAAAACAGAAACGGGTACCCGTTTTTATTTTTTACTATTTTTAGAAATGGGTACCCGTTTTATAACGGGTACCCGTTCTAGGCTCGGGTGCCCGTTCCTGTCGGGATTTTTTTTTTTGCACGACACTTCCCCTATATGTGGACCCAACTTCTTGCTTTTACCCAGAAAGTTTCTTTGAAGGGAAAGAGACTTTGGTGTGCCATCAGAATGGTTATCAGTGTATGGATCTTCCTCCTCCTTGCGGCATCATTATCTATTACTTGATGAAGTACATTACTCTCGAAGGAAGGTATGAAACCATACATGGCTATCACTTTCCTCTGTTAGACCATTTAAGGCATGGTAATTACATAATTTTTCCCTTCTTCATTCTATCTTCTCTTTAGAATAATATAAATAAAGGGGCTAATCTTGGACTCTACACCAAGGCCTTATACTTGTCCTCTATCAATTCAATGTTCTCCTTAACCCTAATATCCCTCAGAATAAGTCTGTATCTAATGTTGCTAACCCCAGTATAACTAGGAAGGGTAAGGGTAAAGCCAGCAACAAAAAGGGTGATGAAGGGGTTTCAAGACACGCTACTGATAAGTCCCAAGGTAAGAAAAGGATGTCTGATATGCAAGTTGATGGAAATAAGAAAGTTCATGAGGTCAACCCTAAGAAAGATTCTCACAATTATAAAGGGAAAGATGTTAGGGTCTTTGTTGATAAGGATTATATGCTTTCTGATAAAAACCCTTCCCCTCATACTCTAACCCTTAAATCAGGGAAGTCAGTAGAAAGTAGGGATCTTGACTTTTCTAAAAACATTCTACTTTCTCTAAAAGAAAAAGGTAAGGGTGGTGCTCCTTCTACTAAGGGTTTGGGAAAGAAAAATAAAAATGTAAAAATCAAATCTCCCTCTACCAAAGTTAACCTCAATGCTAGATTTGAGGTTCAATAGACCCACATGAAACTATGGAGGATATCTACTCCCAGGTTATCAAAATGGGTAGAAGATCAGCTAGTCTAGCTAAAGCTAGTCTTCAAAAGCATAATCAGAGAAAAAATAGTACTAGAGGTAACAAGAAGGGTGAGATTTCTGTTGACAAAATTGTCTTTGATGCTATCTCTGAAGATATTAATCCTATGATGGTTGAAGAACAAGGTGAGGAGTTAGAACCTATTGAAGAGTTTTAGGAAGAGAAGGGGCCAGGAGAAGATGAGAATGATAAGAATGAAGAGAAGCCAGAACCTCAAGATGATGAGATTATGGAGGAGGGTAACATGACTTTTTAGTTTGAACAAGGGGATATTGGGGTCAACTCCTATGGTGGGAATGATTACAAAGATGTTGAGGCTGATGTTGGTATTTTTGAAGATGAACTTCACAGGAATGAAGTGAATGTTAATTCAGGCAATGTTCATCAATTTAATAATCTGGTAAAAAGAATGGAAGAGATGGAAAAGGTTTATCACAAGAGAATGGATTGTACTACTTGCCAAGATAGTTGGGTTAACATATTTGATATGATGCAGATGTATCAGCAAAGGGTGGTTAAGCTTGAGCAGGGTCTAAAGGAACTTGCCCAGTTCACCAATGATATTATGAAGAAAACATCTTCAGATGTGATGGAAATTTGAGCACAGATGGATAAACGAAAGGCTTAGCAAGATAAGGTGTAGGGTTCCAACAAAAAACAGAGAAAGGAACATCAGATGGGAGTTTCTACTTGGGAGCAGATGATGATTCAAATGAGAAGGGACTGGGATTTCAATAAAACCAATCTCTAATCTAGTTGTTAGTCTATTTTTTGGTTTTTTGGTTTTTTTTTGTGTCATGTTGCTTGTTGTTCTCTAGTTGTGTTATCCATGGCCTATTTAGGGTTATTATCAGGGCTTTATGGATGTAAACTATTATATTTGATGGACTGTTGGTTCTAATACTTCGTTTGTACGGGACTGGGACCCTCTTTCCCAGGTAAACTTAATCAAAAACAAAGTCAAGTTACAAATTAGCTCAAATTAGTAATTAGAGGAGTTATGTCACTCTACATTCATATCCTAAATCTACAAATTAACCTATACACAAACTAAAAGAAACAAATTAGTGAGTACATTTCTTTTCCTTTAACTCTAATCCACTCTAAAGGTTTCATATCAATAATCAGTAAGTTCAACTCCTAACGATTATACAATTTATATACATTCCTAGTGCAATATAAAGGGTTATCTATATGCAACTCATGTTGAACAGTCCCTTGCTTTCAAATCAATTCAAATCGAGTAAATGTATAAAGTGATAATAAACGTGGCAAGAATTACTGTCAACTTCAGACCATAGGGGTATTTAATTTTGGTCATAATTCCATTCATGCAAAAATCTCTCATGTCTTGGTTCAAACACTCATGGACGTGATTCTAAAGATCCAACAGCACTCATGGACGTGATTCTAAAGATCCAAAAACACTCATGTACCTGATACTCGAAACAAGATTCTAGAACCATGGGGGTATTTAATTTTGGTCATAATTCCATTCAATGCGACATCATTAAAAAAAAAACTGCATTGATTAGGCTCGCTTACATCAACATTACTTGACATAATTACAAATCAAGTAAGGAGTGGCTTATCATTGAAGTGATGCTTACAAGTGGATTATACAAGCTCTCAGTGTAAAGACAGGCAAGCAAGGGCTCATAGAGGAGTAAAACTGGTCGACATAACCACAAAATATCTCACACTTTATATCACTCGCAGGAAAGTCTTAACTGTGCCCTAGGAATTATGGATCAAATAGTTTCGGATGATCTATGACTATCGTGTGGCTGACGATTTGATCCAATGGATATCATGCAGTGGGTATTTTAAAAGCACTCGAGCCCAGTTGCCTGATGCAATGAAGAGTGGTCGGTGTAATCATGTATTCCAATGTGTAAATGGATATGGTGGGTCTACTCGCTGAAGTCTCATGTGCACCATTTGACTTCTGAAATGCTTTGTCATTGTTTGTTTGGCTTCTGCGTCTGTTCCCCATTAGCTCAAATTGTTTTGGAGTGTCATTGTTAGTATGGACTGTATGCATGTCCTAGGTTGATCCATGCCCCCCTTTACACATGATGAAATGGCTAAATGCCTTTTTCCAATAGTAATGAACTATGTTTTTGGTTTATCTATTAGAGTTTCCAATCAATATAAACTCACCCCTTCATGAACACTTGTCCTCATGTCATCTTTGGCTCTTGTCCTCATGTCATCTTTGGCTCTTGTCCTCATGTCATCTTTGGCTCTTTTGAAATAAGACATCAGAACCACAAATGAGTTTAGCTGATTAACATGTGACGCATATGGACAGATTTGTCAAGACAAATAAACTAGGGTAAATGGGAAGACTTCAAAAGGAACAATCAAGCTCAAACAAGGTTGTAGTCTGCAGAGAGTTACAAGTGCTCGGCTATCACAACTCACCAAAGTCTGAGAACCTGCCATTGTCTGTCAACTTCACTTTATAACAAAAAGTGCACATAGTGAATCAGAAGGCCTGCAACTTAAACCATGATCAAACAGAGTGCCAAGTACGGAGAAATCAATGAATGATAGAGGATTGCAGGTTAACAAAATTGCAGTCTTTGAATTGCCCATTGGGTTTCAATAAATGAATACATACCACCTGTCTAAAGACAATCCTGCCAATATTCAAATGACTCCTTTTGACTATTTTTGCTCTACTTTTTTGAGAACTCTAAAATTAGGGCATCTTTATGACCTATGAGCTAGATTGGAGACCGCATGCTCTATTCATGAAGTCCAAAGGCGCAGAATTAACCACAGACAAACTACTGACCTTGTTAAAAGTGTAAATCACATATTGTTAAGGTTTTCATTACAACATAGGGGTAGATTAAGTGCTTATTTTGACCATTGAAGGGCTCAAAGACCAAGTTAATTGCAAAGAAAACATGATTACCAAGGTGCAAAAGTTTGACTATAAGAAGACTCTTCAATATCAAAATGCCTAACTAAGCAAGAAATTAAGTAACAACTAAATGAAATTTTAATCTAAATTTGTTTATCACATAGAGTCCAATCCATTCTAGTAGTTCACACTCAATATTAACTGAAGACATTTACAAAGGCCTAATGATAAGTTAATGTCACACCTACAAGTCAATCAAGAGTACAAAAAATGTTAGAGGTCTTCATTTGTAATGTGTCATACGAGACTAATTAACTTTCTTCTAGTCTTGAGGACTCTTTTAAACTTGTTAAATTATGCAAAAATGTCTCTACCTAGACATTAAAACCTAATTCCTTATGCAAAATGAACCTTTTAAACTTGCCCATAATGTAAATTGATCACTCATAACTAATGCAAAGATAAAAACCCATGTCAACAAGGACTTCATGACTTTACAATAAGATATATAAACACTAGGACTCTTACTTAAATCTAAATGAAGTACTGGAGGCATATGCATGAGGGAAAAGATTGTAAATAGAGCAATATAACCAATGAAATCAACTTTATTACAACAATAAAAAAAAATAGACTAGACCAATTAAATCATCTCCTCAAATGCATAATGAATCACAAATTGATTGCCAATGGACTAATGTTGAAGAAGACCCTTGTAGATATAAGATATTTATAAAAAAAAACTAAAACTCTAATCAAGAAAGTGATCTTTCTCAATTGACTAAGGTCTAAAACTAAAGATTAAGTAAGCAACCAAATCTAAAAGACAATAATCAAGATTTTTAGAAAAAGAGGGTCCACTTTTTCTTAACATAAAATGGGGGGGCTTGTTGTGTAAGAAACAACAAATGACGACTCTACTAGGAAATGCTCCTAAGCATTTTAGAATAAAAAAACATGTTTATAAACTCGAAATTTCATGATAGACCAACAAATTAGAACAAGATAAAATCATAAATAGTGAAATAAAGATGCAACCATAACACAAAATCAATTTTTTTAAACATGGTTTGTGCATGTGAGTTCATTCCATACCTAGAATATTCTAAAACTTGATGTAGGAGAATCCATGGGTGTCAAGGCAATCTTGCATCACCCAAAAATAGTTGTTTCTTAGTTTGTCTAGTTCATTTGTTTGTTAGTTGGCTTTTAGTTATTAGTCAGTTGTAGAAGAAAGCCACCACATTTCACCATAGTTTGATATCCAGTTTCATAGTTTTATAATAATTATTTACAATGATATATGGATGTTTTTTATTAGATCAGCTGGAGAAGAGGGTCTAGAGCCTTTACAAAATAGCCCCCCGGGCTACAAACTATTAACAAATCAGAAACGACACATTAACAACGCATTAACAACAAACAAAAAAATAGCTAATCAAAAACAACAGAAACAACAAAAGCAACCAGAAACTAGGGACTGCCATCCATCTCGAACTTGGCTAGGAAATCAACCATGTCTTTGTAGTCTCCAAGGCTATCGAGCCCCACCTACTTGACCTTGTCATCCAAGTCCTTGACAGCCTCAAAGATCGACGTCGCACGATGTAGGGCCGTAGCAGCAAACTCAGCCATAATCTTCCACTTCTTCTGCATTCCCTCCATCTTCCTCTAGAGGTGCCTCAAATCCTCAGCAATCTTAACACACAAGGAGTAATTCCCCTTGCTATCTTATCCCCTAGAAACCATAACAGCTTCACCCAAGTCCTCAGAACTGGACTTGTTCATGGAGGCGAAATGACTCACTCCTTCTACTTCATGCACAGACTCAGTGGGAGTTCACTCTCCTCCTTCTTCCATCATTTCCTCAACAAACTTTGATTCATTAGAACTCTCCACCCCCTAGGGATTCCCAGAAGGTTTTCCAGCAATGCAGGTAGATCGATGAACCCTCGAGTTAGCAACCTCCACACTTTCCCCACTACCAACAAGTTTATGCCTAGTGTCCAACTCCATAATTTTCACAGGCTCAACCACAGTCACAGCCTCCTTACCCTTTTTAGCTTTTTTATCAGTAGTAGCCCCTTTGTCCTCTAAATCCAGTCTATCTCTTTTGGTCAACTTTTTCCCTGGCCCCGAGGTGGCACATTGTTGGGGTTTCTTCTTAGAGGTAGCAGGGGTTCCGATAGGGATATCATCCATAGAGAGGGAAGCACCTTTAGGGGTTTTGAGGGAAATCTTAGGGGTCCCTACATAGGTCTTCACATTGCCTTTAGAACCAGGAGACACGCTTGGCTAGGGGTCCTCAAGCAGCTTAACCTTGATTTGCTTCAGGGGGCACAGGGCAAGGTGGAACTGGTAAAGTCTCAGACTGAGGCCCTGATGAATGAGAATAAGTGGGTGGATAGCATTTTTAACCCTAAGCTCTCTAACTGACTTGATAGATTTATCCAGGGAAGAAATCAAAAAAAAGGAAAACTGATTTCCATTTTATTTCTAAAGTGGTTAAGGAGAGCAAAGTGGTAGTGGTAAAAAACCTTAAATCTCCCTTCCAATGTGAAAAACTTCATAATCATTAAGCAGATATAGCCCCATGGCTCTGACAACTTTTCTCTCTCGAACCCAACATGCAACTTCGCGGCCGCCTCCCCCTCTCTGAAGAAGAGAGCCATATGTTCAAGGTCAGGCACCCAGCTGCACCTCGAATGCTTCTTCCCTCTGATAGGAAGCCCCGTAGCCTGCCTGATCACTTCCTTAGACACCTGGAACCCAATGCCACCAATCTTGACTTCTCTAGTTTCATTGTCCCAATTCTCCGCGAACTGGTGTGAAAGGTTCTCATCGTGGCCAACTATCCCTTCCAAAAAAGAAACCACCTCCCCTTCTTGAATGATATGCCACACTATAGGGTCCTGTTTGAATTCCTCCACCGAATTGGGTTCAATCTTGACAATCTCTCTACCCATCGTAACAGTTTGAAACTTGCAGAGGCAACTAAGTTGGGAATTGTTAAGGTAGCTAAAATTGAAACAGGTAATATTGAAAATAGTAAGTAGCCTGTTAAAATGGGAAAGCCAAGGCAAGGAAATAATAATAACAACATAATTAATGAGGCAATATGCTGCATCCTTGCCACTCAAAAATATCTTCTTGGGGAGAGAACTTGGCCGCCACCTCGTGTGATAGTAGATGTCACCAGCTGCAACCATTAACCAAATATAATTACCCATATGCAAAATAGTCCAATCCATCCTCCGTAAACCTACCATTGAACCATGCGGCATCCTTTTTATCAAGTTGTGCCTAACCACCGGATAACCCCTAGTCCCAATGTCTGTATAGTTAATGATTTGCCACCCTGTCCTCCCAGCCATCCACTTATTGACAAGAGGGGAGGTGGCACACCAGGATTCCACGTAAGCCTCAACCCTAAAGCACTTAGGAAATCTATTCTGCTGACTACACCGCGGTCCTTCCAATGTACTTCTACTCCCGCCTCTACCATTTTGAAGAGTCAAATTCTTTCTCACGTAATTTTGAAAATTCAAAAGGTTAGACCTGCCATTTCTATAACCCAGACCACAACCCTCCCTTTACTAGCCGCCAATAGAAGCACTATTCCCACCACCCTCCAGCTAGTACCAAAGAATGACAACAATCCCAAGCCACCTAAACCCTGTAGCTATCACCATCCTTCTGAATAAGAGTATGAATCTCTCTAGGCAGGCTGGACATACTCTTCTAGCAATGCCATCCTTCTCTGCCACTACCCGCATAGGCCAAGGCATCAACGACAACATTCCCTTCTCTGTATATATGCGAAATCTTGAAATCCTCCATTCCATTGAGGAGCAGTTTGATATCTCCCATGATGTCCGCTAAGTTCCACCCAATCTGGTTCGAACCCTGGGTGACATTAACCACAAGTTGAGAATCTCCTTCCACATGAAGAAGCCTGATATTCAGGGAAATGGCCAGCTTGATCCCCCATAGCATAGAAAACACTTCCACATCATTGTTGCTCTTTATACCAATGCCACTTGAAAAGGCAACCACAAAGGTTCCTGTGTCATTTCTAATAATTCCTCCTCCGCTAGCAACCCCTGGGTTCCCCTTAGCAGCTCCATCAAAATTGAGTTTGAACCACCCTTGCTAAGGTAAGGCCCATTTGGTCTTGGCCCTAGCAATCCTTTTAGAATTTTCAACCTAGCAAGAGTCTGGGCTAATGTTCCATTGTTTAAGAACCTTTGTTCTTCTCCCCCTAGAGAGCAATCCACAACTTTAAACTTGCAAGAGTTGATGTTCTCTGTAATTAGTTTGGAGAAGCACATGAAAACTTTCGTAGGTGTCCTGCACTTCTCCCTGAAAATTATATTGTTGCATTCTTTCCATAAGTTCCAGGCTAAATGGGGAGGAATTTGGGACCAAATCTCCTTGGAAGCCAGGAGAATGTAAGTCTCAAGGGGGCCTCCAATCCCAAACCAAAGCTTCTAAATTGTTGTTCAAGGACCAGCACATATTAAGTTTTTCAAAGATTAAACCCCACACCTCCCAAGAAAAGCTACAGTGAAGAAAGAGATGGTCAGTCATCTCTTCCTCAGAACCACAAAGAATGCATCTATTCGGCATTTCGAACCCTCTCTTTCTTAAATTCTCAATAGTCAAAATTCTATTGTGCATCAGGATCCACCAGAAGAAATTGGCTTTTGGTAGAAGTTTGGGCATCCAGACTTTCTCCCATAACTAGTTCACATTTGGGTCTAACAGGAGACCATAGGCACTTTTGACTATAAAAAAACCTCTGTTGTCCTTATCCCAGATCATTCTATCTCTCTTGGGGAAGAGAGAGAGTCTGTAATCAACCAGTTTCCTATGGAGCCGAAGGGCTAGCACCCTATCCTCATCTCCCTCTGGGCCACCAACAGACATGATCATCCAACTCCTAAGACCCCTGTTACTTCTTATGTAATCAACCACCTTAGTGCCAAAGACCCTGCAGGCCCTATCTACAATTGTACCATACTCCAACTCAATCAGGGGTTTGTCCTTCAGCCATCTATCCTTCCAAAAGTGAACCTCCCTGCCATCTCCTATTTTCCACTTGATGCCTTGCTGAAGAAGGCCACAAGTCTTAAGGATCCCATTCCAAATGACTGAGCCTTTGGGGAGACCAGCCTCTGAGAGTAATCTCCTGCCCTTATCCCCATTGAGATACTTGGCTACCATGATGTCCCCCCAGTCAGTATTACCTTGAATAAGGTTCCACCCCACCTTGGACAAGAGGGCACGATTCATAAAATGAATTCTTCTTAGCCCAAGACCTCCTTGATATCTGGGGGTGCAAACCTTTTCCCATCCAACTAGAGCAATTCTCTGTTTCCCTTCCACACCAAACCAGAGGAACTTCTTCTGTATCTATTCAATCTTCTCTACCACAAACTTAGGAATCTTGAAAAGACTTAGAGAGTAATTGGGTATCCCCTGGAGGGAGGCTTTGAGGAGTTGGAACTTCCTTGCCTAGCTCAGAAGAGCTCCTTTCCATCCAGCCAATTCCTTTGCATTCTCTCCAATAGCCCTTTCCAGGATTCAGCAGAGACTTTAGTAGTGGTGAGGGGGAGACCCAAGTAAGTGGCTAGGAACCTATCACTCGAGCAACCCAGGACTCTAGTGATCTTTTGCTGCAAATCCTCTGGGGTATTTAAAAAATAAATATGACTTTTCTCAAAGTTGATACTCTGACCCGAGACCCACTCATAGGTTTTGAGGAGCTCCTTCCATCTTCTGGCTTCCACAATAGAGGCTTTCCCAAATAGAATAGTGTCATCCACAAACTGTTGTATGACTGCAGTCTAAGTGGTAGAGGTAGGTTTGATACCCCGAAGAGTCCCCTGCATCAACAAATTGCAAGCATTCCTACCCAGCACTTCCGTAAGCATTATAAACAGATAGGGTAAAATAGGGTCGCCTTGCCTAAGGCCTCTCCCAGAGTGAAAGAATCCTTTGGGAGAACCATTAACTAGCACTGAGAGTGATATATGGATGTTGTGTCCATGTTTGAGGAGAATTAGATTGACAGAAGAGTGATATTTAATTCGTGAACATATACTGGGTTGACAATTTTGCATATCTGTAACTTTTCCACTTGTGCTAGATTATTAGGAGTTTGTGCCAGTAGACAAGTCTATAAGAAGGTTTATTAGATAACTATGGATAGTCTATACACAAGCGTAGTGTGTCATCCTTCTTCTTAACAAAGATCACTAGCGCTCCCCAGGGTGAAACATTGGGTCTTATCAACCCTTTTGCTAACAACTCCTGCAACTGAGCCTTTAATTTCATCAACTCTATTGTATTCATTCGATAAGGAGCTTTGGATATAGATTCTGATCTTGGAATTATATCTATGGAAAAGTTAAAATCTCTCTTAGGAGGTAACCCAGGTAATTCATCTTGAAATACATCCTCAAAATCCCATAGATAAGGGTACTTCTCCATTCTTGATCTTTCTTGATTTTTAGATTCCTCTTTTTCCATTCCTTCAAGTTTCTAAGATTCATAATACATTAAGTCATCTTGAAAGGTGAAATCTTTGTAATCATCCATTTTCTCCATTTTGGCTACAAAGAGTTGGCACCCTTTTCTCTTGGCTCTTTTCAACTGTAAGGCAGATATTTTCCTTAACTTGACCTCTCTTGAAGTACCAAGTGTAGAAAAACTCTATTTCCAAGGTCATCTAGGCATTCTAGTTTTTTAGCAAAATAGTCTACCTTAGCCCTATGCCTCCATAACCGGTTTATTCCAAAGATGACATCATAATATCCTAAGGGGGATACATAAAGGTTTACTTCAGTCAAAAAACTCAGAAGTTCAACCTTAGCTTTGAATAAACACTGCTCTACCTGAGCTCTTGTCTAGTTAGCATACTCTACTGACCATGATTTTTCCATATAACTAGCTTTTCTAGATATTTTATCTAATGCTTTTCGTGAAATAAAGCATTCAGTGGCACCAATATCTATTAAAACTGAAATCAAAACACCAAACAAAGTACTTGTAGTTTCAACGAGAGTAATCTGGTACTCTACTTGTCTGTTATCTACTGCTGCATGGATTCTCTACTAGAAAGCTACCTGCTGCGATGGTAAGGAATTTCCTCATGGTTGCATTCCTTGTGTCTTTTTAGGACATTGATTAGCATATTAGTCACCTCCACATGAAAAGCACCCACCAAGAGGTCCTCACCTATCAAAAGGATTTCCTAAGTTATCTCCATTCTTCTTGGGGTTGTTTCCATTTTCTTATCACCTCTAGACTCATTCTGATTTTTTTAGAATCCCTTATCACCCTTATTTTTGGAGTTCTACTTTTCACTCTTTTTCTTGAATGTCTGGGAAGATTGTGACCAGTTGAACTCTTTGCGGTTCTTTTCCTAATAAGAAGATATGGAGTTTATCTTCTATTCTTGCTTAATGGATATTTCATAGACTTGGTCCATAGTAGTGGGACCATGAACATCTACCTCACCTCTTATTTGGGCTTTTAACCCCATGATGAACTTTCGTATACAAAACCTTTCATCCTGCTGGTATTGAGGAACATACTTAAGGAGGCAAGTAAACTTCTCCCAATATTCATTTACGGATGAGTCACCTTGTCTCAAGTTCTGGAAATCCATGAGTTTCTGATCAAAATACAGTTGCAATAACCATCTTTGCCTAAAGAGTTCTACAAACTTATCCCATGTTAGACTCAGAGAGATCAATCCCAATTCCATATTTTTATTCATCCACCAAGTGGATGCTTCTCCAGATAATTGATATGCTCCCTATACCACCTTGGTTATTTCTGAATAGTTCTCGATTTCAAAATATTTTTCCATTTTTGTGGGTCATGCCTTCGCGGCATCTCTGATCATAGTTCCATCAAATTTAGGGGGTGTGACCTTCTTCATGTCCCTGGACAATTCGAGGGCCAAATGGTTCTTCTCCTCATCTAGTCCACACACCAAAATATTTTCCCCGCGCTCACTCTGGGTGGTACATCAATGACGGTTTTCATCCTCACCTTCATGGGGTGCTTCTTGCTTAGGTCTACTATGACCTCTGACCTCTTTCTCTAGGTTACCAATCCTCTCTCTTATTGCATTGAGTATTGCAAGAATATGGTCCTATTTTGCATTAGAGTTGCTAGAAGGTTGTCCCACCTCCAGACTACCCCCAAGATTGGTTCTAGTTCGAACCATGCTGAAATTCTACTTCTCCTCAAGTTTTCATGTTAAGCATTAAATTAGTTTTTCATATAATTGATTTCATTCATAAACATAAATCAATTCTCATTTATACAATCTTAAACAAGAAAAGGAAATTTTGCCAAAATTCTAACATTGTATTATAATATTTACGAATTACATAGTATCTTCATTTATTACAATTTTTGTCATCTCATGACTTCAAGTCATTGTCCAAAAGGGGAATCTCCTTAGTTTCATCCTCATCCTTGAAGACTACCAAACTAGACTTGGAAGGTGGATGTACTCGTAGGTACTCATCCATAACTTCCCAACTAATGAAACGGGTATTAGGACCACATCCAAATGGTAAATTCCTATGTGTTGAATTTTTTGACTAGTTCACCCTTAGGAATAGGTACAATGGCCATAGTTGCTTTGTTCCTTTGCGTCTTCTCCTGCTTGATACGCTTAATAGCGTTAGTGAAGGTCTCAGAGTTAAGAAACTATGCACCTTCAGCGTAACTATTATTGTCTAGGATTTTTGAACACTTTTGAGGCTCGATCCTTCTTAGCCTTTAGGTAAATTTCATTTCCTATTACCTTATTCTTTGGAGTTTGTATTGTTCTCACCATTCTAGCAAAAGAACATTAAAACATTAGCAATTGTTTACATGTTTGAAGAAAAAATTTAAACGGTGAGATAATAGGTCTGTGTATTGAAATCAGTAGCTCTGATACCATATGGAACATATCTTCTCATAACACCCAAAATTACACAAACAATTTACTAGAAAAGGAAATAAACATGGTAAACATGAGAAATTTTTCTCTCTATTTTTTTTAAATATACATATAACATTTGCATAATCATAAGCAAAAGCATATCACTTCAAAAAATTTCATTCTTGAAATTACAACTTATTCAAAGTTAGAATCATATTGAAATCTTTCACTTTTCAATTACAATATTCTTCTCTTGGCAATATAAATAATTTTACATCAATACATAAAGAATATTGCATCTATAATCTTTACATATGTAACTCAAGTCTCAGCTCATCTTCTGCTTGGGAGGTCCAGAGCATCACTCGAATGCTTTACTTCCAACCACAGACTGGTGGTCACCTGCACACCTTCCTTCATGGAACTGGCCCTACCCTTCACAAAGAGTATAGATATAAGGAACCAACAAGTTTTTGCCATTTGAGTTTCTAGTGTTGTTTCCTACATAACCAACATGGTCATACAACTATAGACTCCTTCTAACTGAGTATGGCACTATTGGAAGGTTAGGCAAAGCTGGAGCATAGTGAACTGACTAATGTATGCAGAGATGGATGCATCATTTTGCCGAAAGATTCAATATAAATAGATGTTCGCAATGAACGTAGTCGTAAGTTCACACACCTCTAAATTGACTTGGAAACTATCTCATACTATAGTTTGACTTTCTTCACTTAACATCTCTAGACATAATCTGTCTATACAATATTCATTTCTAGCCAATCTGACTTAGAATTAATCCTTAATCTAGGATATACATACGATATATAGGTTTAGGTAATTCTAACCTTGTAAAGAGTCCCTCTTTTGCATACTTACAATTTTCTAAGGTCTATGACCTCCTGTCATTCTACTCACATATTCAAATATCCTACTCCCTTGTGTAATATAACAAGTTTCGACTCTATCAAGAATCACTTAAATTCGTCAACATACTATTTAGACTCTTTCTGTCTTGCTCTATGGTTTTCTCAACCATTCATTGTCAACCAATCAAATAATTGAATAATATAATATCTATTTAAGAGATTCTAAGATCTCTACACTTATTTGAGTTAACAACATTTTGAATCCTTTTAAAAACAATTGACAATCTCCCAACAATAGATTATAAGAATATTCACTGCTCTAGTTTTGACCTCTTGAATCATTTAGTTCTTTTGTATAACATATTTCATAGTAAACATCTTGTCAAGATTTAGCTATTTCAAATCTATATAAATATTATTAATTCATAATTAGACTTTAGACACAATCAATCTTTCCCTTTGATTGGTCTAAGTCTATACTTTAAGTCTAAAGACATAATAGTCTCTTTGAACCAACAAACCTAAATTATGGATAAAATTAATAACCACAACTCATTATTCTTGCAAACAGTACATCTTGTAAACATACATCTCTAAGAGATGTTCACCTAGCTATCAACTTAGTCATAAAGACTCCAATAATAGAACAACAGAGAACTCATTCCTTAAAACAATATCAAGCCAAGATGGTTATATGATTGATACTGCTTTCTGTATGGCTATGTCTTTTCCTTATAACAGAAAATAGAATTTGACTATTCTTCGATGTGACCAAGATTTATTTCTTTTGGTGTATCTTTCATTATAAACTTCTGCCTTTTAGCTTGAAGGCTTTTTATTCAACAGACACTTAATATCTTTTTTTTGGGTCATTCATCCTGAATGGTTTAAGTAGACAGAAACATATACAAGCATTAGTCCACGATTTAATGGTATTTTAATACCAACTAGACCATTGGCAACTTAAAGAATAATATCATAGCCTACATTACAAGAATGCACTAACAAATCTTCTTTGTTTAATATTCTTGAATGCATAGAAACTCTTAGTTTCTTATAAGATTAAACTTTCTATTGGTTTCGAACACCAAGGACTAGATAAACCATCTATAAAGACTCTTAGGAATTGTCATCTAGTGAAAATATATAGATAAATATCATTGTGGCTCATGTATATACAATACATTTTGTTGTCTCAGTTTCAGTTAACATTGTAATACATCTATACAACACATATGGACAACACATTATGTAAGTATGACAGTATTTTATGTCATTGTAGCTAGTATATTTCGATGGTATATTGCATACACAATGCTAGTCATACATTTAATCAAGACATCGTAATAACAATCAAGCATTTCAGTCACCTTATGGTGAACCTGTTATGTCATATATATAAGAGATTTCATTTTAAATGTCATTAAACTATATGGAATGAACCTATGAATCTAAGAAGTATGTCTAGTTTCTAAACTCATCTACAATTTCTCTCTTATTTCTCCCTTCAACGGGATTTAAAACGTTGTTCCTCTCCTTGTCTCCGCAACAAGACTTGCTCTTTTCTTTTTGTGTCTTCGCTCTCCCCAAAGGAATGCATGCATAAAAGAAACCACTTCCTTCTTTTCATGATAAGTATCTCACTTGGAATGACAACCTTTTCCATTCCTATTTTGGTGCCACCATCATTACCAGGATGGCATCCTCTCCCCCTCGTATATTGATGCTACCATCATTACCATGATGGCATCTTCTCCACTTCCCAAAATTAGTTAATGAATGAGAGGGAAAATCAAACAATTCATATAATAAACATGGGGTTATTTCCCATTCTCTTAAAACTTATCGACTTACTCTCGAGACTTTATTTAAATTAACTTGTATATTAATACATACATATATATATATATATATATATATATATATATATATATATATATATATATATCATAACCATAAAATAAAGTAAGAAAAACATTGTCCCCTATTTTCTCTCAAGAAAACTTCAAGAACAATTACATTGCCTAACAGATGACTTAATAGAAATTATTAAATCAGAAAATTAATTTCTAATTTAAAATGTTATAATAGCATAACTAAGATTACATTGTATGGGGATAACAACATCAATCAAACATATATTATCGATGATTATTTTATTTTTATCCCGACTTGGTTGACAAAATCGGCATCTGCCGAATCATTACTAAACTCTTGACTAACAAGGATAATTGCAACTTACCTAGTCTCAACAATGATGTACTAACAATAAACACATGACTTAGATGGCAATAACCTATCCATTCCAATATCTATCCACTTCTCTCAGACGATGCTCTCCCTCCCTTTCTCGGAGGTGTTGCAAATATGTGCTTGATGTGTTGTCATTGATGTCAACATATCTCTCTGCCAAAAACAGTGAAGACAGTGCAGAGGAGTGATCAGTAATTATAGTAAGGTGAAGATCAGAGTATGTGGATTAAAGGGTTTATAGTATAGGACTGTCTGTTTCTGCTCCAACTGAGATTTGAGAGTTCTGCATGAAGATTTGGCAAAGTTATGTCCTTCTGAGTAGCATAGGTTTCTACAATTGTTTAGTGATGACAAAGTGCAAGAAGTTAGCCCAGATTGGTCTAGTATGAGCATATTGTGATCTACGGATCTAGAGGAATGTCTGGGATGTTGGTGTGTTCCCTCAACTTGAGTGGTTTGTGGTTTGGAGGTCTGAAAGCAATCTTTCCAGTGTGACAATCATAAAAGTATGTGTTCTTGAGGTTCAGTGTGAAGATGCAAGTGATTCTGGTGATATGAAGTGGTGTGGTTGTTCATGTTGACTTAAATGTGCTTGTGGAGATCTCTGGATCATGTGACTACTATGTTGGAGGTCCACATTGAAGTTTGAGCTCGTTGGTGAAGATTTCCTTTTTGTGTTATTGTTCTTTCCTAGTCCTAGCCTACCAGATGATTCAAGAGTGTTGTGGATGATCTAAGAGCAATTTGATGGAGCATGGCATGTTGATTAAGGAAGATTTCAGTTCCAATTATGTCTAGCCAATAGCTTAGTGATTCGCATTAAGTCAAAAGCTTGTAGTGCCAACCTTGATGTTTATTCCAAGGTTGATGAAGCATATAAAGGCATGTAGTTGAGTTGTTGAAAATCATCCTTGTGTGAATTAATCAAATCCAAAGAAAGGATAAGAGGTAGAGCAGAGAAGAGGAGAAGCAGAGGAGCAAGAACAGTAAAGGATGAAGTAATAGTAAAGAAATATTTGGGACAAGAGCAGAAGTTTTATGAGCACTCAATGAGACTGAACCAGGCATGAAGAAGATGCTATTTCTTAGTTAATTCTTTCTATACTAAACATAAATTTTGTAGGCAGTGAGCCTCTCTTTGAGTAGTGAGCTCTGGGCAATGAGCCCAAAGGCAAGTGCCTTCCCCTTTTTAAGTACTTTTAACAAGGTACGAATCTTGTGGGTTAACCTCCACCATGGTTTTTTCCCTTAACCAGGTTTCCACGTCAAAAATCTTGGTGTAAAATGTGTTGATTATGTTTCTACTTATGTGTTGATATTATATGCTTTAATGTTTGCATCATTAATCATTTTTCCAATTGTGAAAGAAGATTAAAAGAGAAGAAAAGATTAATTTTGGGACAACTGATTCACCCCCCTCCCCCCCTCTCAGTTGTCCAGGATAATTCCAACAATTGGTATTAGAGCAAGGTTCCTTTTGAAAAGTTTAACAGCTTAAGGGAGATCTGGGAAGTTAGTAAAAATGGATGAATATAACCTTCAAGGGCAATTGAATCTTTCCCTAGATGATCTTGAGCAGTCCAAGGTAGAGGTCCAAGAGCTGCAAGACAACCTCAAAAAGGCTGAAAACTTCATTGAGATTTTAAAATAAAAATTAAGCAAATCCAATGCAAAAGGAAAGGAGCAACCTCTTTAATTGGAAGACAAGGCCCTGAAAGAAAAGACAAAGGAATGTTAAAAGTTAGCTAAAGAAGTTATTGTCTTAAAACATGAGATGGAAACTGGGGTAATGAGACTAACCAAGGAAATTGAAGGTAGGAAGAAAAATGAAGAAGAAATGAAGCAAAATCTGAAGGAGAGAACTAAAGAATGCTATAGATTGGATGGAATAGCCGGTCTCCTAGAATCAAATCTACAAGAAAGCAGAAACAATGAGAGAAAACTTGAGAGACAGATTATCACTCTCAGACATGACCTAGAAATTGCCAATGAGTATAAGGAGAAGTTCAAGATAAGCTCGGCTAAACTTGAAGCACTAATTGAAGAACACAAAAAGGATGATGACAAGCATGATCTTAGATATGAGAAAGGTGAAAGCTCTGGATCCAGACAAAGAAATTTTCAACCAAGGAATAAAAGAAACAGAACTAGAAAACCTCTAGTAAGATAGCCTAATACACAAAGATATCCATCATTCAATGGAAATTGTTTCAATTGCAATAAATTTGGTCATAGAGCTACTTAGTGCAGAAGCAAGGTGAATCAAAATGGTCCATCCTTCTCCAGTTAATGCTTCAAGTGTAATAGGTATGGTCATAGATCAAATGAATGCAGAAGTATGATAATGAATGATGCTAACAATAGAGGAATTGATAATTCTTTCAATGGTTACTATTTTTCTTGCAATGGGTTTGGACATAGCTAACCAATGCAAATCAAGAAGAAATCAAGTTCATAAGAAAGGAAATGTTGTGTGCTTTAATTACAATAAATTTGGTCATATTGCAAGATTCTGCAGAAGTAGGAACAATGGAAGAAGAGGTCTGGTAAACAAAAAATTGGATGAACAGAGACAAGACAAAGGCAAAAGAAAAATTGATGTGAATGAGATATAGAGTGAAATAAACAAGATCTGGGTGAAGAAAGATGAAATAAATAATGGTGATGGGTCTGCACCAGAATTAGGTGCTGATAATTCCTCTAGAATTTGAATTATGAGCTCTGGCTCAGGGGGAGCTGCATTGAAAATCTAATCTCCCCTGCTAGTAAGTGGATGCCTGGATCTAGCATGTGAAAGAATATAGAATGGCCTGTTGCATTTCATCTAAAAGAAGTTCTGGAAGAAAAGAAGTTGCTGTGGCAATTTGTGAAGCAATCTATGAGAAACTGTTTTAAGAAACTAAGTATCCGGAAGAGTTAGGGCAAATGCATTCTTCACATCAAAAGTAGGTGTGCTAGTGGAAATTTGGAAGAATCAGAGATTGTTGATCATTACCTGTTGAATACAAGCATAAGGTTGCTGCTATTGAGGAATTAGGACTATGATTGATATTTCAAGGGATCTATTGGTTGGTGAATGAGTTTGGTGTTTCTCTTCCTAAATTAGTAATCTGCATTTAAGGCCAGTGGTTCCGGAAAGGGTAAACAAAGATTTGTTTCAAGTGAATGCTCTCCAAGAAGACTAAGCAGATATGAGAAGGCAAGGAACGAACTTAAAGAAGATGAATCAGAGCTTAAAGAACTTGAAGTTATGTTTGCCAAAGGTTACCAAAAGGATATGGTAAGTATGAGGGAAAGTTGCCTTTCAAATGCTTTGCTTGCAATAAGATTGGCCTTTTTTTCATCAAGATATCTGAAGAGGGTCTCAAAGCCATTCAGACCTAGAGATCAAAAGAAATCCTTTTGTGTCTAAGAAGCTACTGATAGAAGAGTCACAGATGATGAACCTATTATGAGAAGTACCTCTGGAAATGAATAAGTGATTCATTACTATCAAAGAAGAAGAACCGGTACCTACCAAATCTACTAGTTGTATTGGCTACTCAAATTGAAGAAAAATATGAATGGATGATTGATTGTGGATGTTCTATTCATATGTCTAGTGATAAAAGGCTTGAAGCATAATCTTCTCAATGTTGGTCAGTTGGTTGACAAAGGATTAGAGGTAAAATCTTTCATTTAAGTGGTACTGACAAAGAAATTGCTTGATTCCTCATATTGATCAGAGTTGGTTATGACATAGGTGATTGTGTCATGTGAACTTTGATAACTTTGTCAAGATAAGTACTACTTAGGCTATGAGTGATCTTCCAAAACTTGTAGCAGCTTGTGTAAGGAATATTAGTTGGACAAACAAATCTGAACTACATTCAAAAGTAAAGAACAATTATCATGTGGTTTGTTGGAACCTATGCATACTAATTTGTGTGGTTCTGCTAAAGTTAAGAGTTTGCAAAGAGAGTAATACTTGATGCTGTTGATTGAGTACTACCGGATGGTGTGGGTCACCTTCTTGTGAAAGGAGTCAGAGGCTCTTGACATTTTCAAGGCTAAGGTGGAGAATACGATTGGTGTGAAGATTAAATATCTGAGATCTGACAATGGTGGAGAGTTTACCCCTGATGAGTTTAATACATTTTGTGAAAAGCATGGAATAAGAAGACAATTATCTACTCCTAGAAGATTCAGATCTTTCAAGAAGGCTGCTAGGACCATGATGATGGAGGCAAATGTTTCATATTCCTATTGGAGAGAGACTATGGGTACTGTTGTCTACACTCTTAACCAGGTGCAGATCTAAGTGTAAGAGTCAATGTGACTCAGCAAGCCAGGATCACCTGCAATCAAGACAACCTTCCACACAAAGATAATAGAGAAGATGCTAAAACAATGGAGCAAGAATCTATACAAAGATCATATCAAACTGTATGAAATACAATGAGTGAGCCTTGCTTATAAAGGCAAGTTGAGAGCTAGAAAGGTGGAGTGGAAGGTGGAGTGGAAGGTGGAGATATTCCTACAACATGTGTCAATTAGAGGATGATAACTAATTGCACATGTGGAGGATAAGACAACTCACTCTAACTATTAACAACTCAACACACAACTAGACTCAACTAGAAACATCTAGAAGACTCACTAAGTCAACTTAACATGTGTGAATTATGTGTTCACACCAACACTAAGATGCTGATTGGGCAGGAGGTGTCAATAACAAGAAGAGTACTAGTGGTTGTGTATTTCTCTTGGGAAAGAGTTTAGTTTCTTGGTTGAGCAAAAAGCAAAGGCAATATCTCTATCTACTATTGAAGCAAAGTATAGCAACAGCAAGTATTTGTACTCCAAGTTTTGTGGAATTCACAGTCATATCTTGTGATCTAGATTGGTGTTGAGATGCTACTCAAAGGGAGTAGTCAGTATGAGATTTCTAAAATTTAGTTTGGGGAGAGATGATTGCAAATATGTGCCCTTTTCCATTGATGTCAAAGGGGGAGAGAAGTCATGTGAAAAACTTGGAAGTAGTTGCTGGTGAAAGGGGGAGCAGTGAAGAAAGTAGTTGCATGCGTAACAAGAGAAAGGGGGAGAAGTTCTTGTCTTGATGGTTGAATCAGGTTTTCACATCATATGTTGCCATCAATGACAAAGGGGGAAATTGTTGCAAATATGTGCCTAATGTGTTGTCATTGATGTCAACATATCTCTCTACTAGAAACAGTGAAGACAGTGCAGAGGAGTGATCAGTAATTCTAGTAAGGTGAAGATCAGAGTATACAGATTAAAGGGTTTGTATAGGACTATCTGTTGTTGCTCCAGTTGAGATTTGAGAGGTCCGCATGAAGATTTGGTGAAGTTATGGCCTTCTAAGTAGAACAGGTTTCTGTAATTGTTCAGTGATGATAGAGTGGCAAGAAGTTAGTCCGGATTGGTCCGGTATGAGCATATTGTGATCTGCAGATCTAGAGGAATGTATGGGATATTGGTGTGTTCCCTCAACTCGAGTGGTTCATGGTTTGGAGGTCTGAAAGTAATCTTTCTAATGTGACAGTCATGGCAGTATGTGTTCTTGAGGTTCAATGTGAAGATGCAAGTGATTCTGGTGATACGAAGTGGTGTGGTTGTTCCTGTTGACTTAAATGTGCTTGTGGAGATCTCTAGATCATGTGACTGCTATGTTGGAGGTCCGCATTGTAGTTTGAGCTCGTTGGTGAAGATTTCTTTTTTGGTGTTGCTATTCTTTCTCAGTCTTGGCCGATCAGATGATTCAAGAGTGTTGCGGATGATCTAAGAGCAATTTGATGGAGCGTGGCATGTTGATTAAGGAAGATTTGAGTTCCAGTTATGTCTAGCTGACAGCTTAGTGATCCGCATTAAGTCAAAAGCTTGTAGTGCTAATCTTGATGTTTATTCCAAGGTTGATGAAGCATATAAAGGCATGTAGTTGAGTTGTTGAAAATCATCCTTGTACGAATTAATCAAATCCAAAGAAAGGATCAGAGGCAAAGCAGAGAAGAGGAGAAGTAGAGGAGCAAGAATAGTAAAGGATGAAGTAATAGTAAAGAAATATTTGGGACAAGAGCAGAAGTTTTATGAGTACTCAATGAGACTGAACCAGGCATGAAGAAGATGTTATTTCTCAGTTAATTATTTCTGTACTAAACATACATTCTGTAGGCAGCGAGCCTCTCTTTGAGCAGTGAGCTCTAGGTAGTGAGCCTGAAGGCAAGCACCTTCCTCTTTTTAAGTACTTTTAACAAGGTACGAATCTTGTGGGTTAACCCCCACTGTGGTTTTTTCCCTTAACTGAGTTTCCATGTCAAAAATCTTGGTGTCAAATGTGTTGATTATGTTTCTGCTTATGTGTTGATATTATATGCTTTAATGTTTGCATCATTAATCATTTTGCCAATTGTGAAAGAAGATTAAAAGAGAAGAAAAGATTAATTTTGGGACAACTGATTCCCCCCCCTCTCAGTTGTCCGGGCTAATTCCAACAGGAGGTTGGTAATCCGTTCCCTGGTTACAACTCAAAGTCACCAAATTGTGATCAGTGTATCATTAATAAATCCTTAAACATCATAAATAGATAATCTCATTAACATATAATCACATTTTAAATTCTTTACATTTAATCATAACTCATGAAAGCATTGATTTTTCCTGATATTTGTCTAAACATCAAATCATTCATCCATGCAAGTTTATCCACTAACTACATAAAAGTAAAAAGTAAAGTATAGTCAAAATTTGGGGTGTGACATATCTCCCCTTATAAGATTCATTGTTCCCGATGGTCTAATGTGTCTGAAAATAAAAATATGATAAGGATTTTGTTCAACTTGAAAAGTTTAAAATAAATGAGGAAATTTCTTGTAAAAATCATGATAATTTTCTCAGGTGGCATTATCTTCTGCATATTGGTCCTACTGGACCTTGAACTAAGTTACTTCTTTGTTACACAAGCGGAGCTTTCCTGCTTCGAGTAGTTTGATAGGCTCGATCATGACCACCCCTGGGTCCTTCACCTGTAAAGCTTTCCAATCAAGAATATGGTTACTTCTTGCAATATACTTTTTTAAACATGAAACATGGAAAACATTATGCATCTCGGCAAGAGCAGGTGGTAGAGCAATCCTATAAGCTACTGGGTTGACTTCCTGGAGAACTTCAAAGAGACCCACATATCTAAGAGCTAGTTTGGATGTTTTTCCAAACTTAATTGAACTCTTTTGAGGTTTAACTCTTACTAGAACTTTTTCTCCCACTGAGAAATGTCTTGGTATGCACTTAGCATTAGCATAGATTTTCTGCCTATCATTTGTTTCTGCTAATCTCTTCTTGATCAACTTAATCTATTCTTCCATTTCTGATAGCATTTTTGGACCAAGGCTAGTCATATCTTCTAGATTATCCTATCTTATAGGAGTTCGGCACTTTATTCCATACAATGCTTAAAATGGAGCCATTTTGAAAATGAAATGATAAGAATTATTATAGGCAAATTCTACAACTGGAAGATAATCCTCCCACTTGTATTTTTGATCCATGCAATACATTCCCAATAGATCTTCCAAAACATGGTTTACTCTTTCCGTCTAACCATTTGTCTTAGGAGGACAACCTGAACTTATGTTCAATTGAGTTCTAAGTGAGGAAAATAAGGTTTTATAAAACCTTGATGTCATGTACGCATCTCTATCTAAGATGATCTTCTCAGGAATATTGTGCAACCTAAACACTTCTTGCACAAATTTACGGGCTATGACTAGTGCTCCATCTGTCAAATTCCCAGGTATGAAATGTGCTACCTTTGTGAGTCTGTCTACCACTACTAGAATAGCATTATGCCTATTTCTAGACATAGGAAGACCTTGTACAAAATCCATACTGATGATCTGCCATTTCCATTCTGGGATCTCATGAGGATATAGGAGTCCTATCAGGTGATGATGTTCTGCTTTCACCCTCTGGAATTCTAAACATCCTGCTACAAATTATGCACCATCCCTTTTCATTCCTTTCGAGAAATATAATGGTTTTACATTGGCTAGTAGTTTCATCACTCCAGGATGTCTTGAATAGGGTGTAGAGTGAACTTCTTTCCACACAATATTCCTTAACTCCTCAGAGTTTGGAACGTGCATCCTTCCTCTAAATCTTAGTAGTCCATCTGGTTCAAAGTGGAATCCATCATACCTTGAATCTTGAGGGTTATACAAGAGAGCTTTCTTAACCTGCTCATAGTATTCATCTCCCTTGGACTTTTGCAACACTTGATTCTTAAAATAAAAATGAATAGAGATCATCAAGAAGATATGTCTCCTTCCACTTAAGGCGGCTACTACATGGTTTTCTTGCCCCGAATGTAATTAATCTCATAACCATAATCAGATATTAGCTCTAACCATCTTCTCTGATGACCATTAATAGGTGGTTGGGTAAGAAAATATTTAAGAACTTAATGGTCCATCCTTAACTCAAAGGGTTTCCCAAACAAATAATGCCTCCACATTTGTAGTGCATGAACTACTGCTGCTAAATTGAGATCATGCAGAGCATAATTCTACTCATAAATCTTTAATTTTTTAGACTCATAAGTGATAACTCGTCCTTCTTGCATAAGTACACCACCTAAGGCATCAATAATGACTATAAAGTGACCCTCTGGAGTAGGTACTTTTAGAATTGGTGTCATAGTTAGCTTCTCTTTTAGTTGATCAAATGCCTTCTAGCACTTTTCTGACCAATCAAATCTTTTTCCTTTCCTTTGAAGTGAAGTAATGGGGTAGGCAATTCTTGAAACGTTAGCCACAAACTTTCTGTAATATATGGCTAAACCAATGAAACTATAGACTTCATGCACATTTTTCGGTGCAGGCCACTCTAGAATGGCTTTGAACTTTGTTGTCCATCTACTGCAATTCCCTCTGGTGAGATTATATGACCTAGGTACTGTACTTCCTTTTGGAAGAAAGTACACTTTGAGAGCTTACCATAGAGTTTATACTCTCTAAGACACTGAAGAATGATCTACAAATGCTGGAGGTGTTCTTCCTCATTCTTAGAATAAATCAGAATATCATCTAGGAATACAAGGATAAACGTATCTAGACAGTCTCTAAATACGTTGTTCATTAAATTCATCAATGTTGCGGGTGCATTCATTAGTCCAAAAGGTAGAACTACGAATTCATAATGTCCATATCTAGTTCTAAAGGTTGTTTTATGGGTATCTTCATCTCTCAGGCTTAACTGATGGTATCCAGATCATAGATCAATCTTCAAGAATACAACTGCCCCACGCATCTGATCAAAGAGATCATCAATATGTGGAAATAGATACTTATTCTTTATCGTTGCTTTATTAAGCATATGATAGTCTATACACAAGTACAGTGTGCCATCCTTCTTTTTAACCAAGATCACTGGCACTCCCCAGGGTGAAACACTAGGTCTTATCAACCCTTTTGCTAACAACTCTTGCAGCTAAGCCTTTAATTCCATTAACTCTATTGTATTCATTGGATAAGGAGCTTTGGATATAGGTTCCAATCTAGGAATTATATCTATGCAAAAGTCAAAATCTCTCTTAGGAGGTAATCCAAGTAATTCATCTAGAAATACATCCCTAAAATCGCATAGAAAAGGGTACTTCTCCATACTTGATCTTTCTTGATCTATAGACTCCTCTTTTTCCATTCCTTGGAGTTTCTGAGATTCATAATACATTAAGTCATCTTGAAAGGTGAAATATTTGTAATCATCCATTTTCTCCATTTTGACTGCAAAGAGTCGGCACCCTTTTTTTCTTGGCTCTTTTCAACTGTAAGGTAGATATTTTCCTTAACTTGACCTCTCTTGAAGTACCTTGCAAAAAAACTCTATTTCCAAGGTCATCTAGGCATTCTACTATTTTAGCAAAACAATCTACCTTAGCTTTATGCCTCCATAACCAGTTTATTCCAAGGATGACATCATAAGATCCTAAGGGGGCTACATAAAGGTTTAATTTAGTCGAAAAGATCAAAAGTTCAACCTTAGCTTTGAACAAACACTGCTCTACCTAAGCTCTTGTCTTGCTAGCATACTCTACTGACCATGATTTTTCCATATAACCAGTTTTTCTAGATATTTTATCTAATACTTTTAGTGAAATAAAGCATTCAGTGGCACTAGTATCTATTAAAACTAAAATTGGAACACCAAACAAAGTACCTGTATTTTCAATGAGAGTAATCTGGAACTCTGCTTGTCGGTTATCCAATGCTGCATGGAAAAGATACCTGCTACAATGGTAAGGAATTTCCTCGTTGTTGCATTCCTTGTGTCTTTTTAGGACACTAATTAGCATAGTGGTCACTTCCACATGAAAAAGACCCTCCAGAAGGTCCTCACCTACCAAAAGTCTTTCTCGAGTTGTCTCTGTTCTTCTTGGGGTTGTTGTTTCCATTTTTCCTCTCACCTCTAGACTCATTCCAATTGTTTTAGAATCCCTTATCACCCTTATTTTCAGAGTTCTACTTGTCACTCTTTTCCTTGAATGTTTGGGAAGATTGTGACCAATTGAACCTTTTGTAGTTCTTTTCCTGATAAGAAGATATGGACTTTCACTTATGTTCTTGCTTAATGGCTTTTTCATAGACTTGGTCCATAGTAGTGGGACCATGAACATCTACCTCACCTCCGATTTGGGCATTTAACCCCATGATGAACTTTAATATATAAAACCTTTCGTCCTACTGCTATTGAGGAACATACTTAAGGAGGCAAGTAAACTTTTCCCAATACTCATTTACAAGTGAGTCACCTTGTCTCAAGTTCTAGAAATCCATGAGTTTTTGATCAAAATATAATTGCGGTAACCATCTTTGCCTGAAGAGTTCTACAAACGTATCCCATATTAGACTCAGAGAGCTCAATCCCAATTCTGTCTTTTTATTCATCCCCCAAGTGGATGCTTTTCCAGACAATTGATATGCTCCTCATATCGCCTTGGTTATTTCTAAATAGTTCATGATTTCACAATATTTTTCCATTTTTGTGAGCCATGCCTCCACAGCATCTCCACTCATAGTTCCATCAAATTTAGGGGGTATGACCTTCTTCATGTCCCTGGACAATTCGAGGGCCAAATGGTTCCTCTTTTCCTCATCTGGTCTAGACTCCAAAATATTTTCCCCACACTCACTCTAGGTGGTACATCACTGACAGTTTTCATCCATACCTTCATGGGGTGCTTCTTGCTCAGGTCTACTATGACCTCTGACCTCTTGCTCTATGTTACCAATCCTCACTCTTGTTTCATTGAGCATTGCAAGAATCTAGTCCAATTTTGCATTAGAGTTGCTAGAAGGTTGTCCCATCCCACCTCCTGACTACCCCCAAGATTGGTTCTAGTTCGAACCATGCTGAAATTCTACTTCTCCTCAAGTTTTCATGTTAAGCATTCAATTAGTTTTTCATATAATTGATTTCATTCATAAACATAAATCAATTCTCATTTATACAATCTTAAACAAGAAAAGGAAATTTTGCCAAAATTCCAACATTGTATTATAATATCTACGAATTACATAGTATCTTCATTTATTACAAATTTTGTCATCTCACGACTTCAAGTCACTATCCGAAAGGAGAATCTCCTTAGTTTCATCCTCATCCTTGAAGACTACCAAACTAGACCTAGAAGGTGGATGTACTCGCAAGTACTCATCCATAACTTCCCAACTAATGAAAGGGGCATTAGGACCACATCCAAATGGTAAATTCCTATGTGTCAAATTTTTGACTAGTTCACCCTTAGGAATAGGTACAATGGCTATAGATGCTTTGTTCCTCTACATCTTCTCCTACTTGATATGCTTAATAGTGTCAACAAAGGTCTCAGAGTCAGCAAACCATGCACCTTCAGTTTAACTATTATTGTCTAGAATTTTCACTTTTGAGGCTTGATCCTTCTTAGCCTTTAGGTAACTTTCATTTCCTATTACCTTCTTCCTTGGGGTTTGTCTTTTTCTTAGCATTCTGGTGAGAGAACATTCAAAAATTAGCAACTATTAATGTTTGAAGAAAAAATTTAAGTTGTGAGCTTATAGGTCCATGTATGAACCCGGTAGCTTTGATACCATATGTAACATATCTTCTCATAACACCCAAAATTACACAGGAGTTACTAGAAAAGAAAATAAATATGGTAAACATGAGAAATTTTTCTCTCTATTTTTTTTATATACATATAAAATTTGCATAATCATAAGCAAAAGCATATCATTTCAAAAAAAATCATTCTTGAAATTACAACTTATTCAAAGTTAGAATCATAATGAAATCTCACTTTTCAATTGCAATATTCTTCTCTTGGCATTATAAATAATTTTACATCAATACATAAAGAATATTGCATCTGTAATCTTGACATCTATAACTTAATTCTTGGCTCATCTTCTACTTGGGAGGGAGAGCATCACCCGAGCTCTTTACCTCCAACCATAGACTCGCGGTCCCCCACACACCTTCCTTCCTAGATTTGGGCCTACCCTTCACAAAGAGTATAGATATAAGGAACCAATAGGATTTTGCCATCTGAGTTTCTAGTGTTGTGTCCTACATAACCAACATATAACTATAGACTCCTTCTAACTAAGTATGACACTATGGGATGGTTATACAAATCTGGAGCATAGTGAACTGACTAATGCATGTAGAGATAGATGCATTACTTTGTCCAAAGATTCAATAAAAATAGACATTCTCAATGAACATAATCATAGTTTACACACCTCTAACTTGACTTGGAAACTATCTCATCCTACAGTTTGACTTTCTTCACTTAACATTTCTAGACATAAATCTATCTATGCAATATTCATTTCTAGACAATCTGACGTAGAATTAATCCTTAATCTAGGATATACATACAATATATAAGTTTAGGTAATTCTAACCTTTTAGAGAGTCCCTCTTTTGCATACTTGCAATTTTCTATGGTCTATGACCTTCTATAATCCCACTCACATATTCAAATATCCTACTCCCTTGTGCAATATAACAAGTTTTGACTCTATCAAGAATCACTTAAATTCATCAAAGTACTATTTAGACACTTTCTGTCTTGTTCTATGGTTTTATTGACCATTCACTATCGACCAATCAAATAATTAAATAATATAATATCTATTTAAGAGATTCTAAGATCTCTACACTCGTTTGAGTTAGCAACATGTTAAACCCTTTTAAAAACAATTGGTAATCTCCCAACAATAGATTATAAGAATATTCACTGGTCTAGTTTTGACCTCTAGAATCGTTTAGTTCTTTTGTATAACATATTTCATAGTAAACATCTTGTCAAGATTTAGCTATTTCAAAGCTATATAAATATTATTAATTCATAGTTAAACTTTGGACACAATCAAACTTTCCCTTTGACTGGCCTAGGTCTATACTTTAAGCCTCAAGAAATAATAGTCTCTTCGAACCCCCAAACCTAAATTATGGATAAAATTAATAACAACTCATTATTCTTGCAGACAGTACATCCTATAAACATACATCTCTAAGAGATGTTCATCTGTCTGTTGACTTAGTCATAAAGACTCCAATAATAAAACAATAGAAAACTCATTCCTTAAAATAATATCAAGCCAAGATGGTTATACAATTGATACTACTTTTCGTATGGCTTTGTCTTGGCCTTATAATAGAAAATAGATTTGACTAATATTTGATGTGACCCAGATTTATTTATTTTGGTGTATCTTTCATTATAAACTTTTGCCTTTTGGCCTGAAGGGTTTTTATTCAACACACTTAATATCTAATTCTTTTTTTCCATTCAGCCTGAATGGTTTAAGTATACAGAAACATATACAAGCATTAGTCCATGGTTTAATGGTATTTTAATGTGAATCAGACCATTGGCAACTTAAAGAATAATATAATAACCTGTGTTACAAGGATGGACTAACAAATCTTCTTTGTTTAATCTTCTTGAATGCACATAAACTTTTAGCTTCTTATAAGATTAAACTTTCTGTTGGTTTAGAACACCAAGGAATTGATAAACCGTCTACAAAAACTCTTAGGAATTGTCATTTGGTGAAAATATATAAATAAATATCATTGTGGCTCATGTATATATGATACATTTCGTTGTCTCAGTTTCAGTTAACATTGTAATACATCTATACAACAAATATGGACAACACATTATGTAAGTATGACAGTATTTGACGTCACTATAGCTAGTATATTTCAATGGTATATTGCATACGCAGTGCTGGTCATACATTTAATCAAGACACCATAATAAGAGTCAAGCATTTTGGTCACCTTATGGTGAACCTGTTATGTCAAATATATAAGAGATTTTGTTTTAAATATCATTAAACTATATGGAAAGAACCTATGAATCTGAGAAGTACGTCGAGTTTCGAGACTCGTCTACAATTTCTCTCTTGTTTCTCCCTTTAACAAGCTTTAAAATGATGTTCCTCTCCTTGTCTCTGCAACAATACTTTCTCTTTTCTTTTGTGTCTTCACTCTCCCCAAAGGAATGCATGCATAAAATAAATCACTTCCTTCTTTTCATGATAAGTAGCTCACTTGGATTGACCACCTTTTCCATTCCTATTTTGATGCTACCATCATTACCACGATGGCATCCTCTCCCCCTCCTATATTGATGCTACCATCATTACCACAATGGCATCTTCTCCACTTCCCAAAATTAGTTAATAAATGAGAGGGAAAATCAAACAATTCATATAATAAACATGGGGTTATTTCCCATTCTCTTAAAAATTATTGACTTCCTCTCCAGACTTTATTTAAATTAACACGTATGATATATATATATATATATATATATATATATATATATATATATATATATATATATATATATATATATATATCATAACCATTAAATAAAGTAAGAAAAACATTGACTTCTTACTTACAAGGTAATGAGAGTAGGGTCAAGATTATCTCCCCTATTTTCTCTCAAGAAAACATCAAGAACAATTGTGTTGCCTAACATATGACTTAATAGAAATTATTAAATCAGAAAATTAATTTCTAATTTAAAATGTTATAATAGCATAACTAAGATTACATCATATGGGGAAAACAACATCAATCGACCCTATCTTGTCGATGATTATTTTATCTTTATCCTGACTTGGTTTGACAAAATCGACATTTTGTTGAATCATAACTAAACTCTTGACCAACAAGGATAATATCAACTTACCTAGTCTCAACAATGATGTGCTAACAATAAACACATGACTTAGATGGTAATAACCTATCATTTCCAAAGTCTATATCCACTTCTCTCAGATGATGCTCTCCCTCCCTTTCTTGGAGGTTGGTAATATGTTTTCTGGTTATAACTCACAGTCACCAAATTGTGATCAATGTATCATTAGTAAATCCTTAATCATAAATAGAAAATATCAATAACATATGATCACATTTTAAATTCTTTGCATTTAATCGTAACTCATGAAATCATTGATTTTTCCTGATATTTATCTTAAAATCAAATCCTTCATCCATGCAAGTTTATCCACTAATTACATAAAAGTAAAAAGTAAAGTATAGTCAAAATTTGGGGTGTGACATATCTCCCCCCTTAAGATTCATCGTCCCCAATGATCTAATGTTTCAAAAAATCACAATATGATAAGGTTTTTGTTCAACTTGAAAAGTTTAAAATAAATGAGGAAATTTCTAGTAAAAATCATGATATTTTTCCCAAGTGGCATTATCTTTTGCATATTGGTCCTACTAGACCTTGCACTGAGTAACTTCTTTGTTACACAAGTGGCTCTTGCGTACTTTAAACGCTTTCATAGGCTCAATCATGACCACCCCTGGATCCTTCACCTGTAAAGCATTCCAATCAAGAATATGGTTACTTCCTACAATATACTTTTTCAAATACGAAACATGGAAAACATTATGCATCCCAACAAGAGTAGATGGTAGAGAAATCATGTAAGCTACTAGGTTGACTTCCTTGAGAACTTCAAAGGGACCTACATATCTAAGAGCTAGTTTGGACATTTTTCCAAACTTAATTTGATGTAGGAGCATCCTTGGTTCAAGAACAATCTTGCATCAACCAAAAACATTTGCATTTTATTTTGTTTGCAGTTTAGATTGTTTCTTTTTAGTTCAGGCAGTTCAGTTAGAAGAAGATTCTGTATTTTTGGTCCAATAGCATTTCAAATCTTGAGGAGATGGATTTTGCATCTACATTCATTCATCTACATCATATCCAGAATTCAGAGATCTGCATATCAATACTGGAAAGATATCGCTACTAGAAGTTGGTTGTTTCTCAGAGCAGAGCATCCTGACATTCTCAGACAATCAACTGAAGGAGAAACTTGTGGAAGCATTTCCTGATCTTTGGAGCCTAATGACACATCATTCAATGATCTTTGGTTCATGGCCGACCTTCCCAAGAGATCTGCATGTCATTCCATTCATTTTCTGGAAGTGTTCTGTGCATTTAGGTCTGACCTATCTGTGCACACACATTACATCTCTTCTTTAGAATTTGTGATCTTCCTTGGCCAATGCAGAGGAATCTATTGGTCCAAAGATGATATATATTGATGTAATAGAGCCTTAGGAAAGCAGTTCATAACATAGTAATAGTTGATAGTTTAGTTTTGTGCGAGGGGACTTTAAAGCTTTAATTTGTGCATATATGTAATTAGGTCGGTGAGCCCTAATTGTAAGCCCGCATGATGCCGGCTGATCTCTATTTGAATTCTATGATATACTGAAACACTGAATCTGCATTTATTCCATTTCTTTGAGTTGTTTCCGTTGTTTTTACTCTTGCTACACGGTCCGGACAGCTCATTCTGTGAACCCTTCTACCATGACTGCACCATAATTGAACTCTTTTGAGGTTTAACTCTTACTAAAACTTTTTCTCCCACTAAAAAATGTCTTGGTATGTGCTTAGCATTAGCATAGTTTTTCTACCTATGATTTTCCTCCGCTAATCTCTTCTTGATTAGCTTAATCTATTCTTCCATTTTCGATAGCATTTCTAGACCAAGTCTAATCATATCTTCTAGCTTATCCCAGCTTATAGGAGTTCAACACTTTCTTCCATACAATGCTTCAAATGGAGCCATTTTGATAGAAAAATGATAAGAATTATTATAGGCAAATTCTAGAAGCAGAAGATAATACTTCTACTTGTATTACTGATCCATGCAATACATTCTCAATAGATCTTCCAAAACTTGGTTTACTCTTTCCATCTGACCATCTATCTCAGGATTATAAACCGAGCTTATGTTCAATTGAGTTCCAAGTGAGGAAAATAAGGTTTGCCAAAACCTTGATGTCACGCGTGCATCCCTAACTAAGATGATCTTCTCAGGAATACCATGCAACCTAAACACTTCTTGCACAAATTTATAGGCTATGACTAGTGCTCCATCTATCAAATTCCCAAGTATGAAATGTACTACCATGTTGAGTTTGTCTGCTACTACCTGAATATAATTATGCCTATTTCTAGACATAGGAAGGCCTTGTACAAAATCCATACTGATGATCTACCATTTCGATTCCAAAATCTCATGAGGATATATGAGTCCTATCAGGTGATGATGTTCTTCTTTCACCCTCTCACATTCTAAACATCCTGCTACAAATCTTGCAGCATCCCTCTTCATTCCTTTCCAGAAATATAATGGTTTTACATTGACTAGCAGTTTCATCACTCCAGGATGTCCTGAATAGGGTGCAGAGTGAACTTCTTTCCACACAATATTCCTTAAATCCTCAAAGTTCAGAACGTACATCCTTCCTCTAAATCTTAGTAGTCCATCTGGTTCAAAGTGGAATCCATCATACCTCAAATATTGATGGTTATCCAAGAGAGCTTGCTTAACCTACTCATAGTATTCATCTCCCTTGGACTTTTGTAACATTTGATTCTTAAAATCAGAATCAATAGAGATCATCGAGGAGATATGTCTCATTCAACTTAAGGTGTCCGGTACTCAGTTTTCCTTGCCTTGAATGTAATTTATCTCAAAATCATAATCAAATATCAACTCTAACCATGTTCTCTGACAAGCATTAATATGAGGTTGGTAAACAAATATTTAAGACCTTGATGGTCCGTCCTTAACTCAAAGGGTTTCCCAAGCAAACAATGCCTCCACATTTGTAGTGCATGAACCATTACTGCTAATTTGAGATCATGCAAAGCATTATTTTGTTGATACATCTTCAGTTTTCTAGACTCATAAGTGATAAATCATCCTTCTTGCATAATTACACAACCTAATCCTTCTCCTGAGACATCAGTGATGACTACAAAATGACCCTCTAGATCAGGTACTTTTAGAATTGCTATCGTACTTAGCTTCTCTTTTAGTTGATCAAATGCCTCTTGGCACTTTTCTGACTAATCAAATATTTTGCCTTTGCTTTGAAGAGAAGTAATGGGGTAGGTAATTCTTAAAAAATACTTTCTTTAATATCTAGCTAAACCCATGAAACTACGGACTTCATGCACATTTTTTGGCGCAGGCCACTATAGAATGGCTTTGATCTTTGTTGGATCTACTGCAATTCCCTCTGCTAAGATTATATGACCTAGGTACTATACTTCCTTTTGGAAGAAAGTACACTTTGAGAGCTTACCATAGAGTTTATGCTCTCTCAGACATTGAAGAACGATCTGCTAATGTTGGAGGTGTTCTTCCTCCTACTTGGAATAAATCATAATATCGTGTAGGAATACAAGAACAAACTTATCCAGATAGTCTTTGAATATGTTCATTAAATTCATGAATGTTGCAGGTGCATTCATCAATCCAAAAGGTAGAACTATGAATTCATAATTTCCATATCTAGTCCTAAAGGTTGTTTTATAGATATCTTCATCTCTCAGCCTTAACTGATGTTATCCAGATCGTAGATCGATCTTTGAGAACACAGCTTCCCCACACATCTGATCAAAGAGATCATCAATACGTGGCAATGGATTCTTATTCTTTATCGTTGCTTTATTAAGCATATGATAATCTATACACAAGTGCAGTGTGCCATACTTCTTTTTAACGAAGATCATTGGTGCTCCCTAGAGTGAAACAGTAGGTCTTATCAACCCTTTTTCTAACAACTCCTGCAACTGAGCCTCTAATTCCATTAACTCTGTTGTATTCATTCGATAAGGAGCTTTGGGTATAGGTTCTAATCCTGGAATTACATCTATGGAAAAGTAGAAAGCTCTCTTAGGAAGTAATCCAGGTAATACATCTGGAAATACATCCTCAAAATCCCGTAGAAAAGGGTACTTCTCCATACCTGATCTTTCTTGATCTATAGATTCCTCTTTTTCCATTCCTTGGAGTTTCTAAGATTCATAATACATTAAGTCATCTTGAAAGGTGAAACCTTTGTAATCATCCATTTTCTCCATTTTGACTGTAAAGAGTTGGCACCCTTTTCACTTGGCTCTTTTCAACTGAAAGGTAGATATTTGCCTTAATTTGACCTCTCTTGAAGTACCTTGCAGAAAAACTTTATTTCCAAGGTCATCTCGGCATTCTACTGTTTTAGCAAAATAGTCTACCTTAGCCATATGCCTCCATAACTAGTTTATTCCAAGGATGACATCATAAGATCCTAAGGTGACTACATAAAGGTTTACTTTAGTTGAAAATCTCAAAAGTTCAACCTTAGCTTCAAACAAACACTGCTCTACCTGAGCTCTTGCCTAGTTAGCATACTCTACTGACCATGATTTTTCCATATAACCAACTTTCTTAGATATTTTATCTAATACTTTTGGTGAAATAAAGCATTTAGTGGCACCAGTACCTATTAAAACTGAAATCGAAACACCAAACAAAGTACTTTTAGTTTCAACGGGAGTAATCTGGTACTCTGCTTGTCGGTTATCTAGTGCTACATGGATTCTCTGCTGGAATGCTACCTGCTACGATGGTAAGGAATTTCCTCATGGTTGTGTTCCTTTTGCCTTTTTAGCACACTGATTAGCATAGTGGTCACCTCTACATGAAAAATGCCCTCCAGGAGGTCCTCGCCTATAAAAAGACTTTCCTGAGTTATCGATGTTCTTCTTGGGGTTTTTGTTTCCATTTTTTCTGTCACCTCTGAACTCACTCTAGTTGTTTTAGAATCCCTTACACCCTTCTTTTTGGAGTTCTTCTTGTCACTCTTTTTCTTGATTGTCTGAGAAGATTGTGACTAGTTGAACTTTTTGCGGTTCTTTTCTCGATAAGTAGATATGGAATTTAGCTTCTTCTCTTGCTTAATGGCTTTTTCATAAATTTAGTCCATACTAATGGGAGCATGAACATCTACCTCACCTCCTATTTGAGCATTTAACCCTATGATGAACTTCTGTATGTGAAACCTTTCATTCTACTGGTATTGAGGAACATACATAAGGAGGCGAATAAACTTCTCCCAATACTCATTTATGGATGAGTCACCTTGTGTCAAGTTCTAGAAATCCATGAGTTTCTGATCAAAATACAATTGCGATAACCATCTTTGCCTGAAGAGTTCTACAAACTTATCCCATTTTAGACTCAGAGAGCTCAATCCCAATTCCATCTTTTTATTCATCCACCAAGTGGATGCTTCTCCAAACAATTGATATGCTCCCCATACCACCTTGGTTATTTCTGAATAGTTCCTGATTTCAAAATATTTTTCTATTTTTGTGAGCCATCCCTCCATGGCATCTTCGGTCACAATTCCATAAAATTTAGGGGGTACGACCTTCTTCATGTCCCTGGACAATTCGTGGGCCAAATGGTTCCTCTTTTCCTCATCTAGTCTAGACTCTGAAATATTTTCCCATGCTCACTTTGGGTGGTACGTTCATGACAGTTTTCATTCTCACCTTCATGGGGTGCTTCTTGCTCAGGTCTACTCTAACCTCTGACCTCTTGCTCTAGGTTACCAATCCTTGCTCTTGTTTCATTGAGAATTGCAAGAATCTGGTCCAATTTTGCATCAGAGTTGCTAGAAGGTTTTTCCCACCTCTTGACTACCCCCAAGATTGGTTCTAGTTCTAACCATGCTAAAATTCTACTTCTCTTGAAGTTTTCATGTTAAGCATTCAATTAGTTTTTGATATAATTGATTTCATTCATAAACATAAATCAATTTTCATTTATACAATCTTAAAAAAGAAAAGGAAATTTTGCCAAAATTCAAAAATTGTATTATAATATCTATGGATTACATAGTATCCTCTTTTATTACAAATTTTGTCATCTCGCGACTTCAAGTTGTTGTCCGAAAGGGGAACCTCCTCAGTTTCATCCTCATCCTTGAAGACTACCAAACTAGACCTAGAAGGTGGATGTACTCAAAGCTACTCATCCATAACTTCCCGACTAATGATAAGGGCATTAGGACCACATCCAAACAGTAATTTCCTATGTGTCAAAGTTTTGACTAGTTTGACCTTAGGATTAGGTACAATGGCCATAGTTGCTTTGTTCCTCTGCATCTTCTCCTACTTGATACACTTAATAGTGTTAGCAAAGGTCTCAGAGTCAGCTAACCATGCACCTTCAGTGTAACTAATATTGCCTAGGATTTTCACTTTTGAGGCTCGATCCTTCTTAGCCTTTAGGTAACGTTCATTTCCTATTACCTCCTTCTTTGGGGTTTGTCTTGTTCTTACCATTCTGGTGAAAGAACATTCAAACATTAGCAACTGTTAATGTTTGAAGAAAAAATTTAAGCGACGAGCTCATAAGTCCATTTATTGAACCTAGTAGCTCTGATACCAGATCTAACATATCTTCTCATAACACCCAAAATTACACAAAATTTACTAGAAAAGTAAATAAACATGGTAAACATGACAAATTTTTCTCTCTATTTTTTTTAAATATACATAACATTTTCATAATCATAAATAAAAGCATATCATTTCATAAATTTTCATTCTTGAAATTACAACTTATTCATAGTTAGAATCATAGTGAAATCTTTCACTTTTAAATTACAATATTCTACTCTTGGCAATATAAATAATTTTACATCAATACATAAAGAATATTGCATCTGTAATCTTGACATCTATAACTCAAGTGTCGGCTCATCTTCTGCTTGGGAGGGAGAGCATCACCCAAGCACTTTACCTCCAACCACAGGAGTGGTCCCCTGCATACCTTCCTTCCTAGAACTGGCCCTACCCTTCACGAAGGGTATAAATATAAGGAACCAACAAATTTTTTGCCATCTGAGTTTCTAGTGTTGTGTCCAACATGGTCATACAACTATAGACTCCTTCTAACTGAGTATGACACTATTGGATGGTTATGCAAATCTGGAGCACAGTGAACTGACTAATGCATGTAGAGATGGATGCCTTACTTTGGCCAAAGATTCAATATAAATAGACGTTCACAATCAACGTAGTCATAAGTTCACACACCTCTAACTCAACTTGGAAACTATCTCATCCTACAGTTTGTCTTTCTTTACTTAGCATCTCTAGACATAAATCTGTTTTTACAATATTCATTTCTAGCCAATCTGACTTAGAATTAATCCTTAATCTAGGATATACATACAATATATAGGTTTAGGTAATTCTAACCTTTTAGAAAGTCCCTCTTTTGCATACTTGCAATTTTCTAGGGTCTATGACCTCCTATCATTCTACTCATAGATTCAAATATCCTACTCCCATGTGTAATATAAAAAGTTTTGACTCTATCAAGAATCACTTAAATTCATCAACGTACTATTTAGACTCTTTCTGTCTTGCTCTATGGTTTTCTCGACCATTCACTGTCAACCAATCAAATAATTGAATAATATAATACCTATTGAAGAGATTATAAGATCTCTACACTTATTTGAGTTAACAACATGTTGAACCCTTTTAAAAACAATTGGCAATCTCCCAACAATAGATTATAAGAATATTCACTACTCTAGTTTTGACCCCTTGAATCGTTTAGTTCTTTTGTATAACATATTTCATAGTGAACATCTTGTCAATATTTAGCTATTTCAAAGCTATATAAATATTATTAATTCATAGTTAAACTTTGGACACAATCAATCTTTCCCTTTGACTAGTCTAAATCTATACTTTAAGTCTAAAGACATAATAGTCTCTTCGAACCCACAAACCTAAATTATGGATAAAATTAATAACCACAACTCATTATTCTTGCAGACAGTATATCTTGTAAACATACATCTCTAAGAGATGTTCATCTTTATGTTGTCTTAGTCATAAAGACTCCAATAATAGAACAACAGAGAACTCATTCCTTAAAATAATATCAATCCAAGATGGTTATACAATTGATACTGCTTTTTGTATGGCTTTGTCTTGGCCTTATAAGAAAAAATAGAATTTGACTAATCTTCGATGTGACCCAGATTTATTTCTTTTGGTGTATCTTTCATTATAAACTTCTACCTTTCGACATGAAGGGTTTTTGTTCAACAGACACTTAATATCTGATTCTTTTTGGTCATTCGGTCTAAATGGTTTAAGTATACAAAAATGTATACAAGCATTAGCCCACGGTTTAATGGTGTTTTAATACCAACCAGATCATTGGCAACTTAAAGAATAATATCATAACATGCATTACAAGAATGCACTAACATATCTTCCTCATTTAATCTTCTTGAATGCACAAAAACTCTTAGTTTCTTATAAGATTAAACTTTTTGTTGGTTTCAAACACCAAGGACTGGATAAACCGTCCACAGAGACTCTTAGGAATTGTCATCTATTGAAAATATATAGATAAATATCATTGTGGCTCATGTAAATACAATAAATTTTGTTGTCTCAGTTTCAGTTAATATTGTAATACATCTATACATCACATATGGAGAACACATTATGTAATTATGATAATATTTGATGTCATTGTAGCTAGTATATTTTGACGGCATATTTCATATGTTGTGCTGGTCATATGTTTAATCAAGACACCATAGTAATAGTCAAGCATTTTGGCCACCTTATGGTGAACCTGTTATGTCAAATATATAAGAGATTTCAATTTAAATATCATTAAACTATATGGAAATAACTTGTGAATCTGAGAAGTACGTCGAGTTTCTAAACTCATCTGCAATTTCTCTCTTGTTTCTCCCTTCAACAGGATTTAAAATGTTGTTCCTCTCCTTGTCTCCGTAGCAAGACTTGCTCTTTTCTTTTTGTGTCTTCACTCTCTCCAAATGAATGCATGCATAAAAGAAACTACTTCTTTCTTTTCATGATAAGTATCTCACTTGGATCAGCCACCTTTTCCATTCCTATTTTGATGCCACCATAATTACCATGATGGCATCCTCTCCCCCTCCTATATTGATTCTACCATCATTACCATGATGGTATCTTCTCCACTTCCCAAAATTAGTTAATGAATGAGAAGGAAAATGAAACAATTCATATAATAAACATGGGGTTATTTCCCATTCTCTTCAAAATTATCGAATTCCTCTCTAGACTTTATTTAAATTAACATGTGTGTGTGTGTGTGTGTGTGTGTGTATATATATATATATATCATAACCATTAAATAAAGTAAGAAAAACATCGACTTCTTACTTACATGGTTATTAACATCCATAAAATTATGAGAGTAGGGTCGAGATTATCTCCCCTATTTTATGTTAGGAAAACATCAAGAATGATTACGTTGCCTAATAGACGACTTAATAGAAATTATTAAATCAGAAAATTAATTTCTAATTTAAAATGTTATAATAGCATAACTAAGATTACATCATATGGGGAAAACAACATCAATCGACCCTATCTTGTCAATGATTATTTTACTTTTATCCCAACTTGGTTTGACAAGATCGACATTTGTCAAATCATAACTAAACAATTGACCAACAAGGATAATTGTAACTTATCTAGTCTCAACAATGATGCACTAACAATAAACACACAACTTAGATGTCAATAACGTGTCCTTTCCAATGTCTATCCACTTCTCTTGGATGATGCTCTCCCTCCCTTTCTCAAAGGTTGGTAATATATTTCCTGGTTACAACTCACAGTCACCAATTTGTGATCAGTGTATCATTAGTAAATCCTTAAACATCATAATAAGATAATCTCAATAACATATAATCACATTTTAAATTCTTTGCATTTAATCATGTAACTCATGAAATCATTGATTTTTCTTGATATTTGTCTAAGCATCAAATCATTCATCCATGCAAGTTTATCCACTAATTACATAAAAGTAAAAAGTAAAGTATAGTCAAAATTTCGAGTGTGACGCCCACATGGTTCACAAAATTAGGGTTAGGACTTTAAAGCCCTGGTAGAAAGATTAGAAATAGTATCCTGATATACCATTTCACAATTACAAAACCTGCAAGGGATATTTGTGGCTTATGCCTCATCTCCCTATGGTGGCCCAGTCACTCTCCATTGGCACCTCAAGTCATCTTTGGGTACTTGGCATCATAGATCTCATAATGTTTGGTTATCTATTCTTAATCCCAAGCTATCTCATTTTTCCTGGTGCATTCTTTACCAAGGTCTTTCACTAGGCTCTTGTCTATCTCATCTGGGAGTTCTTAAGCCCTATTATCCATTTTGTGGAAAACCTAAGAATATCAAGAACCTTTTTTGGTTTTACGCTAGAGCCCAATAATCCTAGACTTGGATTAATGACCTCTTCAAGCCGTTCAGGCCTATCCCATTGTCATGGCATATGATTTTGCTGGGAGATTGGCCCTGCCTCCCTTTCTAATTTTCTTAGATTTGACATGCTTTCAAGGTAGAGATTTTTTTAGCATTTGGAAAGATAGAAATTCTACTATTTTCACTAGTTGTGTAGTTGATATTCATTTTTTTCTTTACACTAAAGCTATGATTTGCTCTGATGTGATTATGTAGATTCAAGTGTGAGAAAACAAAGTTGCACTTAAAGTTGCCCATCTGCAAGTGCTTTTAGATCATTGGGGTCATTCCCCATGTATGATTTCTAGAGTGCCATCTCTCTCTACCTCCCACCAAGGCCAATCCCCTCCACATGGGAATAGATGTGGATGTGACCAGCTTGCCAGAAGGAATCATGGCTACTACTCACATGGATCTCAACCTCCTAAAAGAGTCAAGGATCATGTTTCTCACGGATGGTCTCAATGTTCTCAGCCACCATCAACCTCTTCACATGGGTGTGGTGCTCCTAGATAGCTAAATTTTGGCATGTTTCTCCCTCACCTAGACCTAGCCATTTCTCCTATTCATGATAAGCAACCTACATATGGAGACTACGAAAAAGAGGGTGATCTCACTAGTTGGGAACCAATTGATGATGGTTCTATTCCCATTGATGTATGGGAAAAACTAGAAAACCATGATCCCCCCTAATAGTGTAGCTCTTGTTGCTTAGTGGCTTTGTTGGTTCTTGTTGTTTGGGCTTCGCCTTGCTAGACTTTGTTTTGATTTCTTGTCTTGTTGTTTGGGCTTGGCCCCACTTAGAATTTGAGGGTACACCTTCTACCACCCACCCTTTTTTATGAATAGTGTATTATTCTATTTTTAGTATATTAAAAATAATAAAGCCATTATTCATATAAAAAATAGTAATGCACTACTTTTGGTCATTTATCCATTTGAGTGTAGTATTGTGCCAATTGAATGATATTCTATATAAGACATCACAAGAACTAACGAGTTTAGATGATTAACATGCAACATGTATGCACGAATTTGTCAAGACAAATAATCTAGGGTAACTGGGTCAACTTGAAAAGAATACAATCAAGCTCAAACAAGGTTGGAGTCTATGTAAAGTTACAAGTGACCAACTATCACAACTCACCAAAGTATGAGAACCTGCCACTACTAGTCAACTTCAATTTATAACAAAAAGTTCTCATATTGAATCAAAAGGCCTGCAACTTAAACCATGATAGAACAGAGAGCACGAGGTTTGGAGAAATCAACAGTTGATAAGGGACCACATATGCAAAATTGCATAGTTTTGAAATTACACAATGGATTTCAACAAATGAACATGTACCACTTATCCAAAGACACTCTCGCCAATATTCAAATGACTCTTTTTGACTATTTTTGCTTAGCTTTTTTGATAGGAACTCTGAAATTAGGGCATCTCTATGACCTAGGAGCTGGATTGGAGACCCCATGCTATATTCACAAAGTCCAAAAGAAGATACTTAAACATAAACAAACCAAGGATCCTATTAAAAGTGTAAAATGTACATTGTTAAGGTTTTCACTATAGCATAGGGGGTTGATTAAGTGCTCATATGGACCATTGAAGGGGCTCAAAACCCAAGTTAATTGCAAGGAAAACATGACTACCAAAGTGGAAAAGTCTAACTACCAAGAAGACTCTTCAAGATCAAAATGTCTAATTGAGCAAGAAACCAAGTAACAATTGTTCCTTTAAAATGAAAGTTTGACCTAAATTTGTGTATCATATAGAGCCCTATCCATTCTAGTTCCCACTCAATGTCAACTGAAGGCATATATACAAAGACCCAATGATCGGTTGAAGTCGTGCCTCCGGTTAGCAATATAACCAATGAAATTAACTTTATCACAACATTAAAATAACAAACCAGATCAATTAAATCAGCTCCTCGATTGCATAACAATCCACAAATTATCTGCCAATAGACTAACATTGAAGAAGGCCACCTATTGATATAAGATATCTCACAAATTTCCAGAACTCAAATAGAGAAAGTGAACTTTCTCAACTGACTAAGACCCAAAACTAAGGATAAAGTAAGTAAAAAAAAATTAAAAGACCAAATTCAAGATGCTTGGAAAAACGGGTTCCATGTTTTCTTCATGGAAAAGAGCGTGTATTGTGCAAACAATAACAATTATGTTTATTATAAATTGTGCGAATAAACAATTATTAAACATCCAATTATGGGTATCAAACATTTAACACTAGCAATGTGTTCTTATATGTGACTTTTTACATTCTTTTATAAAAAACTACAAAATTAATATTTCTTAGTGTTTGATATTTGTTATATTAATATTGAATATCTTCATAAATAATCATCCATATATTGATAAATTATAATACTAGTACATTTAAAGTCTTATCTTTTAATATAATCGTTATTTTTTAATAAAATTTTTATACTTCTAATATTCTTAAAAACTAATAACAACATTCAATGCACCTACTAATAACTTCATTATATGAAAAGTAAAACCATTCATTCCTTTTCATGCAGTGAGAGGCCCATCTCATCTAAGAGGCACGATAGAATAATGTTCACTATGTGTGCCAGTGCAAGTGCCATGACTAAATTTGCATTGTGCCTGATCAGAAATAAATTAGTTATTTGTTAATTAATTATTTTTTCACGGGAGGTGGTGACCGTTGATGTTTGTGCCTTTTGAACATGCATAAATACCCCCTTTCAAATGGATAAGACAGGCAAAATCAGGTATACATCTCTCAACAAGATTTCCAGAATACTCCAACCAATTGCTATTGATTCCTACACTATTGCAGGTGACCTGCTCACCAGGTGTTGTCCTTTGGATCTCCAGCGAAATTCAGATCAGTAGTATCAGAGCATTAAGACGATCTTGTGCTATTGCACTTACTTCTAATGTGTGGGGTCATGAAGAAGAAAGATGCATATGTGAATCCCATGTGGAAGAAAAAACACGGAGAGAGACAAAGGTCGAATATTTTGCTACAATAAGATTGTTGTTCATTGTTCTTTGTGATTCTTCTCATCTTTGGTGTAAAGATGTTTCATTTCTATTGGTAGCAGCGCAAAGACAACCCTAAAACTGCAGAACGCGGGGGCTGGGCTTAACCAGCACACTCTAAGCGCTGACTGGTGACGTGGCAACGTGGGCCCTTCTAAGTTCCGTTTGGTTCCCCCTCTCCCATTTTCCATCGCCCTTCGATAGTCCCGGTTACAGTTTAGTAAAGTTTAATTTTTTTTTTAAACTGTCTCCCGCCCAATCGATTAAATGCATCCAAAATGTGGAAGTACAAAAAATGCACGTGAACTGTTTGACCGAATGGCGATGTGGTCTTCTCGACTGCTATGATTGCAGGATATGCACAAAACGGGTTTGTTGAAAAGGCTTTAAAAACTTTCAAGCAAATGCAATTAGCAGGTGTAAAGCCAGATTCCACAACCTTTGCCAGCATCCTCCCTGCCTCTACCAAAATGGGAGATTTGGAACAGGATATGAACATCTGCCACAGGATAAAGGATAGAGGAATTTTGTCAGATGTTGTAGTTATAGCTGCCCTGGGAGACATGTATGCAAAAAGTAGGAGCATAGACAAGGAACGTGAACTGTTTGATAGAATACCTCAAGAGATATCATTTCATGGAATGTCATGATTGTAGGCACTCTACTTAAATATCATCCACTTCAATGGTCAAACAGCCAATAGCAATTTTACACCTTATTCACAACAAAAAGTGGTAAATATTTGTCCTATTTTTATTAGCCAAAATTGACCTTTGACTAAGGAAGTGGATGATATTTAAGAACAACCGATTGCAGGATATGAAAAATGTGTAAGCATAGGCAAGGCACGTGAGTTGTTTGACAAAATACCTGATATCATCTCATGGAATGCCCCCGATCGTAGGATATTCACAAAATGGATTTGTTGAAAAGGCTTTAGAAACTTTCAAGCAAATGCAATTGGCAGGCGTAAAGCCAAACTCTACAACCTTTTCCAGCATCCTCCCAGCCTGTGTCAAACGGAAGCTTTGGAACAGGATATGGACATCCATTAAAGCATAAAGGATAGAGGAATTTTTTCAAATGTTGTAATTGCAACTGCTCTGGTAGACGTGTATGCAAAATGTGGAAGCATAGATAAGGCACATGAACTGTTTGACAAAATGCCTCAGAGAAATGTGGTCTCATGGAATGCCATGATTGAAGGAATATGCACAAAATGAATTTTGCAAGTATGTTTTCAAAATCTTTGAATTAATAAAGCATTTTGGAATATATCATGACATTATAAGCTTTTCTTGTGTTCTATGTGTATGCAGCCATGCAAGTTTAGTGGATGAGGGTTGCACATACTTCAATCACACAAGTAACCCTTATTGCATTACACCTACAATTATCATTATGTGTGCATGGTTGAGCTTCTTGCCCATGTTGGCTATCTTGAGGAAACCCTAAACTTCATCATTAAGATGCCAGTTAAACCTATGGTGGTTGTGTGGATGTGTTTTCGTGGTGCCTACAAATCACATATGAGCATAGGCTTACAAGTATAATGACATTGTTTTTTTATTTGGATCCTAAAAATGTTGTGACTTATGTTATTCTCTCAAACATCTATACAAAAGTGGGAAGGTGGTGTGAGATTCAAATGGTAAGGAGATTGATGAGAGATAAAGGAATTAAAAAGATCCATGGATGTAGTTGGATTGAAGGCCATAAAATGGTACATGCTTTTTGTGTAGGAGGTAAATTACATCCACAGACACAAGAGATCTATGTAAAGTTGGATAAATTGGCTCGGGAGATTGTAAAATTAAAGATCAACACTTTTCATATTGGTGGAATTTTGGTAGCATAAACCTACATAAATCAAACATACAATCTCCACTTCGGTCCCTTATAGGAAAAGGAGTTCTTAGAAGCCACAAATGTTTTCCCAAAACCATGGACTCAAAACAATGAGTCAAACCTTGGTCCATCTTGTCCAAGTTGAACCCATGTGCCCCTCTCCAAAATTAACTCCTCCCCACTTAGAATTTGTAACTCATGATGATGACCATTGACCCCTATGACCAAGGAAAACATATGTAACTCTTAAGTTCTCCTTGTGGGTGCAATATTGTCTCTTACACACCTCTTCCAAACACCTAAATTATTAGACAATTAAAGATGCTTTGACTAGTCTAATTTACAATCCCCTTCCAATGACTTCTTACAATCCTTGAATAAGACAAATGATACACGATAGAGATTTTCAACAAAGGAATCCCAAGACTCTCTTCATGTGTGTCACCCTTTTCCATTAGGGCCAAACATTGTAATATTTTATAAATATTCAATAATGACATCATCACTAGGACTTGCAAGGTTTACAACGCCTAGTCCTAACACTTTTTGCACTTAACAACTAGTTATCTAAAAGAATTTGGAGGTCTTGATCCAAGTGAATAAGGTTCTCATCCAATTTTATTTTGTAAATGATGATGTCATCAAGGAATACAATAATGAAATTCCTAAAAAGTGGTTAAAAAATCTAAAAGGATTTGGAATGTAAATAGGGTATTAGTGAGGCCAAAATCCATAATTGGGAACTTGAGTGGCCCTCATCAGTTCAAAATGTGGTCTAGAATGCTTCTTGAAGATGGATCTAGTACTATGCAATCCATAAATCTAGTTTGGAGAAGAAATAAGACTCATGCAATTCATCTAACTCATCAATCATAGGGATTCAAAACTTATCCTTGATTGTGAGTTTATTTGAACCTCAAAAATCTACACATAAATTCCATGAGACATATTTTTTGAGGAGGATCACTAGGCAAGATTATGCATTGATACAAGGTTAAATGACCCTGGTCTATTCTTGCTCTATACGTTCATCATGTCCTTATGTCCAATTTGGGGTTAGACATTTTTACTTCAATTCTAATATCCTATCAAGGCTACAAGTTATCTGAACCATTTCCATGTGTGACTCATCATCTCCCCAAGTTGTGCCATTTCTATGAAATTACATAGGTTTAGGATTTATTGAGTTCATAAAAATGTATAAGAAAACAAGATTTCCTAAAGCTTAGTCTAGGATAATCCCATAAAATGCTTACACATTTAAGCATCACTAACCTAGACTAATTATTGAGTTGAGTTGAGTTGAATATTGAGCTTAAGTAATTAAAATGTGCAAGAATGTAAATAGAAAACTAGTCTACTTTGCTTGATAATTAATGAATTCACATGTAAAAAATGATGAAGATCTAAATTTGATAAGCTTCAAGGTTAGGAATAGGAGATGATAGAGAGGCAATCACCACGGGATTAAAATATTCTCTTGATTCTATGTAAGGATGAGTCTAATGATCTAAGCATAATCTATGACTGCAAACTTGTCCTACGTATATGAAATCATCCTATGTATTCTACTAATCTTTGCTCTTCAGTTTACCTACTCACTCTTGACTTCTCTGTGTTTCTTAAACATTTGTGGACTTGGTGGCATCTATAAATGTACCTTAATGGTTGTCAATTAGTCACAAGTTGTCAAGTTTTCTAAGATCAACCCCATAAAATTATTACAATAATTGAATACAATAACCATATTAATGGTCTACCTAATAGCACAACTTAACACCACTTATATACTAGATCATGTGATCAAATATGAACTATAAATAAACTAGCACATTTAAATGTTACATATAAAAATAAATTTTTCAAGTAGGAACAAAAGAGTCTCCTCTTTTTGTCCCGATGATGGATCATTGAGTGTGATTCGAAACATCGACAGAAAAAACAATTCATAGTGATTCCAGAAGCTTTATTTTAAACTCATATCATGGATTGTGGAAATATCATGTCGACACAATATTTAATTGTTTATATATAATATATTCAATGGGAACTATGTATAGAATAAATGATATGTTTTATTGTACATGGGATCTACCAAAGAAAAAATCTTCCCATTTGCAGTACCAATCCATGCAATATATTCATAGTATGTCCACAATGACTAACTTACACCCTAATATTTTGGTCATCTATCTCTAGTTGATAAGTGGTACTAGTATACAATTTTATCCTAATGTCATATGCATTTTTCTTTTAAAAATGGAAGCTAGACAAATATATTGATTATATGTTATCTTTTTACTTGGACCTCATGTAATCTAAAGGCCTTCAACAAAAATCACCCTAGATCAAATCCATGGTTGTGGATTTGGGCTAGGTCATTTCTACAATCACAAATCTAAACACTAAAATTTAAAACTTTAAATTCAAAATACTTGTCTTGGTGAATTTCTCCTATTACTCATTGTGAGCTAACCTAGTGCACATTGGTGTTGATATATGTGTTATGTTGTTGCATTTAAATGCATTCATTCACTCATTTAAAATTATACTGGAATGTGAAAGAACATCTTGGTCAAAGAACTTAAAGTGAAACCAATTTGGAATTGTTTGATTTTGAACTCATCCTAGGCCCGTTGCATAGTTGCTTGCTTTCTTTAATCATTGTTCTAAAGTCATTGGATAAATCATCCTAGGGTTTTGACTTAGGATAATATGATTCTCTTAATTTAGTAGATTCTCAAAAGGTGTTTGTAAACATTGTTAGCCCTTACTAAAATTTAGATATTAGAATATAAAGACAAGTAACTTCTAACAATTATTTTCTAATCAGTTCATTCATGTGGATATAGGCTCAATCCATGAGTCAAATATCCACATATAAAGCTACATCTTTACATCAAGTTTTTATGATAATCACTCTAAGGACATGTCTAATTATAGAACATCTAAAGCTACATATTTGCATCATACATAAACCATTAGATCTCTACATCTTGCATCATTTGTATGTCATGTCTACAAGCTTCTACATCATTATCCAAGGGTTTGACTTGTGTCCAATACAATTTTGGCTCTTCCTCTCTTGCCTTGAAAGTTACACACCTCATTACACTTTTCAATAAGAGCTAAGAAGATGAAGGCATGACAAATACTAAAACTAGGTTGCACCAAATAGAATAGGCCGCATGATGTGGCCCTATCCTAGACTAGGAAAAATGATGTGACCATGTCCTCATAACAACTATCTCTAAGCACCTCTAACATAGTATTTTAATACATGTTCCACATCCAAATCTAAATTAAGTTACTTATAAACACATTAGAAAGTTGACAATAAAATCAAATTTGACATCTCATTATCAATTACTAAACACTCTTATCCCTCTCTAACTAATTATTTCTAATCTCTTTTATATAAATCTAATTTATTAATTAATTAAATATTTCTATGAAAAGTTAGCACTTTATTTCATCTCAACACAAACAACATCTTGACAACACAGAAAAATGATAGACACCAAGTCTGCTCATTGCATCCGGTAGCCTAGCACATGAAAGTTCCTATTGCCTTGATCACATTCACATCATTTTCCACATGCATAACCATACTCACGAATCCTTGACACTTATTTATACCACCATTAGCCTTGAAATTAAACTCCAAAGTCGGAAACACGATTTAATTCATAAAATTCAAATTAGGTCTGGACCTAAACATTCCTGCAGAGGAAGGGAACAAATGTAGACCATGCAACACCTTATCATAGACCTAAAACCACTTTCACATGTTAGTCCACGCTTCCACAATCAATGAAGTACATCCGCAAATAGTGTAAACAACCAAGTCGGCCAGACTTGTGTAAACACTATGAACTATGAGTACACACTTCCTTAAAGGCAAATACACCTTGAGGATCTTACACAAGGATTTAAAATAATCTAGAAACATCCACAAACATCTTTAAGTCACCTGAAAACCAACAAATTTAACCACAACAAATTTCACTTGAAGAAAGTTCACAGTCTGCTTACAAACAACACTGTCAAACTCTGCTATGCAAGAAATGACTTTTCGGAACATCAAATCGCAAATCTTCAGAACTGAAGATAGATATAGACCTTATAAGCATATATCCAGAACCACAGCACCTAAAACTATTTTGCGGAGAAATGCGGAGCAAAATACTTTCTCCCAAACACACTGTCAAACACTGTTCTCAACTGGTGAACACAACTTTCACTTCCCAATGATCTGGAGCACCAAATTCTAGATTTAATACCTTCAAACACTTATAATCAACATATCCATACTGCACACTCAGATCTTCAACATAGAAGAAATGTGGAGCAAAAACTCGAACAATACTTTGTAAGCCAGAAGACTTCTTCAACACATTGTTTCCAGAATTAATCAAATTTTCTCAAAATCAATTAGAAACCTAATACCAAAAGCACATCCTTAACAAGAGTATGTTGACATCAATGACAACACTGATTAGAAAATACTTGCAACATATGCATGTGTCAGTTGGTCAATCTAGTTATATTGAGTTTTAGATTGGTTGAGTGGTGGATGCCATAATTTTCCTTGATTTGCTAAGTGGTGGATTCAATGGTCTTCTTGAACTGGTTCTAGAAATTAGTTACAAAATTACCTAGATGGTAGAATCCCTGCACCAACCAAATGGCTTGGATACCTCTGATGACCACACACCTCATCAAAACCCCTATGAATTTGAATACCTCATTGTAATGGTGGATAGGAGGAAAAGTAGGCATGACAATTGGGTTGGCCTCCAAGCAAAGTCCTTTGCATTTTAATAATAAATTGGTAACACATGTTATTACATTATATAAATAAACAAATAAATCCAGTTGCAATAAAGATGAATGAATATTATCTCTTCTAACTATAATTATATTTTGACTATTGTAATGAACTTTGTGATCTTTGTTTCCCCAATATGTCTATAGAAAAAGGGGTGGAGATTGCTTAAGGACTCCATCAAAGTGTAGTAGGAAGCATCAAGGACTTTTGGGCCACAATCATCAAATTATTGGTTAAGGATCAACATACTTGTTATTAATTTCTCTTAAGGTATTAAGTTGTAAAGTCTAGAGAACTATATATATGATATGTTAATAGTTAAAGATTATAATACTTATTGTAAACTACTTGTGTAGAATTTGACCCACCACCTAATAGATAGAGTTAGTTTTTGAATACTATGATTCTAGTGTGTGATATAAATTATTTCAGGCTTGGATGAGCTTCCTAGAAGGCTTAATGATTACATGTTTATTTTTATTGGGATATTATAGCATTTTATTGTCATTTTGTAAAGCCAATTATGAACTCTCTAAGGCTTGATACCTTCCTACTATTTAATATTACTTTATATTATTATTTGGATTAATTTGTAAGACATGTGACATGATTCTATAATGCTCTAGTGAATGAACCTAACTACCTAAGTGTAATTGACCTAGCATGAATGATCTAGACAATTGGATCTATGGATGGTTAGAGGCTAAAGTACAAAGGCTATGTAATTGGGATTCCTAAAATTGACAAGTAATTCTCTTACGTCATAATTTGAGCATATTCCTATGGATGGTTAAGATTTATTAAGAGCTAACTGTGTAAACCCCATGGATAAATCATCAAAACAATTAGAAAAACTCTCTAAGGTAAATTCTAATAGCTAATATTGAAACCACTATCCTATGGCTCTTTGCAAGATTTAGTGATCTAAAATCTAAATAATTTATGTATGGGAGGTTGTTTCTTGAATTAATTCTAATAATTCTTAGAGTCCCTTCATGAGAATTGAGCTCTATCAATGCTATGCTTTGAGACTAGCTTCCTTTGTAATATTAAAGCCTATTTTTGTTTCCAAGTCTAAATAGCTCTTCACCATGATCAATTCCTCAAGAAAATTCTCACCATGGATATCTTAGAGTAAATCTATAGTGGACACATGTCCCTAAGAGGAAAGAAGCATTGGCAAGAGTCCTAAGTTGAGACAAAACCCCATTCATTACTCTATCAAGTGAAATCTAAGTCATTAACTGACCAAAGTTAATCATGTGATGATGCATATCCTCTAAGTGGGAATCTGAATGTTTCCCCTATAAAAAACTAGAAATGAAATGATATTAAGTTAAAATTACAAGGATATTACTAAGGGCCTAATGGGTCATTAAGGATATAATTTCCAGTTTAATTTTGAGATTTATTAGGGATTGATCATTCAACTACTCTATTTATGCAAGTAGTAAGAAAGATAAAGTTTAAAAGTTAGTCTTTTGTTGTGTATTAATAGGGAATAATTGTTATCATAGGGGTTTCACAAGTTTAACTTCAACCATGAGGAAGACAAAGAGAGAAGATGATAAAAGAAGGAAAAGAGCAGCTCATAGATGAGTTGCTAAGCATTGAGATGGAGGGAAAAGAGCAAGGGTGGCAGGCGGAGAGAGACCAACAAAATGGAAAATGAAATACTAAAATCAATTGCAAAAGAAATACTCATCATTCGTCATGGAATAAGAGATCGAATGTTTCCAAGGAAACTAACAAATTTTATAGTTGGATAACATTGGACTGAGCAAAAAGGGAACCTAAAAGTGGAATGGGAACTAGTAAATTCTAAGGAAGAAGCCATCTAAATAAATTGTCAAGAACATATCTAGCACTGGGGACTCTGAATAAATCAAGTCAAATAGATGTGGTGGTACCAAGTGGTAGGAGGAAGAATATAGCACCTTTTATTTATTGAGGACAAATGCAATCTATGGGATTATTTTAGAATTATTTTTATTTTTAATAACAATGGAGTTGCTTCAATTCAAATGTTTCCTACTATTATAGTGCATAAACAAAAATATTCATTTATAATTTTAGATGTACCTTGGGACCTCAAGTGTGATACTATTAATGATAGTTACAAAGTGATTTAGCTTTTATAAGAATAGAAGGTACTTTATAACAAATTCCCTTCCTCTATTGCAAACATTAAAAACACTCATTATAAAGACTTAGAAATAAATGTGTTCTCTTATAACCATAAAGTTGTCAAATGCATTTGCATGAGATGAAGATTTAAAGTTCATCATTCTAGATTCTTTCCAAAAAAAACTATTTTTCTTGTCTTGATTCTATACAAACATGTATGCTTATGATAACATTTCATTTTTAAATCAACTAAAAAAAATTGTTAGCCATGACTCATAAGTCTTTGGACATTTTGAAATGAATTCCCCATTATAAATTTTTGACATGAATCAAGTATAAGAATTCAAGATTCTAAATGTAGTTGTGATTAAAGATTGTGAACATGCATTAGATGTGGCATATGGAATTTAGTCTTCACTAGCATTTGCTAGGTGTGCGACTAATGCAAAATTATTCAATTCCTATCTTACCAAATGAAATTTAACTTTACTGCCATTTGTTAGGTTTGCCGCAAGTGAATAGAGTAGTCAATTTGGCCATATTATGAATGTAATTATAATATTCATTTCAAACCTATGATGTCTCCCATTGTGTTTCTCTAAAATTTCCCTCATCCTTTTGACTGCCTCTTGTTTTAAGTCCTATCGTCACTCCAAACACTTATGAAATGCTCTATTTAGCTCTCTCCTAGCCACCTTGAAACCCTCATCTCATTAGGATCCAAATCAAAAAGCAGTGTCACTATAAAATACTCCTAAGCTTATGTTCATATAGGATTTGTAGGCACCAAGAAAACACATCCACATAACCACCATAGGTTTAACTGGAATCTTAATGATAAAGTTTAGGGATTCCTTAAGATAGCCAACATGGGCAAGAAGGTCAACCATGCACACATAATGATTAATTGTAGATGTAATACAATAAGGGTTACTTGTGTGATTGAAGTATGTACAACCCTCATCCACTAAACTTGCATCGATGCATACACATAGAACACAAGCAAAGCTTATAATGTCATGATATATTCCAAAATGCTTTATTAATTCAAAGATTTTGAAAACATCCTTGCAAAATCCATTTTGTGCATATTCTTGCAGTCATGGCATTCCATGAGACCGCACCACATTTCTTTGAGGCATTTTGTCAAACAGTTCATGTGCCTTATCTATGCTTCCACATTTTGCATACATGTCTACCAGAGCAATTGCAATTACAACATCTTTAAAAATTCCTCTATCCTTTATGCTTTGATGGATGTCCATATCTTGTTCCAAAGCTCCCGTTTGGCACAGGCTGGGAGGATGCTGGCAAAGGTTGTAGAGTCTGGCTTTACGCCTGCCAATTGCATTTGCTTGAAAGTTTCTAAAGCCTTTTCAACAAATCCATTTTGTGAATATCCTGCAATCGGGGCAATCCATGAGATGATATCAGGCATTCTGTCAAACAATTCATGTGCCTTGCCTATGCTTACACATTTTTCATATGTTGCAATCATGGCATTCCATGACATGATATCCTGGAAATTTCAGGGCTTAAATTTGACAGTCGACCCTGCCTGTCAAGTAAAATTTTTATGACGGTTATTTGTTCAAAGGTGCCCTTAAAATGCTATGACATATTTTAGCATAAGTAAAATTATATATAAACTAAATATATATCATCATAATCCTATATAAATTTTGACAGTCTATCCAAAATCTTTCCTTTCATGTGATAGAGTCTTTTTAAAATTTTGATTGTATTTTACGGCAAAAATGTCTAAATACAGTCATACAACCATCAAATTTAAGCTCGGCCTAGAATCATGGCATTCCAATTGCATTTGCTTGAAAGTTTCTAAAGCCTTTTCAACAAACCTGTTTTGTGCATATCCTGCAATCATAGCAGTCGAGAAGACCACATCGCCATCCGGTCAAACAGTTCCGGTGCATTTTTTATGCTTCCACATTTTGGATGCATTTAATCGATTGGGCGGGAGACAGTTTCAAGACTGGGCGGGAAACAGTTTTAAAAAAAATTGAGCTTTTTCAAACCGTAACCGTGACTATCGAAGGACGATGGAAAACGGGAACGGAGAGGGGAACCAAACGGAACTTAGAAGGGCCCACGTTGCCACGTCACCAGTCAGCGCTTAGAGTGTGTTAGTTAAGCCCAGCCGAACGCGGGGGATATGAGAATGAGCATATGTTGGTATTCAGGCGCCAACCCATTTTATTTACTGCGGTCCCACCACAACATATTCAAGAAGATATTCTGTCAAATTTATCTCATATGAAAAATGGCCTGATACTTAGCCCTCTGATCCAACAGACACATTCAACATATTTTCTTGGCCATGGTAATCTATCCTAGCGTTCCATATCTTACCATTATTCAATCTTCGATCTAGAGGAACAGAGGCTTTAGCTACAAGTCTGTTGGATAAACTACGTACTGCCACTTTCCACTATACATTGCGTTGAACACTCTAACACTATGCTTATTGGAAACATAAACTAAAAATAAGAATTATTGTTGTGACTGCAACTTATTTTGAAAATTTGAAAACTAAACTATTATATATACAAACAAAAATCAACAAAACATGCTCGTTCACGGGACTAAGAAGTAGCCACCCCATCTGATGATTGTTCTCCATGTGATCAATTTTGAATCATGATAGACTACATAAAGAAAAATAGGAGAAATGGGTACCACTTTTCCATTTGCCATGATATAAGTGCTTGAGAACATAAGTGTAAGGTGGTTAGGTGCATTCTTTCTTGTCAATGCAAATAGTTTTGCTCAAGTTATTGATCATCAGACCTTGTGGCAAACATGATATTAATGAAGAGAAAAGAAGGGAAGTTCGAGGCATACATCTCATCTGCTGAGTTTGCCAAATTTTGGCATACATCTCATCCACTTTGAATTTAATGAACTCTCCCAAATGGAGTCTTTGGGGCATACATCTCATCCACTGAGATTTCCCAAATTGGCATACATCTTTCCCACGAGATTGCCCAAATTATTTAGGGCATACATCTCTTTCCATGATGAATGAGCTATCACCACATGCCGAGAAGGAGGTAGACAAGGCATCCGAGTTTATTGACAAGATTCACTATCTTCAACAACAAGTTCATGAGATACTACAGCACACCAACCAAAAGTACTGGGAGTGACATGACCACCATCATATGCCTCATTAGGACACATGGCCACATTGTCCAACACTTTCCTCATTGTTACGGACCATCGATGCAATGGGGCCCATTGCCTCTCAATAGGGAATGATCAGAAATAAATTAATTATTTGTTAATTAATTATTTTCTTCACAGGTGGTGACCGTTGTTGTTCATGCCTTTTCAACATGCATAAATACCCCCTTCTTTCAAATGGATAAGACAGGCAGAATACTCTAACCAATTGCTATCCTACTCACCAGGTGTTGTCCTCTGGATCTCCAGCCAGATTCAGATCAGTGCCAAAAACATCCCAAGTAGCTTTCTCAGAATCTCTAATAGGCGGTGCTGTTGCAGCATACTCATCATATCCGCCATACGATCCATTCATGTATTGGCTGTGGTTATGATATGTAAACAAAGAACCATTGTTATTCTTCGAGTTATTTGGCTCACACAAATTAATTGTTAAGAGTTGGTGATGATCCTAAACACAGTACAATACAGGACAATGAAAAGGTTCTGAGGATTTGCAATTGAATGATGAAAAAAACATACATAGAAAGTAACACCAGCAACATAAGTTTCATTCAGTTACGGTACTATAAAAAAATATTTTAAAGTCAAAAGAAAGAAATGTCTCTCCACTGCAGCTATAATCACAAAGCGGCTCCTGATATCAGTAACCAATATTGGCATTCGTTTCCAAATCTTAACAGAATGAAGGTCACAAATCCACAGAATTTTAGATTAAATCTTACGAGGTGGGGGTGGAGTTGAGATATTTGTTGGTGGGATGAAAAGAGGAGTGTTAGCAGATTGCATAGGTGGAGGGTTATAGCCTGTTGAATAAGGCAGCCTGTATTGGAAGGGTACTCCAAAATGGTATGTTTGACTCAGATGCTCGTTAATTTTCTGGTCTATCATGCTCTGTGTTTGCTGCTCCAAAAATTGCTGATAATACGATCGAACATTTGCCTTTTCCAAAACAAACATATAAACCCTAGTCAAAACTAAATTTGGATTTAAGAGTAACTAACTTGTATATAACTAAATAAATGCAGAATGCTGTTAGTATGCATGCCTTGTGCTTGTATCCTGCAATGTGCTGTTTTCTAACCGATGGCTGAGAATATGTAGAAAAGGAAAAGGAAATCAAAAGTATCAGACCAGATCGAGTGAGAAATAACAAAATCTCCTGAGTAGACAGCAATAACCCAAAGAAACCAGTGTGTAGGGAGAGTGAAGAATCCTACCGAGTCGTGAGTTAAATATGTATCACAATAGTCGCAGTAGTATCTGACCTAAAGACACTGCAGAATTTCAAAAAATGTATGAACAGAAAACCCTGGAGCTAAAAATATAGAGGGCCTGTATGTTACCTTGGCATAGTTAAAGTAGAGTAATTGTTGAAATAATGTCTAGACGTCTCACAAACCCAAAACCCTTGCAAAGAAATTGCAGGGTTTAAGGCTTGGAGAAAATATGAGACACTCCCACAACCAACACAGAATGCAAATGGGCTTCCCTGCTACAACTCTATGTTAACGTCCATGGAAAGATATTGCGCTGACGTATCCATTTCCCATAGAAAATAATAAATCTGTTTACACCTATGTAAGAAAATAAGCATATGCCCCCTTTTCATGACTTGGGCACATGACCTTATTTAGAGTACATCTTAAGGAGACCTTAGATCATGTAGTAAGGAATGTTATTTTTCTTAGACCTTTGTCATACATACTTGTCTAAGTAGAAAGGTGAAGGAGATTCAAATTCTCACATTAAGGTTTATGTGACTGCTATTAGTCAAAACCCCCCTGGGATGTCATAGTGACTGAGAAATTTCCTAAAACTTTGGAAGGAGTAACTTTGTACTAGAATTACAGGTTACTCAAAGCATCTATAAACACATTCAAACAATTGGTAGATGAGTTTCTCCGAGCCTTTGACATGAGTACGTTGTTGAAAATTGGCATTAGGAAATTCCTCCAAATTAAAAATGGAGCTTGACGTTCATATCTAACACATTTCATATTTCAATGGAGATAGGTTATTTATTCTTCATCTAGTTCTCCTCACATGGAAGTTATAAGGAACTCTATGATCTCTTTCTCCATTCACTAAACATAGACATTTGGAAAGAGACCCATAGATTTCCTTGTAGAACCTATCATGAAGGGCCATAGATAGTGTCTTGCATATTAACATGGATGAAACTATTGATAGTGGTAGGAAAACTTATGATATTCATAGTAAACTAGTGCAAAACATTTCTAAGACTTGTAAGAATACTAACATCCCTCAAAATAAAGATAACACTATTAAACTTAAATAGAACACTCCCAATCAAACCATATGTGGATGCTATCAATATTTCTTAGTATAAGAAGAAACAATGCAAGAATAAACATTTAACAATCCACCTCATGAGCATAATATTAACTAGTATTACATGTTTCACAATCTAAGAGGACATGGAACATAAACATGTATATAGTGTACAACAAATTCATCCAATGTCTTCCTAAAAATAACAATAGTTGTTCATTGGTTTAACAAGCTTTTGCACCCATAGGACATTGGGCCTAAACTTAGGACCCATCATCACACTTGTGCCATAGACAATGTGATTCTTTTGATTAGAACATGTCAGGTCTTGTAGACCTAGACAAAGACCAAGAAGTTCATGCCACTTATGGAGTTTTAGAAGAAACAAGTGCTAAAATCCACCCCATGCAACCTTATAAACTAGAAGTTTTCCCACATCCCATTTTTTGTCCTTCTCATTAATTATCCTTCCCACAAGAATACTCTTCTTGATTCCATTGGATTGGCTTATTTGTCCTTACTCTCTCAATCATGGGCTAACCATATTGACCTCAATTTGTATCTACCTAGCTATAAGCTTAAGGACCTGGCATTTTCTTTTGATATCAAACAAATGTCATTTGATGTTGATATTGCCAACAAATGTGGTCCCACATTGTATTTATAGGTTTGGATGAATAATAATTGTGTTAATCATGCTATGAGGGTATGTGTATGGAGATGTGGGGCCAAAATGTGGACAAAATGTGTTTTTAAGTGCATGAAGCTATAATATAATTGCATTATGGCTTGTAATATTGAGTCATAATGTGAGTGCATTATAATATGCTCACATTATGTTTTTAAAGAAACAAGGCTAAACATTATTGCAATATATTATGATCATGTTTAATTTTATATAAATTAAAAAGTTACACAACCAATACCCTCACTTTTGCATTTCATTTTCCTAGCCAAATGTAAGTCATGGAATAGCATGAGTGGGTTTAGGTCATATTTCACCTCCAAATCCTTCAAAAATTCTATATGACTCATGAAGCACAAGAGATAAGGTAGAGTTCTCTATCTTCTTTATTTTTTGTTTCAATTTAGGTTAAATTTTCATGTTTTTCATTTAATTTTACCTCATTTTTCATGTTTTCAATCGATACCTTGAAATCATGTGGCCCAACCAAACATGGAAGAACAAATACATGATAACCCACAAGATTCTCTTAAAGAACCCACAAACAATCCTCAAGCAAACTTGGTTGAATAAAACCTTAGGACACCTCCTACATTTTTCTTACAAATATTCTTGGCACTCAAAAAATATAGTACATGTGATATAGGAAACACAAATCTTGGTTGGAGGAGTTGACTCATCAACTTCAAGACAATGCATCAACCAACCCTCACTAATAGTCTTTCGACACCACATTACAAACATTGATTAGGGATGTTGACTTGGTTATAGGTCAAACTAACATTTGAAGGACATTTAGAGTCATGTCACACCTTCTACATGGATAAGTTGTCATATGACAAATTTAAAAAGAAGGAAATAATCAAAGACAATATATTTGTGCTCTTTTCACTAACCCCAAAACTAATACACCCTTAGGAATGAAATGCAAGATATTTTCTATTCATTAGCGCTACCATATAGAGATAAAAAATGATTTTAGGATAGATGTGGATAGTCTTTGAACAACCACAATGAAACGATAATGAGGTGAACCCTTATATTTCCTTTGAAAACTATACTATGAGTTTATTCATCATGAGATACTAATTTACATTGATCATATAAAGTATTAAGGGATGGGCGAGGGATTAGCATAAGATAGGGAGGGGCTTATTATGCACCAAACATGCCACATAGACCCCTTACACTAAAACTAGTACATCATACATCATGATCACCTTAGTTGTCCAAGAGATAGATGTAGATACTTTAGGCCATTGGTTCCCTAACACAATCCTTGGTCCAACATAGTGCACACAAAAAGTGGCCACAAATCAATTTAAATTATGACATAATGCAAGCACATTATAACATGTGTGCAGTATAATATGCATGCATTATAACATGAATGCATTTTGTTTAAACTTGCTTTAGAATTCCACCCTTAGGCATGGATTGGCTTGGATATCCGAGCCAAAGGGGTGGGCCTACATGTAAGATGCCCAAAGATGTGTTTTCAAAAAAACTTAGAAAACAACTAAATCTCAACCATCCTCTCCATCTGGTTTACACACTTTTCAATGTTAATCTAAAAAATTGCTAGGATGACTTCAAGTTTTTAATTAGATTTCTAACCATGTATTTTTTTCTAAAATATGAAAACATTAAGGTTTCCATCTTCAACTTCTTTTGCTAGTGTCTTCTTTTTTTTCTGAAAACCTACATATAGTATTTTTTATGTCACTTTTTATTCATTCATCCAAATTTGAAACAAATTACATTTTTAGATTCTAAACTATATTCTATACATATTCAAAAAAATGACTTTTCAATTAGTTTTCAAAAAATTAGGGGGGAGCATGCTCAAATTTTTATTTTCAGCATGTTTCCACTTTGAAAATTTGTGAAACATCATATATTGATTAAAAAATTAGTAGAAAAATTAGGCATCAACTACACGATGTCAACTAATTTTCCACCAAATTGATTTGTGAAATACTTAAAAAAAGTCAACATTTTAGGGCGAACACACTAGATGCCATGTTATATTTTTCTGACAAAAATAGGAGCATCTATTTGAACTTCTTAATCTCCACCATTTTTAAAAGAAATTAGTAGTTTAGAAACTAGATTCTAAGCACTATGAATCTTGTTCTTGCCATATCTTCAAATTTTGAGCATGGTTGTTTTTAATTTCTCATCCAAGATCAATTTTTACTAATTTTAGAAAAAAGTGGTCACTTTTGACCCTATTTTGGTATCCCATTTCCATGCACATACTTATTACTTCCTTACCATGTCTCCTTCTTATACATTCTTTTGCTCTTAAAAATGAATTAACTTTAAATTTCACTATTCCAACTCCATCATTAATTTTTTCCTTCTATAACCATCAATTTTAATTCCTTCCCTCTAAATCCTTCACATTTCCTTTTTTACCTAACTAGCCTAACTTCAATCATATCAACATACATTATTTCTTTAATCCACTCACATTTTACATTTGAATCTACTTTTACAACCAACTATACTAGAAATATTAACTCCTAATCTAGAAGCTCATGTTTTTGACAATTGTCCTTATTCTATCTTTTCACTTCCTACTATGTTTCTCTACCTTATATGTTATGTACCATTTGTGGTGTCCACATTTTCATATTTTCCTTATTCTCACTTTGAATAAAGTTTAACAAATTAATTTCCATTATTGTTTCTTTTTTGCTAAAAACTACCTTACCGTACACCACCATTCTACATCATTCACTAAATTTGTCCTTAGGTTTTTCTATAAGAAGAGACTTCTTTAGGTTCTAAAACAAACCCCCAACATACTTCTTCAACACTTCTTTATCCATGACATATTTCCCCCATTAGATAGTTTTCTTTTGAAATTCACTTGTGTACTCTTGTATACTTTGACCTTGCCTTTGGTAGAAGTAATGTTGGCAAGAGACACTATATGGATTCATGATTGTTGTCATTGATGGCAACAAAGTTCATCCCACACATCCGCAGGACATGGTGTGTCTATACCGGAAGTCAGAATGAAGAATGTTGTGGTCCGGTAAGCAAGAATAGAGCATGTGGCGAGGTCCGACAGTCAGGTCCGGATCTCTCAAAGGAAGTATCTTGGTGAAGTGCAGATTTGGGGAAGTCAAGAGGACTATCTTGAGTGATAGATTCCAAGGATTTAGCCTCCGGTGATAGATGAAGTAAAAGATATGTATACTTGAGTATCGAGTTCCTGATTGGCAGTGTGGACAGAGGAAGAACTGACTGGCAGAACATCAGACATTATTTTGGATGTGTTATTGATGATGGTAAAGGCTATTAAGGCATAAGTTATGATTGGCCGACATGATTGATGACTTCTACAAGTATATCCTTGATCCGCATTACTTGGTATGCAAGGATTCAGCCGACAGATCAGAGTTTGTGGAAAATATTGACTATTCTAGGTGCCGACTAGAAAGATGATGAAATCACTTGTGTGCATTTATATACAAAATGGATTTAGTTGTGAGAGGTGTTGTGGTGTAAGGGAATGTGCGAAGAAAAGCAGTAGAGCCGAATAAAAGCAGAAAGGAAGATCTAATATGTGAAAGGAGAGCAACACAAAAGAAGAGGAAAGATGAAGTGCAGCAGATCAGTTTACTAAGCCTAACCGGAACTGAACTCTAGCATATGTTGATGCTCCTTATCAGTTCAAGTATTGTATTACACTCTTTATAAACTATAGACAGTGTGTCTCTTGTAGGCAGTGTGCCTCTTGTGAGCAGTGTGCTCGGGCAGTGAGCCCTAATTGGCAAGTGCCATTTTGTATTTCCATTCTTCTAACAGAGAATACAATCTTGGGTTAATCACCCCATGATTTTTTCCCTTAACAGGGATTCCACGTCAAAAATATTGTGTCATGTGTATTTCCATTTCATGGTTATGTTTGCTTGTTTGAATTAATGTTGCATTGATTATTAAGTAAGTTCAGAAAGTAGAAATAATTTGGATAACTGATTCACCCCCCCTCTCAGTTATCAACAATTGGTATCAGAGCTAAGTTCCTCCTAACATAGTCTAACAGCTTGAGGAAGATCTGGGAATTCAAATGGATGTATATGGTTTAAAGGAGCAACTCAAAACTACCCTTGATGATCTTGAGCAGTCAAACTCTGAAGTCAATGAATTAAAGGAAAGACTCAAATAGGCTAATGATTTCATGAGAGAACTAAAAGACAAATTAAGTCTCTCTATGAAAAAGAGAAAGGAGCTACTTCAGCAATTGGCAAGTCAAGGTGAAGCCAATGACACAAATGAAGATCTGAAGGAGAAAACCAACTTATGTGAAAAGTTATCAAAAGAAATCATTATGGTAAGACATGAAATGGAATCAGGAGTTATGAAGTTTACCCAAGAGGTTGAAGAGAAAAGAAAAACTGAAGATAATCTAAGACAATCTCTCAAGGAGAAATCAGAAGATTGCCACAAGATGGATAGAATTATCAAACATCTTGAATCTAATCTTGAAGATGCTAAAGATAATGAAGAAAAACTTGAGGATCAAATTGTCTCTCTCAAAAGAGATCTTCAAACAGCAAATGAATATAAAGATAAATTCAAGATAAGTTCTACTCAACTTGAAGTTCTTCTTGAAAGTCAAAAGAGGGTAGATGACAAGTGTGGTTTGGGATATGAGAAAGGAGAAAGCTCCGGATCCGGTCAGAAGAATTTTGGATCAGAAAATCCAAGGAACGAGTCTAGAAGACCTTTGGTAAGGCAGCCTAATGCTCAAAGATATCCATCCTTCAATGGATACTGCCACAACTGCAATAACTTTGGTCATAAAGCTAATCAGTGTAGAAAGAGAATGAATCAGACTAATATATCCTTCTCCGGACAGTGTTTTAATTGCAAAAGGTATGGTCACAAATCTCATGAACGCAGAAATATGCAAATGAACAAATCATTCAATGGTAGATGCTTTGCATGCAATAGAATAGGTCATATGGCTAATCAATGCAGATCAAGAGGATATCAATCAAATATGCATAGAAATTTTGTTTGCCAAATTTGCAATAGATCCAGTCATATTGCAAAATTCTGTAGAAACAAGAATCAGGACAAAAGAGGTCTGGTATATCATAATCAGAATCAAGACAAAAGAAAAACACAGGTGAATGCGGATGACGTTAAAAGTGAAATGAACAAGATTTCAGTAAAGAGAAGTACAGAGAATGTTGGAAATGGATCCGCACCAGAATCTAGTGCTGATATTCCTTCCAGAAACTAAAAGGTGAGCTCTGGCTTAGGGGGAGCAACAAAAGATAGGCCAATTCCCCCAGCTAGTCAATTTGTGCCTGAAATTGGCACATAGGAAGCTGCGGATCAAAGGGTTCCTATAGAAACATCTAAATAAGGTATGGTGAATATTTGAGACATCTGTAAAAGATTTGAAGAGTCTAATCTTTCCAGAATTGATCTGATAAAACAGTCTTCTGGTAAAACAGGTTCTTCACAAGTTTGGTCCAGTATGATTCTAAAATTGAGACATCTTGATCTATGGATAAATCAAATGATTGAGGAAGGTAAGAAAGCCTGTAGGAAATCACCGAGGACAACTCTAAGTATATCATTGTGAACTAGAAAGATACATATTTCAGAGTAAAGAAAACAGAGCAACCGGAACAACTTAGGTCAAGCATTTATTGCAACTTAACATTAGGGTTTGCAAAGCAGTATAAGGGTTTTCTCACTAAGCATTTGCTCATTCTGCATTCAAGAAGAAACGAAAAGAGAGGCTCTGCAACAAAATCCCTCAAGCTCATCCAAGATCATTTGCAAAAGTCAATTCATCTAGAAATCGATCCAGCTAACTCCATGAAACTGAAAGGTGCAAAAGGTATTCTCCTTTATCAAATATCTCTCTGTAAATCCTTGAGTACTCCAAATATTGTGAAGATCTCTGATAGGCCTCGCCCCAAATTCAAGAAACATCCATACAAATCCTTGGAAGTAGATCCCCTAGGTGCTTTTTCCAGTGTTCCACATGGTGTCTTGCATACAGAAGATATTAGGGTTTACATTCACACAAACATTGAAGAATTTGAAGAATCCAAATTAACGGATATCTATCACAAGTAGTTAATGGATGATACTTCTGAGATCAAACCTTAGTATAAAGCCATCCTAGATAAGCATTTTACACAGTGCATTCATTTCCCCTATTTTGAAGAAGATGAATGGATTCGGTACGTGTTGAGTAGAGTGCATGACAATTTCTTATGGTTGAATAGACCATTTAAGATCACCAAAGATGCAATTAGGGCAGTAACCAGTCTGCACTCATCTGGTGGAATACATGTTCTCAAATCTGTCAAGAATCAGACAGTAAGTGATGCAACCGAATCAAAAATTGACAAGAGAGCTATGACAATTGAAGACATCACTGAACCGGATGTCAAATTTGCATCCATGATAATTGGTTGCAAAATTTATCACTCCAATAGGGAAAATTTAGTACTGGGAACTCCAGTTTACACAGCCTATCAAATGCTAAAAGAAAATGCTGACTATGATCTGTGTGAACTTCTTCTAAACCAACTTTTGGAAAATCTGCAAAAGATTAAGAAGGATAAGAAGGACTCCTTCAAATATGGGGGCTTGATACTCTGCCTATTCTTTTATTACATGAATGAGCTTCCCAGATCCAATGGCTAGGTATGGCAGAATGACAGACCGGTTGCCATCCAAATTAGAGACTATTTGCATGGGCTTGGGGATGCTAAAGCAAGAAATACAGCCCTGTGGGGATATTTCAAGAATTTTTAGAACATGATGCAAGCAAGAGAGAGAATTCCCCAGTCTCTTGTTGAAAAATACAAAGACACAGTATGCTTCATGGTAGAGACTAATCAGTGCCTAATGGAGGTAGTAGAACCAAGAACTGTATGGATCATGCCTATGGGGTATGAAGTTGATGAACAAATTGTGGAGTTGCATGTTCAACACATGCTAAGTCAACCAAAGGATCCAAAAGTAGAAAGGTTTGGAACCTTTGAAGAGCTAAGTGTAAAAGTTCATGTGGAACTCAAACAACCAGAAATAAAGAGGAAAGTGAGAAAAGAAGTTGAAGAAATTGCCAAAGGCTTAGGCATCTCGAAGGAGGCTCTTGATGCCAATAGAGAAAAGGTGGAAAGGGCAGAGAAAGAGGAGAAAGAGGCAGAAAAGGGAAGTAAGGAAAGTGCTCCGGTAGAATCTTCCACCCAGACAAGATCATCAAATAGATCAGCACCTGTCATAGCCAAAAGCTCAAGAACATCAAAACCGGAAGTCCAAGCATCCAGAAAAGGAGAAAAGAGAACAAAGAAAAAGGCAACAAGGTCCTATGTTAGCCTAAAGGATGATGAAGAAACTAAATTAGATGAGGAGATAAAGAAACTCAAGAAGAAGAAGAAATCATCCAGTGAACACTCTACCGGTCAAGGAGAAGAAGAGAAGGAAGAGGAAATTGTTGAAAAACCCACTCTATCCTTAGATATTGTAGTGAAAGCAGTCATTGTGGATGGGAACCTGCAACCCTTAACAGAATTCTATGATGCATATAATGAAGCAGATAAAAAGATTCTAGAGGAAGCCATAGTTAAGTTTTTAAACACTTACAATAAAGCTTTTATTGAAATTGTCTCTCTAATTCCCAAATGCTTAGAGAAAAGTCTTGAAATGAGGAAGAACAATGCTTGAGCAAAAGATCTCGAGATCTGGGAATAGGTCACCATTCAGCTCTTTCCTTCAATCACTCCGCAGTAAATGAATATGATCTTCAAAGATTGCAAGGATGAGTTCCAAAGCAAAGCCAGGATGAATCAACTCATGCTTGGTGAAACCAACAAAGTGGCAAGAGAGACTGAAGAGATCCTCCAAAATGCTTTTAAAAAGTTCAACATTCCCATCATAGAGGACTTCGGTGAAGGTAAAGACAAGGGCTCAGAATCCTCTACTCTGGAAGAGGTAGCTCATGAACAAACAAATATCTCTCCTCCAGTTTCCCCTATAGTCTCCGAATCTAAAGGAGAAGAAAGAATACAGGAGAAAGAACCAGAGGTGAAGGAAAAAGAAGGTGACAGTACCAAGGTTGCAGAAGGAGAGAAGACCTCAACAGAGAAGACCACAACTGCTAGTGGTAAGAATGTAGAAGGAGAGAAAGCTCCAAGAGATAGCTCTAAGAATGCAGAAGAAAAGAAAAACCTATCTCCGGCAAGAGACACTACAAAAACTGTCCAAGAATTCTTGAACAAAGAAACAATGGAGATTGATGAACCAGAGCTTCTACAAGGACCATTTAATTTTGATTCTCTTTCTCCGGTACAGACAATGAAGATAGCTTCATTTGCTAATGCAAAGGCTAAAGAAAAACTCCTAAAGTCTGACATGGAAGACTGTGAGTTGATAGAAGCTGCTTCCGGAGTGCTAGAAAAGATTATGCCATTGTTTCAGAAGGATCCCACAGCCTCCTCATCTGGTAATCTCAAAACTCTAGTCAATAGTGTTAGCACACATTTTGATTCCCTAGAGAAGTCAGCAGAAGATAAGGTCCGGAAGGAATTTCTTGCAAAAAGACTATCAGAGGTACAAGGGTTGATAATTAATGATAGGAGAAATATGAATATTGGGATAAAGAGCTTAGAAAATGCTCTTAAAGATGGCAGAGAAATGTACAAATTTTGTTTATCATGGTCCAAAACAATAGTGGAGATTGAGAAGAAAATGAAAGAACAGGAGGATAAACTGATAAAACTTTCTCAAAATTTTGATCCACTTACTACATCCATAATAAATCAAGAATGTCAAACGGTTGCAGTTTTGAATGAAATCAAGAAGCTTGAAAAAGATAAGAAAAACATAATTAGTAGGTTGAGTGAGCTCAGAGGGATAATTGTCCCTAAGTTAGAGGCCATGCATGAGGCCATAAAAGAAGCTCAAATCACAGCCTAGACCAATGATCCAACAGATCTAAAAAAGGCAGATGCATTTGCATTCATGTTGAGTGGTCATATATCAATTTTGGATAGAATGAAGCAAAGTTGGGCTACAGAATTCATTCAATTGAAAATAACTTTTGTAGACATACTTCAGTATATGTAAGTATTCCATATGTATATACTTATGTAGACAAGATTTTGAAAATTTTGGTATGCGGACCCTACCCTTTGCCATTGATGTCAAAGGGGGAGTGAGGAGCAGTGAAAAATGAGGAATCCAACTAAGGGGGAGCTCCGGCAAATGTATATAAAAATAGAGCATCAGCCAAGAGGGAGCATAGTGTAAACACTTAGTCATTTTTTACTAAGTGTTGCCATCAATGCCAAAGGGGGAGATTGTTGGCAAGAGACACTATATAGATTCATGATTGTTGTCATTGATGGCAACAAAGTTCATCCCACACATCTGCAGGACATGGTGTGTCTATACCGGAAGTCAGAATGAAGAATGTTGTGGTCCGATAAGCAAGAACAGAGCATGTGGCGAGGTCTGACAGTCAGGTCCGGATCTCTCAAAGGAAGTATCTTGGTGAAGTGCGGATTTGGGGAAGTCAAGAGGACTACCTTGAGTGATAGATTCCAAGGATTTAGCCTCCGGTGATAGATGAAGTAAAAGATATGTATACTTGAGTATCGAGTTCCTGATTGGCAGTGTGGACAGAGGAAGAACTGACTGGCAGAACATCAGACATTATTCTAGATGTGTTACTGATGATGGTAAAGGTTATTAATGCATAAGTTATGATTGGCCGACATGATTGATGACTTCTACAAGTATATCCTTGATCCGCATTACTTGGTATGCAAGGATTCAGCCGACAGATCAGAGTTTGTGGAAAATATTGACTATTCTGAGTGCCGACTAGAAAGGTGATGAAATCACTTATGCACATTTATATACAAAATGGATTTAGTTGTGAGAGGTGTTGTGGTGTAAGGGAATGTGTGAAAAAAAGCAGTAGAGTTGAATAAAAGTAGAAAGGAAGATCCAGTATGTGAAAGGAGAGCAGCATAAAAGAAGAGGAAAGATGAAGTGCAGCAGATTAGTTTACTGAGCCTAACCGGAACTGAACTCCAGCATATGTTGATGCTCCTTATTAGTTCAAGTATTGTATTACACTCTTTATAAACTATAGATAGTGTGTCTCTTGTAGGTAGTGTGCCTCTTGTGAGCAGTGTGCTCGGGCAGTAAGCCCTAATTGGCAAGTGCCATTTTGCATTTCTATTCTTCTAACAGAGAACACAATATTGGGTTAATCACCCCGTGGTTTTTTCCCTTAACAGGGTTTCCACGTCAAAAATATTGTGTCATGTGTATTTCCATTTCATGGTTATGTTTGCTTATTTGAATTAATGTTGCATTGATTATTAAGTAAGTTCAGAAAGCAGAAATAATTTGGATAACTGATTCACCCCCCCCCCTCTCAGTTATCAACAAGTAATGCCATTGTATTACTCATTCCTCATTATGGAAAATAGGATAAAATTACTTAGTAGAGATTTTAAGTCAACCCACTTCAAAATGAATGAGACTTTGTGATATTCCAAGGACAACACATAGCTTGCATACCATGTCAATGCATGACCTACAATTTTGAGGCATGTAAACAATATTTGTTGGTGTGGAGTGAGATTACAAAGACTAAAATATAATTCCATTAGAAAAACCCATTGGTCTAGCTTCTCAAAATTGATTTCTCCATTTCATACATGGTTGAATATCAATTTTAGCTTCAACCTTAAAAAAGATACCCTTTGATGATTCTCCTTGTTCTAGTTTAGAATTTTTTGGTTCTCTTTCTAAGCTTCATGAGGTTTCCCCATCCCATTTTTCTTCATTAGAGCAAATAGAATGGATTCTAGTCACTCTATTTTGCCTAGCATACTAGAAATTCTTGCTACATCATCTTTAAGCCTTTTGAATCCTACTTTACTATCTTCTTCTTCTCTTGGCATAACTCTTATTTTCCTTAACCCAAGTTTTGGAACCAATTTTAGATTCGTAGGGTTTGAGATTATCATTTCCACTAAATCTAGTGGATTTAAACCACTCTTTCCAATGATCTTATGCTCTAATACTAGTCGATCTATAAATATCTAATGCTATGCCTCAAGCTCTCATCAACATACATATATAGTTGCTCTCCTCAACACATACAAACTCCTTCCATTGAAATGAACAACAAATGCAACATAAAAATTGTCTGTAACCTACTTAAAATACTAGAAATGAAAAGGAAACACGTAGACAAAGAATTTAAACCATAAAACAAGAGAAATACACACAATATATAGATTAACAAACTCTCATGGGGAAGAAAATTCTATAAATAGTGTAATTACTTGCCTCATGTCACTATATAGAAGGTTTTAAAATCATTACACAATATAGAAGGCTCAATGTCACTATATAGAAGGTTCAATGCAATACCTGCAACCTTGATGCAATTTCATAGTGTACATTCGTCTCAGCTATCTATTTCTAAATCTAGTCTCAAATCTGAAATATTTGTTCTCTATCACAACAAATCAATCTACGTCCCTTCAACATCACATGAAAAACATTTACCTTAATCATTTTATTTATAGTTTAATTCCAAATCTAATAAACCTCTAAACTCAACTCCTCTATCTAAATTAATTTTAATATTATTCATTATTTCATTTAATTAACTTTTACTTATTCTCCACTTAGTAATCAATAATTATTCATTATTTTCTTCTCACATTAGGTACATTGAATTTGATGGCTCAACAATAGTACATAAATGCATATACAATATTGAAAACTTCTTAGTTTGAAAAAAATTAAGAAATATTAATATTTCTCCTCTTCAATAATCAAATTGAATTTGATCGTCCTTATTTAAATTGAAAATTTCAACCCTAATGCATAAAAAAATATGTAACGCTTCTTATTTTTAACTTTCCTCAAATTTAAAAACATGTATTAATACCAAATATTTCTTGAAAGCGTCAACAATAGCAGGTAAGAGGTTTCCTCTGGAATCGTCTCCAGATACAAAAACTAGGTCAACTAGCAAAGGAAGGAAAGGTCACAATGGTTGTCGAGTGAAGGCTTGGAATTTGTCAAGCTGTTGAAAAGAAATATCCGTGTAGGGCACCCAGCACAACATTATTTATATTCGTTGCGCTATGATCTACTCGCAATACCTTCAGTTGGATTATCCAGAGCAAAGAAATTCATGAGAATGGGCAGTTACTTGTCATGCGCTTCATCTATTCTGCCGTCCGACAGTGTTAGAGTTGTGATGTTGGATGGAAGCGTTAAAGAGTTTCAGAGAGGAATAACGGCTGCAGAAGTCATGGTGGAAAATCCTCAGCATTTTGTATGTTGTGCGAAATCTTTACAGATGGGTCGTCGAATCGATCCGCTGTCAGCAGATTACGATTTACAAGTGAATCACACTTATCTTCTCTTTCCCATGTCCAAATTACACTCTGTGCTCTCGAGTTCAGAGATGCTCGCAATTAATGCATCTAAAATGAAAACTTCACACAACTTTTCTCCTCTCCGGCCAGAAACCAAAATTCATCATTCCTACAAAACAGAGGGGTTTTCAGTGCAACCAAAGATGAATTTGGAGGGCTTTTCGGAGCTTCAGTGTAGATTACCCAGGCGTACTTCGTGGAAGCCAAAGTTGGAGACCATAAGGGAAGTCCAGCAGGTCAGGGGATAACTTTAATAGCTTTGTAAAATTGACTGGTGATGGAACACCCACAAAGAACGGTTTGAAAATGTATTTTGAAGAAAGGCTTTCTCATTCGGTGGAAGTCTATGGATGATGCTGTTTCTGGAGATGTGTGGGAAATCTCTTGATAAGGATCCCGATCTTCCTCCTTTGGCATTGCTTTAGCTGTTTAGTGTTGTTCTGACTCACTCTATTTAAATATCATCCACTTCAATGATCAAACAATCAATAGTAATTTTACACCTCATTCATAACAAAAAGTGGTAAATATTTGTCCTATTTTTATTGGCCAAAATTGACCTTTGACTGTTGAAGTGGATGATATTTAAGAATAATCGTTTGGCCGTTTGGACTTGGCCCTGATTTTTTGTCATCTTTGTTTTGGACTATGTCCAATTAGACTTTGTGGGTGTGCTCTTTTACCACCCTACTCTTTTTTTAATATTGTACTATTATATCTTTAATGCAAAGTTAAATAGGAAATATTAAAAAAAGAAAAAAAGAAAAAAAAATATTTTAATATATCCAGCAATTGTCATTATACAACATTATATATATCCAAAATTATGTTCTTACAGTTACCATTATACAATCTTAAAAGTTATATAAATGATTATTGTCATTATACAATCTTATATATATCCAAAATTATGTTCTTTTAGTTACCATTATACAATCTTAAAAATTATAGACATAGATTTATAGATTTTGACATACATTTTATAAATTATTTAAATATCAAAAGTTAAAAGACTATTAGAGGTGCAAAAGAGTTTTAAATGTTCATATTTTTAATCATACATTTAGGGAAATTACACCTCTTATATAAATAGCTAAGCTAAATAAATAAACAATTGAAATAATTAAACAAACAATTGGCTTAGAGAGCTAGGGCTTGAATAATATATAAAATTTAAATGAATTGAATACAATAATTAGGTAGAATTTAGAGAGAGGAGAATAATGTTAAAGATGTTGAGAATTGATTTATTACTATGTTAGAATTTTAAGGCTTGGTTAGATAAACACTTTAGAATCTATAAATTAGTTATGCTCTACTCTAGTTTAGATTAATACATGTGGAATTGATATCCACAAGTGTGGAAATGATATGAAATGCAAACTTGAACTTGTACCTATAGAAATGATCAGCTAAACTATGATAACTAGAATTTTCTTACCTATGTGTTTGTGATCTAAATCTAAAAAATGGTGTGTACAAACACAATATGGGAACTTACAAAGTGAGGGTCATGTTCTCCACAATTAATCCCCTAGAAGGATCGATTCATCATCTATGAACCAATATCAAAGACAACAAGCAAGCCTACAATATGACTAGGATGATGTATGATTTAACAATACAATTAGATTCTTCAACGATGATGCTATGATTATGCAAGTGGATTAGGGCATGTATCATGATTTCACATGGCATAATGAATGTCCTTAAATACAACAACATAACACACAAAACAACACAAATGTGTGTTAAGTTATCTCACAATAGCTAGTAGGAGTGAGTTGGAAAGAAATGCGTGTGTAGTATCTATCACACATTTAAAATTGACACTGCCTCTACAATGTTATCTAAAATATCTTCAAAACAATCATGTAAAAGAAAAAGAATAACAGAATTTGTCTAATCCTTGAAGAAAGTGGTAAATCTCCAACTAAGAAAATGGTAGGGCTCCAACTATGCAAAAAGATTTGTTAAAGCTCTCTTAAACATGGGAGTGAATATGACTATCACTACAAAATATATCCCACAAAGGAATGTTAGTCACATGTATGTCCTCCTCCAATTGGTCATGTACAAAAGGTGTAATGAATTGGAAGAAAGGAGAAAATGATATAATCATTAAATAAAAGCATTTAAACATAGTGAGAGATACCATCATCTAATAATGCATGTAAGGACATAAGGAAGATGTAGCATGGATGATTTGAAAAATTAGATCAAAATTCTACAATGTAATCTTGGTCATTGTGTTCATGTCTGGTTGGAGTATTGGCATAGAGCTAGGAGGTGGAGTTCAACACTTCTTGGTGGGTTTTGTTGTAGAAAAGGGGTTGTTGTGTTGAATGAAGATGATAAGGGATAGAATGGAACATCTCTTTTCTAGCCTTTAGGAAATATTGTAGACCTTAGAATTGTGGTTGCAAAATCCAAAAAAATAATGAGATTTAAATGCATTCAAATAAAGAACCCAATCCAAACTAGGGGGAAAAAACATGCAAATGTAACATAAATAGTAGCATTAAACCTCCATGATGTTTGGGATGTGCTCCCAGATGAGTTTCAATGCTATGCAATGGATGTTGGTTGCTCTCTTGCTTGGAGTTGCTAAATTTGGTAGCATGTACTTGCTTGAGAATTAAGGATTGATTGTCCTTTGGGTGAAGTTCCCTAAACAAACTCTCCACCATAGACATGGAGGGCAAGGATTTGATGAAGGGTGAGGATTATCTTGGATGAATGTGTAAGCTAGCCTCATGACAAGTGGAGGAAGGAGATGCAATGGACTCAATAGAGGGTGGAGATTTTCTTTAATTGCATGGAGATGGGGGATGCAAGCATGTGGGAGAATGTGGAGGAGACAATTGATGAAGGAGATTGAATCTTGAGATGGAGGGTGAGGATTGTCCCATGTTGCATGAGGATGGGGGATTCACACTTGTGGGAGCATGAGGAGAAGACATGTGTAAAGATGGATGGCCAAGATGCTTTTGAGTTTGAAATGGATGGTGAGGATTAGAGGGGGGATTCTTTTGGATCAATTGTAGTTGAAGAGGGTTTTAATATTTAATTAGAAGAAAAAGAATGAGAGTTAGCCTAATTAATTAAGTAAGCATGTCTTATTTAATTAATTAGTTGGAGGAAGGTTGGTTTAGGTTAATTAAATAAGATAGGTTTTATTTAACTAACCAGTAATGAGAAAAGATTGATGATTAAATAAATAAAATTTATTTAATCAAAACCAACGAGAATTAGTCAATTTTTTTATCAGATAGTTATTTGAATCAATTAAATAATCAATTCATGAAGGGAAGAGATTAGCTGCATTAATTGAATAAAAGATGATTTATTTAATTAATCCATGGGAAGGACTTAATTAAACAATTTAATTAAATAAATACAATTTATTTAATTAATCTAGCGAAAGACAAGCTATGGAAAATTTGAGGTGGATTTGGAGTGTCTATATTTTACCCCTCTTTGATATGGCATTTAGATCGCAAGGAATGGCATAGTTTCAAAGATTTTTTTTTGTGGAGTCAAAATGACAAGTTGCCTAAGACGCTTGGGGGAATGATGGTTAGAGAATGGTAGAAGGATGCCCCCTCAAGAGAGCTAGCAGGATAATGGGGGACCGAGGGGTCTCATATTTGCTTGGGATATCCTGTTGATCTCTTGGGCTACCCTACCCCATTGAGGATCTAAAAGGTTTGTTTACGCAATTGGAAAGTTAGTTCATAGGTTGAAGAAGATGTTCAAAGAGGGGAAAACCACAAAGAGGTATGTCACCAAGAGAGAAACTATTGACAAGTGTATAATTTATGCCTTGATGGGTGTAATTACTCCTTTATATCATCCTTAGACTACCATGTAGGTCTGTGCACCTTTTTCATACTTACAATCACATTCACACTTACACATATTAGGAATTTATACATGTTATGACATACCGTAGGCAAATTGCCACATAACTAGTCATTTGTAGATGGTTCTTGTACTTTATGTATTTTTCCTTCAACAAGTTTACCCTTCTCAATAGAACAATAAAATCTCCAAAATTAAAATCCATTATACTTTACACATACTATAGAATAAGATATTTTTAGAGAAAAATAGATCTATCAATTAAATTGTATAAAACATTACTCTATTAAAAAAAAATGTCCAAATTAATTTTGTATATTTTATATTTTAAAAATTAAATGTCATTCTTTATATATCATGTGAGTGTTATTCAATCTATAGAAGAAAACTAGATGTTTCCCAAGTGAGAGAGGTTTCCTTTGGAATCGTCTCCAAATATAAAAACCAGGTCAACTAGCAAAGTAAGGCTAGGTCAAAGTGCAGTCACTGTGGTTATCGAGTGAAAGCTTGGAATTTGTCAAGCTGCTGAAAAAATATATCCGTGTAGGGCACAGCCCAACATTATTTATATTCGTTGCGCTATGCTCTACTCGCAATACCTTCAGTTGGATTATCCAGAGCAAAGAAATTCATGAGAATGGGCAGTTACTTGTCATGCGCTTCATCTATTCTGCCGTCCGACTCTGTTAGAGTTGTGATGTTGGATGGAAGTGTTAAAGAGTTTGAGAGAGGAATAACGGCTGCGGAAGTCATGGTTGAAAATCCTCAGCATTTTGTATGTTGTGCGAAATCTTTACAGATGGGTCGTCGCATCGATCCGCTGTCAGCAGATTACGATTTACAAGTGAATCACATTTATCTTCTTTTTCCCATGTCCAAATTACACTCTATGCTCTCGCCTTCAGAGATGCTCACCGTTAATGCATCTAAAAAGAAAACTTCCCACAACTTTTCTCCTCTCCGGCCAAAAACCAAAATTTATCATTCCTACAAAACAGAGGGGTTTTCAGTGCAACCAAAGATGAATTTGGAGGGCTTCTCGGAGCTTCAATGCAGGTTACCCAGGCGTACTTTGTGGAAGCCAAAGTTGGAGACCATAAGGGAAGTCCAGCAGGTCAGGGGATCACTTAAGCTTTGTAAAATTGACTAGTGCTGGAACGCCCACAAAGAATGGTTTGAAAATGTGCCTTAAGAATGCGCCCTCATTCCATGGGAGTCTATTGATGATGCTGTCTATGGAGATGTGTGGGGAATCTTGATGATAAGGATCCCGATCCTCCTCCTTCTGCGATTGCTTTAGCTGCTTAGTGTTGTTTGGACTTGGCCCTGATTTTTTGTCATCTTTGTTTTGGACTATATCCAATTAAACTTCTTGGGTGTGCCCTTTTACCACCTAGCCGTTTTTGTGTGAATATTGTATTATTATATCCTTAATGCAAAGTTAAATAAAAAATATTCATTAAAAAAAAAAAAAATCTAAAAGGATATATTTTTTATATATGCACTAATCAAAATTATTTTCTTGCAATTACCATTATACAATCTTTTATATGTATATGTATATGCATGTTTATGATAGACATATAGATTTATAGATTTTTGACATGCTTTTTATAAATTATTTAAATATTAAAAGTTAAAGACTAGTAGAGGTGCAAAAGAGTTTTAAATGTTCATATTTTCAATCATACATTTAAAAGGGAAAAATAAATAATTGAAGTAATTAAACAAACAATTGTTTTAGAGAGCCACTTGAATAATATATAAAATTTGAATGAATTGAATACAATATTTAGGTGGAATTTAGAGAGAGGAAAATAATGTTAAAGATGTTGAGAATTGATTTATTACTATGTTAGAATTTTAGGGCTTGGTTAGATAAACACTTTAGAATCTATAAATTAGTTGTCCTCTACTCTAGTTTAGATTATTACATGTGGAATTGTATCCACAAGTGTGGAAATGATATGACATGCAAACTTGAACTTGTACTTATAGAAATGATCGGCTAAACTATGGTAAATAGAATTTGCTCACCTATGTGTTTGTGATCTAAATCTTAAAAATGGTCAGTATAAACACAATATGGGAACTTGCAAAGTGAGGGTCATGTTCTCCGCAATTAAACCCCTAGGAGGATTGATTCATCATCTATGAACCAATTTCAAAGACAACAAGCAAGCCTACAATATGATTAGGATGATGTATGATTTAACAATACAATTATATTCTTCAACGATGATGCTATGATTATGCAAGTGGACTAGGGCATGCATCATGATTTCACATGGCATAATGAATGTCCTTAAATACAACAACATAACACACAAAACAACACAAATATGTGTTAGGTTATCTCACAATAGCTAGTAGGAGTGAGTTGGCAAACTCCAAATTAAAAATTTGAATTTAAAATTTTGAGGTTCAAATCTATGACCAAAAAAATGACCTAGGTCGAGTCTACACCTCAAATCTAATCCAGGGTGGTGAATGTGAGATCTGGGTATCAAGATCAATTATAGGAGATGAGTGATAGGATAGGATAATGTTATGATCCACATTCACACAAGATTGTGCCACTTTTAAATGTGTCATTGCATAGAAGACAATCTTTTCGAAGTGGGCCCAAAACATAATAGTAAAGGGCACATGTATGCAATTTTCACAACTACATTTTTCTCAAGCCAATTGATGTCAATAAAAACTACTATGTGAATGCATGTCAAAGTAAAATAAGTAATCAAAATCTACAAATAATTTTTTTTTCAAACAATCAAAGGATACAAATATACTCAAAAGATATAGATATGGTTGACAATTCTTGAATTCTCCTTGCAATGAGTGCTCCATATAAAACCTGTAAAATAGAAAGAAATGCATTGTCTAGTATCTATCACACATTTAAAATTGACACTATCTATAACATTCTTTAAAATATCTTCAAAAAAATAAAATTTAAAAGAAAAAGAATAAGAAAATTTCTCTAATCCTTGAAGAAAGTGGTAAATCTCCAACTAAGAAAATGGTATGGCTCCAACTATGCAAAAAGATTTGATAAAGATCCCTTAAACATGGGAATGAATATGACTCTATCACTACAAAATATATGCCACAAAGGAATGTTAGTCACATATATGTCCTCCTTCAATTGGTCATGTACAAAAGGTGCAAGGAATCAGAGGAAAGGAGAAAATGATATAATCATTATAAAAGCATTTAAACATAGTGAGAGATATCATCATCTAATAATACATTTAAGGACATAAGGAAGATTTAGCATGGATGATTTGAAAAATTAGGTCAAAAGTCTACAACGTAATCTAGGTCATCATGTTAATGTCTGGTTAGAGTGTTGGCATAGAGCTATGATGTAGAGTTCAACACTTCTTGGTGGGGTTTGTTGTAAAAATAGGGTTGTTGTGTTGAATGAAGATGGTTAGGGATAGAGTGGAACATCACTTTTAGCCTTTGGGAAATATTGCAGATCTTAGAATTGTGGTTGTAAAATCTAGACAAACAATGAGAGTTGAATGCATTCAAATGAACAACCCAATACAAACTAGGCAAACACCTTTAGTTAGAGCAAATGAAGGGAAAAAAAATCATGCAAATGTAACATAAATAGTGGCATTAAACCTCCATGATGTTTGGGATGTGCTCCAAGATGAGTTGCAATGCTATGCACAATGGATGTTGGTTGCTCTCTTGCTTGAAGTTGCTAAATTTGGCAGCATGTACTTGCTTGAGAATTAAGGATTGATTGTCCTTTGTGTTAAGTTCCTTAAATAGACTCTCCACCATAGACATGAAGGACTAGGATTTGATTATAGGATGAATGGTGAGGATTGTCTTGCATGAATGCGCAAGCTAACCTCATGACAAGTGGAGGAAGGAGATGCAATGGACTCAATAAAGGGTGGAGATTTTCCTTAATTGCATGGAGATGGGGGATGCAAGTATGTGAGAGAATGTGGAGGAGACAAATGGATGAAGGAGATTGAATCTTGAGATGGGGGTGAGGATTGTACCATGTTGCATGAGGATGGGAGATTCACACATGTGGGAGCATGAGGAGAAGACAAGTGGTGGAGAATACATGTGTGAAGAGGGATGGCCAAGATGATTTTAAGTTTGAAATCGATGGTAAGGATTGAAGGGGGGATTATTTTGGATTGTAGTGGAAGAGGGTTTTAATATTTAATTAGGAGAAAATAAATGAGAGTTAACTTAATTAGTTAAGTAAGCATGTCTTATTTAATTAATTAGTTGGAGGAAGGTTGGTTTAGGTTAATTAAATAAAATAGGTTTTATTTTATTTAACTAACCAGTGATGAGAAAAGATTGATGGTTAAATAAATTAAATTTATTTAATCAACACCTACAAGAAATTAGTCAATTTTTTTATCAGTTAGTAAGCTAAATTAATTAAATAATTAATTCATGAAGGAAAGGGATTAGCTAAATTAATTGAATATAAGATGATTTATTTAATTAATAGATGGGAAGGGAGTAATTAGACAAATTAATTAAATAAATACAATTTATTTAATTAATCCATGGAAAGATGAGGTGGGGAAAATCTAAGGTAGATTTAGAGTGTCTACATTTTACCCCTCTTTGATATGTCATTGAGATCACAAGAAATGACATAATTTCAAAGTTTTTTTGTGGAGTCAAAATGACAACAAGTAACACTCAAGACGCTTGGGGGAATGATGGTTAGAGAATAGTAGGAGGATGCCCCCTCAAGAGAGCCAATGGGCTAATAGCGGACTGAGGGGTCTCATATTTGCTTGGGATATTTGTCGGTCTCTCGAGCGACCTAGCCTATTAAGGGTCTAAAAGGTTTGTTTAGACAATTGGAAAGTTAGTTTAGGGGTTGAAAAAGATGGTCAAGGAGGGGAAAACCATAAAGAGACAAGTCACCAAGAGAGAAACTATTGACATGTATATAATTCATGCCTTGATGGGTGTAATTAGGACTTTATATCATCCTCAGACTGTCATGTAGTCTTGTACATCTTTTTCGTACTTAAAGTCACATTCACAATTACACATACATTGAGAATTTATACATTATGACATACCGTAGGTGTTGGTATACAGATTTGTCACCTAACTCTATGTTCTCTCGCCCAGGAAGTGACAAATGTATCAACAGTTGAACCAATTATAATGATATTTTATAATTGACTCTCTTCTTCTTTTACAAGGCGCAGCTACCTTTGAATGATATACAATGAATTTATATATATGTTGCTTTTAACCAGAAAGTAGCAGAAAGGTAATGCTTTTAACCAGAAAGCTTAGAAAGACAATCATACACTCTATGATAACTGAAATCTACAAGAAGGTCAAAGACTTCAAAATAACCACCTCAATGAAATAGTAAAGAATTTATCAGGTATAATATAACCATCACCACAAAATATTCACCGAAAGATAAACATCTCATAGCAATGAAATGAAACATACATCCAACACTCCAATATAGATAGTAGAATAATCATTGGCAATATATTCAACATAAGAAGAATAATACCCAAACAACCATAACACAAATTTTATGTCTGTCTGAACCTCACCACATATATCTTCTATATTAAAGTAATTGAACTGAAAAGAGCACCACCAATTTTTTTGTCTTAATGAGAAATCAAAGTTGCCCAAAAAGATCCCTACTTCGTGCCTAGGCACCCATATATATAGCTTTACATGTAATAACTATTTTTCAAGAGAACAGTTTCTTGGAGACAACCATTTTTAAAAAAAGATAATAATAATAAGTCTTTGAAATAAGTTTTCAGAGCCAAATTTCAAGAAATAACATAAAACAAAAAAGTGATCAAGCAACTACCTTTTTGCCATCCTTGGGGTCTTCAACGCTTCCACCATCTTGTTCTCCTGCATCCATTGAGCTTTCTCATGCCTTCATCCTTGTTTTATATTCTCGGTACCTAGTAATAATAGAAGTGATGTTTTTACTGCCAGGGGTAGCAGTGATTTGCATTCTGGTTCTCCATCTAGTCAGCATTTTCTTTGCATCAGCTAGCGTTTGATAATCATCATCACTCCCAATTTTGAATTAATTGAGATAGACTTGCATGTGACCCAGTTTTCCCAAAGACTCCCCAGTGATAGTTTTAGGATTAGCTATCTCCTCATTGAATACTTATTTGAACTTCAAAGATATCTCCTTAATGTTCAATAGCCTTTCCCCAAACTCATTTGTAATATCTACTTCCAAGAGACTATAATTCTTTTTAATTTCGATTAAGATCTCAAGATATTGATTCAATATCTTATTGATTTCTCTGATAAATCCATCATACATTGACAATTTCCATTCTAGCATGTCAGACCAAGATGAATCTATATCCTTTGGATCATTAATTATCCTTTCATTAATTAACAACAGAGAATCTATTGTCACCAATTATGAGACCTCCTTTGAGAGCACATACATGCTGCCCTATTCTTTCCTTACCTGGTGAAGCTCAACAACTAACTCTTTTCTCTTTTTAGATACTTGAGCATAAAAATGTACAGATTTTCCAAGGTAAATTAGAGCTTCACAGGAAAGTTTCTCCATCTATTCATTGACAGCCTTAGCAAAATTTAGATTCTTCTTTATCTGCTGCATTAAACTGGAAACAATTCCTCAACATTAGAACTGGAGGCTTCATGAGGGGCATGGGTCACAATGGATTGTTTAAAGTTGCTCAAAAACAGAACTTGTGATTGTAATTTTAAAATTTCTTCCCTTTCTTCCTTCACTCTTTTAATTAGGGTGCCAATGGAATAATTTGTATGATATGCATCTCCTTCAAGGGTAGAGGGTCCCATATCTATATGACTAATCTTATAGTCAGCCTTGGTAATTTCATTTTCGTTTAAATCTTTTACTGGGTCTGCAATCTCCAACATTTGGTGGCCAGAGGCAGTGTCAGTCACCATTCTTGACATTCTCTTAGCCTTTTTGGGCTTCGAGGTAGTCTGCAATAGTTTAGCTACTATATCAATTTCCACTGCCATTGTTGGAACATTTTTTCTTTTCTTTTCAACCGCCTTTTTCAACCACCTAGGAGAGGATGTCACCATGCCACTATCCTTATCACTCATAACTAATTTATCTTGATTAACAAGGGGCACAAAAATATAAACTTCTTCATCCATGGGAGAAGAGGGAACTTCAAACAATAGGGAAAAAGAGCCATCATCTGCAATTTGTTGAAAAATAGAATCTGAGTTTGCTAGCACTAGTTTCACCTAATCAAATTTCCTTCTTGGGTTAGATGAAAGCAAATTGTCTTGTTCACAAACTAATTTTAACTTCATAATTTCATCTGGTTTCTCACCATCTCCTCCAGACTATGAACTAGTTTTTGGACTGCATTACTTCTAGCCTCCCAGGAGTAGCATGAACTCATGAAACCTGTGTGGACCCATGTTCTTTGGCTTTGGATCCTCTTTGTTCAGAAGAAGAGCATGCATGTCTATGCCAAATCCCTTGTAGCCATTTCTCTGTTCTTTTTAACACCATTGCAGACCTAGATTTTATGTCCACAACCTCCTTCTCTGACCAGTTTATTCAAGGAAGGGGTTTCGAAGACAAAATTTGGTATTTAGCATCAATAATCCCTTAATTGTCATCTACACCATCTGGGATTTGGAATGGGAGGTCAAAGGCCTGAATTTGATTCAATGTGAGCCTCATGTAGTTTCTTCTCTGAACTTCTCTATCATTAGTACAATCTTCCCAGAAATCTTCCAACTAAGGGTTATGTTCATAGGAACCAGCTCCATGGAAGTTCTGTTGCACATAATTCTTTCTATCAAAATGTGTTCTCATAGATAAAGAATGAAAATTGAATTAACCTAGAGTCTTCTTCGCCCCTTTTGCGACATCATTGTTTTTACAAGTGTAAGAGGATAGCATCAAAGGTAAAGCATACCTCTCTTCCTCATATTTTGATACTTAACATTAACCATAGACATTTGTCTACATATCTCTAGAAAAATGAGGTAGTCACTTGCATAACGAGGCAATTTTGTTGGGGCCTTTTCATAACCCCCTATCCACAGATAGGTGAATCTATCAAATCGTATGTAGAAACTTCCAAATTCCATAATCAAGGTGGCAGCTTCATGAGAAATCCTGAGCTTTGGGTTCCCTTCCAGCCTCCTCATGGTAAACATTAGAAAGGCATCATTTATGTGACAAAAATCTTTCATACCTACTTCTCTGGTAAGCTGAGGGAAATAACGATACATAGGTGTGTCTGGCATTAACGACCCTTGAGGTCTCAACCCTACCTAGACAACCTCTTGACTAGCTAGAATGTACACCAAGTATGAACACATAAGAAAAGAAGTAGTTTGTTAGAATTTGGCCAATTGTTCATTCAAATGATAACCAACAATCTCAGCCCAGTTAATGAATTGATTCTCACCACATATTAATAAGATAAACCAACACATCCAGTATTTAAAAGAATCTATAGTTGCACTCCCAACCACACGATGTAATAAAGTAATAATGTCAGAAATTTCATCTTTAAAATGAGACTTCTTCAGTTTAGGAGGAAATTGAGACTTACATTTCTTCTCATATTTTAGCCAGCTCCTTGCAATTGAATTCTTGCACCATCTCTCGTTCTCTTTGAAGAATCTTAATCCTTCTGCAACAGACATCTCTACATAGTTCTCTTTTTCAGGAATCCTCAGTGCGTGAGATATAACTTCAGAATCAATCTTCACTATCACTGTTCAGCCGTCTTTGGCTTTGATCTCTTGGGTTTCTAGGACGTACCTTTGTGCGCATGCAATCACCAAATCAGTACTTTGCGCAGAAGTCGGGAAACCTATAGCTTGTGCCAAACCAATCAACAAGATCTTCTCAACAAAAGGTGATTTATCAGCTTGTTGTAAGTGAGCCCAGAAATCTTCTAAGTCAGTGTGTCCAAGCTCAATGTCTCTTAAACTAGCCCAGTCACTCTCAATGCTTGAAGTATGGGGGGCTCCCTGGTATTTGTATTTCATCCCAAACAACATGAGCTTAGGCACAGATGAAAATTCTATATTTCTTTAGGAAATTAAGGCGAACAGTGTAAGATAGTGCAACAGAATGACTTTGAGAAAATGTCGCCATTGTAGATAATTGTGCCATTATCGTTATTCAGACATGACGTGCATTAATGCTTTATAAATGTGACATTAAATTCCCGCTTCAAGAGAATGAACTGTGGCTTAACATGCCATTCAAAAATTCTAAAAAGACATTCACTTGACGTGTCGTGCACCTTATTTAAGGAGAGGAGAGCGCCTCAAAAAGAGGGAAGAGCTTCTATGTCGCGAAGTCGCCAGAAATCCGAACTTGAGAACCACCGATGGACCGACAACAAAGAGGCTAAGACACGACCGAGACAACTCAACAAAAGAAAGCCTAAGTTGGGAGGTCGGGAGGTTAGGAAAACTTAGAACCGCCCGACGGAGGTTATGAAAAGTATGAACCTGCTGACTTTGACAAGGATATTCCAAGGAAAACTAGGGAAACTCAATTTTTTATGGCTAAACAATAGACTTAGGACCCGAAAGGAATACTATAATTTTTGCAAGACACTAAATTTGAATTTAGGGTAACAGTAGGCAAATTACCACATAACTAGTCATTTGTAGATGGTTCTTGCGCTTTATGTATTTTTCCTTCTCCAACAAGTTTACCCTTTTCAATAGAACAATAAAATCTCCAAAGTTAAAATCCATTATACCTTACACATATACTATAGAATAAGATATTTTCAGAGAAAAATAGATCTGTCAATTAAAATGTATAAAACATTATTCCATGAAAAAAAAAAATGTGCAAATTAATTTTGTATATTTGATATTTTAAAAATTAAATGTTATTCTTTATATATCATGTGAGTATCATTCAATCTATAGAAGAAAACGAGATGTTTCCCAAGTGAGAGAGGTGTGAGAGGTTTCCTTTGGAATCGTCTCCAGATATAAAAACCAGGTCAACTAGCAAAGTAAGGCTAGGTCAAAGTGCAGTCACTGTGGTTGTTGAGTGAAAGCTTGGAATTTGTCAAGCTGTTGAAAATAAATCTCCGTGTAGAGCAACCAGCACAACATTATTTATATTCATTGCCCTATGCTCTACTCGCAATACCTTCAGTTGGATTATCCAGAGCAAAGAAATTCATGAGAATGGGCAATTACTTGTCATGCGCTTCATCTATTCTGCCGTCCGACAGTGTTAGAATTGTGCTGTTGGATGGAAGTGTTAAAGAGTTTGAGAGAGGAATAACGACTGCAGAAGTCATGGTGGAAAATCCTCAGCATTTTGTATGTAATTTGAAATCTTTACAGATGGGTCGTCTCATCGATCCGTTGTCAGCAGATTACGATTTGAAAATGACAGGTGATGGAACGCCCACATAGAATGGTTTGAAAATGTATCTTGCAAAGAAAGAAAATCCAGAAAGATATATTTTTTTTATATATGCACTAATCATCACACACACTCTCTCTCTTATATATATATAATTCCCAAAATTATTTTCTTGCAATTACAATTATACAATCTTAAAAGTTATAGACATATAGATTTATAGATTTTGACATATATTTTATAAATTATTTAAATATTAAAAGGTAAAGACTAGTAGAGGTGCAAAAGAGTTTTAAATGTTCATAATTTCAATCATACACTTAAAGGGAAAGTACACAGGTCTTATATAAATAACTAAGTTAAATAAATAAATAACTGAAGTAATTAAACAAACAATTGGTTTAGAGTGGCAGGGTTTAAATAATATATAAATTTTGAATGAATTGAGTACAATATTTAGCTGGAATTTAGAGGGAGGAGAATAATGTTAAAGATGTTGATAATTGATTTATTACTATGTTATAATTTTAGGGTTTGGTTAGATAAACACTTTAGAATCTATAAATTAGTTGTGCTCTACTTTAGTTTAGATTCATACACGTGGAATTGATATCCACAAGTACCGAAATGATATGACATGCAAACTTGAACTTGTACCTATAGAAATGATTGCCTAAACTACGATAACTAGAATTTCCTTACCTATGTGTTTGTGATCTAGATCTAAAAAATGGTGTGTACAAACTCAATATGGGAACTTGCAAAGTGAGGGTCATGTTCTCGTCAATCGCACCCCTAGGGGATTGATTCATCATCTATGAACCAAGATCAAAGACAACAAGAAAAGGTTCCTACAATATGACTAGGATGATGTATGAGTTCACAATGCAATTAGATTCTTCAATGATGATGCTATGATTATGTGTAAGTGGATTAGGGCAGGCATCATGATTTCACATGGCATAATGAATGTCCTTAAATACAACAACATAACACACAAATTAACACAAATATGTGTTAGGTTAGCTCACAATAGCTAGTAAGAAGGAGTTGGCAAGCTCTAAATTTAAAAATTGAATTTAAAAGTTTAAAGTTCAAATCTATGACCAAGAAAATGAACTAGGTCAAGTTTCACCTACAAATCTTATCCAAGTTGGTGGATGTGAGATCTAGGTATGAAGATCAATTTTAAGAGATGAGTGATAGGATGGGATAATGTTATGCTCCAAATGCACACAAGATTGTGTCACTTGGAAATGTGTCACTGCATAAAAAATCTAATTGAAGTGGACCCAAAACATAAGAGAAAAGGGCACAAGTATGCAATTTTCACAACTATTTTTTTCTCAAGCCAATTGATGTCCATGCAAACTACTATGTGAACGCATGCCAAAGTAAAACAAGTAGTCAACATGGAAGTGAATTTTTTTCACACTCTCAAAGGATACAAATATACTCAAAGATATGGTTGACAATTCTTGAATTCTCCTTGCAATGAGTGCTCCATATAAAACCTATAAAATAGAAAGAAATGCATTGTGTAATCTATCACACATTTAGAATTGACACTATCTACAACATTCTTTAAAATATCTTCAAAAAAACAAAATGTAAAAGAAAAATAATAAGAGAATTTGTCTAATCCTTGAAGAAAGTGGTAAATCTCCAACTAAGAAAATGGTAGGCCTCCAACTATGCACAAAATATTTGATAAAGCTCCCTTAAACATGGAAATGATATGACTCTATCACTACAAAATATATCCCACAAAGGAATGTTAGTCACATATATGTTCTCCTCCAATTGGTCATGTAAAAAAGGTGTAAGAATTGGAGGAAAGTAGAAAATGATATAATCATTACAAATGTATTTAAACATAGTGAGAGGTACCGTCATCTAATAATGCATGCAAGGACATAAGGAAGATATAACATAGATGGTTTGAACAATTAGGCCAAAAATTCTACAATGTAATCTAGGTCATGGTGTTCATATCTGGTTAGAGTGTTGGTAGCGAGAAGATGTATTTCAACACTTCTTGGTGGGTTTTGTTGTAGAAAATCGGTTATTGTGTTGAATGAAGATGGTTAGGGATGCAATGTAACATCTCTTGGAGCTTTAGGAAAGATTGTGAACATTAGAACCATGGTTGCAAAATCCAAACAAACAATGAGATTTAAATGTATTTTGTTGGCACCTTCAAATTTGGCAAATTTGAAGTGCCTATTTTCCTTCAAATTGGTGGCAGGGGCCAAGTTTGATGTCTGTCACATCTACCTGAGACCCCAACTTTGACGATTAAAATTTTGCATTCTATTCATCGTCATGCAAATCTGTTTGGTAGAAATTTTTTAGGAAATATGTTAGTAAGGTGGTCCAGTTTCGTGGTCCTCGGGCGAGTTTTGACTTGTTTTTTAATGTATTTATGACTGCGAGCAGGCTACAAAAGCATCCCGAAAGAGTGTCAAATTTCATGATTTTGGCGACAAACCCATGTTTTAAATAATTGATTATGGTCTCCCACAAATTTTCATGGTCTCCAGACATCCCGTGTGCAAGTGGTGACACTGCACCGTTTTGGCTGGCGAAGAAATTAATTTTTTTCCAAAGTTGATGTTTTAACTTTGCCAATTTTTAAAACATTTTAATGTTTTAATTTTTGGTGTAAAGTTAGAAATTGGAATGTAAGCTTTAATATAAGTTTTATTATGAGCTTTATTAAGCACTAAATTTTTAAAAAACATTTTAATGTTTTAATTTTTGGCATAAGCTTTATTGTAAGCTTTAATATGCTTTCTGCCATTCCCCAGAGGGCAGACACCCAAATTTGGGTGGGGAATAGTGACTAGGTTGTCAAACATTGCAAAAGGAGTTGTGAGTCACATTGTCAGGTTTGGTGCAAAGGTTTGAAGCTTTTTGCAGGCTGCAAGAAGTATTTTCACCCCCAAAAACATTGTCTAGGGTCATTCCAACATTGAGGCAGCACTTTTGATGGTGTCTTGGGTATTTTTGTGTTGCTGGCAACATGAAAAATGCCCCACCAATGTTAAAAACGCCCAAGCAAGTTTTTAGATGCCTCCAGCAAGTTTTTAAATGCCTTGGCAAGTGTAGAAATGCTCTGGCAAAGGGAAAAATGACCTAGCACAATAAAAAATGCCTAGGGGCCTTCACAAAGACTCCCAACATGATTTCAAACTCCTGGGCATCCATTAAAACATCCCAGACATTCCAAATGCCTCTATAATGGTGTAAAACACCCTGCATTATTTTACAGTTCACCTATACACATTTTCAAAGGCTCTACCACTATAAAAATGCTCTAGTTTAAAACCCATACGCATGGTGTTAGGAAAGAAGTATTGAGAGTATTGAAATGATATTAATAGTGCAGTTATCTCATGACTGGTGGAGTAATGAAAAATGGCTTTAGGAAATATGTTTGACAAAATGCCAAAATGTTTGTTGTTATGTATTGCCTGTAGGTGGAGATTTATTAGAGTTTTAAAATAAATATCTTCATACAATGACAAAACTCATGTGGAGTGTCTGGTTATTTACTGTGAGAGGCTCTCATCCGCTTGATGAATATATTTTTCCAAATATTAAGAAGGGCATGGAATGAATGTGAATGTAAGGAAAATTATTCAGGCAAATGGCTGCATGCAATGTATTTGACAAAATTTCCAGTTGTTGTAGGAAGAGATAATGGAGTTCTAAGGGGCAGAATACATCAATAAAATTGATTTTGTTTACTTTCCAATGATGGGATAAAGACTTGGGGGTTAATTTTTTTACTCACCAAGCAAAAATGCAATTGGGAAATCACTTTTATGGCAAAGTAAAAAGGTTGGATGTGAATACACAAAATTTGGGGAAATACATTTTCAGTTACCAAATGAAGACAAAGTGAAGGAAGGAGTTTAAAGATGTTGTGGCCTATTCCCTTATGCCAAATCAATTGTAGATCAAAGGTTTTATTTGTGACAAATGTCACCTTGTTCCATCTCCTTTCTTCTTCTTCTCTATAAAATTGTATTTTATGGGTCTTTGTAAGGGTTGGTTCCAAAACATATTTTCAGACAAGGTCTGAAGTATGGGAGTCAATCTAGGTTTTCTTGAAGCTGTAATGTATTGAATGACTAGTTTATGTAATGCACAGGTCTATTTGTGACAGTATTCTATAATGATTCAGTTAAAGCTTGTTCAATAAATCAATATAAGACCATTGTTTATGTTATCATTTTGCACTTTGTCTCCATTAATGTCTGAATGTTTCAGGGAATCCAAGGGTTTCCTGGGTGTACATTTGCTACTCTCTTTCTTATGTGTTTGTTAGTATGTATTATACCATAACAGTGTTATGCTTAAGACAATTAAGTATACACGCTTTCATCACTGATATGTGAAGCATTTCAGATCTATATTGGATAACTAAGAATGGATGTAATTTTGAGAGCAGGAGGATAGTTGAGGGTTTAATGTTTTTGTAAGGTAGAAACCTAATAAATCATGCCTAATTGAATATTATGGCTTTTTTTTCATTGTTGGTCTTGTTCAAATATGACTCTGTCCCTGTAGGATTAGGCACCCGTCTTATGGCTGAAGATTGTCCTACACATTTAAAATTGAAAATCATTTTGGTTATGTCCATAAATTATTTCTAAATTATTTCTGCCCTACCTTTATGCATGAAGTCCAATATTCTAAATCTTGTTAAACCTCATGTGAAACTTGTAGTTGATGTAAATCTTCAGAGGATTTGTGCATATTGTATTTTCTAGGTTAATGGTGTTGTACGAGACTACCAATGAGTGCATTTACAAGGATTATAAGCCAGTTTATCATATGTTGGCACCATTTTAACCTAATTTCCTTAAATAGAGATTTCCCTTATTGTTTATCTATTTTCCAAATTGTTCAGAGATCTTTGGGAATACCCTCTCGAGCTTGGTAAGGCTTAAAGTGTAGAGGAGTTTTATTTACCTTTCTATTCATTGGCTTTTCTTCACCCTCAATTCAACCATAGGTCTCTGTTGCAAGTATGTGCTAACTGGTGTTGTCATTGATGTCAACATGTTTGTGTTGTCATTGGTGCCAACTATGTCTTCTGATATTGTTGTTTGTTGATTGATTGAGTTGCCATGTTAAGAACACTGTCTGAGTATTTTGCTCTTCATTTCCTCTGTGATGTTCAGACTAGAGTATGAGATTTGGATATGTTTTAGAAAAGTATTTGAAGATGCTAAATCCAAAATTTGGTGGTTTGGATCCCTATGCAGAAAAAATTCTATTCACCAGTTTGAAGACTGTGCTTGGCAATGTTTGCAGAGTGACAGGGAGAAAGTATTTTGCTCTGCATTTCTCCATAGTTTGGATTTTGGTCTTGCGGTTCTAGACTTAAGTTTATAAAGCCCTTAGCTATCTTCATTCCAAAGGATTTGTGATTTGGTGCTTTGAAAAGCAAGTTATTGATTAGTAGAGTTTGACAGTGTTTGTTGTGAAGCAGTCTGTGATATGTCTTCAAGTGATATTTGTTGTCCTCAAGTGAGATCTATTGCAGTTGAATTTTTTGGCTCCCAAGTGATTCTATGATGTTTGTGGATATCTCCAAAATGTATTGAAGGCGTGTGCTTGATCCGCAAGCTATAATGAAGTTCTTGGAAGCTTGTATCTAAGTATTCTTGATGTTTGCACTAGTTCTAGTCGACCTGGTTATTTACACTTGTTGCAGAGGTGATTTGTGGATTGTGGAAGCATGTTGAAGCATGTAAGGATGTGTTTGGGTCTGAGCTAAGCCATGAAGTGCTCTTCCTTCATTCATTTTCTCTGCAAGTTTGTTTAGGTCCAGACCTAATTTGAATTATGTATGTATGCCAACCTTGGAGATAGTTCCAATGGTTGCAAATTGTATTACCAACCTTGATGTATGTTCCAAGGTTGATGATCAATATAAATATATGTAATGAATCTATGAGTGATTTGAGAGTGTGTGAAGATGAAAAGATAAAGTGTGTTGTAAAAGCAGAGCAGAGGAGATATATTTCGCTTCAATGGAACTGAACTCAGGCATGTTGTAGATGCTACTATATCAGTTCATGGTAGTGAGCCACCCATCCTGGCAGTGAGCCACCCTTCAGCAATGAGCCACCCTTCAGCAATGAGCCACCCTTTAGTAGTGAGCCACCCATTGATAGTGAGCCTTTTTGCAGTGAGCATCATTTGGGTAGTTAGCCTCTTTTGTTATTCAGTATTGTTACTACATTATATTGTGAGATAACACTCACCATGGTTTTTCCCTTTTAGGTTTTTTCACGTAAAAATTTGGTGTTCACATGTGTATGGTGTTGATGTGTTTATGTTTTGATTCTGCTATTCATGTTTGATCTTCATAATAGATTAAGGAGTTAAAGTAAGTAAATATGAATATGATTTAGTTTAAAGAAGTTAAGGTTTTTGATACAACTAATTCACCCCCCCTGTTAGTTGTCTTGTGCCTTCAACAATTGGTATCAGAGCGAGGTTCCTTGGAAGAAATCCTAACAGCTTAAGGTAGATCTGGGATGGCACATAAGAAAGACATTCCTCAGTTTGATGGATCTGATTATGCCTACTAGAAGGTACGAATACAAAGTTACCTTATTTCTATTAGCTATAATGTTTGGAAGATGGTTAAAGATAAATACACAGTACCTAAAGGTGGTTCACAGTCTGATGAATAGATTAAGGATTTTGAGACCTAACATTGAAATGGCAAAAGTTGTGGATCTGGAAAGTGCTCATTAGATTTGGGACAAATTGAAGAACATCTATGAAGGTGATGAATTTGTCAAGAAGGCTAAGTTGCAGAACTTGAAGACCACATATGAAACCATGCGAATGGTTGAAGATGAGAATGTAACAAGTTACATACAGAAGATTGATTAAGTTGTCAGCAGCATCAAGGGTCTTGGTGGAAAGTTAAAGGATGTGGATGTTGTAGATAAGATACTCAGAACTCTTCCCAAATCTTATAGTCACAAGGTATCTGCCATTGAAGAATTGTTTGATATGAGCCAGCTTTCAAAAGATCAATTACTTGGTGATTGCTTTTGAGATGAGAGACTTTGGTACTACTGACGCCCTGTGAAAACTGAGATTGCTTTTAAGGCCAAGGAAGAAAAGACTACTAGATTAGATAAATATGCTGTGGAATCAGATGAAGAAGATTTTGAAGAGCTTGAGGCAAAATTTGTAGGAAAAATGAAAAGAGGCACCAGAGGAAAGTTCAAAGGTAAGTTACCTTTTAAATGTTTCAATTGTGATAAAATTGGTCACTATGCTTCAATATGTCCTGACAGAGCTTTGAAGATCAAAAACAATGAAAGTAAAGGAAAGATGGTAAGAAAGAGTTACTATGTTAGAGATGATGATGGTGTAACTGATGTTGAGCCTGATTCTGATGATGGTAATAGTAGTGAATACTTATTTATTGCACTTAGAGAAGAACCTATTTCTGCTAATCTTGCAAGCTATGCGAAGGAAGGAAGTCCAGGAGAGTTGTCCGCATTTCATGTTGAAAAAGAAGATGCGGATGTTCAAATCACATGACAGGAGATAAGAGTAAGTTTGTTAAGTTTAAAAAATATGATGGAGCACTAGTTAGGTTTGGTGATGATGCAGCTGGTAAGATTTGTGGAAAAGGATCAATTACTTTTGATGGCAAGCATAATACAGATGATGTTCTTTATGTCAAAGGCTTAAAGCATAATATTCTAAGCATTGGACAAATGTGTGAAAAAGGGTATAATCTGGTGTTTAAGGACAATGGGTGTGAGATAAGGAATAGCTCCACAACTTTAATTGTTGTTGGTAAGAAGAGTCATGGTAATATTTATCATTTGAAGGGTACTAATAATTGTTGTTTGTTGGCTTAGACAAATGAAAGTTGGTTATGGCATAGGAGAATGTGTCACATTAACTTTGACAATTTGGTGAGAGTAAGCATAGTACAAGAAGTGAGAGACCTTCCTAAGATTGTGAAGCCTGCCAATGCTATGTGCAAAGAATGTTAGTTTGGGAAGATGACAAAGACTACCTTCAAGATCAAAGAACAATTCTCTACTGGTTTCCTGGAGTTGGTGCATATAGACTTATGTGGCCCTACAAGAACAAGAAGTCTGCAAGGTGATAGGTATTTCATGCTTGTTATTGATGATTATTCAAGAATGACTTGGGTTACTTTTCTTAGAGAAAAATCAAAATCCCTAGACAAGTTTAAGGCATTCAAAGCTATGGTTGAAAATGAGATGGATTTGAGAATCAAGTGTTTGAGATCTGACAGAGGTGGTGAGTTTACTTCAAATGAGTTTAATGTTTTCTATGAAGAATGTGGAATAAAGAGACACTTGTCTGCTCCTTGGACTCCTCAACAAATGGAGTGGTTGAAAGAAAGAATAGAATTGTTCAAGAAGCTGCTAGAACAATGATCAAGGAAGTAGACCTACTAGAAGCATATTAGAGAGAAGCAATACACACTGTTGTCTACATTCAGAACATAGTGCTAGTCAAAGCAAAAGAAACAAAGACACCTTACGAGCTATGGTATGGAAGAAATCCTACTGTCAAATATCTCAAAGTTTTTGGAAGCAAATGTTACATCAGAAGAGATGAAGAATTAGGAAAGTTTGATGCTAGATGTGATGAAGGCATATTGCTTGGTTACTCTACTAAGAGAAAGGCTTACCGGTGCTATAACAAAAGATTGAGAAAAATCATTGAAAGTGTAAATGTGAAAGTAGATGAAGATATTCAGTCAGATGGATCTGCTGATACACAAAAGGTTGAAAAAGATAAATAAAGGGAAGTTTAGACTGAAGTGCAAGCTACTCCTAAAGAAGAAGAAGTTCAAGCTAAAGCTCTGGAAAGAATTCCTAAATCCCCCAGGTATGTGCAAAGAGATCACTCTAAAGATCATATTATTGGTGACAAAAGAAAAGGTGTATTAACAAGAAGAAGAGTTGTAGAAGATCAAGAAAATCTCTATTTACTCTCAAAGGTGGAACCTAAAACAATAAAAGAAGCATGCAATGATGAATATTGGGTCAAAGCAATGGAAGAAGAACTAATGTAGATTGAGAAGAATGAGACTTGGGAATTTGTCCCTAGACCTGCAGACAAGAATGTGATAGGAACAAAGTGGGTATTCTAGAACAAATTGAATGAAGTTGGAGAAGTTGTGAGAAACAAGGCAAGACTTGTGTGTAAAGGCTACTCACAAGTGGAAGGAATAGATTATGAAGAGACCCTTTCTCCGGTGGCAAGAATGGAAGCTATCAGACTATTTTTGGCATTTACAGTACATAAAAAATTTTAAGGTATACGAGATGGATGTGAAGTCTGCTTTCCTGAATGGTGAGTTAGAAGAAGAAGTCTACATATCTAGCAACTAGATGAATTCTAGCTATCAGACAAACCAAGTATGGTATGCAAATTAAAGAAGGCTTCGTATGGATTGAAGCAAGCTCCTAGAGCTTGGTATGCAAGACTAGATAAGTACCTATTGTAGCAGGGATTCAGTAAAGGATCCGCAGATAGTAACATGTACACCAAGATAAGTGGAGACAAAATTCTAATTGTTGAGATCTATGTTGATGACATCATATTTGGTGGAAATGAAGGTATGTGTAAGAGGTTTGCAGATGAGATGCAAAAAAAGCTTGAAATGTCTATGTGTGGTGAAATGAACTTCTTCCTTGGATTGCAAATCATTCAAACTAGTAAAGGTATTTTCATTTCTCAATCCAAGTATGTTAAAGAGTTATTGAAGAAGTTTGGAATGGAGGACTCCAAACTGGTATGTACCCTTATGATTACTAGTTGCAAGTTGAGTAAGAATGATGAATCTCCTAAGATTGATCAAAGCAAGTATAGATCAATGATTGGAGGACTGCTTTATCTAACCTCTACTCGACCAGATATCATGCATGCAATCTATCTTGTGGCTAGATTTCAATCAAATCCTAGAGAATCACATGTTGTGGCAGTGAAGATGATATTCAGGTATTTGAAGGGCACTCTTGATCATGGCTTGTGGTATCCTAAGAACAATGATTTTTCCTTAAGTGCCTATCCAGATGCAAATTGGGCCGAATGTGTTGATGATAGAAAAATCACAAGTGGAGGTGCATTCTTCCTTAGAGATAGGGTAGTGTCCTGGCATAGGAAGAAACAAGAATAAGTTTCCTTGTCTAATGCAGAGGTAGAATATATTGTTGTAGCAGCATGCTGTACTCAGGTGTTGTGGATGAAACAGACATTAAAAGATATCAAAGTTGAGTATAATGAGCCAATCCCTATTCTTTGTGATAACACAAGTGCCATAAATATTTCAAAGAACCCAGTGATGCATTCAAAGACAAAGCACATTTCAATTATCACTTTTTAAGGGAGAAAGTTGCAGAGAAGGAAGTGAATCTTGAGTTTGTGCCTACAAAAGATCAAGTTGCTGATATATTCACTAAGGCTCTTCCAAAGGACACATTTGAGTATCTCCGGGAGAAGTTAGGGGTTGTTACCCCTCCTTGAACTAGATGTATAAGGATCTATGCGTCAATCCAGTGTGCCTCAAAGTATATTTTTCCCTTTTGGACTGATGTTGGAGGCTACCTCTCAGGGGGAGTAGGTAGTGGTTTGAGATGATTGTTGCAGTAAGGGGGAGTAAAGAATGATTTCAGATTGATCAAGCAGTAGTGTGCAAGTATGTGTGGTGGAAGAGATGTGATGCCCTTTTCCATTGATGTCAAAGGGGGATAGAGATCATGTGAAAAACTTAGAGGGAGAAAGAGTTCAGATGTGTAAAAAGAAAGGGGGAGTCATGATGCAGAATTGTGTCTTGATGGAGGAACATGTTATTCAGTTTTTCACATCATATGTTACCATCAATGACAAAGGGGGAGATTGTTGTAAGTATGTACTAACTGGTGTTGACATTGATCTCAACATGTTTGTGTTGTCATTGGTGCAAACTGTATCTTCTAATATTGTTGTTTGTTGATTGATTGAGTTGTCATGTTTAAGAACATTGTCTGAGTATTTTGCTCCACATGACCAGAGTATGAGATTTGGATATGTTTTAAAAAAGTGTTTGAAGATGCTAAATCCATAATTTGGTGGTCCAGATCATTGTGCAGAAAAAGTTCTATTCACCAGTTTGAGGAATGTGCCTAGCAATGCTTGCAGAGTGACAGGGAGAAAGTATTTTGCTCTGCATTTCTCTATAGTTTGGATTTTGGTCTTGCCGTTCTGGACTTAAGTTTATAAATTCCTTATCCGTCTTCATTCTAAAGGATTTGTGATTTGGTGCTCTGGAAAGAAAGAACTATTGATTAGCAGAGTTTGACAGTGTTTGTTGTGAAGTAGTCTGTGATATGTCTTCAAGTGATATTTGTTGTCCTCAAGTGAGATCTGTTGTGGTTGGAATTGTTAGCTCCCAGGTGATTCTATGATGTTTGTGGATGTCTACAGAATGTTTTGAAGGTGTGTGCTTGATCCGCAAGCTATAATGAAGTTCTTGGAAGCGTGTATCTAAGTATTTTTAATGTTTGCACTAGTTCTAGCCAACTTGGTTATTTACACTTGTTGTGAAGGTGATTTGTGGATTGTGGAAGTGTGTTGAAGCATGTAAGGATGTGTTTGGGTCCGAGCTAAGCCATGAATTGCTCTTCCTTCATTCATTTTCTCTGCAAGTTTGTTTAGGTCTGGACCTAATTTGAATTATGTATGTACGCGGACCTTGGAGATAGTTCCAATGGTTGTAAATTGTATTGTTGACCTTGATGTATGATCCAAGGTTGATGATTGGTATAAATATATGTAATGAATCTGTGAGTGATGTGAGAGAGTGTGAAGATGCAAAGATAAAGTGTGTGTTGTAAAACCAGAGCAGAGGAGATATATTGTGCTTCAATGGAACTAAACTTGGGCATGTTGTAGATGCTACTATATCAGTTCATGGTAGTGAGCCACCCATCCTAGCAGTGTGCCACCCTTCGGCAGTGAGCCACCCCTTGGTAGTGAGCCTTTTTGTAGTGAGCATTTATTTGGGAAGTGAGCCTCTTTTATTATTTGGTATTATTACTACATTATATTGTGAGCTAACACTCACTGTGGTTTTTCCCTTTTAGGTTTTTCCACGTAAAAATCTGGTGTTCATGTGTGTATGGTGTTGATGTGTTTATGTTTCTGCTATTCATGTTTGATCTTCATAAAAGATTAAGGAGTTAGAGTAAGTGAATGTGAATGTGATTTAGTTTAAAGAAGTTAAGGTTTTTGATACAACTAATTCACCCCCCCTCTCAGTTGTCTTGTGCCTTCAATAATCTGTTCCCTCTATCAGTATTTATTTAATCCTTGTGTCTTCATAGTATGGCAAATACCTTAGAGTTAAGGGACTACAGGAAAAAGAACAAATAGATTGGTGACTCTACTGGGGAATAGAACCATAATTGTGTCTTATCCTGAGTCATAGATCAATTATTGTATTCCTTTGTTTAAAAATATTAGCACTCTTGAAGCTCACTATTAAGAAGGCTTGCCCAGTTGAGCCACCAACAGATTGGTGACTCTACTAGGGACTGAAATGAAAGTATTGTCAAATCCTACTCTAGAGTCTCTAGTAATGAAGTTTTCAGAGCTGGAAGGAGTTTTGTTGTAGCATATTTGAAGAATTTTTATGTGGCTCTATTGTTAGAGATAACCTAGAATGAAAGTAAGCTTTAAAGAGCTTTGTGTTGTTTGAAGTTCAGTCCTCTATGTTAAGAGGTGGCAACTCTACGAGAAAGAAACTGATAAAGTGTGAAGAATATTTCAATACTCATAGTTTCCAGTTAAAAAAGAGAATTTGCAGAAGTTGTAGCACACTTCTAGGTATTTTACATGTTTCTGTCTCTATGAAGGATAGTTCTATGTTTGAAGGTAATTCATACAAGGCCTTGAGAATAATCTAGTTCCTTATTGATTGAAAACTAAGCACTAAGAGAAAGTAAAAAGTAGTGATAGGCTTGCATACTTCTGTATTACTAGATTGCAGCCTATATTATGAAACGAAGTATGCATATTTTTGAAAAAATTCATTTAGAAGATCTTAGGCAAGCTGAGATAGGAATATGCATTGTAAAATCTTAAGATCATGTTGTAAAAGGAAATTGAGTTTTCAATGTATAATTTCAAAGTTGATATGAAAAGTTTGTAAAGGCATGGGAAATTGTGTCATCAACCTATGCATCCTTGTATGGTTTCAAATGTAACAATGCACAGTGTGCATCCCCACCTATGTTATCAAAGAAGTTTCATTATTGAAATATATAGAGCCATAAATTTCAACAATATCTATGGTTTTCCAAATCATATACCACATGAGATCCAAGATAAAATACCAAAGTTCAGTAGTAGTAAGTCTGGATCAGCAAGTAAGCATTTGCAAGATTTCATTGATGTAATAGGAGACTATGAGATAGATTTTGAAGATATTGTCAAGAAGTTGTTTGCTTAGTCCTTAAAAGATGAAGCAAGATATTGGTTCTCCTATTTACCAGCATGCTCAATCAATTCTTGGGATGAGCTCAAAGAAGTTTTCATGGAGCAGTTTGGCGAGAGGATCAATACAAGTTCAGTGATTAGCAAGTTTATGAGCATTGAGAAGGATGAAGAAGAATTGATCCCACCTTTTAATCTAAGATTTGCAAAGATGTTAAGAGATATTCTAGAAAGAATTAGGCTAAATGATGCAATGTGTCTTGTTATATACTTAGGTGCATTCAATGAAGAGATGAGTTACCAGTTGAGAAACAAAGATCCTACAACTTTGTATCAGGCTTATGAGATCTCCATGGACATTCAAAACAACTAGAAGTATGGAATGCTCAAGGGCTATTTGTCTGCAAGTGTTTTATGTCCTAAAGCACCCAATGTTGATGTGATGTGTAAATCAGAAATTAAAAATGGATGTCAAAGCAATTACATCCCTATTATCCCAGCTCATACATTAGTCCATAATGTTGATCACATAGAGCCCCAAATAAATTGTCAACAATTTGCATCCATTAGTGATGTTGCGGTCTTTGTTCAAGCTCTCTTTGACATAAGGAGACATGAGTAAGAATTGGGATATTCTTTATTATCCAGAATCTTGGACAACTATATGGATATCCCTATTGGTTTCAAGCCTCAAGAGTATGTATGCATTGATTTGTTTTGTGAAGTGTATGGGTCAATTTTGATTTTATTACCTCAAAGGTTGAAGCCAAGTAATTTTTCTTAGGTTCTTGATTGGATAGACATTGTAGAGAATGCTAAGATTCATGATGATAAGAATGACAAATTTCATAGTGCTGATCACATTAGTCCTATTGTTGGGTATGAATCAAACAATGATGCAATATATGTGAGTGAAAAGAACATGTTTCAAAGTGAAGTTACATCTCATGCTAATATGGGAGATATTTATGAGCAACCAAATAATGTGGTGTATATACCTAAAAATTGTATTCGTGGAAGTTTAAATGCACTACATACTGAAATAATGCAAATGCATCAAATAATATCTTGTCATGACAGAACTGGTGAAGAGGTAAAGGCATTTTCAAATATTTAGCATACTACACTAGGTAATAGAACTACTAGCTGCTCCAATGATAAGATCACAGAAGAAGTTTAGTTCCATCCTTGTGATATAAATGATTCTGATGATATGTTCAATGGTATGAGTGTTAATAAGACAATATATTCATCATTAAGTGTACAAGAACCATGTATTCCTGATCACAATCTTACCAGTGAATTGAGATCTTTTTCAATAATGATCATGATATCATTAGGCATGTTCATATATATTCAACTCATGAAGTTAATCATGTTGATTGTTATTCTACTAGTCACATTGGCTTATATGAAGTAGAGTTGGAAAGTTTTATTACAGATGAAGATAACATTAGCATGCAAGATGTTGATAACATGAGTTCACTCTCAGATGTTCAAGTTATGCATTATGATTAATATGTGAATGATAGAATATCACCATTGTTGGTTAATAGTATTATGGAACTTGAAGAGCCTTCTGACCATGTTATCTCAGATTATGCTGATATGGCTAAAATTTCAAACATGTGTGTGGAACACTGAGAGGATGAAGTGAAAAGTGATATTGATTAGCATTGCTTATGGGTTGATTGTGATTGTGTTCATAAAATGGACATGGACAATAATGAATTTGAAGATGTTAATTATGCAGATGGAAAATTAGAGTTTCATGTTGATATGATGGAGACCAAGGTTGAATATGAAGTTCATTGCAGAAGTGGTCAAGTTCTAAAGAGTTCATATGTTGATCTTCACGATGGGATATTTTTAGACTTGTCTGAGCCTTCTTATGAAGTTGTGTACATGGATATGAGTGATGATTTTAAAGTTGAATCAGATTATGTCATTGAACCAGAAATGTGTGCATTTGTGCAATTATGGGATGTTGATGATAAAGATAAGTTGCACTTACAAGATACTGAAGCAAGTGGTGATATGACTGAGTCAATATGCTTAGATGAGTGTCACCTTTAATGCACGAGACAACTGAGAGGGGGGGTGAATCAGTTGTAACAAAACTTCAAACCCTTACAAAAAATTAGATCCACATTAACCTTTAAACATGTTATGATGTTTAAGCATGAAAAGAAAATAACTGAAACTAAATCATAACAAAACCACACACAAGAGAACACCATATTTTACATGGAAAAACCTAAAAGGGAAAAACCACGGTGAGGATTAGCTCACAATATAATGTAGTAGCAATACTGAATTACAAAGGCTCACTATTAGAGGGCTCACTGCCCAAAAGAGAGAATGCTCATTACAGGTGGACTCACTATCCAAGTGGACTCACTTCCCACTAATAAAGAAAGAAAGAAGAGAAGAATGGCTCACTTCTAGGGTTTGAATTGATATAGTGGCATCTAACCTATGCATGGAGTTCAGTTCCAATGAAGCTCAATATCTATCACAACACAAACAACATCTTTGCAGCATCACTAAAAATAGTAGACACCTTCTGCTCACTGCATCCAGTAGCCTAACATATGAAAGCTCTCACTGCCCTAATCAAATTCACATTACAAACATCATATCCCTCATGCACACATACATCCATGACTCCTTGACACTTATTTATACAATCACCAATCATGAAAACATTCTCCAAGGTCGGCAACACAACTTAACCCATAAAATTCAAATTAGGTTTGGACCTAAACATTCCCATGAAGAAGAGGAATGAATGCAGACCATATCACTCCTTAGAATGGACCTAAATCCACTCTTACATGCTTCATCACACTTTCACTTTCACCAAAGTACAACCGCAAATAGTGTAAACAATCAAGTCGGCCATCCTTGTGTTAACACCATGAACTTTTAAATGCACACTTCATCAAAATCACACAATGACATGTGGACCATACACCAATCTCAAACATGATCTAGAAACATCCATAAGCACCTAAAAACCAACAAATTCCTTTACAACATCTTTCACCTGAAGAAACTTCACACCGGAGTACTTAACCAGCTATGTCATGCTCTGTCGTCATCTACAACTTAAGAAATGTACTTGTAGAGCACCAAACCATGAACCACTTGAGCTGAAGGAAAATATAGACTTTATAAGCACACATCTAGAACCGCAACACCTGAAACCATTCTGCGGAGAAATGCAGTGCAAAATACTTTCTCCCAAACACACTGCAAACACTGTCAAGCATTGTTCTCAAATTGGTGAACACAACTTCCATTGCACACTGATTCGGACCACCAAATTTTAGATTTAGCATCTTCAAACACTTCTAAACAACATATTCAAACCACATACTCAAATCTCCAACACAAAAGAAATGTGGAGCAAAAATTCAAACATCTCTGTAAGCCAGAAGACTTCTTCAACACACTATTTCCATAATTAATGAAATTTTCTCAAAAGCACTTGAAACCCCAACAATAGAAGCATATTCTCAACATCTTTAGCACCTCTTCAAATTAATCAAATAACTTTAACACAACAACTCAATCAAACAACAACAACCTCATCAGAAGACACAGTTGACACTAATGACAACACAAGCTTTTTGGCATCAATGACAACACCGATTAGCACATACTTGCAACAATCTCCCCCTTTGTCATTGATGGAAACACATGATGTGAAAAACCATCAAGACACAACTCTGCACCAATCTTCTTTACTTTCTTACTCTTCTCCTTTCTTTTGTACATCTTATTCTCTCTCTAATCACTGATTGTTCTTTCTCCCCTTTGTTTTTCACATGAACTCTCTCCCCCTTTGACATCAATGGACAAGGGTGTCACAACTTTCCCTTTTCATGATACTGCACATACTTGCATTGTTCACTACTGCTCTACAACATCTTTTTCTTTCACTGCTTTGAATACTCCCCTAGACTGCAACAATCATCATAACCACTACCTGCTCCCCTTGAGAGGTAGCCTTCAATCATCAGTCTAGAAAGTAATGAATCTTGAAATCCACTAGACTGATGCATCTTCTTATGCATCTAGTTCAAGGAAGGAGGTGCAATAACCCCTAACTTCTCCTGGAGATACTCAAATGTATCCTTAGGTAGAGCCTTAGTGAATATGTCAACAACCTGATCCTTTGTAGGCACATGCTCAAGCTTCACTGCATTCTCTGTAACCTTCTCTCTCAGAAAGTGATACCTAATTGAAATATACTTTGTCCTTGAATGCATCATCGGATTTTTTGAAATGTTAATAGCACTTGTATTATCATAGAAAATAGAAATTGTCTCATCATACACAACTTTGATATCCTTCAAGGTTTGTTTCATCCACAACACCTGTGTACAACAAGATGATGTTGCAATGTATTCTACCTTTGTAGTAGACAGAGATAATAAATCTTGCCTTTTACTTAACCATGACACTACTCTGCCACCAAGAAAGAATATTCCACCACTTGTACTTTTCCTAACATCTACACACCCAGCCCGGTCTGCATCTGTATAAGCACTTAGAGTAAAGTCAATATATTTTGGATACCAAAAGCCATGATCAAAAGTGCCCTTTAAATATCTGAAAATCCTCTTCAATTCCATAACATGTGACTCTCTAGGAACTGCTTGAAAACTAGCCACAAGACAAACTGCATGCATAATATCTAGTCTAGTAGCAGTCAGATATAGTAATCCTCCAATCATTGATCTGTACTTGCTCTGATCGGCCTTAGGGGATTCATCATTCTTTCTCAATTTACAACCAGTAACCATAGGTGTACAAACTAGTTTAGAATCTTCCATTCCAAACTTCTTTAACAACTCTTTTACATGCTTTGACTAAGAAATGAAAATACCCTTATCTATCTGATTGATTTGTAAGCCAAGGAAGAAATTCATTTCCCCGCACATTGACATTTCAAACTCTTTATGCATCTCATCTACAAAACTCTTACGCATACCTTCATTTCCACAAAAAATTATGTCATCTACATACACTTCCACAATCAGAATTTGATCTCCACTTACTTTGATGTACAAATTACTATTTGCGGAGCCTTTATTGAATCCTTGCTATAATAAGTACTAGTCTAACCTTGCATACCAAGCTTTGGGAGCTTACTTCAATCCATATAGTGCCTTCTTCAACCTACAAACCATATATGGCTTATCTGTCAACTGAAATCCTTCCGACTACTTTATGTACACTTTCTCTTCCAGCTCACCATTCAAGAAAGCAGACTTCACATCCATTTGATATACTTTGAAATCCTTATGTGTTGTAAAAGCAAAAAACATCCTAATGGCCTCCATTCTTTCTACCGGAGCATAAGTTTCCTCATAGTCTATTCCTTCCACTTGTGAGTAGACTTTACATACAAGTCTTGCCTTATTTCTTACCACTTCTCTATTCTCATTCAATTTGTTCTGGAATACCCACATGGTTCCAATCACATTTTTGTTCTCTGGTCTTGGGACAAGTTCCCAAGTCTGATTTTTCTCAATCTGCATTAGTTCTTCTTTCATAGCCTTGATCCAATTCTCATCCTTGCATGCCTCAACCACTATTTTAGGTTCAACTTTAGAAAGTAAACATAGATTTACGTGTTCTTTAGCAACTCTGCTTCTTGTCAATATACCTTTGTTCTTATCACCAATAATTTGGTCTTTAGTGTGATGCTTCTACACATACTTGGGAGTTTTAGGAGACTTCACCGGAGCTTCTCCCTCTTCAATTTGCGCTTCCTTTTCTTTAGCTTCTTCTTCACTGGAAGAAGACTCATTTGATTCATGATCATTAATCTCTAAAATTTTTTGTATGTCTTCATCAACCTTAACATTCACACTCTCAACAATCCTTCTTATCTTCTTGTTGTAGTATTGGTAAGCTTTACTTTTGTTAGAGTACCCAAAGAAAAATACCTTCATCACACCTTGCATCAAACTTTCCTAGTTCTTCATCTCTTTTGATATAACATTTGGTTCTAAAAACTTTGAAATATTTAACAGTAGGAATCCTTCCATACCATAGGTCATAGGAAGTCTTTGTGTTATTTTCCTTTACTTGTACTCTATTCTATATGTAGACAATAGTATGAATTTCTTCTCTCTGGTAGACTTCTGGTAGGTCTTTTTTCTTATCATTGTCCTTGCAGCTTCTTGAACAATCATGTTCTTCCTTTCAACCACTCCATTATGCTGAGGAGTCCTAGGGGCAGATAAATGCCTCTTTATCCCATGATTCTCACAAAACATGTTAAACACATTAGAAGTGAATTCTTCACCTCTGTCAGACCTCAAACATTTGATATTCATGTCCATTTCATTTTCAACCATTGCTTTAAAGGCTTTAAACTTATCTAGGGCTTCTGATTTTTCTTTAAGAAAAGTGACCCATATCATTCTAGAGCAATCATCAATAAATAACATAAAATTTACCTGTCACCTTGAAAAATCCTTACTCTAGTAGGACCACAAAGATCTGTATGTACCAATTCCAACAGTCTGGTAGATGAATGATCCCTGACTTTGAAGATTCTTCTTGTTTGCTTTCCAATCTAACAATCCTTATAGATAACATTGATGGGCTTTGTGATCTTTAGCAGATCTCTCATAGCTTGAACTAAAATTATCCTTACCAGGCTATCAAAATTGATGTGACATAATCTCCTATGCCATATCCAACTCTCACTGATCTAAGTCATAAGGCAATAACTAGCACCACCTTTGAGATGATAAATATTTCCACCTGTCCTCTTTCCAACAACAATTACTGTTCTGGTGCTTTTTCTGATCTCGCAACCATCATCCTGAAACATAAAATTGTAACCCTTGGTACACATCTATCCAACACTCAAGAGATTATGCTTTAAACTTTTGACATAAAGAACATCATCAATGTTATGCTTTCCATCAAAACTGATTGAACATTTTTGGTGCAGGAGCACCAAGGGCTCGGAGCCCATGTATATACTGCACATTTTTGGTGTGATGTGAAATTTTCTTATAATTGCATTTTTGGCGTGATAAGCCTTGGCGGGAAGAAGTTTTTGCTTATCCAAAGTGGGTCATCGGTGTGAGCATAAGCATCGGGCTGAGGAAATAATCGTGAGCCGACAGTGTATCATCTCACCGATCGGGGTGATAAACATCGAGTTTCACCGATGTGGAGTTGGCCGAAGGCATCGGCGTGAGCATAAGCATCGGGCTAAGAAATTGATCGTGGGCCGATGGTTGAAGGTCATACCGATCAGGGAGACTGTGGTGAGGTGTCGCCGACAAGAAATATCGGCGTGAAATGCACCGTCAGGAGAAGTGTTAGAAGCTTCGCCGATAGAATGGGTCACACCGATAGCAGGAGTACATCGGCATAAACTTTATCGTCGGCGCGAGTGTGACGAGGTCTAACCGATGGAAGGCTCATCGGTGAGAGATGTATTATCGGTGGAGGAAGAGGAGGTGCTACCGACGGTCCAAGTCATGCCGACGGGTCAAAGTGCATCAGCGTAAGTGTTCCCATCGGCGAGGTTGGGAAATGTTTGACTGACGGTATTAGTCTCGCCGATAGTGCAGTTTGAAGGAGCCTTTGAGGCCATCGGAGTAAGTATGTATATCAGAGGACAACGGAGGAGTCACCCTGACAGTATAAGTCTGAGCGATGGTTTCTAACCATCGGAAAGAATAGCATATCGGTGAATGAAATTAGGAGGTGGCCGATAAGAGAAGTGTTGCCGACGGTAATGGGAATATCTATTTCGGTGAGATATGGATGTGATCTTGCCGATAATGAAAAATGCACATGTTTAGGTGATGTATGGGCCTTGCGATGGAATTTTAAAAGCTGAACTGACAATTGGAATACCAACCAGTATGGAAGTTGAACCAACCTGTAACGGACATGAGAAAATACATAAGATGTAGCATTCTTTCTGTAGAAGAGTTCAGCAGAAGGAGAATCGAAGAAGTAAATTTTGGTGTGTGAAGCATTTTGATGTAATCAGAATTTTTGAACAGAAATAAAATACAGCAGTTCGATCATTTGTACATTCTGTTCTGTTTTCACTTTATCATTCTGAAGTAGATTAGTCTTTCTGTTTCTATAGTTTTGTTCTCTTTTGCAAACCATGACTCTGTATTGATGATGCCTCAAGTTCCATTGTACAGTATGGAGGCCATCTTGCAGAGCCATGCTTTTTGTTTGTTTTTCTCTTGTGTGGTGGTCGGATTGCCGGCTAGAGGAAATGCATGCTTGTTCTAGGCGAGCTCAGTGAGGAGTCCGGCTAGATAGACAAGTAGGATAAATAGATTTGCAGAGGTGGAAAAGTAGAGAGAAAGAAAGTGAGCACCAAGCAGTCCAGACCCTTGAACAGAGTGAGAAGGGTGGGCAACGGGCTCAGAAAGTTATGTGCCATTGAGGTAGTATCTGGGAAGCAATGAGGACAATGTATGTGTCCCACACCAAGAAGAGAAGTAGAGTTTTCCATCTCTGCAAGGAGTATGTCTTTAGCACTTTGAATTGGTGGGAAGGCTAGTGTTGTCAACAGTCTTGTACACCTACAGGATGCAGAGCAGGCAGCCTAGAGTCCTCCCTATCAAATTGGTATCAGAGTAGTAAGATTTGGGTTATTCCTAGATAGGAATAGAAGAGTTGTATGTCATCACCGAGTTCAAGTGAGTCTGTTAGTGCATCCAAGAAAATGGTGACTAATGCAGAGTTAGCAAAGAAGGTTGAAGATCAAGAAGAGGAGAATAGACTCCTACAAGAAAGACTAGCAGAAATGGAGAGTAAGCTAGGCTTAATGTTGCAAAAGACTGAAGAAGTCAGCCAGAGAGTTAAAAATTTTGAGGATAAGGGAAAAGGTGTATCTGTAGAAGATGAAGAGCCCACACCTGATCCTAAATTGCAAGAAGAACCATTCTTGAAAGCTTTGAAAGCAATGAGTGGTAAAACATTGGAAGGAGTACCACTTTTCAGTGGGAAAATGGACCCAGATTTGGTCATGGAGTGGATAGAAGGACTTGAAAATCATTTTGAATGTGATGGTGTAAGCGAGGCACAGAAAGTAAAGGTGGCCAAATCCAGACTCAGGGGAGCTGCCTTAACCTGGTGGAAATTTGTGCAGACTGAAAGAGCAAAAGAAGATAAGAAGCCCATAGCTACTTGGAAGGGAATGGTAGCTAAAATTAAAGAAGCATATATGCCAGAAGATTATGAAATACAGCTGCACAGGAAGAGACAGAATCTGAGACAGAAGGAACTAGATGTCAGTGCATACACTGAAGAATTCCAAAAGCTATGCTTAAGGTCCAAAGTAATGGAGGATGAAAGCATAAAGGTAGCAAGGTACCTTAATGGTCTGAAGTGGAATATACAAGAAGAAATTAGTTTATTGTGCCCTACCACAGTGCAAAAATGCTATCAGCTAGCATTGAAAGTGGAGGAAAAGAATAAGAGGAAACAAGACTCAAATAGCAGAGGAAGAGGAAGAGGCAGAGATAACAGAGGACACAGAGGAGGTTTTGGTGGAAGAAATACTGACAATAGATCCCAAGCAGAATCCAAACTCACAGAGCAGAGTGGGGAGTCGAGTGGTAGAGGAAACCACAGAGGAAGAGGATCTAACAGAGGAAGGTCAGGAGGATCAGGCAGAGGATCCTATTTCACCAACATGAAGTGTTACAACTGTGGCAATCTAGGTCATCCATCATATAGGTGTCTAGAAAAGGCCACATCCTCTTCTCAAGGAGGTGATAAGAGAAATCACTATGTCCAAGATAATGCATCCAGCAGCCAGTCACCTGAGGTCAATCTAAACTCAGAAGATGGAGAGAACCTGATGATAAGGAGAACATTGATCAAAGAACCAGTGAAATCTGAACCAAGCCAGAGGAGAGCACTATTCAGAATCAAGTGCAAGATTTTGAATAAGGTATGTAAAATTATCATAGACTCAGGATCCACTGATAATATTATTTCTGATGAGGCAGTTAAGAAACTGAATTTGAAAAGAATTACTCATGCAAACCCATATAGAGTCACATGGTTGAATAAGGGTCAACATGTGGTAGTAAATGAACAAAGTTGGGTAGAGTTTAGTATAGGTGGCTACAAGGATAAAGTATTATGTGATATACTACCCATGGATGCATGCCATCTCTTATTGGGCAGACCATGGCAGTATGACCGAAAAGCAGTACATGATGGTGAGAAGAATGCCTATTCTTTTCAAAAGGATGCTGTCACCTATAAGATTCAGTCATTGGAGGATGAAGATGCAGTTCAGACAAAGAGTCCTAATATCTTGGTTGTGAGTGGAAAAGAGTTTCTGAATACTCTTAAGGAAGATGGTATTGGTTATGCCATCATAGTGAAACCAAAAGAAGGACAGCAGGGTAAGAAGACAGAGATTCCCAAAGAAGTGCAGCCTATACTGAAGAAGTATAAAGGCATAATCAGTGATGGTACACCAACTACATTGCCTCCACAAAGAGCAATAAGCCATCAGATAGACCTGATTCCAGGAGCATCTTTGCCAAACAAGGCACCTTATAAAATGACTCCAGATCAGCACAAAGAGATTTCCAGGCAAGTGCAGGAATTGCTAGATCAAGGATTGATCAGGAAGAGTATTAGTCCTTGTGCAGTGCCCACAGTGTTGGCACCCAAGAAAGGAGGATCATGGAGATTGTGTACAGATGCCAGAGCCATAAACAAGATAACTATAAGGTATAGATTCCCAATTCCCAGAATTGAAGATCTCATGGACTGTATTGGAAAAGCAAAGTATTTCACCAAGATAGACCTGAAGAGTGGTTACCACCAAATAAGAATCAAGGAAGGTGACGAGTGGAAGACAGCCTTCAAGACCACAGAAGGACTGTATGAATGGCTTGTTATGCCATTTGGTCTATCAAATGCACCCAGTACCTTTATGAGACTCATGAATGAAGTCCTAAAGGATTACATTGGTAATTTGTTGTTGTTTTTCTAGATGATATTCTAATTTTTAGTCAAACCAAGGAAGAACATCTAGAACATGTAAATACTGTTTTGCAAAAATTACATGATGAACAACTAACCATCAACCTGGAGAAGTGTGAATTCATGAAGCAGGAATTGGTATACCTTGGTTTTGTGGTGTCCCAGGGAGAGTTGAAGATGGACAAGTCCAAAGTAGAAGCCATATTGAGCTGGCCTACTCCCAGAGCAGCCACAGAGGTGAGAAGTTTTCATGGCTTAGCCCAGTTTTACAGAAAGTTTATCAGAAATTTCAGTGGAATATGTGCACCTATGTTGGATACAATTAAGGGTGGAATGAAAGCAAAATTCAGATGGACACCAGCTGCAGCTAGAAGTTTTGAAAGGTTGAAGAAAGAGGTAGCAACACAACCTATTTTGTTGTTGCCTAGTTGTGATAAGCTATTTACTATTGAATGTGATGCAAGTAATATAGCTGTAGGAGCAGTGCTAAATCAGGAAAACAGACCTGTAGCCTTTTTTAGTGAGAGGCTGAATGAAGCAAAGAGTAAGTACTCTTCATATGACTTAGAGTTGTATGCTCTAGTCCAAGCATTGAGGAAGTGGAGACATTATCTCCTACCTAAAGAATTTGTGGTCTACACTGATAACCAAGCTCTGAGTTTTCTGAACTCACAGGATAAGTTAAGCAGCAGGCATATCAAATGGATGGAGTACCTGCAGTCTTATACCTTTACAATTAAGCATAAGAAGGGGCAGCTGAACAGAGTTGCAGATGCTTTGAGCAGAAGATTGCTCACAGTGCAGGAAGTGCAATTGAAGAGCATTGGGATTGAAGATTTCAAGAATCTTTACCAAGATGATGAAGATTTTGCTGAGGCATACAAGGTATGTCAAGATTTTGAGAATCACTTTCACAGTGAATTTGTAGATTTCACCTTACAGCAGGGATTGCTATTCAAAGGTGAACAATTATGTGTGCCAAGAGGATCTATGAGAGAAAATCTCATACAGGAGAAGCATAATGGCAGTCTGAGCGGCCATTTTGGTCTGAACAAGACACTGGAGCTAGTCCAAAGGTTCTATCATTGGCCAAGGATGCACAGAGACATCAGAAGGTATGTAGAGCAGTGTACCGTATGTCAGAAGGCCAAGGGAACCACTTCTAATGCAGGACTGTACCAACCCTTACCCATTCCTTCCAGGCCATGGGAATGTGTAAGCATGGATTTTGTAGTTGGTTTGCCTAAGACTAAGACTGATTATGATAGCATATATGTAGTAGTGGACAGGTTTAGCAAGATGAGCCATTTCATTCCCTGTAAAGTGACTCATGATGCCAGTCATATAGCACACTTATTTTTCAGAGAAGTGATCAGAATTCATGGACTTCCAGCAAGTATTGTGTCTGACAGAGATGCTAAATTCATGGGGCATTTCTGGAAAACATTGTGGCAGAGATTGGGAACAAATTTGTCTTTCAGTTCAACATATCACCCACAGATAGATGGTCAGACAGAGGTGGTAAACAGGACATTGGGCAACCTGTTAAGGTGTATAACCAAAGAATATGGACAGAGTTGGGATCTTGTCATTCATCAGGCAGAATTTGCCTATAATGACAGTGTGAATAGGACTACTGGTAAGAGTCCATTTGAAATAGTCTATGGAATGCATCCCAGAGGTATATGTGAGCTCAGGATTATGGGAAACATGGAGAACAGAAGTGGACATGCAAAGGATTTTGCACAATCCATGAAAGAAGTGCATGAGCAGGTGAAGAAAACCTTGACAGAGAACACACAGAAGATCAAGGACAGAGTAGATGCCCACAGAAGGGATATTCAGTTTGAGGTTGGTGATCTGGTTATGGTACACTTGAACAAAGCCAGAATGCCGAAAGGCACACCAACCAAACTGCAGATGAGGAGAATTGGTCCTTGCAGAATCCTGAACAAGTATGGTAACAATGCATACAGAATTGAATTGCCAGAAGATTTGGCAATCTCACCAGTGTTTAATGTCCAAGACCTGGTGCAATACAGGGGTCCTCAGTCAGCAGCAGATGGATCCATTTCAGAGAAGGAACAGACAACAAAAGATGTGACTTTGCCATTAAAACCCAAACTGCAGGCAGAGAGAATACTGGATTCAAGAGTACAGAAGCAAACCAGACATGGTGTCTACATGGAGCATTTGATCAAATGGAAGCAGTTGCCTGAAGCAGAAGCTACCTGGGTTGCAGAGTCAGAATTTAAAAAGAGGGGCATTGACTTTGCCTCATTGTCACCGGAGGTGACTTGACTTCTTCCGCACAGGGGGAGTATGGTGCAGGAGCACCAAGGGCTCGGAGCCCATGTATATACTGCACATTTTTGGTGTGATGTGAAATTTTCTTATAATTACATTTTTGGCGTGATAAGCCTTGGCGGGAAGAAGTTTTTGCTTATCCAAAGTGGGTCATCGGTGTGAGCATAAGCATCGGGCTGAGGAAATAATCGTGAGCCGACAGTGTATCATCTCACCGATCGGGGTGATAAACATCGAGTTTCACCGATGTGGAGTTGGCCGAAGGCATCGGCGTGAGCATAAGCATCGGGCTGAGAAATTGATCGTGGGCTGACGGTTGAAGGTCATACCGATCGGGGAGACTGTGGTGAGGTGTCGCCGACAAGAAATATCGGCGTGAAATGCACCGTCGGGAGAAGTGTTAGAAGCTTCACCGATAGAATGGGTCACACCGATAGCAGGAGTACATCGGCATAAACTTTATCGTCGACGCGAGTGTGACGAGGTCTAACTGATGGAAGGCTCATCGGTGAGAGATGTATTATCGGCGGATGAGGAGGAGGTGCTACCGACGGTCCAAGTCATGCCGATGGGTCAAAGTGCATCGGCGTAAGTGTTCCCATCGGCGAGGTTGGGAAATGTTTGACTGACGGTATTAGTCTTGCCGATAGTGCAGTTTGAAGGAGCCTTTGAGGCCATCGGAGTAAGTATGTATATCAGAGGACAACGGAGGAGTCACCCCGACAGTATAAGTCTGAGCGATGGTTTCTAACCATCGGAAAGAATAGCATATCGGTGAATGAAATTAGGAAGTGGCCGATAAGAGAAGTGTTGCTGACGGTAATGGGAATATCTATTTCGGTGAGATATGGATGTGATCTTGCCGATAATGAAAAATGCACATGTTTAGGTGATGTATGGGCCTTGCGATGGAATTTTAAAAGCTGAACCGACAATTGGAATACCAACCGGTATGGAAGTTGAACCAACCTGTAACGGACATGAGAAAATACATAAGATGTAGCATTCTTTCTGTAGAAGAGTTCAGCAGAAGGAGAATCGAAGAAGTAAATTTTGGTGTGTGAAGCATTTTGATGTAATCAGAATTTTTGAACAGAAATAAAATACAGTAGTTCGATCATTTGTACATTCTATTCTGTTTTCACTTTATCATTCTGAAGTAGATTAGTCTTTCTGTTTCTATAGTTTTGTTCTCTTTTGCAAACCATGACTCTGTATTGATGATGCCTCAAGTTCCATTGTACAGTATGGAGGCCATCTTGCAGAGCCATGCTTTTTGTTTGTTTTTCTTTTGTGTGGTGGTCGGATTGCCGGCTAGAGGAAATGCATGCTTGTTCTAGGTGAGCTCAGTGAGGAGTCCGGCTAGATAGACAAGTAGGATAAATAGATTTGTAGAGGTGGAAAAGTAGAGAGAAAGAAAGTGAGCACCAAGCAGTCCAGACCCTTGAACAGAGTGAGAAGGGTGGGCAACAGGCTCAGAAAGTTATGTGCCATTGAGGCAGTATCTGGGAAGCAGTGAGGACAATGTATGTGTCCCACACCAAGTAGAGAAGTAGAGTTTTCCATCTCTGCAAGGAGTATGTCTTTAGCACTTTGAATTGGTGGGAAGGCTAGTGTTGTCAACAGTCTTGTACACCTATAGGATGCAGAGCAGGCAGCCTAGAGTCCTCCCTATCACTTTTCCATAGATCTTAGTAGCTTCATCACCACCAAACCTAACCAATCCACCATCATATTTTTCAAGTTTAACAAACTTACTCTTATCACCTGTCATATGATTTGAGCATCCACTATCAATGATCCAGTCATCTTTTTCTTTTCTGGCATGAAAAGTAGACATTACAGTGCCTTTAGGGTTAGTGCTTACTTCCAGACCCTTTTCCTTCACATAGTTTCTAGAGTTAGTAGAAATAGTTTCATCTCTTAGGGCTATGAATAAGAATTCATTATCATTATCATCCTCATAATCAGATTCATCAGATACCTGCAACCTACACACAAGATGACAAGAGAGGGGTTTTGTAGGGGTTGTGGTGTTTATGGATTTGCCTTAGTCAAATCCTAGGTTAACATTCAAGCTTTCCCAACATTGTTGTTAGGGAGAGAGTGTGTCCTTGCAGGACAGAGGCTAAAGATAATCTAAATGATGATGAAATGATTCAAACAAAGATGATGTCACCTTAGAAGTGAAGTCCTTAGGAGGATGAAGATTCTTCAACTCATAAGGATGTTGATGATGATTCCAAATCTGCAACAAACATGTACAACACAAACACAAATCTACAACAATAAGACAATGAATGCCTTGAATGCTCTTTTGCTCAATATCATAACCTTTCTATCATCAACTTGTCACAAAATGAATTCAAACACTCACTTATATATTCTTTCCCACTAGCATTTGCAAAATTAAATCACAAAAGATGACAAAGAGGAACATTTTTAAAGGTCCTACGTCGACATAACATTAATTCACCCCGACCAATCATGGAGGACTTGGGTGGTTGGTGCCCAAGTCCAGGGGCCCAATTTGAGTCTGGGATAAGTTAAATGAAGGGCCCCAGGTCCCAAATTCATATGGGTGTCAGGCTATTTTCTTCGGGATGATCAATTATAATGCATAATGAGATAAATAGGACCTAGGAGGTAAACTAGGAGGTAAAAAGGCATGTGTCCACTTTTTACTCCATAACAACTTAAATAATCCATGGAAAGATGAGGTGGGGAAAATCTATGGTGGATTTGGAGTGTATACATTTTACCCCTCTTTGATATGGCATTAATATCGCATGGAATGATGTTTTAAATAAATTTTTTTGTAGAGTCAAAATGGTGACAAGTTGTCTCAGACACTTGGGGAAATGGTGGTTAGATAATGATAGGCAAATGCCCCCTTAAGGGAGCCAGTCGGCTAATGGGGGATTGAGGGGTCTCTTGAAATGAAGAAATAAGGCTTGGGAGGAGAAATAGGGGGAAAAAGAGGAAAAAGAGGAATTTGGAGGGAGAAATTAGGGTTGGGGAGGGATGAAAACCTATAAATAGGGGTGGGGTGGGCTAAAAAGTCATTTTTACCTTTCCCTTTGGAGAGAAAAGAGCTCTTTCCTGGGAGGAGAAAATGGAGCAAATCCCAATAAAGGAGCATCAAAGTGAATAGGTGCACTAGTATAGGCAATCAAGGAACAAAAGGGTAGCAATAAGTGCTCTTTCAAAGAAAGAATATTTTAATTTGGTGCATTTTTTAGGGTAGATGTGGGTAGGAAAGTACAAGCACTATTAGGGTAATTTAGCTTATGACATTTGCATTTGGGCACATGTTATCTATGCAAGCCTTGGTCATTGGTTAGAGTGGTGTTTGTGGGGTAGGAAGGAAGGGCCTAGAATCTACATAGATACCCTAGCATGTGTAAGATTCCCTAGCATTTATGCTTGATCAATGTGCATTTTTGTGGGATGCCTGGTGTCTGCACAACTGGCTGGGGTGTTTGCACTAAAATGGTGCTTATGCTAGGAGAGAGGCATCTGTGCAATCTCTTGGAGTACTTTCATGAGAATGGCACCTATGCTTTAGAGTGAGGCATATGTGCCAAGGGAGAAGCATTTGCATTGCAAGGAGTGGTGCTTGCACTAGAAAGGAAGAATTGGGCAAAGTTAGATACAGGAAGGGAAAGTATTGATGAGGCATGATGATGTGGTAATGTGTAGGAGGTGTTACTGACATTGGTGACATGAGAGAGATGATCAGGGATGATGAGGCAACTATGAGGGTTTAGCAAGGTAGAGTAGAAGTTCCTGGTTATAGTGGGGCTTTATGACATTCTTATGATGCCAGAGATTTGAGCATATTAGGCTATGCTGATAACACTAGTGGAGTGGTGGCATTTTGAGACAAGCATGTTCCAACTCCTAATGGGGGAGATGATAGTCACCCTCAATGATATTTAACATATTTTGAGGATTCCTATTGTGAGGGAGATGGTATACTCCTGGGCAATAGATCCACTAAGCACAATGGATTACCTAACAAGCAAGAGGGATATCCCACTATAAGGGATGGAATTGGACTTAGATGGATGTTTGGTGGGGGCTAGCAGATGAGTGCTAATGGGTCTTGTTAGTGACATCTTGCTACCTGACAAGACTAGTAGATTCTTCCAAATGAGCTTTGTAGAATGTGTGTCAGGCATGATGGAGGATGGGAGGATATTTGCATGGGGCCCCTGCATATCAGAACAACTATACAAGGATCTACATTTAGTGGTTTACCATGATGGGTAAAGCATAACATCATCAACGATGCTACAAGTTTGGGCCTAGAGGTACATTGCAATGGTGCAACTAGAGGGAGTACAATAGGTGAGACAACAATATTAGTTCTTCATATATGGGTGAAGGATGTAGTGAGGGTATAGGTTGAGCCATCTAAGGGACACATAGTATTATCAATGAGTCCTAGATGAGTTGATGCTAGATGATATTATATGGAGATTGTACAGGGGAGTGGAGGATTAGGTAGATGAGGCAACACATATGGGATTGATGTTTCAATAGAGTGTTACCTAGTGGGGTAGAAGGAGTCTATCATAGAGTAGTATCAACCTAGTAGGGTTTTGTGCTAGTTCAAGATTTGATAGGATATCCTAGCATTGTCACATGTGTTTACTCATGTGACATGTGAGACTCCATGGTAGGGAAGACTGATATATCAAGAGGTGGTAACAAAGAGTTGGCAATGACAGCCAATGCTACACTAGGTACTGAGGGAAGATGTGGCAGATGTAGGAGTGGTGGTAAGCTATGATGTATGGTGGGAGTAGATGTGGTCTATGAGACTATCTATCACTAGAGTGCAAAGCTTATGATAATGGTTGGAGGAGATGGCCTGTGAGTGGAGATGATAGATGAAGGTGGGGAAGAGGGTAGGTAGTAGAGGAGATGCATAGAGACAAGTGACACATATGGATTATGGAGGAGGGGACTAGTAGAGACAAGTTGCGGAGGGATAGGAGACACAAGATGCATAGGTGCTATATGTAGAGATGTAGGACGCACATGTGACTTCTTGTGTTACTCAAAATGTGACCCACGAGTGAGTCAGCCTCAATTCATACATGAAAGCTTGCCTTTCCATGGGCGACCTCCAAGTCACTCTCTCTCGTGGCAAGATCTAGTTGAGCAGACATGAGACCCAAGGGTAGTTCTATTCTTGCAGGAGCAAAATGTCACAAAGAGCAGTTAGCCTATTTTGGGGCCTTATGTGGTTTGCTAGTTGTCGAGCCCTTTCTATGGTTGTGGTTGTTGAGATAATTGTACGATCTGAAGGGTCGCTTATGATGTGTCTCCTATTTGGGTTTCGTAGATTCCAACGCCTAGTGGGTAAGCTATTATGTTTGTTGATGAACCTAGCGCATTGGAATCTTTCCTCGATGTCTTGAATGCATTGTATTTGATCTCTTTATTGAATTATCGTGAGAGCATGTTCTTGGTCTTCTACCATTTTTTGTGTTTTTTGTGGCCTAGGGTTGATTTCTTCTAATTCCTCAAGAATTGCTCTAACCCACTCCTCTCTAACTCTTGGGCACATTTGTATGCTTAAGGGAGAAGTAGAGTGTTTGACTAAAGTTGACCTAAGGTTTGACTTGTGATGTTGTATGTGTGATTTACCTTGTGATTAAACCAAGGGTTTACTCTTGTATGTGAATGTTTAGCAATACCTTGTGACAAAACCAAGGGTTTAGTTGTTCTAAGTTTTTCTAATTTGTTTGGTGTTTTTGGATGTATGCAACTATATGAATGCAAGAGTTTTTTTTTGTTCTTTTCTCAACTGTGGAAAGTAAAAATCATCTAATTACTACAAAAGGAAATATGAATGCAAGTCTATATGAGTTTTCTTGTTGCAAGTTAATCTATGTAATTGTATTTTTTGAAATTGTTTTTGAATCTTACTCTAAGGAAAGCAAATGATAGTCTAATCCAATGAAATAATTTAATCTATTGAAAGCAATAAACTAATCTATTCCAAATAAATGAAGCTATGCTAACAATCCCTATCAAGAGTAAAGTGATACCTCGAAAAATGCAAAAAATATAATGATAAGTACTACTATAACAATACCTCAACACAAGGTAGCTTGGCTGTAGATTATGTTGGTTGCTTGGCTATAGTAGTGTAAAAGGTTTTTAGATCCTTTCAAAACCTATCTATGTTTTTGTTGTGGGTCAATTGTACTCTCGCTGATGTTTCACCTATTGTATTGGGTTTATAGGATCCCTTCCTTACTTGTTTTTACCCCTTCAATAAAAAAAACAATAACTCAACACAAACATCTCAATATTGATTACTATGTCGATAGCTCAGACATCATAAATAGTACCACACATGTGATACCTCAAACATTATACCCATCTTATTATATTCCATATTAAATTAGGATAAATATATTGCCTTGGTGATACATCAAACAACTTTATCTTTTCTTTCAACATACATTTATTAGAATTTTATAACATATGTCTACAAGTAGATAAATAGGATTTTAACTCAAATCATTCTACATGTTAATTAAGGATAGTTTATTGGTACTCTAAACTATCATATATGTGATAGCTAATATATCATAACTCAATCAATTGTTTTTTATTAAGATAAGCAGCAAAACAAGGGTGTTGATCCCTTTACAAACAACCTAAAGGGCAAGCCAAACAATGCACAGGACGCACATTAACAATGGGGAAACAAAAGTAGGTTGTGAAACAACAAACAACCTACCAAAAACAAAAAAACCAAACAAATGATCTAAACAACAGTAGATCCCGAACAAGAAAATCCAACTCCCTTGGCGCTAGAGTGCAAATCTGCGACAGATTTGGGGAGTCCTTTATTTCTACGCTAGACCACAGTCCATGAAACCTTTGAGTCAAAGTCCTTAGAGCATGGCGAGAGGAGGGGATCTCCCCAGAAGCTGCAACCAAAGAAGCCTCACACAAAGAGGCCAAATCAGAAGTAGGCGGCAATGCCTCAGATATGACCGGGACTGTCGAAGTAGTAACCTGGCCACAAACAGGAGCCGAAAAAACAACAAGTGCTGACACAAGGGCCTCGACATGATTGGATGAATAGGAATCATCAGCCATATCCACCACCACACCCTCAGGAACCACAGGGGGAAAGGCAAAGTTTCTTGGGAAGAGTCCTCCCCCTGGGAGGAACCATCCTTCGAAGAAGTACTAACTGTCAGGTGATCCATGTGTGCGTTCTTCCACCAAGTTGCCGCACCCTTGCGGCGAGAGTGAGGACAACCTAATGCCAAGTGACCAATAGAAAAACATCTTTTGCATCTAAAAGGGAGGCCCTCATAGTTAAGTTGTTGTGTCCAAGGCCTTTCCCCTACCATCAACACTACATCTCCATGGAGGGGTTTGGAGATGTCAATATCCACTAAGATACGAGCAATCGTAGTATGCCCAATATTTGAGGTTGTAGAATCTACCTTCAAGAAATGACCAATAGCATTATCAATGACCTCATAGAAAGAATCCTCCCAAAACTGAAGAGGGAGATTCGAAATTCGAACCCATATTGGTCTAATATTAAGTGGCTCAGTAAGAGGGTCGAAGGACTGAGCCCAAGGTTTGACGAAGAGCGAATGCTCTCCCCACATCCAAACCCTACCATCTAGCACTAAGTCTCGCTCCTCTGAGGAAGCAAATGTTGCAATGAAAAAACCCCTAGCACTGGGATAAAGCTCTATCTTACCCTCCACAAAGGGTTTCCACAAATCCTTGACCTAGTTATTTTGATCAAGGAGAGAAGGCCAAAACCCATTGACTCTGCACATCACCCTGTGCTTTAGGTAAAACTCCTCATTCTCTGAAACTTCAGGGCCACACACCACCATAGTTTAGTAGAACAGGCACAAGGTAATGGCGTAACCCTTGCCTGTAATAGGTGGGCCTGAGTTCTTGAACTGTTAATAGCCTCGATAAAAGATTTCTGACGTGCCCCAGAGCAGAGCCTGCCCCCTCCGTTCACTTGATTCGGAGTGCTGTTACCAGAGGCCAGAACTATCCAATCCCTAACACCCCCAGCAAGAAAAGCCCTCTCCTCGACAACGCCTTCAGGTAAAAGACCTGTCTCCTATCCAATGACATCCACACCCTTCTCCTATCCATCAACGCCCACACCCTACTCACGCTCATGGACAAGTGCACACTCAACAAAATCTACAAAAATCTCGCCTGTGCGTTCAAAAATCCAGCTTGTGCACTCCATCTCTATTGCATCCACATAACTCAATCAATTGTTAAATTAAATAAGGATTGCTAATATTGAGATTAATCTAGAGGTAGCTAAATATTATAGCTACTCAAATTTTGAATTAAATGCCTACCAAAACCCTTCTTCTTGGAATGATCTTGATAGTTAACCTATCCATACACGATAGCTAATATATTTTAATTTAATCCTACCCCCCAATAAATTGTCTCCATTTTTCAAATTCCATCTATAAATAGCAAATTGAATACAATGCAATAAATCTCTTTACTTCATATTTATACATAAGATCTTCAAACACATTGATTAATCTACTAATTACAACATTAATGTATTAAAAGAGTTTTTGTGTTGAATAACATTAAAATTTTGTGTGAGAAGTATATTATTTAATTTATTATTCATGCATCATGCAATGTAAGTATCTCCAAACTTTGTTATTCTTTAGTTAAACTAAATGTAATGTGACTCAATTTAATTGATATACAATTTAAAATAATCTTTTGACTAAATTTTGGTGATTCTATGCAAGTTAGTACTAAGTTTGGCAACACTTAAGTTTGGCAGCACTTGATTAATTCTTCAATTCATCTACCACATCCTAAGCCCATCAAAATCCCCCTTGCTTCATGTAAAAACTGAATCATTTTCATTATTCTCTTGCAATGACACTGTGGCAATCATTTTGCGATAAACCAAACTTCATGGCTAGACTAGAATATGCTTCGAAAATACATGACAATCTACGACTGTACTCGTCCAAAGAATAAGACCTAACATTAAAATGTCCTCATGATAGCCTATAAAATGAGTGGTGATGGACTCTCTAACAAAAAGCAATATGTGCATTCTACAACTATAAACCACAACTTTCTAAGATGAAGTCACTAGGAATAAATTAAGTCTAGGTGATTTGTCGCCTACCTTCATGAATTTAATGATATACTTAATGCTTAGGAAATGGGAGACCCTTAACATTGCTAGATATGATCTATGGTGCTTTGCCAAAGTATTCATTATCAACTCCCCCTAATGGAAAACTTAGTACATAAGGTGATGGACCTCAAATTGCTTCAAGAGTTTCCTCCAAGTTGCCTCAACAACACAATACCATGAATTTTTCTATCCAATAAAATGGATATATACTACTAGATGAAGATATGGTGTGTGCTATTGCTAAAGCCTATGTCGAACATTTAAATCATAGAGCCAAATTTTATAGATGCCTCAATCAACTAGGACACTCAAACTAGAGTTGCGGATGTTGATGAGACATTCTCTCATGATCTCCTAGCCAGCTCAATTTAAGCTAACACTAGTGCGCTAGTAGCTAGAAGCAATTCTCTATAGAATTTCAAACAAGTGCTCATGAATCAAAGACATGCCCTATGTGGATGTCTTCTAGAATGCCACTGTATAGAAGGTGAATGATATACTAAAACTAATGTATATAAGATAGCTATAAGGGTTTATCCCTTGTCTACCATACTTTTGTTTGCTAAGATAGCAACAAAGATTTTTGTAATATTTTGATCTCATATATAAAATTATAGTGCCACCATGGTCACTTTTACATATTAAAAAAAATTGAAAACATTGGTTCCAAAAACCTTCCATTTGTATGTTCTTTCACATATTCCATTTGAACTGTTGTGTATTGTATAATATGGTTAGTTATGTTTGTTTCGTGTTATGATTACAAAAGTTGGCCTTGTGTACTCCAAAACTGGGTAGTGATGTTTTTTTTATTTTTTATTTTTTTTACATGTTCCATTTCAACATTTATGTGCTTCTTTGTAAAATGCAACTTTAACATTTATGTGCTTTGTAAAAGGCAACTTTATATTTAGCAAGTTTTATTTCCATGTAGTTCTGAATGTCAATCCAAAGTCCAGATAATTATTTATATATAAAAATAATAATATACCAAGTCCAGATTCTTTGGAATAAGAACAAATTAAATAAAATATACAATTTAAATTATAAATCAGAATATCTATAATTTTAATGATCAATAATTGAATTATAAATAAGTTATTCAAATAAATCCAATTAATTGGAAGTGTGTACAAAAACGAATCTAGCTTAATTAGGTTACAAATTTTCTCCCATCTAACAAGGAGGGCATGAGTCCAGATTATTCAAAATTATTCATCTTTATTTCAACTGCATAAAGATCTTCATTTATATCTAAAAATCATAGATCTCTTTCTGCACATGACAATCTATTTTTCTATTTCTAATCAGACTTTTCAGCAGTGTCAACTACCATCTCCTTTAAGCTTTGTTCTAAGGGAGTAGATACTATGTCAATAAGCCTTGGAAAATTTTGCTAACGAGAATCCCATGAACTTGAAAGGTTGATCTCAGTAACAATGCACCACATAAATTACAGTTCATTTCAACTTCATCCTATCATTCCTTAAGAAATGAATAAAAGAAACACAACATACCGCATGAAATCTCCTACTATAGAAAGCATGAGGCTACTTCCACACAAGACATTTTAACTTCAACCAACAATGCATTTGGATTTTAAACAGTCACTTTGGTGTAATATAGTTGACTTGTTGCAAGGATCAAAGTCTCTGTCATTGGATTGAAATGAATTTTTCGCCTCCTTCAGAGGCTAGACTACCACAGATATGAATGGACCAAACCTAAGGAACAGATACAAAACTATTTTCTCAAAAATATCAGCAGTCGGAGATTCAAAGGATTGTTTGTAAGAAATCACAAACAATCCGCTGATGGAACCTCGAATAGTGAAGCAGTTTTGCACACCTTAAAGATCAACAATGAATCCACTTCGGCCATGCCTGCTAGGGGCAACTAATCAGAGCATGATTTATTGAAAGCTTCAAACCACAAAATATTGGAACAATTAATAAACTATGCATAAGAGGCGCTGGCATATCCCTGATTGCATTTTTTAGGAAAAATCACAAGTACACACTTGAGATCAAGATGACCCAGAACATAACATCGAAAAGTAATGGACATTCAAAAAATGCAATTTTTATGAAAACATATTTTCCTTAACTAAAGGACTATAGCTTATTAAGATGAATGCTCTTGTTGCAACCAGTCGCAACTTCAAGCAAGCAGCTCGGCTTCTGGGGCTGGAATCCAAGCTTGAACGGAGTTTGTTGATTCCTGTTCATGAGATCAAGATAAGATTAGAAAAAAAAAACCCTTCAATATTGTTAGCTATTGAACTCAAGCATTACCTTTGTTAATCATAGAAATAAGTAAAGAAAGACTGCTTTTTGTAACTTTTATCAGTGTATGTCTGAGCTTCACAGATGGAGAGATGCAGGAACATAGGAATGCGGTTTCAAAGGCGGTGAAAATTTTCTGAAATTTGGGAACACCTATTAAAACAATTTAAACTGAAATTTTAAAAATATAAATACAATGTACTGAATTTGCAATGAGTTTTAGCTTTTTAGAAATTTTTGGCAATTTTTTTCTTAGAAAATTACCCTTCATATGTTTATGCATCAAATGGTACAGGCTCTGATCTTAGGAAGAAGGGGACATCCCCTCCAAGTCCCCAAGTCCAGGGGACGTCCAAAACATTTGCTCAAGCCTTTGGGGACGTGTCCCTTAAATCACTAATTTTTATAGGATAATGTGCAGCAGTCTTGCAACTGTGGGTTTTAATTACTGCGGACCTTAACAGGGGAACCAATGTTCAATTTAGAACTTAAAAAAACTTACATGTACCACTCTGTGCAAATCAGGAGTTAACAAAAATTACATCGAATAATTTATGCAAAGGCCTCAAAGCTACAATCAATACACCCAAATCCAGAAGTGGCAACTCAGCCCACTGGATTCCCTAATTTGATAAAACAATTGGCCCCTGTTAAGATACACACACTAGCAGAGAACTACCATAGGTACTAGGCTGAAATGTTTTCCCTAGAAAAATTAGTGCAAAAAGAAATTGAACAAAGAAGGAAATTAATAAACATGAGCCTCGCTGACAGTAAATGTTCAATTAGTGTCAATGCTTGGATGTGTCTGCAACTGAATTTGGAATCAAAACTTCATTACTTCCAGTTGACAGTTATTACTTGGGAACCATCAGACCTGACCCCACTTCTTTAAACCTGCCAAGGCAAGATTTATGTTCAAAGAAGACCACAAATGTAGTATCACTTAGTTCCCTTGTTGTAACAAAAGGAAAATGAGAGACGGGCTATAGAGACTAACCATTCAATACTATAAACCCTTTATTTTAACTGCATAAAGATCTTTATTTATATCTAAAAATCATAGATCTCTTTCTGCCCACGATATTCTACTCTTCTATTTCTAATCAGACTTTTCAGTAATGCTAGCTACCATCTCCTTTAACCTTTGTTCTAAGGGAGCAGATACTATGTCAATAAGCCTTGGAAAATTCTGCCAGGGAGACTCCCATGGACTTGAGATGTAGATCTCGGTAACAATGCGCCACAACAATTACAGTTCATTTCAACTTCATCCTATCATTCCTTAAGAAATAAATAACAGTAACACAGTATACCACACGAAATCCATTTCCATAATGGAAGAATGAGGCTACTTCTACACAATACATTTTGACTTTAACCAACTAAGCATTTGGATTCTGGACAGTCACTTGGGTATAATATAGTCGACTTGGGGTAGGGATCAAAGTCTGTGTCGTTGGATTGAAATAAATTTTTCTCTTCCTTGAGGGCTAGACAACCACAGATATGAATGTACCAGACATAAGGAACAGATACAAAACTATTTTATCAAATTCAAAAGATTGTTTGTAAGAAAATAAAAACAATCTGCTGATGGAACCACAAATAGTGAAGCATTTTTTTCACAATGAATTCACTTAGGCCATGCCTGCTAGGGGCAACTAAACAGAGCATGATTTATCCAAAGCTTCAAACCACAAAATATTGGAACAATTAATAAACGATACATAAGAGGCGCTGGCATATCCCTATTGCATTCTAAAGGAAAAACCCCAAGTACCCACTTGAGATCAAGATGACCCGGAACATAACATCAAAAAGTAACGGACATTCAAAAAGGCAATTTTTATGAAAACACATTCCATAGCTGACAATCTAATGAAGGGTGTGTAAATTTCAACTCTTACCTTGATCTCACGAAAAGGAATCAACAAACTCCGTTCAAGCTTGGATTCCAGCTCCAGAAGCTGAGCTGCTTGCTTGAACTAGCGACTGGTCGCAACAAGAGCATTCATCTTAATAAACTTAAACAACCTATAACCCTTTAGTTAAGGAAAAACTACAATAAAACTCAGAGGTTCCAAGCTCGAATCCCACTACTCTCAGAGATAGTTATTGACAATAAACGCCTCTCATTTTATAGGGGGAACGTCCTGAATTCAATGCCGAATATCAGGGTGGCGATGCAACCAAGTTAGCTTAACACCAACCTAGGTTAAAATAAAAAGACATACATTTTAAGGGGAAATATTGAAATGTAATATATACCTACCACACATTGGAACTTCAATTTGGAAGCGGTATATACATTGAAAACGTACATTGAAATAGAAATAGAATATGCAGACGGACACAATCTGAATGGGATATACACTGAAGACATATACACCGACTAGATGGATAAGTGTGGAGGCCTGGCAATGGCGGTCATCCCCAATGGAATGGGGAGTATTTTATTTATTTATTTATTTTGCAGGTATAAGTGTAGGCATATCTTCACAAGGATAAATTATTTGTCCATAGGTAATGTCCTTCTGAACACGTCTTTAACGATGAGGAAAGCCGACCCAATATATTATCTGGCATATCCCATCTCAACGGGGTCATCAGACGTCAATTGATGGAGAATTTAACAAGAAAATGGCCAATTCAAAGCCCATTATCCTTTCTTGCGTTGGATTTGATAACGCTGTCTGTCCACGCCTGTTTCCCGGGAAGATGTGGACTCCATCACTTAGTCGTGGGGCTAGGTTTTTGAAGCTGGTCTGCGCCATTTCTACTTTTCTCTTGCGAGCAGGCAGGGGTTTGTGTCGGGCAGTTTCAGACAAAAGGGGGGCCCTAGGGTTTCGCACAACTGGGTTGTGGGGTACCCCTAGCATTTGGAGACAATGGTTTGGCATAGACAAGGCAGTTGTGCAAAGTGGAAGGTGGGCCTAGTGGGAGCAGATAAAGGAGCCTAGGGTCAAGTAAGGGTTTTAAGGGGGGCACCAGCAATGGCAATGTGGGGCCTTTGGGCTCATGTAAGCAAGGAATTGGTAATTTCAGCAGCAGGTGTCTCTCATTCTGATGATCTACTTTTTATGTGGGAATTAGAGAATTATTTCATTTTTGGGAATCGGAAAATTAGTTCATTTTAAGTTATTACAAGTGAAAACTACATTTAAACTTCATTGCAAATCACAAAGCTACCAAACCATTGTTAAATCTTTTATCTAAACTTATGAAAGTCAAAAACACAAGGGGTGTCTGGGTTAAAAGGGGTTTTCTCTATAGGAAGAGGCTCTAATTGTGGAAGAATACGGGCTAGATATGAAACAATTGATACAATCAAAGCTAAGTGAACAACAAGCCCTACTCCCTGAAATGGTAATGCAATGTCCCCATTTTCAGAGTGATCACCTAGAGATGACCTAATTGGCAAGTTCTTACACTTGGTCGATTTTGTAGGGCAAAGTGATGATAGATTATGACTTGGCATAATTTTGTGGTAATTTTGGTAAAATCAACATTAGTCAAATAATTTGCCCTAATGGAGAGCGACCCATTTGGAGAATAAAAGATGGAGGAAAATATGGAAATTTACCTTGGGAAAAATAAAGAACAAGTTGACTTCGTTTGAGGTCAATTTAATGATGTCTCTTATGCACAAGTGGTTTGTCCTTGGAGAAGGGAAAGATAGAAAATAGTAAAATAAAACAATTGTTGATTTGGGCGCCCAAGAGGGACCGACCTAAGGAGGAGTTAAAACAAAAGGCAAATCTTTAATTTGCATTTTGAGCGCCAATATTGTCTTGAGGTGGTTGGCCACATTTGAGAAGAAAAAAATAATAAAAATAAAAGATTTCTTATGCCTAGGTCAGCCTTGAGGAAGGAGACAAGGTTGTGTATAAATAGAAGATCTTTTGTGGCATTTCCATCATATCATTCATTTTCCTATTTTCATAGTGAGTTTATCTCATATAGTTGCAACTTTGTTGGGCTTGAATCCAAGGATGAAAACCCTTGTGATTCTAGGTGAATTGGACGAAAACCTAATTCATCTTGTGGAGGTTTCAAAACAGAAGCCTAATTATACTTCATTAGAGATCCATGGAGGTTGTTGGGCAGATTGCATATTTAGATTTCTAGATCATATTGGAGCAGCAGATTTGTGGCATTTTGGTGTGCATTGCATTAGGGTTTAACCCTAACTTAGAGCACCACTATTTGAAGAAGTTTGCTAGGTTGGTTGTGGAGTATTTTTGCATGTGGAGCAGCAAACCCTAGTCGTACTTGAAGCAGCATTTTTAGATCTGATTTGAGAAGGGCAAATTCATCTTTGAGGACATTTGGTGATCATTCATTGCATATCACTAGGGCATATTGGAGCGCCATCCTTTGAGGGTTTGTTTGAGCATCTGTCACCATCATTTGGTATGTGCAAACCTAGGGTTTGATATGATTTGGATAGCAACAATTCTGGTCTTATTTGCCATGTTTTAGCCCATGTTTGGAAGTAATTTCTGACTTCTACATTATGATTTATAAGAGCATATTTGTCTCCAGAAATTCAGACTTGTTATGTGCATTTGATGTTCTTACATTGTGTATTTCATTGGGTGAATCATTTGGCATAATATTTTGATGTTTATGGAATGTATATGTTGGTTGTTATAAGTGATTATTATTCTAAAAATTTAAAAAAATTAGAAATTAGAGTTTTGAGCATAAAACTAAAAAGCAGAAATTTAGAGTAGAACATCAGAATTTAAAAATTAGAGTTTTAGGGTAGATCCCATTGGGGATATTGTAGTGGTATCAGAGCCTTGTTCTTGCCAGCCTGCAAGGTTTTATATGTGAGCTTAAATCATTGTTGATCATCTAATGTTGATATATGATTCCCGGAGATAAGAGTTTTTATCACATACATTAGAAGGCAACGAGTTGTTGATACAGGTTTTGAAGAAGAAGAAGTCAACATGGATGATAGAAGTGATGAAGAACCTAGCATGAAGGATATCCTTCGTGATCTTGCCAAAGGACAACAAGATTTGGTACAATTGATGGCTTGACTTGTGCAAAATAATGGAGGCAACAATGGTGGCAATGGAGGTAATAGTGGTAATGGACATAACAATGCTAGCACTTCCAAAAATAATAGAAGCACTCATATTCATACGTCTTATGCATCCACGGTGAGACCTCTCGTGCCTACCTTTTTGGATCAACAAAGAGCTACAGAAAATGAGCCACGAATTGAAAGTGAGACATTTGATGATTATAGAAGAGAATGGTTATCATTGAGTGAAGAATATTGAGAAGCCTTGCCATGGTCAGATTTCTACAATGTGAAGTACATGAACAGGGATAGACCTAGAGGAGAAAGAGGCAACAACAACAACACAAATCATGATTTGCAAAGAAAATTAGGTAAGGTTAACATCACTCCTTTTGATGGTTCAGGGAAGATCACGTCAAGGGCATGGATCCAAAACTTGGATAACTACTTCACTTTGAGCCCTATGTTTGAGAGAGATGCTATACAGTTTGCTACACTTCACTTGGAAGGAGATGCTCTAGATTGGTGGTATAATGGTATGGTGACTCAAGGTCATAACCTTGTCACTAATGTTGATTTCTCATAGAGATTGATTGATAGATTTGATGAGTCAAATTTGGAGCAATTCTTCAAGGAGTTGGCACAACTCAAATAGAAGGATTTTGTGGAGACTTATATCTCTGAGTTTCAGAAGCTTGCAGTGTTGGTGCCTAATGTTTCAGAGACTAGGTTAACATTCCTATTCATTTAGGGACTTGAGGAGCCAATTCATGGATGGGTAAAGGCCCTAGATCCACCATCATTGGGGGAAGCCATCAAGAGGGCTAGAGGTTGTTGGAATTAGAGGTGACAACTGAGGGGGGGGGTGAATCAGTTGTCTTAAAACTTTAATACTTGCAGCAGTTAATTCATTTTTACTACTTCATTAATGTTATCATGAAAAGCAAGAATCAACAACACATGAGCAGAAATAGAAAAAACACATTTGACACCAAGATTTTTGATGTGGAAACCCAGTTAAGGGAAAAACCACGGTGGGGGTTAGCCCACAAACATTATACTCTGTTAAAAGTATTACAATGGAGAATGTACATGCATTCGGGCTCACTGCCCAGAGCTCACTACTCAAAGGAAGGCTTATAGCCTACAGAAGGCTCATTACCTATAGAAAGAAGGTTACAATGAAATTGAACTGATAATTGGCATCTATCAATGCACAGATTCAGTTTTGTTTAAGCACAAAATACTAACTTGATACACTTCATCTTCACTCTACCCTTTTTATTGTTCTGCTAACATTTGAATCTTAGATCTCTTCCTTTTTTGCACTTATTCCATATTCGCATATTATATATATCCATAATTCATTCAAATACATCGGGTAGATATATATATCCACATACTAATCTTTAATCACTTTTCAGTCAGCTTTAAGAACACTTAGAACTTTATTGAATACTTTGCTCTGTCAGCTAGATCCATGCATAACTTGAGTTGCAGATCAAAACTTGCACTCACAAATCATCAATCAGGTCAGTCACTATCACTGGTTATCACTAATTGCCCAATCAACAATTTCTATACATTCAAAGCCAAGATCATTTACAAGGCCGGTCTATTCTTCTTCTGTCTACTCTATCAAATTGTTAACTTGATACTCAAAAGCTAATAACTTTTGAATCCTTTATCACTAGAGGCCAAAACTTTGGATTTAGATTGTCTTGATAGTGCTTATGATACCTCAGTTCTGCAGCAAATAAAGACTTTCCACTGGAGAGATCCAAACCAAGATACCGGACCCTGTCATCTGCTCTATTCCTAACTACCCAGACTTAGATAAATCTTCAATCTAATTTCTAGTATAAGCAAATTATGAAATGCAGAAGTGTAGTAGAGACTTGGTTGCCATCGATGACAACACTTATCATGCCTAGCAGTGTCTCTTGCCAACAATCTCCCCCTTTGGCATTGATGGCAACACTTAGTGAAAAATGACTAAGTGTTGGAATAACGCCCCCTTTGCTTGTGCTCCATACTGTTGTTCACACTGCTTTTCGGTGTTCCCTCTTTACTGGATTCCTCATTTTTCACTGATCTTCACTTCCCCTTTGACATCAACGGAAAAGGGTGGGGTCTGCAATTGCAAAAACTTTGTATATATGACCGCATATGTACAAACAGTCCATATGTTATATTTACATATATTTAAGGATATCTACAAAAGTACTCTTTAACTATACAAATTCGGTGGCCCAACTTCTCTTCATACCATCCAAAATTGAAATGTGTCCACTTAGTAGAAATGCATATGCTTTTGCTTTCCTTTGATCTGGGGGATCACTTGTTCGGGTAGTACTTTGGGCTTCTGATAAGGTATTAAACATTGTTTCCAACTTAGGGGTAATTAGTCCCCAGAGCTCACCCATTCTTTCCATAATGTTCTTCTTTTCCTTGATAAGTTTCTTTATTTCACTTGGCAGGCTAATTGCTTGACATTCTTGGCTCACCGGAGATACTGTTAAAGGATCAAAACTTTGAGATAGGTTTATCAGCTTTTTCTCCTGCTCCTTTATCTTTTTCTCAATATCCTCTACTATTTTGGGCCATGATAAATAGAACTTATATACATCACCACTATCCTTAAGAGCATTTTCAATACTCTTTATACCAATGTCGAGTGTTTTTCTATCATTAGTTATAAGACCTTTTAGTTCACTACACCTCTTATCCAAAAATTCTTTCCAAACCTTTATTTTGGCTAACTTCTCAAAGGACTCAAAATTTGTATTTACAGAATGTACAAGATTTTTCAAATTACCAGAAGGAGAATCAGATGTATTTTTCTAATATGTGGGCATGATCTTTTCTAGTGTTCCAGATGCTAGGCTTATCAACTCACTGTCTTCTATGTGAGACTTCAGTAATTTATTCCTTGCCTTGGCTTGTGTGAATGATGATATCTTCAGTATTTGATCCAGAGAGAGTGTCATAATTGATTAGTCCTTGTATTAGTTCCATCTCATCTAACTCTAGCATCTCCTTGCTGAGAAAACTTTGCACTGCATTCATAATGTCTCTTGCCACACTTGCTATTTCAATTTCTTTCCCTTGTGCTTTGTCAGTGGCAACAACTGGACTATTTTATGTTGGTGCATTAGCACCATCTCCTTCTGCTAGATCTTCCTTTCCCTTTGCCTTTTTCTCTTTTTCTTCTTCTTTCTCTTGGTCCTTTATGGAGTCACCAATAGCAGTAGAATCCGAAGAATCATGGCCAACACTTGCTTCTTCTATCAATACTTCCTCTCCTTTTTGCACTTCCTCTTCCAGAATAGAGGAGTCTAAATTTTCAATCTGTTGCTTGTTCTTCTTTAATCCTTCGACATCCATGTTTGAGGATTCAATCTCTACATTTTCCTTCTCTGCAATAGGAAGATTGTGCTTTTTGAAAGCACTCTAGAGAATCTCTTTGGTTTCCTTTGTAATCTTTTCTATCTCCCCAAGCATAAGCTTATTCATTCATTTTTTTACTTTGGAATTCATCATTGGCCTCTTTGAATATCAAATTCATTTGCTTCTGAGTAATTTGGGGTCATAGTTGTATCAACATTTGTTCTCAGATCTCAAGATCCTTGCTTTTTGCATTCTCTTTTCTTAGTTCCAAATTTTTTTCAAGGCTTTTTGGTATCAATGAACATATCTCAATAAGAGCCTTGTTGTAGATATTTAAATATCTTACCATTGCTTCCTTGAGTACTCTTTTGTCAACATCACTGTAGTCATCATAGAATTCTGTCATTGGAACCAAGTTTCCATCCACAGTAACTGATTTAATGATGTCATCTATTGAAAGTGTAGGCTTCTCTATATATTTCTCTATCTTTTGCCTCTTGCTTTCCCTTTGGCTTCCAGAGGACATCTCCTTGGATATCTTGGCCATTGTTGTGCCTGTGGCTTTTAGTTTTTTGATCTCAATGTCAGAAACTGTATCTTCTTCTTCTTCTCTTGTGCTTTCATAGGTCTGGGATGCTTTTGTTTTCTTCCTTTTCTCCCTTTTTCTAGATGATTTTGCTTTTCAATCTTCAATATCTGAATTTGTATCTTAGAAGCTCTTCTATTTGTTTTCTTCGAAATGCAAAGTGGTTCAAATGCATGATTAAGTGACCTTTTATCCTTCGCAAATCCTAATTTCATATTGTAAAAAATGCACTGCCCTAACTTCATCCGGTTAGTATGTTTCTTGAACTGTTCTTCATGAATCATTCTGCAAATTTCCATATTAATATCTTTTCTTCCAAAAATCCTTCAAAAAGTTCTAAAACAATTCAAAATATCTTCTCTCATTTTGCCATATCCAGGGACCCACTTACTGAATGGGGGAATTTGATGTTCAATACAGCCCCCCTGAGCCAAAACTTCTGATTTAATTCCTGGAGGAATTGTCAGCACCAGATTCTGGTGCGGACCCATCACCATTGTTCATCGTATCTTTCTTCACCCAAATCTTGATCATTTCACTCTGTATCTCATTCACATCAATTTTTCTTTTTCCTTTATCTTGTCTCTGCTCATCTGATTTTCTATTTATCGGACCTCTTCTTCCATTTTTGTTCCTACTTCTACAGAATCTTGTAATATGACCAGATTTATTGCAATTAAAGCACAAAACATTTCCTTGCTTATAAACTTGATTTCCTCTTGATCTGCACTAATTAGCCATGTGTCCAAACCCATTGCAAGAAAAATATTAACCATTGAAAGAATTGCAAATTCCTCTATTGTTAGAATTATTAATTATCATACTTTTACATTCATTTGATCTATGACCATACCTCTTACACTTGAAGCATTGGCCGGAGAAGGATGGACCATTTTGATTTACTCTGCTTTTGCACTGAGTAGCTCTATGACCGAATTTATTGCAATTGAAACAATTTCCATTGAATGATGGATATCTTTGAGCATTAGGTTATCCTACTGGAGGTCTTCTAGTTCTATTTTTTCCATTCCTTGGTTGAAAATTTCTCTATCCAGATCCAAAGCTTTCACCTTTCTCATATCCGAGACCATGCTTGTCATCATCCTTTTTCTATCCTTCAATCAGTGCTTCAAGTTTAGCTGAGATTATCTTAAACTTCTCCTTATATTCATTTGCAACTTCTACGTCATGTCTTAGAGTGAAAATTTGTCTCTCAAGTTCTCTCTCATTGACTCTTCTTTCTTGTAGATTATATTCTAGGAGACCAGCTATTCCATCCAATCTGTAGCATTCTTTAGTCCTCTCTTTTAGATTTTGATTCATCTCTTCTTCAACTTTCTTCCTATCTTCAATTTCCTTGGTTAGTCTCATCACCCCTGATTCCATCTCATGTTTTAGGACAACAACTTCTTTAGCTAATTTTTCACATTCCTTTGTCTTCTCTTTCAGGGCCTTGTCTTCATAATGATTTCCTAGTTGAAGAGGTTGCTCCTTCCCTTTTTCATTGGATTTGCTCAAGTTTCCTTTTAAAATCTCAATGAAGTCTTCAACCTTTTTGAGGTTTTCTTGTAGCTCTTGGACTTTTGCTCTAGACTGCTCAAGATCATCTAGGGTGAGATTAAGTTTCCCTTGAAGGTCATATTCATCCATTTTATTGCCTTGCCATATATTCCTTAAGCTATTAAACTTTTTCAAAGGAACCTTGCTCTGATACCAATTGTTGGAATTAGAGGTGACAACTGAGAGGGGGGGTGTGAATTAGTTGTCTTAATACTTTAATACTTGCAGCAGTTAATTCATTTTTACTACTTCATTAATGTTATCATGAAAAGAAAGAATCAACAACACATGCGCAGAAATAGAAATAACACATTTGACACCAAGATTTTTGATGTGGAAACCCAGTTAAGGGAAAAACCATGGTGGGGGTTAGCCCACAAAGATTATACTCTATTAAAAGTATTACAATGGAGAATGCACATGCATTCGGGCTCACTACCCAAAGCTCACTGCTCAAAGGATTGCTTACAGCCTACAGAAGGCTCACTGCCTGTAGAAAGAAGATTACAATGAAATTGAACTGATAATTGACATTTATCAATGCAAGGATTCAGTTTTATTTAAGCACAAAATACTGACTTAATACACTTCATCTTCACTCTGCCCTTTTTACTGTTCCGCTAACATCTAAATCTTGGATCTTTGCATTTTTTTGCACTTATTCTATATTTGCATATTATATATATCCATAATTCATTCAAATACATCGGGTGTATATATCCGCATCCTATCTTCAATCACTTTTCAGTCGACTTCAAGAACACTTAGAACTTTATTGAATACTCTGCTTTGTCAGCTAGATCCATGCATAACTTGAGTCATGGATCAAAACTTGCACTCACAAATCATCAATTAGGTCAGTCACTATCACTGGTTATCACTAATTGCCCAATCAACAATTTCCATACATCTAGAGCCAAGATCATTTACAAGGTTGGCCTATTCTTCTTCTGTCTGTTCTGTCAAACTGTTAACCTGATACTCAAAAACTAATAACTTTTGAAACCTTTATCACCAGAGGCCAAAAATCTAGATTTAGATTGTCTTGATAGTGCTTATGACTACCTCAGATCAACAGTAAATTAAGACTTTCCACCAGAGAGATCCAGACCAAGATACCAGACCCTGTCATCTGCTCTGTCCCTGACTATCCAGACTTAGATAAATCTTCAATCTGATTTCCGGTATGAGAAAATTATGAAAAGTGGAAATGTAGTAGAGACTTGGTTGCCATCAATGACAACACTTATCATGCCTAGCAGTGTCTCTTGCCAACAGAGGTATGGAATTTTCAACGCTATCTAAGCCCAAATTTTAGAGTAAGCCTTTCACTTCATCTAAAAAGGATCCAAATAAGAATTTTTAGAAGGATTGGCCAAAGAAGACAACATTTGATCTAGAGGCAAAGAATGAGCTAAGGAGAAAGAAGATTTTCTTCTCATGCAAGGAGCCTTGGGAGCCGGCTCATAGATGCCTTGGGAGAAGCAAGGCATACTACATTGAGGTCACTTTTGATGTTGTTGAGGAGATTCCAAACACTAGTTTGGAAGGTGACAAGGAGGAGCCACCATTGAAGCAAGATGACATGACACAAGGTACAATTGCTTTCCTTTTAGGAGTTCCTAAGCATTATACGTTTATGGTCAGAGGTATTGTGAAAGGACAAAGACTATCTTGCTTGGTTGATAGTGGTGCAACACATAATTTCATTGATGAGGGTTTTGTGATCAAGAGAGGACTTCAAGTAGAGGAGTTTCTTTGATTTAGCATCTTGTTGGTGGATGGATTCAAGATGAGTTGCACAAGAAAGATGTCACAACTAAGTATCCAATTAGATAGCTACACATTTGTTGATGAATTCTATGTAGTTGCCATTGGAGAGATAAAAATTGTATTGGGAATCCAATGGCTCAAATCTCTTGGTAGGTACATTCAAGACTACAACAAGATGGATCTTGAGTTCACATCTGATGGTAAACAAATAATTTTGAAGGAAATAAACAATGCTACACCTATGGATGTGACAACTAAGAGGATGGAAGTTCAGATCAGCCTTGAGGCATGTGATTTTCAGTTGGAGGCACTATTGGTTCCCAAAATGACTGCAACCCAAAACCTTAAAACATTTCACAATCACTAAGGCCAGGGGTGTCGTCAAGGCGATTAAAAGAGGTTTATCAAAAGGTCAAGGGAGATTTTGTCCAATTGATAGGAGTGGGTAATACTCCTTTGCACTTTAGGCTCAGATAGAACTAGGAGGGATATTCCTAGAGGGATGAAATAGAACACAAACAAACAAACACAACCATACCCAATGTACACTTGACCCCCAAAGCTATCACTAGGTCAAGACAAACTGGCTACTAGGCCTCTGATTAAGTTGATTACTGCACTATGCATTTGCACCCAAATATAACTACATCACATTCCTTATACTCCTTGAGATGAATCCACTTAACTTCTCATACACAAGATACATAGTGTAGGCATACATGTACATGATTCACCAATGATTAAAACAATTTGAATCACTTTAGATTTATCCCTGGTTATTACACTGAATCATGGACAATATGTAGAACCCTAAACTAAATCTACTCCTCCTCCTATAGCTAACAAAAGAAGGTTTGATTGAAATGATGATTGATCCATCTCCAATATGGATCGGTGCCTACTCCATTGGGCAACTGAGTCATGAACAACAAATGAAAGAAGCACACCCAGTAAAATATCAATTGAATCATGAGTTGCAGACATACAACTCTAAAATATATTTCATACAATGGACATGTACTTATTTATCCCAAATACAACTGCAATAATCCACACATAACAGAAGAAAGACCCATACAAAAGGTTTGCATGATTTAAATGCTATCATACATTATCTAACTTTTGTTACATTTGTGCCAGCAAATGTTGCAAAGGAGAATACAAAAATGTGAGTAAATATCCCCTTGAATCATTACAAAGTATCTTGGAGACATACTATGATATGAGAATATTCAATGGAACCTTTCCTCCCTTCTACTGGACATATACCTCCATTTCCTGTTCAAACATTATCCTCTACTTGATGCCCTAAAATCTCCCTTAGGATTTCTTGATCGGACAATTGGTTCAATGAACAACCCCCTAGAATATCTTTTGGATATGTGTATATAGCTTTTTTCATTCATTATGCATCCTTAGGCACTGATAATTAGTCAACACATCAAACCCATGCTGCATTAATTATGGCCCATAGCCCTGTCAGAAAATCTATGTGGTTAGAAGTTTGGATCATACCCTGACATGTCTAAAACTGGTAGAAGAAGATTGTCCACATGCCTTGGGTACCTAGTGCATTAATGAAGGGGGCTAAATCTATATCATGGTACCTACAAAATCTATTTCATCCAGTTTTCCCTCTTTAAGTACTAGCGCATTGAAGATCTTCACTGTGTCAACCACCTGTATGGCCTTGCCCTGCAACACTAAGTCTTGGGTACCAATCCACCTGCACTACCTTGCAATCATGGCGGTCAGGAGTAGATGGGTGTTTGAAACAAAATCCACTGGAAGTGCCTATAAATCTTTTACAACACTTTAAAATATTTTAAAATTTACTTTTAAATATTTTGAACTATTACATTTATACTTCATGCTTTAAATTTCAATTTACCTTATTGGAAAAATTATTCTATCACGAACCTTTTGGTGTCTTTATTTTCCTTCTCTATCCCTTTGGTGCTTTATCTTTCTTTGTCGGCCTTTTTGCCTTATCAGCAAACTATGAAGTTGACGAACCTCAAGGTTTGCAAACTTTGTTATCACTTCCTTTCTCCACCCACTTTTCTTTCAATCTTCTCTATTGGCAAACCTTCCCCACAATGAACTTGGTGTTTCACCTTCACTTTCTTTCGTGTCCCTTTTTCTTGTCTCTTTCATCTTTGCCTCCCTTTGTTAGCAAAATCTCACATCAGTGAACATGGCCCAGCGTGAACCATCCTTCTGCCACTTCATTCTTCTTCTTTATTCATTTATCAGTGATCTTTCTTGCTAGAAAACCACCTTATCGGTGAACTTTATGGTTCATGAACCAAAGGTCCTACTGACCAAGCCTTCATCTTTCTTTCATTTCCTTCCCTCGATCCCTTTTCCTTTTTACCTCTCTTTTATTGTTGGCAAAATTCTTCAACGAAAAATACTTCAGTTGGTGAACTTTGTGGTTCACAAACTAAAAAATTCACCGACAAAAGGACTTGACTTGATCATTTTTTCTATCTTTCAAACTTCTTCCTCTTTTCATCCATCGCTTTGTCGGCAATCTTGCCAATCGGCTAACTTCGGGATTGGCAAACCTTTTAATTTGTGAGCCGCTAAATTCGCTGACAAAGACATGGTGCTTCCTTTTTTTCCTTAGAATTTTTTTCCTTTGCCTCTTTTTTGCTTTTTCGGCAAATTGGCAAAACCATGAACCGACAAACCTAGTTACCAAAATCGGTGGTTCTTAAACCAGCCGATTTGCTGACAAAGGCCTCAAATTTCAACATTTAGAAAATTTTCAAAGGAACAAAAACACAAAGACCCAAGGGGATTTTTACTTAGAATTTTTATGAAAGGAACCCATGGAAATTATCTTAGATCAGGTATAAATGATGGGTTTAACAATGAAGGCACAAAGTGGGATTTTTTTATGGATCATTTGGGGCAAAATATTGCAAGTTTGGGAACTAGATTTTTAGGTGCCAACATTAGCTCTGGTTGGGGACGTGTGCCAAGCAATGGCACAGCGAGGATCCAAAACATCTTCGGGAAGACTAGAAAAAGGCAAAAAACACACAAAGGGGGAACAACACAAGATATATTTACAACAAAGGTGTATATACAAAACAACATATAGTCATAAGAATGAGGGAACAAAAGGAAAATTGACTATATTAAAAATTTGTAGCCACTTGTAGGTCAAACCTGTACAAGAGTGTTGCAACTACTTGTCTCTGTGAAAGACAAGTTGAATGAAGGAGTTGATCTCCCTCAAACCAAAACAATTTTTATCACTCAGATGGAACAACTAAAGACTATTCCCAGCATGTGTCAACCTATAATTACTACTCATGAAGCCGAGGCCAACTCCAACAATGAAATTATTGTTGCTGGGCAACCATAAGAAATAGATGCTTGACCTATTCCAATCCATATCATGCACTTTCATAATAGTAGGGGGTGCAAAATCAAGAACCAAGTCATCAGCAAAAGAAATAAATGAAGACAAACCTCCATTATCAAATGCCAATCTATCATAAATGCCAACCTCTTCATGCGAATTGAGGGAAAATAAAAACACTTCCAATTCACATGGCAAGGAGAACTGTGCATGAATGCACTGTTGATCCACAAGAGAAAATACTTCATCTTGTAGAGCAAACTAGAAAGACTCTAGCTCAGGTATACCTTCAAACTAAACAACAACATATTGATCTTCATAGTGGAACTCACATTGGTATTCAATACTATTCTCATGTGTATGCTGGACCCACTTGAAGGATTCAAATTCAAGCATATCACCATTATCCAAATTAGTAGAAGTTACATCCTTGTCATAAAAGAAAACTTCATAATCAACAACATTCACATCAAGCCCTTGGACAACCGATGACTAGCACACACTACTCTTGCACATGTTGATGTGTTGTTCCACACTTAGATCACAAACATGATCCATATATTCATCGTCATCATCAGCATAAGAATCATAATGAGGTGTTTCAAATGATGGACCGTATCCATCCCACAACCTCTCTTTTTCAATCTCAACTGGGCAACTCACTGCATTATAACTGCCACTGCAAATAGGTACAAGACTATCCTCCTTCACATCATTACAAGGAATTCTATCTGCATCCTACATAACTAGATCAACGACAAAATGTTAATCATGGAGGTCACTCTTACCGATGTTAGTGGTTATAGGATCATCCAATTGGTTAGTACACAATTCATCAGTATTAAAGGAAGAACATGTGTGAGAAATATCACTTGAAGCACAAGACACCTTAAATTCCACACAAGCATCCTCAACACTATCAACTTCATCATTGTCAAAAGGGACAAAACTTGGGAGCTCATTAAATAAAAATTCATCATTGTCATCACTCCCACGAATTGACTTATCTAAATACAAAAAAGTGCACATGTTGCTCTCATTCTTTACACTATCAAGGGATGTTACATCAAACACCTCTACCTTCATGTCCTCATTGTCAAATTGCTCTCACACAATATCACATTCATCAATATCACAACCCATAGCAAGGTCTTCAAATTGAAACCAAATGTCTGCACCTTTACATGTCTCAAATTGGTTATCATTAGGTGCAAACATGCTACTGCCATATTTAATTTCAAGTTGGGGATCACTAGACAAAGCAAGAACACCATCATTTGTAAGGGATGATGCATCCAACTAAAGATAAGTAGCTACACTATCTTCTCTTTTAGCACAACTGTCATATGATGTTGCCTCGCATGAGTCCATTTTCCTGACAACACACTCAACCTGATCTGTAGTATTGCTGCCTACCACATGCTCACCATTTACAATACTCACCTTAGGAGATAGTATCCTAGCAACATATTTTTTTCTCATTCCAACCAAGGCATCAAGAGCAAGGTAAGCCTATTGTAAACTAACCAACCTCAAATCTTCCTGTACTGATCTTAACCCAACTTCATATGATTCAAAAAACAAATCAATGCAAGCTGGAATAAAAGATTTGAAAGAATCAAGTATTCTAGACAATGCAACAACAAAACGATGGCTAAAATCCATGCTAGATTCACCTTCATAGCTTCTGATATTTTCAAGTTCTTGGACAAGAACAACAGGGTCCAAACCACTTGCAAACTTTTCAAATGCAGCCACGAAATGATTCTAGGAAGCAAAGTGATGGTCGGGGAAACCAACAAGCCATTTTCGTATCAATCCACAAAGTGATCTGACAAAGAACCTCATCCACATATCCTCATCCTTAAATTGGAATTTGTCCATGAAATTAGAAAATACAAGAATACGTGCCTTCCCATCATAAACATCACACCCATCAAATAAAGGCATCTAATAATATATTTTCTTGGGCATGGACTTCTTTTCATAATTGATCCATGAGAGATCCAATTGTTTGTATATGGTTTCATTGGACATGGGAGGAGGCCAAAACAATGAGCTACTGACAATAACAAGAAGAGCATTGGATTGCAGCTTGGATTGACATAGCATGAATTCATTTTCTATTTCCTTTTCTTGCTGCAACAAAGACTCTAGCAACTAATTTCCTTTTTCAATTTCATACTACAACCTAGTTGAATCATTTTGATTATACAAGGGTGTTTGACATTGAGGTAGGGGAATGCAAGATGTAGGGCAACCTGAGTAATAGGATGAAGCATCATCATAAGAACAATAAGCATCTTCATCTGCATAATAATTAGGGCATGAGAGATAGGATGATGCATAAGAAGGATTTGCCTTAGGGCCATGAGTGTGCCAAGAAGCTATGACTAAAATTTTCTACCATGCAAGGTGGCACAAGACTTAATAGAATAATTACTTTTGTATTTTGGAGGAAGTCGAAATTGATTATAAAAGAAAACCATGTGTACCTTAATTTACCAGATACTGCTCACAAACTTGGGCCATTCAAATCACCAACAACATAACTAGAAAGTAGCAAAACCAAACTTTCCCTTTTCTAACACCAGAGTCATCACCTCATTGAAGAGGAACTCCTTGAAGTGTGATCGATCTTCAAGGCCACAAAATAATTATGGGTTCTCCAACTAGTAGATTCTTCAATTTCGTCTCAACCTAGCAATAATATATCCCTAGAAACAATGCCAAAATGTTGGTTCCCAAAATGACTACAACCCAAAACCCTAAAACATTTTGCAATCACCAAGGCTAGGGGTGTTGTCAAGGTGATTGAAAGAGGTTTATCAATAGGTCAAGGGCAATTTTGGCCAACTGACAGGAGTGGGTATACTCCTCTGCACTTCAAGCTTAGCTAGACCTAGGAGGGATATTCCAAGAGGCATGAAATAGAACACAAACAAACAAACACAACCATACCCAATGTACACTTGACCCCCAAAGCTATTACTAGGTCAAGACAAACTGGTTGCACAGGCCTTTGTTTAAGCTGATTACTACACTGTGCATTTGCACCCAAATATAACTACATCACATTCCTTATACTCCTTGAGATTAATCCACTTAACTTCTCATACACAAGATACACAATGCAGACATACATGTACATGATTCACCAATGATTAAAATAGTTTCACATCACTTCAGATTTATCCCTGATTATTACACTGAATCATGGACAACATGTAGAACCCTAAACTAAATCTACTCCTACTCCTACAACTAATAGAAGAGGGTTTGATTGAAATGATGATTGATCCATCCCCAATATGGACCGGTGCCTACTCCATTGGGCAACTGAGTCATGAACAACAAATGAAAGAAGTACACCTAAAAAAATATCAATAGAATCATGAGTTGTAGACATACAACTCTGAAGTATATTTCATACGATGGACATACTTATTTATTTGAAATACAAATGCAATAATCCACACATAACAGAAGAAAGACCCATATAAAAGGTTTGCATGATTTAAATGTTATCATACATTATCTGACTTCTGTTACATTCATGCAGCAAATGTGGCAAAGGAGAATACAAAACTGTAATTAAATATCCCCCTTAATCATTACAAAGTATCTTGGAGACATACCATGATATGAGAATATTCAATAAAACCTTTCCTCCCTTCTACTGGATATGTAGACACCTAAAAATGATCATGTCATTGCATCACTTGCATTTCATCAAATCACCTGCAATCAACGTTAATTGAATAATCTAATTAATGTCATCGCATCACTTGCATTTCATCAAATCACCTCAATGTTAATTAAATAATCAAATTATTTAATTAATTTCATCAAAATCATCAAATTCTTCCAAAACTCCTAAAATCAACATTAATTGAATAAATTATATTTATTTAATTAATTAAATTAAAGTCAACTTTATTCTTCCAAAATTAAATAATTTTGATTATTTAATTAATTTATCATCCAAATCCTCTTATCTACAATTAAATAATTTTCATTATTTAATTAAATCAATTGTTCTTCCAAATTTAAATAAATCATGCAAATTTATTTAAATTATCTCAATCTCTAAAAATAAAATATAACCAAATATTTTATTTATTCTTCTATCATGCACAAACAATTAAATAAATTTATTTATTTAATTTGCTTTTCTATCTTCCAATTCCTCTAAAAATAAATCTTATTCATCATGCACACAAAATTAAATAATTTATTATTTAGTTTATCTCAAATCATGCAAAAAGCAAATTATAAGTTGAGTTAATTGACTTGATCAATCTTGTTTTTATCAACAACTCTTCAATTAGAAAAAAACGTTGTAATTTATGAAATCAAATCCTATCTTTATCAAAAAATAATTAACTCAAACAAAAATATCTTTTTGTGTGACACATGTCAGGGGCACATTCATCGTATATTTTAGAATTATCTCATCCATTTATTCCATTGAAGTTTTGGACCGTTGATCGATCTTTCTTGAAACCTATATAAACCCCCCTCATCTCCATAACAAATCCTCATTGATCATTTATTCTCAGGCATTCCCTACAAACAACTAGTGGTTCCCTACAAACAACTAGTGGATGCCTACAAACCACACTTCTCTAGCATCACTTTTGAGCAAATTCTAAGAGAGCATAACAAAATTACAGAATCTATGGCTTCTGTGGGGTCACTTATAGACATGCCTGCAAACACACAGAAATGTGAGTTCTTGATCAAGTAATTATTGATACCAGTCGTCGATGTTCCAACTATAGAAATCATCTGTGAACTTGTTGGTCTCAATTCCCCATAGTACGAAGATATCTATGAATACCTTAAACACGGTACCTTTCCCTTTGAGCTATCTGCAACCCAACACAAAACCTTTATCTGTCGATCCTCCTGTTACCCATTCTGGGTGACACACTTTATCGCTGGAGTCTTGATGGTATCCTCTTACGATGTCTTAACGCGAAAGAAGCTGATGCTACCTTACGAGACATACACGAAGGTGTTTGTGGTGCACATTCTACCAGTCCTAATCTCACTAAGAAGATACTTAGAATAGGGTATTATTGGCCTACTATAGAACAAGATGCTTTACAGTTTGCTAAGAAGTGTCTACAATGCCAATAGCATGTAGATTTGATTCACGCACCAGCTCATGAACTACAACCTGTGACTACTCCATGGCCTTTTTCACAATGTGGTCTCGACCTCATAGGACAAATCCACCCATCCTCATCCAATGGCCACACATTTATCATTACCGCCACTGAGTACTTCACAAAGTGGGTCAAAGACATTACCATGACATATATCACCAGTAAGCAAATAGCCAAGTTTATCCTTAACTACCTCATTTTCTGGTATGGTATCCCCCAAGCCATTGTCACTAACAATGGGAGACCATTCAAGAATCAAGATGTCCATGCCTTGTGTACCCAATACAATATCCAACATCGATTTTCCACTCTCTACTATTCGTAGAGTAACGACCAAGCCGAGGCTTCCAAAAACCATTCTCAAAATCCACAAGAAAACGGTTAATGAAGTTGGTCGTGATTGGCACTTGCAACTCAATCTTGCCCTATGGGCCTACCACACTAGTATCAGAACACCAACTGGTGCCACACCCTATGCCTTGGTCTATGGCTCTGAAGCCATTCTACATATAGAGGTCAAGATCCCATCCCTCAGAGATTCCATGCAGCACCTGATTGATGGAGAGGAGTATCTCACTTCTAGATTAGCTGAGCTAGAACTACTAGATGAGAGACACCTTGCAACACTTAATCATCTCCATGTTTATCAAAACTGCCTTCAGTGTAGTTATAACAAGAAGATCAAAGAAAGACAGTTTCAAGTTGGTGATCTTGTCTTAAAAGAAAATTAGAGAAATCAAGCAGATTGGGAAAAGAAGGGCAAGTTTGAGCCTAATTGGTTAGGACCCTTTGTTATCACAACAACATATGGATCAGGGGTTTATACTTTAGCAACACATGAAGGCATTCCTCTAGATGAGCTACTCAACAGTGTTCATCTCAAGAAGTTCTATGCCTGATCCTCAAAGTATCCATGTCAAAAAAAAAAAAAAACAAAAAAAAAAAACAAAAACAAAAACAAAAATAAAAACAAAAATAATCTGTCCTATGATGAAAACATGGTAACAGGTGCCTTGGATAAGTACCATAGTGAAAATATGGCAAATAGATGCTATGTGTAGAGTCAGCCTTCATCATCTATCAAGTTTTGTTCATGCCATGTCTCTTTCATAATAAACTCCATCCATCTATCCATAATTAAACCATTGACCTTGTTTGCATTTCCATCTCCCTAGCTAAAATAGCTTGGAAATTTGTCAATGTTCATCATCGTCATCCCATGTCAGTTATCAATTATCTTACATCAGCTATCCTATGTCAGTCATCCATACCAATACCTCTACTAGAATGGGGGAAACCCTTTCCTTCCCCTAGGTCTAGGAATGGATCCTTGTTCATGGTTCACAAAAACACAAATACTTCAAACAATTCCAACACGTCAAACACATAAACACTTCATCCTTCAAAGCAAAGCACAAACAAGAACAAAAACACTTCAAAACTAAAACAAATACAAATACATGACAACACAAACACACCAAACCAAACCAATCAACCATATCAATTGTCTTATACAGATTATCACATGCTTGAAACCAAACCAAGCGTCTTATACACAATGTTTCATTTTTGAAACTAGACATTATCCTTTCAACAGATAACACCCTTTAATGGACACATCATTCCTACAATAAGGTTGTTATCTACCCAACACTATCCTACATCATCAAACACAAACTAGAACTACATATCATCTTCTCAATCTTAAAGTACCTTGATCCCATGGACATGGGTATGTAGGCAGTCTGGAATACGAAGGAAGTTTCTAGTACTCAAGTACATAAGATTTCATCATATCCCCTCACATCATCTTATCTTATATTATCAAACACAAACCAAAACTACATATCATCTCATCTCAATCTTAGGTTACCTTGATCCCATGGATATGGGTATGTAGGTAGTTTGGAATATGAAGGAAGTTTCTAGTACTCAAGTACATGAGATATGATCATTTCCCCACCCAAGCTCAAACACCTTGACCCACTCATCACTCTATCTAGAACTACATATTATCATTTCATTGTTCATCGTAATGTGCCTTGATCCCATGGATACGGGGTATGTAGGTAGTCTGGAATACGAAGGATGTATCCAATACTTAGGCACATACGATTCATCATTCTTCACCAATCTCAATCCATTGACATTCCATCTTACTAGTCTTCCATTTATCAAAATCCAGTCACCTCAACTTGACTAACTCAAGTAGGAAAACAACAAACAAATGCATCCTTTCAAAGAAAAAGTCCTTAAACAAACCTGAAGCAAAGCAACTTACTTATAGAGCTATATGTTGTCCTACATATCGATTGTCAACATCAGCTAAATCAATCTCAACCAAGCAACAAATCAACACACTTGTCTTATACAAAATGTTCCATGATTGAAACCAGACCAGGCATCTTATACAACATGTTTCATTTCTTGAAACCAGACATTATTCTTTCAACAGATAACACCCTTTAACAGACACATCATTCCTACAATAAGGCTATTATCTATCAAATATATCCTATCCAATCTATCCTAAGCAACCTCTTTGGCAAGAGAATATGTTGACTGTATGTTTACTTTGTAAGTCAGTCTATTTTCTTTTTGGTTTATTTTTTGTTCCTTTCCCATTACTTATTCAAGACTACCTTGATTTATCTATATCTTAGTATGTTGTGATGTAGTACGGATTGGGGGCATAGTCATTTCTTTTGTGTGCCGTGTTTGAGGAATGATCTTTAGTATCTTTCTTAGCAGCATATTTATCTTGTGTGAGTGTTACAACCTAGCATCTTACATATTAATATTCTTCTTGCATTTATGTATTGAAGTTTATTTTATGTTCAAGACTATGGCTCATTCACATGTCAAACAAGGTTATATGATGTCTAAGGGATCTAAGTTCAAACCACTTGCTTGCAGAGTCAACATCCACACACTCAGATATCACATCACCTTGGTCATTTATACCTTGGTGGTGAACTATCCATGTGCTATATGAAAATAAGGATTGCTCTTTATAAATGTTTGTGAAACCAATGCAACCAGCTTATCCATCTACCCATCCATTTATCCAAATCATCATATAGTTTTTCAAGAAATGATCAATCAATAGTCTTGCTACCACTTGCATGAGCAGTCAAGTTCAAGCATTTATTTCTGCAGGCGCCCTCCCAAAAGGTCCAAAAAAGTTCTTAGTCTTGAGGCCTCCTCATGATATTTTCCAACACCCTGATATTCCGGAGGAGGGGGTCATCATGTTTTCCATCATCCTGATGTTTCTGGGGGGAGGATCATCATATTTCTGCCAATCCGATCTTCCGCCCATGGGGTGATATTTCTAATATCAGTCATCTCGTGGATGATCACCCTCGATGTTCTTTTATCACCCGATGCTGCTGACATCATGATTATGTGGGGGGTGATATCTATTTGTCTACCGACTTCATCATTTTCCGAAGGAGGGGGTGATATTTTCATTATCAGTCATATCCATAATATCACCCCGATATTGCAGCGAAGCTACAGTGCACCATGATATTTCTGCGGGGGGGTGATATTTTGAATATCGGTCATCTTACAAATATCACCCATGCCCCAATATGATGGTGACATCATCAAGGTCCGAGGGGGTCATATTTCTAGCATTAGTCATCTTGCGAAGATCACCCTGATACTGTAATATGATGGTGACGTCATCAGGATATCAGTGGATACGATTAGGTGGATCATCAGTGAGACATATGGTAGCGGCAAGACAGGAGGATTTTCCTCCGATGCATTAGGTGGTGCTGATGATGTTGGTTATCATGCGGAGGATGATGATGAGGTTTTAAGTTGGCTTCATCAGGAGCAAAAGCACCGACATCATATGTTCACAGCTTAGCTTACAAAGTATTGAGGAGGTCGTCGCGGGATGCATGTGGGATAATTGGTTTCCACATGATTTGAATATCAGGGTCATATATCTTGGTGGGAAAGTTTCAAATGCATAGTATGCTGCATTTCCCAATGGTTGCGAGTTGGTAGGCCATTAATGGCAGTTGTTGCAGGGTTTGGGTGATGACATGGATAGATTAGGTACCTGATTGAAGATGTGAATCCCTAGAGCGTCAGCCCAAATCTTGATTCCACCTGCTCATTCCTCTTTGTCTCTTCGTAGCATTGAATATTTTTGAGTGCCATTTCTCATGCATTATATTTGGTGATTTTTTTACTTGCCTTGTAATTAATTCGCTGAGTACACAGTTTTTCTATAAAAAGCAAATTGTTTTACTCTTTTGTTGTTGTTGAAGACTTGGGCAATTTTTGTGTGAATAGTGAAAAACAGGGCATCTCCTGGCTATTTTTTCTCATTTTGGAGTTTATGAGTTGCATCATGAATGTATTTTGCATGTATGTTTAGTTTCATGTTGATATAGATGAAAAATGCTCTTATGCATGTGTTTATCTATTTGTCTCCTTTGCTGCATGCATCTCCTTCTTTTGAATCTGGTTGCTAAGGGTTTCATAGATTCTAGGATACAAAGTTCTGTATCACATGCTTCATCTCTAACTTCCATTCAAGGAATGGATTAAACTATTTTAGGTTAAGCATGGAGAAGGTTGTATGTCGGCAGGGATATCTGTAAGTAGAGACAGTTAAGTACCCATCCTTGGGTGATGTTTGTAAGGCAAGCATCAGTCTAACCCCTTGAAACTTGAATTCTAGTTGCAAACCATTCTTATGTATGCGTCTAGTTGACTCCTTGCCCTGAGATAGGCACCAGTCTGCCCTTGTGAAGTAGTTATGATCCAAAACCCCTGTCTTGCACCCAAACCATCAAATTCCAATCATTCCATAACTTCCACCTATTAGTTGTAGGAATAGGATTAGAAACCCTTGCATACACTCATACTAGACCAGACAAATATGTCTAACAACGTTGCCAACCTTGTGATTTATCACACAAATCTTGGTCCACACATGAGAGTATTCTGCCTGTTATTACAAAGTTAAATATTCCTGTCATAAGACAAGTCAATGTTACATCTTTAGCAAATAGGGACACCCCCCCTTGGTGCAGCAGAACCAGAAGTGAAGGGGAGGCCACTCACATAACCTCCGGTATCTGTTGACCGAATCTACCCATGCATTGGAATTGGCAAACCCTCTGCCGATTTAGGAACCAACAGAAATGGTGAATCTACTGGGGAAGAATATGAACATTTTATCTTGTAGCCTCTGGTGAAATTTGTGCCCATCTGAGTCACCAACAGAAATGGCGACTCTGCTGGGGACATTAATGTCATATCCATAATATATGAGTCTAAGAGATTGAAGAATTAGGCCTGGAAGTGCCTTGTTGCAGCAAATTTAAAGTTTTATGTGTGGCTTTGCTGTTGGAGAACCTAGAAACAAAGAAATGAATTTGCAGCTTCAGCTTGTTTAAAGCTCATTCCTCTGCTAAGGAGGTGGCGACTCTGTTGAATGAACCTATCAGCAGCTACAACATATACAGGTATTTGTACAAATTGTAAAAGAGATTCCCTATTTGGTGAAATAGCACTAGTTAAAAGGGAAATATTGGTGAAAGCAGAGCTTGCATGCTTTTGTTAGAGCATAGTTTGTATTTTCAAGAGAAGCATGCAATATTGTTTAAAAGACTCATTTAGAGGACTTTAGGAAAGCTGAAATAACACTTTGTATATTAAAGGCCTAAGGTCATTGTTGTAATAGAAAATCTGAGTTGAAAAGAGGGTTGCAGAAACACATAAAGATGTATTGTCAGCCCATGCACCCTTGTGAGGTGTCAAATGCAACCGTGTATAATAATCAGTCCCAACCATGTAGTAAAAGAAGTTTCAGCATTGAAAGATATAAGTCCATAAATTTTAGTGGCATTTGTGGTTATCCAAATGCTTTCCCACCTAAAATCAGAAAGTATTTGCCCAAATTCAATGGTATAAAGGATGAATCAGCTGAGAGGTAGTTGCAGTAGTTTTTAAATGTGATAGATGACTTTGAGATTGACCATGAGGATGTAGTTATGAGATTATTTGTTCAATCTCTAGATGAAGATGCAAGGGACTGGTTCTCCTACCTTCCAGCTTACTCTGTCAGCTCTTGGTAAGATTTCAAATCTGCATTCTTAGAGCAATATGGTGAAAGAATTTCTGAATATGCAATCATTAGTGACTTTATGTATATCCATATTGAAGAAGATGAGTTGATCCCAGCCTTTAACCTCAGATTTATGAGGGCATTGAATAGAATACCAGAATGCATGAGACCTAATGATGCATTATGCTTAGTTGTCTATTTGGGAGCATTTGATAAGAAAATGTGCTATAGATTAAGAGATAAGGAGCCCACCACATTACATTAGGCACATCAGTTTGCAATGGACATTGAAAACAATTGGGATATGGAATTCAAAAGGGTTATTTCTCTAAAAAAAATTCTGCCCTAAGGCCACCAATGTTGATGAGGGATATAATTTATATGTTGAAAATGAATGTCAAAGCACTCACACCCCTGTTGTCCCAGTTTTTGCATCATCCCAAGTTGATGATGTTTCTGTTGTAGAGGAGGATGTCCTGATTTGCCTAGCAAATGAAGTTGATTGTAATGATTTTTCAAGTAATATTTGCATGTCGGTCATAAACAAAGAACATTCATGTTTAAATGATCTAGTTATGCAAAGTTGTCATCATATGGATCAACAGTCAATATCAGTTTCATCAAGAAGTATTAGAGGGTTGGAAAATGATGCAGATAGCTCAACTTCAGAGTGCATTGAAGTAGCAAAAATTTTGTATGTGGGGCAATCAGATGTTAAAGACGATGAAGAAGATATCCATGACCAGTTCATGGATCAGGTTTGTTCTTCTTCTGACTCTAGGTTTGATAATGATGAAAAAGAGATGGATTGTCATGAAGAAGAAACAAAGACCTTTGCAATGAGTATGAATCCCCTTTATGATGAGCCTGCGGATGCATTTGATACTGTGAGTCTTGACCTTCATTGGTGTAGAATTAACCCTCTTTTTGAGGATGATGATGAATATGAGGAGACAACTGACCTAGGTGCTACATCAGTTTGTGAGGAGGGGACATATGAATCAGATATCTTCAGCTCTTGTGAAGATAGTATGGATTTGTAAACTGTGGATAATGTATGTTCATCATCATTTGATCTAGACATGTGCAACTATGGGTGTGTGGATCAGGATTTGTTTTCAATATCAATAAATATTAGGGGTCTCATGTTTTCTAAGTGATTTCAATTTTTGGATCAGCTGGATGAATGCCTGGTGATGTGCAATAGCCAGGCAGATGAGGAGGATATATCATCTGAGGAGTATAACATGCATATGGTGCTTAATGCTAAAGGATTTTATAATATGCATGGCTGCATGTTTGATTTTAAGATGCAGAGTGACAGAGGCAGTGCTAACAATGGTAGGCTTTCAAAAATGGTGAAGTATTTAATTGACAAGATCAGTATATGGGCAGTCTATCTTGGTGTTTTTAGTCATGGTTGGGATCATTCAGTTTGGAATCAGGCATTTGGCAGGATAAAGTTTTGGTTCTTCATTTTTGGTTGCCTGGGGTTGCCAAAATAATGTTTGAAAATGTGATCTATGATACATGTCAATGCAGCTTCATGACTCTATGCCCAATGGATAGGGGACTGGTCTGCATCCTAGAGATATGAGGTTCTCACCATGCCTGCAAGAGGCATGCATCCTCAGACAGAGCCTATGTTACCGCCTGCATGAGCAGTCAAGTTCAAGCATTTATTTCTGCAAGCGCCCTCCCAAAAAGTCCAAAAAAGTTCTAAGTCTTGGGGCCTTCTCATGATATTTTCTAGCACCCTGATATTTCGGAGGAGGGGGTCATCATGTTTTCCATCATCCTGATGTTTCTAGGGGGAGGATCATCATATTTTTGCCAACCCGATCTTCCACCCAGGGGGTGATATTTCTAATATCAGTCATCTCGTGGATGATCACCCCTGATGTTCTTTTATCACCTGATGCTGCTGACATCATGATTATGTGGGGGGTGATATCTGTTTGTCTGCCGGCTTCATCATTTTCTGAAGGAGGGGGTGATATTTTCATTATTAGTCATATCCATAATATCACCCTGATATTGCAGTGAAGCTACAGTGCGCCATGATATTTCTGTGGGGGGGTGATATTCTGAATATCGGCCATCTTACGAATATCACCCATGCCCTAATATGATGGTGACATCATCAAGGTCTGAGGGGGTCATATTTCTAGGATCAGTCATCTTGCGAAGATCACTCCGATACTATAATATGATGGTGACGTCATTAGGATATCAGTGGATATGATCAGGTGGATCATCAGCGAGACATATGGTAGCGGCAAGATAGGAGGATTTTCCTCTGATGCATCAGGTGGTGCCGATGATGTTGGTTATCATGCAAAGGATGATGATGAGGTTTTAAGTTGGCGTCATCAGGAGCAAAAGTATTGACATCATATATGTTCACGGCCTAGCTTACAAAGTATTGAGGAAGTCGTCGCGGGATGCATGTGGGATAATTGGTTTCCACATGATTTGAATATCGGGGTCATATATCTTGGCAGGAAAGTTTCAAATGCACAATATGCTGCATTTCCCGATGGCTGTGAGTTGGTATGCCATTAATGGCAGTTGTTGCAAGGTTTGGGTGTTGACATGGACGGATTAGGTACCTGATTGAAGATGTGAATCCCCAGAGCGGCGGCCTAGATCCTGATTCCACCTACTCATTCCTCTTTGTCTCTCTGTAGCATTGAATATTTTTGAGCACCATTTCTCATGCATCGTATCTGGCAATTTTTTGACTGTCCTTGTAATTAATTCACTGAGTACATGGTTTTGCTATAAAAAAGCAAACTGTGTTACTCTTTTGTTGTTGTTGAAGACTTGGGCAATTTTTGTGTGAATAGTGAAAAACAGGGCATCTCCTGGCTGTTTTATCTCATTTTGGAGTTTATGAGTTGCATCATGAATGTATTTTGCACGTATGTTCAGTTTCATGTTTATATAGATGAAAAATGCTCTTATGCATGTGTTTATCTATTTGTCTCCTTTGCTGCATGCATCTCCTTCTTTTGAATCTGGTTGCTAAGGGTTTCATAGATTCTAGGATACATGGTTCTGTATCACATGCTTGATTTCTAACTTCCATTCAAGGAATGGATTAAACTATTTTAGGTTAAGCATGGAGAAGGTTGTATGTCGGTAGGGATATTTGTAAGTAGAGATAGTTAAGTACCCATCCTTGGGTGATGTTTGTAAGGCAAGCATCAGTCTAACCCCTTGAAACTCAAATGCCAGTTGCAAGCCATTCTTATGTATACGTCTAGTTGACTCCTTGCCCTGAGATAGGCACCGGTCTGCCCTTGTGAAGTAGTTATGATCCAAAACCCCTGTCTTGCACCCAAACCATCAAATTCCAACCATTCCATAACTTCCACCTGTTAGTTGTAGGAGTAGGATTAGGAACCCCTGCATACTCTCATACCAGACCAGACAAATATGTCCAAGAACGTTGCCAACCTTGTGATTTATCACACAAATCTTGGTCCACACATGAGAGTATTCTCCCTGTTATTACAAAGTTAAATATTCCTGTCATAGGGCAAGTCATTGTTACATCTTTACCAAATAGGGACACCCCCCTGGTGCGGCAGAACCAGAAGTGAAGGGGAGGCCGCTCATGCAACCTCCTGTATCTGTTGACCGAATCTGCCCGTGCATTAGAACTGGTAAACCCTCTGCCAATTCAGGAACCAACAAGTCTTTCTATCATGTTCTCTTCGATCTCCACTTTCTTCTATCTATCATTCAAGTCTTCCACATACCTGCATCACCCTATCTCAGCCTTCGTCTACCTAACCTCACCTATCTCCAACACAATCTTCTAGTCTAGTGTCAACCCAGTCCTTCTATCGCTTCCCTGTCTTTCCTCTCGAGGGGGCATTCTACGCCAGCTACACAGGGGTAGCTAGCTACACTGGGGCATCAAAATTGTATCATGTCTTCAACAATCATTTTCGTTGACACAATGCTATAAACTGCATTGCATCAAGAAGGGGCAAAATGTAGACACCTAAAAATGACCATGCCATCACATCAATTGCATTCATCAAATCACCTGCATTCAATGTTAATTAAATAATCTAATTATTTAATTAATTTCATCAAAATCATCAAATTCTTCCAAAACTCCTAAAATCAACATTAATTGAATAAATTATATTTATTTAATTAATTAAATCAAAGTCAACTTTATTCTTCCAAAATTAAATAATTTTGATTATTTAATTAATTTATCATCCAAATCCTCTTATCTACAAGTAAATAATTCTCTTATTTAATTAAATCAATTGTTCTTCCAAATTTAAATAAATCATGCAAATTTATTTAAATTATCTCAATCTCTAAAAATAAAATATAACCAAATATTTTAATTATTCTTCTATCATGCACAAACAATTAAATTTATTTATTTATTTATTTTTCTTTTTATCTTCTAATTCCTCTAAAAATAAATCTTATTCATTAGGCACACAAAATTCAATAATTTATTATTTAATTTATCTCAAATCATGCAAAAAACAAATTACAAGTTGAGTTAATTGACTTAATCAATCTTGTTTTTATCAACAACTCTTAAATTAGAAAAAAAACATTCTAATTTATGAAATCAAATCCTATATTTATCAAAAAGTAATTAACTCAAACAAAAATATCTTTTTATGTGACACATGTCAGGTGCACATTCATCATGAATTTTAGATTTATCTCATCCGTTGATTCCATTAAATTTTCTAGACTGTTGATCGATCTTTCTTGAAACCTATATAAACCCCCTTCATCTCCATAACAAATCCTCTTCGATCATTTATTATCAAGCATTCCTTTACAGCGAATTGAGCATACATCACATCATTGAGCACACTTCTACCTTTTGAGCACAAACACAATTTAGATCCGCTTGTTGCAAACATTGTTTCACAATTTATGAAGCAATCCACATTCGACCAAAAGATCCAAACAATCTAGGTGATAGCTTCTTTGTTCGTAACTTGATTTATTCATTGATTTGGTTATTGCTTAGATAGATCTTTTGATGTTCTAGGTAATTGAGTTGTTATTATAATTGCTTTTAATCTTTTCATTCAACCTCTTAATTTTTCCTATACATAGGATGTATCCCTCCATTTCCTGTCCAGACATTATCCTCTACTTCATGCCCTAAAATCTCCCTTAGGCTTTCCTAACTAGATAATTGGTTCGGCAACCAACCCCCCTAGAATATCTTTTGCATATGCATATATAGTTTTTTTCATTTGTTGTGCAGCCTTAGGTGCTAAAAATTAGTCAACACATCAAATCCATGCTGCATTAAATATGGTCTATGGCCATGTTAGAAAATATGTGCGGTTAGAAGTGTGGATCATACTATGGCATGTCTAAAATTGACAAAAGAAGATTACCCACACGCCTTGGGTACATAGCACATTAATGGAGGGGGCCTAAATTTGTATCATGGTACCTACAAAATCTATTTCATCTATTTTGCCCTCTTTGAGTATTGGTGCATTGAAGATCTTCACTATCTCAACCACCTATATGGCTTTGCCCTGCAACATTAATTTCTAGGTACCAATCCACCTGCACTACCTTGCAATCATGGTGGCCAGGAGTAGATCGGCATTTGAAAAAAAATCTCCCAAAAGTGTCTGTAAAGATTTTACAACACATTAAAATATTTTAAAACTTACTTTAAAATATTTTAAAATATTACATTTATACTTCATGCTTTACATTTGATATTTTACATTTCAATTTGCCTTATCGGCAAAATTCTTCTATCACAAACCTTAGAGTGTCTTTATTTTCCTTCTCTATCCCTTTGGTGCTTTGTCCTTATTTGTCAACCTTTTTGCCTTATTGGCAAACTGTGAAGTCAGTGAACCTCAAGGTTCATGAACTTTGTTATCACTTCCTTTCTCCGCCCACTTTTCTTTTCATCTTCTCTATCGATAAACCTTCCCTGTGGTGAACTTGGTGTTTCATCTTCACTTACTTCCTTATCCCTTTTGTTTGTCTCTTTTGTCTTTACCTCCCTTTGTTAGCCAAATGTCACATTGGTGAACATGGCCCAATGCGAACCATCCTTTTATCGCTTCATTCTTCTTCTTTCTTCATTTATCAACTATCTTTCTTGCCGGTGAACCACCTTGTTGGAGAGCTTTATGGATCTTTCTTTCATTTCCTTCCCTCTATCCCTTTTCCTTTTTACCTCTCTTCTATTGTCGGTAGAATCCTTTAGCAACAAATACTTCAATTGATAAACTTTTTGGTTCGTAGACTAAAAAATTCTCTAAAAAAAGGACTTGACCTGCTCATTTTTTCTATCTTTCAAACTTCTTCCTCTCTTCATCCGTCACTTTGTTGGCAATCCTGCCAATCGGCTAACTTAGCGATCGACAAACCTTTCGGTTCACGAACCACCAAATTAACTGACAAAGACATGGTGCTTCCTTTCTTTCCTTAGAAACTTTTTCCTTTGCCTCTTTGTCATGTTGTCAGAAAATCGGTAAAACTGCGAACCCAAAAACCTAGTTAGCGAAATCAGTGGTTCGTGAACTAGCTGATTCACTAACAAAGGCCTCAAATTTCAACATTTATAAAATTTTCAAAGGAAGGAAAACACAAAGACCCGAGGGGATTTTTACTTAGAATTTTTATGAAGGGAACCCATGGAAATTATCTCATATCAGGTATAAATGATGGTTTTAACAAAAAAGGCACAAAGTGGGATTTTTTGATGGATTTGGGGCAAAATAATGCAATTTTGGGAACTAGATTTTTAGGTGCCAAAATGCACCTATGGGATCAACACTTGATATAAAGCATGTAGAAAAGAAGGAAGAAGTGCTTGAGGAGCTTGAGGACACTACACAAGGACATGAGGTAAGGTCTGATTTTTTGATTTGCAACAACAATCCTTTACCTTCACATAATCATGATATGGCATTCATTGCACATGAGGATGATAGTGGTGAGGAGTCTTCTATTGTTGGCACTCAAGATTTGAGGGTTGAACATGAGGCTATTGTTGTGGATGCAAGCCATAAGAGATCTAATTTTGTATACCATGGAATAGAGGAGGTGAAGAAGACACAAAGAATGTGTGATGAGTGGCTACAGAGAGCTAGAGAGACTAAGTTGATGGCTGCCCAAGTAAGACAACATCTACAGGAAGTCAAGGAACACTACAGTCATATAGATCTTGCAAGACAACAAGGAGAGGCCTACATTCAATCTCTATTTCTTCCAAGGGAAGAAACGATGGAGGTTGAGCCTGTGAGGGATGAGCCTCTTGTGATAGTCAAGCACGAGGAGCACTTAGATTTGTATGAACATAATGAGAGGTATGATTCATAAATTTCTGTTTGTACACCATTTGTATCATGAGGATCATGAGTCACCCCTTTTGGAGAGGCCATTAAAGGCTCAAATCTTGGCTATAGATGAGATAGTTGAGCATATGCCTTGTGGACCAGCCAACAATGGTATGCATGCATGTGTAGATGGAGACATTTGTGATTAAGATTTGGTTCGGCATTTAGCCATCCTTAGAGATCTCGAGGAGTCTACTTGTGTGAAACACAATCCCGTCATGATGATGATTCCTTGGTGGAGTATGAGGATGACCTAATTTTAGGACTTGTGACACATGTCATGGAGACATTCATTCTTTATTGGTATGCACTTAGAGATGTAGAGTTTAAGTGAGTCTATGATCCAAGGTATGTAGATGATGTCATAGAGGTACTTGATTTTGAGTGGCATATGCTTGAGTTTCAGATGAGGTATGGAGATGAGTATGAGGGTAGAACTCTAGCCCTAACCCTTTGGTTTCTACCTCATACATTGTTGATAGATGGTTGTTCTACTTTGATGGTAATGGAGTTTTCAAGGTATACTTTAAGGACAATAGTTGTTTGGATGCTTTGGAGAGGTTTGGATCACTTCCTTATTGTTTGATATTAGCATGATGATGAGATCCTATCATCTTATGTCATTGGAGATACTATTTGCACCATCATAGGTATGATTTTCAAATTTTTGGGTGATGTTCTAATTTGTAGCAACAATCTAATATGGGTTGGTATGTTTTCCTACATACCTATGAGGGACATCTTTCACATCCCTAGGAGATCATTCAGAGTTAGATGGATAGTTGATGATGGTGACACTATGAGAGACATCTATCTCTTCATTTTCAGTGGGTGTAGTGGTGTGATGATTTGGGATCCTGGTATTGGTATGTGTGGTACACTATTTCAGATAGATCATGATGAGTTGCTTCACAATTCTTGGCTTATTGATGTGTATATCAAAGTGGAACATCAAAAGATTTGGCACAGGTGAGCATGTTTCAGAGGTCATATCCTTCATCACTTGTTGGTAGACATGACTCTCTTCAAGGATTTAGTTTTGTATAGTGTCTCATATATGATAGACTTAGCACTCATGGACAGTGAAGCCTTTGGAGAAATGGAGTTGTTGGAACTTGTGGTTGATGTTTTTGTATTCTTGCTCCTATAGCTACACAGACAAAGCACATGGAGGAGGAGCAAGATTTTTGAATTTGGGGAATGGAGTCGATTTGAGTTCAAGTGTGTATGGCTAGTTGTGCTTCATTATTGGCGATTGGAGCTCACTTTGCATATCATTCTTCATATTCTTCTTGGGAGATGAAGCCACAAGCTGAGGAGTAGAGTGATCATAGAGCACGTGGATGGAGATAATTGTTACTTGACGATATTTTGCATGATACATATTTACAATTGCTTGAGGAAAAGCAATTCTAGGAAGGGAGGACTACAATGTCCCCATTTTTAAAGCGATCACCTAGAGATGACCTAATTGGCAAGTTCTCACACTTGGCCACTTTTCTAGGGCAAATTGATGATGTTTTATGACTTGGCATAATTTCATGGTAATTTTTGTAAAATCAACATTAGTCAAATAATTTGACCTAATGGAGAGTGACCCATTTAGGGAATAAAAGATGAAGGAAAATATGGAAATTTGTTTTGGGAAAAATAAAGAACAAGTCAACTTTGTTTGAGGTCAATTTAATGATGTATCTTATGCACAAGTGGTTCGTCCTTGGAGAACGAAAAGATATAAATTAGTAAAATAAAACAATTGTTGATTGGGGCACCCAAGAGGGACCGACCTAAGCAAGAGTTTAAAAAAGGCAAATCTTTAATTTGCATTTTGAGCACTAATATTGTCTTGAGGTGGTTAGCCACATTTGAGAAGAAAAAATAATAAAAAATAAAAGAATTCTTATGCCTAGGTCATCCTTGAGGAAGGAGACAAGGTTGTGTATAAATAGAGATCTTTTGTGGCATTTCCATCATATCATTCATTTTCTTATTTTCATGTTGAGTTTATCTCATATAGCTACAACTTTGTTGGGCTTGAATCCAAGGACAAAAACCCTTGTGATTCTAGGTGAATTGGACATAAACCTAATTCATCTTGTGGAGGTTTCAGATGGAAGTCTAATTGTACTTCATTGGAGATCCATGGAGGTTGTTGGACAAATTGCATATTCATATTTCTAGATCATATTAGAGTAGGAGATTTGTGGTATTTTGGTTTCATTGCATTAGGGTTTAACCCTAACTTGGAGCACCACTATTTGAAGAGGTTTTCTAGGTTGGTTGTGCAATATTTTTACATGTGGAGAAACAAACCCTAGTTGTACTTGTAGAAACATTTTCAGATCTGATTTGAGAAGGGTGAATTCATCTTTGAGGACATTTGGTGATCATTCATTGCATATCACTAGGGTAGATTGGAGCACCATCCATTGAGGGTTTGTTTGAGCATCTTTCACCATCATTTGGTATGTACAAACCTAGGGTTTTATCTGATTGGGACAACAACAATTCTAGGCTTGTTTGCCATGTTTTAGCCCATGTTTGGATGTAATTTTTGACTTCTACATTTTGATTTATAAGAGCAGATTTGTCTTCAAAATTTAGACTTGTTATGTGCATTTGATGTTCTTACATTGTGTATTTCATTGGGTGAATCATTTGGCATAATATTTTGATGTTTTTGGATGTTATATGTTGGTTTTTATAAGTGATTATTATTCTAAAAATAAAAATTTACAAATAAGAATTTAGGGTTTTGAACATAAAACTAAAAAGCAGAAATTTAGGGTAGAAAATCAAATTTTAAAAATCAGAGTTTTAGGGTAGATCCTATTGGGGATATTGTAGGTAAGCAAGTCAGAAATATCTTTGATTTTAGATAATATAGAAAAAAGACAATTGGTCCCTACATGTATGTTTGTGAACCCTATCAAAGGAGGAAATATGAAATTGCTGGGATTAGCAGAGCACAAACACACACATATTTGCATATGGGAGGGCTTCTATATAATAATGCATTAACATCACAAATTGATGTAGCAATTCTAGAAGTGGTGATAAAACTAATATACATCAACCCAAAATAGTATTGGGGGATATTAAGACATTGAGAAACTTGGGAAAGGAAAATGTAAATGAAGAAACATAAACAAAAGTTAATAGCAAAGGAGATAAAACAAGGTCATAATAAAAAAATAGCCAATGGTAGTACCAGAATCAAGGAATGTTAAAAAGCCATTGCAGGAAACAAGAAAGTACATCACTCTAAGGATGGAGGTCATCAAGAGGGGATCAAGGTGAGATTTACAGCCCCACAATGACCCCTCATTTAGTCACTAGAGCTCTATATGCAAGAGCTAATGAATTTGAAAGAGAATAGAAAAGATGGGAAGTGAGAGAAAAAATAAGACACTAAAATGGAAGAAATGATAAATGTCAAACAAACATTGGAAGAAGACAACAACATGCTCAAGGATCAAGTAGAAAAGATAAATAAATTCACAAATTGATGTAGGAGCATCCTAGGTGTTGGTGCTTAAACATGAAGTTCCACCAATCCTAAAGGCTCAACATCAGAACCTAAGGCCAGGGATAAGTCATGCTTAGGCAATGTGTAAGGCTTATGATTAGATAGTGGCATGAATGGATGAATTATTGTGAGTGGGTAAACTCACCTTCATCTCTAGGCTCTACAAGGCCAAGGGTGGTATTCCCTAAGGTCTCAAAAACATAAACAATTTAAACATTAGGTCCTCAAGTAGTTACACCCAATGTACTATGAATCCCTATATATGTCACTAATTTTATGTCAGCACTAACTACATACAAACCTACTAGACCTTTGATAAATTGATAAAAATTTCCTCTTACCCTACACCCAAATATGACAACTATATTGTGTTTCCCAACAAATGAATCCACTTAACATTGTAGACATAGAGATAAGAGGGAAGAACACACATGCATGATTCTCTAACAATGTTCAATTTCAGAATTGCATAAGGTTTGACTGAGTTTAAAATCTTGAATCATGCAATCATGGTGGAACCTAAACCTACTCCTATAACTAGCAAGAGAGAGACCTTAATAATTTAAAGGTTGTTATCCCTTCACCAATTAGACAGGTGTTTACTCCATTGGGCAACAATGTCATGGATTTGTAGAAAGGAAAGAGGTGCAGTAGTAAAAAAATATATGGAATCTCATGTGCATCATTATACAATGCATATATCTCATCTCATGTAATGGACATTCTTATTAATCCAAACAATAATGCAAAAACCCACAACGAACATAAAGAAAGAGCATCACAAAAGCATTGCAATGAATTAAAATACTATCACATATTTCTTTAACCTTTTGTTACATTCATACCAACAAATGTGGCAAGAGATGATGAGCAACTAGGTTCAAACACCCTCCTGAATAATTACAAACTGCCCTTGAGACATACCATTATATGCATCTGTCTTCGAATAACATTCATATATTTTACAAGGTGCACTTTATCCCTTTACAAATTAGACAGTGCATCATTTGATGCCCTAGAACACTACTGAGACACCTCCAATCCATAAATTGGTTCAATGACCAACTCTTTTTACATCTTAAAAACATGTATATATCTATAGCATTACAATTCAGTATTATAGCTTGGACATGGATCTGGAGTAGTCAACATGTTTGTAGGTCATCCATTCATGATGCATCAAAACCACATGGGTTGTACTAGAAAAATCTGCATATTTGGAGTGTTTGCCCATGCCTTGGTACAAAATTTTCATCATGGAGGGGTCTACAATACTCCTAGGGCATATGGATCTCACCTACCATGCCATAGGGCTTCAAAATGATCATTAATGGTGGCCAGAGAGTCGCTGGAGTGCCCTGTTGCCTATTGAAAAACACAAAAATTCTAAGAATTTAGGTTGGAAACTAACATCTCGAAAGAACCAAGGGTACAAGGATTTTTGAAAAGTGCTTCCTGAAAACTGAAATCCTGAAAGGATTAGGGAATTCAGGACAAATGGGGCACTCCATAGGAAATGGGAAACTTAGAAGAACCAAGGACATAGGGATTTTTTGAAAAGTGCTCAACTAGATCTGGAATCCCAAAAGGATCAGGGATATTAGGACAAATGGGGCACCCCATGGGAAATGGGAAACCTGGAAGGACCAGGGACATAGGGATATTTTGGAAAAGTGCTTAGTGGGATCTAGAATCCCAGAAGGATCAGGGACATCAAGACAAATGGGGCACCACATGGGAAATGGGAAACCCATAAGGCCCAGAGATAGTGGGAATTTTGGAAAAGTGCTTGACCAAATCTCAAATCCCAGAAAGATCAGGACATTAGGACAAATGGGGCACCCCATGAGAAATGGGAAACCTGGAAGGACTAGGGACATAGGGATATTTTGGAAAAGTGGTTGGTGGGATCTGGAATCCCAGAAGGATCAGGGACATCAAGACAAATGGGGCGCCACATGGGAAATGGAAAACCTAGAAGGACCAGGGACATAAGTATATTTTGGAAAAGTGCAAATGTCCATGAAAAACTCAAAATCCTCATGGGACACCCCATGGGAAATGGGAAATTCAGAAGAACTAAGGACACATGGATCTTTGAAATTTTTTTGATGTCCATGGAAAAATTGAAATTCCCATTTGACCCAAATCCCCAAACAAAAGTTCCACATAATGAACCATGATGAACATAGCCTGAATCTCTGAGATCATTAGAAAATATTAAGTTTTGGCCCCTCGAATTGAGAATGGAAAATAGGGTCCAAAAGGATCACAAAAATCACAAAAATCCCAATATGATCCAAACATCCAAACAAATGTCCAAATAGAAGAAGGAGGGTGCCAATAACCATAGCCTTTGATTTCACTAGAAAATTCCCTAACCCTCTAAATTGAGTGAGGGGAAATGGGGTTTTCAGAGGACACAAGAACCAGGAATGTCCTGATGTCCTCAAAAAACTTGAAAATCCCAAAGTACCATAATTCCATAATGAAAGGCCCACTTGATGTTGGGTGACAAAAATAGCCATCATCTCCAAGATCATCTAGAAAAACCATGTTTTAACCCTCCAATTTGAGTGAGGGGAAATGGGGTTTCCAGAGGACATAGGAACTAAGAATGTCCCAATGTCCCTAGAAAGCCTGAAAATCCTAAAGTGTCATAATTCTAGAGTGAAAGGGCCACTTGATTTTGGGTGACACACATAGCCACCATCTTGTAGATCATCTAAAAAACCATGTTTTAACCCTCCAAATTGAGTGAGGGGAAATGGGGTTTTCAAAGGACACAGGAACTAGGAATGTCCTGATGTCTCCAGAAAACCCAAAAATCCCAAAGTGCCAAAATTTTAGAACAAAAGGTTCACTTGATGCTAGGTGACAAACCTAGCCACCATCTCTAAGAACATGTAAATAAAAGATGTTTTGACTTTCCAATTTGAGCGAGGGGAAATCGGGTTTTCAGAGGACATCAAGACCAAGCATCCAAAAGCTAGAAAAAGACAAGGAAAGCACAAATCTAAGGATTTCTATGGGATTTTTTGGTGAGAATAGGACATGGAAAAGGCATGGGGAAGGTAAAATAGTCACCACAACACAAAATAGACCAAGGCAAACCCAGTGAAGATTTCTCAGATCAGTTATCAGTAATAGGTGAGATTTTTCAGCAACACGGAGGCATAAAATTGGGACTTTAAAAAAAATTAAGCTACACACCAAGATTAGCTCTAGTTAAGGATGTGTGACTCTTGCAGGCATATCAAGGATCTAATTATCTCTTAGAGCACACCAAAAAGACAAAAAGAGTACGAGAGGGCGAGGAAAGCACACTAGCAACAAACACACAAGGAAAAGTAACAACACAAAGATTGTACAAAAATAGTTACAACCAATGACATGGAAGCACAAGGAAAAGGATGTATGGCTACAACAAACTTCAAACACATGCAAGTCAGGCCTTGCAGAAAAGATACATGGAACTAGGCCATGAACAAACTACTACATGCCATTTTCCTCTATCAAACAAAAGTCTATTGAAGGAGTTGATCTCTCTCAAACCATGGTTGCAATAATCACTCAATGAAAACAATAAGAACACCTTGCATGCATGCACATGAAAACTACTAAGGCCAAGAGGGCCATACTAGATCTAAACATGAAGCCCCTCCTCTTTCCAAATAGGGTCATCAATCCAATCAAAATGTAAGGGACAAAAGAGACTCCCACATCCCATGCCAGCTACATCCATATGATTGCTAGCATCATGAAATGAGTCAAGACAAAAATTAAAAGTCTCAAACTCATACACATCTAAAAAAATTACTGACCCTGTACTACTCAAAAAGTGACTCAGGCACAAACACAGATGAGTCATCTTCGATACAACACATGAACCCTCTCTTTGTTGATGGCGATCTCCAAGTTACTCTCACTCTCTTGGAAAAATCCATTCAAGTGGAGGCGTAACCTGAAAGTAGAATGTCTTGGAGAGCGGTTGGTAGGTCCTAAGGTCTAGTATGTGTCAATATTTGTTCTGTAATGGAGAAAATGACCTGAAGAGTCACTAGTTGTTGATCTCTTATTTGGGTTCCTAAGGTTCCAACATCTAGATGGATGTTTATTTTGTTTGTTGATGAGTAATGAATGTTGTAACCTTTCTTTGTTAGCATGTATGGTTCGTTGTATGATGTTTACTTGTTGTATGACCCTAAGGGTGTGTTCTTATTCATTTTGTATTTGTTGAGTGTGTTGTGATCTTAGATGTAATGATTGTATCTCCTCAAGGATAGCTCTAACCCACTCACCTCTAATTTTTGGGCACATTCGTATGCTTGGATAAGAGAGAGTTGACTAAAGTTGACTTTGGGTTGACCTTTTGTTTAACTTTGACTTCATGATGTGACAAAAGGTTTTCTATGACTTGACCTTGAGATGATATCAAAGAGTTTTCGACTATGTTTTGAAATTGTATCCTACCTTGTGATCAAATCGAAGGTTTGATTTTCCTAAATTCCCCAATATTTTTGTATTTTTGATGTATGCAACTAAATGAATGCAAAATGATTTTTGTTCTTTTATGAATGAATAATAAAATTATTTAATTAACTAGGAATTTGAAATATACAAATTTACATGAATTTTTCAAATGCAATTTATACTATGTTTTTTGTATTTTTTGTGACAATTTTGAATGTAAACTAAGAATTGAAAATACAGGAATAAAAACTAATCTATGAATTGCAATAAAACTAATTTAAACAATGCTAGTCTAATCAACTTGAAATAAATACTATCAAGGAAATTGCAATAACAAGATTACTGTTCTTAAGAGCAAAGTGTGATTGAATTAGCTATGAAAACATGAAAAGAACCTGGATCCTTTGTTGCATGAGCCTGCCGTATCCTCAAAAATCCTTTGTGTGGCAACTTTACCTCTCCCCTATAGCAGTGAGGTACTCCTCTTGGCGATAGGGATGGGGTAACAATTGATTTGAAATGAGCTATGAGAGCTATGATTAAATGAGATATGCGAGCTATGAAACACTTGGGCTTGACAATTCACAAGCATAACAATGCTAAATGAAGCATTTGAAAGCTTTGACAACAATACTAAAAAGGAAAAGGCACATAATTCCTATGGAGATCATTAAAATGCTAAGTGGAGAGAAAAAACAAAGCTTGATGAATGGTTGCAATAATAATTTTTCCTCCTATGGGAAAGCTTTGAAGATTTGCAAAAATGAAAACTAAAGAAATGAACAAAAAGGCTCAAAGTCCTATGAAGAAGCTTGAAAATGTTGTGAAGATGGGAAGAGCATTCTCCAACTTGAGAAATAATGAAGAGGTGAGTGGTATTCATAGCTTGGAAGGGCTTACAAGAGGTGGGATTTATTTAGAACTTAACTCAATTGATTGATGAGTTAACAAGATTGATTGAGGAGTGAACTAGGTTGTTTAGGGAGTGAACATGGATTGATAACCTTTCATAGCAGAAGAAATGGAGTTACCATGAGATTGATTAAGAAAAGAGTAGAATTGATTTGTGAGTTAGAATGGATTGGTAGGGAGTCTTAAATCAGTTAGGAAAAGTTGATGATCAGTTAGGGAAGGTGACCCATGCAATCAAGGCTCAATTTGGAGTAAATTTGGGCCCAAACTGAAGAGGAAATCACATTTGAAAACATGACAAAGTCACCCCTTTTACTAGTAGGGTCACCCAGGGGTGACCCTAGGTCGCCCAAGGGTTAATTTGGGGAGATCCTGAACTCAGAGGGGGCGACCCAAAAAAGAGAAGACTTGGGAGTGATTTGAAGGGCTAAGAATGATCTTGGGAGGCTGGAGATGACATCTAGCCTTTGAAAATGGCCAAAATGATGCATATGAGGGGATCACCCCTTTTACTAGAAAGGTTTCCTAGGGGAGATCTAGGGTCACCCAGGGGAGATCCTAAAATCAAAGGGGGTGACCCAGAAAAGAGAGAATATAGGTTAATTTTGAGGGTCAGGAAAGGTGTAGGATGTCAATTGGAGGCCTCTAGAGGGTTGAAATGGGTGAAATGGTCTAAGGGAAGATGAATTCTATAGGTTAGATGCTAGTAGGCTATGTTGATGAGGTCAAAAAGTGAAAAATATGGAATGTTGACAAGGGGAGGTGAAGAAGGAATAGGACTAAGAAAGGTTAACTAGGGGGAAGGAGAAGAAAGAATAAATGAGGGAAGTCCATCCATGTGTCACCAAGAAGAATTCTTGCTAAGAGCTCATAACTACATGCTGACATGTATGTGTTTAGGATTACATCTCATTATTGGATTACCATGTAGGCCCATGTGCTTTTTTAGTGCTTACATATTCGCACCCTCGGGGATGGTAGTCTACATGAAAGGTAGGTACCATTCCCAAACTAGGCCTTACCTGTTGTTGATTTCCCACAATTATACCTGCAATAATAAGAATTAGTTCAACATTTAATGTGTTTAAAAAGAGTATTGAAAATGAAATGAGCAAATATATCATCGATTGCGTTGTGAGTATACCTAAGTTGTTTTCTCCTCACCATGGGGACCTGCAAGGATGAAAGCATGAAAAACAAGGGTGCAAGAGCAATGTGGAAATAAAACACATGCTAAGCTACAGAGAAGAAGAAATTCTTTTATTGCAAATCTTGAAGAACATATTCAATTTTTAGGGATTTTTTGGGTCTTGCAATTTTTTTTAGGTTTTTTTGACTTCCTAATTTTTATGGTTTTTATAAAGAATTTGTGAAGGTTTGACTTGATGTTCCTTAAGGTATTTGAGAGACCTACATTTATTAAATACATTTATACCCTTGCCCCCTTGCATGGGGAGACTTGCACAATTTTTCTCTTTGACTTTTTGGAGGAGTGACTTGTGTTCAAACATTGTTTTGCACTTATTATTGTGTGACTTGATTGTTTAAGATCTATATGCAACTTCAATTGAAATCTTGTACTTCACTTTCCCTCTTGTGCATATGGTTGGCTAGAGATTTTATTTTCCTTATGAGAATGCATACCTATGATGATCACACATGGATGATGCAATTTGTTTTCATCTTTTTATGATATAAATGAGATGCAATGTGTCTGGATGTGATTAACAAATATGAAATTTGAAGTACTATGTTCTAAGTGTTATTAATTCCATGATGTTATGACATGTTTTGTTGCTTTTGATTTTCTATGATAGCATGTATGCAGGTGGAACAAACAATGTGATCACTCTTAAGTAGGATATTTGACCTAGGGGATTGCAAGTTAACCTGGTATAAAGAGACTCATTGATCTTTGAGATGGGATTAGGGGCTCAAGTGGGAGTGGGGAGGAGATGGAATGTTCCTAATTTTGGGCTTTGTAAAAGGCTAGACACTGATCCTTATCTAGATGAAACACTTTGACAAGATTTCAACTTAGACAAGCAAAAAATGTTATTGGCACCCTCTAGACTTGGATCAAAGATGTCCAACAAGATAGACCTGTGGTAAAGGAAAGGCTCTAGAGTAGAATATGGTCCTAAAGATAGCTAGACTCTTGGTTTTGCTCAACTAGTGCATGTGTGTGCTTTATACCTTTCTTTTTTATTTTCTCTAATAGATGTCACTCTCATAGCTTCAAGATTATATTTATCTCCACTCAAGAGTACAAACATCAACAATCTTCTCTTTTCTCACTCTTTTTTTGTATTTTTATGTTTTTTTTGTATTTTTCAATGCCTCACTTGAATCTCTTGCTTTTTTCTTGGTATTTTTGATGCTTTTTGACTTCTAATGATTTGTTATCCTACTGTTCTAATGAGTCTTTCTTATTATTTCTCACACTCTTTTTTTTTATCTCTCATTTTTTATTCACTTGTATTTTTTTATTGCTTCTTGTAGAGTTATGATCCCCCTAGTGTTTTTGGCAAGGAAAGATAAGGGGTTGAGCACCACCAAACGTTTTCACTATCAAGTCAAACTTCTCTTCTACTAAGGAGGAATGGGGAAGGTCAACTTGCAAGATTCTCTTGAGTACTGTAGGTTTGAATACTAACTTTTATTATACTTTACAACATGGTTCATTAAGACCAGGATTAGTGTGAATCTAAGAGCTAGGATTCAATTGGAATCATTGGGAAATGTGAATAGGGGAATAGTGATAAGTAGTAAACATGATTTATTATGGGATCTCAAAGGCTCAAAGTGTTAGACTATACCTAAGCAACCTTAGACTCCTTACTAGGAAAAAAATAATACAAGAGCATGCCACTAACAAAAATACATGGAAAAATAGAATGAAGAAAGCAAATATTAGAATTTTCATGATTTTTAATTTTTTTTGAACATTTTGAACAATTTTTTTTTTTTGATTTTTTTGATTTTATGATTTTTAGACACAATATTTCTTAAGGTGGAAGGTGTTAACCATCTCACCAAACTCTTCACCTTCCATAGTGCACAAGAGGTATGCATTATTTCTAATGTCTTCCTTAACTACATATGGACCTATCCAATTTGGTTGGAACTTCATTTGAAAGTCTTTGCAAGGACACTCAAAGACTTGGTGTAAAAATGTCTTTGCATTCAATGAGGAGTTTTGTGAACTCACATGTTTCATTGTTTGATATTTTTCCCCTAGCTTTATTGTTTTTTGTTCTTGTCAAGTTTCAATGTATGTTTTGAACTTTTGAGGGGAAATTGGAATTGGTGTTGACTCTCCTAGCTCTTGTGTGTACTCTGGTTCTCCTTTTTGCTTAGTGGTGGTCTCAACTATATGGATGCTCATATCTATCTCTATAGGAATGGTTTCTGAGTTGAATGGAGCATAAGACTTAGTTGAGTTGGGATTGAAGGGAATTCCCCTATTGGCCCCTTTCCTATACATTTTGAGGTCTTAGTTATGTTTGTGGTTTGTTTCAATGTCTCTCCTTTTTCAAAAGTGTTGATATTTGGGTCACTAGTGGTTTCCATGGTCTTTCCCTTCTTTTGTTCAATTCTAAAAAGACTGAAAGGATGAGGATCTTCTTTAATGATGTAGATTTGTCCCATTTGTGAGAAGTAGATTTCTTGAAATAATATGGAGGGAACAACCCTCATCCTATGGATCCAAGGCCTTCGTAGGATCATGTTGTAAGTGGTTTCTTCATTGATGACATAAAATTTAGTTGGGAGGGTTTTGGGGCCCAATGTGATTTGAAGATTGACCTTACCCATGGTTTGAATGTTTGGTTTATCATGAATTCTATGGATAGAAGTTTCTTGTGTGACTTGAGTTTCATTATCACCCATTCTTTGAAGAAGAGAAAAGGAGACTATGTTGATTACAGACCCATCGATCATTACACATTTAATGAAAGAGTCTTGACCTTGGACTATCACATGGAGGGGGAGATCACCCTATTTGGCTACACCATCATTTGAGGGTAACTTTTCAAAATCAAATGCTGAAGAAGAACATTTTTCATTTGGAGTGTTTTGAACTAGATGGCCTAGAGCTAAGGCATTGAGCAGAGCATTCTTGTACATAGGAGAACTCTTGAGAAGTTCTAACATGTGAGAAAAATTTGAATCACTAGGGGTGTCATATGGTCTTTCTAGTCCTTGGGTGACAATTTTTTTTTATCTTTATCTAATTCCACTAGGCCTATGGTGTTTTGATCAAAGACATTTTGATGGCTTTTGGGACTATTTATTTCATCTTGTGAGAATGTTTCCATGAATTCTTATCATTAACATTTTGGGAGGTTTGATATGAAGTGATGGTACTCCTAACATGACTTGATATCATGCCCTCTTCTCTTGTGAAATGGGCATTATTTATCATGATTGTAATCTCGAGGCTTATGACGACGGTTGTATGACTACTTGTCAATTCTTAGGGGATAATTTTTGACATTTTGGATCTGCAAATTCATATGACTATTGTAGTAGCTATTGTCATTCCTTGATGGTGAAGTGTCTATTGACCCATCTATGTTTTGATTGTTCATTGAGGATTTGTTATTTCTATCATGGTTTATCAACCTTCCATGGACATCATACTCCCTTCTTACACTATTAATAGTGGCTTGGTCAATTCTAAGGGAACTTTCAAGTGCTTCTTCCTATGATTTGTAAGGGATTTTTTGAACTCCTTCTCGTATGTCCTTTTTGAGGGCATATAAGAAAAGATTACGGAGCTCCTTATGATCCATGTTTGGTGCACTAGTTGAGGAATAGAGAACTTTCCTCCATCGTGTGATAAAGTGTGTGAGTGACTCATTGTCTTCTTGTTTAATTGTTAAAAATTCTCATATTCCTGTTACCTAATTTCACTACAGCTCAATCAGGTAGAGCTTTTGTGTCTTAAATGGAAAGAGAAGGGTACATTTTATTTCTGTTGCTACATTACATGCACATGCATAAATAGAATCAGATGGATTACATTACACTAGATTGCATTTATACAAGTGCATGTAACATAGAAAGGATTTCACAGATCTTTTTAGAAAGAGTGATCTTTATTGATAAAATAAATGTATAAGGTCTCACACAAGCTGTGAGACTAACTTTACTTATTCAATGGAATTGAAGAAAAATATGTACATGAATAAGTAAATAAAAGTAAATGTACATATAAGGAGGGAGACCAGTCATTGCCTAAGAAGGATTGGTTCTGGATGTGTTATCTTGTCCTATTGCTGCTCTGAGCTGCTTCTATCCTTCCTATCTCCATGTTGCTCCTAGTTCCTACATCTGGCAATAACAATGATGTTAGAGAAATGCTCTAAGCAATGAAAGGTCTTAAGCCTTACATGAACAAACACCTATGCATGTACAAACTGATCTCCAAATGCATTAAATAAGCAATGCAAACCTTGGATGTCCTAGAGAACAATCAAGCCATCAAACACATCCAAAATATGCATTTATTTTCCTAACAAGTTTTCTTCATGTGTAGATATAGGTGTAATTATGTCTCTGTTTTGATTCATCAAATTACATTATGAGTTGAGAAAATGTGGCTCCCACAAGGGTTGAGCCCAAATCATAACCATTACAGAAGATTTCATGTATATTCATCAGAAACAAGGATCAACTTATATAGCTAGGTCTATTCATATACTTTTATAAGGATCATCAAGCATGGTATGAGTAGTGAGACTGTGCCAATAAGTGTGCAGTTCATGCATCTCTAAGAGATCACCATCAAAACATGAGGGACCTCAATATGGTTCTATGCAAATGACAGTAAGAAATGATAAAAGACAGTGACCATGAAGTTGCTTCTCAAAATAAGTACTTTATACCATCAGTTAGACCTTTTATAGATCATATATGTGACTATATATAAGATTTTTAGAAGCAACCAGAAACCTGAATAATGACAGTCTTCATAAAATGACCTATGGGCAGTCATGTAAGAGTGACAACCATGATAAAGGATAGTCCAAAAAGGAGCAACAATTCATTTTCTGGTACCCACAAAAGAAGCTCTCATTTTTCATATGCAGTGAGTAGTACATTTTGTACGAATCCAGTTAGGTAAAAATGGTAGTCTTCATCATGAAGGAAAAAATGAATGGCTTTGAGAGCCTCAGAAATTCTTTAATACAATGAAATATATATCTTAGTCATGCAGTGAAGTGTAAATTTCTTGCAAACCCAGTTGAAATGTTGTAGTCTTTTTCAAGAATCAAAGGAGCATAAAATAGTTTGAAACCCTAGGGTTTCAAGTTTTTGATAAATGGCCAAATACAAGAAGATTGTTGCAGATAAAAACTCATATGGAGAATCTATAGGCCATGGCCAGGAGGGCCATGTTTTCCTTATTCTAAACAAGGAAAAAGACATACATAAAGTTTACCATAATATCTTCATCTTTGGGTCAAATTGAACCAGAAAGGAAGCTTGTAAAGCAGTAAGCTTACCTCTTGTTGGTGCCTAAATCTATAGGCACTTTCCTGAAGATTCAAGCATTCAAATATGCCTGCCCCTTCCCCAAAAATCCAAAAATTCTGTCTTTCAACCTCTGCAATGCTAAAAAATGCAAAAATTAGTTAAGGTGCAGGTGTCTTTGTATATACAAGGGTGTTTGTATATACATACAAGTCGAATATGCATTGGCGGGCTTGCAAAAATCTCCATCGGCCTTCAAAAAATGGTGAAAAATGAGTTGTATGGATTTTTAAATGCATATCGGGCTGCATATACAAGGGGGAATCTTTCACAGATTCCCGAGAATATTCGTTGCTTGCATATTGGGTTGCATGTATATTTGGTTTGTATGTTCAGACATACAATGGTTAGATACAAAGAAAAGATACATCGTAGGTATATTCATGGAAGATTCCCGCTTGTATATAGGGGCTTGTATGTCGCCGGTGCATATGCAAGGAAAATATATAAGGGCGCAGATGCATTTGCTAAAGTGGCAAGGGTGAGATACATGTGGTGGGGTCTGCATATTTGCAAGGATCTTTGTATCTCTGACATACAAGGTAAAATATGCATTCCTCGCATATTCTCTAAAGATTCCCTATTTGTATGTTAGGGAGGTTTGTATGTTTGCCTTTGTATATTTGACATACAAACAAAATATACAATCGAATATACAAGGAGGAAATATACATTTCAGACCCGAAGAGGAAATCAAGCTGCAATGGATGGATTTTGAGGTCTGCGGGTTGTATATCGCGTTTGTATATGCGATATACAAAACAAATGTGCAAAGGTTAAGATGCAAGCTGGATCCAATGCGAAGATCAAATTCAGCAAATTCAGGGTTGGCATCCGCGACTTGTATGTTTGAGTGCTTGTATATGTGCCAATATACAAGAGGTTGAGATGCAAGTTGGATTTCAAGATGAATGCAGTGTGTTTCATAATTTTTGAAATCCATGCCTTATATGTATGAGGTGAATGTACATTGCACTTGTATGGGCAATGCGATATGCAAAAGGGGGAGATACAAGCCAGAACAGAACTCGATTTCAAACTATTCTATAAAATTTGAAGTCTGGCTTGTATATAAGGTGCTTGTATATGCTTTTGCATGTACAAAGTGACAGGTGCAATGAAACATATGCATTTCGGACTTGATGGGGAAATCAAATGCAACAGGTAAGTGTTTGGGGTCTAGCTTGTATATTAGACGATTGTATATGCATTTGAACATGCATATACAAGGGGCGAAAAGGAAAAATAAAAGGGGGAAAAGTCAGCGATAGAAGTGTGGAGTGCCTACATGGCATGTTATCATTGGCTACTAACTTTTCTACAGGATTTTGAGCCGTGGATCTTAGCGATGGGAAGTAGATCGACAGCCTTGTTTTGAACTTGCAGTGAAGGATTTTTCCTGAGCATGTGCGGCTGTTTTTGAGTGGGAAACTTTCAGAGGTACACCACTGCTACATTTCAAAGGGGCCTATGGGTAGGTGAGTCAATTGATGGCGGTTTGTAGAGGATGATCGATGGATAGACCAACTACCAGATTTAAGAAGAAAATCCTTGGGCGGCGGTGCAGATCCTGATTCCCACCTAATCCTTCCTCTTTGTCCCTCTACCGCATTCTATTTTGAGCGCCATTTCTCTTGCGGTGTATCTGGCAAAATTTTGAGTTGCCATGTAATTAATGTGTTGAGTACACTTCCTTGTTGTATAAGGGGGACTGTGTTACTCATTTTTTGGTTGTTGAAGACTTGGGCAAATTTTGTGTGAATAACGAAAAATAGAGCATTTTCCTGTTTATTTTATCTCTGTGGAGTTTATGTGTTGCATCTGAGTTGTATCTTGCACATATATTCAGTTTCTTGTCATTGTATTTGAAAAATGCGTTATTGCATGTGTTTATCTGTCTGTCTCCACTTGTTGTATGCATTTTTTTCTTCTGAATCTGGTTGCTAAGGGTTTCTCAGATTCTAGGGTATAGTTTTGCTATACCACATGTCTAATTTGTAACTTCCATTCAAGGAGTGGATTAAATTGTTTTAGGTTAAAGTGTGGAGAAGATTGTATGTCAGTTGGGATATCTATAAGCAGAGATAGTTAAATACCCATTCTTGGGTGATGTTTGTAAGGCAAACACCAGTTCTAACCCCTTGAAACTCAAATGCCAGTTGCAAGCCATTCTTATGTATACGTCTAGTTGACTACTTGCTCTGGGATAGGCACCGGTCTGTTATTGTGAAGTAGTTATGATCCAAAACCCCCTTGTCTTGCATCCAAACCATCAAATTCCAACCATTCCATTATTCCAACATGTTAGTTGTAGGAGTAGGATTAGGAACCCCCTGCATACTCTCATCCTTAACCAGACAAATATGTCCAAGAATGTTGCTAACCTTGTGATTTGTCATACAAATCTTGGTCCACACATGAGAGTATTATGCCTGTTTTGAAAAGATAAATCTTTCTGTCATTGGGTGAGTCAAAGCGTCAAATCTTTAGCTAATAGGGATACCCCCCTTGGTGCAGTAGAACCAGAAGTGAAGGGGAGGTAGCTCACGCAACCTCCCGTATATGTTGGCCAAATCTGCCTATGCATTGGAACTGGCAAACCCTCTACCGATTCAGAAAAAATTACCAACAGAAATGATGACTCTACTGGGGATTGAACAGAAAAAGTGATATCTTTTGGCCCATACAAGTCAGCAACAGAATTGGTGACTCTGCTAGGGAAAAGAGTCAAATAATGTGATATCATTGTTGATTTCTGGTTCTTTCATGTGATGATGGTGCTTTGCTAGCGGTATGAACTCAGAAAAATGTTTGATGAGCTTTCAGCTGTTTGAAATTTTTATCCTTTTTGGAGAGGTGGCAACTTTGCAATAAAGTTTTAGTGCACATTAAAGGTTGATGTATGTTATTGAGATCTAAAAATATTCTATTCAAAGCTTCAGCATCTGGATGAGAAAAGGTACCTAGCTCCTTCCCAGTTATATTTGTTGTTTTATTGCATAAGTTAGATGCCAGGGGGAAGCCTTAGGTCTTAGACAGACATAAGATGTCTAAGAGTGAAGTTTATATGAATCCAAGTATGTATTCACCCATACTCAGTCAAGAGGGGGATGATGTATTAAGTAAAAAAATTGAAGAAATAAAGAATAGGTTGATATCCTTAGAAGCCCGACAGGCTCAGTTAAATAGTAGTAACCCTGTTGTGTCTGCCAGTCAGAATGATAACCCTCTTGTAAGCTCTTTTGATCCTTTGTATGACCAATTAGATTTTTCGTGGGTTGATTATCAAGTTGAAAGTATGCCTGCTAAAATTTGCAATCAAATGCCCAGATTCAATGGACACAATGTGTGTGATGGGGGTGCACATATCCAAAACTTTCACTGCTTCATGGAGAGACATTCATTTAGGGATGAGGATATGTGGATGAGGTTTTTTGTTAGGTCCTTTAGTGTAAGAGCCAGAGATTGGTATTTGAGCTTTCGAAAGAAATTCTTTTCCTGTTGGGATGAACTTACTGACTATTTTAGAAAAGAATTTGCAAGAGAACCTGCTGATCTTGTTGCAAGATTAATGGAAATTAGAAGACAAGATAAAGAGCCCGCTATTGATTTCAATCATAGATTTGCAGTTGCCCTTTCACAAATCCTTGAAGGTTTCATACCTGATACTTCAGCCTGTGTTGGCATATATTTTGAAGCTTTCAAGGAGGGCTCTAGTGCATTGTTGAGGGAATTCAAGATAACAAGTATGCAGATGGCATACAAGTTTCTAGAAAATATAGAAAAAATTAGAAATGAGCATATGAGGAATTCCATGTCCATAGGCTTTGGTGTGAATAACAGTTGTATGGCTACAGAGGAGCAAACGATTAAGGCATAATGTGAAGATAAAAATGAGAATGAAAATACATCAGTTGAGGATGCCAATGAAAGGATCAATGTTAACTCCCATTGCAAAGTTGAGGTGTTTGGTTCAGAAAACAATGATGAGGTAATGGACAGTAGCAAATATTTGTTTGAGTGGGTTTGTGGAGATAATTGTGAGTATTGTGCACAAGATAGAGAAGAAATCAGCAAATAGAGGAGCAGTTCCATGTGTGAATAACAGTTGTATGGCTATAGATGACCAAATGATTAAGGCATCATGTGAAGATAAAAATGAGAATGAAAATACATCAGTTGAGGATGCCAATGAAAGGATCAATGTTAACTCCCATTGCAAATTTGAGGTGTTTGGTTCAGAAAACAATGATGAGGTTATGGACAGCAGCAAATATTTGTTTGAGTGGGTTTGTGGAGATAATTGTGAGTATTGTGCACAAGATAGAGAAGAAATCAACAAACAGAGGAGCAGTTTCATGTTTGAATCATTGCCTTTTATTCAGAAACATGGAAATGATGAAGAGCAATCAAAAATTGAAACAAGTGCTAGTACTGAGCATGATTGTTCTTTATTTGATTATAGTTTTGCTTATACCATACAGGCTGATACTCCTCCACAAAGAGAATCCATTAGTAATGAAGATGCATGTTCTGCTGCCCATGAACTAGCGGCATACCATGATGAAGTTGAAACACTTGGATCACTCATTTTTGACACATATGGTGATGAGGATCTGTTTCAGTATGGTGGGAATTTGGGCACTGATGTTGATATGGATTCTAGTTCTCATCTTGATGAAAGAGAAACCAACATACATCATGAAAACTGCTGCAAAGAGATGCCAGAGCCTGATCTTTTCTAGCTTGGTCTAGCTGATGGTTGTCTGCATGATGTGCACAACTATGAGTCTGAAAGCTTTTTCTTTGATATGCCAGCTTGTGATACAATGAGGCCTGATGCTCCTAGTTATATGGTGGACTATGAATGTTTTCAGTTTTCAGTCCAGCTAGGAGATCATTTTACAATGCATGTTGCTGATACAGGTGATGACAAGTGCTATATGCCATATAAATATGCATTGTTTGATAAATATAACATTCACATGTTGCCTGATGTTGAAGGTTGTTTGCATAAGGTTGAGAGGAGCCGACTCAATGAGATAATTGTATATGCAAATGACAAGGGTTGTTTGTGGTCAGATCATGGTAGCATCTTTAGGCCTGACCCAGTGAGATTAGAAGAAAATCAAGCGTTTGATAGAGGAAAATACTAGTTTTTCCTTTTTGGTGGCCCTGGGCCACCAAGTAATTTTAATAAATGTGTTTTGTGATGCAGGTTGGTGCAATGTTCGACTCTGTTGCCCAATGGGTAGGGACTGGTCTGCATCCCAGAGATCTGAAGTTCTCACCATGCCTGCAAGAGGCATGTATCCCCAGATGGAACCTCTGTTGGTGCTTAAATCTGCAAGCACTTTCCTGCAGATTCAAGCATTCAAATATGCATGCCACTTCCCCAAAAATCCAAAAATTCTATGTCTTTCAGCCTCTGTAGTGCTAAAAAATGCAAAAATCAATTAAGGTGTAGGTGTCTTTGTATATACAAGGGTGTTTGTATATACATGCAGGTGGGATATGCATTGGCGGGCTTGCAAAAACCTCCATCGGCCTTCAAAAAATGGTGTAAAATGAGTTGTATGCATTTTTAAATGCATATTGGGCTGCATATACAAGGGGGAATCTTTCACAGATTCCTAGGAATATTCGCTGCTTGCATATTGGGTTGCATGTATATTTGGTTTGTATGTTCAGACATACAATGGTTAGATACAAAGAAGATATACATAGCAGGTATATTCATGGAAGATTCCCGCTTGTATATAGGGGCTTGTATGTCACCGATGCATATGCAAGGAAAATATACAAGGGCACAGATGCATTTGCTACAGTGGTGAGGGGGAGATACATGCGGTGGGGTCTACAGATATGCAAGGATCTTTGTATCTCTGACATACAAGGTAAAATATGCATTCTTCACATATTCTCTGAAGATTCCCTATTTGTATGTTAGGGAGGTTTGTATGTTTGCCTTTGTATATTCGACATACAAACAAAATATACAATCGAATATACAAGGAGGAAATATACATTTCGGACCTGAAGAGGAAATCAAGCTGCAATGGATGGATTTTGAGGTCCACGGGTTGTATATCGCGTTTGCATATGTGATATACAAAGAAAATGTGTAAAGGTTAAGATGCAAGCCAGATCCGATGCGAAGATCAAATTCAACAAATTCAGGGTTGACATCCGCGGCTTGTATGTTTGAGTGCTTGTATATGTGCCAATATACAAGAGGTTGAGATGCAAGCCAGATTTCAAGATGAATGTAGTGTGTTTCATAATTTTTGAAATCTGTGCCTTGTATGTATGAGGTGAATGTACATTGCACTTGTATGGGCAATGCGATATGCAAAAGGGGGAGATACAAGTCGGAACAGAACTCGATTTCAAACTGTTCTATAAAATTTGAAGTCCGGTTTGTATATAAGGTGCTTGTATATGCTTTTGCATGTACAAAATGACAGGTGCAATGAAACATATGCATTTCGGACCCGATGGGGAAATCAAATACGACAGGTAAGTGTTTGGGGTCCGGCTTGTATATCAGACGATTGTATATGCATTTAAACATGCATATACAAGGGGCGAAAAGGCAAAATAAAAGGCAGAAAAGTCAGCGATAGAAGTGTGGAGTGCCTACATGGCACGTTATCATTGGCTACTGACTTTTTTACAGGATTTTGAGCCATGGATCTCAGCGATGGGAAGTAGATCGATAGCCTTGTTTTGAACCTGTGGCGAAGGATTTTTCCTGAGCATGTGCGGCCGTTTTTGAGTGGGAAACTTTAAGAGGTACGCCGCTGCTGCATTTCAAAGGGGCTTGTGGGTAGGTGAGGCAATTGATGGTGGTTTGCAGAGGATGATCGATGAATAGGCCAATTACCAGATTTAAGAAGAAAATCCCTGGGTGGTGGTGCAGATCCTGATTCCCACCTACTCCTTCCTCTTTGTCCCTCTGTCACATTCTATTTTCAGCACCATTTCTCATGCAGTGTATTTGGTGAAATTTTGAGTTGCCATGTAATTAATGTGTTGAGTACACTTCCTTGTTGTACAAGGGGGACTGTGTTACTCATTTTTCGGTTGTTGAAGACTTCGGCAATTTTTTGTGTGAATAACGAAAAACAGAGCATTTTCCTATTTGTTTTATCTCTGTGGAGTTTATGTGTTGCATGTGAGTTGTATCTTTCACATATATTCAGTTTCTTGTCATTGTATATGAAAAATGCGTTATTGCATGTATTTATCTGTTTGTCTCCACTTGTTGTATGCATTTTCTTCTTCTGAATCTGGTTGCTAAGGGTTTCTCAGATTCTAGGGTATAGTTTTGTTGTACCACATGCTTAATCTATAACTTCCATTCAAGGAGTGGATTAAATTGTTTTAGGTTAAAGTGTGGAGAAGATTGTATGTCAGCTGGGATATCTATAAGCAGAGATAGTTAAATACCCATTCTTGGGTGATGTTTGTAAGGGAAACACCAGTCCTAACCCCTTGAAACTTGAATGCCAATTGCAAGCCATTCTTATGTATACGTCTAGTTGACTCCTTGCCTTGGGATAGGTACCGGTCTGTTCTTGTGAAGTAGTTATGATCCAAAATCCCCTGTCTTGCATCTAAACCATCAAATTCCAACCATTCCATTATTCCAACCTATTAGTTGTAGGAGTAGGATTAGGAACCCTCTACATACTTTCACCCTTAACCAGACAGATATGTCCAAGAATATTGCTAACCTTGTGATTTGTCATACAAATCTTGGTCCACACATGAGAGTATTCTGCCTGTTCTGAAAAGCTAAATCTTTTTGTCATTGGGTGAGTCAAAGTATCAAATCTTTAGCTAATAGGGATTACCCCTTGGTGCGGTAGAACCAAAAGTGAAGGGGAGGCAGCTCACGCAACCTCCCGTATCTGTTGGCTGAATCTGCTTGTGCATTAGAACTGGCAAACCCTCTGTCGATTCAGAAAAAAATACCAACACCTCTCATGGCCATCGAAGAAACTATAGCTTTCTATCATTCTTTTCTTTCTCAAGAATGTCAAGATAGTGCTCATATACTAGAGAGGAGATAAGAAAGACAACAAGAAGAATGTCATAAGAAGCTCACCACAATAGAGTAAGCTTAAGGCCATGGCCTAAATGTCAAAAGAATGGAGCAGAAGATGATAAAATGCCATATGAAAGTCACAAAGCTAAACTCACCTTTGTTGTTGCATCAAAATGCCAAGTGAAACCTCAAGAAATGATAGTTATGGCAGTAAGATCCATGAAAACCCTAAGAAAACCCTTTCTCCATGGCGGTGCATAGTTGAATGAGAAAGCAAATGGCCAAGTGAGGAGCAATATTATGGTAAACTTTCTTTTTTGCTCCAAAAACCCTAATCGACTGAGGATCTTTTTGACCTTTGTTTTAAAAAGGAAATCATTTGTTATTCGAATGCAACAATGGGTCAACAAATAGAGGAAGCCCACGAGACCCTTTTTGCCTTCTTTTTCTTTTTAACAAAGTCAAACAAGATAATAATAACCTTTGCCCCCCATATATCTCCTTAGACACATGGTCAAAGGTTTAAGTTATTTTTTGCATTTCATTTATCAAATGTAAGGCATGTGGTTAAAGTGTTGTTATTATAAAACACTTAATCAAGATGTTTTTCTTTTAAATGCATAAATAGGATGCCATGCCTTTTGAGGCTTTTATGAGTTAAGTCCTTATATTTTGCAACCATATGGGGTAGTTGAGGAAGTTAGTAGACAAAAGGAGAGCATATAGGAGGTTTTTATTGCTTTTGTGAGTTTTTTAGGGGTTGTTTGATGAGTCATCTTGATGGACCTAGTCATGTTTGACTTTTTCACTCACGGTGAGCTCTTTTGGTGAAGTTTGAGTGGCTATTTTCTAGGATTTTTGGAGGCATTTGACCCAAAACAGTTAGAGACCCTATTTTGATGCAACTTCCTTAGAGATGGTTATAGTCACTTGGATTGACTCATTGCAATAATTTTATTATGTAACTTTTGGAGACTGGTGATTTTGTAATCCTTGCTCAAATTTTGATAATTTGTAACTCATTTTACTAGTTTACTTGATATGGAATACAGTGGATACCTTGAATGCCATTGATTGGAGTTTGTGCCTACTTGTCTTATGCATCTTTGTGCTTATCAACTGATTTGATAGAGTTATCTATGAAGTAAGTTTATTTCCTCTTAGCTTTTGTCTTAGGATTTAGAGCCTTTTATGCAGAAAATACTAATGCAAGTTGCAAGTTGTGTTTTAAGTTTGTTTTATCTTTAAGTGTGAAATCATCTTTTCCTCTTAAGAAATTTGCATACATAAACCTGCTTGTGAAATATTTATGCAGAAGTAGAAGGGATTGGTTGTGTAAGAATATTTTCAATCATTGTAACAAGTATTTAAATATGATATTTTCATGTCCCTCATTAAGTTAGGTGTATCACCAATTAGAGTTTAATTTCAGTTTAATGCATATCCTTCTCACTCAAGACCATAGAGTAGTCAGTCTTAGGTGATACAAAGTTTAGGAAGCTGGCCTTCTCTAAAGATTCACTCCAGTTTCCAGGTGACCCACAACCTAGGAGTATTTCCATGTTCCTCTAGAGTACCAATTTTCTACAAGTTGGTAGGGTGCAACTTTAGAGATAACAATTTTTGGCATGCCCGGTGGGACAGATTGGACTATCATAGTCCACAAGTCCTCTATTCATTGTTGATATTTGGTGTGTATGTCAACAACATCATCCTTTGGAGGCAATATTCACACACCTTGCGACTCTACAAGTGAAGAACCAACTAGTTTTAGCAGATCAGATACATGCAACTAATGAGGTTGGTGCTACTTGTAAGTTTTCTACCATTTGAAAATATTTTCCTAGCACCTGGTGACTCTATTTGGTGTTCTAACTCATATCTTAGTGTTTTAAGACCGTTTTAACTATATTCATTCCAAATCAATTATCTAGACTTGCCTATGTTTCATGTTTTACTCTTGCAATGTCTGGTTATCAGTACTTTGATGGTTTTTCACCTCTATTCCATGAAAATCATGCATATATGCCCTCTTACCAACCATATCACACAGAACAACTTGCTGGTTTTATTCCAAATGATCCTATAATAGCAGATTACTAGCAGTCCTATCATGTTTTCCACCCTCCCATCCCTACTCAATCTCAATATCAGTCGATATATGATCAAATTCAACCCCAAGAAGAGGTTTTTGATGCCAACCAACATGATTATTCACACAATCAGCCTCAAGAGCACCCTTACTAGGATGTGTTGGATCTGATCCAAAAGTTTGACTATGTTTTGTGGGATTTGAGCCAAAAGCTTGAACATATGAATATTAGTGACATTAGTAAGGAGTTCTCACACATGTATTAGATGTTGGTTGACATTGAGAAGAAGAAAAAGATTATCTTGTAGCAACAAGAGTTGGCTAAGTAATCTGTTGTTTATGATCAAGAGTGGGTGACAAAAAGAATATAGTCTGAAGGAAGTCTTGAAGAAGAGATAGCTACTAAAAAGGAGCAAATGAAGTTTGTGTCTGCTCAGGTGCAAAGTAGTTAAGCTTACATAGATTATCAATGCCAAAAAGGGTGTGAAACCTAGGCAACCCTTTCCATTCCTAGTTTTAGCTCAACTTTTCCTAACATCCAAAAAGCAAAAGAAGAGCAGATTTTTGACCAGCATAGCTCACTCAACATGGAGGAAAATAGAAATATAAACTTTCTGCATTTACCTATGGAGGAATATGGATTAGGACAGAATAATATTGGACAGAAAAAGACCTTTCAAGAAGTGTCTTTGAATGTTCTAACTTATCAGCTTCCTTGTTTCTTAAAAGATGGGCAAAATGTTCCAATATGATATCAATGTGAAATGGTGAAAGAGGGTGACCGAGAAGAGCAGATTATAGTTTGGAATGAAGAAGGTGTGAGGTTTCCCACTCTAACAGTAGTTTTAGAACAACACGAGGATATCAAACAATCTGAGGAGTTGTTGATTGACAATAATCAGTATGAAAATGGAGCCTTGGACCATGAAGAAGAGCATAAATCTAAACCTAACACCATTTTCCAAGTTATGAGCTTTGATATATTTAAGCATGTTATGCATGAGAAAGCTAATGTTGAGATTTTTGGAGAGATGTGCACAGACATAATTGAACAGTTTTGTTCAATGTTGGATGACAAGGAATCAGACCTTTTAGGAGAAGTTGACAATCATGATGAACTAGAACAACAAATTCACAAGCTTGAACAAGTGCTGAAGCAATAGGAGGAATATGGTCCTAATAGAGAAGAGTTCATTCTCTCAAGTCAAGAAAATTCTCATGAATCTGATTTGTAAAGTCTTAGCTGGTTGGAGGAGCTTCCTTTCTGCTGTACTGAAGAGTTTGAGGCTAAAATATCAATTAAAAGTTTGCTTCAAGAGGCTACTTCAATGTTTGAGTTTTTGCCTTCCTTCATTGAAGAAGAAAGTCTTGATTTGAAGTGTACCTCCTGGAGTGATAATGAGGATTTTGAGCTTGAACCTGTTGTCCCTAAGAGCCTTCCAAGAGCTGATAGCTTTGATGCATTGTTAGACACCCTAGTGGAAGAAGATTATCCATTGACCATGGAGGAGGAATCAACATGGCAACTTATTATGCAAGGTGAAGGTAATGCTATTTTTTCTAAGTATCTGGATTATTCTCTCTATAGTCCAAACTTAGTCATGAAGTAGGACAACCATGAGCAACAGGAAGAATATGAAGCAACCAATAATGGAAGTCCAAGTTTTATCCATTCTAGTTCTTGTCCAATAAGATATTTTGCTAGTATGGAGGCCACTGAAGTACCAGAGGTCATGCTTGCACCCAAGTATGAGGATGCAATTAAAGAAGAAACTAATTTTGGAGTTGTAGTTGAAAGTGATCAAATTAATCTCACTTGTCTAGTCTAGGACAACAATAGGCATGATCAAAATCAAAGTGTAAGTGAGTTTATTTGCACCTTTCATGAAACATTACAATAGTCTAGTGAATATTTGCATGTGTTTCATGTTCTTTCAGCAATATATAATCATGTAATGCATCAGTTGTTGATTAGAAAGGGGTGTTATTTTGCAAAGCCAGTCGATGGTTTTGTTTGACCAACTTCTTTGCTGGTTAGGGTAGGTTAGAATAGGTTTCTAGATACAGTTTTCATTTCCCTAAGTGTTGTCCAGCATAGTTAGATAGTTGCCTTTCTGCATTTTTGCTTTTGCTTAGGTTTTCAGATGTCTTTCACTTTGTCCTCCTGAGTTGCAAAAGTTAGAAATCTGTTGTCCAAGTGTTTTAGAAGTCTTTGAGTGACCCTATGCCCAAGGGATAAGCTTCAGGAAACTGGTCTGATGTTTAGAAGGCAAACATATAGCAGATGTTGCCAAAAATGTTACCTAATTTCACTATAGCTCAATTAGGTAGAGCTTTTTGTCTTAAATGGAAAGAGAAGGGTACATTTTATTTTTGCTGCTACATTACATGCACATGCATAAATAGAATCAGAAGGATTACATTACACTAGATTGCATTTATACAAGTGCATGTAACATAGAAAGGATTTCACAGATCTTTTTAGAAAGAGTGATCTTTATTGGTAAAATAAATGTATAAGGTCTCACACAAGTCGTGAGACTAACTTTACTTATTCAATGGAATTGAAGAAAAATATGTACATGAATAAGTAAATAAAAGTAAATGTGCATATAAGAAGGGAGATTAATCATTGCTCGAGAATGACTGGTTCTAGATGTGTCATCTTGTCCTACTACTACCCTAAGCTACTTCTGTCCTTCCTAGCTCCATGTTGCTCCTAGTTCCTACATCTGGCAATAACAATGATGTTAGAGCAATGCTATAAGCAATGAAAGGTCTCAAGCCTTACATGAACAAACACTTATGCATGTACAAACTGATCTCCAAATGCATTAAATAAGCAATGCAAACCTTGGATGTCCTAGAGAACAATCAAGCCATCAAACACATCCAAAATATGCATTTATTTTCCTAACAAGTTTTCTTCATGTGTAGATATAGGTGTAATTATGTCTCTATTTTAATTCATCAAATTATATTATGAGTGGAGAAAATGTGGCTCCCACAAGGGTTGAGCCCAGCTCATAACCATTACTGAAGATTTCTTGTATATTCATCAGAAACAAGGATCAACTTATACAACTAGGTCTATTCATATACTTTTATAAGGATCATCAAGCATGGTATGAGTAGTGAGACTGCCAATAAGTGTGCAGTTCATACATCTCTAAGAGATCACCATCAAAAAATGAAGGATCTCAATATGGTTCTATACAAATGATAGTAAGAAATGATAAAAGGTAGTGACCATGAAGTTGCTTCTCAAAATAAGCATTTTATACCATCAGTTAGACCTTTTACAGATCATATATGTGACTGTATATAAGATTTGCAGAAGTAATGAGAAACATGAATAATGACAGTCTTCATAAAATGACCTATGGACAATCATGTAAGAGTGACAACCATGATAAAGGATAGTCCAAAAAGGAGCAACAATTCATTTTTTGGTACCCATAAAAGAAGCCCTCATTTTTCAAATGCAGTGAGGAGTACATTTTGTATGAACTCAGTTAGGTAAAAATGGTAGTCTTCATCATGAAGGAAAAAATGAATGGCTTTGAGAGCCTCATAAATTCTTTGATATAGTGAAATATATATCTCAGTCATGCAGTAAAGTGTAAATTTCTTGCAAACCCAATTGAAATGTTGTAGTCTTTTTCAAGAATCAAAGGAGTACAAAATAGTTCAAAACCCTAGGGTTTCAAGTTTTTGATAAACAACCAAAGACAAGAAGATTGTTGCAGATACAGAGAACCTTCAAGCCGTGGCTAGGAGGGCCATGTTTTCCTTATTCTAAACAAATAAAAGACATACATAAAGTTTACCATAATACATTTATCTTTGGGTCAAACTAAACCGGAAAGTAAGCTTGTAAAGTAGTAAGCTTACCTCTCATGGCTGTCGAAGAAATTGGAGCTTTATGTCATTCTTTTCTTTCTCAATAATGTCAAGATAATGCTCATATACTAGAGAGGAGAGAAGAAAGACAACAAGAAGAGTGTCATAAGAAGCTCAACATAATAGAGCAAGCTCAAGGCCGCAGCCTGAATGTCAAAAGAATGGAGCGGAAGATGATAAAATGCCATATGAAAGTCACAAAGCTAAACTCACCTTCGTTGCTACATCAAAATGCCAAGTGAAACCTCAAGAAATGACAGTTATGGCAGTAAGATCCATGAAAACCCTGAGCAAACCCTTTGTCCATGGCAACACACAGTTGAATGAGAAAGCAAATGGCCAAGTGAGGAGCAATATTAGGGTAAACTTTCTTTTTTGCTCCAAAAACCCTAATCGACTAAGGATCTTTTTGACCTTTGTTTTAAAAAGGAAATCATTTGTTATTCGAATGCAACAATGGGTCAACAACATAAATCATTATACCTAGTGCAAGTGGAGGAAGCCCTCGAGACCCTTTTTGCCTTCTTTTTCTTTTTAACAAAGTTAAACAAGATAATAATAACCTTTTCCCCCCATATATCTCCTTAGACACATGGTCAAAGGTCTAAGTTATTTTTTGCATTTCATTTATCAAATGTAAGGCATGTGGTTAAAGTGTTGTTATTATAAAACACTTAATCAAGATGTTTTTCTTTTAAATGCATAAATAGGATGCCATGCCTTTTGAGGCTTTTATGAGTTAAGTCCTTATATTTTGCAACCATATGGGGTAGTTGAGGAAGTCAGTGGACAAAAGGAGAGCATCTAGGAGGTTTTTATTGCTTTGTGAGCTTTTTAGGGGTTTTTTGATGAGTCATCTTGATGGACCTAGTCATGTTTGACTTTTTCACTCATGGTGAGCTCTTTTGGTGAAGTTTGAGTGGCTATTTTCTAGGCTTTTTGGAGGCATCTGACCCAAAACAGTTAGAGACCCTATTTGATGCAACTGCCTTAGAGATGCTTATAGTCACTTGGATTGACTCATTGTAATAGTTTTGATTATGCAACTTTTGGAGACTGGTGATTTTGCAATCTTGCTTAAATTTTGACAATTTGTAACTCATTTTACCAGTTTACTTGATATGGAATAAAATGGAGACCTTGAATGCCATTGATTGGAGTTTGTGCCTACTTGTCTTATGCATCTTTGTGCTTATCAACTTATTTGATAGAGTTATATGTGAAGTAAGTTTATTTCCTCTTAGCTTTTGTCTCAGGATTTAAAGCCTTTTATGTAGAAAATACTAATGCAGGTTGCAAGTTGTGTTTTAAGTTTGTTAAGTGTGAAATCATATTTTCCTCTTAAGAATTTTGCATACATAAACCTACTTGTAAAATATTTATGCAGAAGTAGAAGTGATAGGTTGTGCAAGAATCTTTTCAGTCATTGTAACAAGTGTTTAAATCTAATATTTTCATGTCCCTCATTAAGTTAGTTGTATCACCAATTAGAGTTTATTTTTAGTTTAATGCATATCCTTCTCACTCTTTTCCTTGTTAAGACCATAGAGTAGTCAGTCTTAGGTGATACAAAGTTTAGGAAGCTGGCCTTCTCTAGAGATTCACTCAAGTTTCTAGGTGACTCATAGCCTAGGAGTGTTTCCATGTTCCTCTAGAGCACCAATTTTCTACAAATTGGTAGGGTGCAACTTTTAGAGATAACAATTCTTATTTTGACCACTTTATTTATGTTTAAGGTAGCTACAAACTAATTGATGAGTTGCCTAAATGAGTGGATTGATGCTTCTGGAAGTCGATGATACCAATCTAGAGTAATACCCTCCAAAGTCTTTGGAAAAATATTTTCTATAACTCCATCCCAAGGAAGGAGTTCTCACACTACCATGATGTAAGCTTTGATATGAGAGTTGGAATCACCTTCTCCTTTAAATTTTGGAAGCTTAGGGAGAGGATGCGGTACTATGACCTGATGAATGTTGTAGTCAAGAGGCTCCTCTAAATACTCAAGGTATGTTCCTAAGAGGGGGTTATGTGTAGAGGGTATTGTTCCCCCAAACATTAGCCCTTTAGGTGGAGCTTGTTGCACTTGTTGAAAGGGTATGCTAGATTGTTGATATCCTGAAAAAGTTGGATAATTAGATGGTGTCATGTTTATGTTTTGAAGATTAGGTGGGATCATTTGTAGTTGATTTTTGTGTTATAGGAATCCTACCTCCTTGGTTGAGACTTGTCATGTTGGATGATGAGGGCAAGGGAGGCATGAATATTTCATGGAAGATTAGATGAGGGGGATTTTGAGTTGTCCCCTAGTTTAATTCAAACCTATCAATGAAAGGATTTCCCTGTGTGCTAGGTTTTTCCTTAATTTTTATTTGGCAAACTTGTTCAACATTTCTAGCTTCAAGGGTCTTGATTCGTTGGACCAAGGTTTATATAAGGTCTATGAGTGAGGGTTCCTCTATTCTTTGCATTTTTCCACCTCAAGATGGATTTGTTTGCATTGGGGTTTGAGTGACCAGGTATTTTGTCTTTCTGATGACACTTGACATGTCGTAGATCTTTGTGCCATGTAGGGGATTTCTTGTGCCTTCCAAGCTTCTTGTAAGCTCTTCTTTTGATAACTCACCCCATTATCCATTTGGGTGGCTATTTTACTATGGCCTATTATGGGTTAATGGATTTTGCATACTTGGCAAGTTTTAATTCGGTCGGTTTTAATGAACTCATCTTCGTATGTGGGATTGTGAAAAACCAAGAAGTTGTGTGGATTTTGTTGGATGTCCTTTGAATTTGAATCCATCTTAAATTGATTTATTGAAGGAAAAAAATGTGATGCTCTCAAAAGTTTTTGTTCTTCATGTCAGGTTCACCTAAATATGTGTGGTGAATTTGACGTTGAATGTGAAAAATGATGGTGGAAGTGGGATGTTGCAATGAAATGCAAAAAGATCAACTAAGAGGTTTTTCTCTTCACATCGGGTTCACCAAAACATGTAGTCATCAAAATGTGACTCAAGCACAAATGCAGATGAGTCAGCTTTGATACAACACATGAACCCTCTCCTTGCTAATGGTGACCTCCAAGTTACACCTGCTCTCTTTGAAAAAGAAAGTCGAGCAGAGGCTTAACCCAAGGGTGGTTTAATTTGCATGGAAGAAGAATGTCATAGAGAGTGGTTGGCCGGTCTTGGGGCCTAGTCTTTGTCAATTCTTTTTCTATAATGGAGACAACCCTATGACCTGAAGGGTCACTAGTTGTCGATCCCTTGTTTGGATTCCTAAGGTTCTAACATCTAGATGGATGTTGATTTTGTTCGTTGATGAGTAATGAACGTGTTTAGTGTGAAAAATGGGAATCAAGATAGAAGAATACAAGTTCCACACTTTCACATACTAGACATTAGGGAAGCACAAGATGGGTTTATGGATAAACTACTAATTTCCTATGTTCCCTTTTCTTGTAAACTATGACTGTGTAACTGTTTTAAATCAATTTTTTGCAAGCTATTTTTTTCAACAAGCATGAAACCCTAAATCACTAATCAGACTATAATAACAGGATTTGTGACAAAGATACTTCTAAACTAGAAACACAGAGAGGATGGTACTGAGAAAGTTTACCCAAAAACATAATAGTTGATGGACTAGGGCACCTAGAGTAATGTCTCAAAAATTCTTGACTGTTAGAATATTCTGTATCAGATGCCTGGTAATCTTCAGAGGCTCCCAGATCCAAAAGAAATCACCTAGTTGGACTAGGGTGCCTAGGGCAATGTCCCAAAAGTCTCAGAATCTTGAAATCCAAAATCTGTGATGACTGTGTTTGCAATATCCATCTTCTTGTCAATCTTTCCATTTGATCTTGATGAATTCAACCTACACATGCAAAATGAGGAGAAAGAAGGTTGTGGCTATATAGGATCTTGCCTTAGTCAAGCCCCATTTTCGGTATTCCTACATCAACAGTAGACAAAGATAAAGATCTATAGATGTGTGTGCTCATCTAACAAATGTGTATGCAAAAAATACAAAACCTTAGATGACTCAAGCATTAAGGAAAGATCAACAATTTATTCCACTCAGTAAACAAACACAACTTCACCTCAAGGAGATGAAAATAATGAAGACATGCATGAACATGAAGGTGAATCAACAATGTTCGTGGAGGATCTCCAAGCTCAATGTTGGAGGCTTCAACCCTTCTCTTGATCATGCAAAAGGTGTACAAACCCTAGGAAGAGCAAGATAGTCTCAAGATCTTGATCCCTAATCTCCATCCATTGTCTCCATGATAGCAAAGTCAAATAACTTCAAAGAGCTTCAACAAATCATTGATTTTCAATGGCAATTTTGGTAGAGTTTTGGCATAAAGTTTGCATATGGATTGTGTGTGATAAAGTGCTTTTAAAATGTCTTTAAATATCTAACCTTAGGAATTTCAAATTTTGAAATAAGATGTCGACATCGCACGAAAAACAAAAATTTCAAAACGAAATCCTAGAATGCACGGTGGGGGCCAACATCCCTCCAAAATTTAGGATCCCAAGAAATAGGGTACGACAAGGGTGCGAGTACCCAAGTCCAAGCCTTGATTTCCCAATCAAGACTTCCTCAAGGAGGTTAGGGGATCCCAAATCTAAGTTTGATTTTCACCCTCAATCTTCAATTATTCCAAAATATGACATTCTTCCAATTAGACCTAGGTCAATCAAGGTTTAGGAAGGTCTAAAATAAACTAGGTTGAAAGGACACCAAAGGAGAGGAGTTAAACTATGAGAAATTGTACCATTCCATACAGAAGGACAATTTCTGACATAACATTTAGCTCCCACTTTAGTGGCCATATGACACTACGTTTATATGTAACTAAAGGAAAGTAAATACATCAATCATGAAAAGGATACCCAAAAGGATATTGTAGAGGATGCCAAAGTGTTGTTGCAAGAGAGGAGTAAGCCCCCAAGGCTGTAATCTTGTAAGACCACAAAGTTAGGAACCACAACCTGTAAAGGAACACTTGTCAGAAAATCCAAGATCAAATCAACCTACAACCACCACCAATAAGTCAGTCCATAAACACTAATGGGTTGAGTGATGAGACATGATGAGGGAGGAAATTAAGGGAGATATATGCCCCCTTGTTTCTACTTGCTTAGTCTTAAAAGGAGAAAAAAGGAGATATCTACACGTGTTGATTTTGAGGAAACTTGATGAGAGATGCATTGTGAGGGTTGTTTGGAGAAACAACACCCAAGCACAACACATTGGGTGAGATAGAGAGAAAAATTAGGATTCTAATGCAACAAATGGTGCAAAAATTTGAGTTCAATAGCTCAAGATAGAGGCTCAAGAGTGAAACTATTGAATTTTGCACCTAGATAGTGATAGGAATTCTCATCCACTTACTATAAGTAAGGGGAGTTTTCACTATTCACTATTCATTCTTGTTTTATTGTGTAGAAGAGAAGGAGAAGAATGGAGAGACTGACGATGTCAACCCAACGTCCATACTAGCTTCTGAGACTAGAAATGCTCTGAGCTTGAGTGGTAGAGAGATGCTTTGAGGTTGAGGTAGGCTCCAAATCCTTGCTTGTATCATGCTTTCTGTACTCTTATTAGTTTTTTACCATATCTCATGTTGAAAAGGACAATCTTGGACAAGGGTCCCCAACAGGGGCACCCAAGTCCACTTAGGGTACCCAGGTCCTCCTGGGGCACCCTAGTCCAACTGGGGCACCCAAGTCCAGGAAGTACAAGGGCCCTAGAGACAAGGTACTGACCATTGTAGTAGATACTTAGTTCTATTTTTATGTTGTTTACTAATTCACTCTCACTATTTGTCATGCAGGTTGTCCTTGATATGCAAGAGCATATAGGTGGTCACCTGATGTTGCTTCTTCAAGATCACATTGGTACCATGACCAACACAGAAAGAAAGCACTTGCAAGGTGTAGGGCTCTGGTGGGTGTTTGATATGCCCACAATTAGATTTCATTGTAGCATGTTGATGGCATTGATGGAGATATGGAATGCAGATATTTATACATTCCACCTACCCATAGGGGAGATGACTATCACACTAGAGGACATGTACTAGATCCTATGACTTCCTATACATAGGGAGACAGTGAGGATCATAAAGCATCACTTTATGGAGAACACATGAGAGAGCTAGTTGTACTGCTTAGGCCACACTGTCGCTCAGGAAGAGCGAGGCCACATTCAGCTCTGGTTACTAGAGCAGGGATGTGCTGACATCCCTCTAATTTGAAGGACTGTGATGGTTATAATGGCATTAGCAGTCGCACCATACGAATGAGGCACTCACCTTCATGGGGGCCTTGTTCACATGATCAGGGTGATGGAGGAGCATGGTACAGTCTATGCATGGGGGCATAGTATGCTTATGCACCTCTACCATGGTTAGGGTGATATGTTCATTATGAGGCACATAGCCTACTGTGTTACACTTTACTATAGGTTTGGGCCTTTGAGCATATCAAATGCACGTGGCCTACAAGTTTTCCCATAGAGCCAACGTTCACTTATCAATGCATCCACGTATATCCTCTTCTCAAATATTGGCAACATGGTGATCTTCTATACTAGAGGGTTATTTTTGATAGACTATAGCCCAACGATATCATCTAGAGACCATATCATGACTTTATAGCATGGCCAGACTAGTGGAGATAGTTAGTGAGGATGCAAAGGGATCGGTTGATGGCTAGTCGCCTTGATCATATTGTTGTCTAGTTCTACTTTGATAGGCTGGCACAATAGTTCAGACGTGTACAAGATGTTCCCATGATGCATCCAAGATACACACATTCTGTGCACAACGCAGTTAGGGCGAACAACACCCGACAATTGACAGTAGCAGATGTAGCAGTTAGTGATGATGATGGTCCAGAGGATGCAGATATAATATCTAGCATAGATAATGTTAGAGTCACTTGAGCATACCAGATCTGGTGGCAAACAATGTGACCCACTCCTATTTATCCTCCCAGTCACCATACAGGTGATCCTTGACCTTGGGCTAGTTACTCGAGTGACACAAGGATAGAGGATGACATTAGTGACTTCTCAGGATACTATGATCTCAATGAGGAGGATGAGGATGATGATGAGGAGGAGAACATGTCACAGTATGTCTTTAGAGTGAGACCACGATGAGACCAGCTAGAGGTAGACAATGATAAGGAGTTGAGTCCCAGTCATAGGTGAGAGCTCGTGGTCCAGCTCCTACAGATGTGAGGAGGTCAAGCTGGTATGAGTAGGGGGAGACAAGTGGTCATGTGCCCACAGCTACAGAGTCAACTATAGAGATAGTCACACCATTAGCCATCCGAGATCCATCTTAGTGAGATGGAGATCAAGGAAGGATGCTTTTATATACATGTATTTATTTTTGGATTATTTGTATATGATGTCTATATGAGATGCTATTATCTATTTTATTTTTATCTTGTAGTTGGGATAGATGCATGGCACAACCTTGTGAGTTACGTCATAACAGAGATAGTTCCAATTGATGAGGCCAAGTAGAGAGTGTGGATAGGATATTTGTCATGGGCATACACAGGGCAGCATGCAAAGATCTTTACGCCTTTTGTGAGATACAGGTTATCAGTGGAGTCTATTCTAGATTAGGCTATCTAGAGAGCTGAGTGTGTGGAGGTGGAGCTCTAAACACTACGAAATCAGGTAGCAGCTATACCCGTACCTAAGAGAGATCCTATCGCAAGTGAGATCTTACTTCTTGAGCTATGCCAGGTGAGAGCTAATAAAGACAAGGCTCAGATAGAGAGAGACTAGTACCAGTGGATGTATGTGGAGCTACAGGGTGAGGTGATGGGGCTTAGAGGTGAGCTCAGGGGGTTATGATCGTGGACTATCTCTCTAGAAGTCATTGGCGATCCATAGCCACACATGGTTAGTGTGGATAGTTAAAAATCAGGTCAATAAGATCAAGCATGTAAATGAAAACCTAATCCTACCACCATCAAAGAATTGAATCCAAGTGAAAACAAAAACATGCAATTCAAGAACAAAATCACCTAGATTGTATGATTCCTTGTTTGTGATGTGGATTGCTTCTCAACAATAAACAATTATGAAGATCAAAGATGCCATGATGGATGGATGATAGTGATAATATGCTTAATGGATGCTAGAATGTTCAATATGCTCAGGACGATAATGTAGATATTATATGATGAGATGATCACTTCCTAATTGTATGGAATGAGAGGGTGTTTATATAGCACTCAACCAAAATCAATCAACAGTGGAGATTTGGTGGCTATGTGAATGGTTGAGATGAATTGATAATCATAGGTGAATGTGTAGATGACAAGTGGAAAGAAAAGAATAAGGTACATGTGTGATTGTATACACAAAAACCCTTATTTAATAAATTTAAGTGTGATAGTGTACATAAAAAGTACTACATGTAAAAGATATTAAATAAAAGATGTAGTACCACACATGTTTCAAATGGAAGATGCACACATGTCGGCTTATGATGAAAGATGAAGATAAATGATAAGATAAATTAATTAAATAAATAAAATCTATTTAATTAATTGGAAAGTGGGATTATGAAAGGATTTTAATTAAATAAATAAAATTTATTTAATTAATTGGCTATTGGCATAAGGATAGGAGTGGGTTTAGGACAAAATGTTACATGATGTCTAAGATAAAGTATTTGACTAGGTGTTGTAGGACATGGACAAATTTGGAACAAATTTGGGTGTCTATATTTTGCCCCTCTTTGATACAATGTTTGTTAGAACGTTGTGTCAAAGAAGATACGATGATTCACTTGATAAGCAAGGTTATGCCCCAGTGTAACTGGTGGATGATACCCCCTTGAGAGGTAAGACAGGCTAACCAAAAAGGGTTGGTTTGTCTCATGATAAAATGAAAGGCTAGAAATAAGGATGACACAAAGAAAACGGGGGTTGAGTGGGATAAATTGGGATGTTTTAGAAGAAAATAGGCTTTGGTTGATCGATCTTGGTTGAGGACTATATAGGATTGTGATAGAATGGATAAATGATATGACAACTTTTAAAGTAATTGCTCAAAAAGTAGAGAAATGCAATCCTTATGTTTGATATAGCATATGGATATTATGCACCAGGGTATAAAAGACCAAGGTGTTGAGGTATCCAATGCATAACTAGCATACTACAATCTTGTCTAGACGTATGAGGTCAAAATGTTGAACCAACATACACAAGATATGAATAGCAGCTAGTGTTCTGGGATGGACTTTGACTCTTTAAGCAAAGGTTTGAGCTTATCTCCACTACACATAATGACACCTTGCTGGTTATATGTATGGAACCAGTCTTAGCATAGAATAGTCTCAATGCATAAGAGACTGTTTAGCTTCTCAGATGCAAAAGATATTGATATGCAAGAGGCTAATCCCAACACATACAAGATACCAATACACATAGGAAGAGAATAAGATCATCCCATAGTCATAGCACACGAAAGCAATATGACCATGCCCCATTCCGTACTTCATCACAACATACCAAGATATGATAGATCAAGGCAGTCTTGATTAGGCATAGGAAAGGGACAAAGATAAATCAAATGATAAAGTAAAAGATACTATCATCATGTTCTCTTGCCAAATTTAAGTGCTCTTGGGTGGATTAAGATGGCGCCTTGTTGAGAGGAAAGTTGTATCCTATTAAAGGCTAAAGATGTTGATAACATGCTATAGAAAATGTTGGCTTAAGGCATGTGGACAAACAGCTTTTCTTTGATTTGTTAAAGTGTTTGAGCTTTCTCTGATATGCATAGTCTGCTTCTTGCTTGAGCTGGTCAAAGAGAAGAAGATGGAAGATGAGATAAGATGAAATGGTGTGGATCATATGTGCTTGCATACTAGATACTTCCTTCGTATTCCAACCTGCCTAAATACCCTATATCCATGGGATCAAAGTACATTACGATGGTGATGAGACATGATGAATATGTAGTTCTAGGCTTAGTGATGATACAAGTGATGAAAGATAGAAGAAAGGGAGATGAATGATTGGAGGGTGATTAGAAGAAAGATGAAAGATGGATGATGACCTATGCCTAAATCAGAGTGCTTCCTTCACATCTCAGATTGCCTACATACCCTGTATCCACTGGATCAAGGCTTTGAACGATAGAGATGAGATGTAGTTCTTGTTTATTGTGTTGGTGGTTGATAATAGAGGAACAACTTTATTTCTTGGATTTTTTGTGATGTTTTGATTTTTTTGGATTTTGGCTATGTTTTGATGGATAAGATGATATGAGCTAAAGCTTTATATATCCACTTCCAAACATGGCATGACAAGTGCCCCTAGTGTGAGATGGAGCTTATTAGGGAGAGGTTGCAATGGATGTGTTTATGCGGATAATATGCTAAGGTGCTAAATGATATCTTAACCCCAACAAAGTCTAAACTACAATAACGAGGATGACAAAGGTAAGGGCAAAAAGGCTTTTATTATGGATGGAAAAGGGATAATGGCTTGCGATGTTAAAATAGGAAAGATAGTGGATTATGATATGGATTATGGAGGTAAGATAGTGGATGATGTTGTGGAAAGCAGTGATCAAACAAACTAAGTAAATGATGGAGGATGATCTCTACACATAGCATCTATTTGCCAAGTTTTCACAATGGTACTTATCCAAGGCACCTGTTTACCAATTTTTCACTAGAGGATGAATTATTTATGTTGTACTATTTTTTTTTGTCATCCAAAGCACCACAAAGTGGTTTTCACTATTGGACATATTTTTTTTTTTGGGATAGCATGACAATTACACATGGAGCCTATTTCCTAGGTTTTCACCATGGTAATAGATAGAAGGGGATTAAGTGTCTAGTGCTATGAAAGTTATAGTGTCCCATTAGAGAATGAATGTCATTGTATGGACCATGTCATTATGCTCGTCAATGTTGGTAAAGGGGATTGCGTGAGAAGGAGATGGATTAGGTGGATAGTGGATTATGAAATGGATTATAAAAGGATGGATGGATGGATAGGGGATAGTGGATAAAAAGATAGTAGATTATGATGTGGATTATGTATGACATATGGAAAAGGATGGATGAAAGACTTATGCAAAAGCATGGACCATAGGAAAGTGATGGGGGAGATATGTAAGATAATTGATGAAGGTTGAGGAGATGGAGGTATGTGGGATTGTTGCAGAATGGAATGGAACCATGACCAACGGTTTCACACACCATGATAAACATTGAAGCTTTTGATGGGAAGGTGGTGTAGGAAGCAATGGGGATGTTTACTTAGTGTATGAATGATGTAAACATTTGGGGACGCACATAGACTTAGTATTTTTATGATTTTTATTTTTCTTGTGGGATTTTTTTGAAATTTTTTAGATGAAGATTTGGGATGGAAGTGGATGGTTGGGATTTTTGAGATGTATAGGATGATGTCTCATTTGGCTTGCTTGCTTGTTTTCTTAGGAACCCACACCATTTCGGTCTTGGACTCTTTTTGTGGAGTGATGGACTTAGATAGCTTTTTAGATGTACTTGGCTATGATTCTTTGCATTGGTGCCCTAAGGCATGAGAATCTTTAAGATTCTTGGATTTAGAGGTAGAAGCATTTAAGTGTTTGTTTTTGAATCCCATAGACATGATAGAAGTGGGATTGGTGGAATAAGAGGAAGCTTCATGTTTAAGTGATGTGTATAGTTGTTGGTCGTGATTAAGATTATAAGGGAACTTATTGATAGGAGAATAATTAGGTGTTGGGAGTAATGGAGGTAAATCGGATGGTGGAAGGTGTACGGTCACATGCTTTGGGGTTTATAGTTTGATGGAGGTGGAAGTAACAGAGGTAAATTGGATGGAGGGATGTTAGGAGTTGGAAGTAATGGAGGTAAATTAGATGGTGGAAGGTGTATGGTCACATGCTTTTGACCTTTATAGATTGATTTGGGTGTATGATGTGGTTTGTGATAGAAAGTGGTGAGCTTAGGAGGGATGGAGGAATTACCAACATCTTTAGCTTGTGGAAGCATGGGATTGACAATGGGATTAGGGGTGTTTTGGAAACTAGACTTGAGTTCATTATTAGATGGAGAAGAAGGGGTGGTAGAAATCATGAAGATGGAGATTTCCTAAAAAAGGTTGGTGGTATGAAGGGAGGAGTCATCAATGGTATCCAAATTAGAAGTATCTCCTATCGAAGAAGGTCCAGCTTCCATATCAGAAATGGCTTTAGATGAAGATGCCTTGGATGTGGAAGGTCTACCATAGGATTTGGGAGATAAGGGAAGAGTTCCAACACAACAAGATTCTTGCAGTGTGTATTCACCTGGACCTTGTTCAGTGTACTTGCTACGGAGATTTGGAATATCTTTGCTAGATGAAGGCTTGAGTAAGGCAGATGGATCAACATAGGATGAAGATGGATAAGCTTTGGTGTTGATGGGAATACTGTTAGGATTTTGATATTTGGCTTGAAAGGCATGACAAAACTCAAATGGCTTGGGATCGCCATGGATGGTGACGTTAACACCGTTATATAGAAATTTAAGACATTGATGGTGTAGACACCCTAAAATGACTGTGTCATTGAATCACTTGCATTTCATAATCTGTCTAATCACCTGCATTTCAAACATTAATTAAATAATCAAATTATTTAATTAATTTCACCAAAATCACTAAATTCTTCTAAATCACATACTTGCAACATTAATTAAATAAATCCTCTTTATTTAATTATTTAAATCAAATTCCTCTATTATTCTTCCACAATTAAATAATTTTAATTATTTAATTAGATCATTGTCACCTTTCAAATCTCAAGTCTCCATTAATTAAATAAACCCAATTATTTAATTAATTCAACAAATTCCCTCTTCTCTACAATTAAATAATTCTTAAATTATTTAATTAAATCAAAATCATTCTTCCAAAATCATGCACAACAATTAAATAAATTTATTTATTTAATTTACTTTCAAATCTTCTAAATTAAATAATTCTAATTATTTAATTATTTCTTCCATAATATCTTCTCTAAATTTAAATAAATCAATTATTTATTTAAATTGCTTTTTCTTCTAAATTTAAGTTATCTCTAATATAACTCAAGCTTTCTTGCTCGTGCAATTAAATATTTCTAATATTTAATAAAGCAAAATATCTTCTTATTCTCATGCAAATCTCTTCTTCTTGTTTTAAATCACTTAACTGATCATTACATTCTGTTAATTGCTTTAACTCATTCTTCTATTCTTGATAACTCCTCTCATGCAAAAGAAAGCAGGACACTTGTCTTCCTCTTATTCGTTGCACGTTCCTCAAATGTTCTCCTCCATTGATTCTTCTGAATTATCTGGACTGTTGATCGATCTCTGTTGAAACCTATATAAACCCCCCTCATCTCCTTCATTAAGCCTCGCTCTTCGATCTTATTCTCAGGCATACTTAATAGTGCTTTGAGCATACAAACACGTCGATTGAGCAACCTCACAATCTCTTAACATTGATCTCTTGAGCACATTGCTTGCTTGTTATAGCTATGGTTTCACAACTTCATTGAGCAATCCACACTTCTCCAAAGGGAACAATATAGATTTTGGTAAGAGCTTTCATTTTTCTTTGATTTGATGATATTGGTTTTTACTTAGATTGGTTCGCTTTATGTGATTGGTTTTTGGTTTTATTAGTTTTGATTTAATCAATATTTTCTCATACACATTTTGGCATGCCCGGTGGGACCCACTAATCCCTATTTTTCTTTGAGAATTTTTTTTAAAGTCATAGTACGGTACAACGCAAGAGACACAGAAAATCGCTTTTGGCAGTATTCTAAAGCGCTTCTGGAGATACAGTGCAGCGCCCTCAGGTGATCCTGCGGTGTTTCTGGTAACACAGAGAAGCGCTTTTGGTGACACAGAATGACGCTCCTGGTGGCATCGTTAAGCGCTTTTGGCTATTTAGGTTTTCTGACTTCAGTTGGTGTTTTTGTAGGGTTTTATTCATTACATACCTGTTGATTTGTCTGACAAGATGTTGTATTTGTCTTTCAACTGTCTTAATACTTCCTAAGCTGATTTATTTAGGGGTATTTTTGATATTGGAGTTAACCTATCTTGTTACTACACCTTCTTAGTTTTCTTGAGTTCACGATACAGATCTATTAGATATTACTACTTAGAACAGTAGATCAATCATGAAATCCCATTTGGATCTAGTTATTTTGACAAAAGCTAACTTTTTTGTGATCTGAGACTGTACAGCGCTTTTGAATATGAAATATCATGCTTTCAGATACACGGTACACGGCTTCTGAATCTAGGTTGGTGCTTCTGGTAGTATTGTATGACGCTTCTGGTCTGCAAAACATCATGTTTGGAAATACAATGTAGCATGTTCAGATCTCAGCAGGTTACTTTTAGTAAGACAGTACAATGCGTTTGGTCAATAGATTTATTTTTTGCTAACTTGTGAGTTTTTGTGGAACTAACTGACTTGTTACAGCTTCTTATTACTCACACAAAGCAAATAGGTGTTTTTAACATGTTCATGTAGGACGAGCGTTGAAGAAATCTTGATTTATCTCACTAAGTCTTAGAAACACATTACCTTCTTAAAGGATAATTGAACAAATCATTTCGGCAATTTAAGTCTTAGGAACATACTGCTTTTCTTAAGGGACAATGGACATGTATGCGAAAAACACTTCAATTTTCTAAGGGACAATGGACATGAATGCCAAACACTTCAATTTCATAAGGGACAATTGACAACTACAAACGTGTGTGTGCCTAAATTAGTTGCACCTTATTTTTCATATAACGGGACAATTGAACCTTTGTTTGACGTGCTTTCTCTTACATATTAGTACTTCCTTTAGAAGGGCCTGCTTTTGGATTGTGCTTCATCCAAAAGGGATGACCTTAAGTGGAGTTTTCCTTTGAACCGCTATATAAGAGGGATAAGGCAAAAGCCAAGTCCTAACCAACGTCAGCCTTACCTTGTGGTGCCAAACTGAAAAGAGGTCTACTAGCTCTTTGTGGAAACAATTTTCACATTGAGCAAAGTGTTTGATACTCTTAGTAGGATTGGTTAAAGCTTTTAGTAGCTTATCGCATTGCTCATAAGGTGTTGGTCCCTCAAAGTTACTAAGAACCATTTTAGATAGTGACTACCTGACCTACCTCTAAACATTGTAGTAATCATCAGTGCAAGGGGAATCAATTTAAGCCCTTAAGACACTCACCATTGGCTCCCTTGAGAAGAGATAGCATTCCCTTGGCCATAAAGCTCTTGTGACCTACTTGAGCTTCCCAAGGGGAGGGTGAGATATCCCTACCTATTGTCTCTTGCAAAGATACAAAATATCTGACACCTTTATGGAATGATATTTTTATTGACAGAGTATTAAGCTGTGAGCTGATCTACTGCAATGAAACCTTATCTCTAGGGATAAAAAGTGCTTGATTATTTTGTTTGCAACTGTCTCATACCTGTGGAAACATTGAGGTTTTTGTGAGCCTTGAACATACATTATCTATTGTGTCAGTCCTGTTTTTGGTTTCCAACTTTGCTTGCTGTGTTTTCTCTTGCCAAAACAACCAAATCCAATCAGAAACAAATTTTTTTTGCATCAGACAGTACTTCAGCACCTTTAGTATTATAGCAGCTCACCCTTGGTGGTATAGTAGCTCGCTTTTGGTCACAGTAGCTCACCCTTGGTATAGCAGTATCTCACCTTTGGTAGCTCAGTTCGTCACCTTTGGTATAACAGTAGCATGCTTTTGGTTACATAGTCCTATGCCCTTGGTCAAATAGTATAGCACCTTTGGTCCAATACATTATGCATCAAAGTTTGTCTTTTTCAAAGCACAAATAGAAACCCAGCATTACCTTTTTTGTCCTAGTGTATTCCATGGTAACCACTAGGCTCCAGCAAACTATGAAGTCCAAGCAAGTTGTCCCTAGGAAGTGCAAGTCGCCTCCTCACACACCACAATCGGGCCATCTCAACATTACTCCCAAGGTCACTCCTAGAACATCCACGGAAAGATCCACCAATTCTCCAAACATGCCATAGCTTGACGAACCTAACAATCCTCAAGATGGTAGGATCCCTTTGATAAGTACACCTCAATACACCACCGGCATGCCTCTGGATTTTGTCCCTCAAGGTTATACTGCAGATCTACCCCCACCTCAAGAAGAGCGACACTTTGAAATAGGTCAATCCTCTCAAGAAGCAGGGCAAGATCTTGATGAATTGCCTAGAGTCGTGGCCGCCTTTGACAAAATCCTTAGTGAAAACCAAGATCATTTCTTTCGCTTACTTGCAGAGCAAGGAGCCAAGTTACCTCAAGATTTTAATCTATCCACTATCAAGGGGACAAACAACACATTAAGTGCCATACAGGCAGTCCAAACCATGTCAACAGTGACCACGCCCTTACCCGAACAAAGCTCACAGTATAGGAATCCCCTTTATCAAAACCTGATGGAAAAGAGGGCCATATCGCCGCTTCTGACTCCTATGGAGATCTACACAAATCAGCAAGAAACTCTTCAACGTCAAGCGGAGCTAGCTAAGCAAGCCACCTTAGCTCGATCAAATATGCAACCACCTACTAAAGTGTCCACACCAATTGCAAGTGGAATCTTGGTTACTCCATCACAAATAGGTTTCCCACCGAATTACAATTTGGGGAACAACTATGCAGCCATGCAACAAGGGTCTCAATAAATACCACCTCCTATATCATCAAACCTTCATGTCTCTCAACCAATTAGAGTCATGCAATCCCAACCACAACATTCTTCTACGCTCATCATCAATCTACCTCAACCATTGCAAATCACTTCTACCTATGTCCCTCCTCTGCTACATTCATCATCGCTCAATTTCTTCAACACCTTGCCTATCCACCCTCAACATTCCCAACATCAAGTTTCCCAAAGCTATGTGCCACCATCGCAACCCAACCCAACGTACATTAGCTTTCCTCCACCAAATTCTTTCCTTCAACCATCACAAAGCCAACACTCTTACCTAGCGCCACCTCCAGCTTTGCCAAATCAATGCATCCACTTTCAACCCAATCTCAACCCAATGTACAACACGTACACCCCTAACCAATCTTACGACCCTTATAACGCCAGTGCTCATGGCTTACACTACAATCTTCTACATGGGCAACTGCAACCACTTCTAGGGCAACGGGAGATGTTTCCAACCCCTCCCACATCAATGGAGCTCAAGATCACAGAAGTTCAACAACAGCTATCTGATCTTACTTTTGGCCACACCAAGAAGACCTTCTCTTTAGAAGAAGTGTGTCCTTATCCTTTTGATCGGTCATTACCTATGATCCCTTTTCCTCAAAATTTTACTATTCCTAAGTTTGATAAATACAAAGGAAAAGGTGACCCAAAAGACCATATCAGGGAATTCTATCTTGCTTGCTTCGAGGTCTCACATAACGACACATATCTTATGCATCTCTTTCCTCATAGTCTTGGAGGTCAAGCTATATAATGGTTCTCACACTTACCTACGGGCATCAAGTCTTTTAATGAGCTAGTAGAGAAATTTGCCACCCATTTTTCTTACAATGCAGAGCATGAGATTTCAATGACTGATCTATGCAACAATAAACAGAAAAATGGTGAAACTTTCATTTCTTTCCTTCAACGATGGAGACAAATGGCTAGCAAATTCCCTTTCAAGATTCCTAAGAAACAACTTGTTAGCATATTTGTGTAGAACCTCAACCAAGAGTTAGGTTTCCATTTGCAAATTCTTAGTGCTACAACTTTTGACGAACTCACATACAAGGGAATCAACATTGAAAAAGCTCTCATTGCTAAGGGTGTGGTCAAAATCTTCAAAGAAACAAAAAACAACACTCCTCATCAACAATCAAATGATAAACCGAAGTTTTGGAATAAGAACAAAAATGTGGTTAATGATGGGGTGGTTGATTCTAAACATGTCCAAACATTGCAAACAACACTATAGCTCTCCAAACCAAGTCAACCTCCACCTCAACAATAGAAACAATAGTGGAAACCATATCAAAATCAACAACAATGACAACAGGAGTGACCTCAACAAGATTACCCGCCACGATGTCAATTCACTCCCTTGGGAGTGCCTATAGAGTCAGTCCTACAACAGATTTTACACAAAGGGCTCATCACCTTACCGGATGCTCCCTCATATGGTGAACCTATTTACAAAACTGCGCGGTATAGAGAAAATGAATACTGTGAATTCCATAGGAGCAAAGGGCATCGAACTGCATCATGCATGAAGCTCAAGCACCTAATCCAAAATCTCATCGAAGGTAATCAAATCACATTTGAGAATGAACCACCAGCTCAACACACAAACAAAGATCTCAATATGTACAAGGAACCATTCCCTCATCATGGTCCACCTCCTCCTCAAGATAGAGGTAAAGGTATCAATCATGCTTCCACGTCCTTTTATTCCATTGTAGGTTATTTTGAAGAGAGTTGAGTGTCTACCCTCACAATCAAGGGTAAATCTACAGATTGCACTGTTACCACTCACCGTGGTCATGTCACCATTCGTGGTCCTACACCTAGTCTTCCAGCTTAATCTGATTATAATCTTATCAAACATCTAGGGAAAATGCCAGCACAGATCTCTATCTTGGACCTTCTACGGTCATCACCTGCACATAGAGTAGTGTTAGAAAAAGCCCTCCAAGAGTCTTCAGTTCCTAACAACATAGCAGTTGCAGATTTCCAAGCTATAGTAGGTAACATTGCTTCGCCCTACAATGTGGTCATCTTAGAGAAAGATCTCCCATCCCATGATCCTTGTCACAATGATGCCCTTCATATTGAAGTTCTCATCCATAAGTGCAAAATCAAACAAATCCTCATAGATGGTGGTGCTGGCCTCAACATCTGTTCTTTAAAGTTACTTAAGTAATTGGGATAATCTAAGGATCATGTCAATGCTGATCATAGTATTACAATCAAGGGGTATGATGATGTTAAACACTGCTTAGAAGGTGTTATCCACTTGCCTATACAACTGGGCCCTATCATGCTTGAAACTAGGTGTCAAGTCCTTGATATTGAATTGCCTTACAACATTATCCTAGGCCGCCCATGGATCCATGCAATGAAGGCTATCCCCTCCACATACCATCAATCACTAAAGTTCCCATACAATGGTATGGAGATAACTATCCCAGGAGACCCCAATCCTTTTGAATTCTGCTGGGTCTTGCAAGGCAGTTATAAGAATTGCAACCAGGTGCCTAACAATGAAAAAGCCCTTGAATCCCCACTATATGTTGACCCTGCAACGCTGACTCTAGCCTCTACAAGTAACCCTAATCCTCTTCCCTAAATCAAAGCTCACATCCGTGATATAGGCTTTGGAACATATGATATCTCCAAATCTTATTGTGTAGGGCGGATGCCTTTATCTCCAAAATCTTATGGCCAACCACCCATTGCCAAAGTAACTAAAAAAGTGACTATTCCTCCCCCAGCATTCCTATCCCAATTCCAACAGGGACAGCTATTGGAAGAGGAAACTATTGAGGACATTTCTTCTTGGCTCTATAAGGAGAAAGAACCAGTCATAATACCAGTCAAGCAATATGGCAATGGCTTAAGGATAGTAAAAAACATGGGCTATAAAGGCAAGGGTGGCCTTGGGAAACAAAATTAAGGAACTATGGAACCCATTGTTGGGACAAAGAAGCTAGACAAGAAGGGATTAGGATTTGGTAAGAAGGTACCACATGCCTTGGACATCGAGTATATCCTCGATGAGGTAGCTGACACTTTTCCTTCCGATTCGACATCTACTGAGGATATCATCGATGACTCTTCCCTCCATATGACCAACCTATTCGTAGAATCCTCCATTTTTACTCTATCCTTCATATCCTTAACCTCCACCACCAGCACCCAGAACGTAACACTTGTCTACCCTGAACTTATCGATTGGGACCAACAAGGGTCCCCCGTTATAGATGTATTTCAGAATGACAAAGCTTTAACTGAGTTCATGGGACTTCGGGAAGGTATCCCTCTTGGTGATCATAAAGTAGGTTTTGTAATGGAACTAGAGCCAACGACTTATTTTGGTGAGAATGCCAAATCCTCCAGTTGCAAAAGTAAAAATAAAGAAAGATCTCTAGGTGAAAACCACATGGTGGCACCTCCCTATCACAAAATAGTAACAACAAAGGACGTATCCAAAGGTGAAAACCCAACTGTGGCACCTGAGGATGGAGGATTTGACCTTCCCCTACCATCTAAGTATCAAGAGAAGTTAGCTCTCCTAGTGGAAGATTCTACAGAGATAAACCTTGGTACAGAGCAAAATTCAAAGACCACATTCCTAGCAGCATCACTATCTGAAACATAGCACAAGAATCTTAACAACTTTTTCTTGCAGCAAACCATCAACTTTGCATGGACCTATGCGGATATGCCAGGGCTAGACCCTAAGCTAGTAGTTCACTATCTTGTAGTTGATCCAAAAGTGAAACCAGTCAAGCAAAAGCTGAGAAAGATGCACCCACAAATAGCTCTCTTGGTAAAAGTGGAAATACAGAAGTTGTTAGATGCAAAGTTCATATGACCAATTGACTATTTAGACTGGGTATCAAACATTGTACCTATGTCTAAACCCAATGGACGCATCTGCATATGCAATGATTTTAGAGATCTGAATAAAGCATGTCCCAAAGATGACTTTCCACTACCGAACACTGACATTATAGTAGACTTGATAGCAGGTCATGAGATGCTTTCTCTCATGGACGGATTCTTTGGCTACAATCAGATAAGGATAGCAGAGGAAGATCAACATAAAACAACCTTTACTTGTCTGTGGGGTAACTATTGTTGGTGTGTCATGCCGTTTGGTCTAAAGAATGCAGGAGCAACCTATTAGAGAGAAATGATAGTGATCTTCCACGATCTCTTTCATCATATCATGGAGGACTATGTGGATGACATACTAGCTAAATCTTCTAGGGCAGATCACATACAAGTTCTAGGATAGATCTTTGATAGGCTCGAGAAATATCAAGTGTGCCTCAATCCAAAGAAGTGTGTCTTCAGTGTAACATCAGGGAAGCTATTGGGATATATTGTATCTCGTCGAGGTATCGAAGTAGATCCAGCAAAAGTAAAGGCTATAGTAGATATGCCTCCACCAAAGAACCTTAAAGCATTAAGGAGCCTTCAGGGAAGGTTGCAATCCATCAGGCATTTCATCTCATAGCTAGCAGATAAATGTCAACCATTTCAACACTTACTCTAAAAGGATGTCTCATTTCGATGGGACGATAAGTGTCAAGCAGCATTAAATCAACTTAAAGAGTATCTAGCTACACCTCCTATATTGGTTCCACCAGTTGCTGATAAACCTTTGATATTATACATCTCAACAACTTTGGCCCTAGGGGCCTTGCTAGCACAACATGATGAATCAGGAAAAGATCATGCAATTTATTATATTAGTAGAACCTTGGTGGGATATGAGCTCAATTATTTACCAATGTAAAGGGCTTGTTTAGCAGTAGTGTTTGCTTCTCAAAAGTTGTGGCATTACATGTTGAACCAACACACAAATCTTATAGCCAAAATTGATCCCTTGAAATATCTACTAGCAAAAGCAACTCTCACAGGCCAATTAGCTAAATGGGTCATGATCCTTAGTGGGTTCGACATTGAGTACATGGATCATAAAGCAATCAAAGGACAAGCACTAGTAGATCAACTAGCAGAAGCACCAATGATAGACACACACCCTATGGTAGTAGACTTTCTGGATGAGAATCTCTTCACTCTTTCCAACTCAATAATGTGGAAGTTGTATTTTGATGGTTCCTACACATAGCACAGATCAAGGGCTGGTATATTGTTTATCACACCTCAAAATGACTATATTCCTAAGTCATATCAGCTTGCATTCCCTTGCACTAACAACATCGCCAAGTATGAAGCGCTCTTCATAGGTCTCAACACAACAGTTCAATGGGACATCACAGAATTACAAGTATATGGAGACTCACAACTAGTCATTCGCCAAGTCACAGATGAGTACAAAACAAAGGATGAAAAGTTGGTCCCTTACAAGCAACTAGTGGATGCCTACAAACCCCATTTTTCTAGCATCACATTTGAGCAAATTCCAAGAGAGCATAACAAGGCTGTGGATTCTATGGCTTCGGTAGGGTCATTGATTGACATGCCTACAAATACACAGAAATGCAAATTCTTGATTGAACAATTGTTGATACCAGCCGTCGAAGTTCCTGTTACTGAAATTATCTGCGATCTTGTTGGTCCCAATTCCCCGTGGTATGAAGATATCTATGAATACCTTAAACACAATACCTTTCCCCCTGACCTATCATCCACCCAATGCAAAACCTTTATCCGTCGATCCTCTCGTTACACCATTCTGGGTGATACACTATATCACCGGAGTCTCGATGGTATCCTCTTATGATGTCTTAACATGGAAGAAGCTGAAGCTACCTTATGAGACATACACGAAGGTGTCTATGACGCACATTCTACTAGTCCTAATCTCGCTAAGAAGATACTCAGAACAGGTTACTACTAGCCTACAATAGAGCAAGATGCTGCACAGTTTTCTAAGAAGTGTCTACAATGCCAGCAACATGGAGATTTGATTCATGCACCAGCTCATGAACTACAACCTGTGACTACTCCATGGCCCTTTTCTCAATGGGGTCTCGACCTCGTAGGACAGATCCACCCATCCTCTTCCAATGGCCACAAATTTATCATTACCACCACTGAGTATTTCATGAAGTGGATTGAAGCCATTCCCATGACCTATATCACCAGTAAGCAAATAGCCAAGTTTATCCTTAACTACCTCATATGCCAGTATGGTATCCCCCAAGCCATTGTCACTGATAATGGGAGACCATTCAAGAACCAAGATGTCTGTGCCTTATGCACACGATACAATATCTAACATCACTTTTCAACTCCCTACTATCCACAGAGTAACGGCCAAGTTGAGGCTTCCAATAAAACTATTCTCAAAATCCTCAAGAAAACTGTCAATGAAGCTAGTCGTGATTGGCATTTACAACTCAATCCCGCCCTATGGGCCTACTGCACCAGCATCAAAACTCCAATTGGTGCCACACCCTATGCCTTGGTCTATGGCTTCAAAGCCATCCTACCTATAGAGGTTAAGATCCCATCCCTCAGAGTATCCATGTAGGACCTGATCGATGGAGAGGAGTATCACACTTCCAGATTAGCTAAGCTTGAACTACTAGATGAGAGGCACCTTTCTGCACTTAATCATCTCCATGTCTATCAAAACTACCTCCGGCATAATTACAACAAAAAGATCAAAGAAAGACGGTTTCAAGTTGGTGATCTTGTCCTTAAAGAGAATCAGAGAAATCAAGCAGACCGAGAAAAGAAGGGCAAGTTTGAGCCTAATTGGTTAGGTCCCTTTATTGTCACAACAGTATATGGATCAGGAGCTTATACTTTAGCTACACCTGACGGCATTCCTCTGGATGAGCCACTTAACAGTGTCCATCTCAAGAAGTTCTATGCCTGATCCTCAGAGTATTCCAAAAAAAAAAAAATCCAAACAAATAATCCATCCTATGGTGAAAACTTGGTAAACAGGCGCCTTGGATAAGTACCATAATGAAAACCTGGTAAACAGGCGCTATGTGTAGAGTCAACATCCATCATCTATCAAGTCCTGTTCACTCCATGTCCAGTGCACAAAGCATGCCTTTCATCCATACATCCATAATAAAATCATTCACCTTGTTTGCATTTCCATCTCCCTATCTAGTATAGCTTGGAATTTGTTAATGTCCATCATCGTCATCCCACGCCTTGATCTATGTCTACAGTTAACACTGTCATGGCCTAGGTCAGGCTTTCTATGTCTTCTTCGTCAGTCATCCATGCAAATTCCTCTACCGGCATGGGGGCAACTCTTTCCTTAACTTAGGTCTAGGGGAGGTTCCTTGTTTGTGGTTCGCCAACTCTTCAATCTTTTCTCCTTTCTGCAGATAACACCCTTTAATGGACACATCACTCCTACAATAAGGCTGTTATCTTCTCAACACTTTTCCCACATCATCACGCCAACCAGAACTACATATTATCATCTTCTCAATCTTAAGGTACCTTGATCCCATGGATATGGGTATGTAGGCAGTCTAGAATACGAAGGAAGTATCCAGTACTTAGGTACATAAAATCTCCCCCTCACCACCTTGACCCATTCATCACTCTATCGAGAACTACATATTATCTTCTTTTATCTTTCCTCGTAATGTGCCTTGATCTTGTGGATACAAGGTATGTAGGCAGTCTAGAATACGAAGGTTGTATCCAGTACTTAGGCACATATGATTCATCATTCTCCACCCGTTTCAATCCATCACACACTGTCCCCTTTCTAGTCTTCCATTTTTCAAAACACATTTCACCTCGACTTGACTAACTCAAGCAGCAAGCTAGTGCATCCTTTCCAAGCAAAAGTTCTTAACAAACTGGAAGCAAAGTAGCTTCCCTCCAGAGTCATCTACTATCCTGCATACTGATTACCAACATCAACTAAGTACCACTTAACAAAAGCCCTAGATCAACAGGCTGGTCTTCTGCACAGTGTTCCATTGTCGAGACCAACGCATGCATCTCCTGCGACATGTGGCATTTCCCACAGAAAGATATTGTCTTTTTAGGTAGATAGCACCCTTTAATGGACGCAGAGTTCCTACGATAAGGCATTTATCTATCCTATCCAATCTATCCTGAGAAACCTCTTTGGCAAGAGAATATGTTGGCTGTATGTTTACTTTGTAAGTCAGTCAATTTGTGTTATGGTTTATCTTTTGTTCCTTTATCCATTACCTATTCAAGGCTACCTTGATTTATCTATAATCTTGGTATGTTGCGATGTAGTACAGATTGGGGGCATAGTCATTGCTTTTGTGTGCCATGTTTGAGGAATGATCTTTAGCATCATATTTATCTTGTGTGTGTTACGACCTAGCATCTTACATATTAATAATTCTTCTTGCATTTTACATGTATAGAATTTTATTTTATGTTCAAGACTATGGCTTATTCACATGTTCCAACAAGGTCATATTATGTCTAAAGGGATCTAAGTTCAATCCGCTTGCTTGCAGAGTCAATGTCCATGCACTTGGATATTACATCACCTTGGTCTTTTATACCTTGGTGGCAAACTATCCACATGCTATATCAAATAAGGATTGCTCTTTGTATACAATTGTGAAACCAATGCAACAAGTTCATTCATCCATTCCCACAACCTTTATATCATTTTCATTGCAGTGATCGATCAACAGTCCCTGTCTTCCATCTCCTCCTTTTCTTCTCTCTGGTGCATATCTGCAAAACCCACATGTCAGATATTACTAGTCATAACATCTATATCATCATAATTATCTATCATCATACATCTATAAGCATCATATACATAATATACATCATCACATAAATCCATAATCATACATACATGTCATCATATCCATGTCATCAGGAAGTGCATACACAAAAGCATGAACATTAATGAGTAGAATAGATCATCATATATCTCATGGGATGGTCATCACATATACAAAACATATGTGTCTACATCAATAGTCCATATATACATCAATAAAGTACATCCAAGCTACCAAGAGCCCACAAAATATACATCAGGATGCACGCATGCATCGGTCCAAAATGATACAAAGTGGTACAAAATGATACAACATGATACAATATACAAATGTACATGTTCTAGTGGGTAGAGCTCCCCTCCTGCTGTAACCCCTATCCTCCACCCGTGCTCGGTGCAGGTCCCCCTACTGGTCCTCCTCCCCCTGGTGTCATGACTGGTCCTCTAACTAAGGATAGTGACTGCCCTATCCTACGAGACCTGGATGCTCTAGATCTGCTCCTTTCTCTATAGCTGGGTACCTGTTGAGCTGCTAGCACTGTACCCATGTAGAGCCCCCTATAATACTCTGCCTCTCTGCCGGCTGACACTAGCTCTCCTTGAACCTGGATGAGCTCACTATATAGAGTCCTCTGGTCTGTACCTAGGGTATGGCGTGCCTCATCTCTCTCCCATCTAACTCTGTGTAGTGTGGCCTTTGCTATCAATCGTAGCTGTGCCTCTTCATCCCTCTCCTGCATGGCCTGGACTAGCTGCCCGTCATCCCCTATCAGTGCGGATGCTACCTGTGCCTGGGCCTATGCCACTGCCTGCATCGTTGCCTGTACCTGTGCCTGCACCTAGGCCTGTACCTGTGCCTGCATGTTTTCCTGTAGGTGTGCCAAGGCTATCTGTGTTGCTGCTACCACCTGTGTCTGCACCTATGCTAGGGCCTTGGCCTGTCTCACCTCTACCCTAGCTGCATCCCTGTCTCTCCTTAGCCGCACCATCCAGAGCTCTAATCAAGTCCTCTGAGTTGTCTCCTCCTATAGTAACCGCTCAGCTCTCTCCAAATCAGTTTCTACCACTGGCTCCTCCTCCTCCACCATCTCTACGTCTTCCTGCAGGCCACTGGCCTCTCCCACTGCCTACTGTCTGGCCGCTCTAGCCTAGCGTCTGATCCTGGCCTCTATACCTGGGACTAGTACCTCCCCCACTGCCCCTACCACACCTAGTGTAGTCAATCTCACTGGCCTGTGTGTCTGCCAGTATCTGTCATACTCTAGCAATGTACTTGGATCAGCCAGTCCTATATCCCAATCCCATCTCATGGGGACAAGTCCCCATACCTCTGCCAATGCTATTGCTACTGGGATCTCTGCATCCCAGTCTCCAACCTCCCGCCGTGTCCTGGCATGGGTCGCCTCTCCAACTGGTAGCCCCTGTGGTAACCCAAACTGTCTCAATACCCGCTCTGGCAGGTATCTCTCAATCGTGTCTATCCATCTCCCAAACAGATACCAAGCCTGTCTGCAGTACATCAATTGCTCATGCTCATCCTCCCACTCCTCATATAGTAACCATGGCCTCCACACAAAAAGGTCCATCTCATCAATCTGCCGCCTCCAATGGCTGATAGATCCCAGCCTTCGATGTGTAATCACTCCCTCATAAAGGAATGCGTATGGCTCCCCCTGACCCGCTGGCACTGTGTCATGGGTCAGATCACTGGGATATGCTCCCACACCCACACCTGTAGCAAAGTCACTCCTACTAAGAGACTCTTGTCTCTCCTATACACGCAGTGGTGCATGTCTCGGTATAACTGTCCCAGCACACATGGGCCCCATGTGTACTATCTACCATGTGTGAACATCCCAGATAGTACGGTGTCCCATCCAACTGATAATCCTCTAGATCTCCTGTCGGGGCAGAGGAAGCCGCCAATCAATGAGGATACTATCCACCTGATCTTGTCGCAGAGTCTGAGGACATCTGCCCACTGGATCTCTCCGTCGTTTATCCACAAGTCATCAGTGTAAAATACCTCTAGCATGCATGCCTCTCCCCGTGCTGGGTCAAAGTCTACTCTCTCCCCATCAATCTGAATCCTCAGGATGCGATACACATCCTCCAAAATCACTATCGCCTCCCCTGTCAGAAAGTGAAACGAGCCTGTCTCACTATGAAACCTCTCCACCATGGCTGTCACTAGGGTGAGATTCACCCTAATGTGTGTCAAGTGTGCAACATGCCACAATCCCGCGTGCTCTAGAAATGCATCCTCCTCCAATGTCAACTGTACTACCTCATGTGCTATCGGGTGGTGTCGCTCTCGCGACATCAACGGTGGCATAATCCTCTGCAATCAACAAAGCACTTGTCAGTTCTTTATATCATATCCCCTAACTCCTATCTACTTCTATTCTATCCCATGAGCCTTCAGACCAATTCTCCCCTTTTCTAAACTAGGGTAGTCAACCCTTCGATCAAACCTGCTTCTCCCTTTCCCCTATCTAGGTAAAGGCGCCTTGATTTCCTCAAGAGCATTGTACTATGGTACCATACGCGCCTTCCTAAACCTACAAAGGTGCTTTGTTTTTTGCACCAAGCGTGACTTATTTTTAACAAGAGCTCTTCCTTTTACTCCCAATCGTGCCGCATTGTGCTACCAGATGCGACTCATTTTTTCACATGCATTTCCAATTGCGCCATACTTCCCCGCCAACTACGTTACATTGCGCTACCAAGGGTGCTGCAGAATTCTACCAATAGCGCTGCAAAATTCTACCAATAGCGCTGCGGTGCTAAACCCCAAAAGCCAACTGCACTTTGATTTTGCCAAACGCACTACGTCTACCTGCCAGACATGCTACAGTGCGCCAAAAGTGCCCTAACCGACTACCAGTAGCGCTATCCTAGCCTAAAGCACTTTTAGCTAACCTGAAAACCCTACCTAGACCTAGCCCTAAACCACCCTCAAACACCAAATCAAAGTGGAGTTTTTGAACACTTACCACTACCAGAGCTCCTACTGGCCTCCTGTATGTCCACACTAACTCCGCTCGATGCCTGTGTGCTGGAATTGGCATCTCTCCTCACTGTCAGCTCCTTCCATTCAACTCTCTCACCCTAAGTTTGGAGGCTCTACTCTCTAAATTTAGAAGCTCCTAGGGTGCAAATGAGGATTGTGGTCCCCATGGGTCCTATTTATAGCATCCCTCCCTCATTTTCTTTTCTTCCCACCCCATTCTGCTTTTCCTACTACCTTGTCGCGCACTCGTCTAGTCGAGCGTCAACACAGTTCCTCTGTCGCTTCCCTGTCTTCCTGCTCGAGGGGGCATACGCTAGGGCAACTACCTACACTGGGGCATCAATAAATTGTATCACATCTTCAACAATTAATTTCTTTGACGCAACGCTATAAATTGCATCGCATCAAAGAGGGACAAAATGTAGACACCCTAAAATGACTGTGTCATCGAATCACTTGCATTTCATAATCTGTCTAATCACCTGCATTTCAAACGTTAATTAAATAATCAAATTATTTAATTAATTTCACCAAAATCACTAAATTCTTCTAAATCACATACTTGCAACGTTAATTAAATAAATCCTCTTTATTTAATTATTTAAATCAAATTTCTCTATTATTCTTCCACAATTAAATAATTTTAATTATTTAATTAGATCATTGTCACCTTTCAAATCTCAAGTCTCCATTAATTAAATAAACCCAATTATTTAATTAATTGAACAAATTCCCTCTTGTCTACAATTAAATAATTCTTAAATTATTTAATTAAATCAAAATCATTCTTCCAAAAGGATGCACAACAATTAAATAAATTTATTTATTTAATTTGCTTTCAAATCTTCTAAATTAAATAATTCTAATTATTTAATTATTTCTTCCATAATATCTTCTCTAAATTTAAATAAATCAATTATTTATTTAAATTGCTTTTTCTTCTAAATTTGAGTTATCTCTAATATAACTCAAGCTTTCTTGCTCATGCAATTAAATATTTCTAATATTTAATAAAGCAAAATATCTTCTTATTCTCATGCAAATCTCTTCTTCTTGTTTTAAATCACTTAACTGATCATTACATTCTGTTAATTGCTTTAAATCATTCTTCTATTCTTGATAACTCCTCTCATGCAAAAGAAAGCAGGACACTTGTGTTCCTCTTATTCGTTGCACGTTCCTCAACTGTTCTCCTCCATTGATTCTTCTGAATTATCTAGACCATTGATCAATCTCTATTGAAACCTATATAAACCCCCCTCATCTCCTTCATTAAGCCTCGCTCTTCGATCTTATTCTCAGGCATACTTAACAGTGCTTTGAGCATACAAACGCGTCGATTGAGCAACCTCACGATCTCTTAACATTGATCTCTTGAGTACATTACTTCCTTGTTGCAACTATGGTTTCGCAACTTCATTGAGCAATCCACACTTCTTCAAAGGGAACAATACATATTTTGGTAACAGCTTTCATTTTTCTTTGATTTGATGATATTGGCTTTTACTTAGATTGGTTCGCTTTATGTGATTGGTTTTTGGTTTTATTAGTTTTGATTTAATTAATTTTTCCTCATAAACAGATGGTATGTGGAAGGAACGGCTTTAAGGGCATGGAGCCATGGACGGCCAAGGATGATGTTATAGGGAAGCTTAATATCAAGAACTTGACAGTGGGTGTCAATAGTGACAAGACCAACTTGGATAGGAAAATGGATGATTCCTTCAGTATCTCTCTCAGCATCATCACATGCTTTGATGGTAATGACCTTAGAAGTATCAATGTTCTTCTTAGAATATCCTAATTGTTTTATTAGTTTTAGAGAGCATATATTGAGACCAGCTCCACCAACCACTAGTATTCATTTGATACAGCATTGGTATACAAATACTTCTATGTGAATGGCTTCGTTATGTGATGGGTTAATGGATGGTTGAAGATATTTATTAGAGAAGGTGAGATGGAAAGGGGTTGCAATGCTGGCTATCATAGATTGAAATTGTGTGGTATCGATATCATAGGCACTGAAGACTCTTGCAATGCTTTTTCTAGGATAGCTTTATGAGCGGGGGATATGCGTAGCAGCTCTAGGATGGAGATGTGTGCGGGAGTTTTTCCAAAGTGATCAAGGATATTATAACTAGAAGGTGATCGAGGAGGATTGATAGGTGCTCCTTGAATGGTAGCATAGGCTCTTCTAGTAGTTACAATGCAATCGGGTGCTTTGCCTTGGATAGTGATGGTAGAAATGTGAGCATAGTCAATGCGGCCAATCATAGATGACTCATAGTTGTAATGGATAGCATTCCCAATATGAGGATTACTTCCCTTATCATGAAGTGGAAGTGGATTTTTGAAAGCATCTAGATCATAGTTCAAAGTTGGTTGATGTGCCAGTTGTGATGTTGGTGGTGTGATCTTAGCTAGACCTTGATCGATGAAATCTTGAATGACATGTTTTAAATGCATGCAACCATTTGTGCTATGTCCTTTGACTCTATGGTATTCACAATATTCATTCTCTTTGTACCAAGGAGCTTTGAAGACATGTTCTATTTTGGGTGGAGCTTTAGGTAATGTGATATCTCCCACTTAAACAAGTTTGCGAAAGATTACCTCCATGGGTTCCTCTAAGGGAGTAAATTGTCATCTAGGTGTTAGATTTTCTCTTGGTCAATTTCGTTGAAATGGTGGATTAGTTGTAGATGTGGCTTGAATGTTAATGGGAGCTTTCTCTATTTATATGATCTTTGTATCCACAATGCCGTCATTAACAAAATTTTTGTTTTTGTTCCAAAAGCGGGATTTGTCATTTGAAGATTGAGAATTGTCCTTGTTGTCTTTGAAAATTTTCATGGTGCCCTTGGCAATTAAAGCTCTCTCAATGGTGGTTCCTTTGGAGATGAGTTCATCAAAGGTGCTAGCACTTTACAATTGCAATTGGAACGAGAGCTCAGGATGAAGATTTTGGACAACGATGTCAAGTTGTAGTTTCTCAGGTATTTTCCATGATAATTTGCTAGCCATGTTACGCCATCATTAGGTAAATGATGAGAAAATTTCACCATTGCATTGTTTGTTATTGATAAGATCATTCATATTCACCTCATGTTCAATGTTGAAAGAGAAATGGGATCAAAATTTGTTTGCTAATTCCTCAAAAGTCTTGATTCCTAGAGGTAAGTGAGAGAACCATTCAAGAGCTTGTCCTGCTAAGCTTTGGGGGAATAGTATGAAGAGATATGTGTCATCCCAAGCGACATCAAGACATGCAACATATAATGCTCTAAGATGATCATCTAGATTACCTTTCCCTTTGTATTTGTCGAATTGTGGGATTTCAAAATGTGGCAGAAAAGGTGTCATGTGAAGTGACTTGTCAAATGGATAAGGGCATATATCTCCCAAGGAAAATGTCTTATTGTTTTGTCCTACTACCTTGCGAACCATTTGTTCAATATCCACTTGAGATAGTTGCTATTGTTGCAAAGGGGGTTGATGGCTTGGAGATGAAGTGTAGTATGATGTGTATTGTTGTTACGGTGTAGTGTATGATGGTATGACCACATGTTGGGGTTGAGTGCTCACATTATATGCTGAAGGATTGGTATATGACACATATGTTCTTGATGATTACTATCCTTAAGACACAAGTGGTGGTTGAGCATATTGTGATGGACTGGCTCCAAGATTTTGCATCACATGGGAACTAGAGGATGGATTGATGTTGATCAATGGTTGTGGATTGGAGGTTGGATTTGCATTATGATAAGCAATGGAAGGATTGGTGGATGAAGAAGGATGGACATTTGGGTTTATATTTTGGGCAACATGAGTACCATGAGATGGATTAATATATGTCATATGTTGAGAGTCAATGGGTAATGCTTGGGTTGCATAAGACAGATTGACATTTTGTGAAGGATTATATGGAGGTGGAGTAAGTGATGCAAGTTGATCAACATAAGGGAGAGTGGCACTAGGATTGGCTTGTGATACAATAGGTTGGTCACTCATGTTAATGAGATTGGCATTGGGATTATACGGTGTGTTGGATGCATTCATGGAAAGCATGGAGACCATATTAGAAGTGATAGGTGTATTAGTTTGGGGTGTGGTTTCCAAATGTGATGCAATAGGAGTAGAAACTTGTAATGGCTACGAGATTTGTGTCTTGTGAAACTTGCGGAGTTTGTGGTATTGGGATAGCTTGTGATACTTGAGGAGTTTGTGATGCTTGAGGCACGAATACGGTCATGGTAGGAGTGGGGATATGTTGTGAGACATGGAAAGGTGGAAAGCTCAAATTTTGTGAATGGAGAGGAAGTACCACAGATGGAGTTATCAAAGATTCTAAGGTGTACTCCTAACGTGGTGGGCTTGATGGTGCAGCAATAGGCAATGAAGGAGATGGATTGGAAGGTGGAAGAGAGTGTATGGATATGTCATGAGATGGTGTGGCTATGGTGGATGGTCCCTTTCCAACAATAGTAGGAGTGTTTAGATCTTGTTTACGAATGGTAGATATGTCAAAGTTACTTGGTAACTTGGCTCCCATACTAGCTAATTGCAAGCAATAGCGATTGGGATAAGGTAAAATGAGCTTATCAACTTGGTCCCATACGTGTGTCTCTTGAAATTTAGATAAATCGTCTTGGGATTGGTCTTCATAGGTTGTTGTAAATGGGTGATGTTGCACTTGTTGTGAAGATGATGGTCCAACAGTGTATCCTTCGGGTACAAACATGTGAGAAGGCATACCAATTGTGAATTGAGTTGCATCTTTGACGTTGATCGAGATTGTCACATTTTGGCTTCCATTTTAGCTCACAATTTGGCTTCTATTTCAGCTCTATATTGGCTCCTAGTTTGAGGCATGATGGTTGATAATGGAGATTAGACAAGTTTGTCAAGGTTGGGACCCCAAAATTTGAGCGAAAGTAGCCAAAGTTCATAGAGAAGTGTTGCAGAGAGTTAGAGAAGAAAAAAATTTAGACAATGATGTTCTTAGTTCACAATTGTCTAATTGCAGAATACAAATGAAGCATATAGAAGATAAAGTAGATATTGTACAATAGGAAATTTAGTGTGTAAATGAAGACCATGTTTTGTTAAAAGATTCCATTACTCAGGAATCATCTGACATTCAGACAATGGTTTTAACACTTAAGCAATCTCAGGTAAAAAGTACAAAAGTGTTAAACTTTCCTTCTAGTGCAAAAGGCTACTTATAGGCTTAGTATGAAGGCCCAAAGCTTTCTACTATAGTAAGACAACCTGTTATAGAAAATGTGTATGATCCCACTACAGGGACACTTAGGGAAACCACTAATGATGAACGAGCTTCAGGCATGTTTAATATGGCTCGTGGAAATGGATCCAATCCTAATGGATCAAACCCTGTAGATCCCTTTAAGAATATCTAATCTTTTAAAGTTGACACTCCTCCATTCGTAAATTTTGACAATTTTGAGGATGTTGAAAATATGAGAGGTATAGATGCCATGCATGCCTGGATCACTAATTACATGTCTACTAATGTTGGAGCTGATGAAGCTCAAGTTATCAAACAAGCTCTCAATTCCATGACTGGAGTTGCTAGAAATGTATGGGACAGACTAGAAGACACCTTTCGAGAGAACCTGATAGCAAGAGGCACACATCAGGTGTGTGCCCAGTTGACTCGTCTGTTTGTTGGAAAAATAGACACTAGAGAGAAACTTGCCTACAACAAGTTTATTCAAGGCAAGTGTAAAGATTTGAAATATTTCAAGGACTACTGCAATGAGCAATATAAGAATTTTTATTAGTCAGGCCGTGAGCAGAACCATGAGTTCATGTTCACAACTTTTCTCAAAAGCTTTGGTGATGTGGTAGGAGAATTCTACCATAAAAGAGTTTTAGAAAATCTGGTAACTGAGGGAATAGAAATGAAAGAATTAACATATCCTCAGTTGGTTCAATTCTTGACAGAGATAAATGAAGAAATTTGTCAAGAAACCCAAAAGTGCAAAGAAATGAATAAGGTAAAACCTTTACTCTCAGCTTCTGCTTGCCACCAGATCATGCCCTCAAACCAATTTCCTAAAAGTTGTAAATCATGTAAATCTTCTTCCAAATATTATGATAAATCTAATAAAGCTTATTATAAGAAGAAGAAAAAGTACAGTAAGTATCCAAAGACAAAGGGATATTTCAGAAAAAAGGACAAGAAAAGTTTTGGGAAAAAATGGGAACTAACTTGCTACATTTGCAAGGGTAAGCATTATGCTAATAAGTGCCCAGAAACGAATAAGAAAAAGAACAAAGGTAAAGTTTGCACAGCCAGAGCAGATGGCCTTGAAGATGATGATGAATACGAATTCATCAATAAATACCCATCAGATTTAGAGGACATCATCCTCTCTGAGACAGAAGAAGAATCTGATGAAGCATATGTGTCTACTCCAGAATAGGCAGTAATGAGTTAGACTAAGGTCCAAGAAGAATTAGATTCATCTGATTCTGAGAAAGCATCTGGTTCTGAGATATCATTCTTTTACAGAATGATAAGAAGAAATACAAGAGCAGAGTTGGATAAGGTTATTGAAGAAATTATCCAGATAGAAGATAGACTCAACAAGATGGATATGGGTCAAGAGACCTAGAAAAAGCTGATCAGTAAACTAGAACAGCTTAACAGTGAGAAACATTTTCTTTTGAAAGAGAAAGATCCTCCAAGAAGAACTCCAATTCTAAATTATGCTCAGCCTATCACACCCGCAGAGTTAACCGCACCAATTGCCCAAAGAAGCTTAGCAACAACTCCCTCTATATGCAACATGGCTAGAGGACTTTGGAGGAGAGAAAGAAAAATATTTCTTGGAAAGGTCATTCAGCAAGCCTATGCTGAAATCGAAGAAATTGATGAAGAATAAAATATTCAACTTGTTGAAGAAATGGAACGGTCACCAGAATTAGACAAATATGTAAATTAGTTCAATCAGTCTAGTTCATTCCAACTTCCCAAAAATTCTTCTTCTCGGGAAGAACAACTTTTTTTGTGAAGAAAAGCCTTATAGTCCCTTGACTGTAGAAGAACCAGAGATAAGAAGTCTAGTGCTTATTCAAAATATGGCACCCTATCTGGAAGAAGGTAGTAGCAGTCAGCATCAAGTTCGTGCTTGCCAACGTAACAAGAAGACTACCACTTGTCCAGGTGTTATTCTAACCATTCACATCCCACTTATCAAAATGAATCATCTAGCCTTCTTATGGGATATTGGAGTTGATGTGAATATTGCCAGGTATAATTGTTTTCAACCTGATATGTGGATTGAAGGATCTACATATTTAGTCTTTGGTAAAGGAAAATTTGAATCTAAACTTGTTTGTAAAGTTCATGTTGCATTAGGAAATGGGTTTACTGAAGATCTAATATTTGTCCATTATGAAGTTGATGGATATGATGGAGTAATTGGAACCAGAGCAATGGAACGATGGGAACCTATTACCATTGATTCCACCTTTATCACTCTGCAAGGCACTTTTCGGATGCCTCGTCTCCATCAGGATCTAGCCTTTACCACAAAGATCGAAATCCCCAAGAAAAAGAAGGTAAATACTGTCTGGATCACCAAACAACTAGAAAGTGCACAAGAACCACTAGATAAGCTGAAAGAAGAATTTTCAACTACCATGTTAACAAAGGATATTAAAAAGCAAAAGAGAAATCTCTACTGCAGCCTACCTCTTAAAAGAGATTCAGAAGGTAATGAGATTACTCCTAAGGCAAAAGCTAATTATTTTTTGATAAGTATGTGAGAAACTAAAGTCTATAGAGAAGAAATCAAATAGTTAATAGATCAAGATCTCATTAGATTTTCAAGTTCTACTTTTTGTTGCAATGCTATGTATGTTCCTAAATATGATGAAGATGGCAATGAACTTCCAGAGAAACAGCTAGTGGTTAAATATAAGCCATTAAATGAATGTCTTGTTGGTAACCATCATCCTTTACCCAGTAAGGATCACATATGGCAAACCATTCAAGGTAGTCAATATTTATTCTAAATTTGATCTGACCAAGGGTTTCTGGTAGATTGGTCTAAAGACTAAGGACTTTTACAAAACTGCATTCTCAGTTCCACAAGGGCTTTTTGAATAGAAGGTTCTTCAATTTGGTATTAAAACTACACCATCCATCTTTCAGCAGACGATGGATCATATTTTTCACCCATATTCAAAATTTATTTTGCCTTACATTGATGACATTCTTGTTTTCAGCCAAGACATGAATCACCATTTTGTACATCTACAACAGTTTCTGCAAATATGCCAACAACATGGACTTGCCGTCAACCCAACCAAGTCTTATTTTGCTTAGGAGAAAATTGTTTTCATTGGCATCAAGCTTCTCCTGGGGGGGAAAATGGAAGCATGACCTCATATTCTGACCAGAATCCAAAATCTACAGGTAACCAATGTTAAAGAACTTCAAAGATTTTTGGGTTTAGTTAACTATATTGTTGGATTCTATCATAAGCTTGTTGAAGATAGAATAGAGTTAAATAAACTCTTAGGAAAGAATCCACCACCATGGTCAGACCTGCATGATGCCATGATAAAAAAGAATCAAGAGAAAATGTACTGAACTTCCACCACTTAGATTACCAAGAAATGGTCCAAAGATTGTGGAGACAGATGCTAGTGAGTTTGCTTGGGCATGAATTTTGAAGGAAAAGACTCCTTCAGGAAAAGAAGAAATTGTTAGATACATCTCTGGTAGCTTTAGGAATAGTGAGTTAAATTATCATAGTACTCACAAAGAAATCCTTGCTGTGATTAACACTCTTAAATCTTTTCAAATGTTTGTGGCAGATAAGAAATTTTTGATAAGAAGTGATTTGCAAAATTTGAAAGGATTCTTCAAGAAAGAATCTAAAGATAAAGTCATCAGAGGAAGATTACTCAGATGGGCTCAATTTATTAATACTTTTGATTTTGAGATTGCTCATCTTCTTGGTGTTAACAATATTTTTGCAGACTTCCTATCAAGAGAAGGCAATGTGACAGCAAATATGGAGCATGACTTGCTAGTTGAAGGTCCTCCAAATGCATCTAGTAGAGTCAATGTCATTAAAGTTAGAGAACATGGATGGTACGAGAAAAGTTGTATGGAATGGAGCACCAATCCCTTTGCTATGAGGGACAGGCATAATTTTTATATGGCTAACGATTTTCTGCATGACAGATTTAGATGCCTTGTTGCTGCTCAACAACTTAAAAGTGAGAACCTATGGACTGTGCAGCCTTTCTTTGAATTTTCTGCCCCATGTGAAGCCATTGACCCTGAAATAAAGAATGTAATACAAAACTAGAGTGAAGATTTTGTGTTACCAGTAAAGTTTCTAAATCCTTTTGTTCACAGAATGGATAGATGGCTGGATCACGAAGGTGGAAAGAATTTGATCAGAGATATGTTTCAAGGCCCATATATTCCTCCAGAAGGAATGGATTTTAATGGTACATCCTCCTATTTAGGGTGTATATTCAAACTAGCATTTGGATCCAAGATAGAAAAGCTCATCAGTAGGCATATGGTTTAAATTTATGGACCAACTGGGTTCAGTTCTAGATTTCAATATTGGAATGTTCCAAACAAACTCCAGCACCTATATGATATTCAAATGCCTATCTAGATTCATACTAAAACCTACAGAATGGAGAGAACTGATAGTAATACAATGGCTCATGGAATCTACGGCAGTCACAAACTCAAAGTCATGAGCATTATGTGGAAGGAAACAGGACATGTTCCACTCCCTGTTCCAGAACCAAATCAACCTTCCAACTCTAATCCGCATGTTGGCATTCTTCTAGGATGTTCTTCTCATCTAGCATATATGTTTTGCAGTAATTGCGAGTTCCTCAATGACCCAACAACTAATCCAAGGAATAACAATCTAAGTGATGGACCTAGTTCTTATTCCAACTAATGGATGTGGCTTGTCATCCATTGAAGTCATCTATCTCTTCATGGTAAAAGATAGACGTGGCCCACACCACGGTAAAAGGGGAAAGCATATGTGCCATACAGTATGCATGAGATATGCCTCTCATGATTAATAAGCAACTTTGTAAAAAGTAGATGCTTTAGTGGTCATGTCATGTCCCTCTTTTCTCTATTCACGAGTTATTGGGATCCACCCGATGAATCTTATCCTCAAATGGATAACCCTTCAGAAAAGAGTTGCTTCATGTGAACTTTGTATGGTTGGACTTCACACGCAGACTTATGAAGTAAGGTAAAAGATCTGCCTTGATGATCTATATATAGGACAAGAGGCCGCCTTATTATTCATTCGGTCTTGAGTAAGTAAGTCTCTCATAGAAGGTCTAGTATTCAAGATAGCAAGTCCTTTAGCAAGTTTAGCAGAGTCTAAGTCTAAGTCGTGTCTTTAGGAAAGATCAATAGACCAGAGAAGTATGCTCTTTCTATGCTTACATAAATCAGAAACTCAGACATCTTGAAGGCTTGTAAGTTCTTTACAACGAGCAATGTTATATGAGGATATTGTAATCTTGTAACTTTGTAATTTAGTTTGTAACTCTATCTGATAGTAGTATGAAAATTCTGTATATATTCCCATTTGCAGCTGTGTTTGAAAAGTTGGTATTAGAGCCATGTTAAATTGATCTTTTTGTTATAATCACATAATATAGTCTTTGGTTGACTATATTTGTTCTTTTGTTGAAGTAAAGTTTAGAAGATGTAATGCTCTCTGTATTGCTCTTGCTGTCATTCTATGTTGTAAGTCCTTACTGTAAGTCTCACTGTTAAGCTATGGTTAGGCATTTTAGGGCATCCAAAGTAGTAATCTGGTAATTCAAGCATGGATTTGAGCACAGATTCGAGTGCATACAATGGATGGAGCTTCCACATCTGGATCAGGTGTACCACCTAAAGATCATGTTGATCATGATGTTAGTCATAAACAAACATAGAATAAAAGTACACATTAACCTTTATTCATCTTGAAAGACATGATGAATTCAGAGAATTCATGATCTTAAGTCTCTGATGATTAGGTCTTAATCTTCTGACGTTACTCAGAGGTTGATGTGTGTTGCTGTTTCCATTTTGGGGCCTTACGTGAGTCTCATCTGTAAGATAGTGTTTCCTGTAATGATGCTACACAAATAGTTATTTTATACAAGATATGCTTCAAATAGTGTGTCTATCTTTAAATCTTTGCATGATATTTATCATTTTGACATGCTTTAACCTCAAATATGCTGAATATGTTCAGTTATCTATGGGATGTCTGGATATTTGTATTGTTTTCTTAAGATTATCGATTATTTGCAATTATGATGATGAAATGCTTTGAAATTGAAAGAAATTGAAAGAAATACTTCAAACTAATGTTGAACCTTCAGCCATTGAGCTACATACACATCAGATACAGTCATGAAGAGAAGAAATCAAACCATATGTTCAGCAGGACATTCCATAGCTAGATACAGTCGATGCTGACTTCAAAGGAAAGGTATGAAAGCAACACATGTAAGTTGATATGCACTCTAAGGGATGCAACAAATCATAGCATGTATCAAGAATTCATACATTGATTACTCAAGATTTATGATGTATTGTAATCAAAACAGTCTTCTCATTCATTAAGTATGCAAGAACATATATGTATACAACAACTTTGAAATAAGCCTTGAATATTTTAGCAAATAGATTTCAATTAAGTTTCGAATGAATCAAAAAAGGCATCCTTGCACCTTTTATAGAACAAGGTGAGGGAGTGGTTACAATTGATCTACGATCAAGATTTATCTATTAAGATCTATAGTTCATACTTCATTGACCAAGTGAACTCTTTCCACGTGGCATAGGTTGCTAGCTGGCAACCATCTAGGTAACTCATATTTTTCTAAGTACCTGATGCATGTGTTCCCTTTGTGGTGCATCTTCATCTATTCATCAGGTTCTTCATCATCATTTTTAATGTCATGATCATCACTTTCAGCACTTTCGCTATCCTCATCGTCCTGATGATTATCTCCTTGAATATGGACCTGCATAGATGTCTTGATATTTTCATATGCTTGCACTATCTTTTCCAATTCTCTACTATCTTGAGTTCTTTCTTTGGCGATGGCATGCTTATGCACCTGATATTTGCTCCAGAGGGATTCTAATTTGTTCTTCCTGCTACTCACTGTTTCATTATAATTCTCGACCTTGACCTTTATTCTCATTACTTTATCCATTACTTGTTCTATCAGGTGGTTGAGAGGGTCTTCAGCTACTAGCTGGAAATTACTATGTAGATCTTTAATTGAAAACTCCTCATCCTAATTTTCTATCTTTCCCTCTACTTTTCCTTCTAAGGTCTCCAAGACCTCTGCTTCATAAGACATCATATCATGCAGTTTCATACTGATGTTTCTCAGTTTACTATTACATCTCTTTAGCACATCACATTCAAACCTGATGTCTTTGTTCTAGATATCAATCAATATGGCTATGTTATTATTTAATACTTGATTCTTTATTAAAATCAGAGGATCAATCCTCTTTATTTCATCTAAAGCTCTCAAAGCTTTCTCCAATTGAAATGACCTCCTCCTGGTCTCCATTTGCAGTTTATCTACCTTCTTCCTGGAGGTACCTAAAGAATTCCATCTCTTCAAAGAGGCTTTTACCACTTCCTTAGCTCCATCGAGTACAGATGACATCCATTTTAACATTATTACTGATTCATGTCTCATAAGGTTCAACCTGTTGACTTCCTCTAGAGAAATTGCAGTCAATGGGATTGCTCGATCACTTGATGTATCATCAGGGTTAATTAACCCCTTTAAATAGGCATGCAGCTGGGCAATATGCTCTTTATGCTTCTTATTTTTCTCCTTTTCTTTCTTTATCTTCTGGGTCAAAGAATCAATAATATCTTTCCCCTCTTGACCTTCTTGGTCTTCATTGGCAAATCCTAAATCTACTGTGGTAATCTGGAATTCTTCCAGAGTGATCTTGCCTTTTTCTTTCTCGACTATGGGGACTGCTATTTGAGCAGTTCTTTTGCCTGTATCAGGATCTCTTCTAATGGTAGAAGTTAATCTTGCCTTCCTCTTTGGCTTTATTAGGGTTTCTGAAAACAATGTAGTTATATCAAATTCTCTAATTTCAAAATCAGACTCTGTACTTATCTCTTTTTCTAGCTAGGGAGGGACTTGGTCTCCAAATCCTGGATGTCCTCCATCCTGATCATGTTCACCTCGATCTCCAGTATCTGTTATCATCCTTTGTGGTGAAGGTGACTTTCTTATTTCCTCCTCATGATGCTCTTCATGAGGGTGATCCTATGGTGTTTCCTCTTGTTGAGGAATCCCTTCATTCGGAAGGTGATCCTTTTGATCATCTGCATGTTCATGATCCTGATCTTTTACTTCCTCTAGGGGTGTCTCATCCATTTTAGTATTTTCCTCATCCTGAGGTACATTGGTATCCTTGGATATTATTTTATCTGACTTAGGTGCCTCCACTTGATCTTGCATCACATCTTGCTCTGCACCTGATGTATTTGCCTCTTGAGCCTTCAGATCATCATGACTTGATGTTTCTTTATCTCCTGAGGTTTCTCCGTCCTTTGGTCGGACTTCAACTATTTCAGGTTTAGCTGATATTTCTTGCTGCTATTGACCCATATCTGGAGTTTTATCCTCCACTTCCATCTGTTTAACTTCTTCAACATTTTCTGTTCTTTCAGGTGTACCTTCTATATCTTTGGAATTTACATCTTCTACATATGTCAAGTCTATTGTTGCAGGACTTGTCACCTGATCAACTAATACATCTAGCCCTATTTGTTGTGCAATCTTTTCTGGGCTCTTTTCCTTTTCTTGTTCTACCTGCTTCATTTCTTCTAACACCACTTGTACTGCTGGGGTTCCATGAGGAGTTATGTGGGTGTTAGCAACAAGTGTTTCCATTAGCTGAGAAGTTACATTTTGTACTACCTCATCATCAGATAGGTCCACAGTCTCATCCAGTGAGACAGGACCACTCTGCACTACTCTTGAGGCTTCTTTCATTTTCTCTTCAACCTTCTCAGTCTTGAACTTAACTATGGTAGGAAGGGGCACATTATGCTGCAGCTCTTTTCTGAACACTTTACTACCTGTCCCTCTTAGCATTATGGTGTCTTGTTTTATTTCACCTCTCATTGAAGTTCTCTATTTCTTAGGTATGGATATCATCACCTGAGGTGCTTTTCTCTTTCTGGTGAGGGGTGTAGGGTCTTCTTCTTCCTCAGGCTCCTCATCTCGAGGGAGATCCTCCTCTATATTCTTCTGTGATGCCTGACCCTCCTCATATGTATCAGTAGGTTGTGCAGCTAACCTCTGGATTCTTTTAGCCTTTTGTTTATCCAAGGGAGGCAGTGCAGATGATGTTGATGCTTGTCCTGATCCTGATGCAGCTTCAGCTGGCATTTCGATTCTTTCAATTATAACCCCTTTGGGTTTAGTATCAATTTTCTTACCTCTTGAAGGTCACTTGCCTTTATTAGGAGGTGGTACTCTCTCTCCTTTGGATTTCCTCTTTTCAACTAGGAAATCATCATCCTCATCATTAGGAATTTCCTTCCTCTTCTTCTTATTATCCACTGTAACGGCAACACCCTTTTTTTTAGTGTATTTATTTGTTCATTGACCCATGCATGGGTCAGCTGCAGTATCCTTCCTGTGAATGGATCTAAAGAAATATCCTCTGGCATAGTGAGATTAGGTACTGATATTGTACCATTGTATATCTTTTTCTCCTCATACTCATCTGCCATAATTTTACCATCATCTTTCTTCAATTGGACATGTATTGAGATGTAGTCAAAGGTTTTTATCTGGTTGAGGGTTAGTCTTTGATATCTTCTTCTTCTAGCTTCAGCCTCATCTTCACAATCTGCCCAGAAGTCTTCAAGATTCCTCTGATGGATGGGCTTCCCCATGATCTTCTGCATCTTGACATATGGATCATATGACCTTGCCAATGGGAATGGCTGTAATCTCATCATTGTTAAACCAACTATGGCTTTCTTAAGGTTATCAGAATCTAAGCACATAAACCAGCCCATTGTTACTGGAAACAATACTGGTGGAAGCTTGTTACTTGCTTTGTAAGCATCCAGTATTATTGTCTCTTGCCTCATGAACTCCATCAAAACTACTGCATCAGTGGGGTATCTTGGGAGCATGAGGGGTTGATCTTTAAATCCTTCAATTCTTATATAAGAGAATGTTGCATACTGAATAAACTAGGCTCCATGCCTATATATGACTTCCTGAGCTTCCATGCTCAATCTTTTAGTTCTGTCCTCCTCCATTGTCCTAACCAGATGCATAGAAAATGCATCATTTACTAATTTGTAGTCCTGGAGCTAATTCTGCCTTTGCACCTGGGGATAATGATCCCAAATATGGGCATCGTTGGTGCTGACACCAATCTTTCCTTCAGTAGTCAATGCATCAAATGTACCCTTGTAGGGACATGAATAAACTATGTAGGAAGTCATATAAAAAGAACATTCTGAACCTCCCAGGTTCATGAGTTGATCATGTAAGGCATCGCTTATCATCTTGGCCCACAATGGCCTATTGTCAGTGTAGAGGGACATTAGAATGACGCCATACATCCAGTCCTTGAAACTTCTAGCGTTTGGTTGGCCCGTTACTTGACTGAGTAGGGCAATCATATATTGGTATTCATCCTCGAAATCAAACTTATACAGATGCATTGGCAATTTCGTGGCTGCAGGATAAGGACTATTTCTTGCCCTCCATTGGTACATTCTCTTTCGGGTAGCCTTCTTATTATTCTCATATTCTGCTTCTAGTTTCTTAAAATCCATGCTAACAACCTTCTTTCCCAGTGGCAGATTGAAGGTGGTAGAAAGGCCCTTGATAGACAGATTTGCATATATTCTTCCATGCTTCTCCACCTTTCTTATGTGTGGATTATAATTCCTAGCACATTCAATAACTAACTCAGGAGCCTCCATGGAATATGGGAAACCAACTGCATTCCACATTCCAGATGTAAATACAGAGTCCAACAATGTATTCTCCTTGTCATCATGCATTTTAAGTAACCATGCTGCCAAATCTGTACTTCCTTGATGTGTATCCCCTATAACTCCATATTTAAATTGCACACCTTTAGGCTAAGCAAAGATTGGTTTAATGAATTCAACTTCAGACTTAAACAATCTCTTGTCCACCATGATTTCCTGTAATGAATAGGAACTTGTATTACAATTTGATATCTCATCATGCATGCACATACATTACATCTTTATAGCACCATGCATATGTATTCATTAAACAGAACATACAACTTCAAATCAGTGACATTATACTACCTGGATATGTAAAGAACGACAGGAAGAAGGTTTCAAATTACTTACCTGATACATTTATCCTCTTGAATTATGCTGATGATTACATAATGAATTCAAATATTGTTGTTAATCACGCGTCCTGTTCTCGGCAAGTTGTATGCGTCAACAGGTAGCTCATATGAGGGTTTGAAGACTTGGCTCTACAACTTATCATTTCTTCACAAGGTAAGAGTATAATGACGTTGTAAATTCACTTTAAATCCATTCATCTGGTCACTTAGGGCAAAATCTGACTGAATTGATCTTAATCATTGATTTACTGCACGAAAATCTCTAGATGTTGCCAAGTGTTATCATCGCACTAGCAATCGGCGGGAACCACCTACTGCATTAATGGCATTAATTGTTATGTAGCAAGGAGGATGATCTTTCAAAATATTAGGTGATATTGAGAATATCCGACTATGTTTTAAAATCAAGGTATGTTCAAAATGTCAGGTGATGTTTGGAATATGATGACCCCCTAAACTAAAGTGACCTTTTTCTCAGAATATCAGGATGATGTCATCCTAATAATGACTTGGTTTATCATTATAGCACCATGATGTCATCATCATGTTTGTTAAATGTCAGGTGATGTTCAAAAATATACCTCCACGAGGTAAAGAGGCGGATGTTGTCATCATCAGGATGATTCTTTGTTGTCCAGGATTTGACGACGTCATCAGGATAATTAACTCTAGGGTGATATTTTGCGGCAGAGTGATATTCAAAAGATAAGGTGATATTCAAAATATGACCCTCACAAAATATATGACATTGTTCGACAGGTAAGTATCACTGCCACTTAAAATTGACGTCTGCATGTCGTGAACCGCATGATCTATCAGGTGATAAAATTGGATCAGTGTGATCTTTTATAATATGACTGATGTTAAGAAATATGACCTCCCTCTCGAAATATCAGGTTTGACCGGGACTTTGACCATTCATAACTCTCATTTTCTAAGGATTATGATCCAAAAAGCAAACCTGCATGAAATTTTATAATCTATCCAACTATGAGGTTATTGTCCTGAAATATTAACTTTGAAAGACTTACCTCATCATGATGACTTACCCAACCCCCTTTATACAGGATCATCTGCATTACTTTCTTTTACCAGACCACCAGCAAGCAGAAAACACAAGGAAAAGCCAAGCAAAAAGGTTGGGTCCCTGTTTTGTCAAGTCAAAATGGGGCATGTTGTGTAACCACACAACAACTTGCCACCAAAGAAAACAAACAAATTCCAATGATTCAAGTGATGTGATCACATTCATATATAGTATTCTAACTCTTTCTAAGCATAAGCATCATAATATTTTTGAATGATAAAGTGTCCTCATGGTAACAATTCTAACAAAGGATCAGTAGTGTGCAAATGATTAATTATCCTCATCTTGAAAGCAAGTTGAAAACATGAGTAACTGACGTTAAGCTACATAGTTGGAGATCATCCCTCATAGCCAACCAGGATAGAGCCTTGCTGCCAGCAGGCATCCATAGCCTCAGCAAGGTTATCTATACAATCTCCCTAAGTAGAGCCCCACTACCAGCAGGCGTCTATAGCCCCGGTGGATTTACTTAGATGGCCTAATTTTATTATATTTTTGGATTTTTCAATATTTATACTTTATATATCTGATGTCATCATGTAAGCTCAGCATGCAAGATATGGTCACTTGTTGTTTTAGGTTGGAGATTGCATTGGTAGCAAGGGAGTCCCTTTAGATTTTTCACTTAACACCTATACTTGTGTGTTCAACAAACCCAAGGCTGTTAGGTGAGTCATTGTGAAGAAATCACTTTGGTTAAGAAAATGCACCCTGATGAAAAGATATCACAGACCTGATCATACATACTTTCTCAAAGTGGGTCATAACCTATATATGAATGTGTTCTCCTCACTTGAATCCTAACAATTTAGTTATTCTCTGGGGTGATGAGCTGCATCATCTTGACTAACCAAAACAAAAACTCAACAAGCGAACAAAGCAAAAACAATAAAGCAACACTGTACAAATGACTATACAACTATACATTATGATACACATGACTGACATGAGGCTACTTAGGCTTGGAAATAATGTTTGAGGAACCATCCATTAACTAGTAATGGAACATCCTCACCTGTCAAGTTCTTAAGCTTGAAAGTGCTGTCTCCTAATATCTCAGAAATTTGGAAGGGACCTATCCATAATTTGTCAAACTTACCATGGTCTCCTTTCCTCTCATGGGCTTTATCCCACATTAGGACTAAATCAGATATCCTGAAGGCTTTAACTTTGGCTCTTTTGTCAAACCAGCATTTGACAACACCCTGATGTTTGGCAAATTAATCAATTGCCTGACTTCTTTTCTCTTCCAGGTGCATCAGCTGAAGCAACCTGACTTCTTGGTTATTATCTATGCCTAGGCACTCTTGGGCAAACTACAGGGTAGGAATCTTCAGGTTAGCAGGGAGGATGGGATCCACCCCATATACTAAGTGATAAGGTGAGTTTCTTAATGCAGCCTTGTTTCTGGTTCTGTCTAACCATAAGGCATACTTTAAAAGTGTGTTCCACTCTCTAGGATTCTTGTCTACTAACTTCTTTATGATATTCAGTAAATTTTTATTGGTGGATTTTGCCAATCCATTCCCTTGGGGGTAATAATTAGATGAGAACTTCAGTATGATCCCATAGTCAAAGGCCCAACTTGACAATTTGGTTGAAGCAAAAGCAGAGCCATTATCACTTACCAGAGCGTAGGGAACCCCGTACTTGGTGACTATGTTATTCTCCAAAAATCTGATGACATCTTCAGCAGTACAGGTCTTGCTGCTGACAGCTTCAGTCGACCTGGTACATTAATTAGTAACTATTAAAACATAGCTGTGGCCTGACGATGATGGAGGATTAATTGGTCCTATGAAATCCATGCCCCATTGTGCAAATGGGCGCGCTTCCATCACTGGTTGCAAAGGTTGTGCAGCATATCTCTCTCTGTTGGCTGCAACATGACATACATGACAACATTTAATGTGCTCAGCAGTATCCTTGAAAATTGTAGGCCAATAATATCCTGCTCTGAGGATAGCATGTGTTGTAGCCAAGGATGAGCCATGTGCTGTTCCAAACTTGTCATGTAGTTCTAATAAAACTTTGTTTGCTTCTGGCTTTTCTAAGCATCTCAAGTATATTCCTTCATAATTCCTCTTGAAGAGAACTCCTCCTTTCATCATATACTTTTGGGATTTTATCTTCAAGGCTCTTCTCTGTGAAGCATGCAGTCTTGGAGGACATCTTCCAGTAATCAGAATGTGTCTGATATCTGAGTACCACTCTTCATTGTCCTTAGCATTGATAACATACTGCTAACTCACTATGTTTGGATCAATTTCTGATATCATTTGGCTTAGAGCTTGTCCTCTTACTAGTTTCATGGGTGTAATTTCCATGTCATATTCTTGTAGGACTGTGATCCACTTAGCCCTTTTTTCACCAAGCTCACTCTGCATTAATAACATCTTGACTGCTGCATCTAGTACCAAAGCAATTACCTTGCTTCTCAAGATATAATGCCTAAATTTCTTTACCACTCTGACCAAAGCAAGTGCTTGCCTTTCAACATCTACATATCTTAATTCAGCATCTTTGAAAGGGCAGCTCATGAAGGCGATTGGTTTTTCTTCTTTTTCTTCATTTCTTTGAGTTAGCACTGCTGCAGAGGTATGTTATGAAGAAAATGAATAAATATAAAAGTCTTTGGTGTAGTCTAGACTGATGAGGACAGGAGCATCAGAAATAGCTTTCTTTATGTCTTCAAAAGCTACCTTTGCTTCTGGTGTCCACTCAATCTTGGTATCTTTTTTCAGCATAACATTTAAAGGTTTGACTACCTCTACAAAGCTAGTGATGAACTTTCTCACAAAATTTATCTTACCAAAGTAAGATTTGAGCTCTTTCTTGCTTCCTGGAAGCTGTAATTTCATAATAGACTCCACCCTATCAAGATGAATGATAATTTCATTTCTAGTTATCAAGTGGCCCAGCAACTTTCATGTTGTTACCCCAAATATGAATTTCTTGGGGTTTAGTGATATTCCATATTCTTCACACTTCTTAAGCATATTTCTAAGATATGCTACATGGTTTCCTCTATTCTTAGAGAACACTATTAAGTCATCCATGTATATGACTATGCATTTTCCTATTAAGCCTCTGAAGGCTATGTCCATTGTTTGCTGGAATGTTGCTCCAACATTTATCAGCCCAAATGGCATATGTCTATAAGTAAATATCCCCCACTTTGTGGTGAAGGTAGTTTTTAGTTTGTGAATCTTGTCAACCATGACCTGATTGTAGCCAGAGAAACCATCTAGGAATGACATCATTTTTGCTCCATTTACAATCTGCAGAACTTCATCTAAGGAGGGTAAAGGGTAATTGTCCTTCTCCGATGCTCTGTTCAGGTTCCTGAAGTCCACACACAGCTTGATGTCTCCATTCTTTTTTCTTATTGGCACTAGATTAGCTACCCAAGTGGAGTGCCTCATAGGAAATATGATCCTGGCATTCAACAGCTTCTTAACTTCTTCAAAAATTATTGGTTCAAGTAAAGCATTGACAGGTCTTTGCTTCTGTCTGAAAGGTTTAGCATCTGGCTTGAGAGGTATAGTGTGAGTTATGACTGATGTGTCATATGTCTTCAACTCATCATAAGTCCATGCAAAAACATGTATGTAATCTTTAAGGGCCTGAGTTATCCCTTCTAACTCTTCTGGCGTGTAGACCTTACCAATCTAGACATTTCTCTTGTCATCACCTTGTCCAATGTTAACTTGTGAATATTGACCTCCATTAGCTTTTGGAAGATCTTTTTGTTTTAACATGTTATCCAGGTCAAATGCTCTCTCTAGCTCTATCATCCCTTTTGGAATCTTATTACTGGGCAATTCTAATATTTCTTCCTCTTCCCAGACATGCTCTTCTACACTATTCTCATCTATGATCTGAGCATCAAATATATCTCTGTTAGAGATGAAATCTAAAATATGCTGATCATCGTCAAAAAATTGGAGATTAGTAACATTATCAGGTACTGAAGGCACTAATACCAACTCTAGTAAAAATCTCTTTAGGCCTGATATGGACAAGGGCTCTAATGTACTGGCAGCCTGTGCTAAGGCATCTGCCCTATGGTTTTGTTCCCTAGGTACGTGGGTGATATTAAATGCATCAAGGTCTTCAATCAAATCCCACACTCTATGTCTATAATTTGACAGTTTCTTATAGTTGCAAGAGTAAATTGCTCTTACCTGTCTGACAACTAATTCTGAGTCTCCAAAGACATGCAGAATTTTTACCTTCTTCTTGAGAGCAAACAGTATCCCATGAATTAGAGCTTCATACTCTGTCACATTGTTAGTGCAGGGGAATTGTAATCTATATGCTGCTAGGTAGGACTTTCCTAATGGATCAATGAGATCAATCCCTACTCCAGCTCCTTGTTTAGAATTGGATCCATCAAATCTAAGGATCCAGGGTTTATCTTCAGCAGGAGGCTTAGCTGAGCCTTCTTTCTTCTTTGCAGCTCTGGCTGCTGCTCCACCTGATATCCATTTTAATTTAGGTATTTCAACATTCTTAGACTTCATTTTTCCTTTCTTCTACGAAGTTGATTCTTCTTCTTTCTTTTCATCATCAGGAGGATGATCTTCTGTATTAGGTGTTAAATGTCTCTTTAAAATATGTAAACACAGTGAATAGGCAGTCTCTGACTGAGGTGCCTCATGCAATCTACACCATCCTTCAATCAGTGCATCTTGTGGAAGTTTCCCTTGTTCTATCATCTTTTTAATTTCTCTTGATAAAAACTCCTCAAATCTAGTCAAATTACTGCCTCTGTCATCATCAGATAACTCATAATCTGACTCCATCAAACAATCACTCCCTGGGGTGATTTTCTCTTCCATCTTAACATTTATCTAGTCATATACCAAAATTTCTTTTGTTCTTAGGATATGATCCTCATCATGATCTATTACTCCTCTTGTGGTTCCTTCAGAAGACAAACAAAAATCAATATCGTCGTCATCACTAGATGCAGAACTTACCTTGGCTAATGATGATGTTTCACTGCATGTTTCACAAGTTTTCTATGAATGTGTCTCGTCATGTAATCTGCACCAACCATCAATCAAAATGTCATGAACAGGTATATTTAGCAATTGACAACGTTTTACCTGCTTGGACAGGTGCACCTCAAAATTTTTGAAGTGATCTACCTCATTCTCATTCTCAAAATTACTATCAGGCTCTACAGTCGTTATGTCCTCCTAATGATCATCATCATGATGATGAACGTCAAACATCAAGATCTCTTCTATCCTGACAGTCTACGGTCTAATGGCATAAATTCTAGGCTCTACATTCACATACATGATCTCGTTTGTTTTGTTATACTTGGTGATCATGTGTTTCATTCTAGGCTCAGCATCTATTCTTATTTGATTCAGTATCCCTTTCCAAGGCAACCACATGTGACTGAAGTTAGTAGACATATATCCATTGAGAGTTTTGGACCAATCCCTGCTGAGTAACATCCCATATGTATCAGGTATGTATACTACTTGGATATCGATGTAATATTGGATCCTAGGATCAGATGCTAGTTGCATGTGAATATGATTTAACTCTCCTACCACACTTACTTCTATTTTATCTAGCTGTGTCACCTTCTTTAGGGATTTAGCAGGATGCAGTCCTAAAACATTGCATATAGACAGGGGCATGACATTTATAGATGCACTTGAATCTACCTGTATATCGAAAAATTTGGATATATAAATGGAAATGATCAAACAATTGAAATGCATAACCTAAACCCAAATAATTCAATACCTCGAAGATGCAAAATGAGCTTGATTGATTGATCGCTTTGTTGTGTTGATTGCTCGATTCCGCAACATAACGTTGATAAGGAGATAGATGATGGATGCAAAGGCTCTAATGATATTTCAACAGCATGTGGATACTTGAGGATTAATGCCCTTTTAGAAAATTTGACAGAATAAGGGTGCTTAAGGCTCAATGCATGCTAATGGCTTGTGAGGGGGTTGATTTATAGGAAAGGCTTGGTTCCAATGGATGGCTAGGATCAATTAGGGCTTTAGGTGAAATGGATGGATAGGATTAAGTTAGGTTTCCTTGCACATCAAGAAATTGTAGTCATATGACATGTGGCAAAGGAGGATGAGGCTTAGGTGTGCTTGTGTAGATAAATACTAAAATTAGGTCCCATTAATTGTGCATGTAAAAGATAAAAGTTGTAACACATGATTGACTAGACAAGTGTTGGAATGTGATGAAAGATGAGTGTTTAATTCAAATAAAATATTTGAATTAGTTGGAATATGAGTTGGATATTAATTAAATAAATAAAATTTATTTAATTAATTGAGAAGTTGAATAGGATGAGATAAGATATGATGTGGAAATTAATTAAATAAATAAAATTTATTTAATTAATTGGGATGGGGATAAGATAAATGGGATTATGCATGTGAAATTAATTAAATAAATAAAATTTATTTAATTAATTGGCTAAGTAGGATGAGGATGGGATTGAATGGGATTTTAATTAAATAAATAAAATTTATTTAATTAATTGGCTAATGGATAAATGGGATTAAGAGTGGGATTTAGGACAAAAATGGCTTATGATGTTTAGGATAATGTTTTAATAAGGTGTTGCAAGACATACACAAAGTTGGGACAATTTTGGGTGTCTACATTTTGCCCCTCTTTGAGATGATGTTCGAGATGATGAGCTTTGTGTTGAGTAACATCATTTCAAAGAAGTTAAGGTATGGATAATTGATAGGGATGTTGACGACGACGACGACGATGATGATAGAAAGGATAGGTTGGTGATGCCCCCTCGAGAGGATAGGTGGGTTGGACAAACACAGGTATGCTCTCGAAAAGAACTGGCTTGGCTGCAAAGATAAGATAAGGGGATAGATAGAAGAAATGAAGGATGCGTTATGCTGCAATGAAAGTGAGCAACCATGATGTTTGATATAGCACAAGATGTTATGCACCAAGGTATTAGGAACCAGGGTGACGATGAGTCTCATGCCCCAGCATAATACAACCTTGTCTAATGTATGAGGAAGTAAACTTAGAGCATTAAAGTCCTAATGCACAAAAGGTATGATATGACCTTAGATGTAAAGGATAGTGCAAAAAGTTATTCCAACATACACAAGATATGAATATTAGCTGGATTGATACCGATATGATGCAAATGCAAGATAAAATGATAACACACACAAGCAAGCAAGCAAGCATGCACAAATGATACAAAAACAAACAAGGTATTGCCCCTGTCAAGCTGTAAACCAATGATTAATTGTTTGATGATGATAGTTGAGAGTGTTGTCATTGCGGGGAAAGCTATATCCCTAGATCAACACAAGGTTGTTTGCTGAGTTGGTTGGCTAATTGGCTGAGTGATTTGGCTTACAACAAGGCTAGGATCAAGACCATGGATTGTGTTTAGATAACTTGGTTTGATTGATTAACTTGATTGGTATGGATTAAGAATGGGCTTGCAATTGGATCTTTGTTTGGAATGATTTTGAGGATGATGAAATGATGGATGAAGATTGATTTGATGAGATGTTGATGATGAGATGATATGTGGTGGATTGAGCTGCTTTGGATTTGTTGGAGTGATTGGATGTGTTCCGATTGGAGTTAGATGTGATTGAGTTGATTTGTTTTGGTGTTGATGCTGATGATTGATAGGATTTATTTTGATGGTTGGATTGATGTGCTTTGAGTTGATTTTCTTTGGTGTTAATGCTGATGATTGATAGGATTTGTTTTGATGATTGGCTTGATGTACTTTGGTTGTGATGTTTGTTGTTGCTAGGTTGATTGTTTTGATGATTGGATTGTTTTGAATGATGATAGTGATGGTGTGATGATTAGAGTGTCCACTCAATCTAAGCATAAGCAAGTGTTCTCAGTGTACTTAAAGGATGTAAAACAAACAAGGTATTGCCCTTGTCAAGTCATAAACCAATGATTGATTATTTGATTGATGATGATAGTGTTGTCATTGCGGGAAAGCTATATCCCTAGATCAACACAAAGATGATGGGAACGTTATATCCCATTGATGATGATTGATTTGGCTCATGACAAGATTAGGATCAAAAACTGTTGATTTGATTGGATAATGTTCCTTGATTGATTAGCTTGCTTCATATGGATTAATGTGACTTGGATTTAAGATCATTGCTTAGATTGATTTGATTGATATGATTGGAAATGGATTGATTGAAATGGATGAATGAATGTTATTGATAGGAAGAATTGATGATTGATGATTGAAGATGATGATGAATTGATTTTGATTGAATGTTGATGAAGTGGATTATTTTGGATTGATGATGATTGGTTTTATTGCTTGGAGTTTTCGTTGGATAGTTGCTTTTTTGGATTTTTTGACAATATGTTATTTTTTTATTTTTTGAAATGTTTTGGGATGTCAATGGATTTACAATTTAGGTAGCCTTTGTGCTTGATACCAATGACAAGGGAGAAAACCAAGTCTAGGTGTAAAGATGGATGAATGGGATTGGATGGATAAAAGGATGGGCAATAAGGGATGGAAGGCTCATGATATATGGATGGATAAAAATGATAGGCTATATAAGGGATGGATGCATGCCTCATGATAAACAAATAGGTAGGCTATAGTGGAAAGCTTATGATAAACAGATGGGGATAAGCTATAAGATGGAAAGCTCATGATAAGGATACGCCATAGTGGATGGATCATAAGGGAGCTAGGATGTGATCTTCAAAGGCTATGTTGCATCAGAAGAATAACTTGCCCCATTCTAGGTGGTAATGCTTAGGATTTTTACATGACAAAGTTCATGACCAAGGGATGACATGATAGATTGGGTTGAATGGGATGGATAAATGGTCATTGGATAGGACTTGGTTTGGAAAGAAGGTATGTCAAGAAATATCCAAACATGTTTCAACATTTTGCCCCTATGTCTTCATCAAAATCAAAAGGCGAGAGGATGGATAAATGGGTTTAATAGGATAAGCATGTTTATGTAATGGCTAAGGATGGTAGAATAGAATGGTATATGATAGGTTGGAAATGGATAGGATTGAAAATGATATAATGGGATAGATAGTTTGGAAATGGATAGGTTGGATGAGACAATGTGCCCCCAAGTGTAAGTGACATAGAAGATCAACCTACACATGACGCCTGTTTGCCAGGTTTTCATCATGGTACTTATCCAAGGCGCCTGTTTACCAGGTTTTCACCGTTGGACGAAGGGATTTCTCTTTACTTTTTTGATTTTTTGATTTTTGATTTTTTTTTTCTTTTTTTCTTTTTGAATGGAATGACAATTACACATGGCGCCTGTTTGCCAGGTTTTCACCATGGTAATGGATAGGAGGGACTCAAGTGGCTAGTTCAATGGATGTTGGTAGTCCCATTAGAGATAGATGTCATCGCATGGACCATGTCATTATGCTCATAGATGTTGATAAGGGATTGCATGGATGGGAGATGGATTAGGTAGATAGTGGATTATGAAGGGAATGATGGTAGGGTAGGCTAGTCGCTTATGATGTGGATTTATATAGGCTTATGGAATGAAGATGGATGAAAAGTTTATGCCAAAGCATGGACCATAGGGATAGCGTGGGGGAGATATGTAGGATAATGGATGGAAGATGGGGAGATGTAGTTGTGTGGAGGTGCTGCGGAGTGGAAGGGAACCATGACCAATGGTTGCACACATTGTGATAAACATTGAAGCTTTTGATTGGATGGTGGTGTAGGAAGCAATGGATATGTTTGCTTAGGGGATGGTTGATGAAGTGATTTAGGAACCCACATAGATTTAGTATTTTTAGTGCTTTTGCTTTGCTTGTGGGATTTTTGAAGGGGATGGAAGTTTTGGATGGAAGTAGGCTTTTGGATGGATATAGGTGATTGGGATTCTTGAGATGTGGATGAGGATGCCTCATTTGACTTTCTAGCTATTTGTTTAGGAACCCAAACCATTTTGCTTTTGGGCTTTGCTTTTGGAGGTATGGGCTTGGATAGCTTTGTGAATGTACTTTGCTTAGAATATGGATGATTTAGAGGCTTTTCACATTGATTCCCTAAGGCATGAGGGTCCTTGGGAGTTTTAGTTGGATTTTTGGCTTTATAGATAAAGGCATCCAAATGTTTATTTTGGAATCCCATGGGATGGATGGAGTGGATGGAATGATTGAAAGCTTTATGCTTAAATGATGTGTGCTTTTGTTGGCCATGATTAGGGATGTAAGGATACTTATGAATGATATGTATGTTAGGTGTTGGAAGCAATGGTGGCAAGGTGGATGGAGGGATATTTGGAGTTGGTAAAAGTGGAGGCAAAGTGGATGGCAGAAGGTGTATGGTCACATGCTTTTGGAGTTTGTAAGTTGATGGAGGTGGATTGGCTACATATGTTTTGGGTATATGATGGGGGGTGTGATGGAAAGTGGTAGGTTTAGGATGTATGAAGGGATTACCAACATCTTTAACTTGTTTACCTTGGGGTGTGTATCCAAGGTCATATGAGCATGGAGGGATTTTGACATGGTTTGGCTCCAAAATACCTTGTTCATAAAGGCCTAGACCTTTGTCTTTGTAGTTCATGTTTTGGAGTATGCGATTGACTATGGGACTAGATGTGTTTTGGGAACTAGACTTGAGTTCTTTATTAGATGGAGAAGATGAAATGGAGGACAATGGTTGTTGTTGTCCTAAGGAAGAACATTCATGGAGGAAGGTGGTAAGACCACTAGGACATGATGGTGGACTTGAAATGGGATCGATGGTAGATGTGGAGGGAGGATCATTAGCATTGTGTTCACTAAGATCCAAGTTATTTGTTTGATCTTCTATACTTATGTGTTCTTGAGAGGCACATGTCTCATTATGACAAGTGGATGTTTGCTCATTATGGATAGGGCTAGATGGAGGATGACTAGGAGCAATTTGGATATCTTGCTCATGGATGGTTATGGGATTATGGATAGGATCAAGGTACTCTTTAATAGGTTCTTCATCATAGATATCATCTTGATCATGAGATAGATAAAGTTTTGCCAAATGGATCATCATGGTTTTCATGATCTTAGCTAGAACCTTGATCATAACTATGAGCAAAAATAGGATTAAGTGGGCTATAAAAGGGATAAATTTGCTCATGAATGAGGTCATGGTGATGGCTAATAGCTTGAGGGCAACCCATAAGTAGGTCATGGATAGGTGGAACTTAGAGGTGCTTTGATCTTGATTAAGATTAAGGTTCAATATTTCCACATGTTTAAGATTATGCTCTTGACATACCTCTTGACATTGGATGGAAGTGGAAGGTTCTTGAGTGGACTTGATAGGCTCTTGATAGTTATCAACATGAAGGCATGATGGCTCTTGACTTAGGCTTGTGGTTGGAGACTCTTGAATAGACTTGTTGGCTTGTAGGTCACATGATGGGCTTAAAGGGCTAGGTATGTTAATGGAAGGCTCTTGAAGAGGCTCAAGGATATGTGAACCACATGATGAGATTATAGGATTGGACATGACCTTTGGAAGTTCATTGGTAGGCTCATGAATTGGTGTTTGACATGGGGGTAGTTTATTCCTAGCTAGTAGCCAATGGATCACATCCTTCGCAAGTGTATGGGTGGATGGGAAATATAAGGGATGGATGATAATGGTAGATGGTGTTGGATTAGGATTAGGACGAGGATTAGGTTGAGAGCTAATTGGATTGGGTGGATTAGGATTTGGACTAGATGGGGGTGATGCGGCATGATTTCCCATTATAGGTGGGTACACCTTGTAAACAATTGAGAGAAATATTGGGCATTGATTTGTATTATGGCCTTTGGTCCTATGGTATGCACAATAATCATGTTCATCATATGGACTTTCTTCACATGGTTTGACTTTAGGAAGTTCAATGAGTTTTGCTTCAAGCATCCTTTGTAAAACTCTCTCAGCCATATCCTTTGGTGAAGGATTAGAATGACATGGTGATGAAGGTAATGGAGGGCTTGGTGTTTTGGAAGATGGAGGGACGAATGGACTAGGGGTAGGATCACATGGTGGTGATGGGATAGGACTCATTGGCTCATGTGTTGGCATGTGATTAGATGGTGGTGGCCACTCTAGATTGGTATCTCCCTTGTCAAAGGTTATTAGATCTTGCATAGGATAACTTGGGCTTGTTTGATTTATGTACAAAGGACCACTTAGACTTGCATGTGCTTCTTGTTGCAGAGGTAGACTTAGGTCTATCAATGGTGCTTGGTGGTCATGTTGAAAAGGTGTACTTGGACTTGCTTGATTTATGTACAAAGGGCTATTGGGACTTGGATGTTGTTCTTGTGATATCACTTGGTTGCCTTGTGGATGGGCTTGGTAGTGCATTGGAATGGTGGTATGAGGGATTGGATAAGCTTGAAGTGGATGTTCATAGGTTGATGTGGCATTGACTTGGTGGATAAGTGGATTAAGTTGATAAGAAGTGGATGGATATGACATGTGGCTATGAGGTGGATTAGGTTGATAGGGAATGGCTAAGGATTGTTGTACTTGTTGAGCTTGACTAGTGGCTAAAAGGTGTTGGACTTGGGTTACGAAGTGTTGTAGTTGAGGTGATTGGCTTGCGTGGGGTTGAGCTCTTTGGATGAAGAATTGTAATGTTTTAATGGCATCTTGGTTTAGGAGTTGTGATCCTTGATAAAGATTTTGGAGGAATCTTTGGAATTTGATTTCTAGGTCCTCTAGTGTAGACATGTTGTCACCAAGTGTTAGTCTTAAGTCCTTTTAGCAAGTGCTTGTTTAGGGATTTGGATGATGATGTGGCTTGTTTGGATGATGAAAGTGATTGGGTTTGAATGTTATTGGAAGAATGTGTAGGATGACTTGTCTTTATGTGTTTGGGTGTTTATAGCTTGATGTGGCAATATTCAAACAAATGATTATGCATATACACACATGAATCACTCACGCAAGACACATAAGCAAGTTATTAGTTTGGAATAATGTGATGTTGGTTAAGCAAGCATGTGAAGACAATTCAACAAGTCTTAGTTAAGGCAAGGCCACTATCACAAGGAGGTTCTAATGAAAATCCGGGGGACCGACACCCCACGAGCATCCAGCAAGCCACTTAAGACTTTAACTAACCCTACTAGGAGTTTTAATATACACAAAGGTACACCTCCTTTCGAGTTAGCACTGTATGGTGAGCGCTAATACCGGTTAGACTTGGCTTTCGCCTTATCCTCTGATTTTTATAGCGGACCGGATGAAAGTACCGCTTGAGGTCGTTCCCTTGGGGTGGATACCAAGGCAGGCCTCTCTAAGGCTAAACAAAAGCAACACAAGTAAATGTTTTTGATCTCCAAGTTCGTGTTGGGACGCGAGGAGAGAGCATACACATTTACTTGGTCACACTCGCATGGGGTTCATTAACCTTAGAAATTTGATGTGTGGAAGACAATTCAAGCACTTGTTTGTTTTAAAACCCAAATCCAAATGTGATGAAAGGCAATGGTTCATTTTAGCCCAATTTCAATGGTATGATTGCAAACAAGTTGTTCGTTTTATGCCCAAAGTCCAAATGTGTGATCAATCAAGATTAAGAGATGAAATATTAGAATGAGTGCACCTGATACAATCACTTTCCAATTTGCTGTAGATGTTGATGCCAATGCTGCTCCAGCTCCTTAGATGCCCTTACAAGTCACCAATTCCAAAAAGAAACAAGTAAACTTGCAAAGAAGATGATTACATGAAAAAGATGAAATCTGAAAATTCTGATGAAAATGATCTGATACAGAAAAATAGATTGCATAAACAGAAAGTTCAGGAGATTCTAAGCAATTTGAAAAAAGTTTCGCTGAAAAACGATCAAAATTGCTCAAGTTATGCTCAAATGAAGTTTGCAATGAACCTAAACTTTGACTGATGAAAAAGCCTGAAAAACAATATAGTCACCTGATAAAAGTGGTACAGTTGTGAAGCTTGTCCTCCCAGCTTTCCAGCAAGTCCTTGTTTGTGTGATTTGGTCTCCGTATGTGAAAGTTATGATAGAAATACCAAGATGCACAATGACAGCAAGCAGAAGCAAGTTACAGTTGCCAGATGCGATTCACTGTTGAACATATGCGATCTGTATTTGCAGTAGGCGAGACCCTGTAGATCATATGCGACAAGAAAAATATCAGACGCGGCCCTTGTAAGCTTGTAAGCGATGCGGATATACCAGAAGCGACCAACTGCGGGCTGAAAGCGATCTGTATCTGCAAAAAATAGCCAAAACACAAAACCCTAGGCGAGCACTGTCAGTTCAGTAGCGATGGGTATTGGTTTAAAAGCGACTGCTGTAGGTTCTTAAGCGATGGGTTATAGCCGTAAGCGACCGTCTGAGGGTTAAAAGCGACCTGTATCTGCAAAAAGCAGTCAAAACACAGAAACCCTAGCCTACACAGGCGATCAATGTGAATTCAAAAGTGATGCATATCAGGTCAAAAGCGGGCACTGTTAGTCCATAAGCGACACACATAACATCAAAAGCGATGACTGTTATTTTAAAAGCGATCCGAATTAATCGGAAGCGCTCACTGTTAGGCCATAAGCGATTAATTCAGTTGAAAACCCCATAGCGAACAGCGAAAACAACAGGCGGGTTTTGTTAATACAAAAGCGATCCAAATCATACCTGAGGCGATCACTGTCGGTTTAAAGGCGATCCCGAAAATGATAGATGCGGCCGATCCCGGTGTAAAAGCGACGCGGATATGCATAAAGCGGTGGATTTTTGCTCATAAGCGATGCAAAAATGGATGGAAGCGACAAGTAATAGCTTATATGCGACCAACAACAGACCAAAAGCGATGCATAATAGCCCAAAAGCGACCTGGAGAGTTTCAGGAGACAGAATGCAAATGTTAACCATAAGCGACCAATTTTACCATATGCGGGCTCTTTTTGTTCAAAAGTGAGCACTGTTTGCTTAAAAGCGAGCTAGATTTGACCATAAGCTACTACTGTTTGCCCAAAGGCGAGCTGATTTAGCCCAGGCGACTGCTGTTTGATCATAAGCGACCTGAATTACCAGAAGCACATTGTTGCAGTCCGGTTGTTGTTTTCTTCACCAAACGCTCCATTTTTCATCAAATTTAGGCAAATTTGTACTCAAAGTTTATGGAAACGGCATCCCGGACGCAATGGTGAGGTTAGATTTGGGCTAAGAGATCATCTACATACATTTTTAGCCAAATCTTTGCAAACTAGGGTTAGAAAAATGCAAATTTTTGCTACAAAAGCTTACAAAAATGAAAGATTGGCGCTCCAAGAGATCTAAACTTCATAAAAACAACTCAAACAAGAGAGGTTAATCAAGGACGTGAGTCCCACCGGGCGTGCCAAAATGTATATCAAAAAATTTGGATTTATAAATGGAAATGATCAAACAATTGAAATGCATAACCTAAACCCAAATAATTCAATACCTCGAAGATGCAAAATGAGCTTGATTGATTGATCGCTTTGTTGTGTTGATTGCTCGATTCCGCAACATAACGTTGATAAGGAGATAGATGATGGATGCAAAGGCTCTAATGATATTTCAACAGCATGTGGATACTTGAGGATTAATGCCCTTTTAGAAAATTTGACAGAATAAGGGTGCTTAAGGCTCAATGCATGCTAATGGCTTGTGAGGGGGTTGATTTATAGGAAAGGCTTGGTTCCAATGGATGGCTAGGATCAATTAGGGCTTTAGGTGAAATGGATGGATAGGATTAAGTTAGGTTTCCTTGCACATCAAGAAATTGTAGTCATATGACATGTGGCAAAGGAGGATGAGGCTTAGGTGTGCTTGTGTAGATAAATACTAAAATTAGGTCCCATTAATTGTGCATGTAAAAGATAAAAGTTGTAACACATGATTGACTAGACAAGTGTTGGAATGTGATGAAAGATGAGTGTTTAATTCAAATAAAATATTTGAATTAGTTGGAATATGAGTTGGATATTAATTAAATAAATAAAATTTATTTAATTAATTGAGAAGTTGAATAGGATGAGATAAGATATGATGTGGAAATTAATTAAATAAATAAAATTTATTTAATTAATTGGGATGGGGATAAGATAAATGGGATTATGCATGTGAAATTAATTAAATAAATAAAATTTATTTAATTAATTGGCTAAGTAGGATGAGGATGGGATTGAATGGGATTTTAATTAAATAAATAAAATTTATTTAATTAATTGGCTAATGGATAAATGGGATTAAGAGTGGGATTTAGGACAAAAATGGCTTATGATGTTTAGGATAATGTTTTAATAAGGTGTTGCAAGACATACACAAAGTTGGGACAATTTTGGGTGTCTACACTACCAAACAGTTGTGTAAATTCTTGCTAAACATCCTTATGGTAAGGAGGAAAGGTGGTGACTCACTTTTGTCCTTATACAAGGTCATGTGGGAGGTTTCTGCAGCTTGGACAGTAGCTGGCACTTTATGTTTAATAGTATTATCTTTAGCAGCATGATCTCTAATACTAGGCTGACCTGGGGAATGACTATCCTCTCTAGGAGCAGGATCATCTAATGATTTCATAAACGCCTTCTTAATTGCAGGAGTTTTCAACAACTCTGATAGAGACGAGCTGATCTTTACTTTCTTCATCTCATCTGCCAGATATGTGACTAGTTTGTCAGATTCATGAGGTAGGCTAACAACTTTTGATGCCGTGTTTTGTGCATTTACTTTTGGAAATCCTGGGTTGTTACTTGCCTTGGGATCAGGAGGTGTGTTAAAATTATTTGGAGGCAAGGAACTGGTTAATGGACCAGTAGGTCTGTTGGAGTTACTTCTCAGATTACAATTGTGTTTACCCTGATATTGCTGCTGGTAAGCATGCACCTCTTTAGGATCATTGGATGGCTTGTTCTCATCTTCAAAGGGGAAAACATAATTTGACTCAAAAGCCATGGCATATTCTTCACATGTCAGGTTGTAACTTTGGTGAGATGACATAGTCTGCTGATGAGGTTGATTAGTATAACTTTCTAATACAAATGCTGAGTTGTATCCACAAGGAACAATTTCATTTCCCTCTACCTGAGGTGGATTTCTAGAAGTGTTAGACACTTCTGTCTAGAAAATGCTAGCAGCAATTCTAAATTGTGGACAATCCAATTCTGCATGAGCATTTATATTGTGTATTCTACACCAATTGGTGAGGGCTGCCTCAGCAAGATTGACTTTGGTAGTTTGTTTTGCTTCACCAGTAGGCTGATTGTCTAAAGGTGATGGTAGGGAACCATTATTTGGCCTGGAGTTCCATACTTTGGGTTGTCTTTGAGGATTATTGTTATTTCCACTATTATTGTTGAAATTATTGTTGTTGTACTCCCTGTCAGGATAACTAGGTCTGTCATTGGCATAATTTCTATTCTGATTAGATTGAGAATAGAAGTTTTGTTTTCTCAGATGAGTGACCTTTGTAGTTAGTTTTCTTAGCTGAGCAGAGATTTCTTTGATTTCTTCTTTCTCCTCTTGAGCTTTGGCCACTACATTTTCAGTTTGAGGCTTGAAGAAAGAGGATCCAGTGTTATTGTTCTGATCTACACATTGAGGTGTCAGTGTTTGTACAGGATACTGTGGCATATGGCCATTCCCATTAGGAGGTGGCATGATACTCAGTGGAGGAACTTGCAAAGGTGTTGGCATGACTGCTGGAGGTATCATAGCTCCATTAGGATATTGTGTAGGATATGTTGGATACATGCCAGGCAGTGTAGGGAATGCAATATTTGGAGTAGGAGCAGGCACTAGTTGTTGACTAACCTTTATAGCTTCTTGGAAAGCCTGTGTCAAAGTTGTGATCTGAGGATGTGCCCTCCTAATGAACATGGAAGTCAAAGGATCCAAAGCTGAATAATAGATACTTCTGGCAGACTCATCATTTACAACATAGGGAGCCACTAACTTAGACATCATCTTCTAGAACCTAGCATTAAAATTAGCAATAGGCTCATTCTCAAATCTTTTGATTGTAGAAAATAAGTGATAGTTCATGGAAGGATCAATGGGAATCTTGAATCTATCAGTAAAGGCTTTCTCTAGGACATCCCATTATCTGATAGAACTATGACCAAGACTAGTATACCAATTATAAGCCTCCTCCCCTAAGGAAAAAGAAAATAATCTCCATACAACATCTTGATGTTCTATTCTAGCCCTGTAGTAGGCTTCTTTGAAAGTTTGGATATGATCTTTAGCATCTTGATAAGGATGATACTTTGGATAGATTTTGTCTGGATTCTTTGGAAACTCATGATATGTGTGAAAGGTCAAAGGTGACTCTATTGCAAAGAAAGACATTGCAACCAGAGGAGGTTGGACAGGCTGAGGTTGAACCTGAGGTTGGACAGGCTGAGATGGTTGTCCCTGAGGAGTAATAGGTAATCCTGTAGGTATTTACAAACCAATAGGAGTTATAGGGTGGCTTTCTGATGATCCTCCTGGAGTACTAGAACCAGGAGTATGATGGATATCGACTGTCCTAGGTCTAAATCCTCTGACAGGTATTTCTTTAAAGGGTCCAGTGGATCAGGACCTAGTATTTGGCTTGTGAGCTAGGATTTCTTAAATTTAAAGGAACTTTACTTAGAAATCTATAAAGATCAGTTGGAATTTACCCACAATGACTGTATTTATGGTCAGGATTGGAAATTAACCAAGAATTTCTGGAATATTTGCAGCTATATTACAAATATGAGGTGATTTTAGGTTTGGTAACTCTTACAGGTTGATATCAAGTTTCTAAAGCAGGATACCTCAAAGTTTGGATGAATTCACCTAAAATAAGACCTATCTTTGCAAACACATGATGATCTATTGTAAAGATTGCAATATTTATGATCAATTATGAAAACTTTGCAAAGGATTAGCATGTGTAAGTCTGAAACGGTATATCCTCACTTACTGACTAGAAATTCAAAGGTTTCTTAGTGTTACCTCATTGTCTACATCATCAATTTGAATAAACTTACTAATGATGAGTTTCTGATCTCTGATTGGATGGCCCTCCTTCTAGTGCCAATTTATGTTGATCATGATGTTAGTCATAAACATAGAATAAAAGTACACATTAACCTTTATTCATCTTGAAAGACACGATGAATTCAGAGAATATATTGCAGTGAGCATCTTCTATATTTTTCCAAACTGATTGCGCCACGATGAATTAATCTATATTTAAGAATCTCAGACATCCCTTAACCGTTTAGATTCAAAAGAAGAATACATTCAATTTTGAGACAAATAATAGAACACATGCAATGAAGCATTACTCATTTAAATCAACATGAAACCAATAAGTTTATGCATTAAACATACAACATGAGACTCATAAACTCACAAGACAGCAAAGACAGAGTCACCAATGAAGTTGTATTGTGTCATAGCACCAAAATTTTGTCTAGTTTTCAGCAACCACAAAAGAGTAACATAGTTTGACATTTATACTAGGACTTTGTACTCAGCAAGACTAATTACATGACAAGGTCAAAAATCCTACCAGATTCAATGCATGAGGAATGGCACTCAAAAATGTCAAAGCTGCTATGAGACAAAGAGGAATGAACAGGTGGAAACGGGACCTGCACCGCCGCTCAAGGACATTCATCTTCAATCAGGTTGTTGACCCGTCCATCACCGACCCATACCGCTGCAACTCCGCCATTAGTGCCTCAACTACCTGCAGATCCTCAGTGGCGTGCCTTTAGAGTTTTTCCCACCCAAACGCAGCCTCAGATGCAAAGAAACCCATCACTGCAATAAAATACAAAACCAGTCGTCGATCATCTCCCCATCGCTGAGATCAATGGCACCAAAAAATGTTGACCAAGTCACTGGCCAATCAGAATACGCCATGGAGGCACCTCATGTTTCTATCGCTAGCTTTTCCTGTTCACATTTTGCCTTTTCACCCTTGTATATGCAAAAACATATGCATATACAAACACCATTGTTCGCCTTTCAAAATCCCTGTATATGCAAAATGCATATACATGCAACAATTTAATATATAAGGCGGACCCCAGCCAATTATAGAGCAAATTAGAATTTTCAATCAGGTCCACCCTGCATCTTCTTTCCCTGCATATCTCAATGTATATCTGCATATACATTCACTTTATACATACAAGGCACAGATTTCAAATTTTATAAAGCATTTTGAAGTTGCTTTGAAATTCGGCTTGTGTCTAGCCTTTGTATCTTCACAATATATATCGGCATATATATAAGCACCCAAATATACAAGCAACGGACCCCAAATTTTATATACTGCAATTGATTTATCCGTCAAGTATGAAATGTATGTCTTCTTTTATATATCAGCTTGTATGTGCAAATATACAAATCTCCTAACATACAAGCAAGGAATCTTCTAGGATATGCGATATAGATTCTCTCTTGTATGTCACCAATGTATGTCAAACATACATTCAACCTTGTATCTACTTCTCCTATATACCAAATATACAAACTTGTTTGTATATGCCCACGGGCCCTACCACATGTATCTCCCGCTACTTTGTATGTTGCCGAATATACAAGGCCCCTTGTATCTTTTCATTGTATGTGCTGGCGATGAACCTTTACACTGTAGCAGATGTGTGTCGGGCCTCTTTGTATATTTCATTATATGAACCCAATGTATGTTCAGTCATACATTCATTTTTGCATCTTTTTCTTGTATATAGCCATTGTATTTTAAAACATACAAGCTTGATATGTATTTTAAATCTATATTCAAGAATCTCAGACATCCCTTAGCTATTTAGATTCAAAAGAAGAATACATTCAATTTTGAGACAAATAATAGAACACATGCAATGAAGCATTACTCATTTAAATCAACATGAAACCAATAAGTTTATGCATTAAACATACAACACGAGACTCATAAACTCACAAGACAGCAAAGACAAAGTCACCAATGAAGTTGTATTGTGTCACAGCACCAAAATTTTGTCCAGTTTTCAGCAACCACAAAAGAGTAACATAGTTTGGCATTTATACCAAGACTCTGTACTCAGTAAGACTTACATGACAAGGTCAAAAATCCTACCAGATTCAATGCATGAGGAGGTGGAAATGGGACCCGCACTGCCGCTCAAGGACATTCATCTTCAATCGGGTTGTTGACCCATCCATCACTGACCCATACCGCTGCAACTCCGCCATTAGTGCCTCATCTACCCGTAGATCCTCAGTGGTGTGCCTTTAGAGTTTTTCCTACCCAAACGCAGCCTCAGATGCAAAGAAACCCATCACTACAGCAAAATACAAAACCAGTCGTTGATCATCTCCCCATCACTGAGATTAATGGCGCCAAAAAATGTTGACCAAGTCACCGGCCAATCCGATTGCACCACAGAGGCACCTCATGTTTCTATCGCTGGCTTTTCCTGTTCACATTTTGCCTTTGCACCCTTGTATATGCAAAAACATATGCATATACAAATGCCACTGTTCGCCTTTCAAAATCCCTGTATATGCAAAATGCATATACATGCAACAGTTTAATATAAAAGGCAGACCCTAGTCAATTATAGAGCAAATTGGAATTTTCAATCGGGTCCACCCTGCATCTTCTTTCCCTGCATATCTCAATGTATATCTACATATACATTCACTTTATACATACAAGGCGTAGATTTCAAATTTTATAAAGCATTTTGAAGTTGCTTTGAAATTCGGCTTATGTCTAGCCTTTGTATCTTCACAATGTATATCAGCATATATACAAGCACCCAAATATACAAGCAACGGACCCCAAATTTTATATACTACAATTGATTTATCCCTCAGGTTCGAAATGTATGTCTTCTTTATATATCGGCTTGTATGTGCAAACATACAAATCTCCTAACATACAAGCAAGGAATCTTCTAGGATATGCAATATAGATTCTCTCTTGTATGTCACCAATGTATGTCAAACATACATTCAACCTTGTATCTGCTTCTCCTGTATACCAAATATACAAACTTGTTTGTATATGCCCACGGGCCCTACCACATGTATCTCCTACTGCTTTGTATGTTGCCAAATATACAAGGCCCCTTGTATCTTTTCATTATATGTGCTGGCGATGAACCTTTACACTGTAGCAGATGTATGTCGGGCCTCTTTGTATATTTCATTGTATGAACCCAATGTATGTTCAGACATACATTCATTTTTGCATCTTTTTCTTGTATATAGCCATTGTATTTTAAAACATACAAGCTTGATATACAAGCAGACCTAATATACAAGCAACGAATTTTCCCAGGAATCTACGGAAGATTCCCCCTTTGTATATACAACCCAATATACACTCAGAAGTGCATATAACTTAAATTTTCACCATTTATGGAACTTGATTTAGATTTTCAAGCCCACCAATAGACAACTCACCTTTGCATGCATAGAACTCAGTGTTTTTTATGAAGTGCAACAGAGATAGACGGTAAAACAGTGTTAGCAGCTCAGGGAACAATTAAACCAAGGCACTAAGGCTTTGAAGGAATACACATAGGAACCTGCAAACTGATCATAGAACCTTAAAATTAGGTGATCACCACCAGTGGCTCCGACCAGGGATGTGCAGACGTAAGACTGCAGTGAGAACTAGATAGCTCCGGGGCAGACCAGACAAAACGCAAAACACAAAACATGACCGACTATACAAGGCATGTACAAAATATTCACATCTAGTTTACAGTGTGTACAGAAGTTACTCATTTATGAGAAGTAGGGTTTTAGGACCTGTCCATGCACAGGCAATTCCAGCAGTTCACCAGTTAGGGCCTGGAGAAAATAGGAATCTTCTCCATGAGTGTTGTTGATTTGGTATGGGCCTACCCATAAGGGTTTAAATTTACCGTGCTTTCCCTTATCCTAATTTATCTAAAACTTTCTTTCTGTAGCCCTTTTATCGAATAGATATTTCACCTTTTGCTGTCTCTTGACGTTTGTTTTCTATGCTTCCCTTCTCACTTCATCCAATGCAACCAGCTAATTTATTCTTGTAGTCATTGAGTCCTCAATCTCCTCCTTATTTCCTTGTATGAATTGATAGACTGGTAGGAGGTTGTTCACACACAATTTAGCTGCTGCACCATACACTAGTTCAAATGGCGACCTTCCAGTTGCTTTCTTCACAGTTACCCTATCCGCCCATAGTGCCATTTTCAGCTTTGAATCCCAAGTCCTTTTATTTTTACCTACCATTCTTTTGACAATTTTCATGAGACTCTTGTTGCTTGACTCTACTTGACCATTTCTATGTGGATGGTACGGTGATGCATGTAATAGATTTATTCCATAAGTTTTGCAAAAATTAATGAATTCACCAGACCTGAAGCACATTGCATTATCTATGACCAATTTGGCTGGTACTCCAAATCTGATAATAATATTTTCTAGGATAAAATCCATCACCACTTTGCTTGTAGCCTTTTTAGTTGGAATGGCCTCAATCCATTTAGTGAAGTAATCAGTGGCAACAAGAATCCAATTATGCCCTCCACTTGATTTTTCTGAGATTTCCCCTATAAAATCAATTCCCCATTGCTGAAATGGAGCTTCTACAGTTATAGTCCTAAGGGGTAATGCACCTTCATATTTTAGCTTTCTTGAAAACCTCTGGCAAGGATCACATTTTCTTATCATTTTTGTGCATCTGAGAAGAGAGTTGGCCACCAGTAGCCAGCTTTGAGAATCTTGTGGGCTATTGTATAGGCAGCATAATGTCCACCACACACTCCATTGTGCATGTCACTTAGAATATCCTTAGCCAGATTTTCATCCACACATCTGAGTAATACACCATTAGGATTTTTCCAATATAGCTCTCCTTGAACAATGATGTATTTAATAGCCTGCAGCTTCAAGGTTCTCTTCTGATTATCACTGAAGTGGGTAGGACAGTTTAAATTCTACAAATAATATACAATGTCCTTGTACCACTTAGATTCTGATATATTTATAACTTCATTATGCACCACATTCAATTGGCATGCCTCCAGATTTGACTATGTGATCAGTTTTGCCAAACCTTGTCCTCTTACCAATTTTGTGTTTTGTATCTCTATGTTGAATTCCTGCAATTTGTTTATCCATCTGCATCTCCTTCCATTTACTTCCTACTGAGTAAAGATGTCCTTGACTACTGCATGAGGCACATATGCAATTACCTGAGAGCCTACCAAATATGGCCTGAAACTTTTAACTGCTCTAACTAGTGCATATGCCTGTTTCTCCATGATGTCATATTTTAATTTAGCAGCCTGTAATGACTTACTAAAGAAGGCAATAGGCTATTCAAACCCTTCTTCATTTTTCTGCAATAAGCATGCAGCAACAGTGTGGAAAGAAGCAAATGAAAATAATTGAAATGGCTTAGAAAAATTAGGAGATTTTAAAATAGGAGCCATCTTTATAGCTTCCTTTATGTTCTGAAATGATTTGGTTGCTTCATCTTCCCATTTGACAGTTGCATTTTTCTTCAGCATTTTAGAGATCTCTCTGGTGGTCTCCGCAAAGTTAGGCACAAATCTCCTAACAAAATTAATTTGTCCAAAGAAGGACTAAATACCTTTCACTATTTTGGGGACCTAGACTCTGTCAATTGCAGCCACCCTTTCAGGATCAATCCTGACTCCATCCTTGGAAACAATGTGTCCAAGCAATTTTCCTTCTACAACCCCAAAAGCACATTTCTTTGGGTTAAGTGAGATACCATACTCTAATGCTCTAATAAAAATTGACTCCAAGTGCATACAGTGCTACTCCTCCTTTTTTGAATAAGCTGTCAAGTCATCTTTATACACAGCCAAGATTGAATCAATCAATCCTGCAAAAGCAACATCCATTGCCCTTTGAAATGTGGCACCTGCATTTGTCAGTCTAAACGACATCCTCACATATACATAGGTTCCCCATGGAGTAGTGAAAGCAGTCTTCAATTGTTTTAATTCCTTTACTTTCACCTGATTGTACCCTAAAAACCCATCCATCATGGATAGAAGCTCACAGCTAGTCACCCTCTGTAACATGGCTTCCATATTTGGCAATGGATAATTGTCCTTCAAAGAAGACATATTCAGATTTCTAAAATCCACACACAACCTTATATCACCATTCTTTTTTCTGACTATGACAAGGTTAGACACCCAAGTTGAATGTCTGATGGGCATAATTATTCCAGCCTCCCTAAGCCTCATGAGTTCTTCTTGCATTTTTGGAGCTAAGGTTGGCTTGATAGGCCTCTATTTCTGTCTAAATGGTTTAGCTTTAGGCTTCAAAGGGTTTTCATGCTAAAATAAATCCTCTCTATAAGCTTTGAGGTCCTCATAAGACCATGCAAAGACATGCTTATATCTTCTCAATAGTGCAATCAGCATACTTCTGATATGTGGCTTGAGCTATTTGCCAATGTATACCTTCTTGGGAGCATGAGATGTTCCCAAGTTTATCTCCTCTAGATCATTCTTATTTGTTGGAGATGTCTTTGTAACAAATTGGTCTCTATGGTCAAAAGCTCTCTCTAAAGCAACTAGCCCTCTAGGGATTTTGTTTGTCTTGAGTTGAATTATTTATTTCCCTAAGAGTGTTTCTTTTCCATCTATAACCTCCACAAAGTTCTGAAAATCTATTTCTTGGTTCTTGTATTCATCAATGCAATGTAGAAATCTCAATAAATTCTTATCATTATCAAAGACTTGCCAGTTGCATATGTTACCTGGCACTGCATGTCTGCGTTTGACCTCAACATTTGTAACATCTAATAAAATTATATCATCTGGTCTTATGGCCACATTAGCTAGAAAATCTACCCTAAGATTTTTTGATCTCTCTATCCAGTTTATTGAAAAAGTATCAAACAATACTATTGTATCCCACACAACATGCTTATAGTGCTTTAACCTTTTATTTTTTGATGCATACTTATCCCTAACTTGGGAAACGATAAGCTCTAAATCACCAAACACCTTGAGCATCTTGATTCCATGCTTCAGAGCTACATTCAATCCTAACAACAGAGCCTCATATTCTGTAATGTTGTTTGTACATGCAAACTTCAACAAGAAAGAGAATTTTAGGAGCTTACCAGCTAGAGACTGAAAAATAATTCCCGCACCAGAGCCTTCCTTCAAACAAGCTCCATCAAAATACATGGTCCAGAGACCATGTTGATCTAATTCTTGAAAGCACATGTCTCCCCCTTTACCTCTTTGAACCTCTGAGATAACTCTAAAATTTTCACAGTCAGTGTCCACAAAACATATTTGCTCTTCTGACTCTTGGTCCTCAACTGTTTCTGCTAATCTTTCTTCTCTAATCAATTTGACATCCTTGCCATTCATAGGGATCATAGCATATGATAGATCTAATTACATACTCCCACCAATTAATGCTGCCCATCTTCTTGACAATAACATGCCATATTGTGGCTTGATATCAACAACTGTTATGTTCATTTTGTAGGTCTTTTCAGGATATGCTGCCAGTCTGAAATTGACATCTTTCATAATTCCAATGATAGGTACCTCCCTAGCATCCATTGCATAGCATTTCCCACATGCCTTATCTATTTTTAACCCAGCTTGCTGCATGATGGCCAAAGGCATGATATTTGTTGATGCTCCTGAGTCAAGCATACAGTTCTTAATTATTTTTCCATTTATAACCAGGGAGACATAGAATGGTTCCACTTGTGAAGGGCATTTTGTCATGGTCATTCCTAGATATGCTTCAGGAACTTCATCTTCATCAATATATAAGGCCTGCTTCTTACCCTGTGGTTCATCACTCAAGTTGGCTTGACATGGTATTCTTGAAATTAAGGATACTGCTTTATTTTTGAATTCTTCCACTTTCATCAGCTCCATCAATGGAACAGAAACTTTTATCTGTGATAAGACTTGAATTATATCAAATGGAGCATAATTTTGAATAACAGTTGTAGCCTGGTCTACAGTTTTATTTTTATTTTGATATGACCTAGCCTTAAATTTTGTGGCTACTTGATCCTCAACCTGGGGAATTCTATTTTCTGGTCCTTGAAAATCATGACCTATTTTTTGCTTAAAATTTTGCCTATTATTGCTCCATTGCTTCTTTTGTGTTTCAGTCCCTTTATGATTTTGCATCGACTGATTCATAAAAGTATTCTCTAGTTGGTGTGAGTTACTTACCTGAGCTTTGCCCCTAAGATTGTAGTTACTTTTGACTTGAGCTACTGCTGTAGCTGTGAAAGCTCAAATTTCTTCATCAGAAGGCCTCCTCAAATTATTCAAAAAATTGTGTGAGTCCTGAGTATAAGCATAGTTATCTTCCTCATCTTCATCATAGGGAAATTTCTGCCAGACTTGAATCTCATCATTTATACTTACATCAGCATCGTGAAATGGATACTCCCTATTTGTAGATAGCATATTTATGTTATCATCCTCCATGTAATGTGGCTCGTTGCACTCATCACATGCAACCGCATCATCATATAGAGACTGAGCGATCATACATTGTGACTGTGAGTGAGGCATTTGACATATTATGCACCATGGGGTGTCATTAACAATATTTACAGCCTTCTTCAAAGGATCAGGTGTTTCCTTTGCATTTTGAGCTCTTTGATTTGTATTGCTATGTGGGAAGACAGGTTTACCATTATGCTAATTGGTATTGTATGGATGTCATGTAATGATGGTCTTCTTTCTTGCCTTTGGTAAACTTGTCTGTCAGGACCAACTCCCTTTTCATTTTTAGCCATTCTATAGCTCAGGTCCTTGACAATAGTTGTCAATTTATCTGTTTTATCCTCAGAAGTAGATGTACTGCCCTGAACATTCTAAGATTTAGTATTTGGATTTTGCAGAATTTTTACATCATCTCTTCTGTTTGTCTTACCATATGCTTTTCTGTTATTTTCAATGTTTGTTGCTATTTTGAAAGCATCTCTGAGGCTATGAGGACCCTTATCTCTCAATTTGTAAGCTATCTTGGCATCAAAAGCATTTATGTACAACACTATGCACATAGGTTCATTAGGCCTCAGATCATGTGGCAATTTGTTCAGTACCTTCATGAATCTAGCATTGAAATCAGCAACCTGTTCATTTGATCCTTTGGTGATTCCAGTGAATTCATTAATGAAAAAACTAGGATCAGTCTTGTCACCATACTGTTCTTTGAAAATTCTTCTGAAGTCATCCCATGATAAAATGCTCCTATCAGGTAGACCCTTATACCATTCTCTAGCCTCATAACCAAGGATTGCATTAATAACTTCATAAAAACATCCTCATGCTCAACCTCAAAGTTGTCCATGATATTCTGAAAAGCTTTTAAGTGATCTCCTAACACACTATTATTTCCTAAAAATTTAGGCACTTGCAGCCTCACATGTTTGTCAATAGGATTTGGATAATCAGGAATGCCATAAAAAACTAGTTGCCTAAATCTGTCCAGTTGCATAGGCTGTCTACCAAATTTATTAGCATTGGCATTTCTGTTTGCATTCTGATTTCTTACATTATTTAATGGTATTCTAGCATTATTTGCATTCTATCTTTGATTGTTATGCTGATTCTAGATTTCATTTCCATGCTGATTTCTCTGCACATTTGCATTTTCAAGGGTGGGAACTGAATCATTCTGAGCAACTCTCAGTGCTTGCACTTTCTGTCTCATGTCATCTATGATTTTCATAGCTTGTAACTATTCTAATTCAGCTCTTAAACTTTTGATTTCTTTAGTTAATTGTTCCTCTTTGGGCATAGAAGAGGATGGTCCTATTCCATTCTGGTCATTGTCATCATCATCCCTCGGAGATTCAACCTCTTCAAATCTATCACTAGGATCTAAGAAAGGGCATTCTTGAAACACTTCTAACCTTATTCTCAAAGCACCACCTTGCTGTCTCTCATATACATTTTGGATTTCAACTTCTGTGTTTGAAAAATAAGGTTCTGTCCTCTCTGAAGATCCTAGATTGTTTTGATTATTATCATTTTTCTTGGGGCTAGGAGAACCATCTTGACTGGCTCGAATAGTCCCTTTTTTATTATACATCATTTTTCTGGGTAACTCTTCGAACAAAGGGTTACGTTGGGATCTTCTCCCTTGCATACAAATTTTTACTTCACCAGTTGCGAGATTGGTTTGGATTCGCCACCTACAACTAGGAATTATTTTCTTTGTTTAATCAGGGTTCTCTCACTTCACATCCCCAGTAGAGTCACCAATTTCTATTGGTTATTTTCCTAGACTGGATGCTTATTCCCAGTTATCCCTATAAGGTAGCCATCATTGATCAACAGGATTCCTGGGCCAGGGGCCAACAGTATAGGAGATAGACTCTATAAATATCTCTTCTTCTTTAGGCTCTGCAGAACCAAGGGGGGTATTCCCTATTCAACAACTATGAAATATATCTATGTACTAGCTGGGATGTTGACACAAAGCAAATAAATCCTCTCTTATGAAGACCAAAACTGTGAGATAAGTGCAAAGGGGCTAGCTTTGGGCCTATATTCAGTTGTAGACAGAGGATTTCAAATCCTAAACTAATTCTAAAGTCCTAAAGGTTTGTATATGAAGTTTGAGTTTGACTTTATGTTTGGATGCAAAACTAGGACTTTGGTTGTGACTTCAATACAGGACTGGATCAGTGCCTATCCAGGGCTTGAAGTCAATAGACATACACATGTGAATGTGCACATAAACCCATATCAATGACTGAGTTTCAAGGGGGTTGTTTAATATCTGCCTTACAGATACTTCCCAGAATTGAGTATTCAATTACCTATGCTTAGAAGATCCTCACTGCAATATATTCTTCTTAACATCTTAACCTAAAACATTTAATCTACTCCTTGAGTAGAACTAGAAGATTGAGCATTCAACATAGCAAATCTATATTCAAGAATCTCAGACATCCCTTAGCTATTTAGATTCAAAAGAAGAATACATTCAATTTGGAGACAAGTAACAGAACACATGCAATGAAGCATTACTAATTTAAATCAACATGAAACTAGTAAGTTTATGTATTAAACATACAACATGAGACTCATAAACTCACAAGACAGTAAAGATAGAGTCACCAATGAAGTTGTATTGTGTCACAGCACCAAAATTTTGTCCAGTTTTCAACAACCACAAAAGAGTAACACAGTTTGGCGATTATACCAGGACTCTATACTCAGCAAGACTAATTACATGACAAGGTCAAAAATCCCACCAGATTCAATGCATGAGGAATGGCGCTCAAAAATGTCAAAGTTGCGGTGAGACAAAGAGTAATGAACAGGTGGAAATGGGACTCGCACCGCTGCTCAAGGACATTCATCTTCAATCGGGTTGTTGACCCATCCATCACTGACCCATACCACTGCAACTCCGCCATTAATGCCTCGACTACCTACAGATCCTCAGTGGCACGCCTTTGGAGTTTTTCCCACCCAAACGCAACCTCAAATGCAAAGAAACCCATCGCTGCAACAAAATACAAAACCACTTGTCGATCATCTCCCATCACTAAGATCAATGGCACTAAAAAATGTTGACCAAGTCACCGGCTAATCAGATTGCGCCACGGAGGCACCTCATGTTTCTATCATTGGCTTTTCCTATTCACATTTTGCCTTTTTGCCCTTGTATATGCAAAAACATATGCATATACAAACGCCACTGTTCGCCTTTCAAAATCCCTGTATATGCAAAATGCATATACATGCAACAGTTTAATATACAAGGCGGACCCCAGTCAATTATAGAGCAAATTGAAATTTTCAATTGGGTCCACCCTGCATCTTCTTTCCCTGCATATCTCAATGTATATCTACATATACATTCACTTTATACATACAAGGTGCAGATTTCAAATTTTATAAAGCATTTTGAAGTTGCTTTGAAATCCGGCTTGTATCTAGCCTTTGTATCTTCACAATGTATATCGGCATATATACAAGCACCCAAATATACAAGCAACGGACCCCAAATTTTATATACTACAATTGATTTATCCCTCGGGTTTGATATTTATGTCTTCTTTTATATATCGGCTTGTATGTGCAAACATACAAATCTCCTAACATACAAGCAAGGAATCTTCTAGGATATGCAATAGAGATTCTCTCTTGTATGTCACCAATGTATGTCAAACATACATTCAACCTTGTATTTGCTTCTCCTATATGCCGAATATACAAACTTGTTTGTATATGCCTGCGGGCACTACCACATGTATCTCCCGTTGCTTTGTATGTTGCCGAATATACAAGGCCCCTTATATGTTTTCATTGTATGTGTTGGTGATGAACCTTTACACTGTAGTAGATGTATATCGGGCCTCTTTGGATATTTCATTGTATGAACCTAATGTATGTTCAGACATACATTCATTTTTGCATCTTTTTCTTGTATATAGCGGTTGTATTTTAAAACATACAAGCCTGATATACAAGTAGACCTGATATACAAGCAGTGAATTTTCTCGGGAATCTGCGGAAGATTCCTCTTTTGTATATACAACCTAATATACACTCAGAAGTGCATATAACTTAAATTTTCACCATTTATGGAACTCAATTTAGATTTTCAAGCCCGCCAATATACAACTCACCTTTGCATGCATAGAACTCAATATTTTTTATGAAGTGCAATAGGGACAGACGGTAAAATAGTGTTAGCAGCTCAGAGAACAATTAAACCAAGGCACAAAGGCTTTGAAGGAATACACACAGGAACCTATAAACTAATCATAGAACCCTAAAATTAGGTGATCACCACCACCGTCCTCCTCCATTGTCCTGACCATATGCATAGAAAATGCATCATTTACTAATTTGTAGTCCTGGAGGTAATTCTGCCTTTGCAACTGGGGATAATGATCCCAGATATGAGCATCGTTGGTGCTGCCACCAATCTTTCCTTCAACAGTCAATGCATCAAATGTACCCTTGTAGGCACATGAATAAACTATGTAGGAAGTCATATAAAAAGAACATTCTGAACCTCCCAGGTTCATGAGTTGATCATGTAAGGCATCAATTATCATCTTCGCCCACAATGGCCTGTTGTCTATGTAGAGGGACATCAGGATGACGCCATACATCTAGTCCTTGAAACTTCCAGCGTTTGGTTGGTCCGTTACTCGACTGAGTAGGGTGATCATATATTGGTATTCACCCTCAAAATCAAACTTATACAGATGCACTGGCAATTTCGCAGCTGCAAGATAAGGACTATTTATCGCCCTCCATTGGTACATTCTCTTCTAGGCAACCTTCTTATTATTCTCATATTTTGCTTCCAGTTTCTTAAAATCCATGCTAACAACCTTCTTTCCCAGTGGCAGATTGAAGGTGGTAGAAAGGCCCTTGATAGACAGATTTGGATATATTTTGCCATGCTTCTCCACCTTTCTTGTGTGTGGATTATAATTCCTAGCACATTCAATAACTAACTCAAGAGCCTCCATGGAATATGGGAAACCAGCTACATTCCACATTCCAGATGTAAACACAGAGTCCAACAATGTATTCTCCTTGTCACTGTGCATTTTAAGTGCCTAAGCTGCCAAATCTGTACTTCCTTGATGTGTATACCCTATAACTCCATATTTAAATTGCACACCTTCAGGCTGAGCAAACATTGGTTTAACGAATTCAGCTTCGGACTTAAACAATCTCTTGTCCGCCATGATTTCCTGTAATGAATAGGAACTTGTCTTACAATTTGATATCTCATCATGCATGCACATACATTACATCTTTATAGCATCATGCATATGTATTCATTAAACAGAACATACAACTTCAAATCAGTGACATTATACTACCTGAATATGTAAAGAACGACAGGAAGAAGGTTTCAAATTACTTACCTGATACATTTATCCTCTTGAATTATGCTGATGATTACATAATGAATTCAAATATTGTTGTTAATCACGCGTCCTGTTCTCGGCAAGTTGTATGCGTCAACAGGTAGCTCATATGAGGGTTTGAAGACTTGGCTCTACAACTTATCATTTCTTCACAAGGTAAGAGTATAATGACGTTGTAAATTCACTTTAAATCCATTCATCTGGTCACTTAGGGCAAAATCTGACTGAATTGATCTTAATCATTGATTTACTGCACGAAAATCTCTAGATGTTGCCAAGTGTTATCATCGCACTAGCAATCGGCGGGAACCACCTACTGCATTAATGGCATTAATTGTTACGTAGCAAGGAGGATGATCTTTCAAAATATTAGGTGATATTGAGAATATCCGACTATGTTTTAAAATCAAGGTATGTTCAAAATGTCAGGTGATGTTTGGAATATGATGACCCCCTAAACTAAAGTGACCTTTTTCTCAGAATATCAGGATGATGTCATCCTAATAATGACTTGGTTTATCATTATAGCACCATGACATCATCATCATGTTTGTTAAATGTTGGGTGATGTTTGGAAATATACCTCCACGAGGTAAAGAGGTGGATGATGTCATCATTAGGATGATTCTTTGTTGTTCAGGAATTGACGACATCATTAGGATAATTAACTCTAGGGTGATATTTTGCAGTAGGGTGATATTCGAAAGATAAGGTGATATTCAAAAGATAAGGTGATATTCAAAATATGACCCTCACAAAATATATGATGTTGTTCGATGGTTAAGTATCACTACCACTTAAAATTGACGTCTGCATGTCACGAACTGCATGATCTATCGGGTGATAAAATTGGATTATGGTGATCTTTTATAATATGACTGATGTTAAGAAATATGACCTCCCTCTTAGAATATCAGGTTTGAACCAGACTTTGACTGTTCATAACTCTAATTTTCTAAGGATTATCAAGGTGATCCAAAAAGCAAACCTAAATGAAATTTTGTAATCTATCCAACTATGAGGTTATTGTTCTGAAATATTAACTTTTAAAGACTTACCTCATCATGATGACTTACCTAGCCCCCTTTATGCAGGATCATCTGCATTACTTTCTTTTACCAAACTGCCAACAAGCAGAAAACACAAGGAAAAGCCAAGCAAAAAGGTTGGGTCCCTGTTTTGTCAAGTCAAAATGGGGCGTGTTTTGTAACCGCACAACAGATCATACAAGAGATTGTAGCAATGAGGTTAGTTTTACAAATTTCTTTCCTAATAGTGAATAGACATATTCTATGCCAAAATAATCTGGAAATGCTCTTGAAGATATGTCTAGTAATAGATTTGTTAATGAAGAGTTCAGAGTCCCTAAGATCAAATCATCTAAGATATATAGGGATATTCTTTATAGTCTTGTTAATATGTTTAATAAGTCCAAAGGTCTGAAAAACTTTTTTGGTTATAAGTCATTGCAGAAATGTCATGTTGCCACTCTGTAGCACACTATAAAAGGTGGCTCAGAACAAAAATTAAAATTATTCAATGATGCAGAGGTTAAGAAATTTCAGAGTCAAGCAAATGCTAGTCCTGAGAATCCACAGTATATGCATCTATCGTATGTTAGAATAGGTATTACCGGTCACTACAGAAAGGGTTTAACTATTATCATTTTTATGATGTTAAAGGATGCTAGGTTCTTTAAATTATCCCATGCTTTGTTAGGATGTGCCTGTGACTCCATGTCTAAAGGGTCACTGTATATTGACTATTTGCTAGATTTCACAGTCAGTCTAAAAGATGCAAACCTTAATGACGTCCTTACATACCAGTTTCGAACCATGAACTTATACATGGACATGTCTATAGATCATTCCCCAGTCTTTCTGGTCCACTATAGATTATATAACAAATTCATCCCTTTGATGATGAATCCCAGAAGAGCACAAGGAATAGAAGGTTTGTCAACCATCTAGAAATCTACCTCAGAGCACACCAAGCTTACAACCCCTTAGATTGTTCATCATAAATATATTAAACTTCCACAGGAATGGGCTTTAGACCTATAGGACAAGGATTGCCAACCTCCTCCAGAAAAACCACCTCAGATGCATGGGGTAACCTTAGAAGAAATAGATGACCAGGCTATTATTAGATTCTCCTCTGGATGCACTCCGTCTATGAGAAAGGAAACAACTTTCAATTATAATAACCCTGTGCCATCTATGTATCAAAGGTCACAAAGTGTTCGTATGTAGCTTGATAAAGGCTTTGAAGATTTGTTTAAAATTCCCTTTGTGAAACGTCAAGTTCCTAGTAGTTCAGGAGCTAGTTCATCTAGTGCACCTCCTCCATGTCCACATGACCAATACTCTACCCTGGATAATGGATTTTATAAATGTGAAAAGTGTTTGTTTGTTTTTCATCCACCCACTGGTCATCTATCAATAGATCTTCTACTATTCTAGAACAAGACATTAAGGAAACTAGTGAAAAGAAAATTGCTACACCCTCTGGAACTTATGTTGTCCCTAGAACTATTCCTCCTTTCAAGGATTTCATGCTACAGGATTTATCTGGACATTTCCAAACTGATTTTTGGCCTTTACATGTCACACCCATAGGTGAGGTTAAAGGGTCTAGTCAGAGTAAACTTTTGAATTGGACAAACCTATTTCTAAGAAAGAATCTCCTATTACTCCATGATAGGAAGACATGGGAAGAAATTCAAGCCCTCCGAACAGAAAAATAGCTTTTATATGTTTAGGAAAATATGCACACTATCATTGCATGACTTACTAGGCTTGAGAAAGATCTCATTAAGAAACTTTAGGATGAGATCCAAGAGCTTAAAATCTCTTATGCCTAATTCAAATCACATGCAGAAACATGGTGGATCGCTCAACAAAAAGAAGCCAAAGTTCATAGAGAAGCGCTGCAGAGAGTTAGACCAGAAAACAGATTAGACACTTGGTTGATTGGATAAACTTTCCTAGAGAATAGCTCACAAAAACAAGGGAAAAGCTAGTTGATGATGCTTTTTGCTGATGTTACTAAGGCTGAACAAGGCCAAAGAGATGATGTTTGCTATTGCTAGGTTGATTGTTTTGGTGATTGGTTGCTAGTTGGGGGTCTCAAGAGGATGGAAAGCTCAAAAATTCTAATGGTTTTGGTATGCTCAAGATAGGAGATGATGTTCAAGTGACTATAGATGATCAAAGGAATGTCTAGAAGCTGATGATAGAGCTAAGAAATATGAAAATGCAATAGATTAGGTTGGGTTGATGTGGATTGATGATGTTTGACCAGAAGTGACAGGTAATAGCTCAAAAGTGACTCAGAAAAGGCCAAAAGCGATGGGTAATAGCTCAAAACTAATCTGGAAAGTTTTAGGTGATAGATTGTAGGGTTAATCGAAAGTGACTAGGTTTCCTAGAGGTGATAGGTTTCAGTTCAAAAGTGAGCTACTACCATTTAAAAGCAATGCAATTTTGCCAGAAGCGATTGTTCGCTATTTAAAAGTGATATAGTTTAGACAGAAGAAAACAATTTTAGTTTAAAGGTGATTTGTGTCTGACAGATGATGTGTTTTGGCAAGAAAAACAATAATTTTAGTCACTCACACTCACAACATTCACAAGCTTGTATAACCTAGGCTAGGAAAGGACTGTATTTGTTGAATCCCCTTGCTATGCCTCTTCAAAGCGAATAGCTTCAAGATCTTGGTAGCACCAGATGCCCTCCACGACACTCACTTCTCATGCATACCAAGTTTTGGATTTCCCAAGGCTCACAAACCTTAGGATTGTCCCTACTATCTCTACTTAGAACCATGAGAATTAGGGTGGCTTCAAAGGCTCCACCTTCAGTGTCAACAAATAGAGGGATTTTGGCCACTACACAAAGGTTGCTAGTAAGGGCATCCATTTGGGTGGCTACATGTGTGGCGATTTGCTCTGTTAATGGAGGCTTCCTAGCCTAAAGAGGTTATGCTCTAAGGGGTTTTAGGGGAAACATTCATCAGTATAACACAACAGCACTCGTTGTTTGTGGCTTTCGACACAAACACTTTTCTTATATAGAGGCTTAAAAGAGCTTGGCTTTAGCTCGTTACCACTTGGGTTGTACCCCTTCTCACATTAGGAAGGTAGGCCCTCTAAAGATAATAACAAGTTCTCATGCACCCAAGATCCATTTTATAGGCAAGGGGATAGGATACTTTTGTTATTAAATTTGGGTTACACACATGCATAGCAAGAAATCAAGAAAGATAAAACAATCATGGAGGAAACAATGATTCCTTTTAAGCACCAAATCCAAATGTTCCTAGATTAGTGATAAAAATTCTATGTATTGGACTGATCGAAGCTATAATAGATATGTTACTAGTTTCACAACCTCCTTTTCTTAGATAAATGATAAGATGCTACACAAATAGATGATTAGAAACCACAAAAACCCAAATTGTGAATGACAGAACTAAAAGCAAAACATAATTACTAGAGGCAATTGACTATTAATTAAAAGTGATCTAAATGCCGCCGAAAGTGACTAGTTATAGCTTAGAAGTGATGTAGAAAAACCAGAAGTGAACTATTACTGATCAGAAGCAACTTGAATCTGTCAGATGCGTGAAAAATCCCTGTTTCTACAAAACTAGTGTTAGGGTTATGAAAAAAATGACTATTAGAGATTGCAAACCCTAGATTGACAAACCCAATGGATGAAATATGATCAGATAGATACCCTACAATCACAGATTGATCAATTGAAAACTGTAGAAAGATAAATTGATAAGATCTTGCAAAACCAAGGGTGTTAGCTCAATAAAATCAAAAACCCTAATCAAACTGATTGGCAAATGATAATATGATGATCAAATACATGAAAAACATAGATAAAAACCCTTGATTGCTCAATAAAAATCCTACAAAACACCCTGCAAGATCAATTGTTAACAGAAAACCCCAAATTGCAGAAAGCGACCATAATAGCCAGAAGCAACTAGTTTCTGATTAAAAGCGATGTAGAAGTGACCAGAAGAAACCACTATTGGCTCAAAAGTGATGTAGAAAGTCTAAAAGCAACCATTGTTTGCTCAAAAGTGATACAAAAATTCTTAAGGCAACTGGTTTCTTCTCAAATGCGACTATAAATTGTCATAAGCGCTTCAAAAAATTTAAACTTCACAAAAATAACTTTAAACAACAAAGTTAATCAAGGACGTGAGTCCCACCAGGCATGCCAAAATGTGTATAGGCAAAAATCAGGTCAATAAGATCAAGCATGTAAATGAAAACCTAATCCTACCACCATCAAAGAATCGAATCCAAGTGAAAACAAAAACATGCAATTCAAGAACAAGATCACCTAGATTTTATGATTCCTTGTTTGTGATGTGGATTGCTTCTCAACAATGAACAATTATGAAGATCAAAGCTGCCATGATGGATGGCTGGTAGTGTTAATATGCTTAATGGATGCTAAAATGCTTAATATGCTCAGGATGATAATGTAGATGCTATATGATGAGATGATCACTTCCTGATTGTATAGAATGAGAGGGTGTTTATATAGCACTCAACCAAAATGAATCAACAATGGAGATTTGGTGGCTATGTGAATGGTTGAGATGAATTGATAATCATAGGTGAATGTGTAGATGACAAGTGGAAAGAAAATAATAAGGCACATGTGTGATTGTGTACACAAAAACCCTTATTTAATAAATTTAAGTGTGATAGTGTACATAAGAAGTACTACATGTGAAAGATATTAAATAAAAGATGTAGTACCACACATGTTTCAAATGGAAGATGCACACACGATGGCTTATGATGAAAGCTGAAGATAAATGATAAGAGAAATTAATTAATTAAATAAAATCTATTTAATTAATTGGAAAGTGGGATTATGAAGGGATTTTAATTAAATAAATAAAATTTATTTAATTAATTGGCTATTGGAATAAGGATAGGAGTGGGTTTAGGACAAAATGTTACATGATGTCTAAGATAAAGTATTTAACTAGGTGTTGTAGGACATAGACAAATTTCAGATAAATTTGGGTGTCTACAGTCAGACCTCTGTCATGCACACACCACGAGATCCTGAGGGCATAGGTTATTGAGTTTCATCTATGTGATGTATATATTATGTACTACAACGTCCCATTTTGATGCATGAGATAGTCGACTCTAATGTATATGTAGACTAGTGATGATATATATAATGCTTTCCTATTGTTGTTTTCAATGTTATCTAATCTATCACATGTGATTTATGTAAAATGCAACTAGTGATAAGTGTTAAATGATTTTCAGGAAATGTGATTAATGCTAATGTGATACTTAAACAATTCTTTCTAGAATATAAAGTAAAAATCACAATGAATAATGAATTTCACACATAACCATTATTCTATGGTTAAATTAGTTAATACAAAGGTGATCTCTATTAAAATATGTTTAAAAAAGATGCAACAATGATTAACCACAAAAGATGCTATGTTAAATGAATTAAGACAAAATAATCATATCTTGTCAAAATTGAAGCTAAACTAACCAATAAGTTTTTCTTTTTAAAGTAACATCTAACATATAATCTTAAGCATAAAATTTCTTGAGATGTACAACATTAATAGGTTTTTTATGCAGCGTACCTTGTTCGTCAGCTAGCTTATATGCTCCTAATCCAAAGGCTTCAGTAACAACATATGGTCCAAGCCAATTAGGGCTAAACTTTCCTTTTTCACCAGGAGGTGCATTTACACTGCATTGATTCTCATAAAGTACCAAGTCTCCAATATCAAATGAATGGTGTATAACATGCTCATTGTACGATCAATATATACTCTTCTAATGGGCCTTAAGATGCTCAAGAGCATTAATACACTATTCATCTAGCATCTCAAGTTGTTGTAATCTCTTTTCATGTTCCATGTCATCATCAATAATGTCTCTCAAGGAAACTCTCAATGAGGGAATTTTGAGTTCCAAGGGCATTACTGCGTCAGCGCCATAAACAAGATTATATGGGGTAGTTCTAGTAGCCATACAAATACTTGTTCTATAAGCCCATATCATGTAGGATAATTGAGTATGCCAATCTTTCTAATGTTTGTTAATAGTTTTTCATAAAATTTGTCCAATAACTTTATTTGAAGCTTCTGCTTGGCCAATTGATTGAGGATAGTAGGGCATAGAGAAGCAATGTTGAATGTGATATTTTTCTATAAATTTCTGCACATCCTTGTTCTTGAATGGCGTACCATTGTCAGAGACCAAGGAGGAAGGGATACCAAATCAAGAGATTATGTTATCTTGGATAAAATGATAAATTTTTTATTTGGTTATGGATTGTAGAGGAATAACTTCAACTCACTTTGTGAAGTAATCCGTAGTAGTAATTATAAAGGTATGTCTTTAAGAAGAAGGTGAAGAATTTTTACCAATTAGATCCAAGCCCCAAATGACAAATGGCCAAGGTGAGACTTAGGCATGAAGTTCCTGGGTGGGTACTTGGATTAAGTGTTGATACTATTGACATTGCAGACACTTTTTGACATAGGCAATGGAATCTTGTTCCATGCATTACCAATAATACCCCATATGTATTAATTTTTTGTACCAATGATTTTCCTCCAAAATGTCCTCCACAAGCACTAGAGCGAGCTTCTTCTAAAGCTATCAGAATCTCTAAATTACTAAGACATCAAAGAAGGACACCATTATAACTTCATCTATATAAGACATTAGATAGGTGAACTTGAGCATTTTTAAATGTTGAATTAGGGATGGTTCCATCTTGTAAATAGTTGAATATATGGGAGAACCATTCATCAGAGTTTATATCACAACAGAGAGCAAGACTTGCAACTACATGATCTTCTACGACCAATGTTTTAAGGTTATGAATAATAAAGATAAATTCCTCAGGAGAATCATTAAGGGATATAAGGGAAGTTGCACTTTCCATTGTATCCACTTGTTGATTGTCTTTCCTTGGAATAGTATCGATTGAAAAGGATGTAAATTGCTTTAACAAGGAAAAAGCAAAATTGCAATATTGAGATAATTTGTCTTGTTTACCTTGATATGATCTATTTATTTTTCTTAGAATTAGTTGACAATCACCATATATAGTGAGGTTTTTGATGTTTACAGCATGTTATGTCAGAAAAATGAACCCTTGGGGGCTTTTTTCTAAAGGTTTAGCTCCCAGGTCTTTAGATTTGCATTTAGAGCATTTTGCATGTTAAATCAGACTCCTGATGAGAAAACCCATGGGTTTTGTGGTAATTAGGACCTAAGGGGGACTATATTGATGATCATTGAGCAAGCATAGGGGGTGGACAAGGGTGCTAGAACCCTAGTCCAACCCAAATTTAGGTTTGACCTAATTTGAAATGTTAGTTTTATTACCATTATTTGGTCTCCAGGCTGACATCATAAGTTTCAAATACGAAATTCTTGGGCAAGAATCTTAATAGTTGCATATATAAGCATGTTTAAATTATCATTTGCAAACTAGAAGATCATTAGCAAGCTTTATGATTGTGAACTATTGGCATACTTGTGATTATCATTGTGTTGCAGAGTATAGCATTGTTATTGTGTTTGTTTGTTGGTTGGATTACATCTTATCCTCATGGCATTGAAGAGCGTCTTCCTTCCATGAGAGCTTCATCATCAAGGTATCATTTATTGTGCTTTATCAATCATTATCATGTGGTTTTTGCCTCTACCTCCTAAGGGCACACACTCTCCTTGACAATGGTGTTCGAAAGACTTGAATGTCTCTCTGGGGCTTGATTGAGGCAAGCCTCTAAACACGACAACCCCCTCCCACACTCCTTGTGATTGTAGGTTACAGGTGTCAAATTTGGAGAAAGTGGAGTTGCAAAGTAGGAAGGCAGATATTGAAGATTCTGGATATAAAAGGAAGCAAACACTATTCAACTTTTTGGAACAAGGGCACCATCAACCTTGTCCTTCATTTTTAGATCACGAGAAACATAAGACATATCAGAGATCCATGCTAGAAGGAGATTGAGAATGTGCAAAAAAAGTGGCACACTGGACTAGGGTGCCATCACTATTGTCCTAGATTTTTTTGTTTTCCATTTGCAAAAAATAGTGAGTGAAGGTTCTTTGCCCTCTATCTATTTCTTGTAGCATTTGTCATAATTTGTATATTTGATTACTGTTTTCTTAAATTAGGGTTTTAAGGACATAAAGGCATTAATTGGAAAACTTGTGTGATCACATCTAAATTTCCCAGTAGAAAACCAAGTGGCATTTCAAATCTTATAGTTGACTCTCCTCTTGATAGGTGAGGCACTCGGTTGAAAAACCCTTGGAATGTTTTGTGGAAAGGAGGATTCAAACTAAAGAAAACATTAACCCTCATCCTTTTTACACCTAAAACATTTTGGTGAAACCGTGTTATTGGACTTTTAGCACCTTGCTAAGTTTTTTTTGACAAATTTTCATTCATTCATTTTATTGCATTGGAAAATTTACAAAAAAATGATATATTTGGAAAAATTGAAAAAAATTGCATTCTAGTGTTTGATTTTTGACATAGTTTGCATTCATTCAATTAAATTTAATAAAAGCTCCAATTTTTACATCAGATCTGAAATTCATCATCATTCAATTCATTATTTTTAATATTGCATTTGAAAAATTACAAAAAAAATTGAAAAAAAATTGAAAAATTTGCAAAAATTAGCATATTAAGATTGCATTTTTGTGAAATTTGAATTAATTGGCATCTAATTTAAATTAATTTATATCATTTACATTATATCAGATCCAAAATACATAAATTCATCATTTACAATTCATTTGCATTTCATTTGCATGCTTGATTTGTCAAAATTTGCTTGAAATCTTGCATGTTTTGTGAAAACCTAGTTTTGCATGAACTAGGGTTTTAGTCAAAATATTGTCTCAAGATTTTACTACCTTGTAAAAAAACTCATTAGGTCTGATCTCTAATGGTAGTGTTGCATTATAGTTGCCTCCTTGTGAAATTTCATGCCTAGGGTTTAAAAACTTACATTTTTCCACTAGATTTGAGCCTATCGTCTTGCTAGATTTGCACTCCAAATGTGTTGTAAGGGATGTTATTTCACTAATTAGATTTTATTAGCCTTATAATTTTCTTCCCCTTCTCAATTTACTTACAACACCCTTTATTTTGGGCTTTTGCATTCAAATTTTGGGAAAATTGACATATTTCTACTATCTTTGCACTAGGGTTTGGTCTAGAGAGGCACTATAGGCATGTTGTAATAGATTTTTTGGCATTAAGTGGCTGTTATTACTGTAATAAGTTTATGTACATCATCATTTTCCTTACAACACCTGCTGCCCTACTCTTTTGTATGGAGATTTGGTAAAAAACCACATTTTTTGGCTTAGTTTCACTAGGTTTTGATTCTCTAGAGTTGCTTCAAAAGAGTGTTGTGAAGGGTATTATTGCATTAGTGGACTATTATTAGGCATATAATTTTCTTTCCATCTTGAAAATATTCACAACACCTCTTCTGTCATTTGTTTGCATGAAGATTTGGTGAAAAATCACATATTTTCACTAGGTTTTGGCTTATCGACTTTCTAGAGTTGCTTCAAAAGTGTGTTGTGAAAGGTATTCTTGCATTATTGGACTCTTTTTAGGCATATAATTTTATTTCCCTCTTGAAAATATTTACAACACCTCTTCTTTTAGTTGTTTGCATCGAGAAAAGTTAAAAAATCAAGCATTTTAGAGCATATTCGACATCACTTTTTGCATTTCCCTCTGCATAAGTTTTGGAAGATCTTGAAAATATGATTTGAAAATCCTTTTCAAACTTACAAATGGATTCTCAACATACTAATAATTCTAGGTTTGTTCCTAGGCCTCATTTGAAAAGAAGAGCCCCTGATCTTGAAATAACATTCACACCCCATGACAAAGAAATGGTAACCACCAAAGGGCCTCTTTACATCACGGTAAAGATAATGGAACAACTTGTGCATGGAACACTCATAGATCCTAATTGCATGACAAATGTGGTCATGGAAGATTTTCTCCTTAAACATGAAATGGTAGAAGAACCTTATGAACCATCAGATTTGAGAATTAGAACACATAATGGAGCTTACATGAAACCGATTGGCAAGATAACTCTAATGGTCTTTGTCTATGATAAAGCTATGGATCAATCATTTGATATAATCCCCTTATCTGACCTCTTTCGTGTAAAACATGGACATCCTTGGCTTAAAGCTATGAATGTTGTTCCTTACACTATTCATAAATGCATTAAATTTCCTTTGCATGGAGAGATTCGTACTATTCGTCGTAATGACTATCAACCTCCAGCTAAGGATAAAAGCTTTATTATTGATTACTTTTGGCCACAACCTAAAATAGATCCTGAGCCATGAAGAGATAGAACTTTCATAGAATATAGAAAATACAAAGCAAAACAACTAGCTTGAGTGGCCAGGTCTCCTTTGTATCTAATAAGAGAAGAACAAGAAACAAGTATTAAACAAAACTATTATGGCTTTGAGAAAATTTTTGACAAAAGGAATGTGGATAAGGAAAGGTCTCATGACCCACCTCGTCCATGGAGAGATGGCATCTATGCTGAGGTTCCTCCCCCGTCATCCTTCAATGGATCGGGAGGCTTTCATTGACAACAAAATATACCACCTAGACCAATGACATTTAAACATGGTGCTTCCTCCTCTACTATGAAAACTATGGAAAAACATGATGAAATAAGCAATAAGACAAGACAAAATAGAATAGAAAAAGAAAGGAGGAGGAGAAGACAAGATTATGCCCAATGGATTGCAAATGAACAAGAGAACATTCAACCTAACATTGAAACAAATTAAGATGAACAAGTTGAAAACAAGAACAATAGTTGGGATTTGGTACCTTACAGACCTCTTTCATCTAGCATTAGGGATTGGGATGATGATGACCTCCTTGATGATGACTTCTAACATGTACCTCTCTACAAGTAAGTATCTTTAACCCTTTATCTCTTCGTATTGTGCTTCCCCTATGATGTGTTACGTGTTGTTAGGCCTCCTAGGATGACCTTTGATTCTCTTGTAAGGTCAAGGATACTAGGAGACTGCCTCTGTCGTGACCTTCTTCTATTTGTATCATCATTCTTCTACATCTCCTCTCCTCTGATTTCATTGTTGTGTGGTGTCTTACAGACATAGTGTTCTAGCATTAGGGATTGGGATGATGATGACCTCCTTGATGATGACTTCTAACATGTACCTCTCTACAAGTAAGTATCTTTAACCATTTATCTCTTCGTATTGTGCTTCCCCTATGATGTGTTACGTGTTGTTAGGCCTCCTAGGATGACCTTTGATTCTCTTGTAAGGTCAAGGATACTAGGAGACTGCCTCTGTCGTGACCTTCTTCTGTCGTGGCCTCTGATTTCATTGTTGTGTGTGGTGTCTTACGGACATAGTGTTGCGGTTGGTGAATTGGGGGCACCCTCCTACATGACTATCCCTAAGACACTTGTTCTCCTCTCTGATTTATTGTTTACCTTCCTCTAGTGTTTCCATCTAGCGGGCAGATGGCAAAAAACATATTATACTGATGTGGACCTACTATCCCTTTCGAGAGCAATAAAAAAATGGACTTAGTTCCTATATGACGACGAGGTTGTAACAAATTATCTGACACTTGGCTAGTGGAATCACTCTGTGATTTCCCTATCTTGATGTTGATGTTGATGTTATCTTATCTTGCTAATAACACTTTAATAATAATACTACTCCATGCACTTTGCTTATCATGAATATCACTTTACTTGGCTCTTTCATGTAGTTGATCATATGCATTGTTGTTTATCATGTTTATTTGGACACTAACACTTTTCTTGTAGGGATGTGTTTGTGGGAAGATTTGGCGATCGTAACATACATGTCACCTCTGGGGGGCATGTGCTTTGTGAAAGCTCGTGTTCCGTCATGTATTTCCTTCCCACCTTAACGTGCTTGATATCAGTACACAATATCAACCAGGCATATATAAGGTAAGCTGTCTACTTTAGATCATAGTAAAGCATGTTTGAACAATATGAAATAAATCAATCAAATCATTTAAGCCCTCTGCAGAGGTAGGATATCAGGCATATCCTTTTATCTTAAGCCCTCATCACGAGGCAGGGATGGTGTTTTTCTTGGAGTAGATTGCATTATCCTGTCATTTTCAAAATTCCTCATCGCGAGATGGGGAGCGGTTTTGTGACTAACTAAACCCTTAAGCGTGTTTTTGGCGGTTGTTGTGGCGAAGCGCAATTATCAGTGTGTGCCTATAATGTGCTTGAGATGGTGATGAGCCTAGCAATAGGAACACTCCATCGCTTGTATGCCATGTTTTCTTTGTTTCTTTAGTGAGTGTGTGTGTATGGCATGCTTGATCTCAAAGTGCAAGACCAGTGGCGATGAGCTCCTCTACACTTTGGGATTTGTTTGGTGTGTTTGTTCTCAAGGTGCAAGATTGGTGGTGAACAACTCCTCTACACCTTGGGATTTCTTTTGGCATGTTTGTTCTTAAAAAAGTGCAAGACCGGTGGTGATGAGCTTCTCTACAGTCTTTTGGGATTTGTTTGTTTACTTTCCTTGTACTTGAATTATGCATTTCATATGGAAAAATAAAAAAGAAAATAATCACTACATTAATTGTATTCCCTGTGCTTTGCGTGTCTTCAATGTTGTCTTCTCCATGTTTTGTGTGCCTATAACTGTCTTCTCCATGTTTTACATGCCTGTCATTGTCTTCAACGTGTTTGGCATGTCTTCTCCGTGCTTGGCATGTTTGCTATGTTTGTGGACCTACTTTAATGCATGCATTGGCCTTGCATGTAATGCATACATTAAAGTGGGGGCTAAATGTTATGACAGAAAAATGCACCCTTGGGGGCTTTTTCCTAAAGGTTTAGATCCCAAGTCTTTAGGTTTGCATTTAAAGCATTTTGCATGTTAAATCAAACTCCCAATGAGAAAACCCATGGGCCTTGTGGCAATTAGGACCTAAGGGGGACTATGTTGATGATCATTGAGCAAAGACATGGGGTGGACAAGGGCACTAGCACCCTAGTCCAGCCCTATTTTGGGTCTGTCCTAATTTGAAATGTTGATTTTATGACTATTATTTAGTCTCTAGGCTAACATCATAAGTTTCAAATATGAAATTCTCGGTGGGAATCTTAATATTTGTATATATAAGCATGTTTAGGTTATCATTTGCAAACTAGAAGATCATTAGCAATCTTTATGATTGTGAACTATTGGCATACTTGTGATTATCATTGTGTTGCAAAGCATATCATTGTTATTGTGTTTGTTTGTAGGTTGAATTACATCTTCTCCTCAGGGCATTGAAGAGCTTCTTCCTTCCATGAGAGCTTCATCATCAAGGTATCATTTATTGTGCTTTATCAATCATTATCATTTGGTTTTTGCTTCTACCTCCAAAGGGCACGTACTCTCTTTGACAACGGTGTTCGGAAGACTTGAATGTCTCTTCGGGGCTTGACTGAGGTAAGCCTCTAAACACCACAACCCCTTCCCACACTCTTTGTGATTACAGGTTATAGGTGTCAGATCTAGAGAAAGTGGAGTTGCAGAGTAGGAAGGCAGATATTGAAGATTCTAGATCTAAAAAAAGTAGACATTGTTTAACTTTTTGGGACAAGGGTGCCATCAACCTTGTCCTCCATTTTTAGCTCACAAGAAATAGAAGACATAGAAGAGATCAGTAATGGAAGGAGATCAGGACTGTGTGGAAAAAGTGGCACACTAGACTAGGGCGCCATCACTGTTGTCTCAGATTTTTCCATTTTCTGTTTGTGAAAAATAGTGAGTGAAGGTTCTCTGCCCTCTGTCTATTTCTTGTAGCATTTGTTGTAATTCACATATTTGATTACTATTTTCTTAAATTAGGGTTTTAAGGACATAAAGGCATTAATTAGAAAACTTTTGTGATCACATTTAAATTTCCCAATAGAAAACCAAGTGGCAACTCAAATCTGATAGCTGACTCTCCTCTTGATAGGTGAGGCATTCAATTGAAAATCCCTTGTAATGTTTTGTGGAAAGAAGGATTCAAACTAAAGAAAACATTAACCCTCATCCTTTTTACAACCAAAATAGAGCCAAAGTGGCATGAAGTCCTTGTATAAGAGCTTCATACTCAGCAATGTTGTTTGTGCATGAGAAGTTTAGGCGATAAGACATAGGAATCATCTTACCTATAGGGGATACCAGTATGAAACCAGCACTGAAGCCGGTTCAACATCTTGATCCATCGAAGTACAATTCCCATTTATCTTTTTTATCAATAGCTAATATTTGGTCATCAGGGAATGTCTCCTGATTTTGTATAGCAAAAGGAGAGGGTGCCTTAGCTAAATAGTCAGTTAATTCTTGTCCTTTAATTGCTTTCTAAGATATAAATTTGAGATCAAATTTAGTTAACATAACCCATTTAGCTAGATGACTTGAAAGATCCATTTTAGCAAATAAATGTTTCAAAGGATCAAATTTTACAATTACATGTGTCTCGGCATTTAAAAGATAATGCCTAAGCTTTTGTGTTGTGAAGACAAGAGCTAAGCATTATTTCTTAATGACAGTATATCGCACTTCGTAATCAAGCAATGTTTGGTTGATGTAATCTACAACACATTCCTTGCCTTCAGTAATATGTTGTACTAATAATGCGGCAAGGGCATTATTAGATGCTAAAGTATATAGAAGTAAAGGTTTATCAAAAATAGCAAGTTGTAAAATAGGAGGTTTAGTGAGATAACTTGTTAAGTCCTCAAAAGCCTTCTGACATTCTGAATTCCATTGAAATTTTAAATCCTTCTTCAGTAGTTGAGTAAAAGGGTGAATCCTATCCATGAGTTGTGAGACAAATCAACAAATGGCCTATATCTTCCCTTATAGACTATGAAGTTGAGATATGTTTTTAGGTGCTGGCATGTTAACAATCACATCAATCTTTTTCATATCTACTTCAATACCATGGTTCAAAACTATAAATCCCAATGATTTCTTTATCCATTTAAAGATCTATTGAAGAGTCATGGTGTGATCTTGGCGATGAATAGACTTTGCTAAGATGTCATCGACATAGTCCTCTAAGATATTATGCATGTAATCATGCAAGATAAGAGTCATAGTGCATTGGTAAGTTGCTTTAGCGTTCTTAAGTCCAAATGGAATGACTACCCAACAAAATGTGCCCCAAGTTGTTATAAAAGTTGTTTTATATTGATCTTGAGGGTTTATGACGATTTGGTTATATCTTAAAAATCCATCCATGAAGGAAAGTAATTCATGGCTGGCTACTGAGTCAACAATCAAATCAATGTTTGGAAGTGGGAAATCATCTTTCAAATATGTAAGATTCAAATCTCTAAAATTGGTACACATTCAAAGATAGCCATTGGGTTTAGCAACGATAACAATATTCAAAATCCAAGGTGAATAATCAGTAGGGCGGATGAAGCCAACTTGCAAAAGCTTTTCTATCTCAGCCTTAATGAGTAATGCAACCTTAGGATTCATCTTGCAAATCTTTTATATAAATGACTTAGCATCTGGTTTCAATACGATATTATGTGTTACAATTTGAGGATCAATACTAGGCATGTCTGAATAATTCCAAGCAAACAATTCAGAAAATTTGTGTAAGAATTTAGTCATTTTGTCTTTTTCTTCTGTTCTTAAAAATCACCTATAGGGATAACCTTTTCAGTGTTATCTTTCTCCATAAAAACATCAACAGTCTTTCCATTAAGCAAGGTACTATGGTCTGGGAGATCGGATGATTGTGGTAACTCTTTAGGTTCTTCCTTAGATTTTAGAGTAGCATTTATCATATTAGTGGTTTTTCCAAAATATACACTATTGTTCAAACAATAAGGTAATCCAGATTTATGATGGTAATGAGGAATATTGTTGTAAGCACCCAAGAATTTAATTATTACTTCATTTGTTGTAAAGATATCCAAGGGAGGCTCTCTTGGAGGACAACTAGTGTCAACCATGTTAGGAAAGATCAAATTAAGCGTCGATATTGTATTCACATTAAGAGTAGGATGTCTACAGGATTTAGATTCCTTGAAAGGGTTATATCCAATGCCGCTTGAGTAATGTCACAAAGTGGATTCTATAGGTACATGAATCCCTTGTTGATTAATACCACAACCATTACCTAGATAGTCACAGTTCTTATAAAGGATCTGAAATCCTTGACCATAGAGAGAATCCATTTCCTTAGAAGATGGTGGGGATTCATAAGTCTCATAATTTGTAGTAAAAGTGAGAGTATTATCCATATTCATTATCAAAGGGACTTTCAAATTTGAATTTTTAGATGATATTGATGCAACATTTGATGTTTCATGAATAGTGTTGTGAATTTTGTATTTTTCCTATAGAAGGAGATGTAAAATCTAAAGAACCCCAATCATCACCAAAGAATGCATTCAATTGTTTGGACTCTTACACAACATTATCTATGGCAAGAGGAGCTGACAAATCAACTTTCAGATTGTTTAAGATCTTATGATGAACAACCTATTTTTGTACTTCAATTTGTAAATAGTTGTTATGTTTAGGGTCAACATGAATAGTATGAAGTTTATCTTTAAAAACAAACTTGATTTAACGATGAAGGGTAGAAGGAACTGCCTCGAATGCATGAATCCAAGCTCTACCAAGAATCATGTTGTAAGATAAAGAACAAGGCATGACATGGATCAAGGTAGGTAAAGTCACATGCCTAACTTGTACATGTAAAGTTATAGTGCCTACGGATTGTCTTCCAACATTATCAAAGCCACAAATACTTATCCTATTCGACTTAATCAGAGATGTATCAACTTTAATCTTATGTAATAAATTGATGCTACAAACATTAAGAGCTGACCCATTATCAATCATAACACGTTTAATCAGTTTCTTATTTATTGTAATGAATATAATCAAAGGATCAGATTGATTTTGAACTTCAAGGGATGGCAACTCATGTTGTTGAAACAAAATGTCTATTTTTGTCACATGCATACAATCTAATAGAGCTACTACATCATTTGGCTTGACAACAAGTGGCACAATCACCTTTTGTAAAGCTTCTTGGAGCATTCCATGGTATGTAGGTGAAGTTTGTATAAGCTCCCAAAGAGATATCTTAGCAGGAGTAGCATGAAGTTGCTCAACAAGATCATAATCTTGACCAACCTTATGTGTTAAACAAGGTGCTTGAGGAAGCACAGGTTGAGTAGTTGGTAAAGATATCAAAATGCTTGATTATTGTTTGCCTTGTTTGTTATTCTGAGTATTGTATGTATGAGAAACCATAGTATGACTAGGTTGTTGTGAGTTTTGATGTGTTATCTATTTAGCATAGTTATAAATGTAATCAGGTAGTCGAGAATAAGGTAGGAGACCTCTAACAGTGAGCACAGGTTTAGGAGCTTGAACCGCATCTAAACACAAAGTGACCACTATTTTTGTTTTCATGGATTCTTCTTGAGGTTTGGAAACATAAATTGCATTTACTAATCCTTGAAACAATGAAGGTTTAAGAGTCGTAGTGGAATGTTCAATCAAGATAAAGTCCTCAAGGGCTTCACCTAACATATTGAAGTCATCACAACTAAATGACTCATCATACACATGAAAGTCTTGCAAAAAGTAATCTGACATTATAAAATGCTCAATTTAACCCAAGACTTAAATGTAAATTGTTATAACACTATGCAAAACACAAAGTTGTAATTTCAAAACTCTTTTAATGAAAGGATAAAGGAAATCACTCAAGTTTCAATGCATACACTTTCATAAAAGAGGGTTTGCAATCTAAATATGTTTTAGGACAACAAACTAATTCAAATCTAATTTTAAAAAGGATGCAAATTCTTTAGAGCATGGGTTCACCAAAATGTTTAGTGTGAAAAATGGGAATCAAGATAGAAGAATACAAGTTCCACACTTTCACATACTAGACATTAGGGAAGAACGGGATGGGTTTAGGGATAAACTACTAATTTCCTATGTTCCCTTTTCCTGTAAACTATGACTGTGTTACTATTTTAAATCAAGTTTTTGCAAGCTAGTTTCTTTCAACAAGCATGAAACACTAAATCACTAATTAGACTATAATAATGGTATTTCTAGAAAAGATACTACTAAACTAGAAACACAAAGAGGACAATATTGAGAAAGTGTACCTAGAAATAGAGCAGTTGATGGACTAGGGCACCCAAGGCAATGTCCCAAAAATTCTTGACTATCAAAATCTTTTGTATCAGATATCTGGTAATCTTCAAAGGCTCCTAGATCCAAAAGAAATCACCTAGTTGGACTAGGGCACCTAGGGCAATGTCTCAAAAGTCTTAAAATCTTGAAATCTAAAATTCGTGACAACTGTGTCTATAATATCCATCTTCCTCTCACTCCTTTCTGTCAGATCTTGATGAATTTAACCTACACATGCAAAAGAAGGGGAAAGAAGGTTGTGGATAAATAGGAGCTTGCCTCAGTTAAGCCCCATTTTTGGTATTCCTACCTCAATAATAGCCAAAGATAAAGATCTACAGATGTGTGTGCTCATCTAACAAAAATTTATGTAGAAAATACAAAACCCTAGATGACTCAAGCATCAAGGAAAGATCAACAATTTGTTCCACTCAATGTACAAAGACAACTTCACCTCAAGGATATGAAAACAATGAAGACTTGCATGAACAAGAAGGCGAATTGGCAATGTTTACGGATGATCTCCAAGCTTGATGTTGGAGGCTTCAACCCTTCTCCCGATCATGCAAAAGGTGTATAAACCCTAGAAAGAGCAAGATAGTCTCAAAATCTTGATTCCTAATCTCCATCCATTGTCTCCATGATAGAAAATTCAAATGACTTCAACAAATCACTGATTTTCAATGGAAACTTTGGTAGTTTTTGGCATAAAGTTTGCATATGGATTGTGTGTGATAAAGTGATTTCCAAATGTCTTTAAATATCTAACCTTAAGAATTTTAAATTTTGAAATAAGATGTCGAATCACGTGAAAAACAAAAATTTAAAAATAGAATCCCAAAATGCATGGCAGGGGCCGACATCCCTCCAAAATTCAGTACCCTGGGAAATAGGGAAGGACAAGGGCATGAACACCCAAGTCCAAGCCCTAATTTCACAATCAGGATTGCCTTAAGGAGGTTAGGGGATCTGAAATCCAAGTTTTCTTTTCACCCTCAGTCTTCAGTTATTCCAAAATACAACAATCTTCCAGTTAGACCTAGGTTAATCAGAGTTTAGGAAGGTTTGAAATAAACAAGATTGAAAGGACACCAAAGGAGAGGACCTAAACTATGAGAAATTGTACCATTCCATACAGGAGGATAATTCTTGACATAACATAATATTGTAACCTTTCTTCATTAGCCTGTATGGTTCGTTGAATGATGTTTGCTTGTTATATGACCCTAAGGGTGTGTTCTTGTTCTTCTTGTGTCTATTGAGTGTGTTGTGGTCTTGGATGTAATGATTCTATATTCTCAAGGATATCTCGAACCCACTCACTTCTAATATTGGTGTAGTGCACCTAGGATATTTTTTTTATGAAGCCTTCTAAAGGCATTGTCATGTAGTGGAGGCCTAGAATAGGCATTTACCTTAGTAGGTCTACAGTTTCCTAGAATAGGACAATCTATTTTTAGTTTTATGTCTGGACATGCTTTTAATGCCTTCTTATTTTGGTTTTGCCATGATTTGGGAGCATTGTAATGGTGGAATTCATGGTAAACATATAGATTTGGCCTCTCTCATGTGGAGGCAGTGTGGAGTTTGAGGAAGTTTGAAGAGTAATAGGAGAAAAAGACCAAAATTTTTGTATTTCACTATTTTTCTGCAATTTCCACATTTTGTCCTTGCCCGTACTATATTGTCATAGTGGAAAACAGCTGAAATCATGTGATGCATGGAGTTAACTTTCATTTGAGCTAGGATAGAAGGATTTTCATTGGTTTTGAAGGATCTTATAGTTGGATTTTTGAGAATTGTTCTCAAACCCTTATTTTGAGGGTTTTAGTGAGGTTTATGGATTCCTAACCCATTCATCTGTGTTAGAGCCCCAAAATAGGTTTAGGATGGTATGTTTTCTAATAGGTTTTGAGTGCAGGAGTAGGGGACAAATGTAAGTGGGTGTTTGGAGCCATTGAGGCCTAATAGCTCTATGTGTTGGGCTAACTAGCTCTGGTAGTGTGGAGATTTGATCATGAAATGACTTGGAGTCACCTTGGACCCCAAAAAATTGTGAAATATATCTATTTGTAACCTGTTGGGTACCTTGAAATAGGAGTTGGAAGTTTGGAGTGAAGTTTGTGAGCACTTTTTTTGTAAAACTGACCTAATTAGTCCTAGTAGGAAACTGATACAGTCATGTTTTGAGATTTGTGTTCCAAAGGACCCCCTATTACATGTTTGATATGTTGAAGAACTTAGTAATGGGTACTCAAAAATTCCTTAATAGTCTAGTTTGGAGGTCAGTAACAAAAGTTATTGCTTGACAGTCCCTTTTTGAGGGCTACAAGGAAGTTGGAACAATTGTGAAGGAAGTGGTATAAGGGGTTGTCTCCTGAGTATTTTGATAGTTTTGTGAGCATAGACTAGTCAAACATAGGTGGTCTAGGGTCCCTAGAAGGTTAGGGAAAGAGCCTAAGTGTATGAACCCAAAGATGGTGTTGTTGTCTAGTTTTGGAACCATGGAAAATGAGAGGACAAACATGTCTAGAAAGAAGACTAATGGAGCAGCTAGGTCCACAAGGGCCTAAAAGTCTTGTTTTCCCTACCATCACCTACCATCCTCTTCCCGTGAGTAGTGGTTTGTGACCCCTTAGTGGTGTTGGCTCTGCATCAAGTGGTATCAAAGCACAGTTAGTAGATCGGTTGTGATTGTGAAGTGTTAAGTTGAAGAGGCAGTTTGTCAAGATGCCTCCAAGAGTGAGAAACATGGCCCAATAGATGAATGAGCTGAAGGAGAAACATGCTAAAGAGTTAAGGGAGATAAAGGAAAGAATGGCTACCCTAGAACAAAATCAAAGAAGAGGAGTGGCTCTAGGTGATGAGAATGAGTTTGAGGAAGAAGAAGAAACTGAGTATGAAGATGTGGAAGAAGAGTTAGAACCTGAGGATTAGAGGATGGCAAAGTTGCTGAGGGTAGTAAAAGAAGACAAGCACAAGATAAAGATAGATGTGCCAAAGTATGGGGGAAGCCTTAATGATGAAGAGCTGCTAGATTGGATTATAGCATTGGACAATCACTTTGAGTGTGAAGAAGTTCCTGAGGAGCAGAAAGTGAAGATTACAAAGACCAAGCTGATAGTTCATGCTTTGTTATGGTGGGATTATCAATAAATAGAGAGGAGAAAGCAAGGAAAGACAAAGATTGTTTCATGGGACAAGATGGTAGCTAAGATCAAAGGTAAGTTCTTGCCTAAAGATTATGAAGTTCAAATGTTTAAGAAGCTTTAAAGTTTAAGACAAAAAGAAATGGATGTTAAGTCATACACTGAAGAGTTTTATAAGCTAAGTATAAGATCTGGTCACAATGAAAGTGAAGTGCAAAAGTTGCTAGGTATATAGGTGGCTTGAGGTTTAACATGTAGGATGAACTAGTGTTATCAAATCCAAGGAATGTTGAAAAATGTTATCAGACGATAGTAAGAGTGGAAGAGAAGCTGAAGAGAAGACAAGACAAGACATCTAGAGGTAAAGGCAACACCTCTAGAGGTAGAGGATCCTTTTAAAACACAAAGCAAGTCAAGAGAGTCCAGAAGAGATTAGCAAGGCACAAGGACAAAGTGTAGATTTTAGAGGCAGACATTCTAGAGGCAGATTTGGTGGTGGAAGGAGTGCAAACACCTTTATGGGTAAATATTACAATTGCCAAGAGTTTGGGCACCCGGCATACAAGTCTCCTAAGAAGCAAAATTTTACAAGTGATGGTGAAAGGAAGAATGAGATGAGGACTTGATTTGTCTAAGAAGAAGAATGTGGTGGTTCTACTCCCACTAGTTGTGTTGGTGAGATAGGAGAAATGTTGATTCTGAGAGAAAGAGCACTATTGAAAACCTCCAAGGAGAAGGAGCTAATTCAGAGGAGAGCACTATTTAGGACAACTTGCAAGTGCAAAGACAAGGTATGTAAAGTGATAGTGGATTCAGGTTGTACTAACAATATGGTGTCTAATGAAATCGTAGACAAACTAAAATTGGAAAGAGTACCTAGGGACACACCTTACAAAGTCTCTTGGGTAAGTGATAATCAGTCCATTTTGGTAACTAAACAAGCATTAGTAGAGTTCAAGATTGGAGCATATGAGGATAGGATACTTTGTGACATTTTACCCATGGCTTGTTGTCATATGATACTTGGAAGACCCTGGCAGTTTGATAGGTCTATAATTTATGATGGAAAAGCTAACACCTACACCATTAGGAAGGGTGAGAAGACTTTTGTACTAATGCCAATTTAGAAAGAAGTCAAGGAGCAGTCAAGGATAGCAAAGATGATAATGTTTGGTAAAAAGGAGCCAGTAAGGCTTGAGGAGAGTGGAAACAAGGAGTATGCAGCCTTTTCAAGGCATAAAGTTGTTGAGACAACAGATGAGAAGAGTGAAGATGATTTACAGACAATTGTGAAGAGGAATGTCTTCATGTGGAAGAAGGAAGTGGATGAGAAGGTGTCTTGGTCTAAGATAGAGAAGTTTAAGAGTGAGAATCTTGAAAAGCATGAAGTGATTATGGTTGGGATAGTCAAGTGTCCTATAAAGAGGCAGTTGGATAATGTGAGGATAGAGATTTATAAAGGTAATAGGATAGAGAACAAGCTGATGATAGGTCTGACAGAGGTTGAAAAAGGTAATGGTGTAGTGGACAGTGGAAAGAATGGAGACAAAAAGAGCATGAGGCAAGAAGTTGAGAGGGTAGTGCTGACAATTGATAGAAGGTTGAAAATAGAGGTAAAAGAGAGTGAGGTAGCAGAGTTAGTTGATAAGAAAGTGGAGAAACAGCCCACAAGATAGAGTATACAAGGAACAAATATATCAAGGATAGTGAACCTGTTGAAGGCAAGCATGCAGGTCAAAGATGTGAAGAGCACAAAACTGGACAAGCTACAACAAACTTTCCAAGGGACTTAGAACAATTACAAGTTGGGATGTATGGTGTAGTGCACCTAGGATATTTTTTTTATGAAGCCTTCTAAAGGTATTGTCATGTAGTGGAGGCCTAGAATAGGCATTTACCTTAGTAGGTCTGTAGTTTCCTAGAATAAGACAGTCTATTTTTAGTCTTCTGTCAGGACAGGCTTTTAATGCCTTCTTATTTTGGTTTTCCAATGATTTGGAAGCATTGTAATGGTGGAATTCATGGTAAACATATAGATTTGGCCTCTCACATGTGGAGGCAGTGTGGATTTTGAGGAAGTTTGAATAGTAATAGGAGAAAAAGACCAAAATTTCTGTATTTCACTATTTTTCTACAATTTTCATGTTTTGTCCTTGCCCGTATTGTACTGTCATAGTGGAAAACTACTGAAATCATGTGATGCATGGAGTTAAATTTCATTTGAGCTAGGATAGAAGGATTTTCATTGGTTTTGAAGGATCTTATAGTCAGACTTCTGAGAACTATTCTCAAACCCTTATTTTGAGGGTTTTAGTGAGGTTTATGGATTCCTAACCCATCCATATGTGTTAGAGCCCCAAAATGGATGAACTGGGTTTATGATGGTATGTTTTCTAATGGGTTTTGAGTGCAAGAGCAGGGGACAAATGTAAGTGGGTGTTTGGAGCCATTGAGTCCTACTAGCTTTATGTGTTGGGCTAACTAGCTCTGGTAGAGTGGAGATTTGATCATGAAATTATTTGGAGTGACCTTGGACCCCAAAAACTTGTGAAATCTATCTATTTGTAACCTTTTTGGCACCTTGAAATAGGAGTTGGAAGTTTAGAGTGAAGTTTGTGAGCACTTTGTTTGTAAAACTGACCTAATTAGGCCTAGTAGGAAACCTGTACAGTCATGTTTTGAGCTTTGTGTTCCAAAGGACCCCCTATTAAATGTTTGATATGTTGAAGAAATTGGTAATGGGTACTCAAAAATCCCTTAATAGTCTAGTTTGGAGGTCAGAAACAAAAGTTATTGCTTGACAGTCCCTTTTTGAGGGCTACAAGGAAGTTGGAGCAGTTGTGAAGGAAGTGGTATAAGGGGTTGTCTCCTGAGTATTTTGATGGTTTTGTGAGTATAGACCAATCAAAGATAGGTGGCATAGGGTCCCTAGAATGTTGGGTAAATAGCCTAAGTGTATGAACCCAAAGATGGTGTTGTTGTCTAGTTTTGGAACCATGGAAAATGAGAGGATAATCATGTCTAGAAAGAAGACCAATGGAGCACCTAGGTCCACAAGGGCCTAAAAGTCTTGTTTGCCCTATCTTCACTTGCCATCCTCTTCCCCTAAGTAGTGGGTTGTGACCCCTTAGTGGTGTTGGCTCTGCATCAAATACCTGGGCACGTTTGTATGCTTGGATAAGAGAGTTGACTAAAGTTGAGCTTGGGTTGACCTTTTGTTTAACTTCAAATTCGTGATGTGACCAAAGGTTTTCTATGATTTGACCTTGTGATGATATCAAGGAGTTTTTGACTGTGTTTTGCATTTGAATCCTACCTCGTGATCAAATCAAGGGTTTGATTTTCCTAAATCCCCTAATGTTTTTGTATTTTTGACGTATGCAACTAAATGAATGCAAAACACTTTTTCTTCTTTTCCATATATATAATAAAATTATTTAATTAACTAGGAATTTGAAATATGAATGCAAATTTACATGAATTTTTCAAATGCAATGTATACTATGTTTTTGCATTTTTGTGATGATTTTGATTCTAAACTAAGAATTGAAAATATAGGAATAAAAACTAATCAATGAATTGCAATGAAACTAATTTAAACAATGCTAAATTTCCAATCAAATTGAAATAAATCCTATCAAGGAAATTACAATAACAAGATTACTATTTCCAAGAGGAAAGTGTGATTGAATTAGCTATGAAAACATGAAAAGAACCTGGATCCTTTGGTGCATGAGCTTGACACATCCTTAGAAATCCTTTGTGTGGCAATTCCATCCAACAATGGGGTACTCCTCTTGGTGATAGGGATGGGGTAGCAATTGATTTGAAATGAGCTCTGAAAGATATTATTAAATGAGCTATGAAAGCTATGAAGCACTTGGGGTTGGCAATTCACGAGCATAAAAATACTAAATGAAGCTTTTGAAAGCTTTGACAACAATACTAAAAATCAAAAGGCACATAAGTCCCATGGAGAGCATGAAAAAGCTTAGTGGAGAGAAAAAATAAATCTTGATGAATGGATACAACAATAAATTTGCCTCCTATGATAAATCTTTGAAGATTTGTAAGAATGAAAACTAAAGAAATGAACAAAAAGGCTCAAAGGTCTGTGAAGAAGCTTGAAAAGCTTGTGAAGATGGGAAGAGCATTCTATAACTTGAGAAATAATGAAAAGGTGGGGGGTATTTATAGCTTGGAAGGGCTCACAGGAGGTGGGATTGATTGAGAAGTTAACTCAATTGATTGATGAGTTACCAAGATTGATTGATGAGTGAACTGGATTAGTTAGGGAGTGAATTGGCCTTGATAGAATTTCACAGGAGAATAAATGGAGTTGTCATGAGATTCATTGAGAGAAAAGTAGAATTGATTTGTGAGTTAGAATGGAGTGATTAGGAGACTTGAATTAGTTAGGGAAGGTGACTCACACAATCATGGCTCAATTTGGAGTAAATTTGGGACCAAACTGAAGAGAAAATTACATTTAAAAACATGACAGGGTCACCCCTTTTACCAATAGGGTCACCTAGGGGTGATCCTAGGTCACCTGGGGGAGATCCTAGGTCACCTGGGGGAGATCTTGAACTCAAAGGGGGTGACCCAAAAAAGAGAAGACCTGGGAGTGATTTGAAGGGCTAAGAATGATCTTGGGAGGTTGGATATGACATCTAGCCCTTGAAAATGACCAAAATGGTGCATATGATGGGATCCCCCTTTTACTACCAAGGCCGTCTAGGGGAGATATAGGGTCACCTAAGAGAGATCCTAAAATCAAATGGAGCGACCTAGAAAAGAGAGAAGACAAGTTAATTTTGAGGGTTGGGAAATGTCTGGGAGGTTAATTGGAGGCCTCTAGAGGGTTGAAATGGGTGAAATGGTCTAAGGGAAGATGAATTTTCTAGCTTACAATGCCAGTAGGCTATGTTTATGAGGCTAAAAAAGTGAAAAAGATGGAATGTTGACAAGGGGAGGTGAAGGAGGAACAAGACCAAGAAAGGTTAGCTTGAGGAAGGATAAGAAAGAGTGAATGAGGGAAGTCCATCCATGTGTCACCAAGAAGAATGCTTAGTGAGAGGTCATAATTACATGCTTACATGTACATTTTTAGGATTACATCTCATCATCAGATTTCCATGTAGGCCCATGCACTTTTTTAGTGCTTATAGACCCACATTGTGATTAGCACAAAAAGACAAATCTTCTTGTACCACAAAGTGGAAGGTCTCAAAATCAAGTATTTAATTATGTTGTGCTACAACGTAATGATTTCAGTGTTCACAAGCACATTACAACTCAACATAACCATTATCTGCTTGTTGGACCCATCTAAAAGACTCAAGTTTAGGAACCTCACCATCATCCATAGCAATAGAAGTTGCACCATCATCACAAAGAAAAAATTCATAATCGACAATATTCACATCAAGCTCTTGGATGATAGGTGAGCAACATACACTACTATTAGACATGTTGATGTCTTGTTCCACATTTAGATTAGAGACTTGATCTATATCTTCATCATCATCAGAAGCATATAAATCATATTGAGGCATTTCAAATGATGGGTTGAATCCATCCCATTGCCTCTCTATTTCAATCTCATCAGGGTGACTTGTTGGATCACAAATGCTGCTACAAACAAATAGAAGACTACCATATTCTTTATCAAAAAAAGGAACTTCATTTGCACTTTTCATAACTGGGTTAGCATCAAAGCATACACCATGGAGGTCACCCTTACTAATGCTAGTAATTTTTGAATCACAATCAATTTGTAAGTCATTAGTAAAGGAAGAATGGGCTTGAGAAATGTCACTTGAAGCATAAGGTAGTTCAACCTCCATATGAGCACCCACAACAATATCAACTTCATCATTGTCAAGAGAGACAAAACATGGGATCTCATCAAATAAAAACTCATCATTGTTATCATCCCCATGATTTAACCCTTCTAATTGTAAATAAGTGCAGATGCTATCATAATCCTCTGCACAACTACCACAAGATGTTGCATCACAAACCTCTATCCTCATGACCACATTATCACACTAACCCCATGTAGTGTCTTTAATACCAACACTACTAACCATGGAAAGTTCCTCAAAGTGAAACCTAATGTCCACACTATTATCTATCTTAGATTGGTTATCATTGAGTGTGGACATGTCACTGGCATTTTTGACTTCAGGCTTGGAGTCAAATGACAAAGAAACACCACCATCATTCCCAATGGATGATCCATCCAACTGAAGATGGGTGGCCACAATATCTTCTCTTTTAGCACAAATCTCATATGATGCTACCCAACAAGACTCAACTTGATTAACTATATTATTGTCCACAATGGTTAGTTCATTTCTTACAACATTTTCCTTTGGGGAGTGTAGTTTTTCAATATAATCATCCCTCAATCTTTCAAGTGCTTCAAGGCATTGGTAAGCCTTTTTCAAAATTGTAATCTTCAAATCCTCCTATAGTGAACTCAATCCATCCTCATAAGGTTCAAACAACATGTTAATGTAGGCAGGGATAACATGCTTACAAACACTAGGGATCTTTGAAAGTGCAACAACAAATTGATGATAAAAATCCTTGCAAGACTCTTCCTCTTGCCTTTTGATATCTTCAAGTTCATAGAAAAAGGAGCAACACCAAGTGAAACCCACTCCTCAAAGGTATTAATTAAACTATCCCAAGAAGAAAACTACTAGTATGGAAGATTGCACAACCATTTCCTTGCATCCTTATCCAGAGATTTAACAAATAATCTCATCCACATGTTGTCATCTACACAATTGTAATTGTCCATGAAATCAACAAAATTTTAGACATGTGATTTCCCTTGAGAAAGGTCCAACCATTAAAGTTGGGAAATTGTAGGTAGATTTCATTTTTTTGCATTCATAGTCATTATCTACCCATGACAAATCTAATTTCTCATACACATCACAAAGGGGAATATTGGAAAGTATTATTCTTTGAGACTTGGTGATAGGGTCATTCACTAGGGCATGCTGGGAATTAAATTGTAGGTTAGACAACAACAATGGGATTTGGCTCTAAATTTCATCATGCTCCCTAATAAGTTCATTAAGATTATGCATAGATGAATGATTTTGAGGTGGGTGAGTGCAATATGTAGAACACTCTGAATAATAAGATGAAGCATCATCAAAGGAATCATAAATATCCTCATCATAGTATCTAGGGATTGAAACATAGGATGATGCATATGAAGGATCTACCCTAGAATTATTATTGTGTCAAGAGGCCATGACTTGAACATTCAATCATGCAAGACAGAACAAGACTTGATAAAAGAACTGCTTATGTATTTTGTAAAAAGTTTGAACTGACTACAAAAGAAGGAAAATCATGTGTACCTTCATAGTAGGAGAAATACTTTTCAAACTATAGAGTTTCCACCTCTTCTAGATGATTTGAGTCCAATGATGCTTCTTTGAGAACTTCTAATGATTTCTTATAGTAGGATGTTTATTGTTTTTGAGATACACCTCATTGAGACTCTTATCTTAAAGACATATCATTCTTGTTTGTGGAGTCTCACATTTTTGATTTGGAAGGCACATTTGAGGGGTTATCTCTCCTCTTTGATGACAGTTATGGCACATCTATTGTCACTCCATCTTTGTCTTTGGAGATTGATGATCTTGAGTTTTCCTATTGTCCCAGATTGTCACATTCTTCAAGTAGGCCCAAGACTCTTGATTCAGTTGTGGCATCTTTCAACATTGACAAGTGGACACTTGAGCATTTTTCAGAGGCATCATACTTCATGAGACTTCTTCCCTCATCTCTTGTTTTGGAGTTGGAGTTTCTTCTACATATACCAGTGGATTAGTTTCTTCCCAAGGGGAGAAATGTTGTTTGTTGACATTGGATCATGTTTTATCTTCATGCATGCGCCATTGGGACATGAGCTACTTCATTATGGGGGGATATCTTGTCTCAGTATTTCCCTCTTATAGGGGGTTACTAATTGTATATTCATGATGGATGTTGTTTTGGGGGGTTGTGTTGAGTCCTTCTGTCACTCCATCATTTGTCCATACTTAATTGTATGCATTCTTACTTTTGGGGAGGAGTTTTTCCCATGAGGTTTTCTCCTTTACTCAACTTGAGATCTTTTGTTGATGGGTACCTAACATGACCTTGTATCTAGGACCCATCCTTGCATCTTTGCATTTGTCTACTTCTCCCTAAGTTGCACTTAAGGTGGGGTGTTGGTGTGAATGGGGTATATTACCTAACTAGTTCTATATTAGAACCTATTCACATGTTAAGTTTACTTAGGTGGTTAGGACATTTAATATTTGTTCCACCTAGAAGGCATCTTATTATCCTCTAGTTGTCATTTAAATATTTATATCTATGTTGGTATTGGACATTTAATTTTTATGTCTATGTCAAACTTTGTCCTACCTCTCAACCTTACCCATATAAGGAAGGTATCTCATTGTACATTTCATGCAATGTAGTGTGTATCAAGTCAAGCTTTGCATCTTGTATATGTTGATGGTGATGTTAGTCACACATAAACACACAAATAAAAGTTACACAATAACCCTTATTTATCTTAAAAGATAAGATGAATTCAAAGAATTCATGATCCCAAGTCTCTCTTGATTAGTTCATAATCTACTAACGTTACTCAATGGTTGATGTGTGTTGCTATTTTCCATTTTGGGGCCTTACATAGATTAGTAGATTCTATTTCTGCAACTATGCTACACAAAGAGGTTACTCTACATAGTATATTTCTTCAAATGTTGTGTCTACAGGTTGATATTTACATGATATTTTTAACACTACATGCATTTAGCTCAAATATGCTAATGATATTCAGTTATCTATGGGATGTCAGCATATTTCTCTGTTCTACTTGTGATTTATCATGATTTGCAATTATGGATGTGATTTACTGAAATTAAAATGAGAAAAAGGGTTAGAGAAATGAGATTCCTAAAATTACTTGACTAAGATCACTGATCCACATACATGTTCCCATATAGCAATGAAGAGAAGAAAACTAGAATTATACTTCTCCAGGACATTCCACAAACCCGCATGATCCAGTGCAAATCTTCAAAGGGAAAGTTGACAACAACATGCAATAAAATGAAAGTGCTTCTAGTTGAACATAGCATTCACCATTACATATCCACAAATCAACTTAAAGATTATGTAAAGTTTACAATCAGGATGTAATCTGAAGCTTCATCTCCATTCAATATGCTTAAGAACAAGTACATTTACAATGATTTGAAGAAAGAACATTGATGTTTGAACAATTCAGTCCTCATTAGTCTTAGTAATCTGATCTCCTATAAAATTGTTCTGATTAGATTTTTTATTGATTGACCTCCTCCCTTTTTTATAGAGTAAAAGGGCTCAATATATATCTCTGAGTATCCCCAATACAGTTCCCAAGAAACCCTAGCTAATCAACGGTTCACACTTCAAGTGCAACATCAATGGTGGAGAATAAATCCCACAAAAAATCCAAGCAACATGCCCATACTAGGTGTAAGGATGCCCATTGGAAACCCTAACCGCCTCAAAATATCTTTCATTGCTCATATAATAATGTTTCTTTCCACCTGCACTCTTCCTCGCAGTGAAAGCCTTTACTTCTTCTATTTCCCTTTGCAATCTGATATGATCTTTGTGACATCATTGCCATCAAGTTTCACTTGCATCAAACTTCTCATCACCATCCTTATCTCCTTTCACTTCTTTGTTGATTTGATCTGCTCTTGTGATGTCATCTCCATTAAAGTTCCATCTTTATATCTACCTGCACGCCTGCAAATAGATAAGAATTAACCATAATCATTTAATAAACTAGCAGGAAGATAAAAATTACATTGAATCAAGCTAAAAGCGTAAACATAGATATTGGGTCCTGAAACAGTGAACAATCGCATATCTAAATGCATACACAATGTTAAAAATGGTTGGGTCAACCACCGTTGACCAAAAATATGCATCGGGCTTCAAAACAACTTAAAAAATCCTATTGCTTTGCTTTCCCACCATTTTCCTTGTATATCGGGTGCCCAATTCCCTTTGTATATTAGGTTGTACATTACAACATACAAGTGTCTAAAATATACAAAGAATTTTCTGTATTTTAACTTCTCTTTGAATCTGTGCTTTGTACATTTCCCCTTGCATATCGGGTTATACATTATAGACATACAAGCATAAAAATATACAAGAACTTTTCTGTATTTAACTTTCTATTTGCATTCGGTGCTTGTATATCGGCATGCATTTTTCATTTGCATATTGGCAATTTACATTGGCAAAGATACATACAAAATCCCTTGTATATCCCATTCGGACCCCAACTGTTTTATAAGCCGCAACTAATTCACTTTGGACTCTGCAACATGTATATACCGAAATGCATCTTTTAACATACATTGAGTAATGATGCATCCATTTAACCAAATTTAATTCTTTATTGAGGTCCCTATTGTATGTTCTAAAATGTATGTTTCAAAACATGTATATGCAAAGCATCAAATATACAATGATTATAACTCTATTTAATAGCTCTTCAGGTCCACGGCAATGTATTTTTGCAATGCATATCACAATGTATGTTTAATATACAAGCCTGAAGCATACAACAATTTAACCCACCTTGATAAACTTTCAGATCTGGGCCATGTATATGTGCAATGCATATCGGCTTTGTATGTAAGATACATACAAAGCACAAAACATAGATTGACTTAATCAATTTTAAGAAAACTTTCAGGCCCACCATTGTATAAATCTTGAAATGTATACAACCGAAATATGTATATACAAAGTGCGAAACATACAAACACAAAATCCTATTTCATAAACATTTCGGTTCTGCCACTTGTATGTAACCTTGCATATCCACTTTGCATGTTTTATACATACAAACATAAAGTGCATTCAATGAATTTTAAACAATTATGCACTTAAACTTTGAGAAGTTTCGGGCCCGACTTGTATGTACCGAAATAGACGCTAGCCAAATGCATACAAGTATAAATGCATAAAAAATTGATGACCCATTTTGTGACTAACACAAGGACCTGATATACAAAACCTCTTGTATGTGCAACATACAACGACCTAACATACAAAGACCATTGTATATGCAACACGATAACCCATGCGACTATGTATAAAAATGACCTTGCATATACAAACGACTTTGTATATGGAAAGCGATATACAAAGGACTTTGCATACAAGTGAACTTGTATACAAAGGGCCTTGTATATGCAACCCGATATACAAAGGACATTGTATATGCAACAACAAACCCTTCCCTTGTACATTTTACCAAAATACTCATAACTTGCAAAATATAGTGAATTTTAAGATGATTCAAAAAGTAACCTCTGTTCATTTTCAACAAGGAATTCACCCATATTCAACCCTCGTACTGAAATGTATTTTTTCTCTAGTTTTAACAAAGTTTGCAATTTTCACCCTCTTTTCCCTTTACCACCAAGCTGAACAGCACACACAAGCAAAAAGTAAAAAGCTACAGCATGGGTCCTCATTTTGCTAAGGAGTAAAATGGGGCATGTTGTGAACATCACAACAGTATACTTTATGCATCATTACTCTTGGGAATATAAAGTGTTGTTATTGCTTTTCTCTCTTGTTGTGGAAGGTTGTTTTGGTTGTAGGTGATCTTGGGCTATCTTAAGTCCATTGATGACTCTTACACTTTTTACATAAATTACGAGAATAAAAAGGTGTGATCACCAATGAAAGTATAGGGAATTAGGGAAAAGGGGGCATGATTGCCAGTGAAATTATAATCAAGTAAGGGCAAATGGTGGTGCAATCACCAATGATATTATAGTGAATTTAGGGAAAATGTGTAATATCACCATGAAATGATAGGTATAGTTTAGAAAACTTTTATGAATTATAGGTGGTTCTTATAAAGCATGGCCCATCACCTCAGAATTATAGGTCTTTTATGGTTAATGTGTTTAATCACCCATTGAAAAATGTAGTATGACTATGTAGTAAGGAGTGGTATTTATGCAAAACAATACTCCATTCACTCTTTTAGAATTCAATTTTGGTTTCACCCATTTCATCCTACATTGTAAATTTGTAATTTATAGTCCTCTGGAGTGGCATTTGATCAATCCTTTGTGAGCTACTAAAAAGTTGGGGAATAGGCAGGTTGCAACTCAACTTCATTCTTCCATTCTAGGTGAGTAACAAAAATAAATTTTTTAATTTGAATCACATTTTGTATTGTATTGTAATGAAAAAACTTGCACAATAGTTGAATATTATAGTAAATATCTTGTAAACACTTGATAATAATATGCCACTTTGAGGGGGCAACTTCCTAATCCACTTCGAGGGGGATACCTCTAATAGTCTTCAATAAGAACACAATACTCAATATGATCATAATAACTAACCTCTACCTCCTATATATACCCTACTTATGTCATGGATGCCACCTAGGATAACCTAACTACCTATATAAGACTATATCAATGATTATATAACTTAAATAAGTGTTAAGGTAGCCACAAGCTGACTACTCATAGCCATAAACAACTATAGAATTAAAGGCATAACATGCCCCCCACCTTTACAAAAGCATTGTTCTCAACTCTAATCAGTTGTGGTAGTTTCTTCATATAATCTTCATCATCCCATGTGGTAACTTCAACTAGAAAATATTTCCATATAATGAGGTAATTTGGAATTGTTGATGTCGTCACCTTCTTCATGTGTGTCTAGAAAATTAACTTCACCTCCAAGATGTGTCTTCCCTTTGCATCTAGTTCTTGATGGTGATGAATGTGTTCTTCCTTTACTTGAACCTTTTGGTGTGCCTTAGGGGAAGAGGTGAGGAATAATAGATGGCACCCTTCTCCTTTAGACAATAATGATGTTTGAAATGCTCCAAGTAGTGATAATGCATGGAAAGATGTTATGGGTCCTCCTCCTCCTCCTCCTCCTCCTCCTCCTCCTCCTAATTGAAAAATAATTTTGCAATAAATCACACAAAACAAATCCAATTAATTTGAAATTTTTACTATAACTTGTCAGGGCCTAGATCTCACTTCTCTGAAAGAATCTCCAAGAAATTTTTTAATTTGCAGCCTTGAAGACAAAAATGGTGGAAACCATAGTTCTTCAATAACTCGCTTTATTCTACTCCAATTACTTTGAAATTTGGAATGTAGCAGCTTCAAGATGCCCTTGAGAAACCATTTAAAAATATTGAAAAGAAGCAACAAAATGAGAGATATATGTGCTTCACAAGAAACAATGGTAGGAACCCTAATTTTGCTGTAACTCACTCAATTCTTCTCCAATTGCTCTAAAATCTATACTATAGTAGGTTCCATATGTCCTTGAAAAATAGTTAAAAATCTTGAAAAGATTCTCTAAAATGAGAGAGATATGTTCTTCCTAAAATGACCTCCAAATCAGAAAAAATTTGCCTAGTATTTGCCTTCATGGTGCCAAGATCATGCTATAATACCACTTGTAATGAAACAACTTGCACAATAGCTGAATATAATAGTAAATATGCTACAAGTACTTGATAATAATATGCCACTTCAATGGGGATACCTCCAATAGTCTTCAATAAGAATGCAATACTCAATATGATGATAATAACTAACCTCTACCTCCTATATATACCATACTTATGCCATGGATGCCACCTAGGCTGACCTAACTACCTATATAAGACTATATTAATGATTATATAACTTAAATAAGAGTTAACATAGCCATAAGTCGACTACTCATAACCATATACAACTATAGAATTAAGGGCATAACATATATATTGTATGATTAATATTTATAATAGTAGTTCTACTTCTCATGTGCACCTACAATCCTGTATATTTGTCATATGTTGATATTGATTTAAATATTATTTTATAATATTTTTATATTTATCTTTTACATAGACTATATCAATGGTCCTCATTGTATTTTCTTCCAAATAAATATATGTCGACAGTTTTTCCTCTGTGTCCCTTGCCTCCTTTTCATAGAAAGAAAAAAGGCACATATTTTAGTTAACTCACATCATCAGATCAAACCAAATTAAGGGTTTATAGGGCTATAGGGATAAAATAAATATGCAAAGATAAGGAGACACCACTATTGGTTGGAAAAGCTTACATATCCACTGTTAGTTGGGGGCAGGCAGTCATTTTATTTTAAATGTCTATAGACTTCAATGTATTGCTAGGTCCACATGTATAAATTTATTAAAAGACTATAGTACTAAACCCACACTTTTTATTTATCCCGAACCATCTGATCAAACCACACCAATGATTGTCAAGGCTCAAAGGAAAAAATGTAGGTTATCCAAGCAGAAGAGAACACTATTGGCTAGAAAAGGTGATGTGTCAGTCCTCACTCCCATAGTATTAGTTGTATGGGTCGTAGCTATAGGTGTATTGGTCTTAGCTACTGGGGCCTTCTTGCATAAATTTATTAACTTCTTGTAGTACTAAACATACATCTTTTTTGTCTTGGGCCATCGGATCAAACTGCATCAATGCCTCGTAGGGATCAAATGTGGAAATCAAGATTATAAAAGTTGTAGACAATGTCGTTGGCTAGAAAGGGTGATGTGTTAGTCGTTGGGACTGCAATATTATGGGTATTGATCATCTCTATAGGTGTATAGGTCATACCTACAAGTGTATTCATAGAAGCTATAGGTGTATAGTTCTTGGCAAGTCCAACATGTATAAATTTATTAAGATAGCATATATCTAAATGGGCATCTTTCATTTATTCCAGGCCATCAGATCAAGTTGTATCAATTCCTAGCAGGGAACAAAGGTCAAAATGAAGATTATGCAAGCAAAAAACAATTCCACTGGCTAGAAAAGGTGATGTGTGTGTCGGTGGGCATGCAATTATTGGTGTATTTGTCATAGCTATTAAGCCCCACTTGTAATGATTTCTTTATACCCACGGGTCATAATCAGCTCATATTAATCAACTAAGGCCACATGCTTTATTTATCTAGAACCATTGGATCAAACTGTATCAACAACTTACGGGGCTTCAACGAGAAAATAAAGATGGTCAAAGCTAGGGGCAATGTCATTCACTAGAAAAAAGTGACGTGTCAAATGTTACATCCCACATTAATTTCATATTAAATCAAATGTTCTTTATTATATATTTTTAATTATTTTTATAAACATATGTTCATTAATATTTTATATTGTTTATTGTTTGATTATTTTTTAGGAGCCCATAGTATTAAAAAAATACTGAAAGTTTTATTTATTCCGTAGTGTGCAATCAAACAACATTGATAGCTCACAATGCTCCAAGCATAAAACTGAGATAGTTAGAGCAGGAGGCCACACCATTAGTAAGAAACAGTGATGTGAGAATGGGCTGTGTGTTAAAAATTCTTATTTAAATGTAAATGATTAAATTAACACTTCAATTCTATGTGATAGCAATTAAATATTAAAATACATGTGTCGTCTTCTTCTCTTTCTCTATAAGTAGTTCAATTTTCTTCATTTCATTTAGTAGCGATTGAATTTGCATCTTCAAGAACACCGTTTTAACACTTTTTAACAATATCAAAGAAAGACGACATCCTCAAATTTGGAAAATCAAAGAGTGAGGGGAGCCCCATCAAAGAGAAAGAAGGCAACCATAAAGTCGTATTTTAATAAACAACAACGATATTTTGCAACGAGTGAGGGCCCATCAAGATTAAATAATGAGGAAAATTTACCTAAGATTGAAGAATTATATTGGAATGACTGTGAGGATGAACATGTGTCAAATTAAAATCTAGAAGGAGGTAGCAATGATGTGGTTCAATCTGGTAATGAAAGCATGAATAATGTGGTGATGATCACATAGGGGAAAATATCCATGGTATTGGTGGTGGTGAACCTGAGTCTGAAAGCCTTTTTAACAAATATAAAGCACATCAGTGGGACATCTCAAGAAATTTTTGGCTCGAATGGTTTCTAAGGATCCATTCATTCAACTTGTGAAGAATTAAGATGGAGAGGGTGTGCCAAAACTATGTCTCTATAAGATTAGCAGCTAAAAATTATAGAAAGACAAGACGTTGCAATTGAAACTAGACACTATTGAGAAGCATGTAGGTAAAGTTTATGAAAAGGTAAATGTAAATGGAGGTTTGAAGTCAGTGATTCACTGGAAAATGAAAGATGAATGCACTCATGCTTGGAATGTAGCTGAGTATGAAGAATATATGCAATCGCAGGCACAACTTGTTCTTAGAGGTTCCATATCTGCTCTATTTGGAAAGGTCATGGAAGTGAGTCATTTATCCAAAACTATATAGCTCACAATTATATTCCATATTTTAAACAGAGGCTGACCATTGATAGAATTTCTATAATATAGGAATTTAATGCAATTTGTTAGAGTTCCCAACTTTCCACTCTCCCATTGGTCTGTCAAAAATGGTTGGGAATGGGTTTAGTGTCTAGGTATGGTGGAGAGGTAGGATATAACATAGAAATTGAGCCAGGTGACTTTCTTTTCTTTGTCTCTAGATAAGGTGACAACCATTGACAATACTTCTTGGGTGTGTATGCATGCTTATATTATAGAAAATCACATTCGCTAGCCTCATCTACTTGCAGTTTGTAAAATGAAAGAAAATTCTACCTTTGCTAACATTATGGAAATAGTCAAAAATAGCTTGATCAATATTGTAGGCCTAGATGGTTTGACAATCACAAGGAAGTTGTTCTACATTGGTGCGAATGGGGCATCAGTCACACAGGGTCACAAAAATGGGCTTATTATTAATTTGTAGACATAAAGTTCACTATACATGATCGGCATACACTACATGGCCCATAGAATGAATTTGGATTTTAAAATTGTAAGCCAATTTCAATCTATTTACAAAGTTGAAAATATTGTGTGCGAAGTGTATACACATTTTTGTAGAAGTCCAAAAAGATTGTTGGAGTATCAAAGATTTGTTGAAGGACTTACTCTAGGTAACAAGCTACTTAATTATATGGATACTAGGTATATATTACACAAACTGACAAATAGATTGTTTGAAGAGTACCAATCATCGCTAGGCTTATTCTATGAAAATCATGTAGATCAGGGAATATGTTGGCACTATTCATTGATGCTGAGATAATATTGACTCTATCTGGGATTCTTCCCTTGGAAGAAATGAATGTTCTGTCAAAGAAGGCACAAGATAGAACAATGTACATTGTAGAATACTCAAAGCTGTAGAAAATGGTATGTCTTACTCTGGACAATCTTTAGATCAATCAATTTGAAGCATTTCTGGGCCCAAAGTTTGCAAGCTAGAAAATAATGATAGACATTGAACACCCAAATAACTTTCTGGAGTACAATGATGTAGGTGATTTATGCACATCAGTGCATGGGTATATGATAGAATTACACTACTTCAATAAAGTTAGATGGAGCTCTTAGGTCAGACAAGAAAAGTGTTACAAGGGAGGATTTTAAAGATCGTGTGTCTTCTGTAAAGGATATATTGTCAGAAATTGTAAGAAGTCTATCTTCTAAGATAAGGGAGTGCTTTCCTTAGGATGAAATTTTGGAAGAAATGGATATAGTTTATCCTCAAAATTGGAATGCCATTAGTTTGTCCTCTACTAGTTCACCATGGGGTTTTTAGGGCAAGGTGAGGTACTTGGATGATCATTTTAGTAGAATGATAGAAATAAATGGATTACAGATAGAATGAATAATAGATAAGACAAATCTAGCAAAACAATCTACTTGGTTCACATCAACAATGATTGAATAATATAAATTGCTTGACCATCCTTTGGAACATGTATCAATAACCAGGTTATGGAAATAAGTAGGTTTGAGAGTAATTTTGTTATATTCTATTTCAGAATATTTCAAACTTATAGATATGTGCCAAACAATGATTCTAGGTTTAGTGGAGGATGAAAGAGTTTTCAACACCTTATCATTTTTTAAGTCAAAGTTGTGAAACAAACTTGAAAATAAATTAGAGAATTGTTTGAGGCTCTATACGACTAGATACAATGTTTAAACATTTTTGTTTTACAAAGATAAATTGCAAATTAGAAGTCAAGTTGTGAAAGAAGAGGTGTGACAAATATTTTGTCTCAGTCAGAAGGGAACCAACCAAAGAATTCAAACAAGGTTTTAGAGGAACCGATTGAACAACATGATGAAGAATAGGAAGATGATTCCCAACCAATGTCAAACACAAGCAATCCAGATATTTGGTAAATTCATGAACTTGATTAATAAACTCTATTACGAATAATTTCTCTAAAATTTGGAATTTGTATTTGTTTTTATAATTGCCAACTCATTCAGATTCCTTTGAAAATATAGTCAATATAATCTTGCAAGTAGGCCTCCCCCATTCCTCCTTAGTAGAAGGGAAGTTTGACTAGATAGTGAAAAATTTTGGTAGCAATCAACCCCTTATCTCTCCTAGCCAAAAATGTCAGGAAGACCATAACTCTATAGGAAGAAATCTAAAATATGAGTGATCAATATATATATATATATATATATATATATATATATATATATATATATATATATATATATATATATATATATATATATATATATATATATATATATATGAGAAAATTAGAATAGAAGAAGCACCGAAGCATCTGAATATCCAAAGCATCTAGAAAGTTTGAAAGAAATAGCAATAAAAAAATTTAAAAAAAAAAAGAAAAAAGAAAAAAAAAAAAAAGAGAAAGAGTTCTAGATACAAAAAAGAAAAAAGAGAGTGTAAGAGAGAAGGTTGCTGATTGTCCATACTTTTGAGTGGAGATAAATCTAAGCCTAAAGCTACAAGAGTGACAATCTATCAGAGAAGGTGAGGTACAAAGCATACACATGCACCAATTGAGCAATACTAGGAGTCTAGCTATCTTTAGAGCCATCTTATTTTGGAGCCTTTTCCTTTACCTCAAATCTATCTTGCTAGCCATCCTTTGATCTAATTCTAGCAAGTGTTAATAAAATTTGTTGCTAGTCTAAGTTGAAAGCTTGTCAAAGTGCTTTGTCTAGATAAGGATCAATGTTTAGCATTTAGCAAAGCCCAATATTTAGAAGAATTCCATCTCCTCCCCATCCCCACTTGAGCTATAAATCCTATCTTAGAAGGTTAATAAGTCTCCTATACCAAGATAATTTTCAATCCCCTGAATCATAAATCTTACTAAAGAGTTGTCACATTGTTTGTTCCATCATGCATTCATCATATCAAAAATAAAAAAAAATTGAAAGCAATAAGTTTATCATAACTCATGACATTCCATAGGATTAAGATGTGTTGCATTCTCTCATGTTTCCTTGCATTTCATATGCTACACACATTCATATATATTCTAAAAAAGACCAAAAACATTGCATAATCATTTTTGCATTCATGTTAGAGTTTTAGAGATCAAACATAAAAGGTTCTAAACTATCCATGTGCACAAAAGGTGAGTAAGAATGAGAGTTAAGATCACAAAGATAATTTCACAGGTATTATCAAAATTTCAAGTACAAGTCATTATGTAAAGAAAGACTCAAGAGCCCAAAGAAAAAATGCTCTCAATATATACATATCTTTCCATGCAAGGGGCAAAATATAAAGAAATAAGAATATCTAGAATGTCAAGGATGACTCTGAAATACTAAGCCATCAAGGCTCATGCTCCTAGGCCTCCTATGTGATACTGAACCTCCATGAGTTCTATGAGAATAGGGAATCCTACTAGGAACCCATGAATGAGAAGGACCAACTCCACTAGTCTTTGAAGTAGGCCTATGAATCCCCAAGTGAGCCATCTCTCAGAGAACCACATTCTCACCCTCAAGTATGTTAATCTTGGCTCTTGAAGAAAGAAGCTCTTAACAATTGTGATGAATTTGAGCAAAGATATAAGTGTGATGACCGACTGTAGTAGGTACATGAGTATCAACAAGAAGTCTTTCTCATGGGTAACCAATGGTAGGGACTATTAAGTTCAAAGAATTATCACAAAAAAAGTCTTTCCATTCATTAGCGCTACCTAAAAGAGAAAGAAAAGGAGTGTTAGTTATGTTATATCAGAAAATGTCTCCCTGGACTTTTCCCTCCTAGGTTTAGCTCTCGAGTCCCTTGTTTTGCATCATACATGTTAATTTTGACTCTCGGAAGAAAATGGCCTGAAACCCATGTCACATGGGGCATGAAGGACATTGTGGCATTTGATCCTGCCTTGAAAAAGACATGTGGACATGGGCACTAGCACCCTTGTCTTGCCCTATTTCAGGCAGGCCCAAATTTGAATGTTGGTTTTGTGACCGTTAATTAGGTCCCAAGCTGTCATCTTAAGTTTGAATTACGAAATTCTTAGTGAGAATGTATTTAGTTACATATATAAGCATGTTTAGGGTTTCATTTGTAAACTAGAAGATGATTGTGAACTTTTGGCTAACTTATTATTTTAGAGCATTCATGATATTCATTGTTGCAAAGTAGAGCATCGTTATTATGTTTGTGATTGCAAATTTAGCTTCATCTTCTCATGTGTTAAAGATCCTTCATCTATGTGAGATCTACACCTCTAAGGTGATATCTATTTGTTTTTGAATTATTTATCAATTTGTTTTGCCTCTATCTCGTAGGGATACACACTCTTTATCTGACAACGGTGTTTGGAAGACTTGAATGTCTCTCTAGGACTTGACTGAGGCAAGCCTTTAAACACCACAACCCCCAACCTCTCTCCTTGTGATTGTAGGTTACATGTTTAGCATCTTGATGGAGTGGAGTTGTAGGGAACAGTAAGACAGTGTGCAAATTCCATATCCCTAAAGAAAAGGATAGCTTGGACTTGGGTGCCAATACTAGTGTCCTCCGAGGTTGAAAATATAGAAAGCATTTGGATAGTGACAATTAACATTTCAAGAGCTTCTGGCATCCTAAAAATCACCTTACCTTTGACTTGGGCACTAGTGCCAGTGTCTTTCGCATCTCACGGGATAAAAACAAAAAGTACAATGAACATCAATGTCAGAAGGAGATTAGGATTCCACAAAGAAAACACCACATTGGACTTGGGCGTTAGTGCCAGTGTCCTTGAGTATTCCACATCCTGAACTTCAAAAAATGGTCAGTTATTAATCTCATCCTACTACCTTAGTCTGCAAGCATTTGTCGCAATTCATCAATTTTCTTCCTGTTTTGCATAATTAGGGTTTTAAGGGTATTTGAGCATTAAATTGATACATTAGTTGATAATATCTAAACTTTCATATTGTTCCAAGTGACAGCCTAACCTGTAGGTGAATCCTCTTGCAAAAGTGTGATTCAACTTGGTTGATATGTCCTTGAATGTTTATTGAGAAAGGAGGATTTAACCCACACATCCATTGAAATTGAAAACCCCTCTTTTCCCTCCTAAACATTTTGGTGAACCTGTGTTTATTTGAATTTTACACCATTCTGAGTATGTACTATAGATTTGCAGTCATTCATCTTATTGCATTTGAAAATTTACAAAAAATTGAAAAAATTGGAAATTTTGAAAAACTTGGCATCTTAGGCTTGGATTTTGGCATAATTTGAATTAATTGGCATTTAATTTTATTTAAGTTCTATTATTTTTATTAGATCTAATTTAAATTTTAGAATTCATCTTATTTTAATCATTTTCATTGCATTTACATGCTTAATTTGTCAAAAATTGCTTGAAATTATGCATTTTTCATAAAAACCTAGTTTTGCATTAGCTAGGGTTTGTAGTTAAAATCTTGTTTTGGATTTTACTACCCTTTTCAAATACTCATTTAAGACTAATTTCTAATTTTAGTTTTGCATCATAGTGCCCTTTTTGTAAAAATTCATGTCTAGGGTTTGAAAACCTTGCATTTTCACTAGATTTGGCCTTACCGTCTCTCTAGATTTGCACTGTAGGAATGTTGTGAAGGATATTGTTGCATTATTTGATTTATATTGAGCTTATTTTTTTATGCCCCTCTCAAAATTCTTCACAACACCTCTTCTTTTAGTGATTTGCATTGAAAATTTGAGAAAAGAGTGAAAAGTCAAGCATTTTGGATCTTACACATATCTTACTCCTAGGGTTTATTCTATTAGTTTGTGCATTAAGTGTTGCATGCTTTTGCACGAGTCTTATTGCTACAAGTATGTGCCTAATTGGTGTTTTCTTGATATCAACATATCCTTGTTGTCATTAGTGTCAACTGTATCTTATTCTATTACTTGTTTAGAAGACTTGTATGTTGAGGATATTGAGAAAATTATCCTCTCCAGAAGAAACAAGTGAATTATAGAAAAGTGCAGTATAAACAGTGAGTTGTATACTGAAGAATAGTCTGGTTAACTACTCTACATTTACTTCTTCTTGAAGATTGAGGTCTGTGGATTGGAAGTAAGTTAGATGTATGACTAAGGATGCTACATTCTAGGTTTGAAGCCTTCATATGAAGACCTGAGTGAGTTGTGTTCACTTGAGTGAAACCTGCCTTTTCTGTAAGTTTAGTTGGGACAATAAGAAAGTATTCTGCTCCAAATTCCTCCACAATAAAGTATTGGGCTCTATGGTTCTAGAGGGAAGTCTGGGATGATGATAAGTGCCTACAGTTGCAATAGTTTGTGGTTTGGTGGTCCGCAAGCTATCCTTCTTTTATGACAGTTGAAGAAAGTGAAGTTCATGTGTTCTGGTGAGAAGATTCCTATGGATAAAGTGGTTAAGGTTCATGCAGTTTCTCCTAATGATTATAGTGTTCTTGTGGATGTCTCCTAATCATGTTCCTATCTAGACTTTGGTCTGCATTAAGAAATTGAGATGGTGTGTGAAGATTGTTCCTAGATAATGTAGCATGTAACCAGTCTTAGCTGACCTAGTTAATCCCAATGATTGCAGAGATCTCTAGAAAATTGCAGAAGCATGTTGTGGCATGGAAGATCATGTTTGAGTCCTAGCTAAGGCATGGTGTGATCTGCATTTCATTCCCCTTGCATAATGTTGCAATAGATCAGGACCTATTTTGTAAATGTTTGTAATACCGACCTTGGAGATTGTTCCAATGGTTGATGATTGTGATGCCAACCTTGATGATCATACCAAGGTTGATGTAGTGTATAAATACTTGTAGTTGAGTCATAGAAAAGGTGTCCTTGAGTGAAAATGAAAAGTTATTAAGAAAGGTCCAAAAGGTAGAGTAGATAAGAGGCAAAGGAAAAAAGAGGAAGAGTAGAGAAGAGGAAGAACAGAGAAGGGGAATCATTGTGCTTCAGTTGCAAGTATAGAAAGGTGTTGATCATGGCAGTGAGTCTAACAGTAAGCCACCAGTAGGGTTTAATAGCCCTCAGGGTTTAATAACCCTTATTGTAATCTTGCTAGGTTTAGGGTTGAGGCAGTGAGCGTACTAGACCTAGTTGTTCTTCATGGCAGTGAGACAGTATGTTTAGGCCGGTGGAGTGACCAAGCCTGAACATCATTATTTAAAGATTGCAATATATATTAAGAGTTAATCCTCTCTGTAGTTTTTCCCCACCTTGGGGTTTTCCACATAAATCTAGTGTCTCTTGTATTTGATGTTGTATCTATGGTTAAGTTTCTGATTTCATGCATTCATTCTTAAAACATAATAATTGTTGATACGTGATGAATGTTTAAATTGTATAAAGTGTTTAAGTTTTTGTGACAACTAATTCACACCCCCCTTTCTATTGTCCAGTACATATCAACAATTGGTATCAGAGCCAAGTTCCTCTGAAGAAAGTTTAATAGCTTGAGGAAGATCCAAAATGTCTTACAAGAAGGAAACATCGCATTTTGATGGAACAAATTATGTTCTCTGGAAGGCTAGGATGAAAAGTCATCTACTTTCTCTTGGTTACAAAGTTTGAAAAGCTAGAGAAATAGAATACACCATACCTCAAAATGGTCTGATGACTGAAGACAAAATCATAGAATATGAGATAGATATCAAGGCAAAGGATGCTCTTCTAAGCTCATTAACAAACTCAATATTGACAAAAGTGGTGGATCTTGAAACTACAAATAAGTTATGGGAAAAGTTGAAAAATCTATATGAAGGAGATGATTCTATGAAGGAAGCCAATTTAGAAAGTTTGAAAGTATAATATGAAAGCTTGAAGATGAATGATGATGAAAATATATCAGCTTTCATGAAAAGAGTTGATGAACTTGTTACAGGGATAAAAGCCATAGGCAGAACTCTCGAAGAAAAGGAAATTGTTATGAAAATTCTTAGATCTTTACCCAAGTCCTACTGTCACAAGGTAGCCATGATTGAAGAATTCATGCAAGTAAAAACCATTAACAAGGATCATTTGCCTGGTAAGCTTACTACTTTTGAAATGAGGGAGTTAGATGATGCTTTGCAGAAATTTGAGACAGCCTTCAAAGCCAGTACTCCTGCAAGTACTTCCAGATCAGAAAAGTACAAGGTAGAATCCAATGATGAGTTAGATGAAGTTGAAGCCAACTTTGTGGATAGACTACAAAGAGGATCTAGTAAGTATAAAGGAAAATTACCTTTCAAATGTTTTTCCTATGGTAAAGTAGGTTATTTTGCTCCCAGATGTCCTGAAAGAATTGAAAGAAATAGAAGAAGATATGAGAACAGGCCTAGGACCCAAAACAAGTACTAGTATGTTCAAAATTTTGATGATGATAAGGAGTATCAAATAATGGTGAACGAGATAATGCTAGTTCCTCTGTAAATGAATGCTTTTTCATTGCTATTAAGGAAGATCTTGTGTCTAATAAATTCTTCTAGCTGTTTGAAGGCAGAAAAACTAGTGGAAAGTGCTTTGGCTACTTAGGGCATTAACGACAAGGATGAATGAGTTATTGATAGTGGTTGCTCTCACTACATGATTGGTGACAAAAGTAAGTTTGTAAGTTTGGAAATATATGATGGTGGACTAGTTAGGTTTGGAGATGATACAGCTGGTAGGATTTGTGGAAAAGGATCTATTTCTTTTAATGACAAGTATAATACTAAAGATGTCTTGTATGTGAAAGGATTAAAGTACAATATTTCAAGTGTGGGTTAGATGTGTGACAAGGGATATGACTTAAGCTTCAAGGATAATGGATGCAAGATTAGGGAAAGCTCCAGAATAGTCATTGCAACTGGTAAGAAGACCAGAGGTAATATCTATCACTTGAAAGGAACCGAGAACTATTGCTTGTTGACTCAGATTGATGAGAGTTGGTTATGGCATAGAAGGTTGTGTCACATAAATTTTCATAATATTATGAAGATAAGTATTGCACAGATTGTTAGAGATTTACCTAAGCTTGTGAAGCCTACTAATCCTATTTGCAAGGAGTGTCAATTTGGGAAACAGATAGGAACAAGTTTCAAAAGCAAGGACCAATCAGTTTGAGGACTACTTGAGCTAGTACATACAAATTTGTGTGGACCTACCAGAGTAAGAAGCTTACAAGGAGACAGGTATTTCATGCTTCTCATTGATGATTATTCTAGAATGACTTGGGTCACCTTTTTGAAAGAGAAAGCTGAAGCTCTAGATAAATTCAAGGCATTTAAGGCAATGGTTGAAAATGAGATGGATTTGAAAATCAAATGCTTGATGTCTGATAAAGGAGGAGAGTTCACATCAAATGAATTCAATTTCTTTTGTGAAGAACATCGAATAAAGAGATAGCTATCTATGCCCATAACTCCACAACAAAATAGAGTTGTTGAAAGGAAAAACAAAATAGTTCAAGAAACTGCTAGAACCATGATGAAGGAAGCTCATCTTCTGGAAGCATATTGGAGAGAGGCAATTCATACCGCAATATATATCCTAAACAGAGTTCAAGTAAAAGGTAACAATTCAAAAATTCCCTATGAATTATGGCATGGTAGAGTTCCTACTATTAAATATTTCAAAGTTTTTGGTAGCAAATGTTACATCAAAAGAGAAGAAGATTTAGGCAAGTTTGATGCTAGATGTGATGAAGGAATCTTCCTTGGTTACTCCACCAAGAGTAAGGCCTACCAGTGCTATAACAAGAGGCTAAATAAGATCATTGAAAGTGCAAATGTTAAAGTTGATGAATGTAAGGAAAGGTCTTCAGAATCAAGTGGATATGAGTTAGATGATCTAGATGTTTCAGAAGTGGTAAATCATGAAGATAGCATAGATGAAGAAGAACAAGCTCTGGTAAGTACTACCAAAACTCCAAGATATGTAAGAATTAGTCATTCTGAAAACCAAATCATAGGAGAAAATAGAAAAGGGATCTTAACCAGAAGGAAAGTTGCAGAGGAACAAGTAAATTTCTGTTTGATTTCTAAGATTGAACCTAAAACTTTGGATGAGGCTTGCAAAGATGAGAATTGAATAAAGGCTATGGAAGAGGAATTGATGTAGATAGAAAAGAATTAGACTTGGGATCTTGTTCCCAGACCAACAGACAAGAATGTAATTGGTACAAATTGGGTCTTTAGAAATAAAATGAATGAGAATGGTGAAGTGGTAAGAAACAATGCGAGATTGGTATGCAAAGGATATGCTCAAGTTGAAGGAATAGACTTTGAAGAAACTTTTGCTCTAGTAGCAAGGATTGAAGCAATAAGGATGTTTCTGGATTTTGCAGTGTACAAAGATTTCAAGGTTTATCAAATGGATGTGAAGTTTGCCTTCTTAAATGGAGAGTTGGAAGAGGAAGTCTATATTGAACAACTAGAAGGATTTCAGTCATTAGAACAAGGGGACATGGTATACAGATTGAAGAAAGCATTGTATGGATTAAAACAAGCTCCAAGGGCATGGTATGCATGGTTGGACAGGTACCTGATATAGATAGGGTTCAGTAAATGTACTACAGATAGTAATCTCTACTTTAAGATCAATGATGAACAAACCCTGATTGTTGTAGTTTTTGTTGATGATATTATTTTTAGAGGCAATGAAGGTATGTGCTTAGTTTTTGCTGGAGAAATGCAAAGTGAATTTGAAATGTCTATTTTTGTAGAGATGAACTTCTTTTTAGGTCTGCAAATAAGTCAATCAGATAAGGGTTTCATTTCTCAGTCTAAGTATGTGAAAGAGTTGTTAAAGAAATTTAGGATGGAAGACTCTAAACTAGTATGCACAACTGTGATAACTAGTTGTAAGTTGAGCAAAGATAATAACTCACCCATGGCAGACTAGAAAAAGTATAGATATATGATTGGATGATTACTTTATCTGACTCAAACCAGACCTAACATAATGCATGTAGTGTGTCTTGTGGCAAGATTTTAGGTAGAACCCAAGGAATCACATGTGATGGAAGTCAAAAGAATTCTGAGATATTTGAAATGCACAATAGATTATGGTTTGTGGTACCCTAAGGACTGTGACTTTACTCTTAGTGCATATACTGATGCAGATTGGGCCAGAGATGTGGATGACATAAAAAGTAGAAGTGGAGGTGCATTCTTATTGGGAAAAAGATTAATATCTTGGTTGAGAAAGAAACATGATTCAATATCCATGTCTATTGCAAAGGCAGAATACAATGCAGTAGCATGCAGTTGCACTCAAGTGTTATGGATGAAGAAGACTTTGAAGGACATAAAAGTTGTGTATGAATCTTATTGCAATCTTTTGTGATAACACAAGTGCCATTAGCATATCAAAGAATACAGTGATGCATTCAATGACAAAGCATATATCCATTAGGTATCATTTTCTAAGAGAAAAGGTGACAGAGAAAGAAGTCAAGCTGGAGTATGTTTCTACCAAGGATTAGATTGCAGACAATTTTACCAAGCCTCTACCTAAGGACACTTTTGAATATCTTAGAGAAAAGTTAGGGGTTATCACCCCTCCTGCTCTAAACTAAGATGCATAGTAGTGCATCAGTCCAAAGATCCTCAGAAGTCTAGATTGATGCCATTTAGGGCTACTTCTTAGGAGGAGTAGTTAGAGAGTTTAGAAGAGAGATTAGATCAGAGCAGATGAGTGCAAGTATGTGCCCTTCGCCATTGATGTTAAAGGCGGAGAGAAGTCATGTGAAAAACTTAGAGTGCAGATGTGTAAGAGAAATGGGGAGAATTTTGGAGTTGTGTAAGATAAAGGTTGAGAATTTTGGAGAAAGAAAGAGTGCAGGTGTGTAAAGAGAAAGGGACAGAATCTTGTCTTGATGGCTATTACAGTTTTTCACATCATATGTTGCCATCAATGACAAAGGGGGAGATTGTTGTAAGTATGTGCCAAATTGGTGTTGTCATTGATGTCAACATATCCTTGTTGTCATTAGTGTCAACTGTATCTTATTCTATTACTTATTTAGAAGACTTGTATGTTGAGGATATTAAGAAAATTAGCCTCTTCAGAAGAAACAAGTGAGTTACAGAAAGGTGCAGTACAGACAGTGAGTTGTATGCTGAAGAACAATCTGGTAAACTACTCCACATTTACTTCTTCTTGAAGATCGTGGTCTACAGATTGGAAGTAAGTTAGAGGTATGACTAAGGATGCTGCTATCTAGGTTTGAAGCCTCTGCATGAAGATCTGATTGAGTTGTGTTCACCTGAGTGAAACTTTCTTTTTTTGTAAGTTCAGTTGGGACAAGAAGAAAGTATCCTGCTACGTATTCCTCCGCAATAAAGTATTTGGCTCTGTGGTTCTAGAGGGAAGTCTAGGATGATGATAAGTTCCTATAGTTGCAATGGTTCATGGTTTGGTACCCCACAAGCTATCCTTGTTTTATGATAGTTGAAGATAGTGAAGTTCATGTGTTCCAGTGAGAAGATTCCTATGGATAAAGTGGTTAAGGTTCGTGCGGTTGCTTCTGATGATTATATTGTGCTTGTGGATGTCTCCTAATCATGTTCCTATTTGGACTTTGTCCATGTCTTAGCCAACCTGGTTGATCCCAATGATTGTAGAGATCTCTAGAAAATTGTGGAAGCGTGTTGTGGCATGGAAGATCATGTTTGAGTCCCAGTTAAGGCATGGCATGTAGAGGAAAAAAGAGGAAGAGTAGAGCAGAGGAAGAGCATAGTAGGGGAATCATTGTGCTTCAGTTGCAATTATAGAAAGGAGTTGATCATGGTAGTGAGTCTGTCAGTAAGCCACTAGTAGGGTTTAACCACCCTCAAGGTTTAACAACCCTTATTGTAATCTTGCTAGGTTTAGGGTTGAGGCACTAAGCTTGCTAGACCTAGTTGTTCTTCATGGCAGTAAGCCAGTATGTTTAGGCCCGTGGAGTGCCCAAGCCTGTACATCATTATTTTGAGATTGTAATATATATTAAGAGTTAATCCTCTCCATGGTTTTTCCCCACCTTGGAGTTTTCCACGTAAATCTGGTATCTCTTGTGTTTGATGTCATATTTGTGGTTAAGTTTTTGATTTCATTCATTCATTGTTAAATCATAATAATTGTGGATAAGTGATGAATGTTTAAATTGCAGAAAGTGTTTAAGTTTTTGTGACAAATGATTCACCACCCCCTTCTCAGTTGTCCAGCGCATATCAACACTTATAACCTACTAACCTAATAGAAATATCCCTTTAAGAAGAAGTAGAAGACTCATGGGATCTAGTGCTCCTAAAGAAAACATTATTCCTACCTCTAAAAATCCATTGAACACCTTCTTTACAAAAGGAGAGACAAATTTTGCAAGATATCATACCTTCTACAACTACAATGGATGATCAAATATTTCATGATGTTGACGATACTATTGATGTGGTAACACGTGTACCTAATGAGCAAATAAACAAACTTGATAAAGAGCTATCTGATTTTCAAGCATTTGTGGAAAATGAAATGATAGTGGAAGAAGCTATACCTGCGATTCACAACATAAGAGAGTTGATAAAAGAAGGACAAGATGGTGTGAATGTAATTTGAGGCTTAGTGTATATAGTACATAATAATGTTATGCCGGTGACTAAATGTACAAAAGTTATTAACAACATGTCATCACCGACTCATATGCAAGTATTGGCATCTATACCGACTACTGGCCAGAATGTCGACATTTACATCAACAATTTTATCTACTAATGCAAATGCTTGTAGTAATGCTACCACTGGTATTGGAGTATCTAATGGCACTAATTCACAAAATTACAAAGCTGTGGGATTTAACTATCAAAACTTTGCACCTAAGGCGACCTCTTTTATGATTCAACATAAGTATAGTATCATTCATTGTAACTGAAAATTTAAGATATAAACATTTTTATACAATTATACACAATTATAGTAAATGTCATATAATCACCCACTCACAAAGTGGGAAATTACTTCCTCAGCTTCAGTATCCTACACAATTAATAGACTTAGATTTGTACACTAAATATAAACATTAGTTTCACATAGTCAATAGATATACATAGCAGATATCAATGTAAAAGATAACAAGACTAAGGCCCTAAGGGCCTAACCTAATGTCTTGGGGGCTCATGATGGCCTTGCCTATGTACGCATAGTGCAGAGACTTCGTAGTTCAAAGCAACTAGTCTTTCAACCATAAGGTTGACTTAGATACAATAACTCATAAGGAATCTAATTCATTACATAATATTTTTTAGTGTATCTTTCAAGTTCTAGAGAGTACACACAATATTTATATTTATGAGTTATCCCTATAGGGGTAAAATAAGTAAGTTTTAAGAACAACAAAAACATTCCAATCATTCTCTATCTCAACACATCATATAGAATGTAGAAAATAGACAATGTTTTTACTCAACTCCCTAAGATGCATGTGAGATCATAAGAAGGCTGCAACATGTGAAAAAAAGACATATTTCTTCTCAAGAAGTATTCACTCATCATGAGTATACTCATACATCATTTATGAAGCCATCTACAATGATCTTTCTGTTGATAACTGAGAGGGGGGGGTGAATCAGTTATCCTAATTATTTCCCTTAATGAACTTTCCTCTTAATTGAAGCAGCATAAAATCAAACACAAAGCATTAACCATGAAATAAGAAACACATGACACAGTATTTTTGACGTGGAAACCCTGTTAAGGGAGAAAACCACGGGGTGATTAACCCAAGAATTATTCTCTGTTAGAAGAATAGGAAATTACAAAAATGGCACTTGCCAATTAGGGCTCACTGCCCGAGCACACTGCTCACAAGAGGCTCACTGCCTACAAGAAGACACACTGTCTTACAAAGTGATAAGAATCACAGTCTTGAACTGATTGGAAGCATCTGCATATGCTGGAGTTCAGTTCCGGTTAGGTTCAGTATACTGATCTGCTGCACTTCATCTTTCCTCTGTTCTTTAGTCTGCTATCCTTTCACATACCGGATCCTTCTTGCTACTTCTGCTCTACTCTGGACTTGTTCGCATATCCTTTTCACACATTCACACCCTTTACAACTAAATCCATCCTCTATATATATCCGCACAAGTAATTTCATCATCTTTCTAGTCGGCATCCGGAACAGTCTAGTTTCTTACAAACTTAGTTCTGTCGGCTGAATCCTTGCTCACCAAGCAATGCGGATCAAGCATATACTTGTAGATATCATCAATTATGTCGGCCAAACATGATTCATGCCTCCGCAACCTTTATCATCATCTGTAACACATCCGGAAAGTAGTTTGATACTCAGTCAGTCAGTTCTTCCTCTGTTTTCACTGTCTCTCAGGAATCCGGTACTCAACTATTCATATCTTTTTCCTTGTCCATCTCCGGAGGCTAAATCCTTGGAATATACTACTCAAGATAGTCCTCTTGACTTTCCCAGATCCGCACTGTGCCAAGACACTTCCTCTGAGAGATCCGGACCAATCTGTCGGACCTTGCCACATGCTCTGTTCTTGTTCACCGGACCACAACAATCTTCAATCTGACTTCCGGTAGAGATATATCATGACTTGCGGATATGTGGAATGACCTTTGTTGCCATCAATGACAACAACCATGAATCCATATAGTGTCTCTTGCCAACAATCTCCCCCTTTGGCATTGATGGCAACACTTAGTGAAAAATGACTAAGTGTTTACACTATGCTCCCCCTTTGCTGATGCTCTGTCTTTATATACAATTTCCGGAACTCCCCCTGAGTTGGATTCCTCATTTTTCACTGCTCCTCACTCCCCCTTTGACATCAATGGCAAAGGGTAGGGTCCGCACACCAAAATTTTCAAAAATTTTCTATATATGGCCGCATATTTACATACTCACATATACTGCAGAATGTCTGCAAAGGATGTCTGCAGTTGAACCATTTCAGTAGCCCAACTAAGCTTCATTCTATCCAGGATTGAAATGTGACCACTCAACAAAAATGCAAAAGCTTCTGCCCGCCTGAGATCTGTCGGATCTTTTGTATGGGCGGTGGTCTGGGCATCACTGATGGCCTCATGCATCGTTTCCAACTTAGGGACTATAATCCTTCTAAGTTCTCCCATCCGGTTGGTAATGTTCTTCCTCTCCTTCTCAAGATTCTTTATTTCATTCAAGACTGCAATAGTCTGACATTCTTGATTTATTATAGAGGAAGAGAGAGGATCAAAACTTTGAGATAAGCTTTGAAGCTTGTCCTGTTCCTCTTTTATTTTCTTGTCAATTGCTGCTGTTGCCTTTGACCAAGATATACAAAATTTGTAGATGTCACCGCCATCCTTAAGAGCATTTTCTAAGCTCTTTATTCCAATGCTTACAATCTTCCTATCCTTAGAGATTAAATCTAATATTTCAGAAAATCTCTTATCCAAAAATTCCTTCCGGACCTTGTCTTCAGCTGATTTTTCTAGAGAATTAAAATGTGTATCAATACTGCTGACTAAGGTTTTTAGATTACCGGAAGTGGAGGCTGTCGGATCTATTTGGATTGATGGCATGATCTTTACAAGTACTCCGGAAGCAGCCTCTATCAACTCACAGTCTTCCATATGAGACTTCAGGAGCTTTTCATTTGCCTTGGCATTTGCAAATGAAGCTATCTTCATTGTTTGTACCGGAGAGAGAGAGTCAAAATCAAATGGACCTTTTAGAAGCTCCGGTTCATCAATCTCTAGAGTTTCTTTGCTCAAAAATTGTTGAACAGTTTGTGCAGTGTCTCTTGCCGGAGACAGATGTTTCTTTTCTTCTGCAGTCTTAGAACTGTCAACCTCTTTGTCTGTCACCACTGCTTCCTTCTCCTGCAATTGCTCTTCTTCTTTGGATCCGGAGACTGTAGGGGAAACCGGAGGAGAGATGCTTGCTTGTTCATGGGCCACTTCTTCTGGAGCAGAGGGTCCCAAGTCCTCACTTGTCTGTTCAGGGCTCACTTCTTCCGGAACAGAAGATTCCAAATCAGCAGCTGTTTCTGCACCTAAGTCCTCTACAACAGGAAGATTGAACCTTTTGAAGGCCTTCCGGAGGATCTCTTCTGTCTCTTGTGCCACTTTGTCAGTCTCACCAAGCATGAGCTGATTCATCCTGGCTTTACTTCTGAACTCATCCCTGCAGTCCTTGAAGATCATGTTCATTGTCTTGGGATCAATTTGAGGATATAGCTGAATAGCTATCTGCTCCCGGATCTCAAGATCTTTGGCATGAGCATTATTCTTTCTTACTTCCATTTCCTTCTCTAGGCTTTTAGGAATGAGAGATATGATCTCAATGAAAGCCTTATTGTATGTGTTCAGATATTTAACTGTGGCTTCCTGCAGAGTCTTTTGGTCTGCCTCACTGAAGTCATCATAGGATTCAGTCATTGGTTGAAGGTTTCCATCCACCGTGACCGACTTGATTATGCTCTCTAGTGACAGAGTGGGCTTTTCAACAGTTGCCTCTGCCATTTCCTCCTTGTCTTGGCCTGTGGAGGGCTTACCGGATCCTTTCTTTTTCTGTTTCTTTACTTCTCTTACTCCTTCATCTGATTCTGTCTCCTCTTCATCCTTTTGGCTTTCATAAGCCCTTGATGCTTTTGTCTTGGATCTTTTACCGGATGCCTGGACTTCCGGTTTTGAGCTTTTGGTTGTGGAAGGTGCAGATCTCTTTGATGATCTGGTCCGGGTGGGGGTTTCAACCGGAGCACTTTCTTTGCTTTTCTCTTCTTCCTCAGCCTTTCTCCTCTTTTCCCGGCTGGCATCAAGTGCCTCTTTTGAGATGCCCAGGCCTTGAGCAATGTGCTCTACTTCTTTTCTCACTTTTCTCTTAATCTCAGGTTCCCTGAGTTCTACATGTAATTTCACACTCAGCTCCTCAAAGGTTCCAAACCTTTCTGCCTTAGGATCTTTGGGCTGACTTAGCATGTGTTGAACATGCAGCTCTACTATCTGTTCATCAACTTCATACCCCATGGGCATGATCCAGACAGTCCTTGGCTCCACTGCCTCCATTAGGCACTGATCAGTGTCAACCATAAAACATACTGAGTCCTTGTATTTCTCAATGAGAGACTGGGGAATTCTCTCTCTTGCTTGCATCATGCTCTGAAAGTTTTTGAAGTATCCCCATAGAGCTGTATTCCTCGCTTTTGCATCCCCAAGTCCATGCAGATAGTCTCTTATCTGGACTGCAACAGGTTTGTCATTCTGCCATACCCATCCACTTGTTCCGGGTAGCTCATTCATGAAGTAAAAGAAGAGACATACAATGAGAGTACCATATTTAAAGGAGTTCTTTTTGTCTTTCTTGATTTTCTGTACATTTTCCATCAATTGGCTTAGTAGTAGTTCACAAAGATCATAATCTGCATTCTTTCTTAGCATTTCATATGCTGTGTATATTGCAGTTCCGGATACAGAATTCTCCCTGCTGGAGTGATAGATCTTGTATCCTATTATCATTGATGCATATTTGATATCCGGATCCGAAATATCTTCAATGGTCATTGCCCTCTTATCATATTTTGATCCGGTGGCCTCAGTTACAACGTTGTTCTTGACAGATTTGAGGATAGGTACCCCCCCGGAAGAGTATAGACCAGTTACTGCTCTAATTGCTTCTTTTGTGATCTTACAGGGTCTATCTAGCCAAAGGAAGTTGTCATGCATCCTGCTCAGTACATACCGGACCCATTCATCTTCTTCAAAGCTAGGGAAATGAATGAATTGCTCAAACTGTTTCTTCTGGATACCCTTATACTCTGGTTTGAGCTCAAAAGCATTATCTATCAGTTGCTTGTGATAGAGGTCTCTTAATTTGAATTCCCCAAATTCCTCAATGTTTGCGTGTATGTAAACCCTAATATCTTCAGTATGTAAGACTCCGTGGGGAACACTAGAGAAGGCTCCTAGTGGATCTACCTCCAAAGATTTGTAGGGATGTTTCTTGAATGAGGGGCGAGGTCTATCAGAGATCTTAACTATGTTTGGAGTAGCCATTCTTCAAAGATTTGCAGTGAGGCAATGAAAAACGAAGAATACCTTATGCGCCTTCGGTTTGCACGGAGTGGTTGGATTGATTTCTTTATGCAATAGCTTCGGCAGGAGATCCTTGGTGTGCTTGATGAACCTTGTTGCAGAGCTCCACTATTCGCTTCTTCTCAAGTGTAGAATGAGCAGATAACTTTTGAGAAATCCCTTATATTGCTCCGCAAACCCTAATATCTGTCTGCAATAAATGCTTCACCTGCATTATTCCGGTTTACCATGTCTGGACAGCTTGGAATATCCCGGATTAGTCCTGATCACTGAATATCATCCGGATCTTTAAATCATGAATAAATCTAGGTAACATATTACAAGAACATCCCAAACACTCTGTCCAATCCGCAAGACAAGATCGTGCACTTCCGGATCTCTCCGGACCTTTTTGTAATCCTTTATCATACCGGAGCACCTCCCTGAACAGGTCTAACTTAGTCGAACACAGCTTCTTCATAACTCCATGCGGACCTCTGAAAACTTGACTGAGGCATCTCAGGACTTATATCTACAAACCCTTTAATCCGCATCTTGTGCCACATCCGGCACAACTTGTTTGGCTGGGGGAACAGAATCTTCTTTGAGTCTCCCCCTGAGCCTGAGCTCATTTTTTAATTTCCGGAAGAAATATCAGCACCAGAATCTGGTGCGGATCCAACCTCTACATTCTCTGAGCTTTTCTTCACCCAAATCTTGCTCATCTGATTCCTAACTTCATCCGCATTCATCTTTTGTTTACCCTTGTCTTGATTCTGATTATACACCGGACCTCTTTTGTCCTGATTCTTGTTTCTGCAGACTTTAGCATTATGACCGGACCTATTGCAGATTTGGCAAATAACATTTCTTTGCATATTTAACTGATATCCCCTTGATCTGCATTGATTAGCCATATGACCTACTCTATTGCATGTAAAGCATCTACCTTTGAATGATTTGTTTACTTGCATAATTCTGCATTCATGGGATTTGTGTCCATACCTTTTGCAGTTGAAGCACTGTCCGGAGAAGGATGAGTTAATCTGATTCATTCTCATTCTGCACTGATTAGCTTTGTGACCAAAATGGTTGCAGCTGTGGCAGTATCCATTGAAGGATGGATATTTTTGAGCATTTGGCTGTCTTACCGGAGGTCTTCTAGGCCTGCTCCTTGGATTTTCTGATCCAAGATTCCTCTGACCGGATCCGGAGCTTTCTCCTTTCTCATATCCCAAGCCATACTTGTCATCTGTCCTCTTTTGACTTCCAAGAAGAATTTCAAGTTGAGCAGAACTTATCTTGAATTTCTCTTTATATTCATTTGCTGTTTGAAGGTCTCTTTTGAGAGAGGCAATTTGATCCTCAAGTTTTCCTTCATTATCTTTGGAATCTTCAAGATCAGATTCAAGGTGTCTGATAATCCTGTCCATCTGGTGGCATTCTTCTGATTTTTCTTTAAGAGATTGTCTTAGATTGTCTTCAGCCTTTCTTTTTTCTTCAATCTCTTGAGTAAACTTTATAGTTCCTGATTCCATTTCATGTCTTAACATAATGACTTCTTTTGATAACTTTTCACATAACTTGGTTTGCTCAGTCAATTCCTCACTTGTATTGCTTTCTTCACTTTGTCTTGCCAACTGTTGAAGCAGCTCCTTTCTCTTTTTCATAGAGAGACTTAATTTGTCTTTTAATTCTCTCATGAATTCATCAGCCTGTTTGAGTCTTTCCTTTAATTCACTGACTTCAGAATTTGACTGTTCAAGATCCTCAAGGGCAGTCTTGAGTTGCTCCCTTAAACCATATGCATCCATTTGAAATCCCAGATCTTCCTCAGGCTGTTAGGCTCTATTAGGAGGAACTTGGCTCTGATACCAATTGTTGATAACTGAGAGGGGGGGGTGAATCAGTTATCCTAATTATTTCCCTTAATGAACTTTCCTCTTAATTGAAGCAGCATAAAATCAAACACAAAGCATTAACCATGAAATAAGAAACACATGACACAGTATTTTTGACGTGGAAACCCTGTTAAGGGAGAAAACCACGGGGTGATTAACCCAAGAATTATTCTCTGTTAGAAGAATAGGAAATTACAAAAATGGCACTTGCCAATTAGGGCTCACTGCCCGAGCACACTGCTCACAAGAGGCTCACTGCCTACAAGAAGACACACTGTCTTACAAAGTGATAAGAATCACAGTCTTGAACTGATTGGAAGCATCTGCATATGCTGGAGTTCAGTTCCGGTTAGGTTCAGTATACTGATCTGCTGCACTTCATCTTTCCTCTGTTCTTTAGTCTGCTATCCTTTCACATACCGGATCCTTCTTGCTACTTCTGCTCTACTCTGGACTTGTTCGCATATCCTTTTCACACATTCACACCCTTTACAACTAAATCCATCCTCTATATATATCCGCACAAGTAATTTCATCATCTTTCTAGTCGGCATCCGGAACAGTCTAGTTTCTTACAAACTTAGTTCTGTCGGCTGAATCCTTGCTCACCAAGCAATGCGGATCAAGCATATACTTGTAGATATCATCAATTATGTCGGCCAAACATGATTCATGCCTCCGCAACCTTTATCATCATCTGTAACACATCCGGAAAGTAGTTTGATACTCAGTCAGTCAGTTCTTCCTCTGTTTTCACTGTCTCTCAGGAATCCGGTACTCAACTATTCATATCTTTTTCCTTGTCCATCTCCGGAGGCTAAATCCTTGGAATATACTACTCAAGATAGTCCTCTTGACTTTCCCAGATCCGCACTGTGCCAAGACACTTCCTCTGAGAGATCCGGACCAATCTGTCGGACCTTGCCACATGCTCTGTTCTTGTTCACCGGACCACAACAATCTTCAATCTGACTTCCGGTAGAGATATATCATGACTTGCGGATATGTGGAATGACCTTTGTTGCCATCAATGACAACAACCATGAATCCATATAGTGTCTCTTGCCAACACTTTCATGGTAATTCACCAATTCGGAAGACAAGTCTTTTACTAGTCATAAACATCATTCATCACTCAGCCAATCTCACACAATTAAGGAAAGGATTCAAACTTCTATTTCCAATAAATGTCATCAAATTACCTCACCTAATTCTATTGAAACAACACAAGTATTATGTTTAATAATGGGTTCTTCTTCCATTTAAAGCCAACACATATATTCTTTACATAACATAGAAATCATTCATTTAGGTTATCACAAATCTATAATGACTGAAACATAATTTTTTTCACCAAGAACTAAGATATAAGATCATAAATCATTTACTAACCACATTTCTAATTTTAACTAAGAAAGCATATAAGAAAAGAGATTCATTACTCTAAGAAAGCATATTCTTCCTAACTAATCATTTACTTAAATATTACTTAACCAATTAATATACTTTCATTCAATTATCAAAATGACAAACATATCAAAAGACCTATAATAAATAATTTTAGGAGAAAATAAATATGATCAACTATTGTCCTGAGAAGAATTCAAGCATCAGCGATATGTTAGGTTTTAGAGGGAAAGAGTCAAGGATTTACAAATTTAATAGTAGGAGCAAAGAGGGCATAGAAATGGTCATCACTAATTGATATACATCTCAAAATTGACAAACTAGGTAATGCTAATTTTTGGATATGATTTACATAGCTAAGTGGTGCACCTTATATAAAAAATTTAGAGAAATTCAGTTTGAAAACATAGGGTTATTGGTGGCACAACAAACTGTTTTAACAGAGACAAAATGGGTAAGAAATAAACAGTCACTAAACATTACATATCTCCATAACGACAAACTGGGTATGGCTGATTTTTGGATATGATTTCAATAACTGAGTGGCATACCTTATACAAAAATTTCAAAGAAACCCAGTGTGTAAAAATAAAGTTATTGCCAACACAATAGACTAGGGTTTAGAATCTTCAGACTGGTTGAATTAACATCTTGATATATGATTGGAGATTGGTTTCAAGAAAGTGATCCCTAAGGAATTTAAAAAAAAAAAGGAATATGCAGAAGAGAATTCACAAAATAACATAAAGCTTGCATATAAAAAAAAATTATTTCAAACAACAAATCAATTCCATAACTCAATGCATACCTGAAATTATACTGCTATCCATTCTTCACCAAAATTTCCCAGCTCACATCCACTTTTCCCCAAATCTTTTCTTCTAAAAAAAAACTAGAGCCAACCATTTTATTCCTTGCCATATCAATATATATATTTTTTCAAATGTATCTTTCTTTTCTTGCCTCATATATTTCTTGATCTTTTAAAACTGAACAACATGACTCTTCATATGCCAATTTGGACACCCATTTTCTTATAAATTAAAAATAGATTAAAATAATTTAAAAACATAATTTAATTACTAAGATTCTCTCTTGAATTACATAACTGCCATTTCTTACAAGTGGCATAGAATAAAAGAATTCTTTATAAAATATGTAAATATAAAAGCATAAAATGACAATGATTGATTTTCTTTTGAAAACAATATTAAATCATCTAAATAATTATTTTGAAATAAAGCAGTTAATTAATTATTCTCAATAAAATATCATAATTAATAAATAGGGTTCAGGTATCCTTACACTTACTCTCAACCACCTCTCCATCCCACTCATTCTCAACCACCTTTCATTTCCACTCACAACCAATCCCCTCAAAATGTCATGCACACGGCTTCAAATTCTCAAACCGCATCTCCTAATGATGCCCTCTTAAACCAACTCTTGCAAGGCATTCAACTTCTTTATAACAAAAAGTAACAAGCTTGACGAATTATTCACAACCTAACATACAAACGTATCATGCTCATAATCCCCTATCTTATGAAATCTTGATAACTCTTATGTTTGATAGGTTTGAAACCCCCCTATTTGAAAAATATGGTGGAAAAAGGTGATCCTAATACTCATGTGGTAGCATTCACGATTGTGTAGTGATTTCTACTTTAAAGAGCACTTGTTAGCAAAACTTTTCCCGTGATCTCTCAAAGACACTGTAGAATGGTTTGCTCCCTACCTCCTAATTCAATACACTCTTTTTTGTAGTTAGTTGATCAATTTTTACAACATTTTCAAGAAAACATTAGACCTCAAGTCTCTTGATTGATTTAGTTCATTGCAAGCACGATCTGAAAGAAAAGGTAACTGAGTTTATTAGTCAGTATCAAGCTCTGTATGCACAAATTCAATATCAGATGCAAGATGAGGATGTTTAGAAGGTGTTTATTACAAATCTACAACCTAACATCTGTGATAAGATTCTCTTGATGAAGTATAACTCTTTTCAACATTTATGCACCACCCTTCATGATTATTAGATTTCATCTAGTCAGTATGAAAACCAACACTCATCGGTTGAAGTTGGTCAATCCATGGGTGGACCTTCACAAAACAACTTTAAGAGGAATAATAAGACTTTCATAAAGGTTAATGGACAAAATTCAAACAATTTCTCACAAGTGTCTACTATCACTAATCCAAAGAGGATATCATTTGAGAATTGACAACAACAACAACAGTTTACTCCGATATCTGAATCCTATCACTCTAACATGAATCAAGCTGTGAGAAATAACCTCTTGAAGCTTCCTCCAATTAAACCTATTGATCCTAGTATAATGTAAGGACCATATTTCGATGCTAATGCTTTTTGTCACTTTTATCGGCAACAAGGACATGATACTGAATGATGTATGCATCTTAAACATGAAATACAAGACCTCATCAACTCGAATGTTATACAAGTATCTAGTGTGAATGATAATGGAAATAAGTCAGTTGTTCTTTCGAATTGGAATTTACAAATCTTCACTAATCCCTTTCCTAAGAATATTGATAATAACATGATGGAACAAAATACACTAGAAGCAGAAGATGACTATCTAAACTATGATGATATAATTGCTACAATAGAGGTGGATAAGGAAAATACTAAAGTATTACCTCACCCACTATGCTGAGGTTCTTCCTCCATTATCTCTTTAAGGATCAAGGGATAACCAAAATGCATTGGAAAAACAAATGGAACAATCAAAGCAAGAGATTCTAACAAAAGAAAAGATAGATATGGTACAAGGTAGTTCTTCTCCCTACGATAGATGAAATCAACAAAATAAGAGAGCTAAAGATCGGAAAAGAATAAGACGGTTATCATCAGTAGGAAATAACAATGGTTCTCTTCCTCATAAGCAACAAAAGACATCACATGTACAAAGAGTTGATGAAAAAGCAACACATGGACTTTTTGACAACAAAGAACACTCTAATAAGAACTAGTCAAGCTTCACAAAAAACTTGATGGAGCATCTCTCCAAGATGCTCACAAGTTCCAAATTTTAGTACAGTTGTACTGGTAGGTAAGTATTCCTAACCCTTTACCTCTGTGTGTTTCCCTTGTGATGTGTTTTGTGTTGTTTAGGCCTCCTTGGATGACCCTTGATACTCTTGTAAGGTCAAGGATACTGGGAGACTACCTCTATTGTGACCCTTCTTCTATTTGTATCATCATTCTTCTATATTGCCTCTCCTCTATTTTTCGTTGTTGTGTGTCATGTTCTAGGGGCATAGCATTGCAGTTGGTGACCTGGGGGCATCTTCTGACATGACAACTCTAAGGCACTTGTTTCTCCTCTCTTGATTTATTGTTTACCTTTTGTTGCCTATTTTTGCCTTCTAGACTGAAATAGTCATCTTAAATATCTTTGAGGAGTTTTGTTTGGATTTTCAGGTCATAAGTGAGATGATATATGTTGGAAGTTAGTAATGGTTTAATACCTAACATTGTAAGATTTCCAAATTTTTTTCATATTGTTATCTCCATAATATTTAAAAGGTCATAAAAGAGAGACTTCACATAATAAGAGCAGGTATCCAAGTTCAAAGCTCATTTTCCTTCAAACTGCCACATACTTGGTGATGGAGGGAAAGTTTCTTTGAAACAAATCACGTCCAATCCCTTTCACTGTGGTTACTTGTTGACTTGAGGTCATGAGTGAGGATGATTTTAGGTTTTTCCTTTCGTTCTAGGGTTAGGTTTTGGCTCTTGATAGTTTTGCTGTAAATGGTTTTAGGATTTCAAACTGATGTTGCAGTTTTCATGCTAGAGGGGATCCAAGAATACTACAGAGGTTATATGCAAGATAATGGATTTCAAGGATAGATCATCAAAGGGAATACAATGGTTCCATGATGGGATTCACTATCAAGATGCAGAGAGGAATACAGAGTAGGCAACATACAAGTGAAATAGGGGGACATTTGAAGATGGCAAAACTTTGTAAAGGTTTATACAATCCACATATTGTCAAGATAGTCATGAAAAAAATCAATGAAAAGTCATTAAAAGGCAAGTTGTAGGTATGTTTTCTCCTTATACTTTCATTGTGAACTCTATGTTAGTCCCAAATAACAAAGGGTTTTCCTTTTATGAGATATTGTTAAGAGTTTAGAGGATTCATATAGTATTGGTTGTCTAGGTTAACTTAAAATAAGTGTTGATCATTGTAAACTTTCTTAAACTGCCTTTATATCCTAAAAGATTGGTGCAGTCAGTATTCAGGGGTGTTTTTAGGCTAGTAGAAGTTATGAAATGATAGGAATATGTGTTTTGTTTTAGACTTAAAAGACTCTTATCATGATAATTGAAACCTATTCAAATACCTAAGACTTTTAAAAGATAGTATAATGGTATGAATAGTCATTGAAATGCCATGAAGACAGTCATGTATAAAGGAGCATCAGTCCTTGTTAAACAATAGTCTATCAATACTTTACAATAGTCAACAGTCATTAAAATACCATGTAATAGTCACAATCTCTAAAGGGACGGTCATTTCTTACAGCTCTTGTGGTGTTCTAGGAGCACTCATCTGGAAGCAAAGAAGGGCCTTTCTACAGTCATGAAGGAATGGCCAAACTATGAAAGCAAACAAAGGGAGTACTCACAAGTGTAGAAGGAGGTAGCTCCATATTAGGTTCCTTAAGGCATGCACAAGTCTTGGTAAGATATCAAATCACCTAAATACCTAGAGATCCCAATGTATTGTAATAGTCTATGCAATTGTCTTGTCATAAAGAACACTATGTATTTATCTTGAGAATAGTCAAAAGACAGTTTGCAGTGACATGAGGACACAAGGAGACAACCTATACTACTACCTAGTAGAGATAGTTGATAGAGTATCAACACAACATGCATTTTGAAGTTGCAGTCAATAGATGACTGCAGTCACAGTCCTAACAAGGAGTAATATATGTTCCTAGACAATCATCTTGACTACAACAACAAGTGGAAGACAACAGTCATATCTAAAGACAAAAGAATGAGAGTAGACTAAGAAGATAGCATTAAAGAGAAAACCTTACAATGGCAAACACAGTCACCTCTAAGCTTGGACAATCATGGAGAACAAAGTGTTAATAACAAGAAGGTGACAAATCCTTATGAGGCTGAGAACAGGGTTGAATCTAGTGACCTAACACTGTTATGCAGGGATGATGGATAGTCTTAAATATTGTCACAAAGGATCTATGAGAATGGAGGTTTCTTGAGAAAGTATGAGTTTAAAGTGAATGCAACATCTTCATTTGAGGTGGCCACCTCTATGCTCATAGATGCATTAAAAGATAAGACTCCAAGCATGATGAGGGTGTAGGTTTTGGAAGTTGAAAAGCTTGAAGTTAGAGCAGAGAGAATGCAGTTTGCAGTGATAGTAGTTAAGGCTTTAAGACATTTTAAAAATGAGACAAAGAATGACTAAGAGATCATGAGGTCTATGAGGGTCTATGATATCCAAGAGACTACAAAGGATAATGAGCTAAAAGAACAGTCCTAAACAAGATGATTCTAAGACAGATGAGCTTAGTGAATAGTCATATTTTTTTAGTCAGTAGTCTGATGATACCTATAGATCTACATACCAAGGGATAGTATGACTATCACAACAATGTCACTAAGTGTTAGGGAGATGCTAGCATGCAACATGGACCCATCTAGGACATTGACACTTGAAGCATTACTATAGGATTGGATATACTTATTAATGCAAAAGGCTTGGAGTAGTTAGTGGTAGATGGTAAGATGTGAGCATTTTTGATAGCAGAAGATGAAGATAGTGGTCAAAGACCTCATGGGACAGCCATAGAGGTTATATAGATCAGTAGAACCTGCTAAAATATCATTGGACTACCATTTTATTGGTGATATGAAGACCTTATCAGCCCTGTAGAGAATCTCAAGTGACCAAAATCGATCATGGGACTATTAGAGAACTTGAAGATCCCCATGAAGAGCTCATGCATGTCTTCAAGTCAAAAATCACAGTCTACTAAACTTCCCACTATGCTGCATTTTTGTCAAGAGTTATAAGATCTGTGAAAAGATTTTTGAGTACTATTTGCACTTTGTCCTATTCTATAATGTTAAGTTAGTTCTTTTAAGGAGGGTATTTATGCATAAACTATCTTAAATGCAGTCAGTCATATCTTGCTATTCCAAGTTCCTTGCATAGTCATAGAATTTCTTAAACATAAGGTATTTTTGTTTTGATCATCCCTTCTTTGCCTATTGATCATCAAATCCTAAAGGAGAGTAAGAGCTCTCTTACAAACTTAGTAAAGGAGTAGTCCTAAGTACAATATGGAGCATATAAGCAACAATCATGACTCATGGAAAGTGGACAGGCAATAACAGTCAATTGGAAGATAGTGTTACAATCATGTACCAGTCATCAACAACAAACAGTGTAAACACAAAAAAGAGACATTGATAAAATAGTATTGTTCTCTGTTAGAGTTTAGTCTTAAAGATTTCCTCTGTATAGTCTTAAAGGAACCTCTGTGACAAGGTGATAATATGTCCCTAAAAATCTACTAATCCCTAGCCTAGATAATTAGCTCAAAAGAAAGTTCACAAAGAACTTCACATTCCTCATCTGTGATAATGGACAGTGGGGTCTATGTACAAAGTTGTTTTTTCTAACAGGTTTGGAGTAGCTAGTTTGAAGGAGAGCTTAGGATGGCACTCAAGAGCCCAAGGAAATAGTCAGGTAATGACTGTTATAAAAGCCACTATTAAATAGTGCATTTGTAGAAAGAAACTCAGTTCAAAGCATCTCATCATGAGATATAAGGAAACAAAGAGGGTCTGTAGGGACCATATAAAGGAAGAGCAACCATATGACTATGTTGGATAGTCATTTTGACTATGTTAGAGAGATGATGACTCTCATAGCCTTTAGGAAAATACAAGATGACTGCAGTCAAAGACATGAGACCTCTTATGCCAAATAGAGAAGGTTGTTCTCTTTCTTAGTGACATTGTGAAGAGATTAGAGAAGAACATGATAAGATAGCCACCTGAGAGGATTATAAAGTTAGCAAGCAAGGAAAGGCCATGAAATATAAATTAGTCATACCACAAGATGAAGGTGTAGTCATGTAGATACAATCTTGAAGATAAAGAACGAGCAGTTCTCATAGTATGACTTCATAGTTTGCAAGAAACAATGGGCATTTTTCATTGATGGACAACACAGTAGTATAAAGGACAGTAGACTTGTGGGCAATTAGTAGTCAAATAAGACCACAAAACTCAGTTCTAAGGCCTATTTTTGACTACTAATGGATATATATACATTCAAGAGGCAGTTTGGGATGGTTAGAAGACTTTTCCAAGCACTTATGAAGGTTCTAAATGCTGAAAACTAGTTTCATCCGACTCAAAGCAGTTGAGCATCATGGAGAGAAGATTTAGGAGCATGTGGTGAGATGAGTGGCAAGTGGAGAGTATCTAGGAGGTAGTTGATGTGTTGTCCATAAGGTCGAGGAAAAATAGGAGCAGTTGGAGACTTTTTCCATCTATTTCCAGGCATCTAGGGGCAGTTTTAAAGGCCCTATCCTTGAACAAGTCAAATAAGGTGGTTTTTCTTCATCAATGAAGCAAGTTGGAGAAGTTTGGAGGGGTCTTTTGGCCCAAAATCAGTTACATCCAATCCAACAGCAGTTGAGGGCCAAAATCAACTTGGATACCAAGTGCAAACATGAAGATTATTCATTGGACCAGGTCTCCTAATTTATTCTTCTTTCTTAAATTCTTTCCTAGATTCTCTCTCATTTGTTGAAGGGATATAAGAATAGTTGAACCTAGTTTTAAACTAGTTCTTGTTATAATTTTGAATGATTTGTAGCTTGCTCAAGCTCTTTTCAAACTAAAAACAAGCATTGTAACTCAAAAACTAGTCAAGCATATGATTGATTTCTAAATGTAACACTTTTTCAAGCAATGCGGACAACTCATTTAAGATCCAAGCTTGTGTAACACTTCTTTGGCAACAAATTTAGTTTTATTTCTACCTTTTATCTGGCTAATTATATATGTTATATTGGTTTATTTTTCTGTGTTTTAGTTTAAGACCTCAAAATATGATCAAGACCAATATTTGTAAACAGATTCAAACATACTCATGCAAGTTGTAGATTGTGGCAAACTTGTAAGGCTATTTTAGTTGTGAAATACGTCATTTTCCTTCTAGAACAACATCAATAGGTGCCCTTTTTATGAAATATTGATGGGTGAGATGTTAAATAACATAGATTGTGCAACAAAAATATCTGTTTGGGCCATTATAAGTCCAAGACAACAAGTTATAGGTTTGAGAAAATAATTTGGTGCATCACCTAGTTAGCTATAGTTAATTATTTTTAGGCATTTTAAGTTATTACCAATCATCTTCTAATTCTTTTCCTTCAAAACAAATAAGATTGGTCAAGATCTAGGTGATTAATCAAGAGGAACCAACCTTCTCTGTAGGTTCACTCCAAGTTTTAGGCAACCCACAGGCCTAGGAGTGTTCCCATATGTCAACGGGTAGCTATGTTGATAGCTTAGCACTTGGGTGCGTACTTTGTTGATAACAGTTTTTGGCACACCTGGTGGGACAAGTTTGATGAACTTCTCATCAAACTACTAAGAGATTTGGTGTTCCTCTCAGTATTATCAGCCTTTGGAGGCAGTACAAACAAAACCATGGTGACTCTAATTATATATCAGCTGGTTTTAGCCATTAGATTAAATGCAACTAATGAGGTTGGTGCTACTTGTTAGTTTTCTATCATTTGAAAGTTTTGTCTTAGCACCTGGTGACTCTATTTTGTGTTCTAACTCACATACTAGTGTTTCAATACCCTGTTGTCCATATTCATTCCAAATTTATTATCTAGACTTGCCTATGTTTCATGCTTTACCCTTGCAATGTCTAGTTATCAACACCACGATGGTTATTCTCCTCCATTTCATGAAAATTCAAGCTTTTGACCTCCAAACAGCTCTTTGCCTCATTATAATCAACATTTCCAGTAAGAGAATTTTCAAACCACCCATGCTCAGCTCTCTTGGCAGCCTTCCCATGCCTATATTCAGCCCCAAGGAGACCATCTTTCTCATAACCAACATGGCTATTCTCTTAGCTAGCTTCAAGGTGATGATAACATGAGCATTAGATATATGAGAGATATGCTGCTAAACTTCTGAATGCAGGTAGATGCTATTAAAAATGAGTAGAAGTATAGTTGGCAGTAGGAACAGCTTGCATATCAAGCTTATTTGCACCAGCAAGAGGCAAAAAATAGAAGGGTGTATGAGGAAGAATGTTTGAAGAGACAAATTACAACCAAGGAAGAACAAATGAAGCAATTGATGGCCCAAATACAAAGGTATGAAACCCAATTAGCCCCTCGCTTTTCCTAGTTTCAATTTGAATCTTCCTAAAATGATGAATCATCCTTTGGATGAAGAGGTTGTCAGGTCCAAAATTCCTAGTTTTAAACAAGAAAAACCTTTTAAGTCCTCAAGTAAGCCTCCCTGTGTCAAAATTCCAAGTTTTAGGAGTGCTCCTTCAATCCAACAACCAATTCATAACCAAGAGCAATCCATAATGCTGCATAATCAGGTTAGCAACGACCATGTTTATCCTACTTCATCAATTAAACCTTTTTTCCCTCCCACCATCTCCCTTTTCAAAGGAGGACTCGTTATATGGAGAGAAAATGAAGGTTATGTAGGTGAAGGGGAGAAGATTTCAAGTGAATATGGTGAAGAGAAAACTATTTGTAGCCCCTTTTGGGCCATCAAATAAAAAAATTAGACATGGAACAAGAGGAAGAATATGGTCTTGATGAAGATGAGACTATTCTCTCAAGTCAAGAAACTTCTCATGAAGCTAATTTGCAAGATCTTAGTTGGTTGGAGGATCTTCCTTTCTACTATACAAAAGAACTTGAGGCTGATATAACAAATGAGATTTTGTTGGAAGAGGCTACCTCATTGTTTGAACATTTGCCTTCCTTCATTGAAGAAGAAAAACCTAATTTGGATGGCACTTCTTTGAGTAATAATGGGAATTTTGAGATTGAATTAGCTATTCCTAAGATCCTTCCAAGTGCTAGTAGCTTTGATGACTTATTGTCTATCCTAATGGAGGACGATGATCCATTGACCATGGAGGAAGAATTAACATGGCAAGTTATCATGCAAGGTGAAGGAAATGATGTTATTTCTAATCATTCAAATTGTCTTCTCTCTTGTTCAAACATAGCAAAGTTTGAAGAGTGCAATCATGATAATATTATATCAGCCTTCTTGGATTCTTTGAAGGAAGAAGGAGAAAACCATGAAGTCCCAAATTAGTTGCTTGTCACACAAGAGCATCATGAGAGTAAGAAGGAGGACACCATTACACCAAATGAAGAAAAAGAGACAACCAATCCAAAGCTTTCAAGGGGATGTCCTATTAGGCATCTAACTAGGATGGAGGCCAACAATGCATCATAGGTCATTCTTGCACCCAAGCATGAAGATTCTATTGAAAGAAAGCATACCCAACTATCGTATCCACTTCAAGACAACATGGATGATCAACATAAGTGGGTAAGTGAGTTCATTTTCTCTCTTCAAGAAGCATTGCAACAGCTACTTAAACATGTGTCATTTCTTCTCCTCCTCTTTGATGCTCACAAACATATGGATCATTGCAAGTTGCAAAGAAAGGGTAGCTACTTTCATGAACTAGTTAATGGTTTTGTTTAGGCAATCTTTTCCTCAGTAAGTTTAGGTTAGCATAGGTTGTTTTAGTAGTATTTTTCCTCCAAGTGTAGATGCACAAGTAGTTAGTTGTTTCTAGGTAGTTTTGAGTGTTTTCCTAGGTTGTGCTTATAGTAGTTTTCAGGTCTAATGTCAGTGTGTTTCAAGTCTTTCTAAATCTTTTGCCCAATGGATATGCAAGGTTGTTGGTTTTTTATGCTCAATAGGCAAGCATTTTGTAGAGGTCACAAAAAATGTTGCCTATTTTTGCCTTCTAGGCTCAAATAGTCATCTTGAATATCTTTGAGAAGTTTTGTTTAGATTTTCAGGTCATAAGTGAGATGACATATGTTGGAAGTTAGTAATGGTTTGATACCTAACCTTGTAAGCTTTCCAAATGTTTTTCATATTGTTATGTCATCTCCATAATATTTAAAAGGTCATGAAAGAGAGCCTTCACATAATAAAAGTAGGTCTCCATGTTCAAAGCTCATTTTCCTTCAAATTGCCATGTACCTGGTGATGGAGGAAAAGTTTCTTTGAAACAAATCATGTCCCATCCCTTTCACTTTAGTTACTTGTTGACTTGAGGTTAATTAGTGAGGATGAGTTTAGGTTTTTCCTTTCACTCTAGGGTTAGGTTTTGGCTCTTGACAATTTTGGTGTGAATGGTTTTAGGATTTCAAACTGATGTTGCAGTTTTCATGCTAGAGGGGATCCAAGAATACTGCAGAGGTCATATGCAAGACAATGGATTTCAAGGACAAATCATTAAAGAGAATAAAATGGTTGCATGATGGGATTCACTATCAAGATGTGGAGAGGAATACAGAGTAGGTAGCAAACAAGTGAAATAGAGGGACATTTGAAGATGGAAAAACTTTGTAAAGGTTTATACAGTCCACATATTGTCAAGATAGTCATGAAAAAATCAATGAAAATTCATTAAATGGCAAGCTGCATGTCTATTTTCTCCTTATACTTTAATTGTGAACTCTGTGTTAGTCCCAAATAATAGATGATTTTCCTTTTATGAGAGATTGTTAAGAATTTGGAGGATTCATGTAGTATTGGCTATCTAGGTTAACTTAAAATAAGTGTCAATCATTGTAAACTTTCTTAAATTGCCATCATATCCTAAAAGACTAGTGTAATTAGTATTCAGGGGTGTTTTTAGGCTGGTAGAAGTTATGAAAGGATAGGAATATGTGTTTTGTTTCAGACTTAAAAGACTCTCATCATGATAATTGAACCTTATTCAAATCCCTAAGACTTTTAAAAGACAGTATAATGGTATGAATAGTCATTGAAATGCCATGAAGACAATAAGGTTTAAAGGAGCAACAATCCTTGTCAAAAAACTGTCTATCAATACTTTGCAACAGTCAACAGTCATTGAAATACCATGGAATAGTCTCAATCTCTAATGGAATAGTCATTTCTTACAGCTCTTGTGGTGTTCTATGAGCACTCATCTAGAAGCAAAGAAGGGCTTTTCTATAGTCATGAAGGAATGGCCAAATTGTGAAAGAAAACAAAGGGAGTATCGACAAGTGTAGAAGGAGGTAGCTCTAGACTAGGTCCCTTAAGGCATGTGCAAGCCTTGGTAAGATGTCAAATCACCTAAATGCCTAGAGATCCCAATGTATTGTAATAATCTATACAATTGTCTTATGTCATAAAGAACACTATGTATTTATATTGAGAATAGTCAAAAGACAGTTTGCAGTGACATGAGGACACAAGGAGACAACCTATACTACTACCTAGTAGAGATAGTTGATAGAGTATCAACACAACATGCATTTTGAAGTTGTAGTCAAAAGATGACTGCAATCATAGTCCTAAAAAGGATTAATAGAGGGTCCTAGATAGTCATCTTGACTGCAACAACAAGTGGAAGACAACAACCATATCTAAAGACAACAGAATGAGAGTAGATTAAGAATATAGCATTAAAGAGCAAACCTTACAATGGTAAACACAATCACCTCTGAGCTTGGATAGTCATGGAGAACAAAGCATTAATAACACGAAGGTGACAAATCCTTATGAGGATGAGAATAAGGCTAAATCTAGTGACCTAACACTATTATGCAGGGATGATGGACAGTCTTAAATATTATCACAAAGGAGTTGTGAGAATGGAGTTTTCATGAGAAAGTATAGGTTTAAAGTGAATGCAACATCTCCATTTGAGGTGGCCACCTCTATGCTCATAGATGCATGACAAGATAAGACTCCAAGAATGATGAGGGTGTAGATTTTAGAAGTTAAAAAGCTTGAAGTTAGAGTAGTGAGAACTCAATTTGCAGTGATAGTAGTCAAGGCTCTAAGACATTTTAAAAAAGACACTAAGAATGACTGAGAGATCATGAGGTCTATGAGGGTCTGTGATATCCAAGAGACTACAAAGGATAATGAGCTAAAAGAACAGTCCTAAACAAGATGATTCTAAGATGGATGAGCTCAGTCAATAGTCATATTTTTTTTAGTTAGTAGTCATAAAGATACCTATAGATCTGTATAGCAAGGGATAGTATGACTGTCACAACAATGTCATTAAGTGTTAGGGCAATGCTAGCATGCAACATAGACCCATGTAGGACATTAACACTTGAAGCACTACTATAGGATTGGATATACTTATCAATGCTAAAGGTTTGGAGCAGTCGGTGGTAGATGGTAAGATGTGAACATTTTTGATAGCAGAAGATGAGGATAGTGGTCAAAGACCTCATGGGACAGCCATAGAGGTTATAGAGATCAGTAGAACCTACTAAAGATCACTAGATTGCCATTGTATTTGGTGATATGAAGACCTTATCAGCCCTGCAGAGAATCTCAATTGACCAAAATTGATCATGGGACTGTTAGAGAACTTTAACATCCCCATGAAGAGCTCATGCATATCCTCAAGCCAACAATCACAATCTACTAAACTACCCACTATGCTGCATTTTTGTCAAGAGTTATAAGATCTATGAAAAGATTTTTGAGCACTATTTGCACTTTGTCTTGTTCTATAATGTCAAGTTAGTTCTTTTCAGGAGGGTCTTCATGCAAATACTATCTTAAATCAAGTTAGTCATAGCTTTCTATTCCAAGTTCCTTACATAGTCATAGAATTTCTTGAACATAAGGTATTTTTGTTTTGATCATCCCTACTTTGCCTATTGATCATCAAATCTTAAAGGAGAGAAAGATCTCTTTTCCAAACTTAGTAAAGGAGAAGTCCTTAGTACAATATGGAGCATATAAGTGATAGTCACGACTCATGGCAAGTGGACAAGCAATAACAGTCAATTGGAAGACAATGGTACAGTGATGTGCTAGTCATCAACAACAAATAGTGTAAACACAACAAAGAAACAATGATACAAGAGTATTGTGCTCTATTGGAGTTTAGTCTTAAAGATTTCCTATGTATAGTCTTAAAGGAACATTTGTGACAAGGTGATAATATGTCCCTAAAAATCTACTAAACCCTGCCCTAGATAGTGAGCTCAAAAGAAAGTTCACAAAGAACTTCACATTCCTCATTAGTGATAATGGACATTGGGGTCTATGTACAAAGTTGTTTTTTTCTAGTAGGGTTGGAGCAGCTAGTTTGAAGGAGAGCTTAGGATGGCACTCAAGAGCCCAAGGAAATAGTCAGGTCATGACTGTTATAAAAGCCACTATTAAATAGTGCATTTGTAGAAAGAAATTCAGTTCAAAGCATCTCATCATGAGATATAAGGAGACACAGAAGGTCTGTAGGGACCATATAAAGGAAGAGCAACCATATGACTATGTTGGACAATCATTTTCACTATGTTAGATAGATGATGACTCTCACAAACTTCAGGAAAATACAAGATGACTGCAGTGAAAGACATGAGACCTCATATGCCAAATAGAGAGGTTTGTTCTCTTTCTCAGTGACATTGTGAAGAGATTAGAGAAGAACATGATAAGATAGCCACCTAAGAGGATTATAAAGTTAGCAAGCAAGGAAAGGCCATGAAATATAAATTAGTCATACCATAACATGAAGGTGTAGTCATGGAGATACAGTCTTGAAGACAAAGCAAGAGTAGTTCTCATAATATGACTACATAGTTTACAAGAAATAGTGGGTATTTTTCATTGATGGACAACATAGAAGTACAAAGGACAGTAGACTTGTGGGCAATTAGTGGTCAAATAAGGCCACAAAACTTAGTTCTAAGGCCTATGTTTGACTACTAATGGATATATGCATTCAAGAGGCAATTTGGGATGGTTAGAAGACTTTTCCAAGGACTTATGAAGGTTCTAAATGCTCAAAATCAGTTTCATCCAACTCAAAGTAGTTGAGCATCATGGAGAGAAGATTTAGGAGCATGTGGTTAGATGAGAAATAAGTGGAGAGTATCTAGGAGGTAGTTGATGTGTTGTCCATGAGGTGGAGGAAAAATAGAAGCAATTGGAGACTTTTTCTAGCTATTTCCAGGCATCTAGGGGCAGTTTTAAAGGCCCTATCTATGAACAAGTCAAAGAAGGTGGTTTTTCTTCATTAATGAAGCAAGTTGGAGCAGTTTGGAGGGATCTTTTGGCCCAAAATCAGTTACATCTAACCCAATAGTAGTTGAGGGCCAAAATCAACTTAGACACCAAGTGTAAACATGAAGATTATTCATTGGACCAGGTCTCCTAATTTATTCTTCTTTCTTAAATTCTTTCGTAGAATCTCTCTCATATGTTGAAGGGACATAGGAATAGTTGAAACTAGTTTCAAACTAGTTCTTAGTTATAATTTTGAATGATTTGTAGCTTGCTCAAGCTCTTTTCAAATTGAAAACAAGCATTGTAACTCAAAAACCAGTAAAGCATATGACTGATTTCTAAAATGTGATACTTTTTCAAGCAATGAGGACAACTCATTTAAGATCCAAGCTTATGTAACACTTCTTTGGCATCAAATTTAGTTTTATTTCTACCTTTTATATGGCTGATTATATATGTTCTATTTGTTCATTTTTCTGTGTTTTAGTTCAAAACCTCAAAATAATGTCAAGACCAATATTTGTAAATAGATTCAAACATACTCATGCAGGTTGTAGATTGTGGCAAACTTGTAAGGCTCTGTTAGTTGTGAAATACCTCATTTTCCTTCTAGAACAACATCAATAGGTGCCCTTTTTATGAAATATTGATGGGTGAGATGTTAAAAAACATAGATTGTTTAGCAAAAAGCTCTGTTTGAGCCACTGTAAGTACAGGACAACAAGTTATAGGTTTGAGAAAATAATTTGGTGCATCACCTAGTTGGTTGTAGTTAATCATTTTTAGGTATTTTAAGTTATTTCTAGTCATCTTCTTACTCTTTTCCTTCAAAACAATTAAGGTTGGTCAAGATCTAGGTGATTAATCAAGAGGAACTAGCCTTCTCTAGAGGTTCACTCCAAGTTTTAGGCAACTCACGGGACTAGTAGTGTTCCCATGTGTCAACATGTGGCTAAGTTGATAGATTAGCACTTGGGTGCATACTTTGTTGATAACACCTTCCTCTAGTGATTCTATCTAGCTGGAGAATGATGAATAACAAATAAGACTGATATGGACCACGTGTCCCTTCAACACGTAAGCAAAAATGGACCTAGTCCATACATGACAATGGGGTTGATCTATATTATCCGACACTTGCCTAGTAGAATCAATCTGTGTGATATTTTGATGATGTCTTATCACACTAAGAAACCATAACAATACTGCTGCTCCATGCACTTTTTTATCTTGGATCTAGCCTTGCTTATGCTCAGCTCTAGGATCTCTACAGTATAGCCCAACAGTTATACTCAGGTTCTAAATCTGTAGTATAACCTTGGCTCTTGATGTAATTATGTTTATGCATTGTTTTGATCATGTGATGTGGTTATTATCTTATGGAAAGATTTCTAACCTCTTGTCTTGCAGGAAATTGTGTGTTTGTGGGAACATTCGGTGATCATAAAGTGCATGTCACTTCTGGGGGCATGGGCTTTGCCAAAGCTCTTGTTCCCTTATGTATTTTCTCTCTACCTTAAGGTGCTTGATATTGGTACATGATATCAACCATCTTAAGGTGGGGGCATATATAAGGTAAGCTATCTGATGATTTTGGTACTAACGAAGCATTCTTGTAAGCCCTTCGCGGAGGTGAGATGTTGTATCTTTGAGAGAGTACACATCTTTATTTCATATTGCAATCATTAAGCCCTATGTGGAGGTGTGATATCATGCATATCCTTTTCTTTTTAAGCCCTCTACAAAGGCGGGGATGATGTATCTCTTGAGCTAGTGCATATCCTTTTTATTCTAAAAGTCCTTTGAGTAGGTAGGGTTGGTGTATCCTCCCGTAAGCGTGTCTTTGGTGGTTGTTATGGCAAAGCCAAACCATTAGGTGTTCCTGTAATGTGCCTAAGATGGTGATGAACCTAGCAATAGGCTCCTTCCATCAATTGTTTGCCATGTTTTCTCTATATCTTTCATGTGTGTGTGTATGGCATGTTTGTTCCCAAGCATAGTCTAAAGATGTGTGGTGATGAGTCCCTCTTATGCTTTGGGATTGGTATGGCGTGTTTGTTCTCAAGTGTAGTCTAAAGACATGTGGCAATGTGTCCCTCCTACACTCTGAGATTTGTATTGCATGTCTATTGCCCCATATGCAGTCTAAAGACATGTGGTGATGAGTCGCTCTTGCATTTTGGGTGGTGTGTTTACTTTCCATGTACTTACATTTGCATTCATATATGTGAAAATGAAAAAGAAATAATCACTGCATTCATTGTGTTTTGTGTGTGTTCAATATTGTCTTCTTCATGTTTTGTATGACTGTAACTATCTTCTCCATGTTTTGCGTGCCTGTTACTGTCTTCACTATGATTGGTGTGTCTGTAATGTGTTTTCTCTAATGTCTACCTGAGACTGGGGGTTAAAGATGGTTCCTCAATATTTGTGTATGCATTAGCTTTAAGTGCTTGGTGTGTTTGTTGTGTTTTGACTGTACTTTAATGCATTTATGGGCCTTGTGTTTATACATACATTAAAGTGGGGGCTAAATGTTATGTCAAAAAATGTCTCCCTAGACTTTTCCCTCCTAGGTTTAGCTCCCGAGTCTCTTGTTTTGCATCATACATGTTAATTTTGACTCCCAGAAGAAAATAGCCTAAAACCTATGTCACATGGGGCATGAAGGACATTGTGACATATGATCCTCCCTTGAAAAAGGACTTGTGGACATAGGTGCTAGCACCCTTGTCCTACTCTATTTCAGGTAGGTCCCAAATTTGAATGTTAGTTTTGCGACTGTTAATTAGGTCCCAATCTGACATCTTAAGTTTGAATTACAAAATTCTTAGTGAGAATGTGTTTAGTTACATATATAAGCATGTTTAGGGTTTCATTTGCAAACTAGAAGATGATTGTGAACTTTTGGTTAACTTATGATTTTAGAGCATTCATGCTATTCATTGTTGTAGAGCAGAGCATATTTATTGTGTTTGTGATTGCAAATTTAGCTACATCTTCTCATGTGTTGAAGAGCCTTCATCTATGTGAGATATACACCTTTGAGGTGATATCTATTTGTTTTTGAATCATTTATCAATTTGTTTTGCCTCTATCACGTAGGGATATGCACTCTTTATCTAACAATAGTGTTCAAAAGACTTGAATGTCTCTCAAAAGACTTGAATGTCTCTCCAGGGATTGACTAAGGCAAGCCTCTAAACACCACAACCCCCAACCACTCTCCTTGTGATTGCAGGTTATAGGTTTTACATCTTGACAGAGTGGATTTACAGGGAATAGTAAGACAATGTGTAGATTCCAAATCCCTGAAGAAAAGGACAACTTGGAATCGAGCGCCAATGCTAGCATCCTCTTAGGTTGAAAACATAGAATTCATTTTGACGGTGACAATCATCATCTAAAGAGCTTCTGACATCCTAAAAATCACCCTACCTTGGACTCGAGAACTAGTGCCAGTGTCCTTTGCATCTCATGGGACAAAAATAGAAAGTACATTGAACATTAGTGTTAGAATGAGATTAGGATTCCACAAAGAAACCACCACATTGGATTTGGGCATTAGTGCCAGTGTCCTCAAGTATTCTGCATCCCAAACTTCAAAAAATGGTCAGTTATTAATCTCTACCTGCTACCTTAGTCTGCAAGCATTTGTCATAATTCATCAATTTACTTAATGTTTTACATAATTAGGGTTTTAAGGTTATTTGAGCATTAAATTGATACATTAGTTGATAATATCTGAGCTTCCACATTGTTCCAAGTGACAGCCTAACCTATAGGTGAATCCTTTTGCAAAAGTGTGATTCAACTCGGTTGATATGTCCTTGAATGTTTGTTGAGAAAGGAGGATTTAACCCACACATCCATTGAAATTGAAAATCCCTCTTTTCCCTCCTAAAAAAGTTAAAGACCAAACCCATGGACAAAAGGAAACATTAAAAGTAGAAAAGTAGGGAAAAGGTACTTATGAGGATCACAAAGTTGCCACATAGGATCAAAACATCTAATATCATCATCAAAGTGAACTAGATTATGGCCAGAGGAGTCACTTGCCATGCCACCTCCACATCCAAAGATATGTCATGATCCCCTCTAGTTTGATCCTCATCATCATGCTCCTCTCTCTTGAGATCGTAATCCTTGTCATAAGAGTCAGTGTCCTCCAAGACTATCAACCTCTAGGAGGGAGCTCCTCTTGTACCCCTTTATCCACAACTCGTACCATGAACCACTCTAGTAATCAAAACCACATGAGTCAAATGAGTCTAGGTGATCATTCTATGCTTAGTATCACCCATCTCCTAGATGGATCTGTAACAAGTAAGAACCAAGGGCCAGACCTCTAGAAAGTCATCACCAAATTGCTGCAGGACTCACTCGATGTGGTGTGTCTCAATAAAACTATTCCTTTCTAATAAATAGGTCACACCCCTACAGTAGTTGTGAATCTATTTTTCATTAGGCCAGAAGCCCTCCATATCAATGTAAGGATCACAAATCATGTCAAAATCAGTAAGAGTGTCCACCATGTGTAAAGAAGCATCAAAATGACTAACTCAATTCCAACATGTAGCCCTCAGTAGTCTAGGATCTGGAAGTGGTAATTCCCTTTGAAATGGCCTAATATGCTCATAAATCTATGTCATAATCAGAGAAGAGTGACTGAAAGTGAGGGCCCCTCCACATGTGATGTAGTAGAGGTCTCAATAAATCATTGCTAGAGTGTTGACTCCCCATGCAAACACAGTTCCCTACTCTACACACTGAATGATGGGTTCTTAGCACCATATAAGCCAAGAAGAGCCCTTATCTCTTGATAACTCCCCATGCAAACACAGTTCCCTACTCTACACACTGAATGATGGGTTCTTAGCACCATATAAGCTGAGAAGAACCCTTATCTCTTGATAACTTAGAAGAAATCAAACCAATGAGTAATTTACTCAAAGGTAAAATAGGTAGGTGAGGCATGGAAGTAAGTCAAACCCTTGTCTTATCCTCATAATGAGTCACCCCCATGATAGATGCCCATGCCTGTTTCTCACCAAGGGACTCACTCTTAGGTAAGACAAGTGGTTGTCCTCTCATTGGGACCCCCAAGATGTAATAGACACTGTACAAAGTGATACTCCATTCCCTTGAGAGATAGGGAAATCTGAAGGTGTTCCTATTGACATCCCAATAGGTCAAGATGTCACAATAGATGTGAGAAGTAGGATGAACAACTTGAACATGGGATATCTTGTCAAGTTTTGCTCTCTTTAGCATAGCACTAGGACATAAGACCTCATAACCATCAGAAATCCATAACTATTCATGATTGGAATTCCATCAAATGCGTGAATCCTCTCAAAAGCAAAGAACCTTGCATTAGATCTAGGTAAACTCAAAAAATCCAAAAAAAAAAATATTCCTTAGAAAATTGTAATAAAATGATGAATTTAGTGTTTGAATTAGAGAATAAGGGAACAACGAAAACATCATAAAACATCAAATTTTAGTTAGAATCAAAATAATTGGGTCAACCCTTCTACTAGGTCAAATCCCCACCAGGCGACCCTATTGTCCAATAAGATCCCCTCGGGCGACCTTGTCGAACATCAAGATCCCCACTGGGCGACCTAACCTAGTGAAAGTGGCAACCCATGGGTGACCTATCCCACATTCCAACATGTTAAAATCATCACAAAAACCTCAATTTTCATTCTGATTTTGACAAACAAAAAAGTGTATACACATTGAAAGAAAGAATCTAACACAATGTGACAAGAAAAAATAGACAAAAATAGTTTCTTTTGAGAGAAAATTAAGAAAATACAAACTAGGGTTTAGAAGGAGGTTTTTCACATGATTCATACATGATTTTCAATGGGAGAAAGACTCATGTCCATATTCACAATCCTCTCAACGATAGCTTCCCGATGACTATTCACACGTACAATTTTGTCGATGTTTGACTCCGTTTGCTCAAATTCCTCCACTCTTTTCTTCTCTTAGCTTTTTTTTTTGGTGCATTTTAGAGTAATTTCTTGTTTTAAAGCTTCTTTGCATCTTTTTTTTGTACGCTTTCATCCCTACAGGTCTCCTTGGTAAAGAAAACAACTAAGCTTGTGACACGATCTATGGTATGTTCATTCATTTCAATTTCATTGTTTATTTTAAATACATCAAATGTTGAACTAATATTAGTTATTGCAAGTACAATTGTGAGAAATCAAAAATAGGTAAGGCCTATTTTGGGAATGGTACCTACCTTTCATGTAGACTACCATCCCTAAGTGGGCAAATATGTAAGCACTAAAAATGTGCATGAGCTTGCACGAGAACCCTATGACGATGTGTAATCCTAATCATGTACATGGAAGCATGAATATAATTCCCTCTCAATAATTCTTCTATTGGTGACACGTGGAAATCAATCTCTTTCTTTATAAATTCTCCTTAATCCTAACTTTTCTTCACTTTTTCCCTTGTCAACCATTCTTCTTATGCATTCTCAACCTTGCCTAGATAACAAATTTTCATCTTAACATGAGCTAATTTCATCTTTCCCATGTTCATTTCATCTCATTCCACCCTTTGGAGGCCTCTAAGTGACCACCCAGACCAACCCCAACTTTTAAAATTGAGTTAACTTTTGTCCTTTTCGGATCCCCCTATTATTTATGAATCCCCACAGGGTGACCATGGATCCCCACTAGGTGACCCTACTGGTGAAAGGGGGATCTTATTTATTTTGTTTATTTAGCTTATTTCTAGTGACAAATGCATCCTTATCCCTCCAAGACCATTCTCCAACTTGTCATTTTCACCCTGACCCCTTCCTCTATGGGTCGCCCATGGATCTCCCCTAAGTGACTTGACTTGGTGAAAGGGGCGACCCATGGGTGACCCTATCATGTTTTTGGATGCAAATTCTCTTTCATTTTAGGCCCCCAAAAGCTCCACTTTTGCTCCAATTTGCATGTAGATTCAACCTAAACATAGAGTGAACTATTCTTAGCTCATCTACCACATCCACTCATTCATAATTAGCTCAATTGATCTATTCTTAACACTCCCCTCTCTCATGCCAACTCCCATTCCTCCATGAGTGATAAGATTACAAGCTTAGATCACTGTTCAATCAACCCAGTCTATTGAGCTAATCAATTGGTTCACTAATAAATCAACCTTGTTAACTTCTCAATATAATTGAGTTAACATCCCAATCAATTCCACCCATTGTGTTCTCTCCAATACTATAAATACTCCCTCCCACAAGCATTATGGGAGGCAAATCTATTATTGCAATCATTCTTCAAGATTTTGTTTTCCTCTCCAATTAGAATTCTCATGCTCTTCATATGACGTAGGTGCCTTTTGCCTTAGTATTTGTTGCCCAAGCCTTCAAAGGCTTCATAGAGTGTTGTTACACTCACAAATTCCCAAGCCCAAGTGCTTCAAAGGTTTCATAAGCTCTCCCACTTCGTAGCTTTTTCAAGCTCATCCATTTTCTCCCTTCCTAATTTCTGCCAAGAGGAGTACCTCATTGCTACAAGAGGATGAAGAGGTGGTCAAAAAAAGGATTCTTGAGGGTAGTGCAAAGACTCATGCATTGACCACGATCTAGGTTTTTCATGCTTTATTAGTTAATTAAATCATTTTGCTCTTGGGAATGGTAATCTTGTTGTTGCAATTTCCTTGATAGATTTTCTTTAAAGTTGATTAGATTAGCTTTATTTTGAATAGTGTAAATTGCAACTCTAGATTAAGTTTCATATTTTGCACTTTCAGTTGTTAGATTAGTTCAAAAATCATCATTTAAAAACACAAAAACATAGTATAAATTGCATTAGGTAATCTCACATTAAATTGCATTCATCTTTCAAATTCCTAGTTAATTAATTAATTTTGACATTCAATTCTAGAAAAGAACAAAAAAAATCATTTTGCATACAACTGAAAACCCAAAAAATACAAAAACATTAGAGCTTAGAAAAATCAAACCCTTAATTCGATCACAAGGTAGGATTCAACTACACAAGGTCAAACCCTCAGCTTCATCACGAGGTCAAGAAGTCAAGAGAACTCGCACAAAACCTTAGATAACATCACTAAGACAAAAGTCAACTCTTAGTTAACTCAAATCAACTCTCTCAATCCAAGCATATGAATGTGACCAAGAATTAGAGGTGAGTGGGTTAGGGCTATACTAGAGGAGATTGAATAAATACATCCTAGGCCACAACTAGCACAATAAACACAAGAAGAAAAAGAACATGCACTTAGGATAATTCAACAAAGAGAACAAATATAACAACATGTTCAAGCCATCGAGGAAAGCTTACAACATATTAGGCTTATCAACAAATACAATCAACATCCATCTAGATGTTGGAATAAAAGAAAACCAAACAAGAGATTGATAACTAGTGAGCCTTCAGGTCATATTATTATCTCCACCACAATAATCATAGAACAACACAAAGAAAATGATAATAGGCCCCAAGACTAGCTAGCCACTCTTCGCGACATTCTACTCCCAAGATGACAGAACTACCCCCTAGTTTCACCTCCACTCAACTGGCTTCTACCACAAGAGAAAGAGTGAATTGGAGGTTTCCCAAGGCAAGGAGAGGGTCTATGTGCTATATCAAAGTTGACTCATCCATGCTTGTGTTGGAAATATCAATGTTAGAGACACTGCTAGTATATTGATAAGCATGATAGTCAAGAAGTGTTGTCATTGATGGAAACAAAGTTTAGAGACCAAAATTGAGTTGTTAAGTTATAGTAATGTCCCTCACTAGATGTTCCTATCCTCATAAAGTCACCTACATAAAAAGTTTTGATACGGAACAAGATGTGAAATTGGGTAAGTATCAGAATGCTACACTCTTTGTGCAGAGCTACAATTGTTTTGGTTTGTATATTTCATGTATAACATATTTCCTTCTATGGTTCTAAAGTGGTGTTGGCATATGTTTAGAGAGTATAAAACTAAAGTTTGAGAGTCTGAAGTCTTCCAGAGTGAGAGATAAGTTTGTCAGAGTATCGCTACATGGATAAACAGTATTAGTCTGTGACAAAGACCAAGTTTTAGTACTCTGTTTTTCACTGCATTGAAACATTTTGTTGTGCAGATCTAGGGATGTAATTGTAGATGTCTAAAGATTGTATATTGTAGGTTTGAGATGTTATGGAGGTTTGGATGTTGAGTTATGCTCTGACAGTTAGTATGCACTTATGTTACCCTATTTATGAAGTTGACCTGAAGAAGTATACCTTGTGCACAGCATTCCAAAGATAAGAGTATTGTCTTAAGAGGTTCCATAGATCATGCTGACCTAAGAGAGTGTATTTCAAGTTTTGGTTCTCTCTGCAATGCATTTTGAGGTTGACTAGTGTTGTTCTACACGTTACACTCAAGCAGGCCGACCTAATTGATGATATGAGAAAAGCGGACTTAAAAGAAGGTAAAAATGTTTTGTGAAGTTAAGAAGGGGCTAATTTAGGTCCACCCTGACCTTTTTCCAAGTTTAAATCTTAGTATGAAGTGTGTGTAAATTTTGGACTTGACATGTCTATTTGGCATGTTTTGCACGATACACCAATTTGGGATGACCTTGTTGAGGTTGTAAAAGAATTAGATATATATAGAGGTTCATGTTCGATGTTTTGATGAAAGACATGAGGATGAGATGGATGTGTGATTAAAATGATGCGACAAGGGCCTATAGATGTGAATTGAGGAAGAACAAAGCAGACAATGTAATTGCAGAGCAAAGCAGAGAAGGAATTCATATTAGTGGAAGGAGATTTTGATTGTGCTTCATTGGAACTATATTCTATGCATTTGTAGATGCAATTGTAATAGTTCATCACTAGTAGTGAGCTATTTCTTTCTTTTGTTTCTCTCTTTCTTTCGCAGTGGGTAGTGAGTCCACTTGGATAGTAAGTCCACTTGGACAGTGAGTCCACCTGCAATGAGCATTTCTGTAATACCTTAACCAGTTATAGTATATCATGAGCTAATCCTCACCTTGGTTTCTCCCTTTTTAGGTTTTCCATGTAAAAATCCTAGTGTCTATGCGTTATGGTTTATGGTTTCACGTTTCATGCATAACTTACTTCGCTACAATTGAATATGCTAAATGGATTGAAATGTTTTATGCTTAATTGGTTTAAGAGAATACTGATTCACCCCCCTCTTAGTATTCTGCATGTTCAACAATTGGTATGAGAGCCAAGTCCTTTGGAAGAAGCCTAACCACTCAAGGAAGATCTTGGAGATTGAACACATGGGAGTCAAAAAGTTTCCTACTCCTCTGGAAGAGATTCCTGCTGTTGAATTCTTGGAAGATGAATGCATGTCTATCAGTAGTGAAGAACTCAAGGTTGCTCTTGAAGACCTGGAGAGACCTGAAGAAGAAATCAAAGATCTGAAGGAGAATGTCAAAGAAATAGATGGATGTATCAAAAAATTGAGAGAGTAAGTCAAGAAGTTCAAAGAAAGGCATAAGGAGGTTAATGAACAATTAAGGATGGAAAATGAATCCATGAATGGTTTGAAAGTGCAAGTTGAAGAAAAGACAAGAATTGAGGAATATCTAAATTCAATGGTGAAAGGCAAATCTGAAGAATGTTTTGTTGGATCTAGGGCATACAACTGAGAGGGGGGGGGTGAATCAGTTGTATAGAACTTGTTCTCTTTCAAACACTTAATTCTCTGTTGTTAGTTAGCAGCATATCAAATAATCATTCATGGAAGCACAATACATAAACACAAGAGCAGATAAGCATCAACACATTGAACACCAAGATTTTGACGTGGAAAACCCGGTTAAGGGAAAAACCACGGGGTGATTAACCCAAGAATTATTCTCTGTTAGAAGAATAAGGAAAAATGAATGGCACATGCCAATAAGGGCTCACTGCCCGAGCACACTGCTCACAAAGAGGCCCACTGCCTACAAGGAGACACACTGTCTACAAAGTGATAAAAATCACAGTCTTGAACTGGAGAATGACATCTCTACTATGTCTGGATCAGTTCCAATTAAGCCCAACAATCTCTGCTCTGCCTTTCGCACCTTTCTTCGCTATATCCTGCTCATCCACATACCACACCCTGAAATGAATTCACAAATCATTATTTATACAAGACATCGACTTAGGAACAAGCATCTAAGTCGGCAAACAACCATAGGAGTATCCGCAAGATGAATAACACATCCGGTCGGCTATCACAAGAACATTCGCAGGATGAACAACTCATCCGGTCGGCTAAACAGAGCAATAACTTTATCCGGAAGAATAACTTCAATTCCGGGCTCTACCATCAATGCGGACCAACAACACAACCTAAACATGATTCAAGAACCTTCACAAGTCTGTCTGAATGTCCGGATACATCCGCACTTCCTCTGCTTACTGGGATCTCTTGTCTTCCTCATCCGGAACTTCAAGAACACAGTCTGTCGCCACTGTCATAATGCAAGAGGTACTTCCGGACCTCCAAATCACACACAAATCAGGATGACACATCACAAGGACATCTCAAACACTCCTTCCAATCCGCAGATTATGATAATACAATTCCGGACCTCACCGGACCTTTTTGTGATCCTCTGTCACCTCCGGATACTTGCCGGACCCGGTTCTATACCGGCAGCCATAACTCCTTCAGATCTTCATGCGGACCTCTGAAATCTTAACTGTAGCATCTCAAGATTCATATCTACTAACCCTTTAATCCGCATCCTCCGGTTCTCATCCTATACAGTATATTTACCTTCTTCTCATCACTGTTCTTCACTGTTCCTGACTGAGGCTAATTTTCTCAATATCCTCGGCACAAAGCTCATCAAATCCTTCTTGTCAGTGCAGTATGAGTATGTTGACATCAATGACAACACTGGCTCACCTCATACTTGCCAACAATCTCCCCCTTTGTCATTGATGGCAACATATGATGTGAAAAACCATCAAGACAAGAACTTCTCTTTTCTGTCACAGCTCCCCCTATCAACAACAACTCTTCACATGTCTTCCTTTGCTGCTCCCCCTTTGATCATCAACCACTTGTTTTTCACATGTCTTCTCTCCCCCTTTGACATCAATGGCAAAGGGCTCATACTTGCAACTCTCATGCATCAGAATAATACCAGCTGCTCCCCCTTAGTTGCAGCTCCCCATTAGTCCGGATCACAAGATATGACTGTGATAGCCACCGGACTGATGCACATCAGTGCATCTTAGTTCATCACCGGAGGGGCCATGACCCCTAACTTCTCCCGGAGATATTCAAAAGAGTCCTTGGGAAGAGGTTTTGTAAAGATATCTGCAATCTGATCCTTGGAGGGAACATACTCCAATCTGACTTCTTCCTTGTTTACTTGTTCTCTCAAAAAGTGAAATTTGATAGATATGTGCTTAGTCTTAGAATGCAATACCGGATTCTTGGAAATATTAATTGCACTTGAATTATCACAGAAAATTGTAATAGGCTCCTCATATTCAACTTTGATGTCTCTTAGCATCTGCTTCATCCACAAGATTTGAGTGCAACTACCTGCTGCTGCAATGTATTCTGCTTCAGTTGTAGACAGAGATATTGCATCTTGTTTCTTGCTTAGCCAAGAAACCAATCTCTTCCCCAAAAAGAATGCTCCACCACTAGTGCTCTTCCGGTCATCCACATCTCCTGCCCAATCTGCATCTGTGTAAGCATGAAGAGAGAAATCCGGATCTCTAGGATACCATAGACCATACTCAACTGTCCCTTTCAAGTATCTAAAAATTCTTTTGATTGCCATAACATGAGATTCTCTAGGATCAGCCTGGAATCTTGCCACAAGACCAACAGCTTGCATTATATCTGGTCTAGTTTGAGTGAGATACAACAATCCACCAATCATTGATCTATACTTTGTCTGATCTGCCTTTGGAGAATCATCATCTTTGCTTAACTTACATCCGGTTGCCATAGGAGTGTTCATAGGCTTTGAGTCTTCCATACCAAATTTTTTTAACAATTCTTTCACATATTTGGTCTGAGAGATGAAGATCCCTTCTTTTGTTTGAGTAATTTGCAGACCCAAGAAGAAATTCATTTCACCAAGCATAGACATTTCAAACTCACTTTTCATCTGATTTGCAAAAGTTTTACACATACTATCTCTTCCTCCAAAAATGATATCATCCACAAACACTTCAACAATCAGAATGTTTTCATGATCAATTTTGAAATATAAGTTGCTGTCAGCAGTACCTTTGTTGAATCCAATCTGCACAAGATGCTTATCCAACCTTTCATACCATGCTCTTGGGGCTTGCTTCAATCCATACAAAGCTTTCTTCAACTTGCAGACCATATCATTATTATCAGACAATTGAAATCCATCCGGTTGTTCAATGTAGACTTCTTCTTCCAGATCACCATTTAGGAAGGCAGACTTGACATCCATCTGATATACCTTGAAATCTTTGAAGGTAGCAAATGCAAGAAGTAATCTGACTGCTTCAATTCTTGCTACCGGAGCAAAAGTCTCTTCAAAGTCAATTCCTTCTATTTGAGAGTAGCCTTTGCAGACCAATCTAGCTTTGTTTCTGATTACTTCACCAGCTTCATTTAGTTTGTTCCGGAAGACCCACTTGGTTCCAATTACATTCCTGTCTCTAGGTCTGGGAACAAGATCCCAAGTATGATTTTTCTCAATTTGCATCAGTTCATCTTCCATTGCTTTGGTCCAATTTTCATCATTGCAGGCTTCATTTATTGTTTTAGGTTCAATCTTTGAAATCAGACAACATTCATTCTGATCTTGAGCAATATTCCTTCTAGTTTGTACACCTTTGCTTCTGTCACCTATGATCTGATCTTCAGAGTGATTCAGTTTTACATACCTTGGAATTTTGGGAGTATCCAGTACTGCTGTTTCTTGATTAGGCTCATTCAAACCTAACTCTTCTTCCTGATTTACCGGATCAGGCTGACTCTGTTTCACCGGAGAGGATTGAGTTCCTTGAACACTATCTTGGTCATCTTCATCAAATTCATAAAATCTTGAAGGCTTCTCAATTCCTTCATCAACCTTTACATTGGTACTTTCTATCATCTTCCTCAATCTCTTATTGTAACACCGGTATGCTTTGCTTTGAGTGGAGTAGCCCAAGAAAATTCCTTCATCACTTCTAGCATCAAACTTTCCTAGATCTTCATCTCTTTTAATATAACACTTGCTACCAAATACCCTGAAATATTTCACAGTAGGAGTGATGCCAAACCAAAGTTCATAGGGGGTCTTACCGGTGTTGTTTCTGATTTGAACTCGATTGAGAGTGTAGACTGCAGTGCTGATAGCTTCTTTCCAAAACATTTGAGGAACATTTGCTTCCAACATCATTGTCCTAGCAGCTTCCTGGATGGTCCGGTTCTTTCTCTCAACTACTCCATTCTGCTGTGGAGTCTTAGGAGCAGACAACTGTCTCCTTATACCCTGTTTCTCACAAAAGTCAATGAATTCACCAGATGTAAATTCACCACCTCTATCAGACCTTAGACACTTTAGTTTCAATCCGGTTTGATTCTCCACCATAGCTTTGAAGATTTTGAACTTCTCAAAAGCTTCTGATTTTTCTTTTAGAAAGGTAACCCACATCATCCGGGAATGATCATCAATTAACAACATGAAATATCTATCACCTTGCAGACTCTTGATTCTTGTCAGACCACATAGATCAGTATGTACTAATTCCAACAATCCGGTAGAAGACTGATCTTTGCTTTTAAAAGAGACTCTGCTTTGTTTGCCTAACTGACATTCTTTACACACACTGTTTGTAGGTTTTATCAACTTTGGAAGATCTCTCACAGCCTGAGTATTGCTTATTTTGATGATGTTATCAAAATTTACATGACACATTCTTCTATGCCATAACCAACTCTGATCAATTTGAACAAACAAACAACTTTTATTTGAACCAACCAGATGAAAGATGTTACCTCTTGTCTGAGTACCGGATGCAATTTCAGTTCCGGAGCTTGTAAAGATTCTGCATTTTCCATTCTTGAACCGGAGATCATAGCCTTTGTCCACTAACTGACCAACACTGAGAAGATTGTGCTTCAATCCTTCAACATATAGTACATTACCTGTTTTGCTCTTACCATCAAAGGAAATAGTTCCCCTGCCTCTGATTCTGCCAGCAGAATTGTCACCAAACTTTACCATTCCTCCTTCATATCTTTCCAAGTCTAAGAACTTATTCTTGTCACCAGTCATATGGTGAGAGCATCCACTGTCAATAACCCAATCATCCTTTTCTTCCACTTGAGCAGCCAAGGCTTTTTCAACAACTTTGTGATTGACAGATTCAGAGAGCAAGGAATCTTCTTCCTTGATGGCTATAAACACCCACTCATTTCCGGATTTGCTTCCTGGATCTGATTCATCATCTGTTACTCCTTCATTGTCATCTTCTTCATGAACATAATAGCAATTCTTTTGAAACCTTTGTCTGTGAGTATTAGATCTTGCAGATCTCTCCGGACATCTTGAGGCAAAATGACCAATCTTATTGCAGTTAAAACACTTAAAGGGTAGTTTTCCTTCATACTTACCGGATCCTCTTGGCAGTCTCTTTGCAATGAGGGCTTCAAGTTGAGCTGTTTCTGCTTCTTCTTCTTCCATGTCTCTTCTTGCTTGATCATACCATGACATTTTCCTTGATGAGTTTTCACCCGGATCAAATCTCTGTTTGCCTTTCACATAGGCACTGGCTTTGAAAGCAGATTCAGTCTTGGGAGGATCATCTCCAAACTCGGTCATTTCAAATGCAGCTAGTTTTCCAGCCAGTTGTTCTCTTGTGACTGTTGTGTGGGCTCTGAATTCATCAATGGCAGCAACTTTGATTTTGTAGGCAGCAGGAAGGGATCTTAGGATTTTGCAGACAATCTCATTTTCATCTAGAGTTCCACCAGCATTTCTGATTCCACATACCAACTCATTTACTCTTGGCATAAAGGTAGTAATGTTTTCATCATCTCTCATTTTCAATCTTTCAAATTTCCCTTTCAGACTTTGCAACCTTGCACTTTTGACAAACTCATCTCCTTCATACAGAAGTTCCAGTTTAGTTAGGATCTCATATGCAGTTGGTAGGTCAATGACATTCGAGAGATCTGAGTCATTCAATGCGCTTAGAAGAGCTTCCTTGGTCCGCAGATTGTTTTCAGCTTCTGTGGTTTCATCTGGAGTTGTCGGACCACCTTGTGGGGGTATATATGGTTTTGAAATCATAGCCAAGTATGCTTTTCCCATACATTCCAAATGACACTTCATGCGACCTTTCCAGAGAGTGAAGTTGGTTCCATCGAACTTCGGACTATCCTTCTTGTATGACGACATCCTGGATCACCTCAAGCGGTTAAGCTCCTATCAGAGGAACTTAGCTCTGATACCAATTGTTGGATCTAGGGCATACAACTGAGAGGGGGGGGTGAATCAGTTGTATAGAACTTGTTCTCTTTCAAACACTTAATTCTCTGTTGTTAGTTAGCAGCATATCAAATAATCATTCATGGAAGCACAATACATAAACACAAGAGCAGATAAGCATCAACACATTGAACACCAAGATTTTGACGTGGAAAACCCGGTTAAGGGAAAAACCACGGGGTGATTAACCCAAGAATTATTCTCTGTTAGAAGAATAAGGAAAAATGAATGGCACATGCCAATAAGGGCTCACTGCCCGAGCACACTGCTCACAAAGAGGCCCACTGCCTACAAGGAGACACACTGTCTACAAAGTGATAAAAATCACAGTCTTGAACTGGAGAATGACATCTCTACTATGTCCGGATCAGTTCCAATTAAGCCCAACAATCTCTGCTCTGCCTTTCGCACCTTTCTTCGCTATATCCTGCTCATCCACATACCACACCCTGAAATGAATTCACAAATCTTTATTTATACAAGACATCGACTTAGGAACAAGCATCTAAGTCGGCAAACAACCATAGGAGTATCCGCAAGATGAATAACACATCCGGTCGGCTATCACAAGAACATTCGCAGGATGAACAACTCATCCGGTCGGCTAAACAGAGCAATAACTTTATCCGGAAGAATAACTTCAATTCCGGGCTCTACCATCAATGCGGACCAACAACACAACCTAAACATGATTCAAGAACCTTCACAAGTCTGTCTGAATGTCCGGATACATCCGCACTTCCTCTGCTTACTGGGATCTCTTGTCTTCCTCATCCAGAACTTCAAGAACACAGTCTGTCGCCACTGTCATAATGCAAGAGGTACTTCCGGACCTCCAAATCACACACAAATCAGGATGACACATCACAAGGACATCTCAAACACTCCTTCCAATCCACAGATTATGATAATACAATTCCGGACCTCACCGGACCTTTTTGTGATCCTCTGTCACCTCCGGATACTTGCCGGACCCGGTTCTATACCGGCAGCCATAACTCCTTCAGATCTTCATGCGGACCTCTGAAATCTTAACTGTAGCATCTCAAGATTCATATCTACTAACCCTTTAATCCGCATCCTCCGGTTCTCATCCTATACAGTATATTTACCTTCTTCTCATCACTATTCTTCACTGTTCCTGACTGAGGCTAATTTTCTCAATATCCTCGGCACAAAGCTCATCAAATCCTTCTTGTCAGTGCAGTATGAGTATGTTGACATCAATGACAACACTGGCTCACCTCATACTTGCCAACATGTTTAAGGCTTGAACAAGAAGTTGTAAAACTGAAATCAGATCTGGAGAAGGCAAAGAGTTATGAAGAAAAATTTAATATAAGTTGTGTAAGGCTTAATGAGATGATTGCAAGTTAAAAAGATCCCAATGAAAAAGAAGGCTTAGGGTTTGAAAAAGGTGAAAGTTCAAAATTAGGTCAAGCATCTAAAGCTAAAAACAAGAAGAACAATGGCAAGCAGATCTGGAATAAAAAGAAAAGAGGTAGAAGACCACTTGTCAGGCAACCTAATGCTCAAAAGTACCCATATTTTAATGGTTATTGTCTTTCTTACAATAAATTTGGACATAAGGCTACACAATGTAGGAGCAAAAGGAATCAAAATGTTCCATCTTTCTCTGGTCAATGTTTTACATGTAAGAAGGTTGGTCACAAAGCTAATGAATGCATAAGTCAAAGGATGAATGGGTATAACAATTGTAGAATGACTCATTCCTTCAATGGCTACTATTTTACATGTAATAGATTCAGGTATACAGCTAACCAATGTAGATCTAGAATGAATGGAATAAATAATGGTCAGAGGAATATTGTGTGCTACAATTGCATTAGACCTGGACAAATGCAAAATTTTGCAGAAGTAGAAGCATCAAGAAGGACATTCTAGTAGAGATGAATAAACCAATACAAAAGATTGATCTGGTAGAGACTAAGAAGGAGATGAGTAAGATTTGGGTTAAGAAGAATGCAACATAGAGTAAGTGATTCAGGAGCATCTAGAGGTGTAACAACAATCTTGCATCACCCAAAAAAAGGTGTTTCAAAATCATTGATGTTGTTTCCATTTCTTTTCAAAATTAGTATTTCTTGTTCCATAATCACTTGAATAATGAGGTAGAACTTTTAGTTTTTCCAAACTACTAAAAATAACAAACTGTTATTTTTGGAAAGTTTGCATTTGGGCATGGATTGAAGAAAAAATTTATAGGAAGCTTCGTAAATGAAAAATAAGACCTTTGGCAAAGGAATCATGCAAATATCATTTGTGAGCTGAAAGATATTAAAGTTTTTGTTTCCTAAAAAATACCTGAAAATTACTCAAATTTAGGTTTGAGGCACTAAATGGTCCTATACAGGCCTGAAAATGACTAGAACTGGTAGAGTAGATTCTTAGCACGTAGAGCATTCTATGAGCTTTCTAACGCTTCAAACAACATGTCAATTAGATGCATAGATCAAAAGTTATGGCTCTTGAAAGTTGACCTATTTTTGGAGGGAGATGCAAATTTCAAATTTTGGCTGGTGGCCACCAAAGAGGGCTATATATGACCATTTTTGGGAACCCTTGGTGGTAGTAGAGTTAAGGGGGAAAGTATAGAGTCAAGAATAGGTGAGAAAACATAAACCCTAGCTAATTTGGGGTTATAGAAGGTAGAAGATTCTAGAGCCTGGTGATAGGTAGCTCTAATGTGTTGCAGCTTGTGGAGGATTGATTATTTGATTGTATTTGAGCTTCTGTAATGTAATGATTTTTTCAAATCAATAAAAGAATATTCTATATTCTCTGCGTAATTTCTATTGTTATTTGTTTTGTGATTTACCCCCTTCATTAAGTGGTATCAGAGAAAGGGTTCCTAAGTGTGTAGATAGATCATTAACCATGAGGCAGTTTGCACCAGGACCTGAAGTTGTGGCTTTGCTACAAAGATCAAGATGCCTCCATAAAGAAACTATGTTGGAAGAAATGCTTTAATGGAAGAGGGTTTTAGATCCCTGCAAAGGCAGATCAATGCATTGCAAGAGGAGCCGTGAAGAGGGTTTGAGTCAAGAATAAGAGAAGAAAGTGAGGATGAAGCTGAAGAAGAGCTATCTGAGGAAGAACAAGAAGTTGCAGGAGATCCTACAGAAGTTAGGTTGTTGAGGGCCATTTTGAAGATCAAAAAGAGGCTTAGGATTAAAGTTTCTACCTATTCTAGAGATTTGAATCTAGAATAGCTTATTGATTGGATCAATGATATGGAGGAATATTTTGAGTATGAAGATGTGGAGGACCTAGAACAAGTCAAGTTTGCAAAAACAAAGTTGAAGGGCCATGCCAGTATTTGGTGGAAGGAAGTCCAGTTAGAGAGAAATAGGAGAGGAAAATGAAAGATTATCAGATGGGATCGAATGGTGGAGAAACTAAAGAAGCCGTTCATTCCTGTGGACTATGAGATAGAGTTACTAAAGAAGCTACAAGGATTGAAGCAAGGAAACAAGTCTATCAAGGAGTATACAGAAGAGTTTTATAAGATTACTATTAGGACATGCCATGCAGAGGCCAATAAGGAGATGGTAGCTCCTTACATTAATGGGATGAGGCCAAGTATTCAAGAGGAGTTGAGCTTGTGCAGAATGACCACCATAGAAAATGAGTACCATTTTTCCATGAAGGTAGAAGAGAAGATGAATAAAAGATTTGAAAGCAAGTAAAGGGGAAGAGGTCAATGCAGAAGGACTAGTGGAAGGTCCTATAGGGGCCAAAATGAAGATCCAAAGAAGAGTGAATAAGCTGGCACTAGTCAAAATCAAAGAGAAGATAATGCCTACCGCCCTCATGACCAAAACAATGGTGAGAAAAGAGGAAGAGGAAGAGGCCAACATAGGCAAGGACCTGGAAGAAGAGGTTTCAGAGGAACCTATTTCCAATATGGAGAAGGATATCGAGCATATAAGTGTCTGCAACATCAAGGAAGGATGAATAGAAGACCTAAAGGTAATACATGAGTTGCACATGTAGATGAAGATGCGTAGTCTGAGCATTTTGAAGATGCTGAAAGGGGAGAAACCCTAGTTGTCAGAAAAACCTTGTTGAATGAGGAGAAAGAACCAGATCAAAGGAAGAGTTTATTCCACACAAGGTGCAAATGTGAAGGTAAGTGTTCTGATATTATTATTGATAGTGGAAGCACTGACAATCTTGTTTAAGAGGAGATGGTTAACAAGCTAAAGTTGACAAGAAGAAAGCATCCACATCCATATCAGATCACATGGTTGTAGAAGGACCATAGAGCTTTGGTCAATGAACAGTGTTTAGTCATGTTCAAGATTAGGGACTACCATGATGAGGTGCTGCGTGACATCATACCGATGGATGCATGTCATATGTTATTGGGAAGGCCATGGTAGTATGATAGGTGTGCTATCCATAATGGCCATGCAAACAAATATTCCTTGACAAAGGATGGAGTTTGTCATAAGTTGAAGCCCTTGAAGGAGGTGGAAGAGAAGGTATGTAGTACTACTAGAATTTGCTTGGTAGATGGTAGGAAATTTTTGAATGATATCAGTATGGATTTTGTTCCTAGTTTACCAAGGACATTGTAAGCACAAAAATCACGTACAACCTCCACGAAGACCCCTATTATGATTCAAATCCTTGTCACATACATGTAAGCATGAAATAATGTCCTTTAAGTAGCAAACCTCTTGATGGCGTGTCCTCTTTCTTGTCTTGTGTTGTTTCCTCTTTGTCGATTTCTCTCTCTCCCCATCTGTGACGCTTTTCAACACTTGTTGCGACACTTGTTGACTTGCATTTTCTGAGCTTTAAACCTTGCTCCTAAGCCTTGTGAGTGTCTTGAAGGTGATTTTTCACCTTTTCCCTATGTTTTTCATCCTATACACCTCCTAGAAGCCTTCAAGAGGTCTCCCTATCCATCTCCCACTTTAAGTTTTTAGTTTCGCTCAACCAATCCAAATCCCCCCTATTATTTCCAGATCTCCCCCAAGAGATCCGATAGGTGCAAGTGGAGATTTGGATTCTTGCACAACTGACCTATTTCCAGAGGCAGAACCCCTTCTTTTCTTCTCTTCTTTCATCTCCCAACCTACTTTTTTGCAAAAGACCCTATCTAGCCTGGATCTCCCATGGGCGACCCTATTGGCAAAAGAGGTGACATTGCCATTTTTCTAGCCATGGAAAAACTTGAGTTTCTCACTCATTTTTTCTCTATTTTCACCCATTTTTTTTCCAATTTGCATAGTTTTTGATGCCTAATTTAGAGTTAAATATTTCATGCACCCACACATGCATAATTAGCTCTATTTTATCTCAAACTAACTATTCAATCAATCTCATGCATTCCCTCACCTCCATTTCCTCTTCAGTGATAAGTTATAATTGATTTATCACTCCATAGTTAGCTAAGTTCACCGGGTAATCATCCTTGTTAACTCATCAATCAAATGAGTTAACTCATCAATCAATCCTATTCCTCAAACCTATAAATACACCCCTCCCTCAAGCTCAAAGGGAGGCAAATTCATTGTGCACACTTGCTCTCCAACTTAACATTCAAATGCTCTCATAGGACGAAGGTTACTTTTGCTTTATTCGTTGTTCAACCAAGCAATGCTACACTACTTCATTCTATGCCATTGTTCTCAACCAAAGATCTCATTGAGCTCATACAAGCTTCATTAAAGCTTCTTTTTGCTTATTTGTGTCATTTTGTCATCAAGAGGATCTCTCGCTGCCACAAAAGAACTCACGGTTGCTGATATCAAGGATTTCTGAGGGTAGTGGAGTCACACAAATCTTCGTTTCTCTCAGGTTCATTGTTTTATTCAATTCATAGTAATTAGAAAACCAAATTTGCTCTTAGGAACAGTAAATCATTGGTCTTTCCTTGATAATTAGATATTGTATGTTAGATTAGTTTTTTTCATAATTCTAGATCTAGATTATTAGAAGAAGCAATTTCCTCTTTTTAGACTAGATTACTTCAAAACTATCAAAATCCCAAAAAACATAGATTAAACTTGCATTAGGAAAAACCATATTAGATTGCATTCATATTTCCCTTTCATAGATTAAAAAACACTTTTCATTTCCAAGATACTAAAAAAGCACAAAACAATGTTTTGCATATCATTTAGCTTTGCATGCATAATTGTAAACCCTTGATACCATCATGAGGTAACCATGATTAAATGATCCAATCAAACCCTTGATCACATCACAAGGTAAAACATAAGTCAAACTCTAGGTCAACTAAACCCTAGGTCAAAACCCTAAATCTAGTTAAGGTTAGTAATCACGCATCTACCTCTATCCTGATTCACGAATGTGCTTAGGAGTGAGAGGAGAGTGGGTGAGGGCTATCCCTGATGAGATCAAGGAGATCAACCCACAACCACAACAAGAAGCCTTTACTCTACCACAAGGAGACCCATTTGTCCTCTTGTTGTTAGAAGAAACTAGACAGCTCAAGATACAATAAGAACTCGTTCAATGCATTGAAAGACAAGAGGACATAAACGAACAAAATCACTTACCTATATAGAGGTGGAATCTAAGAAACCCCAATAGGAGAAGAGAAAATAGTGAAACTTTCGGTCATAGGGTTATTTCAACTAAAACTATAATTAAACGAGACATTCAACTTAGCACACAACATCAAAGGCTGCAGTACTTGCCGACCCCTCTCCATGAAGTCCAACTCTCCAATGAGCTAGACCCCCATTGTTTCTTGCCTCCTCTTGACTGGCTACTTCCATGTGAGTGAGAGTGACTTGGTAGATCACCCCATGGAAAGGAGGGAAGGGTCTGTGTGCATACTGAAATCTGACCTGACAACCCCAGGCAACCAGAGTCATGATTTTGAGTGTACATATTTTGGTGAACCTGACGTGAGTTACAAAATATTTTGGTTTTGTAGTTTGTGTTTGTTGCAAGTATGGGCCTAACCAAGGTTGTCATTGATGTCAACATACTCCTATTGCATTAATGATAAGGTTTGGATGAGTTGTGAGCTGAGGATATTGAGAAAATTAGTCTCAATCAGGAACAGTGAAGAACAATGATGATTGTAAGGCAAAAAGTCCAAGATAGGATGATGATCAGAGGATGCGGATTAAAGGGTTTGTAGATATGTGTCTGTAGGTGATCCAGTAGAGATTTCAGAGGTCCACATGAAGATATGAAGAATTTGTGGCCACTCAAGTATAACCAGTTCTAGTAGGTGTTCAGAGGTGATAAAGTGTAACAAGAAAGGTCCGGTAAGATCTGGAAATGAAGTTTCCTATTTTGTAGATTTAAGGGAGTGCTGAGGAATTCTCTGTGGTGTATCAACTCTATTGGTTCATGGTTTGAAGGTCTGCAAGCATCTATTCCTTTGTGATAGTTATGACAAACTATGTTCTTGAGGTTCCAGATGAAGGAGAGAAGGATTTCAGTAAGTAGAAGAAGTGTGGATGTTCTTGATGTTTCAGGCAAGCTTATGGAGGTCTTTGGATCATGTCCAGTTTGTGTTGGTGGTCCACATTGAAGTTGGATCTTGTAATTGAAGAGTAACTTCTGTATGATGGTGCTCTTCTTGAGATAGGCCGACTGGATGAGTTATGCTTCTGTCGGATGATCTTATGAATGTTTGCCGACTTCGATGATCATTTCTAAGTTGATGCCTTGTATAAATAAGGGATTGCGAAGTTAGTTTGAACTTACCTTTTAGTGTGGAGATGAGAGTGTTGTAGCGAAGAGGAGAGTGTTGTAGCAAAGAGGAGAGCGAAAGGCAGAGTAGAGGTATTGAGCTTAATGGAATTGATTCAAGCATGGTGAAGATGCTATTCTCCAGTTCATGTATGTGATACTTATTTCTTTGTAGATAGTGTGTCTCTTGTAGGCAGTGAGCCTCTTGTGAGTAGTGTGCTCAGGGAATGAGCCCTAATTGGCATGTGCTATTTTGTTCTTTCTATTCTTCTAACAGAGAATACATTCTTTAGTTAATCACCTCGTGGTTTTTCCTTTAACTAGGTTTTCCACATCAAAATCTTGGTGTCTTATGTGTTGATGAGTTTTTGCTTTTGATTTGAATGCATTATGTTTCATGTTTAATATACTGCTAATCACTAAGAGGATTTAAGTGTGTAAATTGGAGAAAGTTTTGCACAACTGATTCACCCCCCTGCTCTCAGTTGTGTGCCCTAAGTCTAACAATTGGTATCAGAGCTAAGTTCCTCTAAAAGGAGCTTAACCGCTTGAGGAGATCTAGGATGTCGTCTTACAAGAAGGATAGTCCAAAGTTTGATGGAACCAACTTTGCTCTTTGGAAAGGTCGCATGAAATGTCAATTGTAGTGTATGGGAATGGTGTACTGGTCCATGGTTACAAAATTGAATGTACCTCCACTGGGTGGTCTGACAACCCTAAATGAAATCACGGATGCTGAAAACAATCTGCGGACCAAAGAGGCTCTTCTAAGCACTTTATCTGACTCAGAGCTCTCAAATGTTATTGACCTACCAACTACCTTTGAGATTTGGAATAAACTAGAACTTTTGCATGAAGGAGACCAGTATGTTAAATGTGCAAGGTTACAGAGTCTAAAAGGGAAATTTGAAAAACTGAAGATGAGAGATGATGAAAATATTACCACTTTTATGCCAAGTGTGAATGAGCTGGTTTGTGGAATTAGAAATGCTGGTGGAGTCTTGGATGAAAATGAGTTTGTTGGTAAAATTCTCAGATCCCTTCCTGCTTCTTACAAAATCAAGGTTGCTGCCATTGAAGAATGTAGAGCCCATACAACTGTCACAAGAGATCAATTGGTTGTGTTTGAAATGATAGAGTTTGGAGACAACCCCCCAAGACTGAATCTGCATTCAAAGCCAGTGCCTTTGTTAAAGGTAAACAAAGGCTTGATCCGAGAGAGAATTCTTCGAGGAAATTGTCATGGTATGAAAAAGCAAGAAAAGATCTGGAAGAAGAAGAAGTAGAAACTGCTCAACTTGAAGCCCTTATTGCAAAAAGGATGCCAAGAGGATCCGGTAAGTATGAAGGAAAATTACCTTTTAAGTGTTTTAACTACAATAAGATTGGTCATTTTGCCTCAAGGTGTCCGGAAAGATTTTCAAGGCAAAATCCTATTACTATTACTATGTACATGAAGATGATGATAATGAAGGAGTAACAGATGATGAATCAGAGATAGGAAACAAATCCAAAAATGAATGGGTGTTCATTGCCATCAAGGAAGAAGATCCAATGTCCTCTGTATCTGTCAATCTTAAGACTGTGGAAAAAACTCTTGCTACCCAAATTGAAGAGAAGGATGATTGGGTCATTGATAATGGATGCTCTCACCATATGACAGGTGACAAAAATAAGTTTGTAGATTTGGAAAGGTATGAAGGAGGAGCGGTAAAGTTTGGTGACAATTCTCTTGGTAGAATCAGAGGAAGAGGAACTATTTCTTTTGATGGAAGAAACAAAGCTGGTAATGTACTGTATGTTGAAGGTTTGAAGCACAATCTTCTCAGTGTTGGATAGTTGGTGGAGAAAGGCTATGATCTCTGATTCAAGGATGGAAAATGCAAAATCTTTGAAAGTTCTGAAATAGAGATTGCATCCGGTACTCAAACAAAAGGTAATATCTTTCACTTGGTTGGTACTGGTAAAAGATGCTTATTTGTTCAAGTTGATCAAAGTTGGTTATGGCATAGAAGGATGTGTCATGTGAATTTTGATAATATCATCAAGATAAGCAATGCTCAGGCTGTAAGAGATCTTCCAAAATTGGTGAAACCTACTAACAACTTGTGCAAGGAATGTCAGTTGGGTAAGCTGAGCAGAGTCACATTCAAAAGCAAGGAACTATCTTCTACCGGATTATTGGACTTAGTTCACACTGATCTTTGTGGTCTGGCAAGAATCAGGAGTATTTAAGGTGATAGATACTTCATGCTACTAATTGATGACTATTCTCAAATGATGTGGGTAACCTTTCTAAAGGAGAAATTAGAAGCTCTTGAGAAATTCAAAATATTCAAGGCTATGGTAGAGAATGAAACATGATTCAAGTTGAAATGTCTGAGGTCTGATAGAGGTGGAGAATTCACATCTGGTGAGTTCATAGAATTCTGTGAGAAACATGGAATTAAGAGATAGTTGTCTGCTCCTAGGACTCCATAGTAGAATGGAGTAGTGGAGAGAAAGAACCAGACCATCCAAGAAGCATCTAGGACCATGATGATGGAAGAAAATGTTCCTTAGATCTATTGCAGAGAAGCTGTCAGCACTGCAGTCTATACTCTCAATCAAGTTCAAATCAGAATCAATACTGGTAAGACCCCTTATGAACTTTGGTTTGGCATTACTCCTAGTATAAGATATTTCAAAGTCTTCGGTAGCAAATGTTACATCAAAAGAGATGAAGATCTAGGCAAGTTTGATGGTAGAAGTGATGAAGGAATATTCTTGGGTTACTATACTCAAAGCAAAGCATACTGGTGTTATAACAAGAGACTAAGAAAGATGATAGGAAGTAAAAATGTGAAGGTTGATGAGGGAATAGAGAAACTCTCAAAGTTTTATGAATATGATGAAGATGATCAGAACGACATTCTGGTTCAAAGAGTTCAATCCTCCTCTGAAAGTTAGATTCAAACTGATCCGGTAAAACAGGAAAAAGAGATAGGTCTAAATGAGCCTAACCAAGAAGCAGAAGTGCAAGAAACTCCCAAAGTTCTAAGGTATGTAAGACTAAACCACTTTGAAGATCAGATCATAGGTGACAAAAGCAAAGGTGTGCAAACTAGAAGGAAAATTTCTCAAAATTCAGATGAATATTGTCTAATTTCAAAGATTGAACCTAAGACAATAAATGAAGCCAACAATGATGAAAATTGGACCAAAGCAATGGAGGTAGAGTTGATGCAAATTGAGAAAAATCACACTTGGGATCTTGTTCCCAGACCTAGAAACAAGAATGTGATTGGAACCAAATGGGTCTTCCAGAACAAACTAAATGAAGTTGGTGAAGTAATCAAAAATAAAGCCAGATTGGTCTGCAAGGGCTACTCTCAAATAGAAGGAATTGATTTTGAAGAAACTTTTGCTCCGGTGGCAAATTATGAAGCAGTCAGATTATTTCTTGCCTTTGCTGCCTTCAAGGATTTGAAGGTATATCAGATGGATGTCAAGTCTACCTTTCTAATGGTGACTTGGAAGAAGAATTGTATATAGAGCAACTGGATGGATTTTAGTTGTTTGATCTTGGTAATATGGTCTACAAGTTGAAGAAGGCACTGTATGGATTAAAGCAAGCCCCAAGAGCCTAGTATGAAAGATTGGATAAGCATCTTTTGAAGATTGGTTTCAACAAAGGTATTGCCAACAATAACTTATATTTTAAAATTGATCATGAAAACATCTTGATTGTTGAAGTATTTGTTGATGATATCATCTTTGGAGGAAGAGATAGTATGTATAAAGCTTTTGCAAATCAAATGAAAAGTGAGTTTGAGATGTCTATGCTTGGTGAAATGAATTTCTTCTTGGGTCTACAAATTACTCAAACAAAGAAAGGAATCTTCATTTCTCAGACCAAATATGTGAAAGAATTGTTGAAAAAAATTGGGATGGAAGATTCAAAGCCAATGAATACTCCCATGGCAACCGGATGTAAGTTGAGCAAAGATGATGACTCTCCTAAGGTAGACTAGACAAAGTACAGATCAATGATTGGAGGATTGTTGTATCTCACTCAAACTAGACCAAATATTATGCAAGCTGTTGGTCTTGTTGCTAGATTCCAAGTTGATCCTAGAGAATCCCATGTCATGGCAATCAAGAGGATTTTTAGATATCTAAAAGGGACGGTTGAGTATGGTTTGTGGTATCCTAGAGATCATGATTTCTCTCTTCATGCATATACAGATGCTGATTGGGCAGTAGATGTGGATGACTGGAAGAGTACCAGTGGTGGAGCATTCTTTTTGGGGAAGAGATTGGTCTCTTGGCTAAGCAAGAAACAAGAGGCAATATCTCTATCTACAACTGAAGAAGAATATATTGCAGTAGTAGGTAGTTGCACTCAAGTTTTGTGGATGAAGCAGATGCTAAGAGATATCAAAGTGGAGTATGAGAAACCTATCACAATCTTCTGTGATAATTCAAGTGCTATAAGTATATCTAAGAATCTGGTGTTGCATTCAAAGACTAAGCATATATCTATCAAGTTTCATTTTCTGAGAGAGCAAGTGAACAAGAATGAAGTCAAATTGGAGTTTGTGTCATTCAAGGATCAAATTGCAGATATCTTTACTAAACCTCTACCTAAGGACTCTTTTGAGTATCTTAGGGAGAAGTTAGGGGTTATTGCCCCTCCGGTGATGAACTTAGGTGCACTAATGTGCATTAGTCCAATGGGTATCACTGTCACATCTTGTGATCCGGATTGATGTTGGGGGGCTTCTACTCAAGGGGAGAAGCAGGTATGATTCTGAAGTGGTGAAATTGCAAGTATGTGCCCTTTGCCATTGATGTTAAAGGGGGAGAGAAGACATGTGAAAAACAAGTGGTTGCTGATCAAAGGGGGAGCAGTAAAGGGAGAGAAGACATGTGAATGGTTGCTGTTGATAGGGGGAGTTGTGACAGTAAGGATAAGTTCTTGATGGTTTTTCACATCATATGTTGCCATCAATGACAAAGGGGGAGATTGTTACAAGTATGGGCCTAACCAGTGTTGTCATTGATGTCAACATACCCCTATTGCATTAATGATATGGTTTGGATGAGCTGTGAGCTAAGGATATTGAGAAAACTAGTCTCAATCAAGAACAGTGAAGAACAGTGATGACTGTAAGGCAAAAAGTCCAAGATAGGATGATGATCAGAGGATACGGATTAAATGGTTTGTAGATATATGTCTGTAGGTGATCCAGTAGAGATTTTAGAGGTCTGAATGAAGATATGAAGAAGTTGTGGCCACTCAAGTATAACCGGTTCTGGTAGGTGTTCAGAGGTGACAGAGTGTACCAAAAAAGGTCTAGTGAGATCTGGAAATGAAGTTTCCTATTCTGTGGATTTAAAGGAGTGTTGAGGAAGTCTTTGTGGTGTATCAACTCTATTGGTTCATGGTTTGAAGGTCCGCAAGAATCTATTCCTTTGTGATAGTTATGACAGACTGTGTTCTTGAGGTTCCGGATGAAGGAGAGAAGGATTTTTGTAAGAAGAAAAAGTGTGGATGCTCTTGATGTTTCAGGCAAGCTTGTGGAGGTCTTTGGATCATGTCCAGTTCATGTTGGTGGTCCACATTGAAGTTGGAGCTCGCAATTGAAGAGTAACTTCTGTATGATGGTGCTCTTCTTGAGACAGGCTGACCGGATGAGTTATGCTTCTGTCGGATGATCTTATGAATGTTTGCTGACTGAGATGATCATTCCTAAGTTGATGCCCTATATAAATAAGGGATTATAAAGTCAGTTTGAACTTGCCTTTTAGTGCAGAGATGAGAGCATTGTAGCGAAGAGGAGAGCGAAAGGCAGAGCAGAGGTATTGAGCTTAATGGAACTGATTCAAGCATGGTGAAGATGCTATTCTCCAGTTCATGTATGTGATACTTATTTCTTTGTAGACAGTGTGTCTCTTATAGGTAGTGAGCCTCTTGTGAGCAGTGTGTTTAGGCAGTGAGCCCTAATTGGCATGTGCTATTTTGTTCTTTCTATTCTTCTAACAAAGAATACATTATTGGGTTAATCACCCCGTGGTTTTTCCCTTAACTGGGTTTTCCACGTCAAAATCTTGGTGTCTTATGTGTTGATGAGTTTCTGCTTTTGATTTGAATGCATTATGTTTCATGTTTAATATACTGCTAATCACTAAGAGGATTTAAGTGTGTAAATTGGAGAAAGTTTTGCACAACTGATTCACCCCCCCTCTCAGTTGTGTGCCCTAAGTCTAACTGCATTCCCATTTCAAATATTTCAAAACATTTAACAGAAACTTTGAAACATTCTTTCACTTCTCTTCATAGCTACTTTAGCAGCTTCGGCTTTGATCTCTTACGATCATCCATTCCATTTATTCTATGGTGTCTATGGTACCCCCGATTATGACAAAACTTGACTTAAACAAAGGGAACATTCCCTCAAGAGAACCAGAAACTCCCTCATTTGATAGGTATGTACCACCACGCTCTGATGCACCAATCACCAATTGTTATGACTATGATGATTCTGATTATGAACTAGAATAAAGATAATCTAGGTATTCTCTATCTTTCAACAACCCCTCTTAGGACAATAGGTTAGTCATACCAAATGTGCCACATAAAGCTAGAAGGAGAAGGTCAAAAATACATTGACCCAAACAACCTTCCACAAGCACTTCGAGTACTCATCTTGATGAGGAAGTTAAATGATTAGAAAAACATTTTCAAGAAGCCAAAGACACTCAAGAGGCATTAAGGATTTCCTTGCGAGAAGAATAAAGAGAAAATACTGCATGCGAAGAAGCATGTGCCATGAAAATATTTGGAGAGAACATCCTAGAAATGAAGAAACACCTAGAGCTGCTACTCCTGCAGATTTAATCACAACTCTAGTGCAAAGAATTAGAATCTTGGAGGTAGAGCAAGCTGCTCTAGGAAGAAGACAAAAATCTCATGAATAGGACCAGGGGGCATCACAAAATCCCCCTACCTCAATTGCTATTCATGAAATGCTAGCAATGACACATGTCTGAATGGGAATCCTCCTATTCAGAACAATCAAACAAATCCGACAATGGGTTATCAAAACCCACCTATAGGGTTATTACTATCAACCCTGCAATCTCAAAGTGCCTTTCTAGGAACATATCTTGAGTATTTGAAGGAACCTTTCGACTAAAACATAAGAAGTGTGCAACTACCTCGGCCATTACAAGATCTCCCCAAGTTCAAAGGAGAAGGAGATCTGAATTCCCACATTAAACACTTACACCACAGCCCTTAGAGAACTCCTCCCTTGGGATGGGGTTGTAGAAAACATCTTTCCAAAAACTCTTGAAGGAATTGCTTTGGATTGGTATTATCATCTCCCAGAAGCTTCAATCCATTCATTCAGACAGTTAATTAGAGAGTTTGTCATGGCATTCGACATGAACAAACTCATTAAAATAGGGATCAGAGAATTCCTCACAATGAAACAAGAGTCAAATGAATCTGTAGCCTACTTTATCACTCAATGGAGGCAAGTCCTCTATTCTTTGACTAGTGCTCCGAACATGGATCATCGAGAACTGTGCGACCTCTTTTCACTTGTCCTTAACAAGGACATGAGAGAAGATGTTCAAAAATTACCATACAAATCCTATGAAGAGGCATTAGAAAGTGCTTTGAGGATTGACCAAGCCACCGCCAATAGTGGTAGAAAGGTCTACGGGTCAAATGGAAAGCTAACAAAGGAAGACACAAGAAACAATGCATCTATCATTAAAATCCTTAAAAACAATAGGAGTACAACCACAGACGGGGTGACGGACCAAACCCTGATTAAGAAAGTAAGAGATGATTACAATGGGAGAGATTACTATCCTCCTAACATGAGTGCCATAGACCAACCTAGAAACAATGGGTACTACCATTGAGACAATTACCAAAGTTGGAACCGCAATGGAAACTGGAAGGGAAATGATGGAAGATTTGAGAAGCCCACATATGAATTCAATCAATTTTATTCTTTTCATAGAACAAGGGGGCATAGTACAAAATCTTATAGAGAATATAATAGATTCATTGCAAGGCTACCAGAAGACCAACAACGTTTGTCATAGAGATGTTCTTAAACCCACAAGAGGTCAAGTTGGATAACAAAGGTACAAGACAAAATCAAGCTCCAATAGCAACACAAAACGTAAACATGAGAATTTATCAGGACCCATTCCCTGTGCATAAGGATATAGAAATGACAAACCAAAACAAGACAACATAGAGTAGTAACCCCAAAATCCCACCGCAACTAGGACAAAAAGGAGAAACTAAGATGATGGGATTAGTCAAGATTATGGACAATGAAGAAGAAGAGGAAGACCATGAGGATGAAAATGAGAAAATAGAAGCATATGAAGGTATCATCTCAGTAGTAGAATCAATACCACCTCCAATCAGGCCTTATGAACCCATAGAAGATTTAAAGAAGACATATGCTCACATTTCGTTCATCGACTTACTTAGGAACTCCCCTTCACATCGCTCAGCATTGCTAAAGGCAATAGGTCTAAAATACCTTGACCAAATTATGCCACCACCGAGTGAGCAAACCAATCATGTGGACTACGACATTAGTCCACCAAACTCAGAACTTAAAGATCCAAGGTTCTTCTTTGACTTACAATAGATGCCTCCTGAGGTAGAGTCAACCAAAAAAGGAGACCCTGTATTGTATCTTCAAGTATGGATCTACAATGCGTGCATCAAGCAAACCTTAATTGATGATGGGACCACAGTAAACATAGTTTCTTTCTCCCTATTGGAGAGGATGGGATACGAGCATACAAATATCACCGCTTCACAGGATACTCTGAGCGAGTATGATAATATGAAGTTTGCCACCATAGGTAATGACCTTGGGACCCAAAATCATTCCAACCACTTTCTCCATCATAGATAAAGACATGAGATATAACTTGATTCTTGGAAGGCCATGGATACACAGAATGAAAGCTATGCCATCCACATTATTTCAGGAAGCTTGATTCTTGGACTTAGGGAAATTATATGTTGCAAAGGGAGACCCAAAACCTTTTATCATGTTAAAATAAAACAAACCAAAGAAGTGCATAGGTATCCCCATAGACTATGAACTCCTCACCATTAAGTTAACCATCCCTAATCCTACACCTCAATCCATATGTATCAAATGAATGGAAATCCCAGAAAAGACCATAAATGTTGTAGAGATGAAAAATTTAGAGAATGAGCCATTACCAAAACAAACGGAAATGATCCCTAAAGAAAAGACAATTGAGATCATGGAATTGATCGAACAGGATGGACCACTCCAATTCCATCTATAGGTACTCATGATCAATTTCCAAGAGGCCTAAAAAATCTTCCCTTGCATCAAGGAGAAGCCTCATAGAACTGAAGGACCAATCTTTCAAACCATTACATTAGATCTGAGAGGTGTAGACCCATACTCTTTCTCAGATGCTAAGGAAGACATGATAGAAAGTTACACTCCACTGTCACCACTAAGCAAATCACATGTCCCTGAGACACCAGAAGAAATAGAATCATATGACCCTCTTACACCAATAGAGAATTCACATCCCATGAAAGAGGCCCATTCTATTGATAATGAATCAACCAATGCTATAGGAATTCTACCTAGGATTTTCATGGTATCCAAACCACAAGAAAAACCAACCACTTCAGCCTCAATTCAATCAAATGAACTCAGTGAATGGGAAACACCTTTGGTACAAATTGTAATGGTTGAGAGACTTCCTGACGAAGATGAAGAAAGTAAAGGTATCTTTCACAGAGAGTGGAAGATGAGAGTGACGGTTGTTGTTAACAACCCTGTCATGTTTGAATTACCAAAAAGTTACATCCGATATACTATGGAATTAAGACCAGAACCAAATAGGAGGACAAGTATAAGCTTTGTTCCTCCTGATGAGCAAAGGGAGCCACATACTCCCCTTGAGTTGTTCCTATTTTGGCAAAGAATTCAAGAAAGACCATATGTGAAAATCTACATGCAAGAGTAGTTTGACCTATTAGTAGAGCTATTGAATTGTGATGGAGTCCTATATTGGACTCCTTCTCATCAACAAGCCTTTCGAGACTTACTTCATCTCACAATGCCAAGACAAACCACCAAGTTGGTAGCAATAGATTTAAATGACAAACCTTACAGAATAGGAGAACTTGTCCTAAAAAGAGGTAGCATGAATAATAAGAAAAGAAGACAAAAAAGAACTTTTTCATAAGACTAGAAAGGTCCTTACATGGTCAAGGAAGATGGAAAAATTGGTGCCTATCTCTTTTTTTTTTAACTTTTTAACGTGATTGGTGACGCTGGTGTGACATGCCCTTTGGATCCATGCAAATGCTTTTGCCTGGAGCAATGAACCGGTGAGACCACAACATGGGGGACCTCATCCCCTAGCAATAACACTTCAAACCTATGAGCTCATTGGCCCAACAAAAGTGTAAAGCCTATGAGCTTGTTGGCCTAGTGGGGGTTTGAACTCTGGTGGCCGCCACTACAACCAAGCGACTTAACCACCGAACTACGCCCTTATCGGCCCTATCTCTTGTGCACAATGGAGGGAGAGGAATTTAGAGAAATAGTCAATGCCTTTCACCTCAAGAAATATTATATCTAAAAACCAAAAAAATCAAAAAAACATAAAAATACAAAAGAAATAAAAATAAAATAAAAATGTCAAAAACAATTTGTTTCTTGCATTTCTACATCATTCTGTTCATCTTGCATTACAATTAGTGACTTTCTCTTGTACTATTTTCTTTTTAGTAAGGAGTCTAATGTTTCCTAGATATACGTCATCCTTTTAGGACCTAGAGATTCCTCATTTTCACAATCACCATTATCCCCCTTCATTCCCAATGATTCTGATCAGAGCCTAGCTCTTAGCTTAACACTGATCCTAGTCTTATGACTCAAGGTGTTAGGTCTAAACAAAGTCAGTATTCAAACCTATAGTGTTCAAAGGAATCTTGCAAGTAGACCTTTCCAATTCTTCCCTAATATTAGAGAAGTCCAACCAAATTAAAAAAAATTTAGGTGGCGCTCAACCCCTTATCTTTCCTAGCTAAAAACATCAGGAGGATCAAAACTCTGAAGGAAGCAATCTAAAATCTGAGTGAATAAAAAAATGAGTGATCAAATTAAGAGTGTCAAAAAGTGAGAATTGAGAGATCAAAGCATTGCATATCAAAAGTTCCAAAAAGCATTCATTTCTTGAAAGAGTCAAAATCCAAAAAAATGAGAAAAATCAAGTGAGGAAAATACAAAAAAAAAGTGAAAAGCAAAAAAATAGAGATACAAAAAAAGAGTGAAAGAGAGAAGATTGATGAAGGTTCATACTCTTGGGTGGAGATCAGTCTAATCTTGAAGCCTCAAGGGTGACATTCTAATAGAGAAAGAAAGCTATAAAGCACATACACACACTAGCTGAGCAAAACCGAAGAGTCTAGTAGTCTTTAGGATCATCTTCTACCTAGGGACCCTTGTCCTTTCCTATTTATCCTTTACCCCAGGTCTACCTTACTTTCCATCTTTGATCTAAGTCTAGAGAACACCTATAAAATTGGCTACTTGTCTAAGTTGAAAGCTTGTCCGCTTGTCTTATCTAGATAAGGATCATTGTTTAGCCTTTAGTGAAGCTAAAAATCAGAAATGCTCCATATTCATTCCCACTCCCCACTTGAGTTTTTCTAAATCCTATCTCACAGTTTTGAATAAGTTTCTTATATCAGGACAACTCTCAATCCCTTGGATTAAAAATCATATTTAAGAGCACTCACATTATTTGTTCCACACTACATTCATGCCAAAATTAGAAAAAGAGTCTCAAAGCAATAAAATCCAATGTCATATCTCATGACATTCAGTAGAAGTAAATGTTTCATTTCAACATTTCTTGTGTTCCTGTATTATCATATCGTAAACTACATTTCATATATATGCCACAAAAATTACAAAAACATGTCATCGTTATCATACTTGCATCATTAAAAGAGGTGAAAAGGCCAAACATAATCAAAAAGTTCTCAAAACCTCCAAACATGCACAAGAGATGAGTACAAATCCAATAGGCAAAAACCATAATAGGATAAACTTTCATAGATACATCCAAAGTTTACATATGCCAAAGGTATCAAAGAGCTAGGATGAAATGCTCTCAAAAGAAGTAGAGGCTCCCCATGCAAGGGGGCACAATTTCAAGAAAGGAAGTCAAGGGCGGTTCCCTCCAATGGAACCCTCAGGACTTTGGTTCCTCCATCTATGAATACCACTCATCGCTCCATGAGACCTATGAGAGTGAGGTGCTCTACTATGAGCATGTGACTATGAAGGCCCTACCATACTAGCATCACACCATCTAAAATTAAGGTGAGCCATCTCTTGGAGTACCTAATTCTCACCCTTAAGGGTGTCAACCTGGGTCTTCAAATTTGTATTCATCTAACATCCATGATAGATAGGAGAAAAAATGTCAGTGTGTCACCCCACAATAGGTGCACACTGGGATCATCTAAAAGATAGTCACGAGTCATCCTAGTGAAGGGAGAAGCCAATCCAACATTAATCTCATGAACAAAGTCCCTCCATTCTCTGACATTACCTAAAAGAGAGAATCAAGAGAAAAACAAGTTAGTTCCCCATGAAAAGAGAAAGGACAGCAGTGCGAAAAGGCAATAGACTAGACTTACGTGGATTACTAGGCTGCTAATCAGGGTCAAATTGCTGCATCACCTTATCTGAATGAGAAGATCAAGGAACAATAGGAGGACCCTTGGGGATATCAGAAGCACCATATGAATCATCAACATCATCAAAATCCTCATCCTTAGGAAGGACCTCATCTGACAAATCATCATCATCTGGAACATAGTCCACGTCAGTAGACTCTGAGTCTATAGTCACAATGAGAGATTAGGAAGGAGTCCCTCTCCCTCCCCTATGTCGTCATCTTGAAGCTCTAGTAATGAAGACTTCAGGAGTCAAGGGAGTCCAAACCATGGTCATCTGTCCAATCTCACCCATCTCCTAAACTATCCTATAGCATATGGACACTGGGGCAAGCCCTCAAGTATATCCTCACTGAACTACTGTGAAACATGATCAATCTGATGGGCCTCAACCAGACCATTTCAGTCTAAAATCTCATATGCTCTGCGATAGTACTCCCTAACCTTGCCATCATAGGCCCATGATCCCTCCATGTCACGATAAGGATCAAAGATCATGTCCTCATCTGTAAGAGTAGAAACAGTGGGTAAAGAAGCATCAAAGTGACCAACATGCATCCACCTCGCTGCTCTCGACAAGCATCTATCTGGAAGCGGAATTAGCTTCTGAAAGGGCCTCATGTGCTCAAATATCCATGCCCTGATCAAAGAAGAGTGGCTAAAAGATAGAGCCCCTCAACGTGAAATACAATACAAGTCTCTATAAACCATGGCCAAGATGTTTGGTCCCCAAGCATAAATTGTGCCCTCCTCAATACCACAAATGATGGGTGCCCAACACCATCTCAGACGAGTCGAGGCCTTGTCTTCCGATAGCCTCAATGAAATCAAACCAATTAGGAATTTCCTCAAAAGTGGGATCCGGGGCATGGCTCAGAAGTGAGCTAAACTCCTATCTAATCCCCAGGGTGTTAACCCCCATGAATGCAGCCCAAGAAGCCTTGTCCTCGAAGGACTCGCTGACTGGAAGAATTAAAGTTTGTCCTCTCATAGGAACCCCAAGTATACAATACACATCATAAAGAGTGATAGTCCACTCTCCAAAGATCTAAAGGGACCTAAATGTGTTTTTGTCTACATCCTAGTAGGTCAGAATGTCACAACATATACGAGATACAGGATGAATCACAAACACATGGCAAACTCTAGCTAGACCTACCCTCTTCAAAATAGCATGATCCTCAACACTCAATGAAGCAAACATCTCTAAGAACCATCCCTACTCTTGGTAGGCATTCCATCAAATACGCATGTCCTGTAAAATCAAAAGAGAACTTTAGATTAGACCTTGTAAACTCATAAAAATCCCTAAAAATTATAAAACTACAAAAAAACCTTACAAAAAAAAGTGTATAACCCTCAAAATTGCAATAAACAAGTGAATACAACAGCCAAAACATGTTAGATCAGAGTAAAACAAGTGTTAAACAACATCAAAATTTAGTCAAAATTAGCCCAACAGCGTCGCCCCCAGGTGACTCAGGTTTTTTTTTGGATCTCCCTCGGGTGACCTTGCTATTTTGCAAGATCTCCCCCAGGCGACCTTGCTATTAGACATGATCTCCCCTAGGCGACCCTACCTGACAAAAGGGGTGACCCAAGAGCAAGATCCCTCAAACAAAAAATGCTCTAAAAACTTTTTTTTTGGCTGATTTCAGAAAATGAACAACTAATCTTGCTCTAAATGATGAGACAAATACAATGCAATAGAGAAAATCATCAAAAATAGAACATTTCAAGAGATTTTTCACAAAATTCAAACTAGGGTTTAGAGAAGGTTTTTTCATTGATTGCATACCAAATTCTCTGTGGCTAAAGAAGAGGCAACCATCTTTGCAATCTCCTTGAGGATACCTTTCTAACAACTGCTCACACGAACAATTCCATTGCCATTTCACTCTGATCTCACAATCTAGCTTGCTTTGTTTACCCTTAGCTTAGTTTCAATTATGCATTTTTAGATTAGTTCTTTTCTTTTATGCATCTCTTTTGTGCATCATTTTGTGTTCTTTCATCCCTACAGGTTCAAATCGACAAAGGCAAACAACTAGTGAAACTCAAACGATTCATGGTAAGCTCATCATTTTAGTTTTCATTATTTATTTTGATATATTTAAATACTAGACTAATACTAGTTATTGTAGGTACAAATTGTGGGAAAATCGACAATAGGTAAGGCCTAGTTCGGGAATGGTACATACTTATCATGTAGACTACCATCCCCGAGGGGGCAAATATGTAAGCACAAAAATCATGCATAGCCTCCACGAGGACCCCTATGATGATTCAAATCCTTGTCACGTACATGTAAGCGTGAAATAATATCCTTTAAGCAGAAAACCTCTTGATTTCGTGTCCTCTTTCTTGTCTTGTGTTATTTCCTCTTTGTCAATTTCTCTCTCCCCGTTTGTGATGCTTTTCGACACTTGTTGCGACACTTGTCGACTTGCATTTTCTAAGCTTTTGACCTTGCTCCTAAGCCTTGTGAGTGTCTTGTAGGTGATTTTTCACCTTTCCCCTATTATTTTCATCCTGTACACCTCCTAGAAGCCTTCTAGAGGTCTCCCTATCCATCTCCCACTTTCAATTTTTAGGTTTGTTCAACCAATCCAAATCTCCCCCTATTATTTCTAGATCTCCCCTGGGAGATCCTACAAGTACAAGTGGAGATTTAGATTCTTGCACATGACTGACCTATTTCTAGAGGTAGAATCCCTCCTTTTCTTCTCTTCTTTCATCTCCCAACCTGCTTTTATGAAAAAGACCCTGTCCAACTCGGATCTCCCCCGGGCAACCTAGGGTCACCCCCAGGGTGACCCTACTAGAAAAAGGGGTGACCCTACCATTTTTCCAGCCACAGAAAAACTCAAGTTTCTCACTCATTTTTTCTCCGTTTTCACCTATTTTTCTTCTAGTTTGCATGGTTTTTGATGCCTAATATAGAGTTAACTATTTCATGCACCCACACATGCATAATTAGCCCCATTTGATCTCAAATTAACTATTCAATCAATCTCATGCATTCCCTCACCACCATTTCCTCTTCAGTGATAAGCTATAATTGATTTATCACTCCATAGTTAGCTAAGTTCACTAGGTAATCCTCCTTGTTAACTCATCAATCAAATGAGTTAACTCCTCAATCAATCCCATTCCTCAAACCTATAAATACACCCCTCCCTCAAGCACAAAGGGAGGCAAATTCATTGTGCACAGAACTCTTGCTAGTTTTTGCTCTCCAACTTAACATTCAAATGCTCTTACAAGATGAAGGTGTCTTTTGCTTTATTCATTGTTCAACCAAGCAATGTTACACTGCTTCATTCTATGCCATTGTGCTCAACCAAAGCTCTCATTAAGCTCATACAAGCTTCATCAAAGCTTTTTTTTTCTTCTTTGTGTCATTTTACCGTCAAGAGGATTTCCTACTGCCACAAAACGACTCAAGGTTGCTAATATCAAGGATTTCTGAGGGTAGTGGAGTCACACAAATCTTCATTTCTCTCAGGTTCCTTCATTGTTTTACTCAATTCATAGTAATTAGAAAACCAAATTTGTTCTTGGGAACAGTAAATCATTTCTTTTTCCTTGATAATTATATCTTGTATGTTAGATTAGTTGTTTTCATAATTCTAGATCTAGATTATTAGAAGAAGCAATTTCCTCTTTTTAAACATAGATTAAACTTGCATTAGGAAAAATCATATTAGATTGCATTCATATTTCCCTTTCATAGATTAAAAAGCACTTTTCATTTCCAAGATACTAAAAAAGCACAAAAAAACATTTTGCATATTATTTAGCTTTGCATGCATAATTGCAAACCCTTGATACCATCACGAGGTAACCACAGTTAAATGATCCAATCAAATGCTTGATCACATCACAAGGTAAAACATAAGTCAAACCCTAAGTGAACTAAACCCTAGGTCAAAACCCTAAATCTAGTTAAGGTTAGTAATCACGCAGCCACCTCTATCCTGGTTCATGAATGTGCTTAGGAGTGAGATGAGAGTGGGTGAGGGCTATCCATGATGAGATCGAGGAGATCAACCCATGACCACAACAAGAAGTCTTTACTCTACCACAAGGAGACCCATTTGTCCTCTTGTTGTTAGAAGAAACTAGACAACTCCAGATACAACAAGAACTTGTTCAATGCATTGAAAGACAAGAGGACATAAACGAACAAAATTGCTTACTCACACAGAAGTGGAATCTAAAAAACCCCAACAGGAGAAGAGAAACTAGTGACCCTTTAGGTCATAGGTTTATTTCAACTACAACTATAATCAAATGAGACATTCAATTTAGCACACAACAACAAAGGCAGCAGTACCTGCTGACCCCTCTCCATGAAGTCTAGCTCTCCAATGAGCCAGACCCCCACTGTGTCTCACATCCTCTCAACTAGCTACTTCCACGTGAGCGAGAGTGACATAGCAGGTTTCCCCATGACAAGGAGGGAAGGGTTTGTGTGCATGCTAAAATCTGACCTGATAGCCCCAGGCAATTGGGGTCATGATTTTGAGCATACAGACATAGAGAGGACATGATTACATTTTTGTGGTAGTGGATAGATTCCTGAAGATGGCACATTTTATTCCTTGCAATAAGACTAATGATGTTGTTCATATTGCTAAGTTATTTTTTGGGTAGGTAGTGAGATTACATGGTCTACCTAACAACATATTTTTAGATAGAGATACCAAGTTAGTTGGTTATTTCTAGAGGACATTGTGGAAGAAGTTGAAGACACCATCCACAGACTGATGGACAAATAGAAGTAGTGAATAAAAGTTTAGGTAACCTGCTACAATGCTTAGAAGGAGATAATACCAAGGGATGGGATTTGATTTTACCACAAGTAGAATTTGCTTACAACAATTCTGTTAACAGGAGTACAGGTAAATCACCATTCCAATTTGTTTATGGGAGTAGTCCAAGAAATGCTTTACAGTTAAGGAATATGGACAAGGGAGAAAAGATAAGTGCTGAAGCTAAAGACTTTGTAGAATACTTGAAGAATTTGTATGAAGAAGTGAGAAAGCACATTAATAGGATGAATATTCAGTATAAGGCTAAGGTAGATTAGAAGAGGAGATATAAGGAATTCCAGGTAGGAGATTAAGTCATGGTTCACTTGAGAAAAGAAAGGTTTCTAGTTGGAACATATAATAAGTTAAAAATGAAGAAATTTGGACCATGCAAAATTTTGAAGAAGCATGATTCAGGAAACACATATGAGGTAGAGCTATCGAGTGGGATCAACATTTCCCCTATTTTTAACATTGTTGATTTATCATAATATTGTGAAGGTGGAACAGAGGAGTATTCCGACATCTACTTCGAAGGAGGAGATAGAAGAGATCTTGGATAGCCTTGTAGGAAGAAGCACTCAGAATAGGCAATATGAAGAATATTTGGTGAAGTGGAAAGGAAGGCATGTTGAATATTCTTCCTGGTTATCTAAGGCAAAAGTTAATCATTTGGGGTTTTCCTCAAACACTTGAGATGTGACAAGGTCACTTCTCAAAATTACCTTGGGTGTCTGATGTAGGAGCATCCAAAGGTGTAAGAGCAATCTTACATCACCTAAAAAAAGATGTTTCAAAATCATTGATTTTGTTTCCATTTCTTTTCAAAATTAGTATTTCTGGTTCCATAATCGCTTGAATAATGAGGTAGAACTTTTAGTTTTTCCAAACTACTAAAAATAACAAACTGCTATTTTCATAAAGTTTGCATTTGGGTACAGATTGAAGAAAAAATTTACAAGAAGCTTTGTAAATGAAAAATAAGACCTTTGGTGAAGGAATCATGCAAAGATCATTTGTGAGCTGAAAGATATTAAAGTTTCTATTTCCTAAAAAACGTCTGAAAATTATTCAAATTTAGGTTTGAGGCACTAAACAATCTTATATAGGCCCAAAAATGGTTGGAACTAGTAGAGTGGATTCTTATCATGTAGAGCAGTCCATGAGCTTTCTAACACTTCAAGCGGCATGTCAATTGGACACCCAGATCAAAAGTTATGGCTCCTAGAAGTTGACCTATTTTTGGAGGGAGATGCAAATTTTGAAATTTGGCTGGTGGCCACCAAAAGGGATATATATGACCATTTTTGGGAACCCTTGGTGGTATTAGAGTTAAGGATGAAAGTGTAGAGTCAAGAATAGGTAGGAAAACATAAACCCTATCTGATTTGGGGTTACAAAAGGCAGAAGATTCCAGAGCCTGGTAATAGGTAGCCTTAATGTGTTACAACCTATGGTGGATTGATTTTCTAATTGTATTTGAGCTTCTATAATGTAAGGATAACTCCAAATCAATAAAAAAACATTCTATTTTCTATGTGCAATTTCTAGTGTTATTTGTTTTGTGATTTACCCCCTTCATCACTAAAGATGTGTCTATACCAACTTCTCGTGTAGATGTTTCCTCTGGAAACTAAATTGAGAGCTTTGGCTTAGGGCGAGCATCAATGAAAATCTTTCCTCCCTTTGCTAAAGTAGTGGTGTTGAGGCCAACATGAAGACATAAGTTGAAGAATGATATGCTTAATCATTTCAAGAAAATTCTGGTAGAAAATATTCTATTGTGGAAGATTGGGGAGCAATTTAGATCGACTATAAGTTACAGTTGAAGTATTAGTAGTTTTTTGAAATAGAGCATTTATGGTGAATTAGGTTTTGATCGAAAAGAGATTATAAGTGAATTTGTTTGATGAAAATTCACATTGCAAATAATCATTCAAGTGAAAGAGATTTTGAACAGCACAGGGAGAACTCATTGCCTTCAGCATTTTCAAAGTATAAACCCTAACCAGAAGCATTTGTCAAGGTATTTATAGTTTTTTGCTCCTATTCTAAGAAGTTAAGCAGTGAAGATGTTTAATCCTCAAGTGATTGAAGTAATAGATAGACCTAGACCTAAGTTTAAGAAGCACCCATTAAAATCAATGGAAACAGATCCAGAAGGTGAGTTTTCTGACATGCCCTATTGAGTGTTGCACAATGAGGATATTAGAGCATATATTCATGTGAATATGGAAGGATTCAATCATGTTAAATTAGGGCAAGTTTGGTTTGATGAATTAACAAACGATAATTTTTCTCTAAAGATGAAATTCAGTGCCCTAGCGGAGAAAAAGTTGAATGTATGGAATATCTTTCTCGTTTTATGTTATGAAAATGCTTGGGTGAGATATGTGCTAAGAAGAATTCATGAAAAGTTCATGTGGTTGGATGTCCCTCATATAATCAACAAGGAGGCCATCAAATCCGTGACATTTTATATTCCACCAATATTGTACCAACACTAAAATCTATGAAGAATGACATGGTGATGAAGCTCACAGGAGCTAAATTTGACAAAAGATCTCTGACAGTAAATGACATAGAGGATCCGTCAATCAAATATGCCTCTATGATGATTGGGTAAAAAATTTAGTTCACCGACCGAGAAAAATCTATATCTGCTACAAGCATCTATATTGCATGTCAGATGGTGAAAGAAAATGTGGAGTATGATCTTTACGAGCTACTCTAGCTCCAACTTTTGGAGAACTTGAAGAAAATCAAGGATTCCAAGTACCCATTCAAATATGGTACTTTCATAATTTGTTTATTGTTTTACTAAATTTGAAAGAGCTACCTGGATTCTAGAATATTATATGGTTGAGAGATATTCCAGTAGCTACACAAATCAAAGACCATCTGCAAAGGATTGGCAATGCTGATACACAAAAAGTAGCTCTATGGGGTTATTTCAAGGCATTCCAAGAGAAGATGCAAGCTAGGGTAAGAATCCCTAGAAGGGTTGTTGAAAATAATGAAAATGACATCATTTTCATGGTGACAAAAGATGAATGTCTTATGGAAGCAGTTGAGCCTAGAATAGTGTGGATCCTAGAGATGGGATATGAGGTTCCAAAAGATACTTTTGTAGTTATGGCAGAACTAATGTTTATCAAACCTTGTGATACCACAGAAGAGAGGTTTGGCACTTATATGGAAATGTCAATGAAAATCCATATTGAGCAAACCAAGCCACAATCTCAGAAGAAAGAGAATGGTTGAGTATGCTGAAAGTGTAGGAATAACTAGAGAACAAATACAACATGCTAGAACCAAAAGAAAAGCTACTGAAGAGGCTAGTGCTACAGAGAAACCAGAAGAGAATACTAAAGGAAAGGAGCCTACACCTAGCACTAGAAGGTCAACAAAGACGTCTTCCCCCCTTGATGAGACAAAATAAAAGGATGCTCTAGTGAATGGGAAATCCCCTCCAATGAGACCAAGAACAAGGTCTACTAGCTCTTCTCAAGTCCCTATAGCCACACATGTGAAGAAGAGAAGAGTGAAGGTAAAGGCTTCCAGACCAGTTTATGCAAGTCATGACATCAGTGAGGAAGAAGAAGAGGAGGAAGAAGAAGAAATTAGTGAAAAAGAGAAAGGAGGCTTTATCTTCAGGAGAAGAGAAGTTATATCAAATGAAGAAGGAGAATCTTCCAAGCAAGGGAAAGGAAAAGGAAGAAAAAGGACAAGAATGATGATACCTCTTCAACACTTAAAGCTACAATTAATGTCATAGTTAAGCATGACAATCTAAAGCTCATGGAAGACTTGTATGATGAAAGATCACAGAAAGACAAAGCAACTATTGAAGTAGTTGTTATCAGATATTTGAATATGTTCAATAAGGCTTTAATTGAAATAACTAATGAATTACCTAATAGCCTAGCCAACATATTAACTACTAAAAGAGATGAGGCTATAGCAAAAGATGAGGAATTGAAGGAAAGAATTCTAAAGAAAATTTGTCCAAGCCTCTCTGGACAAGACATAATCAAAGCCACTCAGAGGCTCAAGAAATAATTTAGAACCAAAAGAAGAATAAATACTCTTATGGATGGTGACAAGACAAAAATTGAGAAGTTGGAGAAAGAAACTATAGAGATAACCTTGAATGTGTTGAATGAACTTCAAATTCCAACTATTGTAGAAACAAATGAAGAAGAGAAGATGAACTCTAATGTTGAAACCTTGAGTACAGTTCCTAATATGGTTGGTGAGAAAAATGTAGCATCTTTACCGCCTCCCACAAATACAATGAATCAATGTGTGATTCCCCTCCGGTAACCTCAGAAAACACTGAGGAAATAAGGGAATCAGATGAGGAGAAGGCTACTAAAGAAAAAGAAAAGAAGATAGAGGAAGCTACAGAACAAGTGAATGGCACTTCTATTCAAGAGAACATAGCAGAGCAACAAGCACCTATTGAATAAAATCCTCTGGAGATTCCCACTACATAAGTGTCTTCTAGAGATGAGAGAAGAGACATTGCTGGTGAAAGCTAAGAAGCATCACCGTTGGACTCTTTAAGAGAATTTTTGGCTAAAAAAGAGTCACAAAGTGTGTCTACCCCAAAGTTGTTGCAAGTGCCATCATTAGATGGACTAATAAATTTGTCTAGTATGTCCCCCTTACAGAAGCTAAAATTTGGGACAATTTTCTAAACCATCGCTCAAGAGGAGATTTTGAAGTCACATATTGAAGGCAATGATCTTGTAGAGGAAGAAATGAAATGTTTTGAAAAGATTATGCCAGAAGTTAATAGAGATACATCTTTGATTCCCACTCTACAAATGAAGAAGCTTATGGAGTCAATGAGCAGTTATTTTGAATCATTTGAACAAGCAGCATAAAAGAAACTCAGAGAAGAGATTGACAATAAGACGTTAGTAGAGTTGACTGACAAATGATCATACAAATTGTGTTAGATAATAGCATTAAGTATGTTGGAGTAGCTATCAATGATGCAAATGCTATGTATAAATTTTGTTTATCATGGCCAATAACAACTAAGTCCATATAAAGGATAAGATTGATGGTCTGGAGAATCAACTTGCTAAAATTTTTGGTATCTATAATTCAATGAAAGATCCTAATGGAGACTTAAGAGTTGCAATAGAGAAAACTACACAACAATCAAGAATTTGTAGAATCAGAAGGAGACAATTAAAGATCAGATGAGCTAATTAAGAGAAATTGTAATCTTTAAGATGGCTTCTATGATGGGTCTGATTAGTGAAGCAGATAAAGTAAGGAAGATTATAGAGGCCCCTGCCATAGTAGATAAGATAGAAGATCTACTATCTTAGATCAATGGGCATGTACAATTTTTGAGCTATGCAAATGCATGATGGGATTTAGATGTTGTACAATCGAAGAATATCTATAGTGCTATATTTCCTAAGAATTATTAAGTTGTTTATTTCTTGTATGTATGTAGAAGGTTAGAGAAAACAATTTTGATATTTTGATGTGCAAAGAAATCAATTACTTAGGGGGAGAAAACTTCAGTTTGTATATACTCATGTACTCTAAAGGGAGATCTGGTAAATAGTTCATATCCTTTTCCATTGATGTCAAAGGGGGAGAGAAGCAGACATGAAAAAATTATTTCTGAAGGAGAGATGCAAATGTGGAAAATACTTGTCTCAGTGGAGAATATTTAGAGATTTGGTTTTGATGGTTTTCACATCATGTGTTGCCACCAATGCCAAAGGGGGAGATTGTTGGAAATATCAATGTTAGAGACACTGCTGGTATACTGATAAGCATGATAGTCAAGAAGTGTTGTCATTGATGGCAACAAAGTTTAGAGACCAAAATTAAGTTGTGAGATTATAATAATATCCCTCACTTGAATGTTCCTATCCTCATAAAGTCACCTACACAAAAATTTTTGATCCAAAAGAAGATGTAGTAAAAATTGGCCAAGTTTTAGAATGTTATACTCAGTGTATAGAGCTACAATTGTTTTGGTCTGCATAATTCTTGTATAACATATTTCCTTTTGCAGTTCTAAAGTGGTGTTGGCATGTGTTTAGAGAGTCTAAATCCAAAGTTTTAGAGTTTGAAGTATTTCAGTGTGATAGATAAGTTTGTCAGAGTATCACTACAAGGATAAATAGTGTCAATCTGTGATAGAGACCAAGTTTTAGTACTTCACATTTTAACGCATGGAAACATTTTGTTGTGCAAATCTGGGGATGTAATTGTAGATGTCTGAAGATTGTATATTCCAGGTTTGAGATGTTTTGAAGGTCCAAATGTTGATTTATGCTCTGATAGTCAGTATGCACTTGTATTACCCTGCTTATGAAGTCGATCTGAAGAAGTATATCTTGTGCAAAGCATTCCAAAGTGATGGAGTCAGGTTGTCATTGATGCCAAAAGGTGTCGTGTTCTCAAGTTTGATGTCATATTGGTTATGCTTCACTTATGTTCATCATGCTTTCAGGATATCTTATGATGGTGTTGGGAAAGTAAAGAGTTGGGTTATATTGTTTCACTTATCTGGTGCTCATGATGTTCTTCTTAATGATTGATGTTCATGGTATAATCTTCACAGGTCAGTAACATTTGGCAGAATAATGTGTGCACTACTCATTTGAAGATAGAGCTAATATTCTTGAATTGGTTTGGTTACGTTAATATGGGGAACACAGTTCAAAAGTCTTGCAGATGTAGAGAATGGATTTATACTCTTGGTCTTCACAGGTTTGATCTTCTTGGTGCTCTTGAAGTTGATAGGTTGATCATGATGCAAAATTGGTTCCTTCAATGCAAAGATCATTTTTTTGGGAATCAAGACTTTTGTTTACTTCTGTCATCTTGATAAGTTGATGCATGAGATTAGGTGTCTTGATATGTGTGGTGTAGAGCTCTCTTCACTCATATCAAATCATGAGCAGGATTGAGAAGTCGATCTTTATACAAGCAAGTGTAGTTGCATGAGGGTTGAAATATTTGTAGTTTCATTGAATAACATATGCAGAGGTATATTGTTATAAATGACTTTCTTACCCTTCATGTCCTACTTGTATCTTGTGACATAGAGTCATTTTATCATATTTTATATCCTTAAAACCATCTTGGTTTAAATAGTGTATAAATCTTTATCCAAACCCAGGCTCACCTATCATTTCTTCTTGTTTTAACATGATGGTGACTGGTTGAGGCGGTAAGAGTCACTTAAAGTGACCTGTTAGAGGGCTCCTTAGACATGACAGTGATCGGCCCTTTCATAAGAGAGACTTATTGCTTCGGTCTCCTTCACAAGAGTTTTAAATCTCAAAAAGTGCATGAGGTAGAAATCTTTGAATAAGTCTTGAGCGCCAAAAGTGGAGCGGGATTTCCTTAAAGTTTTTTTTATGAGTTTAAAAAGCATTGAAAATGCTTTAAGTATTATGAAGGGTCCGCGATACATTCTAAAAGGGGAGGTTTTTTTTGTTTAAAGTTAGAAATTTGGTGGTTGTTTCCTATGTCATATTTTATGACATTTAAGAATGTAAATTTTTTATAAAAGGTGCATGATATATATTTCAAGGAGGGAGCCCGATATAAATGGGCATGGTGTATAAAAGATTTTTTGGAAACCTTTTAAATTTCTATTTTTTAAAAGGCTTGAAATGTATATTGAGTTTTTCAAGGATCCTTTATAGGAGATAGTTGATTTTTAAAAAGCAATATTTTTGGGAAACTATTTCTAAAATACCATTGAAGATTTTAGTGAAGGTGAAAAGTTTTCTGAGGAAGATTGAAGGATTGAATGACGTGAGAAAATCAAGGTTTTTATTTTTTGTGAAAAATTGCAAAGAGAATATGAATTGTTTTTGTTTAATACACAGATGTTTGCAGATTGAAGAGTCCTGTTGAAGAGAAAATGAGGAATATGAAGGTTCATACATGAAGGCAGATTTATTGAAGACATTTTTAGAAAAGAATTTGAAGAAGATTTTATTTTGAAATTTGTAGAAATGAAAATTTGTTTTGTGGGAAGAAATTGAATGAAGATTTTCTTGTGAGGAAATAAAGGATTTTATTTTATGAAAAAAAAAAAGAATCAGGGAGAAGAAGAAAATACATGATATATTGAAGATATTATTGCAGTTCTTCATGAAAAAGAAATTGAAAGGTCTCAAATATGGAAGATATTCTTTTATCTAAGACAAGGGCAATTTTTTTTAAAATTTATTGAAGATTAAATGATATTTTTGAATAACATTCTTTTGCAGGAATATGAAGGATCATGCAAAGTTTGAAGAAGAATTTGAAGAGATTATTGAAGAATTGATTAGGCATAGAGGAATATGAAAAGATTTTTCTTTGCAGGTGGAAGGACATTCAACTTGTATAAAATTATTTTTCAGGTGCATTGATGGTGTGAATTAAAAAGAGAGAGATGAAATATACAGAGTTGTGAAGTGTTGAGTGTATCCGGATGTAAGATTAATTTTGAACAGAACGACCATTTGACAGACATATGTTTTGTATTGAATGGAAACAGAGTATCCCTCTGATTTGTTTATTACATCTATTGGTGATTTGGTTTGCCAGTGAGGCACAGAATGCTAGTGAGGCCTTGTATTAGCCAGTGAGGTTTGTTGGTCAGTGAGACCTATTTGTTTACCAGTGAGGTATATCAGTGTTGGAAGTGGGTGCTTCTGTTTGGTATTGGATTTGGTGCTCCATAAGGAGTTGGTGCTCCTAGATACATATTGTAGCCAGTGAGGCATGTTTTCCAGTTAAGCCAGTGAGGCAGTTTTGAGTGGTTTTTCTACCCAGAGAGGGTTTTCCACTCCAGTAATTCTTGTGTTAATGATATGCTTCTATGTGTGTTCTTGCTTCTATGTTAAGATTTATCTCTATGTGATCCTGCTCATAATTTTCATTATCAAACTTATACATATATGTGTAATAGTTCATTGATGATTTTCTCTTTCTGAGTCTTGTAAATTAAAAGTTATAATAAGTTGCAAAAATCTACACAACACTGATTCACCCCCCCTCTCAGTGTTGTCTGGACTCCTACACAAAGATGGGAGTATTGTCTTAAGAGGTTCCATAGATCATGCTGATCGAAGAGAGTGTGTTTCAAGTTCTGGTTCTCTCCGCAATGCATTTTGAGGCCAACTAGTGTTGTTATACACACTAGTACAAAAAGAGCAATATATTACTAAAAAAACTACTAAAAACTACTTATAAATGACCAAACATGGTCATGTGACCATTAGTAGTTTATTTGCCAGTCATTTATGACATGACTAAATTGATGACTAAACCATTTTTAGTCATTTATTGGTTGTTTTGATTGATCAATTTGGTAGGATATTTAGTTGTTGATTTAGTCATTGATTAATGTAATCTGGTCACTTATTTAGTCATTGATTGTTGTTAACTGGTCACTTATTTAGTCATTTTTATTCACTAATTTCTATTCATTGGTAGTGTATTTAGTCATTAAATTTAATCATCATTTTGATTAATTTGGTAGTATATTTAGTCATTTTTATTCACTGATTTAACACTGGTCATATATTTAGTCATATTTATTCAAGTGTTGTTCACTGATCTTTGTCAATTCGTAGTATATTTAGTCAATTTAATTATTAATTAATGTCAATTAGTAGTATATTTACTCATTTAAGGCTTGAATTTAGTCATTAGTATAATTAGTAGTATATTTTGAAGCTTGCACAATGAAACAACTTTGAGAAGGTAAAAACCACTTATTTTATTGATAAAAAATGCTTACAAACAACATACAGATCTAAAAAAAAGTTACAATGCTTTCTCTTTGGTAAGAAAACCTCCATGGTTACAATACATAGCTCAAAGAATGAGCAAGAAACTAATTTTCTAAGTTATAATGCACCAAAAGATAGAAAGAATATAGGTAAGAGGCCTCGATGACTGTACAGAGCTTGGACCAACAGGAATTCCACCACTTGCAGGCACAAAGCTTGATGCTGCTAGACACTTACTAGCAAAACCTCCTAAAATTTTAGAATTCCCGCTTGGTTTATCTCTTCTCCATTGTAAACTGCGAGTACTACCAAAAGGCCTTGACATATAGCATGCTCTTCTGTATGTACCTAGAAAGCCCCTTCCATACACAACTCTTGCTGAAGGTCTAGTAAGAAATGGGAAAGGACGACGTAATGGAGGCTGAGCAATGATAGGAGGTTCAACATTTGAATTCGAAGCAGTTTTTTGCATAACCTATGCATAAACAACAAATGTACATGGATTATAAAGGGCCATATAAATCTACAAGAATAAGCACACTAACAATCTTCAAAACCTTGAGAAACCTACCTTCAGCATTCAGGACATTAATGATATCTTGTTCAAGGTCAAATCCATTTTAGTCATTTCTTTGCTAGAAAATTCAATATAGGCTGACCTGTTATTTATAGTAGTTAGATTACAATTACATTAACTTTTTCATTTCTTTGCACTGTCAAATGAGGATAATTCAAAAAAAAAAAACTTATACATATCATTGAATTAATTAATTTGATAGAATCAGCATCTACCCTTTGGGTTGGCTAGTTGCAGCATCTATTTGTATTATAACCTTGACAACTTCACCGTAGTGGCTGAAATGTTTGGATAATGACTCTTTAGTTGCAACAAAGTGAACCTGAAATGTCAGCAAACAATGAGTAAATAGAGACCAACCATAGATAAATTCTTCTCTATTGAGGACAATTTACATGCCTTGTCTATGCTTCCAAATTTTGCATACATGTCTAACAGGGCAGTTACAACTACAACATCTGACAAAATTCCTCTATCCTTTATGTTTTGATGGATGTCCATACCATATTACAAAGCTCCCATTTTGACACAAGCAAGGAGGATGCTAGAAAAGTGGAATTTGGCTTTACACCAGCCAATTGCATTTTCTTTCAAATTTCTAAAGCCTTTTCAACAAATCCATTTTGTGCATATCCTACAATCATTCCAGACTAAAATTTACACTAGCCTTCAACTCAACTGCTACAAGAAAAACCATATTATTATTGTGGCATTGACAAATAACTAAGTATCGCTAATCACATCTATAACAATTTAACATAAGACATAGAAAGTAATCCTTACAATACTCCCATCACTTCTTTGACAATAGATTGGAATTCATCATCTATATATTCATAAGTCAGAAAAGGTGCAAAACTGATATTTGATGGTCTTATAAACAATGTCCAAGGAAAATCCTACTCAGAGTTCTCTTCAAGCATACCAAACATCTAATGGTTCTCTTCTATACAATTGTTCTCCAAGTGACTTTGGGTTTGATGAGTATCTAAGTCACCTCCTTTTTCTATTTTGTCATAGAAAGTAGAGCTTCCATTCCATTGTGCAGCAAATATTATAAATGAATCCAAAACTTGTTGTAGCTATTATGCATACAAACCCATCAAAATACATGAAATTAGGAATAAAAGAATTCCAAACATTAAGAAAAAATATTTCAATATATTCCAAATGAGAACCTACAAAAACACATTTAATGTTTGAGTACAATACAATTTGTAGTGATGATTCAAATAAAATAGTAAAAGCACTAAAGGTGCTATCAAATGGCCGATAGGCACAAATATTTATAGGCCTATGGTGTAGGAGCACCTTGAAAATCATGTTTTCATTAGTAATAAGGTCTATTTGACCAATGCATTTTCATTTTAGTTTGTAGCTAGGTCTATTTTGCAAGTCCCAAGTGGCTTAGGGGACATTTGTCAAGTTCTAATCGTATAATGCTAAAAATAGCAATAATGCCAAAATAAGGCATTAGGGTAGTTTTGGTCAGTGGTCTCCCAGCTGCTTGGAGCTAGTGTGGTACTACTTAGGGCAACTTGATAAATGCCTAGAGGAATGCTCAAATGATCATCAAATGTGGTTGCACTGTGCTCAGGAGAAATAAAGCAATTCTATTTTGTCAATTAGTTTTTTGTTTCTTGAAACCATAGATTGCGCAACTGTAGATTTCCATTCATTTTTGCATTTTCCCATTGTTGCCGTATGTTGCCGTGAAGCATTCCACTAGTGAGATTTCTGTCAAAATCAGCAGAATGGCTTCAATGTATCAGTATTCATTTTGTTCTTTGTTTTGTATTTCCTGTTTGATAGTGCAGATGATTCGGATCGAGGGTTTTGCATAGTAAAACAACCTAGCATCCCCATGTGCTAGGGTTCACAGGAGGAAAGCTGTACGCTAGTGTTTTTGGTGAATCGGCATAGAAAACCCTAGGCAGCCAATGGTAAAAATTCTATCGATGAACAAAGATTAGTGGAGGTCCATCGGGAGAGATTTGTGAATTAACGACTTTGAAATAAGTCTTGCCAAAGGTTGAGATTGTGCTGAAGGAGTTTGGACTTCCAGTGCAATGGCCAAAGTTTGTAGGTGTTCGTCGACAAGTTGATTCACACCAAAATGTATGTTGCAAATTGAATAAGTTAAATTTTAATCAGTTGTACGTTCCTATTGTGCATTCCCCATCATATTGGTATCAAAGCCCAAAAAGATTTGGGCGGCAAATCAAATCAAGGATTTGCATTTGGGTGTTTGTCTGTGAATATTTATGTTAGATAGAGAAAGTGAAGGAGGGGCTAGCGAGATGCCTCCAAAGGGAATGACCACCGAAGTGGTCAAGAAATTTAAGGAGATGGAGGAGCTGATCAAGACTGGAGTCAAAGAAGCACTCTAGGCTAAGTTGAAAACCTTAGGCAAAGGCAAGAAATTAGACGTGGAGTCTGATGAAGAAGATGAAGATGGGGAAGAGGAAACAACCCCAGCATAGGCAGATATCTGCAGATTAGAAACAATTTTTGGAGGCCATAAAATCATTGGGTAAGGAGTTGTTCGAGGCAAGAATGGAGATTTTGATGTTCATCAGAAAGATGGATGCAGATGAAGTCATCGAATGGATTGAGGCTCTGAATAACTACTTCGAACACAAGGAAGGTCCTAAAAGTAAGAGAGTTAGGTTTGCAAAAACTAAACTCAAAGGTACTGTACTCACATGGTGGAACTACACCCAGGGAGAAAGGTTGAAGAATGGCAAGAGCATGATCTCATCCTGGAGTCGGATGGTAGAAAGGATCAAGGCTCAGTTCCTACCGACGGATTATGAAGTGTAGATATACAGGAAAATGCAGAATCTCAGGTAGAAGGATATGGATGTATCCACCTATATAGAGGAATTTCATAAATTGTCCCTAAGGTGTGGACATGCTGAGAATGAGAAAGGAAGAGTTGCTAGGTATATTAATGTCCTAAAGTATAGTATACAAGATGAGATTACCATCTTGACACCAGAAACCATGGACAAATGTTTCCAGGTGGCGCTAAGAGTAGAAGAGAAGCAGAAAAGGAAGAGTGAGCAGAACAATAGAGGTAAAGGTGGAAGGAATTTCAGAGGCAGAGGTAGTTTTGGAGGAAGAAGTCCTACCCAGAGGCCTAGTGGTGAGTCTAGCCAAGAAGAGAAAGTTGGGGACTCAAGTAGCAGAGGAGGCTACTGAGGAAGAAGGCCTAATGGAAGAGGTGGGACAAATGGATCAGGTAGAAGATCCAACTTCTCCAATATGAGATGTTATAACTGCAATCAGATAGGGCATCCATCATACAACTGTCCAGAGAAGGCCTCAACTTCTCATGGTGGTGAGAAGAGAACCACTTTGACTCAAGAAGATACAAGGAGTGTGACAACTCCTGAAGTGAATTTAGCATCAGAAGAAGGAGAAAATCTGATGATCAAGAGGATGCTACTCAAGGAACCAGTATAGCTAGAACCATCACAAAGAAGGGCTTTTTTTAGAATCAACTGCAAGATCCAAGGTAAGGTTTGTAAAGTTATTATTGACTCTAGTTTGATGGATAATATCATATCTTTGGAAGCAGTAAATAAGTTGAATTTGGAAAAGATACCCTATAGTAGTTCATATAAAGTTAGTTGGTTGAATAAGGGGCAGCACATACTCATCAATGAACAAGCATGGGTAGAATTCAGTATTGGGGGGTATAGAGACAAGATTTTGGGTGACATCCTTCCAATGGATGCTTGCCATCTTTTGTTAGGTAGACCATGGTAGTTTGACAGAAAGGATCAGCATGATGGAGAGAAGAATGCTTACTCATTCCAAAAGGATGGTATGACTTATAGAATACAATCATTGGTAGAAGAGGATCCACAACATGTAGGGTCTGGTGTAATGCTAGTAGGAGAAAAAGAATTCATGGACACATTACAGGAAGGTGATGGAGTAGGTTTTTCTTTGATTGTGAAGCTTAAGGGGGAAAAGAAGCAAAGTGTGAGAGAAGTAGGGCCTAAAGAGGTCAGAGATTTGCTTGAGAGTTACAAAGGAGTGATTGCAAAGAATATGCCTAATTCCCTACCACTAATCAGAGACATTAGTCATCAGATAGATCTCATACAAGGAGCAGTACTTCCTAATAAGGCAGCATATAAAATGACCCCTCAACAGAATGAGGAGATAGCCAGGCAGGTTCAAGAACTTTTAGACAGTGCAGTCCCCACTATTTTAGCACCAAAGAAAGATGGAAAATGGAGATTGTGTACTAATTCTAGGGCCATAAATAGGATAACCATCAGGTATAGGTTTCCTATTCCTAGAATATAAGATCTAATGGATTGTTTGGGAGGTGCTACCTATTTATTTAAGATAGATTTGAAGAGTGGGTACCATCAGATTGTTGCAAGTATGAGGTTAGCCAGTGTTGTCATTGATGTCAACATACTCATATTGCATTGACAAGAAGGATTTGATGAGCTGTGTGCTGAGGATATTGAGAAAATTAGCCTCAGTCAGGAATAGTGAAGAACAGTGATGAGAAGAAGGTAAATGTACTGTATAAGATGAGAACCGGAGGATGCGGATTAAAGGGTTAGTAGATATGAGTCTTGAGATGCTACAGTTAAGATTTCAGAGGTCCGCATGAAGATCTGAAGGAGTTGTGGCTGCCGGTATAGAACCGGGTCCGGCAAGTATCCAGAGGTGACAGAGGATCACAAAAAGGTCCGGTGAGGTCCGGAATTGTATCATCCTAATCTGCGGATTGGACGGAGTGTTTGGGATGTCCTTGTGATGTGTCATCCTGATTTGTGTATGATTTGGAGGTCCGGAAGTACCTCTTGCATTATGACAGTGGCGACAGACTGTGTTCTTGAAGTTCCGGATGAGGAAGACAAGAGATCCCAGTAAGTAGAGGAAGTGCGGATGTATCCGGACATTCAGACAGGCTTGTGAAGGTTCTTGGATCATGTTTAGGTTGTGTTGTTGGTCCGCACTGATGGTAGAGCCCGGAATTGAAGTTATTCTTCCGGATGAAGTTCTTTCTCTGTTTAGCCGACCGGATGAGTTGTTCATCCTACGAATGTTCTTGTGATGGCCGACCGGATGTGTTATTCATCTTGCGGATACTCCTATGGTTGTTTGCCGACTTAGATGTTTGTTCCTAAGTCGATGTCTTGTATAAATAACGGTTTGTGAGTTCATTTCAAGGTGTGGTGTGTGGATGAGTGTGGCATAGAGAAGAAACGAGCGAAGGGCAGAACAGAGATGCTGGGCTTAATTGGAACTGATCCGGACATGGTAGAGATGTCATTCTCCAGTTCAAGACTGTGATTTTTATCACTCTGTAGACAGTGTGTCTCCTTGTAGGCAGTGGGCGTCTTTGTGAGCAGTGTGCTCGGGCAGTGAGCCCTTATTGGCATGTGCCATTCATTTTTCTTTATTCTTCTAACAGAGAATAATTCTTGGGTTAATCACCCCGTGGTTTTTCCCTTAACCGGGTTTTCCACGTCAAAATCTTGGTGTTCAATGTGTTGATGCTTATCTGCTCTTGTGTTTATGTATTATGCTTCCATGGATGATTATTTGATATGCTGCTAACTAACAACAGAGAATTAAGTGTTTGAAAGAAGAAGAAGTTTTATACAACTGATTCACCCCCCCCTCTCAGTTGTATGCCCTAGATCCAACAATTGGTATCAGAGCTAAGTTCCTCTGATAGGAGCTTAACCGCTTGAGGAGATCCAGGATGTCGTCATACAAGAAGGATAGTCCGAAGTTCGATGGAACCAACTTCACTCTCTGGAAAGGTCGCATGAAGTGTCACTTGGAATGTATGGGAAAAGAATACTTGGCTATGATTTCAAAACCATATGTACCTCCACAAGGTGGTCCGACAACTCTGAATGAAATCACAGAAGCTGAAAACAATCTGCGGACCAAGGAAGCTCTTCTAAGCGCATTGAATGACTCAGATCTCTCGAATGTCATTGACCTACCAACTGCATATGAGATCCTAACTAAACTGGAACTTCTGTATGAAGGAGATGAGTTTGTCAAAAGTGCAAGGTTGCAAAGTCTGAAAGGAAAATTTGAAAGATTGAAAATGAGAGATGATGAAAACATCACTACCTTTATGCCAAGAGTAAATGAGCTGGTATGTGGAATCAGAAATGCTGGTGGAACTTTAGATGAAAATGAGATTGTCTGCAAAATCCTAAGATCCCTTCCTGCTGCCTATAAAATCAAAGTTGCTGCCATTGATGAATTCAGAGCCCACACAACTGTCACAAGAGAACAACTGGCTGGCAAACTAGCTGCATTTGAAATGATCGAGTTTGGAGATGATCCTCCCAAGACTAAATCTACTTTCAAAGCTAGTGCCTATGTGAAAGGCAAACAGAGATTTGATCCGGGTGAAAACTCATCAAGGAAAATGTCATGGTATGATCAAGCAAGAAGAGACATGGAAGAAGAAGAAGCAGAAACAGCTCAACTTGAAGCCCTCATTGCAAAGAGACTGCCAAGAGGATCCGGTAAGTATGAAGGAAAACTACCCTTTAAGTGTTTCAACTGCAATAAGATTGGTCATTTTGCCTCAAGATGTCCAGAGAGATCTGCAAGATCTAATACTCACAGACAAAGGTTTCAAAAGAATTGCTATTATGTTCATGAAGAAGATGACAATGAAGGAGTAACAGATGATGAATCAGAACTAGGAAGCAAATCCGGAAATGAGTGGGTGTTTATAGCCATCAAGGAAGAAGATTCAATACTCTCTGAATCTGTCAATCACAAAGTTGTTGAAAAAGCCTTGGCTGCTCAAGTGGAAGAAAAGGATGATTGGGTTATTGACAGTGGATGTTCTCACCATATGACTGGTGACAAGAATAAGTTCTTAGATTTGGAAAGATATGAAGGAGGAATGGTAAAGTTTGGTGACAATTCTGCTGGCAGAATCAGAGGTAGGGGAACTATTTCCTTTGATGGTAAGAGCAAAATAGGAAATGTACTGTATGTTGAAGGATTGAAGCACAATCTTCTCAGTGTTGGTCAGTTAGTGGACAAAGGCTATGATCTCCGGTTCAAGAATGGAAAATGCAGAATCTTTACAAGCTCCAGAACTGAAATTGCATCCGGTACTCAGACAAGAGGTAACATCTTTCATCTGGTTGGTTCAAATAAAAGTTGTTTGTTTGTTCAAATTGATCAGAGTTGGTTATGGCATAGAAGAATGTGTCATGTAAATTTTGATAACATCATCAAGATAAACAATACTCAGGCTGTGAGAGATCTTCCAAAGTTGATGAAACCTACAAATAGTGTGTGTAAAGAATGTCAGTTAGGTAAACAAAGCAGAGTCTCCTTCAAAAGCAAAGATCAGTCTTCTACCGGATTGTTGGAATTAGTACATACTGATCTATGTGGTCCGACAAGAATCAAGAGTCTGCAGGGTGATAGATATTTCATGTTGTTAATTGATGATCATTCCCGGATGATGTGGGTTACCTTTCTAAAAGAAAAATCAGAAGCTTTTGAGAAGTTCAAAATCTTCAAGGCTATGGTGGAGAATCAAACCGGATTGAAACTAAAGTGTCTAAGGTCTGATAGAGGTGGTGAATTTACATCTGGTGAATTCATTGACTTTTGTGAGAAACAGGGTATAAGGAGACAGTTGTCTGCTCCTAAGACTCCACAGCAGAATGGAGTAGTTGAGAGAAAGAACCGGACCATCCAGGAAGCTGCTAGGACAATGATGTTGGAAGCAAATGTTCCTCAAATGTTTTGGAAAGAAGCTATCAGCACTGCAGTCTACACTCTCAATCGAGTTCAAATCAGAAACAACACCGGTAAGACCCCCTATGAACTCTGGTTTGGCATCACTCCTACTGTGAAATATTTCAGAGTATTTGGTAGCAAGTGTTACATTAAAAGAGATGAAGATCTAGGAAAGTTTGATGCTAGAAGTGATGAAGGAATTTTCTTGGGCTACTCCACTCAAAGCAAAGCATACCGGTGTTACAATAAGAGATTGAGGAAGATAATAGAAAGCACCAATGTAAAGGTTGATGAAGGAATTGAGAAGCCTTCAAGATTTTATGAGTTTGATGAAGATGACCAAGACAGTGTTCAAGGACCTCAATCCTCTCCGGTGAGACAGAGTCAGCCTGATCCGGTAAATCAGGAAGAAGAGATAGGTTTGAATGAGCCTGATCAAGAAACAACAGTACTGGATACTCCCAAAATTCCAAGGTATGTAAGACTGAATCACTCTGAAGATCAGATCATAGGTGACAGAAGCAAAGGTGTACAAACTAGAAGGAATATTGCTCAAAATCAGAATGAATGTTGTCTGATTTCAAAGATTGAACCTAAAACAATAAATGAAGCCTGCAATGATGAAAACTGGACCAAAGCAATGGAAGATGAATTGATGCAAATTGAGAAAAATCATACTTGGGATCTTGTTCCCAGACCTAGAGACAGGAATGTAATTGGAACCAAGTGGGTCTTCCAGAACAAACTAAATGAAGCTGGTGAAGTAATCAGAAACAAAGCTAGATTGGTCTGCAAAGGCTACTCTCAAATAGAAGGAATTGACTTTGAAGAGACTTTTGCTCCGGTAGCAAGAATTGTAGCAGTCAGATTACTTCTTGCATTTGCTGCCTTCAAAGACTTCAAGGTATATCAGATGGATGTCAAGTCTGCCTTCCTAAATGGTGATCTGGAAGAAGAAGTCTACATTGAACAACCGGATGGATTTCAATTGTCTGATAATGATGATATGGTCTACAAGTTGAAGAAAGCTTTGTATGGATTGAAGCAAGCCCCAAGAGCATGGTATGAAAGGTTGGATAAGCATCTTGAGCAGATTGGATTCAACAAAGGTACTGCTGACAGTAACTTATATTTCAAAATTGATCATGAAAACATTTTGATTGTTGAAGTGTTTGTGGATGATATCATTTTTGGAGGAAGAGATAGTATGTGCAAAACTTTTGCAAATCAGATGAAAAGTGAGTTTGAAATGTCTATGCTTGGTGAAATGAATTTCTTCTTGGGTTTGTAAATTACTCAAACAAAAGAAGGGATCTTCATTTCTCAGACCAAATATGTGAAAGAATTGTTAAGGAAATTTGGTATGGAAGACTCAAAGCCAATGAACACTCCTATGGCAACCGGATGTAAGTTAAGCAAAGATGATGATTCTCCAAAGGTAGATCAGACAAAGTATAGATCAATGATTGGTGGATTGTTGTATCTCACTCAAACTAGACCAGATATAATGCAGGCTGTTGGTCTTGTGGCAAGATTCCAGGCTGATCCTAGAGAATCTCATGTTATGGCAATCAAAAGAATTTTTAGATACTTGAAAGGAACAGTTGAGTATGGTCTATGGTATCCTAGAGATCCGGACTTCTCTCTTCATGCTTACACAGATGCAGATTGGGCAGGAGATGTGGATGACCGGAAGAGCACTAGTGGTGGAGCATTCTTTTTGGGGAAGAGATTGGTTTCTTGGCTAAGCAAGAAACAAGATGCAATATCTCTGTCTACAACTAAAGCAGAATACATTGCAGCAGCAGGTAGTTGCACTCAAATCTTATGGATGAAGCAGATGCTAAGAGACATCAAAGTTGAATATGAGAAGCCTATCACAATTTTCTATGATAATTCAAGTGCAATTAATATCTCCAAGAATCCGGTATTGCATTCTAAGACTAAGCACATATCTATTAAATTTCACTTTTTGAGAGAACAAGTAAACAAGGAAGAAGTCAGATTGGAGTATGTTCCCTCCAAGGATCAGATTGCAGATATCTTTACAAAACCTCTTCCCAAAGACTCTTTTGAATATCTCCGGGAGAAGTTAGGGGTCATGGCCCCTCCGGTGATGAACTAAGATGCACTGATGTGCATCAGTCCGGTGGCTATCACAGTCATATCTTGTGATCCAGACTAATGGGGAGCTGCAACTAAGGGGGAGCAGCTGGTATGATTCTGATGTATGAGAATAGCAAGTATGAGCCCTTTGCCATTGATGTCAAAGGGGGAGAGAAGACATGTGAAAAACAAGTGGTTGATGATCAAAGGGGGAGCAGTAAAGGAAGAGAAGACATATGAAAAGTTGAAGTTCTTGTCTTAATGGTTTTTCACATCATATGTTGCCATCAATGACAAAGGGGGAGATTGTTGCAAGTATGAGGTTAGCCAGTGTTGTCATTGATGTCAACATACTCATATTGCATTGACAAGAAGGATTTGATGAGCTGTGTGCTGAGGATATTGAGAAAATTAGCCTCAGTCAGGAACAGTGAAGAACAGTGATGAGAAGAAGGTAAATGTACTGTATAGGATGAGAACCGAAGGATGCGGATTAAAGGGTTAGTAGATATGAGTCTTGAGATGCTACAGTTAAGATTTCAGAGGTCCGCATGAAGATCTGAAGGAGTTGTGGCTGCCGGTATAGAACCGGGTCCGGCAAGTATCCAGAGGTGACAGAGGATCACAAAAAGGTCCGGTGAGGTCCAGAATTGTATCATCCTAATCTGCGGATTGGACGGAGTGTTTGGGATGTCCTTGTGATGTGTCATCCTGATTTGTGTATGATTTGGAGGTCCGGAAGTACCTCTTGCATTATGACAGTGGCGACAGACTGTGTTCTTGAAGTTCTAGATGAGGAAGACAAGAGATCCCAGTAAGTAGAGGAAGTGCGGATGTATCCGGACATTCAGACAGGCTTGTGAAGGTTCTTGGATCATGTTTAGGTTGTGTTGTTGGTCCACACTGATGGTAGAGCCCGGAATTGAAGTTATTCTTCCGGATGAAGTTCTTGCTCTGTTTAGCCGACCGGATGAGTTGTTCATCCTGCGAATGTTCTTGTGATGGCCGACCGGATGTGTTATTCATCTTGCGGATACTCCTATGGTTGTTTGCCGACTTAGATGTTTGTTCCTAAGTCGATTTCTTGTATAAATAACGGTTTGTGAGTTCATTTCAAGGTGTGGTGTGTGGATGAGTGTGGGATAGCAAAGAAACGAGCGAAGGGCAGAACAGAGATGCTGGGCTTAATTGGAACTGATCTGGACATGGTAGAGATGTCATTCTCCAGTTCAAGACTGTGATTTTTATCACTCTGTAGACAGTGTGTCTCCTTGTAGGCAGTGGGCCTCTTTGTGAGCAGTGTGCTCGGGCAGTGAGCCCTTATTGGCATGTGCCATTCATTTTTCTTTATTCTTCTAACAGAGAATAATTCTTGGGTTAATCACCCCGTGGTTTTTCCCTTAACCGGGTTTTCCACGTCAAAATCTTGGTGTTCAATGTGTTGATGCTTATCTGCTCTTGTGTTTATGTATTATGCTTCCATGGATGATTATTTGATATGCTGCTAACTAACAACAGAGAATTAAGTGTTTGAAAGAAGAAGAAGTTTTATACAACTGATTCACCCCCCCCCCTCTCAGTTGTATGCCCTAGATCCAACACAGATAAGGATAAGAGAAGGGGATGAGTGGAATATATCTTTCAAGACTAATGAAGGGTTGTATGAGTGGCTTGTGATGCCATTTGGTCTTTCAAATATCCCTAGCACCCTTATGAGACTGATGAATGAGATGTTATAGGATTTCATATGAAAATTTGTGGTAGTCTACCTTGATGATATTTTGATGTTCAGTAAGAGCAAGGAAGAGCACTTAAAACATTTGGAGATAGTTTTGAAAAGGCAGCAAGATCAGAAGTTACTAATAAATTTGGAAAAATGTGACTTCATGAAGTAAGAATTGGTGTACCTAGGTTTTGTCATCTCTAAGGGTGATTTGCAAATGGATCCTTCCAAGGTAGAAGCTATTTTGAATTGGCCTACACCCAGGACAACATGAGAGGTTAGAAGTTTCCATGGGTTGGCCACATTTTATAGGAAATTCATTAAGAATTATAGTGACATCTATGCACCTATGTTGGAGACCATCAAGGGTGGAGGTAAGATGAAGTTTGCGTGGACAAAAGAGGCATATAGGAGTTTTGAAAGTCTGAAACAGACAGTTACTAAATTCCCTATTTTAGTGTTACCTGATTTCAATAAGGTTTCCACAATTGAATGTGATGCAAGTGGGTTGGCCATAGGATTAGTGTTGAGCCAAGAAGGTAGACCAGTAACCTTCTTCAATCAAAAATTAAATGAAGCCAAGAGGAAATACTCCTCTTATGATTTAGAGTTGTATGCTATGGTACAAGCTCTGAAAAAGTGGAGGCACTACTTGCTTCCTAAAGAATTTATTGTATACATTGACAATTACGCTCTCAATTTTTTGAATGGATAGGAAAAGCTCAGTCATAGACACATGAAATGGGTGGAAATTCTTCAAGCCTACACCTTCATCATCAAACATAAGAAAGGAATAACAAATAAGGTTGTTGATGCTTTAAGCAGAAGGGTGTTGACAGTGTAAGAAGTGTAGCTACAGAGTATGGCTGTTGAGTCACTGAAAGGACTGTATGAAGAGGACCAAGATTTCAATGAGATTTACAGGGTATGCAGTGAGTTTGCCAATGGTTTCCATAGTGAATTTTTAGATTATACATTGTAGGATGGACTTTTGTTTAAAGGTGGTCAACTATGTATACCCAAGTGTTCAATGAGGGATAATATAGTGAAGGAAAAACATAGTGGTGGTTTAGGAGGACATTTTGGACTCAATAAGACCTTAGATCTTGTAAGAAGGTTTTACTTTTGGCCAAGGATGCAATCTGATATCAGAAAGTTTGTTGAGAGTTGTATGATTTGCCAGCGAGCAAAGGGAGTCTCAACCAACGTAGGACTGTATCAACCTTTTCCCATACCAAACACACCTTGGGATAGTTTGAGTATGGATTTTGTGATGGGATTTCCCAATACAAGGATAGGTCATGACAGTGTGTTTGTTGTGGTAGATAGGTTCAGCAAAATGACGCACTTTATTCCTTGTAAGACCACCAATGATGCTAGTTACATTGCAAGTTTGTTCTTTAAAGAAACTATCTAGATTCATGGATTACCTTTGAGTATTATATCTAACAGAGACAGTAAATTTGCAGGACATTTATGGAGAACCTTGTGGAAAAGATAGGGTACAAATTTGTCTTTTAGTTCAGCCTATCATCCTCAGACTGATGGCCAAATTGAGGTTGTGAATAGGTCTTTAGGTAATCTGTTGAGATATTTGACAAGAGAACATGGAAATAGTTGGGATATGGTACTCCCACAAGCAGAGTATGCCTATAATGATTCTACAAATAGAAGTACAGGTTTAAGTCCTTTTGAAGTTGTTTATGGTAGTCATCCTAGAGGAATTTTTGAATTACGAGATGTTCAAGGGTTGGACACAAGGAGTGTGTTGACAAGAGACACATTGTAGCTTCATGAGTGTTGTCATTAATGGCAACAAAGTTCATCCCACCCATCCACAGGATAGGGTGTGTTTATATCAGAAGTCAGATTGTAGAGTAACTTGGTTCGGTGACCAAGAATAGAGAATGTAGCAAGGTCCGACAATCAGGTCCAGACTTCTTAGAGGAAGTCTCTATGTAAAGTGCGGCCTTGGGGAAGTCAAGAGAAGTACCATGACTGATAGATTCTAGGGATTGAGCCTCTGGTGATGAAAGAATGAAGAGATGTAAGCACCTAAGTATTGGGTTCCTGTTTCACAGAATAAATAGAGGAAGAACTGACCAGCAGAGCATCAGACCTTGATCCGGATGAGATATTGATGGTGATCAAGATTGCTAAGGTATCATTCATGATTGGTCGACATGATTGATCACTTCTATGAGCATCTCTTTGATATGCATCACTTGACAAGCAAGTATTTAGCTGACAGACCAAGAGTTTGGGAAAATAATAAGTATTCTGGATGTCGACTAGAAAGTGGATGAAATCCTCAGTGCGGATATATATACCAAATTGTTTTCTGTATGAGAAGTGGTGAAAGGAGTTGTGTTGTTGCGAATAAAAGTAGAAAAGTAGAGTAACAACAGTACTATAGGTTTGGTATGTGACAGGACAACAACATCAAAGAAGAGGAGGAATGAAGTGCAATAGATCAGTATATTAAGCTTAACCGGAACTGAACCTCAACATGTGTGGATGCTTCTCATCAGTTCAAGTATCTAGTTTCTTTGTATAATCTATTGTAGGCAATGAGCCTCTTGTGAGCAGTATGCTCAGGCAATGAGCCCTAATTGGCAAGTGCCATTTTGTACTATCTTATTCTTCTAACAGAGAATACAATCTTGGGTTAATCACCCTGTGGTTTTTCCCCTAATAGGGTTTTCCACGTCAAAATCATTGTGTCATGTGTATTAATGCTATTTCCATTTTATGGTTATGTTTTCTTATTTGATTTGATGATGCATTAATCATTAATGAAGTTCAAAAAGATGAAATAATTAAGATAACTGATTCACCCCCCCTCTCAGTTATCAACAATTGGTATCAGAGCCAAGTTCCTCCAAATAGAGCCTAACAGCTTGAGGAAGATCTAGGAACTCAAATGGATATGTATGGTATGAGGGAACAACTTCAGTCTACCCTAGATGATCTTGAGCAATCTAACTCTGAAGTCAATGAATTGAAGGAAAGACTCAAATAGGCTGATGATTTCATAAATGAACTAAAAGGGAAACTAAGTATTTCTATGAAAAAGAGAAAGGACCTACTTCAGCAATTGGAAAATCAAGGTGAAGCCAATGATACAAATGAAGATCTAAAGGAGAAAACCAAGTTATGTGAAAAGTTATCAAAAGAGGTCATTATGGTAAGACATGAAATGGAATCAAGAGTTATGAAATTCACCCAAGAAATTGAAGAGAAAAGAAAAACTGAAGATGATCTAAGACAATCTCTCAAGGAGAACTCAGAAGACTGCCACGAAATGGATAGAATAATTAGACATCTAGAATTTGATCTTGAAGAAGCTAAAGACCATGAAAAATAACTTGAGAATCAAAGTGACACTCTTAAAAGGGATCTTCAAACAACAAATGAATACAAAGAGAAATTCAAGATAAGCTCTGCTCAACTTGAAGTTCTCCTTCAAAGCCAAAAGAGGGTAGATGACAAGTAAGGCTTGGGGTATGAAAAAGGTGAAAGTTCCAGATTTGGTCAAAAGAACTCCAGATCAGAAAATCTGAGAAACAGGCCTAGAAGACCTCTGATAAAGCAACCAAATGCTCAAAGATATCCATCTTTCAATGGATACTGCAACAACTGCAATAACTTTGGTCATAAAGCAAATCAGTGCAGAAGAAGAATGAATCAGACTAATACATCCTTCTCTAGACAATGCTTCAATTGCAAAAGGTATGGTCACAAATTCCATGAGTGTAGAAACTTGCAAATAAATAGTTCATTCAATGGTAGATGCTTTGCATGCAATAGAATGGGACATATGGCTAATCAGTGTAGATCAAGAGGATATCAGTCAAATATGCAAAGAAATGTTGTTTGCTACAATTGCAATAGATTCAGTCATATTGCCAAATTCTATAGAAGTAAGAATCAAGATAAAAGGGGTCCAGAATAGCATAATCATAACCAAGACAAAGGAAAAGGAAAAGTGAACGCGAATGAAATTCAAAGGGAGATGAATAAGATTTGGGTAAAGAGAAGCACAGAGAATGTTAGGGATGGATCCGCACCAGAATCTGGTGCTAATAATCCTTCCAAAAATTGAATAGATGAGCTCTGGCTCAGGGGGAGTCACTAAGAAAAACCAATTCCCCCAGCTAGGCAATTGGTGTCTGAAATTGGCACATGGGAAGTTGCAGATTAAAGGATTCTTAGAGAAACAACTAAAGTAGGTTTGGTTAAGATATAAAAGATCCACAAGAAGATTTGAAGAGTCTAATCTACCAAGATTGATCCGGTTCAACAGTCATCCGGTAAAAATAGGATACTCACAGTCAGATCCAGCTTGATTCAAAACTTGTGGTATCTTGATCTATGGATTGATTAAATGGTTGTGGAAAGAAAGAGAGATTGTCAATAATCACCAAGAATAACTCGAAGCATATCTCAGTGATCCAGAAAAAGATCTCTCTTAGAACAAGGAAAACAAGGCAATCGGAATGACTTGAGTTGCACATTTATTGCAATGTGAAATTAGGGTTTGCTCAGTGTTAAAAGGGTTCATTTTCTCTTCATTTGCACATTTGCATTAGTGAAATAGATAAGAAGAGCTCTACAAACAAACTTGCCTCATCTCTCTCAAGGATCAATTGTAGAATTCAAATCAGCTGGTGATCTCATCAGCTCATTCAGCGAACCCTAGAAACACAAAAGGTATTTTCCGTTGCTGAATATCTCTCTATAAATCTTTGAAGATGGGTACTCCAAATGTTGTAAATATTTCTGATAGGCCTCTCCCTAAATTTAAGAAACATCCCTACAAATCTTTAGAAGTGGATCCCTTAGGTGCATTTTCTAGCACTCCGCATGGGGTTTTACATGTTGAAGACATTAGGGCATATATTCATGCAAACATTGAGAAATTTGGAGACTCCAAACTAATGGATAATTACCATAAGGAATTAATAGACGACTCTTTTGATCTCAAACCTGAGTATAAGGCTATCTGAGACAAACATTTTTCACAGTGCATTCATTTCCCCTATTTTCTAGAAGATGAATGGGTCTGGCATATTTTGAGCAGAATGCATGACAACTTCATGTGGTTGAACAAGCCATTTAAGATCACTAAGCATGCCATTAGGGAAGTAATCAGATTACACTCAACCGATGGGATGCCTACTCTAAAATCTATCTAAAACCAAATTGTAAGTGAGGCTACCAGATCAAAATTTGATAAAAGAGCAATGACAATTGAGGATATCACAAGGATATCAAGTTTGCATCAATGATAATTGGCTATAAGATATATCACTCCAGCAAAGAGAATTCAGTATCCAGAACTACTGTATATACTACTTATAAAATGTTAAGGAAGAATGCTGACTATGATCTCTGTGAGCTCCTTCTAAACCAACTTTTGGAAAATCTACAGAAGATAAAGAAGGACAAGAAGAACTCCTTCAAATATGGTGGCTTAATACTCTGTATATTCTTCTACTGTATGAATGAGCTACCCGGATCTAATGGGTGGATATGGCAGAATGACAGACCAGTAGCAATTCAAATCAGAGACTATCTACGTGGAATTGGTGATGCCAATGCACATAATACAACACTCTGGGGGTACTTTAAGAACTTTCAGAACATGATGCAAGCTAGAGAGAATTCCCCAATCCCTAGTTGAAAAATATAAAGATACAGTATGCTTTATGGTAGAAACTAATCAGTGCCTAATGGAGGCAGTGGAACCAAGAATAGTCTGGATCATGCCAATGGGGTGTCAAGTGGATGAGAAAATTACAAAGCTGCATGTTCAGTACATGCTAGGTTAGCCCAAGGATCCCAAGGCAGAAAGGTTTGGAACCTTCGAAGAATTGAGTGTAAAGATTCATGTAGAGCTTAGGCAACCAGAAATGAAGAGAAAAGTTAGAAAAGAAGTAGAGAATGTTGCCAAAAGGTATGGCATCTCAAAAGAGGCACTAGATACAAATAGAGAAAAGATGGAAAGGGCAGAAAAGGAAGAGGCAGAAAAAGAAAGTGCTCCAGTAGAAACCCCCTCTCAGACCAGATCCTCTAAGAGTTCTGCATCTACCACTGCTAAGAGCTCAAAGGCATCAAAACCGGAAGCAAAATCATCCAGTAAAGGAGAAAAGAGAACAAAGACAAAAGCTACAAGATCATACACAAGCCTCAAGGATGATGAGGAAACAAAGTCTGATGAGGAAATTAAGAAAATGAAGAAGAAGAAGAGAGTTTCTAGAGAATCCACTACTGGTCTAGACAAGGAAGAAGACAAGATAGATAAATGTGTTGAGAAGCCCACTCTTGATGATATCATCAAGGCAATTATTGTGGATGGAAACTTGAAACTAATAATAGAATTCTATGATAAATACAGTGAAGCTGACCAGAAGATCCTGCAGGATGCCACAGTTAAGTATCTGAACATCTACAATAAAGCTTTCATTGAGATCATATCTTTAATTCCTAAAAGCCTTGAGAAGGAACTTGAAATGAGAAAGAATAATGCCAAAGAAAAGGATATGGAGATCAAGGAATAGATAGCCATTCAGCTCTATCCCTCCATCACTCTTAAGCAGAAGAATATGATCTTCAAAGATTGTAAGGATGAGTTCCAAAGCAAAGCTAGAATGAATCATCTTATGCTTGGAGAAACTGACAAGGTAGCAAAATAAATAGAAGACATACTCCAAAATGCATACAAAAGATTCAACATTCCTATTATAGAGGACTTAGATGATCCCTTGGCTATAGATGTTAAAGAAGAATCTACTGAAATAGTGGCAGAAGAGGTAAAGGAGACAGGTGAAGAAAAAGATAAGGACCTAGAATCCTCTGCTCCAGAAGAGGAGATCCATGATCAAGCAAACATCACTCTTCTGATTTCCCCTGCAGACTCCAGATCCAAAGAAAAAGAAAGAGTAGAAGAGAAGATTAGTCAAGAAGTAGAAGAGAAGGAAAAATAAGATGATAGTGGTAAGGCTACAGAAGGGAAGAAAATTATATCTCTGGCAAGAGACACAGCAGAAGCAGTCAAAGATTTCTTGACCAAAGAGATGATGGAATTTGATGAACCGGAATTGCTTCAAGGTCCATTCAATTTTGATTCCCTCTCTCTAGTTCAAACCATGAAACTAGCATCCTTCAATCAAGCAAAGGCAAAAGAAAAAATGTTGAAGTCTCACATGGAAGACTGTGAGCTCATAGAAACTGCATCCGGTGTATTGGAAAAGATCATGCCATCCTTCCAAAAGGATCCTACAGCCTCCAAATTCGGTAATCTAAAGTCTCTTGTAAATTCTGTTAATACACATTTTGATTCTTTAGAGAAAGTAGCATAAGAGAAAGTCAGGAAAGAATTTTTGGATAAGAGATTCTCTGAAGTACAGGGTCTAATCTCAAATGATAGGAGAGTTATGGATATTGGGATAAAGAGTTTAGAAAATGCTCTCAAAGATGGTAGAGATATTTATAAATTTTGTTTATCCTAGCCCAAAGTGACCAAAGATGTTGAAAAGAGAGTAAAAGAGCAAGAAGATAAATTGCTAAGTTTGTCTCAAAGTTTTGATCCTCTCTCATCTCCCATAATAAATCAATAATGTCAAACTATTGTAGTCATGAATGAGATTAAGAAGCTTGAGAAGGAAAGGAAGAACATATTAAGCAAGATGGGTGAACTTAGAGGGATGATTATCCCTAAATTAGAGGCCATTCATGAGGCCCTAACTGATGCCTAGACCACAGCCTGAACCAGTGATCTAACAGATCTTAAGAGGGCAGAAGCTTTTGCATTCCTGTTGAGCGGTCACATCTCAATTTTGGACAGGATGAAGAAGAGTTGGGCAACAGAAGTGGTATAGTTGAAAACCACTTTTGCAGATATAGTTAAGTATATGTAAGTAAAACTTGTATATATGTTTTGCAGCCAAGTATAGATTTATTTTTGGGAAATTTTGATGTTTGGACCCTACCCTTTGCCATTGATGTCAAAGGAGGAGTGAGGAGCAGTGAGAAATGTGGAATCCAACTAAGGGGGAGCTCTGGTAAAATGTACAGAGCATCAGCTAAGGGGGAGTATAGTGTGACACTTAGTTATTTTTCACTAAATGTTGCCATCAATGCCAAAGGGGGAGATTGTTGGCAAGAGACACATTGTAGCTTCATGAGTGTTGTCATTGATGGAAACAAAGTTCATCCCACCCATCCGCAGGACATGGTGTGTCTATACCGGAAGTTAGATTGTAGAGTAACTTGGTCCGATGACCAAGAACAAAGTATGGAGCAAGGTCTGACAATTAGGTCTGGACCTCTCAGATGAAGTATCTATGTAAAGTGCAGCCTTGGGGAAGTCAAGAGAAGTACCTTGACTGATAGATTCTAGGGATTGAGCCTTCGGTGATGAAAGAATGAAGAGACATAAGCACCTAAGTATTGGGTTCCTGTTTGGTAGAATAAACAGAGGAAGAACTAATCGGCAGAGCATTAGACCTTGATCCAGATGAGATATTAATGGTGATCAAGCTTGCTAAGGTATCATTCATGGTTGGCTGACATGATTTATGACTTCCATGAGCATCTCTTTGATACACATCACTTGACAAGCAAGGATTCAGTTGACAGACCAAGAGTTTGGGAAAATAATAAGTATTCTAGATGCTGACTAGAAAGTGGATGAAATCCTCAGTGCGGATATATATATCAAATTGTTTTCGGTATGAGAAGTGGTGAAAGGAGTTGTGTTGTTACGAAGAAAAGAAGAAAAGAAGAGTAACAGTAGTACTACAGGTTCTGTATGTGATAGGACAACAACATCAAAGAAGAGGAGGAATGAAGTGTAGTAGATCAGTATATTAAGCTTAATTGGAACTAAACCTCAGCATGTGTGGATGCTTCTCATCAGTTCAAGTATCTAGTTTCTTTGAATATCTATTGTAGGTAGTAAGCCTCTTGTGAGCAGTGTGCTCGGGCAGTGAGCCCTAATTGGCAAGTGCCATTTTGTACTATCTTATTCTTCTAACAGAGAATACAATCTTGGGTCAATCATCCCGTGGTTTTTCCCCTAATAGGGTTTTCCATGTCAAAATCATTGTGTCATGTGTATTAATGCTATTTCCATTTTATGGTTATGTTTACTTATTTGATTTGATGCTGCATTAATCATTAAGGATGTTCAAAAATCTGAAATAATTAAGATAACTGATTCACCCCCCTCTCATTTATCAACAGAGTGGACATGCTGATGCATTTGTAGAGGCTATGAAAGAGATCCATCAACAAGTTAGAGATACTCTACACTAGAACAGTCAGAAGATTAAAGCTTGAGTGGATCAAAGAAGAAGGGATGTGTAGTACCAAATATGAGATATGGTCATGGTTCATCTCAATAAGACCCAACTACCCAAGGGAAGCCACAGTAAGTTGATGATGAGGAAAATTGGACCTTGTCAGATTCTAGACAAATATGGTTCTAATGCTTACAAAATTGAACTCCCTGAAGACATTGCTATTTTTCCTATCTTCAATGTTGCTGATCTAACATTATACAGGAGTCTTGATACAGGCGAAGGTATAACAGGTTCTGTTCAAGACAATGCATAGTGGGTGCAATCTTTACCACCCAAGGAACCATCAAAGATGGAGTGTATTTTGGATAGCAGGATTGCCAAGAAGACCAGAAATCAGAAATATTTTGAGCACTTAGTCAAATGGCAAGGAATTCCAGACTCAGAAGCCACATGGATGTTGGAAGAAGACATCAAAAAGTAGGGTGGTGATTTGTAGTAGTTAGTCTCTAAGAGGACTTGAGACAACTTTCACTCGAGGAGTATGGTGTAGGAGCACCTCAAAAATCATGTTTTCATTTGTAATAAGGTCTATTTGACCAATGCATTTTCATTTCAGTTTGTAGCTAGGTCTATTTTGTAAGTCCCAAGTGACTTAGGGGACATTTGTCAAGTTCTAATCATATAATGCTAAAAATAGCAATAATGCCAAAATGAGGTAGTAGGATAGTTTTGGTCAGTGGTCTCCCAGCTACTTGGATTATTCTCCCAACTGCTTGGAACTAGTGTGGTACTACTCAGGGTGAGTTGATAAATTCCCAGAGGAATGATCAAATGATCATTGAATGTGGTTGCATTGTGCTTAGAAGAAATATAGCAATTCTATTCTATCAATTAGTTTTTTATTTCCTGTAACTGTAGATTGTCCAACTGTAGATTTCCATTCATTTTTGCATTTTCCCATTGTTACCGTATGTCACCGTGAAGCATTCCACTGGTGAGATTTCTGTTGAAATCAGTGGAATGGATTCAATGTATCAGTATTCATTTTGTTCTTTGTTTTGTATTTCCTGTTCGATAGTGCAGATGATCTAGATCGAGGGTTCTGCGCAGTAAAATGACCTAGCATCCCCATGTGCTAGGGTTCATTGGAGGAAAGCCGTGTGCTCGCATTTTTGGTGAATTGGCGTGGCAAACCCTAGGCAACCAATGGTAAAAATTTCACCAATGAACAAAGATTAGCGGAGGTCCATCGGGAGAGATCTATGAATCAACAGCTTTGGAATAAGTCTTGCCAAAGGTTGAGACCACGCTGAAAGAGTTTGAACTTCCAGTGCAACGGCCAGAGTTTACAGGTGTTCGTTGACAAGTTGAGTCACACCAAAATGTATGTTGTGAATTGAAGAAGTTAAATTTTGATCAGTTGTGTGTTCCTTCTGTATGCTCCCCATCAGCCTATCACTAGATAGTTTATATTTATATTTTTATTAGAAAGTCACTTGTTGGTGGAAAAGGCTATAAATACTATAAGAAACTCAATTATTGTGTGTGTTTTTAAATTTTGACATTCATGTTTGTTTGAAGTGTCTTTGAACTTTGTTTGTTTGAAGTGTGTTTGAACTTTAGGAATTACTTTGTGTGCACTTATTTTTTGAACTTTTGGCATTCACTTTGTATGTGTGTTTGAACTCTGGTATGCACTTATTGTTTGTGTGAAGTGTGCATTTGAACATTGACATCCCTTTATTATTTAAGTAAGTTTTTGATGTTCACTTTCTGTGTGTGAAATGTGTATGAACTAACTTTTATATTCACTTTGTGTGTGTGTGTGTGAGTGAACTAACTTTGACATTCACTTGGATTTGAGCCACTTATTGTTTATGTATTGGCATCCACTTAATTTGTTTGAGTTAATTGTTGATTCATTTTTTTCTATGAAATGTGAGTGAACTACCTTTTCCATTCAGTTATTAGATATATTTACTATTTGTATTAAGGTAAGTTTGTACTTTCACATTCACTTAGTGTGAATTGAAAATTGGCATGTTGAATTATGTTTACTTTTGTGTGTGTGTGAGTGTTTGAACTAACTTTGGCAGTCACTTTGTATGAAGTGTGTTTGAATTTTACCTTTCAGTTAGATATGATATTCTTATTATGTGTGAGTGTGTGTGTAAATTTTTTATTCTATGTTTGTGTGTGTGTGTGTGTGTGAACTTTCACATTCACTGTGTAAAGAGTGTACTAACTTTTGGAATTCACTACATGCTTGAATTTTGGTATGTTTGAGCTTTAGTGTTTACCTTATATATGTATGAAGAGTATGTTTTTAACCAAATATGTGTGGAATTGTTGAACTATATGTGAAGAGTGTGTTTTAACTTTGTCAAATTCACTTTCAGTGTGTGAACTTTCACATTCACTTTGTGTGAAGAGTGTACAAACATTGGCACACTTTATGTGCATGTTTGAACTTTATTATTTACTTTGTATATGTATGAAGTGTGTTTTTGAACAAACTATGTGTGAAGTGATTCACTTAACTTTGTGTGAATAGTGTGTTTTAACTTTGGCATTCACTTTGTGTGCTTTCTTTCTAGCATATTTGAAATCGAGTGTTTACTTCATATGTGGTTGACTTAACTTTGTGCATGAAGCATGTTTGAACTTTGGCATGTGATCACTTTCTACATGTGAAGTGTTTGTTTTAAATTTGACATTAATTTTGTGTGAATTGTGCATGGTCTGAAACTTAATTTTGACATTCAGTTTGTGTGGTGTGTGTGTTTGGAATTTACCATCTTTTATAACTTTGGCACTCACTTAATGTGTCTGTTTGTACTTTGACATATTTGAACTTCAGTGTTCATGCATGTTTGTACTAACTTTGTGAGGATGAATTATGTTTGAACATTGGCATATTCACTTTTTGTTTATATAAATTGTGTGTGTTTGAAGGGAGATTTAATAAGTTTCTAGAAAGCATTTTTTAAATTTTTCAATCACATAAAAATAGAGGGCAAGCCCAACAAAGAAGATTTTCATCTACAACTAATCAATTATTATATTAATAGAAGGAACACTTCTAATACAACATCATCTTTCAACCAATTTGAAATTATTTTTTAAATATAAATATACTTTTTAAATTCTTTTTAATCATAAAATCAATTTTAAAAAAATGCATTTTAAATAAATCTATCCAACTTTTATTTGCATAATTATTAAAAAAAAATTCAAACACTTAATTTTTTTTAATCTAACAACTTAGAAACCCTTAATAAAGAAACAAATCTTAGATTCCCATTCCAATCTTCATGACCAAGTCAAAAAAGTTTCTTAAGCAATTGCACTTGAACCCACTCAAAATAGCTGAGTGTCACACCACAAGCATTTGCAAGTATGTCTGGTAGTATTATAACATCATTCTTGGATGATATCTAACAATATTGTGATTCAGTAAGTAAATAGCCTATTATCTAATAACATTAATAGATGACAGAAGTAACTTTGAGCATTTCCCATCTTTGTTCATGATTCAACTCACCTCATTAGGATATGTGGGATGATTGGCCCCTTCTATAATGAATTTATGATTTCACTTCACCAACATTCTCACCACATTGATAATTTAATTGTAATGAATTTACTCATCTATTCTTGTCTATTTTTAGATGTACTCTTTAATATTTATTACCATACCCTCATAGCAATAGCCTAGGGAATGTTGTGCAACCTGAATTGAATGGTAAGTGTAATGAAAATCCTTGTCAAACTTCTAAATGCAAGGAAAGTCTCATAATAAATAATTTGGATACAATCAAACCTATTAAGAACACCCCCTAGAGAAGCAAGGATGAGCACAACAAACTCTATCGTAAAAATGAGCCTTGTACTAGTTACAACATCTTTGCCAAGGGATTTTCCTAAATCGTACCCAAATAAAAAGTCCTACGAAATTATATTAATCCTAATAATTTCTTCGACATTGCATTCAGTCACTCTAGCCATTATTATTAACACCAATTTGTAGCACAAAAATGGTAATTTTAGATGCACAAAGTATAAATAGAAATTTCATGGTAATTCAACAAATTTCTACTTGTAAGTTCCAACAAGATGGCAAAGGCTTCCTACCACTCCAACTTCCAAACATAAACCCAAATGTGCAACAAGGTAACACATATTTTTTTGTCCTCTAGAAATTCCCCCAAGTCTAAAAAGCATTCCATGGCTAAGCCATCCAAATAGATAATACTGGTCTCCAAGCATCTAAGTAGCCCATCTCTATGATAATTTGATATCAATTCCCCCTTAGAAAGTTTTTTCTTTGCACTCTCCTAGGACGCACAAGGTACTCCATTTAAACAACTTCCAATCACCTTTAGAGCAATCGGCAAGTGACAATCCTCTATATTCTGCTTGCACCTGAATTCATCAAATGAATTTTTTAATTAAAATCCATGGGAGATTTTGTGGGTTCTAAGGAATAACAAAATTACATATGGTATTTAAGCCATAATGTTTATAAATTAATTTCTTTTAACTTTTAAATAAGCTTAGATAATAATTTTTTTGAGATAAACTCACATCACATCATATCATACATAAAAACTCACTTGAATCATTACTTCAAACATAATTTGTTTGAACAAACTAAACTTGTGAAATTGAATGTACTTCCTATTCTAATTAGAAAATACTTGAAGATGATCTCCCAAATTGACCACAAAGGCAATTGGTATGGGTTTTACTGCTACCTATTTTCATCCTTAATGACTTGCTTGCACATGTACAAATGGGCACACACATTCGTAACTACAAATTTTTTTCAAGAACATTGGAACTAAGGAAAGTTAAACTTTAATTTCACTACAAGAAACTTTTATATATGGTTTCCTCTACAACCTCATGTCAACAAAAGAGACAATACACAAGGTTGACTTCACTACCAAGATTATCAAAAATCAATGAGCACTTGTTATTCATCGAACATAATTCTTAAGGCCATTATGATTATTTTAATATAGCTTATACACTTACATTGTTAGGAATATTTACATTAAATTCCTTTTAAACTAAAAGATACTAACAAAAGTTAAGAAGTAAGCAAAAATTTTAACTAAAATGATTTCTATCAAACTATTCATTCAATAGATATAAATTAATAAATTAATTGACATAAGGAATTAAATTATACTAAATAAATGACTTATTAAATATACATAAACAAGATTATAAAGACATAAATAAATTTATTAATATTATCATGGAGTAACTTTAGAGTCTAAACATTTATTTAACGATTTTAATAGATTTAATAAAATAACTAGTATATTTATATTTTTAAAAATATATCTTAAAAAACACCGAGGGATATCTTTTTTCCATAGTTTCTTTCATTTTCTCACTTTTTTTTGTTTGCAATTTCTTTTTTGGTTTTTGTTTCTTAATTTTTCCAATTTCTTTTTTGGTTCCAGGTGATTTTCTTTTTTCTCCTTCCAACAGTTTCCAATTTCTTTTTTAGTTTTTCCAATTTATTTTTTGGTTCCATAGGTTTTCTAATTTAGTTTTTTCTCCTTCAACATTTTTAATTTCTTTTTTAGTTTTTTCTTTGATTTTTTTAAGTTTTAATTTTTATTTCCTTTTTGATATTTTATTTATATTTTTATAAATTTAGGAGAAAAATGAGTGCTCTCGTCCCCACCTCGAGTGACTGTATAACACCTCTCGGCATAATTAAATTAAATAGTTATTTCTTTTTGAAAGTTTATTAATCATTTAAATCAAATCAACCTTGCAAGATAATTAAATAAGTAATTAAATCTAAATGTTCATGTCTTTAAAACAAAAACTATGAAATTAATAAATATTTAAATTTATTTAATTTAGTTTATTAACTTGCATGAAAATTTTACATAAAATAGATAATTAGGTTCTACTTTAAGAAAAAAACTAATTAATAAAGAATACTGAGCACTACTGGATAAGTATATCTATTAAAAAACACTAATTAATGATAAGAGTGGTAGAGGGTTAATTTTAGAATGTATTAAAACTTACCATTATAGAGTCTCTAACTTTTACTTTTTTTTTTAATTCTATTTTTTTTTTTTACTTTTCTTGCTTTTTTCCTAAATTCCTACTAAAATTAATAAATATTTAAATCTATTTAATTTAGTTTATTAACTTGCATGGACATAATAGATAATTAGGTTCTATTTTTTTAAAAAACTAATTAATAAAGAATATTGAGCACTAATGGATAAGTATATCTATTAAAAAATTCATCATGAAAACTAATGCACCAATTAATGATAAGAGATAAGAGTGGTAGAGGGTTAAATTTAGAATGTATTAAAACTTACCATTAGAGAGTCTTAACTTTTACAAGTTTTGTTTTGTATTTCTTGCTTTTTCCTAAATTCCTACATGAAATTAATAAATATTTAAATCTATTAACTGGAAATTTTACATAAAATAGATAATTAGGTTCTATTTAAAAAAAACTAATATATAAAGAATATTGAGCACTAATGGATAAGTATATAATTAAAAAATTCATCATGAGAACTAATACACTAATCAATGATAAGAGTGGTAGAGGGTTAATTTTAGAATGTATTAAAACTTAACATTAGAGAGTCTCTAACTTTTACATGTTTTGTTTTGTAATTCTCTTTTTATTTTTCTTGATTTTTCCTAAATTCCCAAAATTTTCTTCTTTTCCTTTTTATATATTTTGCATGCAATGTGTTAGGTCTCAAAAATGCAGGTCGTTGACCCTAAGAGGGTGCCAGGCTTTCTTGATGTTTTTGGCTAACTGACACGGGGTAGATATGGCTAAACCCCCTTCACTTCAAGCTCTACCAGACCTAGGCGAGTAAACCTCTAATTAATAAAGCAAATAAAGATAAGAATTAATCTAACTATTGATAATGGCACAAGTTATAAAATAGATAAAAAGACAGTAAGTTAATTCTAAATGATCTAAAGTGTAATGCTAAAACAATAATGCAATCTAATTAAGTAAATCTAAAGTGAATGTGTATAAGTAATAATGAAAACACTAGACCAGTGCCTTATTGAATATAGAGTCAGTATGATTATGAAATAAATAACTATTTGTTTGGTAAAAACTTGAACTATCTGGCATGAAAGAATATGTATGTAACTTGTACAACCCTGCAAGGAAATAGTTAATATTCCATACTTATATACATCCAATTGATAAAATCAATTTACCTTCATTTATCTAAAAGGATTTAATCCAGGTTGCTTGAAGGAACCTATCAGAGTAATACTGCAATTGTAATAGATTTATCAAAAACTGGAGACAGAATACAAACCCTAACTATATGACTCTTCTTACAGATCCATGACAATGCCTTCACAGTTACTGTGACAAATTTAAAGGATTTAATTATGAAAATAGAAACCAATTAATCTTATCACACTATAACAGCAAATGTGTATAGACAACTTGAAGATATACTTGATAACTTAAATTGAATAATAGAGAAAACCTTGAAAGGAGATAGTCATATAATTGAATAAATTAAATAGAAAGTTGATACCAAAATTTGTAGTTACTGCTTCATGTTCACAGACTTGACTTCATCAGAGAATGCTTGCACATGGTCTACCAGAAATAAAATATATTAAAAGTGAACTGACATTGCTATTCAAATCTAATCTATAGTATCCCCTGTTCTATTTTGTAATCTTTCCTATTCTATCTTCTAATCTATCTTCTAATGTCTCTTTCTGGTCTTGGTCATCTCTTATAAAGAGTGGCATACAAGCTTCAGACCAGTTACAATAGTTGTGACGGTTGATAACCGAACAACAATATTTGTCTTAATAAACAAGTTTAAGAAATTTAATTCTTGCCACTAATCATCAAATGGATAACCATTTCAAGATCAAATAAGGATCTTTAACTGCAATTCTACTTAATATCCTTTGAGGGTTTCCTAAAAAGACTAGATAAAACACAAATTAATCTCTAATCAAATGATCAAAACCCATTTATTTAAACATGTGTATTTACTCAAGTAATTACTTCCCTTATTGATATTTTATTCAGTTCCTCAAGATCCTTTCATGGGTGTTTTTATAGTTTGATCCCCGCTGTGTATATCCTGCAAAAAACCCATATTTCAAATGTCAGAAAAATATTTTAATCATTCGGATATCATATTAGGATTTCTATGTTTTGTATCAGCAAGACACTTTACATTGCTGTGAGAAAATTAGTCTTTCCCGATCTTTTGAGTGTCACCGACATAACCATTGGAATAAAATATAGCATCGTGATAACATATTTCAAGTGACTCGACAGTAGTAATTTCCCCGATATATTTATCTTATTTTTTATTGGATATATTTCTTTCATATACAAGCGTGGGCCCAAGCTAGAATTCATAATAGTTGATGTCATTGAAATCTAGGCTTATATAGACTTGTATATGCATTGGTGATATACATAAAGTCCTGGTGTGATACATTATATATACTAGATTTAAATTTCTCTTAATTCTGGCTTGTATGTATCAAATGCAATGTATGATCGAAACATGCATACAAAGCACAAAATATACAAGCATTTAACTCTTTTTAAATAACCCTTCAGTTCTGCCACTTGCATGTAATGCGTTGTATATCAGAAATGTATGTCGGATAGATACAAAGTGCAAACATACAACGGATTTTCCCTATTTCACAAACTTTTCAGGTCTGTCTTGCATAAAGGCAATGTATATTCTGATATACATTTAGTCTAGATACATAGGTTTAACCAAACTCTAATCTTTTTGGGATTCCGCATTTTATGTCCGGCAATGTATGTACCGATACATGTATGTCCCTGAAAGCATACAATATGTGAAATATACAATGATTTTACCATATTTCATAATCTTTTAATTCCGTGCTATGCATATCGCAATGTATGTATACCGCAACATACATACAAAGCGCAAAACATACAAGGACTTAATGTTAATTCATAATTATTTTGAATCCATGATATGTATATTAGCTTTGTATAACTTGAAACATACAATACATGAAATATACAACAATTATATCACATTTCATAATCCTTTTGATTCCGTGATATGCATATACCTTTGTATATCCCAAAAGCATATCAAGAATGTATCTTCTATCAAATGCAACAGGTGACCGGTAGAAATAGTAAAGAGAACCATTGATAACAAGTCATATCTTGTATATACAATGGTTTGGCACATTAGTATATCATGAGGAGATACAAGGCACTTGTCAATGCTCATTTCCTTTTTCATATTTCTTGAATCTCCATTAGTGAGAGATGTAAGATCGGTGTAATTTAATTTTTCTTCGTCGATAACAATGATCCCACCATTAGATTATCTTTGTTCTTGTCTGAAATCCTTCATGACTTCCACTATCGGTGTGACCTACATAGTCGGGGAGATATATAAAACATACCCCGATCAAGTCATCTTACACCGATTGGTATGACAAGGTGTTTGTCTGTCCGACAAAAAATTATCGGTGTCATCCCCTTCATTGATGGACCTTTAAATATTTACTCCGATGCATGTTCTCACACCGATAGTTATTTTAGGTAGTTTCTCATTGGCATGAGTCATAATGTCAGGATGACCCATTCAGGAAAGGTCGATGATATTTTTCTAGCCAATGGGAGTCAACAGGCAAGAAGTCTAAGTTGCATGCTGGCATTAGCCTATTGGCCAATGGGTTTTTAGGCTTGGCAATAATGTGTTGTCTTGCCGATGTTCCACAAGTTCAATGGTTCATAATTTGATATGCTTACATATTGAAATCTTTGGATGATTTAACCTAATATTTGCCAAAAAGTAGCTTGGGAATTTTAGTCCCAACAGTGGCTCTTTCTGGGGATGTATGTCCCTTGTGGGCATAGCAAGATCCTAGATTTCTGGAGGAGCAGACCAGTGCCTTTCTCCATTGGGTAACAAAGTCTACTTTTGCCCCAAAACTGATATAGTAAAAAGACCATATCAGAAAACAAAATCCATGTCTTTCCCTTGTCAAAAACCTTGTTTTGATCATGTTGTAATAAAACTAATTTGAACATATCATTGAAGTTTGCATGATTGGTCATATCCATATTTAACTGATTAGTGATGCGGGTAAATTTTTCACCATTATGCATTTGAAAACCATCTATAACCTTACACTTATGTGACAGGCTAGACACAATCTCTGTGTGATATTTTATGTAACTGTATTTTCTGTCATCTTCCAAATGATGGTTCTCTATCTGAACTAGGAAGTAGAAGAAATTTATTTTCTTAAGTCTTGGCATTATCTAATGTAAAAGCATCACTATAATTTTCAGCATAACAAGTAACTTTCCCACATGATTGAGACTCTATTATCACAAGATTTAATATAATCATTTATCTCTAGACAATCACTACTATCAATTGTTTCTATCTCATTTGAATGTGATCATGATATTGTACTTTCACACCAATCATGTGGTCTACTATCACGCAAAGTATCCTCACTGTCAAAGTATATGTATGTTGGACATGGAATTTGAGTATCATCCTTATGTCCATATTTCTAATATTCTATAGTGAGTAATTATGAGATTTGCTCACTGTTAAGTGAGCATATTTCTTCATCCACCACATTGATGATACTTTCCTCATCTCTTTCATCATCACCACTACACCCAAAATTAGATGTACCCATTTCATCAGCATGGTCACAAGATGATGTATCATTTTGACCATCTAAAAATACCTCATCCTCTTCTTGTGCTATGTCATCATATAATGGTTTTGAACAGGCCTAAAGATTAGTTTCTACTATGTACACTTCCTCTTGATCAATATATTATTTTTCTTGTTGAAAATATTCACCCTGGTTATCTAAAAAGACCTCATCCTTAGGATAACATGGGTTTGGAAACACGTGGAGTTCATGTTCTGGTAGACCCTCTTTATCAAAAGTTTGTCTTCCTTTTTGAAAACAATACTTCTCTTCCCCCCAACACTGCAGATTCATATATTATGATGGGTGGGCTGGGATAAAACTTGTCTGATATGGAGGCTAATAGTAAACATTTTGTTGTGGCAAATATTGCTGGTATTGTGGGGCATAGTACTGTCCTAGTGGTGGATAGTATTGAGGAAATTTACTTGCATTTATAGGTTGGAGCCAGGGGGCTTATTATGCTAAATAGGATTATGGTATGGATTATGAGGTACTCTTGGATTATATGGAGTGTATGTGTTCTGAGAGGGCGTATGTGAATTGATATTTCCACCTTGTTTATGTGGAGTGACATATTTTGGTGGTCTTGATGCCTGGATGGTTAATTGTGCCAGCTGTCTATCCAATCCTACTATTTGTCTATCCAGTTCTTTACTTTTTTGTATCATCTGTGATCTCCTAAGCTGTTGTTCTTTCCATTCTAAATATACTTCCAATTCTTGATTAGTCATGCTATCAAGATCAACAACAACTTGACCATCGAACCTCTCTTGTTCTTCATAAGAGCTGTGAGAATCGCTTAATTGCAAATCCACATGATTGTCATCAAAATCTAGATTTTCAATGGATTCTTCATAGCATTTACAGTCACAATTTGTTATGTAGGATAGACCCTCTCTATCATGTGGGCTGTTATAGTCATTATTTTCATTTGTATACCCATCCTTTAATGGTTCTCCTTCATATCTTCATAGTTCAAAGAATGCATCTAAAGGGGGTATGCTATATTTTTTCATGTTTCATCAAATTTATTTTTAGAGTTGCCACCTCTTGTGAGAAGAGGAAAACTTCATCTTTCTGGGTTCTTGCTAGAAGAGTCTACCAATCTGTAGAGTCACCACCTCTATTTAGAGGACTAATCAATTTTCTAGGTTTTTCCTTCCACCAGCAGAGTTATGCCTTTTAATTCTCTAACTCTAACATGGTCTACCGCTAGGTTTCTCTAAGTGTCCCCAGCAAAGTCACCAATTCTATGTCTCAAAAACACAGGTCGCTAACCCTAAGAGGGTGCCAGGATCTCTTGACGTTTTTGGCTAACTGACATGGGGTAGATATGGCTAAACCCCCTTCACTTCAGGCTCTGTCAGACCTAGGCAGGTAAACCTCTAATTAATAAAGCAGATAAAGATAAGAATTAATCTAACTATTGATAATGGCACAAGTTATAAAATAGATAAAAAGACAACAAGTTAATTATAAATGATCTAAATTGTAATGCTAAAACAATAATGCAATCTAATTAAGTAAATCTAAAATGAATATGTATAAGTAATAATGAAAACACTAGACCAGTTCCTTATTGAATATAGAGTTAGTATGATTATGAAATAAATAATTATTTGTTTGGTAAAAACTTGAACTATCTGGCATGAAAGAATAGGTATGTAACTTGTACAACCCTGCAAGGAAATAGTTAATATTCCATACTTATATATATCCAATTGATAAAATCAAATTACCTACATTTATCTAAAAGGATTTAATCCCTTCTTGAAGGAACCTATCAGAATAATACTGCAATTGTAATAGATTTATCAAAAATTGGAGACATAATACAAATCCTAACTATATGACTCTTCTTACAGATCCATGACAATGTCTTCATAGTTACTGTGACAAATTTAAAGGATTTAATTATGAAAACAGAAACCAATTAATCTTATCACACTATAACAACAAATGTGTATAGACAACTTGAAGATATACATGATAACTTAAATTGAATAACAGATAAAACTTTGAAAGGAGACAGTCATATAATTGAATAAATTAAACAGATAGTTGATACCAAAATTTGTAGTTACTGCTTCATGTTCACAAACTTGACTTCATCAGAGAATGCTTGCACATGGTCTACCAGAAATAAAATATATTAAAAGTGAACTGACATTGCTATTCAAATCTAATCTATAGTATCCCCTATTCTATTATGTAATCTTTCCTATTCTATCTTCTAATCTATCTTCTAATGTCTCTTTCTAGTATTGGTCATCTCTTATAAAGAGTGGCATACAAGCTTCAGACTAGTTACAATAGTTGTGACGGTTGATAACTGAACAATAATATTTGTCTTAATAAACAAATTTAGGAAATTTAATTCTCACCACTAATCACCAAATGGATAACCATTTCGGGATCAAACAATGATCTTTAACTACAATTCTGCTTAATATCCTTCGAGGGTTTCCTAAAAAGACCAGATAAAACACAAATTAATCTTTGATCAAATGATCAAAACCCATTTATTTAAATATGTGTATTTACTCAAGTAATTACTTCCCTTATCAATATTTTATTCAGTTCCTCAAGATCCTTTCGTGGGTGTTTTTATAGTTTGATCCCCACTGTGTATATCATGCAAAAAACCCATATTTGAAATGTCAGAAAAATATCTTAATCATTCGGATGTCATATTAGGGTTTCTATGTTTTGTATTGGTGAGGCACTTTACATCGCTATGAGGAAATCAGTCTTTCCTGATCTTTTGAGTGTCACCGACATAACCATCAGAATAAAATATAGCATCGAGATAACATATTTCAAGTGACCCGATAGTAGTAGTTTCCTTGATATATTTCTCTTGTTTTTTATCGAATACATTTCTTTCATATACAAGCATGGGCCCAAGCTAGAATTCATAATATTTGATATGTCATTCCAATCCAGGCTTATATAGACTTGTATATGCATTAGTGATATACATAAAGTCCCGGTGTGATACATTGTATATACTAGATTTAAATTTCTCTGAATTCTGGCTTGTATGTATCAAATGCAATGTATGTTCGAAACATGCATACAAAGTGCAAAATATACAAGCACTTAACTCTTTTTAAATAACCTTTCGGTTCCACCACTTGTATGTAATGCTTTGTATATCGGCAATGTATGTCGGATAGATACAAAGTGCAAACATACAACAAATTTTCCCTATTTCACAAACTTTTTAGGTCCAGCTTGCATAAAATGCAATGTATATTCTGATATACATTTAGTTTGGATACATAGGTTTAACCAAACTCTAATCTTTTTGGGATTCCGCATTGTATGTCCGACAATGTATGTACCGATACATGTATGTCCCTGAAAGCATACAATATGTGAAATATACAATGATTTTACCATATTTCATAATCTTTTAATTCTGCACTATGCATATCACAATGTATGTATACCGCAACATACATACAAAGCGCAAAACATACAAGGACTTAATGTTAATTCATAATTGTTTCGAATCCACGATATGTATATTAGCTTTGTATAACTCGAAACATACAATACGCAAAATATACAACAATTATATCGCATGTCATAATCCTTTTGATTCCATGATATGCATTTACCTTTGTATAGCCCAAAATCATATCGAGAATGTATCTTGGGAATGTATCTTCTGTCAAATGCAATGGGTGACTGGTAGAAACAATAAAGAGAACTGGTGATAACAAGTCATATCCTGTATATACAATGGTTTGGCACATCAGTATATCGTGAGGAGATACAAGGCACTCGTCAACGCTCATTTCCTTTTACATATTTCTTGAAGCTCCATCGGTGAGAGATGTAAGATCGGTGTAATTTAATTTTTCTTCACCAAAAACAATGATCCCACTGATAGATTATATTTGTTCTTGTCCGAAATCCTTCATGACTTCCACTATCAGTGTGACCTACATAATTGGGGAGATATGTAAAACATACCCCGATCAAGTCATCTTACATCGATTGGTATGACTGGGTGTTTGTCTGTCTGACGAAAAATCATCAGTGTCATCCCCTTCATCAGTGGACCTTTAAATATTTACTCTGATGCATGTTCTCACACCAATAGTTATTTTAGGTAGTTTCTCATTGGCATGAGTCATAATGTCGGGGTGACCCATTCAGGAAAGGTTGATGATATTTTTCTAGCTGATGGGAGTCAACAGGCAAGAAGTCTAAGTTGCGTGTTGGCATTAGCCTATCGGCTAATGGGTTTTTAGGCTTGCCGATAATTTGTTGTCTTTCCGATGTTCCATAAGTTCAATGGTTCATAATTTGATATGCTCACATATTGAAATCTTTGGATGATTTAACCAAATATTTGCCAAAAAGTAGCTTGGGAATTTTAGTCCCAACATAATGAATACTATTTTACTATGCAGATTTGAAAGGGCATTGAAGAAAAATACAATGAAAGCTTTGAATGACAAACAACTTTATATATATATATATATATATATATATATATATATATATATATATATATATATATATAATTAGAAAGTTTCTTATTTAGAATCTATTGTATAAATTTTAGGAACTGAAACAATTATAATGAAATATGAACACATCCATGAAGTAAAAGTATTAATTTTAAAAAAATTTAAAAATTTTTTATTTTAAATTTAAATGAAGGCTATGCAGAAAGTGGTGCTACAACTTCATGGAGGTCACAACCCCTGTGTGCGGAGCCGTGGGAAGAGCAGGGTGTGAGCCTACCCTACCATGGCAAGGCGCAACACAAAAAAGACATAAATATTATTTTTGATTTGTTATTCTTTAAACTTATATATATATATTCAGAAATGAAAAAAAAAAGAAATGAATGTTAACCTAGAAGAAGCCATCCTTCTCACCTGATGTGATTCACATATTTTCTCATGTCATTGCAAGTGACTCCTTAAAATGCAACCCTGCTACATGGATCGATGTCTGCAACATTCGCCCACTCTGCCCACCAACACCAATTGGCATCACAAAAAAAAACAATTTTAAACACACAAGGTATACTACCCATCTTTTCCATTGCATGCATACATAAAAGTAATGGCCATCTCTGCAATCGCATGCATGAACCTCCTACATAAATATAATGTATAACTAAAAATCATTGGCTAATTTTCATACTTAAAAGGTGCAAATTGAATCCCAAGAGCTTGGACAATTGATTTAGTAAATTATTTAGAAGTCATTGCTGGGAGTTATAAAAAATTAGATGCTAAAAACATGACAACTATTTTTTTTTTTTTGAAAACAAAAAATTTAAGGATGACCAAAATTTTTGGACTACCAAATTTTGGACAGTTACAAGATGTGTGTACATATAGAATGGCCTATCGGCCAAATTATAATCGTTGATCAAAATGCGAAACCTAAGAAACATGAAAAAACAACAATAAATTAAATATTCATAAGAATACATAGCTAGCACCCTATTTCAAATTAGGTCTATGGGACTAAAAATGCAACAAAGGTTGGAACTTCTTGGGATTTTCCAGTCAGATCAAAAGTTATTTAAGTATAGACAAAGAAGATCAGTGAATACCGTCAAGAAGCCACTGGTTCCATATTGTAAAGTTGGTCTGATATCAACCCTTAATTGTAAGTCATTTACATATGGTCTATTTGTATCCATGATAGTCTACACATTTGGAAAGCCTAAGGGAGCCCATGAATGATTCAGATGGATGTTATAATCATATATATGTGGCCCATTTTTATGAAATATAATTGGTCCTTTGATTTTGGGATGGGTGACATTCCTGATTAAAAAGAAAAATTATTCACATTGAGAACTTCAATTGGAAAGTATTCTACCATGCTAGAACACCTATAATGTAAGAGAGAAAGAAGTTGAAATCTTTAAAACATGTTTTAAAACTTAGTACCGAAATTTATCAGTTGAGGTTATAAAACAAACAAGGTTTTCTAAATTTAAAAAGATCATACAAAATTCTTAATTAAAAATGTCATGTATACACTTTTGAGGTGCTTGAGACCACATATTATTTTCCACCTAGATTACATTTCATTTGAGGTGACTAATCCCATCTATTATTTTCCACCTAGATTACATTCCATGCCTCATTTTTAACATGTTCTAACCTGGGAAAGCAAAAATATTGCTTAAGTGTACAGATATAAAGATTTGAATTTGGATTTAAGCAATTGAAATGTCATTTACTCTTCATCTCTTTTCTTCTACAACATGAAACAATAAGATGGTTATTGTCTCTCAAAATGTGATTTTGAGAAAGTATAGGCAAGACAAAGGTTGGCACCTTGAGGCCTAGGAAATTTTTGTTTTGACAAAAATAAGAGGACTTGACCTAACCAACATTATAACACAAGAAGGTTATTCTCATAGCTAGGTAGATGCTGAGACCAATCCAGATGAGGCTCCATAGAAAATACTGCTCGGGCATCATTTTTCTAATTGGTATAAAAACCAAAGATGTATCAATATAAAATAAATGATATAAAATACTGCGCAGGCATCATTTTTCTAATTAGCACAAAAACCAAACATATATTAACATAAAATAGAGGATGCAAAAACAATCCTTATTAGGGCTGTAAAAATCTTGGAGTATAGAGTTGTGATATACATGAAAACCAGGACCAATATGTTGGGGGTAATAGTTTGCCTCTCATACAACTACAAGATTGAGAAAACCCTTGCATGCCTATAGAGTTGGACAACATCTTGCATATCACCTTCTCCACAATTGTCCTTGGAGGTGGGGAGTGTTCAAGGCTTCTAGATGTTTGTATCCCTAGTTTTAATGGAAAGTGTAGGTTCATCATGGCCAAGGCTCTTGAATCGATTCATGTCCTAGAGAAGAACAAGATAACCATCATTAATCTTGTGGTGTAGATCTACTATTAAGAGGAAAATTCCTTACTGAATGTTCCCCTCCATCTAACCAAGATAAGAAAAAATATGTTTAAAATCTCAATACATTTTTTCTTTATGATATGGCCTTAAGATGGAGAAAGTTCAGGTCCTCTAATTTGATTTAATTCGAAAAAGGGGACATTACATTAAGTGCAAGTGATTTCCACCTCAGCTAGAAAACATGGTTCATTCAATGAAAAGCTCTACCCAACAATGATAAGTGACTAATACCCCTCATAAGTGTGCCTAAGGTTCAAAAGACTGAGTAACCAGTGGCAAAAGTAGCTTGTGGGTGCACCTGGCCTAAAAGGAGAATTTTAGTCAAAGGTCTTCATGATGTTGTAGGAGTTCCTATAAATTTTTAGAAGGTATGCATATATTGTGTAGGATTTTCCTTCATTTCTAGTAGGGTTTTACACCATTAAACTCAGAAATTCACATGTTGATATAGTACCTAGGGTTTGAAGGGACTTTTAGTATTTATTATCATTCATATGTTGTTGTTCTTCCTCTTCAAACTGCCTAAGGTTTAGTCATCATTTCAGGATGTTTTCCATCTTTGATAACAACTGAATTCAAATATATAACAACAGTTTGGATGCCTTCTTCATTGCAGAATTTTATGGTGGCTTCCATATCTTTGTTGCTACATTTCACCAAATTTCATACTAGGGTTTCAATTTTTTCAGTCCTTACAAATCCTATGCTATGGTTTTCCAGTTGACAAGATAGACAAAAACAATTGGGTTTCATCTCCAAAACCCTAGGGAGTGATTTTTTAGTTTGCATTTGCTTTAAAATTTCCAAAGCCTTTTCAACAAATCCATATTGTACATATCCTGCAATCATTGCAGTCCATGAGACCACATTTCTTTGAGGCATTCTGTCAAATAGTTAACATGTCTTGTCTATGCTTCCACATTTTGCATACATGTCTAACAGGGCAGGTGCAACTACAACATCTAACAAAATTCCTCTATCCTTTATGTTTTGATGGATGTCCATACCCTATTCCAAAGCTCCCATTTTGACACAGGCAGGGAGGATGCTGGAAAAGGTTGTGGAATTTGTCTTTACACCTCAAAGAACTTCAAGATATGCACAAAATGGATTTGTTGAAAAAGCTTTAGAAATTTTCAAGCAAATGCAAATGGCATGTGTAAAGCCAGACTCCACAACCTTTGCCAACATCCTCCCTGTGTGTGACAAAATGGGAACATTGGAACATGGTATGGACCCCTATCAAAGCATAATGAAATGGGGATTTTTGTCCAATACTGTAGTTGGAAATACTTTGGTAGACATGTATGCAAAATATGGAAGCATAGAAAAAACTCGTGAATTGTTTGATAGAATGCCTCAAAGAGATGTAATCTCATGGAATGCAATAATTGTAAGATATTCACAAAATGGATTTGTTGAAAGGGCTTTCAAAATTTTCAAGAAAATGCAATTGACAGTTCTAAAGATAAATTCTACAACCTTTGCAAGCATCCTCACATCCTGTGACAAAATGGGAGCTTTGCAATAGGGTATAGAAATCCATCAAAGCATAAAGGATAAAGAAATTTTGTCAAATGTTGTAGTGGCAACTGTCCTAGTAGACATGTATGCAAAATGTGGAAACATAGACAAAGCATGTGAACTATTTGACAAAATGCCTCAAAGAAATGTGGTCTCATGGACTGCAATGATTACAGGATATGTATAAATTGAACTTTTTGAGAAGACTTTAGAAACTTTCAAGGGAATGCAATTGGTAGGTGTAAAGCTAGAATCCACAACCTCCCTACCTGTGCCAAAATGGGAGCTTTGGAACAGGGTATGGACATCCATCAAAGCATGAAGGATAGAGGAAATTTGTCAGATGTTGTAGTTACAACTGCCCTGTTAGACATGTATGGAAAATGTGGAAGCATTGACAAGGCATGTGAACTATTTGGCAGAATGCCTCAAAGAGATGTCATCTCATAGAATGCAATGGTTGTGGGATATGCACAAAATGGATTTGTTGAAAAAGATTTAGAAATTTTCAAGCAAATGCAATTAGTAGGTGTAAAGCCAAATTTGACAACCTTTGCTAGCATACTTCCTACCTGTGCCAAAATGGGAGCTTTGGAACAGGGTATGGCCATCCATCAAAGTATGAAGGATAGAGGAATTTTATCATTTATTATAGTTGCAACTGCCTTGGTAGACATGTATGCAAAATATGGAAGCACTGATAAGGCATGTGAACTGTTTGGAAGAATGCCTCAAAGAGATGTCATCTCATGGAATACAATGGTTGTAGGATATGCACAAAATGGATTTGTTGAAAAGACTTTAGAAACTTTCAAGCAAATGCAATTGGTAGGTATAAATCCAAATTTGACAACCTTTGCTAGCATACTCCCTGCTTGTGCCAAAATGGGAGCTTTGGAACAGGGTGTTAGGACCCTTCCAAAATCTACAAGATACCATTCTATTCATAAACCCATCTCATGCTCCACATTCTTGTTAAATGGTTTTGCCATTTATCTCCCATGGTCTCATATTATAACCATTCTGAGAAAATTTTGATTGCTCCTAACTATGTGTGTGTTTTTGTCTCTTACCACAATCCCGTAGGTCATTCACAATGCTTTGGTGGTTGTGTGGGAGAAAGAGGAGCATAAATCATGTCTACAACAACCCCATGAGGCACACACAATTGAGTGGCGACTTGGTAGTATGAAATGCTTAACTTAAGAAGGCTACTGCAACCCTGTGGATGTTTGATCATATGATTGCAACATCGTGGTAAATAGAGACAGGTGGTAAGGATTAATATCGTGGTCCTGTAGTGGCTTGGAAGGATACCGACAGTGTTGTGGTAATAAGGAATAAAGACAAAGTTAGTTACCATAGCCCTGCAACAGTTTCAAGGGGTATCTGCGGTAAGGCAGTAAACTAGGAAAGTGAAAGCATATAGCTACCATAGTTCTGCAATGACCAGATCAAATACATGTGGGGTATCAGTAAAAGGAAGGGGACAAACTAGATGCTTCCCATAATCTTGCAGCCAGTAGGGGCAGGGCCTGCGGTAATGCGGTAAAAGAATAAATTGGTGAATCAACTCATTGCGAGGCTGCGATCAGGGCCTAAATTTGATGGTTGACCTTGCATGTCAAGCAAATTTTTTGTGGTCATTTATTTGAAGTTGCCTTTCAAATGTTAAAACCTACCTATTTTAGGAAAAATATATACTGGCTAAAAGTATAAAAAGAATAATAATTACATAGAAAGTTTGACAGTTTATCTGAAATCTTACCTTTCAAGTAATACAGTCTTCTTAAAATTTGAATTGTATTTTACAGCTGAAATGACTAAATATGGCCATATGACCATCAAATTTAAGCCTTGGCTATAGTTATCGAGGAATACAATAAATCTTTGTCATTTCATCTGGTTGTTGGATCCAGTTCAATCAAGGGCCTGTATTTGAAATGAATTGAATGTTGATATTTTATAATCTCATGGCACAAACCAGAGTAATGGTGATATGATGAATTTCTTGGCATAATAAAATTTGAGGATTTCTCCACATTTGCTCAGTCCAGTGATTGTAAACTTGACTTGGAGAAGGCGTTATCCAGCTTAGTGTGCTCCTTGTAAGCTTCAAATGGACTGGGTAAGTTCATCTTTGCACTCCTTGCAAGAAGTTGGTGAAGATTTTGTGCTCTATTTTTCTGTTGTTGGTGTTATAATTTAGATTTCAAAGCCCTAGTTTGCATAAGTAGCTAAAATGACACCCAAGAAGTTTGAGTCTACCAGCAAGAGTAATGAACCTCTAGCCCCCAAGAAGAGACCACTTCAACAATCCCTATTAGAATTGTTTCCCAATTCCATAGACAAAGGTCAGAATAAAATATTTAGGGATGTGGAAGAAGGCTGTTGAGATATCGTAATCCCCATCTCCAAGTGGAACTTTTTCTGGTACTCCTGTGAAATGAAAGATGGTCTAGGACTAGTAGGCAACCCATAGAAACTGGACTTGGCAAAATTGGTGGTCCCGAATGTATTTGTAGATGTAGAACTAATTAAGGCCCTGGCACATCACTACCATTCTGCCACAAAAATAATCAGGTTGCCAAATGGACAATCGTTGGTAGTAGTTGATAGAATCATTGGTAGTAGTTGATAGAAATGCCATTGTGGATTGTTTTATGCTGAACAAACAAGCTCTCACTCAAGTGGACATGTGAAAGATTGAGAAAGAATATACAAGATTGAGAAAAACACTAAGGAGAGATGAAGTGCCAATATACATGAGAAGGGGGGGTAACAAGAGTAAGATTGAAATCCCATTCAATGCTATTGAGCCTTTCCCTATGGAGGAATTTGTTGTGTACTTCAAGAGAACCTACTTCACATTATCCCAAGTTTTGGGAATTGATGCTCAGGGAAGAATACTAATTGCCTTGATGATGATGGCCATGAAAATACAAAATCCAGAAGCAAATACTGAGTATGATTTTGTATCATACATTTAGAAGAAACTACATGAAGGGTTCTTGCATGTAAGGGAGGGTAATAAACCCTTGGAATTTAGGTTCTATTCTTTGTTGTGCCACTTAATTTTGTATCAGAACAGAAGGAAATGGTCAACCAGAATGGACATAAGCATGATTGATAAAGCAGGATAGAGGAAGCCTACTCAGTGTTAGTGTTATAAGTGGGACTCATTTTTTTAGACTGGTGACTACATTGCATTTCATGATGAATTTACTATTAAGATAATGAACTCTCTTGGAAATTGGTCTCGCAGGTTGACCAAGGAGGTCATGGTGATGTTGAGGCCACTTGCACATAAACTAGAACAAAGTCATAATCATAATTATGCTAAGTGGTTCCTTTTTCCTGATCACACTATCATTAGAGTGTATGGTTGTCCCCAACCACCCCATGAATTGCCAAAGTTTGTGTCAAATAGAATATTGTTCTTGGAATTCATGTGGCAAATGATGTGGATGGAAAAAGAGGTGATGAAAAAGCAAAAAAAGTGCACATTTTTTCCTGATGCCATAGTATTTGGTGATTGGTCAATTGGCTCAGACACTCTTGAGGACTTGTAGGCCTATTTGAAGGCAAAATATTCTTTAAAATCTAGAATTGACAGAGTTTGTGACCTTGAGGGTCACATGAATTTTTTAAGGCAAATAATTTTGAAAAAAATGGGATATCCCATTAATTTTTTTTTGATGAGGATGTGATAATAAATTTGGTAACTTTTGAAGAAGTTTATTCAAGGAAAAGGAAATGGGATATCTTGAAGAACATTGAAGATGAGAAGAAGAAGCATAATCTCCATTTTCCTAGATTTTTTGTAGAAGAAAAGGATTCTCTAAAGAGGATCGATATGATAATTGATAATTTTTAGAGTATCTATGGCAAGTTTGAGAATCAGCCTCATAAGACTACCAAGCTTCCAGTGAAGAGGTTTGTAAGAATTGAAATTCATGAGCCTGCCCTTGATACTGTGTTAGTATAAGATCCACAAGATCCTGGATCCCCTTCATTGAAAAGGCTTAGAACTGAAGGTGAGCCTCCACTTGTTCCTTATGAAATGACTAAAGAATTTGGGGACACTGAAGATGTGGCCAATATTCTCAGGCACTTAAGTGATGAAGAAGAAGTTGATCAACCACTAGTTGGCCAATAGATAGATGCATACAAGCCTAAGACAAAAATGGATAAATAGACACAAGGTGAACTAGAATTGGAGGAAGATGAAAGAATTGTGGCATCAATGAAATTTATTGATGATGATGAGATTTATTGATGATGATGACTTTATCAAGACTCCAGGGTTTAAGGACTTCTGGTTGAAAATGAAAATGAAAGAGTTTGATGAAAAGGTGGCAATAAACAAAATGGGTGCTAATGAATTACAACATAATCATATTGTCACACAAACTTTTAAAGATTTGAAGATAGATGAAATAAATGTGAGTCCAAAAGAAGCAAGGAAAATGGTCCTAAATAGCAATATGCTAATCATTCCTGGCCTTGAGTTAAAAAAGTCTTTTTGCTCAACCAATTCAGAAGACAAGAAGATCCAAAACTTGTTTCTGAATTCGATCATAAGGATGGCATTAGTGGGTGTGGTTTTAACCCAAAAATAGAGAATCTTGCAATCTAGACCACACAAAAGAATACAAGAAAACCAAGGTTGCTTGATGTTGTGCAAGAGATGAGGGGTTTAGTTGTGGTGAAAAACTTTACAAGATACATCAACAACAAAAGAATTTGCCCTCACTGTTCATATTGCCATGTTCACTCATGCTATTGTAAAAAGATTAGAACAAAGAGTACATGATTATGAGAAAACTCAAAAAGAAATAAATGATGAAGTAAATAGATTGTTCCTTTAGAATGTCAATTTGAGAAAGCAATTACAATATATGATTTCTTCTCAAAGTCAGGCTATTGTACCATATCAACCCCCTGTACCAAGAGAAACAAGTGATGTCACAGTGACAATAGAATAGATTGATGCATTGAAATTGAAATTTGAAAAGAAAATTGAAGATTTGAGAAAACAAAATGAAATTGACAAAAGAAGAGGCAAGGTTGAAAGTTCTTGAAATTTTTGAAAAAATATTGGAATACAAAATGAAGCTAGTTGTTGATAAGATAGGAAATGTGCATGATTGCTATTCCTCCTTATCTCAGGCCATGGATTAGCTCAAAGTGATTTTTTTTAAAATTTTGAACCCATTGTATCAAATATGGCAACCTTCACACCACACTTTGACCATTCTCTATAAAGTCTTGCAAACAAATCCTGATGCCCCTACAGCTTTGAAGCCTATAGAAAGGATGATTGGATTGATCTTGGAGGAGCACTAGTATGCCAATGGTGAAGGCCAAAAGATGCAAGCCAAAATTGATTCTTTTGCCACATTTAAGCATTAGTTTATCCCCTCAATTCTATCAAAAGACAAGCAAACCAAGAGCCTTGATGCATGGAGAGTGGAGTTTGGCCAAACAATATGTCAAATCATGGACTTTTTGAAGAAGAATGGAGATGACAACATCATCATCTTAAACATGATTTTGGACAGAGTGATTGCCTTGGATGTTGGGTATGTTAAATTTGTGTTGGATGTCAAAGTTCTGCTAGATAAAAGATGGAAGGATCACCAGGCTAACTTGCTCGAGATTGAAAACTACAAATGGCCTAGTGATTTGCAATTTTTCAATGGAAGAGCATGTATCCACAAGTTTTGGTGTAGAGGAGCAACGAGCTATATGCTAGCGTTAAATTGCACCACCACATCTTGGATGCTCTCCTTTTTGTCTCTTTATGTTTTTTCATGTTTTTATAATGTATTCCAAAATGTGCTTGAAAGTCTAATTTAGACTTATCAAAGTGAAAATATTGTAATGAATAATGAGAAGAGTGCTTCTGGATTAAATTGTGTATGTTTTTGCTTCAACATTTCAGATCATGCTCAATGATCCATCATCATGAAGAGGATAGTGTCATTATTGTAATGAATGTCAAGGGTTGGGTATACAAAGAGCCATTTTGAATGTGAAAGGTCTGAAGCTTGTTGCTTCCCTTGAATCTATAAAAGGGAATCCAAGACCTTATGGGCTCTCTCTGGGAATTTTGATTTTTGAAAGAAACATTGCACAACATGTTCTTTAAAGCTAATCAATACAAAAGTTGCTTTTTTCTGGTGCTAAACTTTTAGTTCTCATTTATTTGTTGATTTCAATTGTTAACAATTTATCTGGTTATCTCCAACTTAGTTTTCCTTTGTTATTCAAACCAATATATCAAGTATATTTTTGATTTGTCATAACACATTTGCTGTTACTCGTGTGGTTTGTTTATTGGGCTCCTTCGAGAAAAGATTAAAATTCTATAGGTGAGTCACAGTAACCTAGGAAGATTAATTGGATTATTAAAGAAGAATCAGATAATTTACATATTTGCATGTTTGTGCAAGTCATAGACCTTGAATTGCCAAACAAATTGAGTTTTGGCTAAAAAGGAAGGACAAATCTTTTTGAATAAAGACTCCATAACCCAAGAATAGGCTGTTGGAGTACAAGAAAACACTGAGAGGCAGGGGGTGAATCAATGTTGTATAATCTTTCAAATATTTTTGTACCTTTTAATTTACAAGACAAAGAATAAAAGAGACATCAATAATCTATCAAATCCATATGCACAAGTATGATGATGAATAGTGTGAATAGGACCTTATGAGAAAAACATTAGGATATACACACATAGAGGAAAACAACATGAACCACAACACAAGTTTCTCGTGAGTGGAAAACCCTCATAGTGATGAAAAATCACTTTAAACTGCCTCACTGGCTTAATCAAATCTCACTTGTTACAAAGCCTCACTGGCTACTTTATTTAGAAGAACCTACTTCAAGGAGCACTAACCCCTAATACATATAGAAGCACCAACTTCAAGGGCACCAACCCTTATTACATGAATATGAAAATGTACAGAGGAAAACTCTGTTTCTCTACATAACAAAACCTTATATCTCCTTTTGTTTTCACACAACAAAATCTTCTTCAATTTCTGACTATTCAAACTTCCTTCATTTTATGAAACACATTTCAATCTATGCAAAAAAAAATTTCTTCAAACACTACAAACATCAATATCTGCAACATCAATCTATTCCTCTGATCAAGAATCAACACCTGCACTTTCTTCTCTTGCACTGAAGATAATTTGTATGCATTAACTAGTCTTCATACTTCAAAATCTTATTCACCTACATTTTCTCTTTTAAAAAAACACTCATCAAAAATTGTCTTCAATGTTGCATAATGTCAGTCCTCAAAAATTCTTATCACAATGAACCTGCAATGTCTTTATAAATGAAATAAAGAAACCTTTCATATTCCTCTTCTTTCCCCTTTCAAAAACAAATCTTCTATAATCTCCAATCTGCAAAAAATAGTCTTCAAGAATAAAATAAATCATTAAATCACATTGCCTTGACATGAAATAATATCATTTCATTTTCAAATCCCCTTCTGAAAAACCTTCTGCAAAAATAAGATCATATATATCTCTTCTCTGCATAACCATTTTCATCTATGAAGAACTTGCAAAAATAAGATCATATTCCTCTTCTTTGCATGACCATTCATATTCCTCTATCTGCAATAAGGAAGTTCTCCAAAAGAAACTTAAACACCTCTTAAAAATCTTCTCAAAAATCTTCTCAATAAATTCTATAATTACCTCTCCAAAAATAAAGTTTTCACAAAGCAATTTTCTCACTTATAAAAAAAATAATAAAAACTCCTTCACTTTAGCCTTTCATGTCATGAGAGAGAAGTTTAAAATAGAATAATTCTCCTAAAAATTTTCTTTAAAACTCACACAAAATCTATCTTTTGAAATGGCTAAAAATAGCCTTGAAAAGTCAAAATACTATAGTTACAATGCTCTTGATGACCACCTACACGTCAATCATGAAGCTCAAAGGAATTAAAGATAAGTTTAAATGATATCCAATGATCTATAATCACGCACCCAAGAAACTTTAAATGTGAGCCATTGATAAGAGTTTGGCGCCCACGCATCCATAGTAAAGACCAGGAATATCGGTCTTGCAAGGTGGAGGGGTCGGTTGCCCCATGGCACCACCACCCTTAATGTAGTCACCTAAGTGATGTCAACTTGCAGTAGCATGTCAATTGAAAATTAAAACAAAAGTGCACAAAAGGATGACGGGTAGTAAAGGGAGTAACTTAGGTCTTTAGGAATATAGTATAGGGTTTAGAACTATAGCCCCCAAAAATAAAAGACCTTAATCCTTATATCATATCTAAGTGAATGAGTCCTCTGTCTCAATTGTAGAGCCATCACCAAGAACATTCCATCAGTAATATAGTTGACATAACAAAGATGATTAACAATATCAACTATAAGTCATCTTTGGAAGCACTAGTCCACCATAACAACAAGTAATAGATAGAAGAACCTTTGAACAATGTTAACCTTGAGAACAAGCCTCCATCAAAATAAGCTAACAATGTCCTGTTCTGAACTTCACCAAACTTTATCATGCACTAACATCTTTGATGAAGCCAGTGCTTTGAAAGAATTATATAAACACTGCATCATACACCATCTCAACATCATAGAGATGAACATGCACCATGAGATGATCAATACATCAATAATTATAACTGACAACTCTTTTAATGCAAAGAATATACTTTCTTAATGGAGAACCAAGATATGTAATCTTTTGATATGACAACCACTATCAACCTTTGTAACCTCAATGACAGACACCATCCATGAAACACCAACTGATGAACTAATGATCTTAAGGAACAAGCACATTGAGAAGCACTTCAACAACATATCAACCTGAACATAATATTTATCCTAGGCAACATCATGATAAGCAACACAAAAGAACATGAACTCTGTGATGCACATGCAACATCCTGACATGTCAATAGTGAATATTGTCCAACACATGATCAACTCCTGCAAACATCTTGAAACATGATGTACCAACTTTGCATCAACCAAACATCATCACAATGATCAACACAACACTGTCAAAATATGAACTCAAGTAGGAACCAAAAACATAAACAAGATATGAACTCCATCAAGCATCAACTAATTGAACTATTGAAATGAGACCATGAACATCATGAAGAAACAACTCCAAACCATAAATGGCAAACAACTCAACACCTTTTTGACATCAATGACAATCATCCTCCATCAATCTCCCCCTTTATCATTGATGGAAAAACTACATGATGCATTTTCTCTCTCTCTTGCTTTTTACATTAGATGACAAAGGATGAATTAACTCCCCCTATCTTGGAATCCAAATAGAAATACTTAGTATTGAGTCCAAATGCCTTGTTTCAAATTCTTCAACTTAGACTCAATATCCATTCATCAACTCAACATAAACTATTGTTCCAAAAAGATAACTTTGACAAACCAACATGATAATCACTCTGATTATCCATAAGCATGACTTGCAATCAAGACCATCACTAAGAAAAATGTGAACACCCAAGATAAACCATATCAACTCATATCACTGCTTGCACTATAAATCATGAAAGAGATTAGAAAATGTCGGTGACATTGATCATTTTGCAGAAACATCACAATGAGACACCTCAATAATACCTGTGACTTACCTCAATTTCAACTCCTAAGCCAAGTTTCATGACAAGATAAACACCCATAGAATGAAGCATTCTAATCATGCTCTCATACACCAATGTCAGAAATTCTAACATAGAATCGAGCTGCTTTCATCAAATGTCTGCTACCATCTCTACAATATCTCTGCAAGAGACTATAATATACAAGAGACAAGTCTACACAACAAGTCTACCATCAATCCACTGCAAAGTCTGATACCTTTATCACGAGGTTAGAGATACAACTGACATCAAGTTATACAAGGTAAGAGAAACTAGCAATATTTTCTACAAGATGTTTGCTAGCAATGCCTTCTCTAAAGATATAACAAGATCTACTATCAAATACCATTCAACTTGATCTACCATCATGAAAACTATGGTAAGAACACTATTCTAAATCAAGATAAATCATTGCTTACTCTTTGCCCACTGTGAAATAGCCTTTGCCATGCTTTCAACAATATGAAAGATTAAAATGTTTCAAATGCTCATTTTGAAGTCTTCTTTCATAGTCCATATGTCTCAAGTCAGCAACTAAGAATTGTCATGCTATTCTTATAAAGACTACTGTACAATCACAACACGCCAATGATGAAATATTGTTATGTCAAATATGAAACCATTGTCAATACCTTTGCAAAACCAAATGCATAGACACATGCTATAAATTGACTACTTCCATTTGCAACCTCCTTAGCCAACATATGCTAACATCTAATGAGAGCTCCTTGAGTACACCTTAACTGGAGTTACACTGCATGTACTCCTCAACACCACTGAACAACTCTTTGCTATGACAACCAACACTTTGTAAGTATCAACAAGATATAAACAGGATCATTTATAAACAAGGTCATTCAACATCATCAAACTCTTTGTTCATTGAACCCCTAAACATCTTATCAACATCTTGTATGCATTATGACATCAATGACAACATAAACCACTAATCACTTGTATCACTGACATACATTGAAGATCAACATAGTTATCAACACCATCATCAACTACATGACTTCATTTCATAAGACTGATATGAGTAGCATCTTAGCAAACATTATCAAGAAAGAATCTAATAGCATGATAAACAAGACAGGGTAAAAGCACAAAGTTGTGTCACACTTTTATAAAGGAAATGACCAACATTGATCCAGCGTTTAAACTTGAATCACTATAAAGTGACATATATGTTTTAAATTTTGAAATGATGTAAACTAATAAAATATTTTTTTTAGTATATTTTATGTTTATATCTTTTGAAAAAATTAAAAAATTATTTGAATATAGTTTTTAATAAATTGACACTATAATTTAGTTGCTGATAAAATGCTAAAAAATGAAGTTACATGAGATGTCAATCTTTATATAGTAATTTTTTTTTCTTCAATTTTTTTTGTGTATTTATAACTTGAAACTTTAGTGCATGGCTATATTTTTTTCCAATTTTGATAATTATATATTTTTTGAAAAATAATAAAATGTGCATGTATTAAAATGTAGTTGTTTCCATTCAACGTCAACTTTAATATTAACTATTTATCTAAAATAGAAAAAAAAATTATACCATCTTGATATAGATTCTTTTATCTAGTGCATCATATTTTTTTCTATTTTTTTAATAAGTTTTACTATTTTCCCTTGACATGGTAATTGACCTAATGTTTTGTGCTGATAACCTACTTTTAGTAAAAATAGAAAGGAAAATATAAATAATAATTAAACTATTAAAATATATATTTTTGAAAACTAAACTTATAGATCTACAAAAGGGTATTTTTATATTTTTTAAAAAATGTTATTTACACGAGTAGAATTTGTTGAAATATCAAATTTTTCAAATAATTTTATTTTTTTGATAAATTGGCCTCATAGTGGTGCTACATATGCATTTAGCCAACAATTTTAGTTGGAAAAGTTGTGGACATATCTAACTTAGCTAGAATGAATCTTACAAGATCATATGCTTGACCAAACTTGATTTTTAGTTAGAAATACTTAAATTCACTTGTGCTGATATCAACATAGTTATCAACACAATCATCAACTACATGAACTTCATTTCATAAGACTGATATGAGTAGCATCTTAGCAAACATTATCAAGCAAGAATCTAATAGTATGATAAACAAAAAGTCTACCATCAATCCAAAGTCTGATACCTTTATCACAACAAGGTTAGAGATACAACTGACATCAAGTGATACAAGAATCAAGTGATACAATGTAAGAGAAACTAGCAATATTTGCTACAAGATGTTTGCTAGCAATGCCTTCTATAAAGATATAACAAGATCTGCTATCAAATACCATTCAACATGATCTGCCATCATGAAAACTATGGTAAGAACACTATTCTAAATCAAGATAAATCCTTGCTTACTCTTTGCCCACTGTAAAATAGCCTTTGCCATGCTTTCAACAATATGCAATATTAAAATGTTTCAAATTCTCATTTTGAAGTCTTCTTTCATAGTCCATATGTCTCAAGCTAGCAACTAAGAATTGTCATGCTATTCTTATAAAGACTACTGCACAATCACAACACACCAATGATGAAATATTGTTATGTCAAATATGAAACCACTGTCAATACCTTTGCAAAACCAAATGCAAAGACAAGTGCTATAAATTGACTTCTTCCATTTGTATCCTCCTCAACCAACATATGGTAACATCTGATGAGAGCTCCTTGAGTACACCTTAACTGGAATTACATTGCATGTACTCCTCAAAACCACTGAACAACTCTATGCTATGACAATCAACACTTTGTAAGTATCAACAAGATATAAACATGATCATTTATAAACAAGGTCATTCAACATGATCAAACTCTTTTTGCATTGAACCCCTAAACATCTTATCAACATCTTGTATGCATTATGACATCAATGACAACATAGACCACTAATCACTTGTATCACTGACATACACTGAAGATCAACATAGTTATCAACACCATCATCAACTACATGACTTCATTTCATAAGACTGATATGAGTAGCATCTTAGCAAACATTATCAAGCAAGAATCTAATAGTATGATAAACAAGATAGGGTAAAAGCATAAAGTTGTGTCACACTTTTATAAAGGAAATGACCAACGCTGATGCAAATTTTAAACTTGAATCACTATAAAGTAAAATATATGTTTTGAATTTTGAAATGATGTAAACTAATAAAATATTTATTTTTTAGTATATTTTATGTTTGTATTTTTTGAAAAAATTAAAAAATTATTTGAATATAGTTTTAAATAAATTGCCACTATAATTTAGTTGCTGATAAAATTCTAAAAAATGAAGTTACATGAGATGTCAATCTTTATATAGTAAATTTTTTTTTTCTTCAATTTTTTTTGTGTATTTATAACTTGAAACTTAAGTACATGGATATTTTTTTCCAATTTTGATAATTATATATTTTTTAAAAAATAATAAAATGTGCGGGTATTAAAATGTAGTTGTTTCCATTTGACGTCAACTTTCATATTAACTATTTATCTAAAATAGAAAAAAAATTATACAATCTTGATATAGATTATTTTATCTAGTGCATCATATTTTTTTCAATTTTTGTAATAAGTTTTACTGTTTTTCCTTGACATGGTAATCGACCTAATGTTTTGTGCTAATAACCTACTTTTAGTAAAAATAGAAAGGAAAATATAAATAATAATTAAACTATTAAAAATATATATATATTTGAAAACTAAACTTATAGATCTACAAAAGGGTATTTTTATATTTTAAAAAAAATTATTTACACGAGTAGAAGTTGTTGAAATATCAAGTTTTTCAAATAATTTTTCTTTTGATAAATTGGCCTCATAGTGGTGCTACATATGCATTTAGCCAACAATTTTAGTTGGAAAAGTTGTGGACATATATAACTTAGCTAGAATGAATCTTACAAGATCATATGTTTGACCAAAATTAATTTTTAGTTAGAAATACTTAAATTCACTTGTGCTGATATCAACATAGTTAGCAACACCATCATCAACTATATGAACTTCATTTCATAAGATTGATATAAGTAGCATCTTAGCAAACATTATCAAGCAAGAATCTAATAGTATGATAAACAAGTCTACACAACAAGTCTGCCATCAATCCACTACAAAGTCTGATACCTTTATCACAACAAGGTTAGAGAAACTAGCAATATTTTCTACAAGATATTTGGTAGCAATGCCTTCTCTAAAGATATAACAAGATTTGCTATCAAATACCATTCAACTTGATCTGCCATCATGAAAACTATGGTAAGAACACTATTCTAAGTCAAGATAAATCATTGCTTACTCTTTGCCCACTGTGAAATAGCTTTTGCCATGCTTTCAACAATATGCAAGATTAAAATGTTTCAAATGCTCATTTTGAAGTCTTGTTTCATAGTCCATATGTCTGAAGTCAGCAACTAAGAATTGTCATGCTATTCTTATAAAGACTACTGCACAATCACAACACACCAATGATGAAATATTGTTATGTCAAATATCAAAACACTATTAATACCTTTGCAAAACCAAATGCAGACACAAGTGCTATAAATTGACTTCTTCCGTTTGCAACCTCCTCAGCCAACATATGCTAACATCTGATGAGAGCTCCTTGAGTACACCTTAACTGGAATTACACTGCATGTACTCCTCAACACCATTGAACAACTCTTTGCTATGACAACCAACACTTTGTAAGTATCAACAAGATATAAACAAGATCATTTATAAACATGGTCATTCAAAATCATCAAACTCCTTGTGCATTGAACCCCTAAACATCTTATCAACATCTTGTATGCATTATGACATCAATGACAACATAAACCACTGATCACCTATATCACCGACATACATTGAAGATCAACATAGTTATCAACACCATCATCAACTTCATGAACTTCATTTCATAAGACTGATATGAGTAGCATCTTAGCAAACATTATTAGGCAAGAATCTAATCGTATGATAAACAAGATAGGGTAAAAGCACAAAGTTGTGTCACACTTTTATAAAGGAAATGACCAACGTTGATCCAACTTTTAAACTTGAATCACTATAAAGTGACATATATGTTTTGAATTTTGAAATGATGTAAACTAATAAAATATTTATTTTTTAGTATATTTTATGTTTGTATTTTTTGAAAAAATTAAAAAATTATTTGAATATAGTTTTTAAGAAATTGACACTATAATTTAGTTGTTGATAAAATGCTAAAAAATGAAGTTACATGAGATGCCAATCTTTATATAGTAAATTTTATTTTTTTTCTTCAATTTTTTTGTGTATTTATAACTTGAAACTTTAGTGCATGGATATATTTTTTCCAATTTTGATAATTATATATTTTTTAAAAAATAATAAAATGTAGTTGTTTCTATTCGACGTTAACTTTCATATTAACTATTTATCTAAAATAGAAAAAAAATTATACCATTTTGATATAGATTCTTTTATCTAGTGCATCATATATTTTTCAATTTTTTTAATAAGTTTTACTGTTTTTCCTTGACATGGTAATCGACCTAATGTTTTGTGTTGATAACCTACTTTTAGTAAAAATAGAAAGGAAAATATAAATAATAATTAAACTATTAATATATATATATATATATATATATATAAACTAAACTTATAGATCTACAAAAGGGTATTTTTATATTTTTTTAAAAATGTTATTCACACGAGTAGAAGTTGTTGAAATATCAAGTTTTTCAAATAATTTTATTTTTTTGATAAATTGACCTCATAGTAGTGCTACGTATGCATTTAGCAAACAATTTTAGTTGGAAAAGTTGTGGACATATCTAACTTAGTTAGAATGAATCTTACAAGATCATATGTTTGACCAAATTTGATTTTTAGATAGAAATACTTAAATTCACTTGTGTTGATATCAACATAGTTATCAACTCCATCATCAACTAAATGAACTTCAATTCAGAAGACTGATATGAGTAGCATCCTAACAAACATTATCAGGCAAGAATCTAATAGTATGATAAACAAGACAAAATCATCATATTGACAAGCACCAAATGATTTCCTCATGAAACTTCTTGGGGATAATTGATAGGACATGGACAACTCCCCCTAACTTCATGATGTATCTCATGTAACAGATGATATGTCTTGTGCATTATGCACAAGTATATGATCTATTTTTTCTTGAATTTGTTTCTATCTCCAAACTTTCACGGGTTCTTTCTTTTGTTCAGGTTTCTTCTTCCAAACCTTTTTAGCCTCTTTCCTGTTCCAACTTTTCAAACCAGGTGATGCTTTTCTTTCATACATTCTACAGTTTGTTTGTATGTGACCAACATTATTGCACTTGTAACACACTAGAACAACATTAGATTGATTTCTTCTGCAATCAATTACTTTGTGTCCAAAATGATTATAGGTATAACAATAACACAAACATGAGTAAAATTATACCTATACATATATGCTTGCCTTGCTGGAGTAGTTCTTCTGAGATTTCTCCTTTGGTTGTGCATTTTGACAAACTCTTCTTTGGTTTTCACCTTAACTTAAATCTTCTTTTTGTCTTCAGGAACAGTAGCATGATAACTTAGATCAATTTTCTTTCTAGGAGTCTTTCTAACTTTGGAACACTCTCCTTCTTCATAACCAAGACCATTAGTGTCCTTATGATGCTTTTGTTTGCCCAACATTTTATGCAACTTATTTATGCTTTCTTCAAACTCCTAATATTTCTTGGACAAAACCTTGAGACCTTCATAATCTTTTCTTAGATTGACAATTTCAGCGTCTAGTTTTAGACATTCAATTGATTTGATTTCACATTCAGACTTAGTAACATCTGTTATTCTCTTGGCTTCTTCAATCTCAGTCTTTAGACTGATAATCAATTTATCTAATTCATCAATTTGTGTCTTTAATTTCATAATCTGATTTCTTGCCTCTTCAAAATTAGAAGATACTATTCCAAGGTCTGAAAGTGCTTTGTTTTTTAAGTCTTTTTCTTGTTGTAGCTACAACTCTAATCTCTGATTCTCCTTTTTATATTTCCTGATTTCTCCCAGAGCACAAATGAGTTCTCCTTCTATATCAATCTCACAATCCTATTCATCATCACTCATAATGTAATCTCCTTCTTCTGAATCAGATTAGACCTCATCTCCTTCATATGAATGTCTTCTTTCATTGTCACTTTCCTTAGACACCAAGCTGTCCTCTCCTTCAAGTGCATCACCTTGATAGATTCTTATCAATTCCTTCCACACATCTTGAGTTGTTTCACAATGCATGACTTTACATGAAATTTCATTAGATAATCTAGACAAAATAGCCTTCTTTGCTATATGATTACATTCATAAGCCTCTTTGTTATTTGTATTATTAGATTATTGAGAAGAAATAAAATACCCATTTTCAACTGACATCCACACACCATAACCTAAAGAGGATAGATGGACTTGCATTCTAATATACCAAATAGAAAAATCTAAACCATCAAAGAAAGGAACTCCAGAAAACTCTTCCTCTAATTTAATACCTAACTCAACTTGTGAGACATTTCTATCAACCAATTATGGTTCAACATTTGAGTTTGATGTAGATGGTGTCTTTTGACCAGTATGTGACTTAACATTTCTCTTGCCCTTATTTCTTTTACACTTTCCCATGGTACTCCACTATCAGGACCTACCCAAGCCGGTTGGACTTCAATAGGTAACCTATGCTTTGATACCACTTGTTGGAGTACATGACAACACTAAGAGGGGTGGTTAATTAGTGTTGTATTTAATCTTTCAAATATTTTTGTACCTTTTAATTTACAAGACAAAGAATAAAAGAGACATCAATAGTCTATCAAATACATATGCACAAGTATGATGATGAATAGTGTGAATAGGACCTTATGAGCAAAACATTAGGATACACACACATAGAGGCAAACAACATGAACCATAACACAAGTTTTTCATTAGTGGAAAACCCTCATAGGGATGAAAAACAACTCTAACCTGCCTCACTAGCTTAATCAAATCTCACTTGTTACAAAGTCTCACTGGGTACATTGTTTAGAAGCACCTACTTCAAGGAGCACCAACCCCTAATACATTGAGAAGTACCAACTTCAAGGGCACCAACCCTTATTACATGAGTATGAAAATGTACAGAGGAAAACTCTATTTCTCTACATAACAAAACCTTATATCTCCTTTTGTTTTCCACACAAAAAAATCTTCTTCAATTTTTGACTATTCAAACTTGCTTCAATCTATGAAACACATTTCAATCTCTGCAAAAAAACAATTTCTTCAAACACTGCAAACATCAATCTCTGTAACATCAATCTATTCCTCTAATCAAGAATCAACACCTGCACTTTCTTCTCTTGCACTAAAGATAATATGTATGCATTAACTGGTCTTCATACTTCAAAATTTGATTCACCTATATTTTCTATTTTAGAAAAAAACCTTATCAAAAATTGTCTTCAATGCTGCATAATACTAGTCCTCAAAAATTCTTATCACAATGAACCTTCAATGTCTTTATAAATGAAATTAAGAAACCTTTCATATTCCTCTTCTTTCCCCTTTCAAAAACAAATCTTCTATAATCTCCAATCTGCAAAAAATAATCTTCAAGAATAAAATAAATTATTAAATTAGATTTCCTTGACATGAAATAATATCACTTCATCTTCGAATCCCCTTCTCAAAATCCTTCTACAAAAATAAGATCATATATATCTCTTCTCTTCATAACCATTTTCATCTATGAAGAACCTGCAAAAAAAAAGATCATATTCCTCTTCTTTGCATGACCATTCATATTCCTTTATCTGCAATAAGGAAGTTCTCCAAAAGAAACTTAAACACCTCTTAAAAATCTTCTCAAAAATCTTCTCGATAAATTCTATAATTACCTCTCCAAAAATAAAGTTTTCACAAAGCAATTTTCTCACTTATACAAAAAATAATAAAAACTCCTTCACTTTAGCCTTCCATGTCATGAGAGAGGAGTTTAAAATAGAATAAATCTCCTAAAAGTTTTCATTTAAAACTCACACAAAATCTCTTTTTTAAATGGCTAAAAATAGCCTTGAAAAATCAAAATACTGTAGTTACAATGCTCTTGACAACCACTTGCACGTCAATCATGAAGCTCAAAGGAATTGAAGATAAGTTTAAATGATATCCAATGATCTATAATCACGCACCCAAGAAACTTTAAATGTGAGCCGTTGATAAGAGTTTGGCACCCACGCACCCATAGTGAAGACCGGGAGTATCGGTCTTGCAAGGTGGAGGGGTCGGTTGCCCCATGACACTGACTCCCTTAATGCAATCACTTAAGTGACATCAACCTATAGTAGCAGGTCAATTGAAAATTAAAACAAAAGTGCACAAAAGGATGACAGGCAACAAAGGGAGTAACTTAGGTCTTTAGGAATATAGTATAGGATTTAGAACTAGAGCCCCAAACAAAAAAAGACCTTAATCCTTATATCATATCTAAGTGAATGAGTCCTCTGTCTCAGTTGCAGAGCCATCACCAAGAACATTCCATTAGTAATATAGTTGACATAATAAAGATGATTAACAATATCAACATTAAGTCATCTTTGGAAGCACTAATCCACCATAACAACAAGCAATAGATAGAAGAACCTTTGAACACTATTAACCTTGAGAACAAGCCTCTATAAGTATTAAAATCATGCACAACCTCCACAAGGACCCCTATGATGATTCGAATCTTTGTCACATACATGTAAGCGTGAAATAATGTCCTTTAAGTAGTGAGTCTCTTGATGACGTGTCCTCTTTCTTGTCTTGTGTTGTTTCTTCCTTGTCGATTTCCCTCTTTCCCTGTTTGCGATGCTTTTTTACACTTGTTGTGACACTTTTCAACTTGCATTTTATGATCTTTTGACCTTGCTCCTAAGCCTTGTGAGTGTCTTGTAGGTGAGTTTTCACCTCTCCCCTATGTTTTTCATCTAGTGCATCTCCTGGAAGCCTTCAAGAGGACTCCTTATCCATCTCCCACTTTTAGTTTTTAGTTTTGTCAAATCAATCCAAATCTCCCCCTATTAATTCTAGATCTCCCTCGGGAGATCCTATTGACGCAAGTGGAGATTTGGATTCTTCCACATGACTGACCTATTTCTTGAAGCCGAACCCCTCCTTTGCTTCTCTTCTTGGATCTCCCAACCTATTTTTTTGCTTCTGACCCTATCCAACCTAGATCTCCCCTAGGTGACCCTACTAGAAAAAGGGGCGACCCTACCATTTTTGTAGCCGTAAAAAAACTTGAGTTTCTCACTCATTTTTGCTCTGTTTTTGCCCATTTTTCTTCTAGTTTGCATGGTTTTTGATCCCTAATATAGAGTTAACTATTTCATGCACCCACATATGCATAATTAGCTCTATTTGATCTCAAATTAACTCTTCAATCAATCGCATGCATTCCCTCACCTCCATTTTCTCTTCAGTTATAAGCTATCTTTGCTTCATCACTCTCCAATCAGCTAAGTTCATTGGGTAATCAACCTTGTTAACTCCCCAATCATCCTTGTTAAATCATCAATAAAATGAGTTAACTCTTCATTCAATCCCTTCTTCTAAACCTATAAATACACCCCTCCCTCAAGCACAAAGGGAGGCAAATTCATTGTGCGCACAACTCTTGCTAATTTTGCTCTCCAACTTAGCATTCAAATGCTCTTACAGGAGGAAGTTGCCTTTTGCTTTATTTCTTCAACCAAGTAGCATCATGCTGCTTCATTCTATGCCATTGTGCTCAATCCAAGCTCTCATTGAGCTCATCCAAGCTTCATCAAGGCTTGTTTTTGCTTCTTCGTGTTGTTTTGTTGTCAAGAGGATCATCCGCTGCCACAAAAGGATTCAAGGTTGCCCATTACAAGGATTGCTGAGGGTAGTGGAGTCCACAAATCTTTGTTTCTCTCAGGTTCCTTCATTGTTTTTGTTCAATTAATAGTAATTAGATAATCAAATTTGCTCTTGGGAATAGTAAAACATTGCTATTTCCTTCACAGTAAGATCTTGCATGTTAGATTAATCGCCTTCATATTTTTAGATCTAGATTGTTAGAAAAATAATTTCCCCTTTTCATTAGATTAGATCACATTAAAATCATTGAAAACACAAAAAAACATAGGTTAACTTTGCATTAGAAAAGTCATATAGAATTGCATGTATATTTCCTTTTCATAGATTAGAAGCACTTTCATTTCCAAAATACTAAAAGATATCAAAAAGACGTTTTGCATATCATTTAGCTTGCATTCATATAGAAACACTACACTAGATAAATTTGTAAACCCTTGATTCCATCATGAGGTAACCATGGTTAAACGATCCAATCAAACCCTCAATCCCATCACGAGGTAAAAACAAGTCAAAATAAAGTCAACCCCTAGATATGGTTAAGGTTAGTAATCATAGAACTACCTCAATCCTGATTCACGAATGTGCTTAGGAGTGAGAGGAGAGTGGGAGAGGGCTATCCATGATGAGATTGAGGAGATCCATCCATGACCACAACAAGAAACATTCGTTCAACCACAAGGAGACCCATTTGTCCTCTTGTTGTTAGAAGAAACTAGACAACACCAGATACAACAAGAACTTGTTCAACACATACAAAGACAAGAGGACATGAATGAGAACAATCGCTTACCCACACAGAGGTGAAATCTAAGAAATCCAAATAGAAAAAGAGAAACTAGTGACCCTTCGGGTCATAGGGTTATCTCAACTACAACAATAATCAAACGAAACATACAACTAAGCACACAACAACAAAGGCCGCAGTACTTGCCAACCCCTCTCCTTGAAGTCTAGCTCTCCAATGAGTAGACCCCCACCGTGTCTCACCTCCTCTCAACTGGCTAATTCAATGTAAGTAAGAATGACATGGTGGATCACCCCATGGAAAGGAGGGAAAGGGTTTGTGTGCATGCCGAAATCTAACTCAACAGTCCCAGGCAACCACAGTCATGATTTTGAGCGTACAACCTCCATCAAAATGAGCTAACACTATCTTGTTCTCACCTTCACCAACCTTTATCATGCACTAACATCTTTGATGAAGCAAGTGCTTTGAAAGAATGATATAAATACTACATCATACACCATCTCAACATCATAGAGATGAACATGCACCATGAGATGATCAATACATTAATAATTCTAACTGACAACTCTTTTAATGCAGAGAATATACTTTCTTAATGCAGAACCAAATATGTAATCTTTTGATATGACAACCACTATCAACCTTTGCAACCTCAATGATAGACACAATCCATCAAACACCAACTCATGAACTAATGATCTTAAGGCACAAGCACCTTGAGAAGCACTTCAACAATATATCAACCTGAACATAATATTTATCCTAGGCAACATCATGATGAGCAACATAGAAGAACATGAACTCTGTGATGCACATGCAACATCCTAGGATGTCAATAATGAATATGTACCAACACATGATCAACTCCTGCAAACATCTTGAAACATGATGAACCAACTTTGCATCAACCAAACATCATCACAATGATCAACACAACACTATCAAAATATGAACTCAAGTAGGAACCAAAAACATAAACAAGATATGAACTCCATCAAGCATCCTTATCCTTAACCAAGTGAATTCTTGTGAACTCTTGAAATGAGATCATGAGCATCATGGAGCAACAACTCCAAACCATCAATGGAAAACAACTCAACACCTTTTTGACATCAATGACAATCATCCTCCATCAAAAGCTACATACTGCCTTGATAAAGGCTGAGGAACATCTTCACAGGGTCCCTAAGGATACATCATATATAGAGTTTGAGCACAAGTAAGTTAGATCAATAGTATTTATTTTTTGTACATAGTATTGCTGTGTGAGAAGAACTAATAGTAGAGTTTGTTTGAGGATGTACATAGTATTGCTGTGTGAGAATAAATGATAACTATCCTTAACACTATCTTCTTTAGGATGAAACTGCCCTCTCAATCAATAATGAAACTCTATGTTTTGAAGAAAATTTTCACCTTCTATTGTGCCTTTCTTATCATTGTGATCTCTCCTTTGGTGCTATTGTCGCTTGAAGATTACTATCCTCTATATCATGAAACTTCTAATAGTGCATTGTCATTGTGGTTTGGTCATGCAGTCTACTCTTTAAAAGTTCCCTATTGTCATGAATTATTCTTACCTTGGGTCATAAGCACTTCCATCAACATTGTTCTTCATGAAGACTCTAATAATGCCTTGGAACTGTCATCTATTGAGTTTTGAATTTATTCTTTTATGATTGTCTTTTGGACTATGATTAAACCCCTTGTCATTGTCATATGAATGGATACTATCACTTGTGATTATCACAGTCCATCTTATTTAAATCTATCCTTGTTGATCATGAATTATCTATGAACAACTCACTATCTTGTGTGTCTTTAAAGTCGTTCACACTTAGCTCATAGTGAGGTATTTTGTTTAGTGCTCATTTTAATATCCTAATGGAGTCATGATATTTGATAAGACCTATAGGTGTGATTATATAAATGCACCATAAGGACTATCCTCTAGGTCCATACTATGTATTTGGTTGAATATTATCTTATGGACTATCCTCTTTACCATCTAACTATATTCTTAAGGACTATCCCACTTCATGTAACCTCTCTTTCCCATGATCAACACCTTGAAATTGACTATGGTAGCACCTTGAGATATTGTCCATGCACTCCTTAATACACTTGTAGTTTTTCCTCTTTTGAAACTTTGTGGGATGTAAATATTTATTAGTTTACCACATTGCTTTGAAGACAATGAACCCTTGACAAGATTTATGATGTTTTAAAAGCCCTCTTGACTACCTAGTTACTTGTCTTTATGTATCTTTTAAAGTCTATCATACTACCCTATCACTGTTATTATTAATTTCAATGCCCCCATCATGGTTATGCCATGGACTATCATTTTTTATTTGAATAGTCATGATTGTGATCTTCTTTTGGGAATCTATAGGAAAGTGTCATGCCTTACTTTGAAGTCCATTTCCTTAAATATTTCTCTCTTCTTGTTGCTTCTATCCTAGGGCTTGAAGTCTTGTATGTTGATGTAATATAGACTCCTTCCAATTTGGGCAATAGACTCCATTTTGTGATAATGAATGGTCAATAAAGAGTCAAAGTTTGATACTACTCCCATTGACCCCAAAAATAATTCATGTGCCTTGTCCATGGTTCCACATTTTACATACATGTCTACCTGGGTAGTTGCAACTACAACAAATGACAAAAATTCTATATCCTTCATGCTTTGATGGATTTCCATACCCCATTCCAAAGCTCTGATTTTGGCATAGGTAGGGAGTATGTTGGCAAAGGTTGTCGAATTTGGCTTTACACCTGCTAATTGCATTTGCTTGAAAGTTTCTAAAGCCTTTTCAATAAATCCATTTTGTGCATATCCCACAACCATTGCATTCCATGAGATGACATCTCTTTGAGGCATTCTACCAAACAGTTCACATGCCTTGTCAATGCTTCCACATTTTGCATACATGTCTACCAGGGCAGTTGCAACTACAACAAATGACAAAACTCCTCTATCCTTCATGCTTTGATGGATGTCCATACCCTGTGTTGGTTCTCAAATATGCAATTTACCAAACCCCAAAGGATGCCAAACTTTGTGCTCAGATCTGGTAGCCGATTTGGCCAACTAATGAAAGCAATCGAATTGATTGGACTTCCCTGTGCTTCAGGCCCTGCTTGGCCTAGGTGGGTGTACCTTATATTCACCAATTAATTATTAGGCTTCAAATATGTTTGTGACTTCAGAATAGATTAAGGAATTTATATAATTTTGTCAATTAAATCATCCACTTCACTTAATCCAATTTGGCATATGATTTGGATTAATTTATTTTATAAATACTTAAATCCTATTCCTAAAACAGAAAATTAAAATTAGATTTTTGAAAATATATACAAGGAAATGATTTTCACAATAGAACAACCAGTGCCTATGTTGGCAAATGGTCAACACTCACTATGGGATTCGTGATATGGACTAACTGCCTTCCATGGATTCATTAACTCTAGCGCTTGTATTAGAAATTGACGGGTTGACCTTTTGGTTTAATGACAATCATGGGCCAACAACTTTGGCAAGCTCTGTATCCTTTCATTTAGCATGAACGAATGCAAATTAAATGGCATATTTATACCATTTCCTTGAACTATATTTGGAATACTATCTATACTAAATTGAAAAAGACATAAAAGATAAACATCTAGTGTCCATGGTGCAAAATTGCATCTCAGAATTTACTATGTTAATCTCACAACAAATAGCCACATCAAATCATTCATTACTAAGATGCCTTTTAGTACAAGTATGGATTGTAAAGAGACAACCCATATAGTTATAAGATGTAGAAAAGGGTAGAGTTAGCAAAAGATATAAGACAGTCATGACAAATCTTCAAATGGTCATCATCAAACGAAAAGAGACAAGCAAGATCTTCCTCAAAACTTCAAACAAAACTAAAAACCATAATGACATAGAGTATACTTGGTAAGATGTGAGGATGAAGGCTTCTAGGAAAACCTTGAATATTATCTCAACGTGGGCATGATCTATCCTCAAAACCTTGGACAATCTCCTCGTGCATGCAATGGGTCTTCAAACCCTTGTGAATCTCTATAGTGTGGATGAATTCAAAGCCAACAAAGAAAGGTTTATTTAGAGAAAACTCAATGTGCCTTTATCCTAGATCTTCTCAACAACATGGGTAGATGATGGTGCAACCAACTGCTAGTTCTACACCATGCCCAAAAAAATCTTTGGACTTCTTTTATCTAGCCAACAAAAAAGACTGCTCAATAGACACTTCAACTGAAAATTCATTTTTTAATTGTTTGGTGCCCAAGGAAATGAAAATTCTCTTTTAAAATTGTTTGGCACCCCAAAAAAAAAAGTTTTTTTTTTATTACTTTCCACTTAATTTTCCACTTATGATCAAATTAGTCACTTATGATGATAAAAAAACTAAGGCTTTCACTTTCTTTTTTATTACTTTCCATTTAAATTTCCACTTATGGTCGAATTAGTCACTTATGATGATCAAACTAGTCATTTATTTAGTCATTTATAGTTGTGTTGCAAAAAATGATTAGAATTTAGTCATTTTTAGTTGTCGTGACTAAAATTTTTAGTCACCTAATCATTTATTTGCCAAAATTCTACTAGTGACATGTTACTCTCAAGCAGGCTGACCTAATTGATGATATGAGCAAAGCAGACTTAAAAGAAGGTAAACATGTTTTGTGAAGTTAAGAAGGGACTAATTTAGGTCCATCTCAACCTATTTTCAGGTTTAAATCTTGGTACAAAGTGTGTGTAAAGTTTGGGACCAACGTGTCTTATTTGGCAAGTTTTACATGATACACCGATTTGGGATGACCTTGTTGAGGTCGTAAAAGAAGTATATATATATATATATATATAGAGAGAGAGAGAGAGAGAGGTTCATGTTTGATGCTTTGATGAAAGACATGAGGATGAGATGGATGTGTGATTAGAATGATGCGACAAGGGCCTATAGATGCGAATTGAGGAAGAACAGAGTAGAGCAACAATTTAGATCAATGGAAGAAGATTTTGATTGTGCTTCATTGGAACTGTATTCTATGCATTTGTAGATGCAATTGTAACAGTTCATCACTGGCAGTTAGCCATTTCTTTCTTTCGTTTCTCTCTTTCTTTCTCAGTGGGCAGTGAGTCCACATGGACAGTGAGTTCACCTGTAGTGAGCATTTCTGTAATACCTTAACCGATTATAATATATTGTGAGCTAATCCTCACTGTGGTTTTTCCCTTTTTGGGTTTTCCATGTAAAAATCCTAGTGTCTATGTGTTATGGTTTATGGTTTCATGTTTCATACATAACTTACTTCGTTGCAATTGACTATGCTAAATGGATTGAAATGTTTTATGCTTAATTAGTTTAAGAGAATACTGATCACACCTCCTCTTAGTATTCTAGGTGTTATTCATCCTAGTATATCCCTCTAGCATTTGTAGTCCAAGGCTACCACTAGAGGCCCCATCCATATTAATTTTAGCATGAGAGATATCCAACTTATCCCACACCTCTTTTCTAATTTTAACAACCATGTGATTGGGGAAACAAAATAATAATTTGTTAATATCTATTATCTTTTTTGATAAATTATTTTCTTAAAAGAAATGTATACTATTATTGATCATTGTTCCATACAAATATTTGAGACAAGTATAGATTGCGACACTTGTAATATTTTCCCTTGTTATATACATACTAATATAGGAGAACCAAATATTAACATTCTACATTAAATTTTAAATAACAAATCAAAAGTCAAAAAAAAATTATAGAATAAATGTTTTTAAAAAAGCAAGCGACAATGGATTTAAGTATGTGGAATAACATTACCATGTGATGCTAAACTACAAAAAAAACAAAACTAAGTATGGGTACTAACATGAAAATACAATACAACTTAAATTCATCTTTTGCATACTTCTATAATTAGATAGAGAAATATATATTTACATGGCCCAATGGTCTATGGGTGGGAGAGGTCAACAACAATCCATGCAAATCATGGTAATGTAGGAAGAGAGAAGAGGGGAACACAACTTTTAAAGGGTTGTTTCTAGGACTCCATGTAAACACATGGTGGAGGTGACATTAAGTTGTTATATTATGTGGATGTGAGGGTTAATCTATCTATCTTGTGTCATAGGTAACTCTTAATATTTTCTTAATGTTATCATGGACTATTGTACAAATCTTATGTAGTGCAAGGATAGGGAAAGGGTCCTTAATTAAAACTCTGACCTCCTAAATGCAAAACAAGGATGATGCACTAAAGATTGTAGTAGGAACCACCATCCATGAACATTCATCCGATGGGATCACTAGAAGTGTTAGATGTCAAAACACTAAAAGCCTCAATATCAATTATGCGTATGATAGAGGGATTGGTGTTCAAATTAGTCTCACAAACACATTTACAGCCTCATTAAACGTAGAAATGTAAAATTTATGTTTCATCTTTTAAGTACCAAGTTAGACTACATTACAACATATTATACTAGAACTTTTCAATTCAAGTTAAGTAAATGTACATATATTAACCATACTTACCAAAAACGTGTTTCTTTGAATCGGGGAAGGTGCATGAGAGATGCTAAAAGGAATTAGATGATACAATTGGGATGATGGTAAGAAGAGAGAATAAGTGCCAAATCCTCTTTCAAAAGCAACCTTCCCAAATCTTGCTCAACATTTGACCCATGAATTATATGGCACTGCTAACATCACCCATACAATGAATATTATATTCGTGCAACACATCTTGATAAAACAAGTTAAAATACCAACAAAAAAAAATATACCATAATCAATTCGCATCCAATGTTTACCATATCATTCATTTAAAATGGAGAAATTATGATCTCTTAAAGTTTTAGCATTTATTTCTAATGTGCACATACACTCCGGTATTGCCATCGCCATTCTCCACTTTCTGCATGTCATTCATTTCTCTCGCCATCTTCCTCTGCTCGCAAATTACCCTCCGCTTGTGCAGGAGCTGCACACCAGGAGGAAAAGGCAAATCCAAGTGCAACTATTGTGCACATCCACCTCCTCCTCCCCTTCTGCCAACACAAGAAATATTTACACAAGAGTCTTGCCATTTTTCTTTCTATTTTTCAGACATTGTCTTTCCTACTTTCTACCAACCCTCACCGACTTGTGAAGATTGGCCCACCGTATGCATCCACCACTTCGATTTTTTTTCCCTCAACTTTATGGCCACCCCCGTGCTTCTCCTAACCCCAAATATCACAAGTTCGACTCCACCATTTTTTGCATTTCCCACTAATCAAAAGGAAAAAAAACATCTTCAGTTTTTGCCCAGCATAATTAATAGTTATAATCAATAATTTTTTAAAATTTAAATTTTAGATATTCATTGTTTACAAAGGTAAATGGGCTCCTTTTAATGAGAAGAAAATAAAATAGGTTAACCGTACGTTTGAGGTCTAATTGTCTTGGATTGAGTGAGAAAATGATGACAATTAAAAAGTAATATGCTAATATTAAGATAATTGACTATGCCATTGTCTTAATATAATCTAATCTTAAGCTAGCATATATTGTGTGGTTCATTCACCAATGAGTCAATTGTCATGTATTTATAAAATTTGTTAAATAACAAAAAAAATTATTCATGTGGTGAATGAGAGAAAATTTATGGTAATGAAAGAGGTGTAATATTCCACTACTTTTGTGTATAATAAATCCCTTACATGTTTGAAGTTTGAACAACAATATTAAACATACACTAAGTGCATGTAGAAATACTATAACTATATTTTTCAAAGAAAATTTATTTATCATGTTCTCTACTTATCAATCCAGTTCCTAGCTATCACTAGTTCTATTTATTAACTTTAGATCATGGTGAAAAGAAATAAAACAATTTCTTATTAAATATCTAATCTAATCATTACAACACAAGTATGATTTTCATAAATGACAAAGAGGGAAATAAAACTTAGCCTCATGTGACACTTGGAGACTTTCTAATATGGAATGTGCTTTGTGATCTAATTCAATGCTCTATGATCATATTTGTGCCCATAATGCTCTAACAAACTACTAGATGATTCACTTTTTGCTCTAGTTTAATTTTGAATTGCATAAATGATCTTTACACATGTTGCCTAAAGATTACTCGCCTTGGATATGTAAATCTCTGATTTAAGGCTTTGTTACATATACACATATTGTTGGAGTTTAGTGTGTAAGGTATTACCGTATTTACATGTGTTTGTAGTACATTTGTGGCTAAACACTTAATTAACTTTATGCACTAGCATATTGAACAAAAGATTACTTACCCACAACACACGAGGGTCCTAGTACCCTTGATTGGACTTATGCATTTTTAATCAAAGCATACTAAAGCATTCATAAATGCAAAAGATAGAAAAGAATTAGATACCAAAACTTGTAGAGCTTCATAATTATTCAACAATCTCAAAAGCTTACAATAATGGGGTTTTATAGGATTTTACCTAGCACCCACTCAATCTAGTCCTGGATTGCTTTAAAGTATCTTTAACTCTATCCTAGCTTTAATCTATCTTTAGTTTATGCAATTATAGCTTGGAATTTGTCTAGAAGTGTGCAAGCTAAGAATTCCAAGTACTTCTCCTAAAATCTAGCTATAGATCTTACCTTCACAATCCATAATCACATTTGTGCTCAAAAATGCATTCGTCTAGAAACCCTATCCTATCAACATGCTTCCATATATTTATGGCATGACTAAATACAAGTGACATTTGGTTTGAATTAAAAATAAGAATTACTTACAAAATTAGTGCCAATAGTCCCCAATTCAATTCTATGTTTTGCCCTTAGAACACTCAAAAAATACTAACAAAAATAGATTAAAACTTTGATCAAAATCCATCTCAACTCCCTTGAGAGCTAAGAATAGAAACCTTCATTACAAATATCAAAATATTCTCAACCAACATCTGTTGCCAATGAGCACATGCATCAATAACCTTATCATCCAAATCCTTAACCACACTAGGAATATGGCTAATGATATCCTCCCCCATTAGCTAAAGTCTCTCTACCTTGCACTCTAATTTTGAGAATGTGGCTTGTATTTCATGCACATAGTTATTTAGCTTTAGGAAGAACTTTGTAGTAGCTTTAGTAATTCCATCAATTTGTTAGTATGAGTTGTATAAACCCTCCCAATGATGACCATATATCCTTGGACCTACACTTCAATGCTCTCTTTTGTTATCAATATGGTACTCAACTGCCAAGATTCCCTAATGATCCTTAAGTGTTCCATCTATTAGTTATGTGTTACATCTAGTCTTTTTACTAAAGGTACATCCCAAATCAACATGATTGACTACACCTATGTTAGGACATTATCTATAGATGGTACATGTGGTAACACTAGATCTAATGTTTTTAGTGTTTATGTTGTTGATGGAACTTGTGGTGATGATGAAGCAATTTGTGGCATAATCGCAAGAAATTTTTTATGGTTAGCGCATGTATGGGAGGCTAGGCTAATACATAGGCCACTCATCACTTCTCAACTCTTAGACACTATAGAGTTAGAAATTACCTACTTTATTATTTCTACTCTATGTAATACACTCATTTTAGTGTACATGTCCTTAGCATGCTTTAGGATTCATTTAAGCCAATTCACCAACGTTTAAACCATTGTCAAGATGTCATTCAAACTTCTTCCTATCCAGTACCTATTTTTACCTCCCCTTAGACTCTCTAGTAAAATTTTCTACATAAACATTAATGCAATCACAATAGTGACCTGGTCACATCATGATCAAGGTAGAATCCACATGCACTAAACTATTTTAAAATGTTTAAAAACTAATCTCAATGGCATTTTTGAATGGTCATCATGCATACCAATTTTGGAAATATGATATTTTGAATCATCTCGTACATCTCTTTTACATAGAAACCTTCTAGAATTTCCTTTCTAACATTTTGAAATCTTTTTTTGACTATACTCCCTCTCGTGATTTTCCTGAAGCTCTCTTCTTCCATTTTCCAACTTCCTACAACTTTCCTCTTATCATGAACCCTCTTGAAACATTCATTATTTTGTATGAGGATACATGGATAATATTCATTTGAGCTATTGATTTTGATATTCTGACAAATGATGTTGGTTGATAATGGTTATGTTCAAATGATGATTATTACATGTTTATGTACTTTTAGTTTATCATAGATGGATATTGTTGATTTTTTTCTTATCAATTATGTAGGTACAAGTGGAATCTAAGATCAATCATTAGGTTGTGATGTAGATTTCCCAAGTGGGGCATACAAGAAACGTTTAGGATACCTTTACCTTCTCACTTAGCTAAGGTATATCACTTCGCCATTTATGCTAATTGATTTGAGTTGTGGTTGTTATCTTGCTTAATGTTTTAGCTTGAGTCGAATGGTATTAGTATTGTTATAAGTTCTGTTGAGTATTGTCCTAGAAAAGGTCTTATCCTTTTTTGCTCTACACATGGTTTCCCTTACCATTTTACATCTCCAAACATGTGTGTGTTTTTCATTAGATTGGTTCATGTTTTGACCAAGTTTGGATGTATCCATGTGTACAGCCCCAACCCTTTGTAACCATAGTCACACTTCTTATGCCTAATGATCTCATTAGTTTTGGTTAATTGTAGAATGTGCATGTGAACTAGCATTCTTACCTTTGAAATTGTAAATTACACATTAATTTCCATGTATTATTATACTCCAAAAAATGTGATGTAATTAGTTAGGTAGATTTTAAATTTGTGAACTATAAATTATTGAGTTACTTTTAGTTTATGTGATCTAACCAGTAACTACATGATTAATTAGATATTTTATTATTCAATCTATTTATTAATTAATATAGATATATGGTAATTAGATATTTTATGAAAATTAAAGACTATTTCATATATTTTTATATATATTTAAGTATTGGAATTAAATTAATTTATAATTAAAAGTATATAGTTTAGAATTCTATATATGTTTCAATAATAATAAAATAAAGAAAGTGTTTTATTCAAAAAAGAAAGGTTAGATAAAGAAATAAAGAATTTAATTTTCCTTCTATAAAAATCATGAGGATAAGTTTCTAAAAGAGAATCCTTATCTTACGTGAGCGGAAAAGATTTTAGAGAAGTTGTATAAACTATGTTTTCTTAGTGGTGAAAACATGGCAATCTTTGCATTCCACGAGAGGACATCTCTTTGAAGGTTTCTGGAAACTAGTGGACGTGCCTTGCTCTTGAAAGGTAAAATGCTATTAGGGACAATACAAAAACTGGTGGAAGGAATTTTTATCAAGGGGTATTGCAAAGTTGTGGGTGGTGCATTTTAATCTCAATCCAGGGTGTAACTAAAAAGAGGAGGAAAAAATGGTGGGCCTAGAAGGAACTGGAAGGGAGATATCAATTTTTCTTTTCTATCAGGTTTACAAAGACTGCAGTCCTGGTAATTTGTTTCCTTTACACTTATAGCTTGTTTTAAACTTGTCTGGAGTTCACAATGCTTATGGGTATGCAATAGAAGTGATGTGCCTTTTTAATGCCTTTTGTTAAAGTACTAGTGATCATTTCCTCTATCAATTCCATTGGCTATTGCAATAGATAAATTCTCAAATGAATTTTAACAGAAAACTGTGATTATTAAATAGAAACATGTTAGATACTTGTGAAGGTTCTACACAAACAGTATTTTCCACCCCTTGGTTTTATTTTTCTTATAAAAACTATTGTGGTAATAGGCCCATTGAACCAGTTGAAATTCTAGAGGCATAAGTATTGGTTTTAAAATAGAAAAAGCTTACTTTCAACGGTGCACTATGTTCATAGAGATTGATATTAAACTAGGCTATTTTTCCTTCAAACATGGTTGTTCCATTCACTTCCTTGGCATGGAAATAGGTGCTGGCAAGAGGAATTTTGAATTAAAAATGTTTTGTTGTTGTTCCTTGACAATTGATGTTTGGTTGCCAAACTTATTTTGCGATAACCATTGCAATACATGAGACATCTTGTTGAGACATTGTGTCAAGCATTTTGCATGCCTTCTATATGCCTCCACATTTAGCATACATTTTCATTAGGGAATTTCCAACTACAACATTCGAAAAAAATCCACATTTTCCCAAGTAGCTGGAAATTCCCTAATGAAAATTCAATACCCTATTCCAAATCTCCCATTTTTTTTAGCACAAGCAGGGAGAACACTGGCAAAGGTTGTAGAGTCTGGCATTACTCCTACCAATTTCATGTTCTTGAAAATCTCCAAAGCCATTTCAAATAGCCATTTTGTGCACATTCTGCAATCGTAGTAGTCCATGAGGCAACATTTTGTTGAGGCATTGTGTCAAACAACTTGTGTTCCCTCTGTATGCTTCCACATTTGACATATATGTCAATCAAAGCATCTCCAACTTCAACACTCAATGAAGACCCACTTTGCCTTATCCTATGATGGATATTTTATTTCTTTACCAAAATACCCATTTTGGCATAGGCTAGGAGTATGCTTTTGTGATATGCTTGAGTTGAATACATGTTTGTTGCATTTGGTGAATAGTTTTGCATTGTATAATTGTTTGAATGTTTTATATAAGCTTCACTAATTATTTAATGCTAAGATTCAACTTTGTAGATGGATTTGTTTAAATTAGCTTTGAAGATTATAATTAGATAGTAAAGCCTAAAACTTAGTTTGGATTATTTTATGTGATAGATAGTGTTTGTTATTATATTTCCCTATATTACATCCAGATGTAATTAATATCTTTATGACCTTGGTCTAGTAGTTTCTTTTTATTATTTACGCAAGAGAAAGTAATGCCTTATGATGGTTTAATCTCAATTAACTTTCAATCCTCTATTAATGCATGATCTTGTGCTTATTGTTTACTTTCTACATGTGCATGAAATTGTAAGATGGTTTAGTTGTGATATGGGATGCATTATTGCTATGGTGGTGTTGTATAGTCTTGTAATTATAGTTAACCATTTTATTTTAGTATGTATGAAGGGATGTTCTTTATTCTAATTCAAGTTAGTAGTTTCATATTTTATGCATTATAAGTAGTCTTAAAGAGTTATGTAGTTGTTTATGATATATTGTAATATGTGGAAAAGTGTTGTAAATCATTGTGAACTTGGGCATAAAATGAAAATTTCTTAATGATGATAGTTTTCTTTTTCATACATTGCTATCTAAGTAATTTCTTGTGGAAACTTATGCATTCTATCTAAGAGAATGACGGGGATGTTTTTGTTATCATATTAACCTCTCAAATGTACCCCATGTAGGAATTATTTATAAATTGTAATGTCAGTTGTCTCTTCACACACATTCTCAAGTACTTGAATGTCTGTCATCGCATTGAGTATTTAACCTTGAGAACAATAGGGATGAGTAAGTTAGTTGGCTTATTGTCTTTAGATAATGTTATGTGATGGTTCTAACCATCTTCTGTGCTATTGATTGGCTCAAATAAGAGAGCCTTGATTCTAGTAAGAATTTGGTTAAGAATTATTTATTGTCCTAATTGGAACAACTGTAATTATGTCAACCTAATTAGGTTGAAAGTCAAGTAGTCGAACTACGGAGCCTCTGATCATGTTACATAGGCAAGGCCATATTTTATGAGTGGGCCCAAGGCCTAGATTTTGCCCTTAGGTCTTATTTCTTTTCTCTTTCATTTAATCATGTTATTTTTATAGTTTTATTTCAAATTTTTGAACCTATGCACTAGATTTAGAAATTTTTTAATGTATTATCATGTTATATGCTTAACAAGACAACTTATGTGAGTTAGATAAGTTATTGCAGTCAGTTATTGAGATTTTGTGTTATTCTCATAAGGGATCTTTTTTGTGCATAACATTAGGTATCGAAACAAAGTTTTACAACACTGGGAACTCTGGGAAGTGTTGTTAGGTCTTACCTTTGTTGTACGCAAGTTTTTAGAAACTAGTAGTCATCTTAATTATGATTTGCATGAGAGATGTTCATGTTTGATGATTATTCACATTAATAAATTTGGTCCTATATGGTTTTCTTAATGACTCATGTTTGTGATGAACCCTTCTGATGTCTTGATTGCATGAGAGAATGTTAGCTACATGTAGTTGATTCAATAATCCATTGCATTGTCCTAATTATCCTAGCATAGTTTATTGTATGATTCTAGCACGAGGATTTCTTGATGAAAAGATGTGATTAAGTAGTGAATTCTATAAGAAGTATCATATCTTATTGATTGAATTATCTATGTTGTATGATGAAAGGAGTTACATGTTGGTCCATAATACATACATCATGTGAGCAAATATGGTCCTCGAATGCTTACTGTTTGTCATGCCCACATTTCCCATGCGGTTACGACACACAATACACGTGTCATGTCCACATTTGTCATGTGGTCATGACACGAAATATCAAAAAAAAATTCACGTATCCCTAGAAACCCCCTTGCATGCGTCAGCGTGCTCAGTGGCAATACGCATAAAGCATAAACATGTCAATCCAACTTTGGGGTAATGCGAATACCTTTCGCAATCCTCGTGAGATGATAGCCTACTAAGGGGGATTATGTGAAGCAAGAAGCATCGCCATTAGGGTTAGAATCAAATTGACCCAAACCCTAAGTTTTCCTAAATGAGTGATGTGATTTTGACATGTGTCAAAATCAAAACCAAGGAACTAGAACAAAAATAATTAATTTAATCACATCTAGGTCATGGTAATAACACTAATACATAAAAAATATTTAATTAACGCCACTAGGATTCTGAAAAAATTTGGCAGCATAACGCCTCTTGGGCGTACAAGGGGATTATTTTAAAATTAAATTCCTACTACAAGCCTTCAAATTAAATTAATTAATAATAAATGTGCCCTCTAAAATAACCATTATCACTTTAACAATTTTTGTCCTAACCCATTAGATTAAATAAAACTAATTAAACTCACTACATCATATAAGACATTAAATTAGATAATAAATTCTAATAATTAAATTAAATTCCCAACGCTTTTACTATAATCCCCATTAAATAAATCCCCTATTAATATCTAGGTTTAAAAGCCTGAGATAAATTAATTGAATAAATTAATTACATCAATTAAGTATTAATTTAATAAAATGTAAGAAATGTCAAATAATTTAAAAATAATAACCTAGCTAACCATTTTGAGAAAATTAAATTGAAATTAAAAAATACACTCCAAACTTAATATATCCCAACACCCCTCTTTGATCAAACAATAATAATAATTAACCTATTTTAGTCCAACTCTAATGTTCACTAAACAAATAAAATTCATCCTTTAAAATTTTTAGTAAAATTCAATTAATTTTAAAAAGTTCAAATTGATAAAAATTTCCCTTAACATAAGTTTCCACTAAATTCCATTAGAATAATAAGATATAAATTTGCCAAATAAAAAAAAAAGATAATTATTCCCACGATAATAATTTCCATTAAACCCCTAGGATAATTAAATCAATTACATAAGTTATTAAATAAATAAAACAAAACTCTATGGAGAAAATCCCACAACAATAAATAAAAAGGCCTAGGTTTAAGATTTAATTCCCACTAAAATAATAAATAAAAAGGCAATAATTTAAAAAGCAAAACAAAAGATTTAAGAGATAATTCTAAATTTAAATTTAAAAATCATAAATTAATCCACCACATAATAAATAAAAAGGCAAAAAGTCTAAGTATACAAAACAAAAAGCCCATCTAAATATCCCTCTCATATTAAAAAGCTAAAAAGAATGGGAATAGGAAATGAATTATTCCCGTGCACAAAAATTTCCAAATATATATATATTTTGAAGACTTAAACAATATTTAAATGCATTCTATATGTTTTCTTTTTTTAAAAAACCATAGCAATAAAACAACCACATATATTTTTCTCTTGAACAACAAAAATGCAACACAGCAACAAAATTTTATTTGTAACAACAATGAAGATAGTGGAATAATATTTTCTTTCTTTGAGGAGAGCATTGAAACACAACGCCACAAAACCCATAGACATTAACATGAACATAAAAATATTTCTGTTGCAACACAACAAGAGAGTTCATTCTCTCATATAACAATGTTACAATGAGGGCTCTTGGCCATGGCTGTCAAATAGCCAAACAAGGTAAAACACTGACATGATAAAATCTTCTTTCAAGCTCCAAATGACTCAAAAAAATCAACCTACAAAAAAAACACTTAAAGAGAAACTTTCCAAGCCACCAAAATTCTTTCCACCCTTCCATAGACCCACAAGTGGGTCACCCCCGAGCTTGGACGTCGATCTTCACATGGGTACACTCCACAATACACAACAAAAAGAACACCCATCAAGGCTAGACAACATAAAATCCATAAAAATAGATTTGAGGGGGTAGGAGAGTGGACTCTCTCTACTCAAGAGGTTCACTCCTACATTCAAATCTCATGATTCCAAAACCAGGGCCTCAAGCATAAAAGAATACCTCAATGAAAATTATAATACTCCAAGGCGCTCATGCCATATAAAATGAACACCATACTCCTCAAATTTGCCCTCAAGGCCACAATATGATAATACCCAAGAGGGTGACCTTGAGGATGTTCACTCCTCTCCCACCCCTCACTTGAATGGACACACCAAGAATGGTAGTCTCATTCAAAACACCAATAAAACCCAACACAACAACAAATGTAAAACACAAAGCAATTTTATTCACACAATAAAAGTAAAATACATGAGAAAGCCTCTTATGCCTTGAGGCTTACCTTTGAAAGCCCAATAATGGAAGAGGGTTGTAGAAGAGCTTTCCAACCTTCTCCTTCATGCCTCCTTCCAAGATCTCCAACCATCTAACTCTCTAGAAAAACACCTCCAAAGATAGCCAAAAACAAGAAAATGAAAGAACCCCTTTCCTCTCACAAAGAGGAAATAATATAGGCTTCATTCCAAAGCCTTGAAGAATGAGAAGGTGACACGTGTCACCTTCTCCTTCCTCTTCCCAAGCCACTTGCAAGGAACATGGAATGTGGAGGTGACATGTGTCATTCCCCCATCCATTCAAACCTCACCCGCTCCACATGTGCTCTCACACATGTGTGAGAGAAAAGGTGGAGATGTGGCATCTCTCAAAATGGGTTCTAAGAGGATAAGGGATGACACATGTCATCACCTTATTCTCTAAAGGAAGCCCATTCACTCCAAGATGCTCTCACACGTGTGAGTGCATTAGAGGATGGTTCCACACACTTGAGGGTCTTGAAGACTCCCCAAGTCTTCAAGGTGATGGGAATCCATGCCTTGGAAAGGAGAATGGGTCATGTTTCAAGGCATGACTCATTCTCTACTCCAATTCAAATTTGAATTTCGTGACTTTACTTCAGGCTGAAGTTAAAGTGACTAGACAGAGGTAACCCTAGGGTTTGGCATGCTCAAATGGGCCCTAGACCCTAGGGATACCACCTAGGATTAATTTTAGCCCATAATAAACACTTTAGGAAGTAGAAAATCACATAAAATAGCCATCAAAATAAAAGACACCAAGTGGTGTATATTAAATCACATAATTTTACAACACTTCAAGTAAATAATATAAAAGAGGTGGAACCTAAACCAAATAATTAGAACGCAGACTTTTACGAAAGCATCATACAATTCACACATGACCTTGGTCCCTCTTGGGACTAGATCGGTCTAACATGGGAATCACATTAGGTGTGGGATCGATCTTCGATTTTCCATGGCATAGAAAATCACCTGTGCACTTGGACAAATAGATTAATCCAACATATACATCATAGCTGAAGCAAGGAAATGTATACACTCACGATATCACATAATCATTTAAAACATTATTAAAATCACATAGCATCATTAATAAAATTTATAATTTCACTGCAATTATAAACACTACTCAAGATCAAAATCACATAGCCTTTCATCAATTAATTTCACAACTGATATCTGTAATAGCATTAAGTGAAAGTCATATGGCAATAATCATCAATGCAATGTAAAGTTAGGATATAGTCATGTCACAACATACTAAATATAGCCAAATCAAAATAAGGGAATAGAGTCAAGAAAGTCTGCATCTATGGGGTCTACAAATGCAACTAATCCAAACGTACAAGGGTGGGCCTCACACTGTTACACCCCATTTTTAATGGACCAATTTACTTTTAACGTTTATGTTAAAATACAATTTTGATGCAAGATGATGTCATCATGATATTTAATGTTTTGGTTAAATATTATGCAATGAGATGTATTTGCATGTGAATGAATAAATGTTATTTATTCAATGTTATTCTTATGTTGTGATTTTTAATGACTAATTACGTGAATGTTGCTCCAAGTGGAATACAGGATAATTTCTTTCCCTCCAAAGAGTGAGGGAGAGTATCACCCAGGAGAGGAGAGTAGATTTCAGAAAATTGGGTATTGCCATGAGTTTCTACACACTCACATAGGTCTATTTTAAACCACATATAGTCAATTTGAGTTTTTAATAGAATTGATAGGTTAAGTTGAACCTAATCGAGTCGAGTTGTGTCTTGGTCTCTTTTCTGTTAATGGAAATTATAAGGTGTTTAAGTTAAGTTGCTGATGTAAGTCGACTATGAGAAATTGTTCTACATATATGTAAATCATATATATGTGTGTGTGTGAGAGAGAGAGATAAATACTTATATATATATATATATATATATATATATATATATATATATATATATATATATTATTCTTTACTAATTAAAACATGTATTAGAATATGCACTTCATGGGCATTATGAGCTGCCATCGAAGGCTATTTATAAGGTTATGTATGAATGATGGTAGTGCCACCTTTTCCATATTATAGGCGACAATTTTAGTAAATGTGCAAGTTAAACTCTCTTCAGTGCTCTATCACCAACTTCTAGTGGTCGTAGAATGAAAACTGTTTAAACTTCACTAAGGCCACAAAGTGGTGGCATCAGTTCCTATACTCATGCATTTCAAACTGACTTGTTGAATGCCTCATCATAACTTTTTTTTAGGGTTAGCCGGCAGAAGATATCAATTAAATGCAAATAAAGATTAAACAGAGAAATAGAAATACACAGAATTAATAACAGCGAGAGACAAGTTTTAACATGGTTCACCCAAACTCGGGCTACATTCACTAAACAGAGAGTCTGATATTATTATCCAGTAAATCAAACCGATTACAATCAGCAATCCTTGCAACTCGATACGATTGCAAATGCTACAATACAATATGTCAAAACCCTAACCCTTAGCCGCTTTTATCAAGCTTTTTGTCAGTTACAAAAATAGGTTTTTCTTATGTCGGTCAATGAAAAAATAACTCCTGGTGCCTTTATAAAATAATAAAAAACCATGTGAGGTTTCGGGGGTGCTGCCCCTAGACCCTGCCCTGTATCGCAACAGGGAACGTGCTAGGGGCGTTACCCCTGGACCCTACAAGGGGCATTGCCCCTTGACCCCGTAGGAATTAGGGGGGAAACCGCGCTGATAAAAGTGGAGAAAATGTAACATCTGAGTCTGATTAGGCTCCATATAACAACAATCTCCCACTTGGAGACTGATTAGACTCCACACCATATCATCTCCCGCTTGGAGACTGATCATAACACCACTGACCCTGTAGCTCCCACTGGAAATAAGCAGCCTGGACTCTACTATTCTATTTTTGTTGTTTTCAGTCGGGAAGACCAACCGAAGCTGAAGAGGAGCTCAGCTTCTCCCTTGTCACTACCTTTGTAAACATATCCACTGGATTATCATCTGTATGTCTCTTTTCCAACTGTAATTGTCTATCGTCCAACACTGACCGAATGAAGTGATACCTCAACTGTATGTGTTTGGTCTTTGAATGCAAGGCAGAATTCTTTGCAAGATGTATGGCACTCTGGTTGTTTGTATACAAATAATAATTAACCTGTTGTTTGCCCAATTCTTCCATGAAAGATTGCAGCCATATCATCTCCTTGCTTGCCTCTGTTGCAGCTACATATTTTGCCTCTGTGGTGGATAAAGCAACCACCTTTTGTAACCTAGAAATCCAACTCACTGTTGTTCCATCTATAGTAAAGACATAACCTATAGTACTCCGTCTGGTATCAATATCTCCTGCCAAATCTGAGTCTACATAAACTGCTAAATTAGCATTAGAGCCCCCAAAACATAAATGTTTATTGGATGTACCTCTCAAATATCTGAGAATCCATTTTACTGCATTCCAATGCTCCAATCCGGGATGACTCATATACCTGCTGACGACTCCTACAGCATGTGCAATATCCGGTCTCGTGCATACCATGGCATACATTAAACTTCCTACAGCTGAAGCATATGGTACCTTGGACATTTTCTCTTCCTCCTCTTGTGTCTTAAGATACATCTCTTTAGTCAATTTCAAATGACTAGGCAAAGGTGTGGGGACAGCTTTTGCATTCTCCATATGGAATCTCTGCAACACCTTTTCAACATAAGCAGCCTGAGATAGAGTCAATTTTTCTGTTCTTCCTATCTCTACAAATTTTCATACCAAGGATTTGTTTTGCTGCCCCCAAATCCTTCATATCAAATGACTGTGCTAACTATTGTTTTAAATCTCTTATGTGATCTATGTTAGACCCAGCTACAAGCATGTAACCAACATATAAACATAAAATAATGTAGCTGTCATTATCCAACCTCTTAAAATAAACACAATGGTCAGAATTACACCTGCTATAGCCTTGCTTAGCCATAAAACTATCAAATTTTAAATACCATTGCCGAGGTGCTTGTTTCAGGCCATACAAACTCTTCTTCAATCTGCACACCTATTTCTCCTTACCTTTGACCTCAAATCCATGGGGTTGTTCCATGTATATCTCCTCCTCCAAATTACCATGGAGAAAGGTAGTTTTCACATCTAGCTGTTCCAAAAGTAAATCTTCAGTAGCCACAATACTTAAAATAGTATGAATAGAAGTCATCTTGACAATCAGAGAAAATATCTCATCAAAATCAATGCCCTTTTTCTGTGCAAATCTTTTTACAACTAACCTAGCCTTAAATCTTTTCTTACCTCCATCTTCCTCTTTCAGCCAGTAAACCCATTTGTTTGGTAAATCCTTTTTACCTGTAGGTAACTTACATAATTCCCAAGTCTAATTTTTCAGCAAGGAGTCCATTTCTTCTTTCATAGCAAGCTCCCACTGAACCTGTGTATCCACCTGCATAGCTTCATCATACCCTTCGGGTTCACCAGCATCTATTAACAAAATAGAATACAAAGAGGGAGAAAACCTTTTAGGAGGTCTACTTAGCCTTGTTGACCATCTAACATTCACTGGAGTTTGTGATATTTCTGGTTGCTATTGCAGAGCATGAGGAACCACTAGAACATCACTATTTGGAGTATCATCCAGCACCACATAATCTTTTGCTTTCTTCTCATGCTGCTGCAACTAATCTTTGTACAACACCTTCTTATTGAATATGACATCCCTGCTTCTCACAATTTTCTAATTTTGAAAATCCCAAAGCCTATAACCAAATTCATCAATGTCATATCCAACAAAGGTACACTTTTTTGATTTTGCATCCAGCTTGGTTCTATTTTCAGAATCTACATGTGCAAATGCTTCACATCTGAAAGTTTTGAGAAAAGAATAACTCACCTTCTTACCTGTCCATGCTTCCTCTGGAATACCACAGCCCAAAGGAACTAAAGGACCTCTATTAATTAAATATACAGCAATATTGACAACCTCTGCCCACATGTTTAAAAGCAGCCTAGCATGCAATCTCATGGTCCTTGCATGCTCCATTATTGTCCTATTCATGCGTTCAGCCACTCCATTTTCCTATGGAGTCCTTGGAACTATTTTCTGCCTACGAATTCCATTAAAGGAACAATAATTTTCAAATTCTTTGCTGCAAAACTCACCACCGTTATCAGATTTGAGACATTTTAATCTTTTACCTATCTCATTCTCAACCAAGCTTCTCCATTTCTTAAATGTTTCAAATACATCAGATTTATGTCTAAGGAAATAAATCTAGACCTTCCTAATTGCATCATCTATGAATGTAACATAATACCAAGAGCCACTGAGAGAAGATACCTGAGCTGGTCCCCATACATCTATATGCACAAGCTCCAACTTTTCTTTTTTCTTTTGCTTCCCATCTCTGAGAAAACTGACTCTCTTTTGTTTTCCATACACACAACATTCACAGAAATCCATATTAATACATCTCAGACCTGGTAAAATTTTCTTAGAATGAAGTACCTTCATACCTTTTTCACTCATATGCCCAAGTCTGTTATGCCACAACGTTGTCTCAGAACCTGAAGCAACTGTTTCAGTCTCTTCTTGTGAACCTATAGCAACTGTTCCTAAACCTGTTTGTTTTTTCTCTACAACAGCTAAAGTAGAAGGAACAGTATGACCTATACAAAGATATAAGGTGCCTACTTTCACACCTTTTGCTACTACTAAGGCACCTTTTGAAACCTTCTAATTTTTATTAGTAAATGTAACAATGCAACCTTGTTCAGCTAGCTGTCCTACTGAAATTAAATTCCTACTAAGCCTTGGAATGTGCATTACCTCTTCTAGTAGCCAATGATTCCCATTCTGCAACTTAATCTTGATTCTTCCCTTTCCAACAATCTGACAGGGTTCGTTATCTCCCAAATAAACCAGCCCAAAATCCCCTTGGACATAATCAAGAAAATAACTTCTATGGGTTATAGCATGAAATGAGGCCCCTGAATCTAAAACCCATGAATCATCAGCATTATCTAGGGAAAGAATTAAAGTGTCATCTTCAGATTTATTACTTACCACATTTGCTTCCTTATTGCCTTCTTGTTTGTCTCCTTCTTTATTTTTCTGAGACCAGCAATCTTTCTTCAGATGACCTAGTTTCCCACAGTACCAGCAATCCTTCTGTCCTCTGATTTGGGATCTTTTGTCCTTTGATTTTCCTCGTGACTTCCCATGACCTCCAGAACCTTTTCCTCTCTCCTTTGATCTACCACTACTTTCTGCATTCAAAACACTACCTGATGTGGATCCACCTGAGCTTTTCTTACGAATTTCCTCACTCAAAATAACACCAACAACATCATCAAATTTCAGGGTATTTGAACCAGAAACAGAGTTACTAACCGCCATTACCAAACTATCCCAGCGTTCAGGCAATGAACATAATATCAAGAGAGCTCTAACTTCTTCATCAAATTTTACATTTAAAGAAGTCAATTGACTGACAATCGTATTAAATTCATTTAAATGACATGTCACAGATCCACCTTCAACCATTTTCAAATTAAACAAACTCTTCATGAGAAATACCTTATTTGAGGCTGAGGGTTTTTCATACAATTTAGCCAAAGCTTTCATCAGACCATTTGTTGTCTTTGCTTCCGTTATATTGAATGCCACTGATGGTGCCAGGTACAACTGAATGGTTCCTAGTGCCTTTCTGTCAAGAAGATTCCAATCCTCATCAGACATTGTTACCAGTTTCTTGGCTACTCCTTCCAACAGCCTCCATAAATCCTTTTGATAGAGGTAATCCTCCATCTGCATCTTCCATAACTGATAGTTCTGCCCATTGAATTTATCAACCTTCAATTTACCCTCGTCTGCCATTGCTCCCACTTAACCATGAGACTTTCCTGCAGACGATAATCGAACACAACCCGCTCTGATACCACTTGTTAGGGTTAGCCAGCAGAAGATATCAATTAAATGCAAATAAAGATTAAATAGAGAAATAGAAATACATAAAATTAATAACAGCGAGAGAGAAGTTTTAACGTGGTTCACCCAAACTCAGGCTACATCCACCAAATAGAGAGTCTAATATTATTATCCAGTAAATCAAACTGATTACAATTAGCAATCCCTACAACTCAATACCATTGCAAATACTACAATACAATATGTCAAAACCCTAACCCTTAGCTGCTTTTATCAAGCTTTTTGTCGGTTACAAAAATAGGGTTTTCTTATGTCGGTCAATGAAAAAATAACTCTCGGTGCCTTTATAAAATAATAAAAAACCGTGTGAGGTTTCAGGGGCACTGCCCCTCGACCCTGCCCTGTATCGTGGTAGGGAGCGCGCAAGGGGCGCTGCCCCTTGACCCCGTAGGAATTAGGGGGGAAACCATGTCGATAAAAGTGGGGAAAATGTAACCTCCAAGTCTGATTAGGCTCCATATAACAACACTTTTGATAATGATAATTTAAGCCATATAAAAGGCATTATTCAGAATGGCATCAAAGGATAGTTCATGCCCTTTACCCAATCTAAGTGGGCTGCAATTCCCTGCACTATTTTGAAGCCACTAAGTGGCAAATTCCAACTATTTTTCAATTGTAAATGGGATAAGTGTTAAGAGATTACAGGTATTGCTCTTGAAAAGAAGATATTCACTTGCATATTTGGGGGCGGGAGAGGGAAAACAATAGTAGAACCATGAGATCTAGAAGCTTGGATAGTAAGAGAAAAAGGGAATCAAGCTTGGGAGAGGAAAGACTGTGGAATGATCTCAAATGGGTTCTTTTCTTATTTATATTTTATCCTGATGCTTTGCATATGTTTGTGCTATGCACATGATTGTGCTCTACATATGTTTATCTTATGAGGCCGATAGCCTATTGAGCATTACTGTATATTATGAGTCACTATATTTACATATACATAAAATTGTTTGAATATGGTCAGAGGTTTTATATCCTCTATGATTGAATAAAATTGTTTTTATGTTTTATTTTCCTTACAAAAAGATACTACTGTTATTAGTTTTCTATAGGAGTATTTGTAATCTCTTCGAATAGAGACGTCATACTTATACAGTTAGTTTTGTGTTTTGAGAGGCTGACGTGTTTATATAACCTTTGGGTTTTGTGAGGCTGACAAGTATATAAACCATTTTGTATTATAAGATCAAACCATGTTTTGAGAGGCCGACGTATATATAAATGTATAACCATTATTTTTGATGTGGCCAGAAAACTATATGATATTGAGGTTGAATTATTATAAATTATATGGATGATAGAAGTGTTGTGTTATTTGGCTAGAAATCTTTGATATCGTTATGATATAGTTCTCATAGACTTGTTATCACTATGCCAACTTTGATATCATTATATTATCATTGTATAATTTGTGTCCCTATATAAGCTTCGACACTTCTATATATAAGTAACATTTTATATAAGATTATTTTATTAATGAACTTACTGGACATTTTGTCAATATTATTATTATGAGACTAGGAGGGTAGAGTCGATGTTTTGTCGTCATGTTTAACTAAAGTGCTTAAAAATAAGACAGTAGTTACTCTCATGGTTAATGGAAAGGACTTGAACAAGTGGTAGTAGCCAAGACCCAAGATGTTACTAGAATGTAACATGGGTGTTCAAAGTCAGAGAAACTAACCAACCTAGTCATGTATTGACTTAATGAGTCATTACTATACAAATAAGATCATTATGAAAAGTCAAACCATTTGGTTAAACAAAAGTTTTAATTAACCATAGGTCATTAAAGGTTTCCAAGTCGAGTTAGAGGTGGGTGAACTTATGACTCCACTTTTTAAAGAAGTTGTTGAATTTTATTCAAACTTTGGACAAAGTAGGTGCAAAAGTCTCTACTTACACTTGTCGGTTCACTGTGCTCCATATTTGTATAACCAGCTAGTAGTGTCATACTTAGTTAGAGAAGTGTATAGTTGTATGACCATGTTGGTTATGTAGGACACAAAACTAGAAAATTAGATGGCATTACTAGGGGGTCCTTAGTCTATACTCTTCATTGAAGGGTAGGGCCACTTTTAGTGGAAGGTGTGCTGGGGACTGCTAGTCTATGGTTGGAGTTAAAGCACTTGGGTGATGCTCTCCCTCTTGTAGATTACATGCCAAGGCTTGTGAAATAGAAGATTAATCCAGATAAGGAAGTCTTGACCATGCACATATTTGTAAATTGTAAATCTATTTACTTGATTATAAGTCATAAATGAAAATTGTAATTGAAAAGATGTTTTTCTTTTACAAGTTGAAATGAAATGTTATTTCCTTATGAAATGTTTTATGTTTTCAATTATGTAAAGTACAAATGATGATGTCAGAAAATAAAAAAATTATTTCCCTACTTTTTAAGGAATTGAATTATTTTCCTAAGTTGAAAACCAAAGTGTTTACTATGTTGTATGGGTAGATATGTTACATATGGTATCAGATCTAGGTTCAATACATGGACCTATGAGCTCACTGCATAAAATTTTTTCTTCAAACATTAGCAGTTGCTAATGTTTGAATGTTCTTTTTCCAAAGTAGTAAGAACAAAACAAACTGCAAGGAAGATGGTAATAGGAAATGAACATTACTTAAAGGCTAAAAAGGATCAAGCCTCAAAAGTGAAACTCCTAGAAAATATTAGTTACATTGAAGGTGCATGGTTAACTAACTTTGAGACCTTCACTGACGCTCTTAAGCATATCAAGTAGGAGAAGATGTAGAGGGACAAAGCAGCTAAGGCCATTATATGTATTCCTAAGGTGGAACTAGTCAAACCTTCTATACATAGGGAGTTATTGTTTGGATGTAGTCCTAGTGCTCTTGCCATTAGTTGGGAAGTTATGGATGAGTACCTGCAATTCCATCCACCTTCTAGGTTTGGTTTGGTAGACTTCTAGGATGATGAGGAACTTGAGGAGTTTCCCCTTTCTGATAGTGACCTGAAGTCACAAGATGTCAAAGTTTGTAATAAATAAGGATACTATGTAATTTGTAGATATTATAATATAATTTTGGAATTTTGGCAAAAATTTCTCTCCTTTTGTTTAAGCTGAATGAAAATTGATTAATGTTTATAAATGAATGCAAGTATTAGAAAAACTAATTGAATTCTTAACATGAAAACTTTAGGAGAAGTAGGATTTCAGCATGGTTTGAACTAGAACCAATCTTGGAGGTAGCCAGGAGGTAGGACAACCTTCTGGCAACTCTGATGTGAAATTGGACCAAATTCTTGCAATGCTCAATGAAACAAGGGAAAGGATTGGTAACCTAGAACAAGAAGTCGGAGGTTAGAGTAGACTTGGCCAAGAAGCATCCCATGAAGGTGAGGATGATATTTGTCATGAACACACCACCCAAAATGGGCGTGGGGAAAAGAATTCACAACCAAGATCAGATGAGGAAGAGAGGAACCAATTATCCCTCGAATTGTCCAAGGACATGAAGAAGGTCACACCCCATAAATTTGAGGGAACCGTGAGTGGAGATTCTACAGAGGCATGGCTCACTAAAATGGAAAAATATTTTGAAATCAAGAACTATTTAGAAATAACTAAGGCAGTATGGGGAGCATATCAATTATCTAGAGAAGCATCTACTTGGTGGATGAATAAAAAGATGGAATTGAGATTGAGCTCACTGAGTCTAACATGGGATAAGTTTGTAGTAATATTTAGGCAAAGATGGTTACCGCAACTGTATTTTGATCAGAAACTCATGGATTTTCAAAACTTGAGACAAGGTGACTAGTCAGTAAATGAGTATTGGGAGAAGTTTACTTGTCTCCTTAAGTATGTTCCTCAATGCCAAAAGGATGAAAGGTTCCATATAAGGAAGTTCATTATGGGGCTAAATGCCCAAATAGGAGGTGAGGTAGATGTTCATGGTCCCACTACTATGGACCAAGTCTATGAAAATACCATTAAGCAAGAATAGAAGCTAAAGTCCATATCTGTTTATTGGGAAAAGAGCCATAAGAAGTTCAACTAGTCACAATCCTCACACACATTCAAGAAAAAGAGTGATAAGCAGGACTTCACAAAGAAGGGTGATAAGGGATTCCAAAACAATCAGAATGAGTCCATTGGTGATGAGAAAAATAGTAACAATAACAACAAGAAGGACAAAGACAACACAGGAAAGCCCTTTGAAAGGCGAGGACCTCCTAGAGGGTGTTTTACATGTGGTGGTGACCACTATGCTAATTAGTGTCATAATAAGACAAAAAGAACACAACTGTGAGGAAATACCTTACCATCGCAATAGGTAAAAATTCTAGTAGAGAATCCATGCAGTACTGGATAATCGATGAGCAAAGTACTAGATTACTCCAATTGAAACTCCAGGTATTTTGTTTGATGTTCTAATTTCAATTTTAATAGACACTAGATCCGCTAAATGCTTTATTTCACCAAAAGTATTAGATAAAATATCTAGAAAGGTTTGTTATATGGAAAAATGTTGGTCAGTAGAGTATGCTAACCAGACAAGAGTTCAGGTAGAGCAGTGTTTGTTCTAATCTAAGGTTGAACTTCCAAGATTTTAGACTAAAGTAAACCTATATGTAGCCCCCTTAGGATCTTATGATGTCATCCTAAGAATAAACTGGTTATGGAGGCATATGGCTAAAGTAGATTGTTTTGCTAAAATAGTAGAATGCCTAGACAACCTTGGAAATAGAGTTTTTCTGCAAGGTACTTCTAGAGAGATCAAGCTAAGGCAAATATCTTCCTTGCAATTGAACAGGTCCAAATGAAAAGGGTGTCAACTCTTTGCAATCAAAATGGAGAAAATGGATGATTACAAAGATTTCAACTTTCAAGATGACTTAATGTATTATGAATCCTAGAAACTCCAAGGAGTGGAAGAAGAGGAACTTATAGATCAAGAAAGATTAGATGTGGAGAAGTACCTTTTCTACGAGACTTTGAGGATGTATTTCTAGATGAATTACTTGGATTACCTCCTAAGAGAGCTTTTGAATTTTCCATAGATATAATTCCAGGATCATAACCTATATCCAAAGCTCCTTATCAAATAACTACAATAGAGTTGATGGAGTTAAAGGCTTAGCTATAGGATTTGTTAGCAAAAGGATTGATAAGACCTAGTGTTTCACCCTAGGGAGTGCCAGTGATCTTCATTAAAAAGAAGGATGGCACATTGCACTTGTACATAGACTATCGTATGCTTAATAAAGCAACGATAAAGAATAAGTATTCATTACCATGTATTAATGATCTCTTCAATCAAATGCATGGGGCAGCTGTGTTCTCAAAGAATTATCTATGGTTTGGATACCATCAGTTAAGGCTGAAAGATGAAGATATCCATAAAACAACCTTTAGAACAAGATATGGACATTATGAATTCATAGTCCTACCTTTTGGATTGACAAATGTACCTATGTCTTTCATGAATTTAATGAATAGTGTATTCAAAGATTGTCTAGATAAGTTTGTTCTTGTGTTCCTTGATGACATTCTGATATATTCCAAAAATTAGGAAGAACACCTCCAACATTTTCAAATCGTTCTTCAGCGTCTGAGAGCACAAACTATATGGTAAACTCTCAAAGTGTACTTTCTTCCAAAAATAAGTATAGTACTTGGGTCATGTAATCTCAGTAGAGGGACTTGTAGTAGACCCAGCAAAGATCAAAGAGAGTAGCTTGCACTGAAAAATGTGCATGAAGTCCGTAGTTTCATAGGTTTGGTAGGATATTATAGAAAGTTTGTGGCTAACTTTTCAAGGATTGCCTACCCCATTACATCTATGCAAAGGAAAGGAAAAAAGTTTATTTAGACAGAAAAATATCAGGAGGCATTTGATCAATTGAAAGAGAAGCTAACAATGACACCAATTCTAAAAGTACCTCATCTAGAGGGTCATTTTGTAGTCATCACCGATGCCTCAGGTGAAGGATTAGGTGGTGTACTTATGCAAGAAGGGTGAGTTATCGCTTATAAGTCTAGAAAACTGAAGACATATGAACATAATTATGCTCCACATGATCTCAAGTTAGCAGCAATTATGCATGCACTATAAATATGGTGGCATTATTTGCTTGGGAAACCCTTCGAGTTAAGGTCAAACCATCAAGGTCTTAAGTATTTGTTTACTTAACCACATCTTAATGCTCATCAGAAGAGATGGTTAGAGCTGATATTTGACTCTGATTTTGAGATCAATTACATTAAGGGCAAGGAAAATCAAGTACCAAATGCCCTAAGTTGAAGGAGACATATCTCCTCAATGATCTCTATTCATTCTAATTTCAAGAATCAGGTGTTACAAAAGTCCAAGGGAAATGAATACTATGAGTAGGTTAAGCAAGCTCTCTTGTCTTGGATAATCCTCAAGATTTGAGGTATGATGGATTCTACTTTGAACCAGATGGACTACTAAGATTCAGAGGAAGGATGTATGTTCCAAACTTTGAGGAGTTATGGAATATCATGTGGAAAGAAGTTCATTCTACACCATATTCAGGACATTCTGGAGTGACAAAACTTCTAGCCAATGTGGAACCACTATATTTCTAGAAAGGAATGAAGAGGGTTGCTACAAGGTTTGTAGCAGGATGTTTAGAATGCTGGAGAGTGAAAGTAAAACATCATCACCTGGTAGGACTCCTATATCCTCATGAGATTCTAGAGTGGAAGTGGCAGATTATCAATATGGATTTTTTACAAGGTCTTCCTATGTATAGAAATAGGCATAATTCTATTCTAGTAGTAGATAGACTTACCAAGGTAGCTCATTTCATACCTGGGAATTTGATAGATGGAGCACCAGTCATAGCCCGTAAATTTATGCAAGAAGTGTTTAGGTTGCATGGTGTTCTTGAGAAGATCATTTCATATAGGGATGCACACATGACATCAATGTTTTGGAAAACCTTATTCTCCTCACTTGGAACTCAATTGAACATAAGCTCAGCTTATCATCTTGAGATAGATGGTCAGACGGAAAGAGTATATCAAGTTTTGGAGGATCTATTGAGAATGCATTGCATGGATCAACAATACAAGTGGGAGGATTATCTTTTGCTTGTAGAATTTGCTTATAATAATTCTTATCATTCTTCTATCAAGATGGCTCCATTTGAAGCATTGTATGGAAGAAAGTGTTGAACTCCTATAAGCTGGGATAAGCTAGAAGATAGGATTGGCCTTGGTTCAGAAATGCTATCAGAAATGGAAGAGCAAATCAAGATGATCAAGAAAAGATTAGCAGAGGTAAATGATAGACAAAAAAGCTATGCTGATGCTAAGGGCATACCAAGACATTTCTCAGTAGGAGAAAAAGTTCTATTAAGAGTCAACCCTCAGAAGAGCTCAATTAAGTTTGGAAATTCATACAAACTAGCTCCTAGATATGTGGGTCCCTTCGAAGTTCTCAAGGAAGTTAACCCAATTGCTTACCGGATTGGTCTACCACAAGCTCTTGCCATAATGCACAATGTTTTTCATGCATCTTATTTTAAGAAATATATACTAGGTATTAATCATGTAATTGATTGGAGTGCACTATAGGTACAAGACCCAGGGCTGGTAATGATCAAGCCTCTTAGAGTGCTCGAAATGTGCAAGCTCCTCCTACGTAATAGAGAGGTCACTCAGTGCAAGGTCCAGTATGACTAGTATGTAGAGGACAGTGCTACATGGGAGGACTATGAAGATATTAGACAAAAATTTCCTCATCTGTTACATGTTTTTGAAAATTGATAAGAAAAACTTTTGATTATTTTTTTTATATATATTATGATACATTGAATCATCAAGGATGATGATCCTTGTGGGGGAGAATATGTTACACCCCATTTTTGATGGACCAATTTACTTTTAATTTTTATGTTAAAATACAATTTTGATGCAAGATGATGTCATCATGATATTTAATGTTTTGGTGAAATAGTATACAATGAGATGTATTTGCATGTGAATGAATATATGTTATTTAATCAACATTATGCTTATGTTGTGATTTTTAACGGTTAACTATGTGAATGTTGCTCCAAGTGAAATGCAAGATAATTTCTTGCCCTCTAGAGAGTGAGGGAGAGTATCACCTGAGAGAGGAGAGTAGACTTTGGAAAATCAAGTATTGCCATCTGAGTTTCTACACACTCACGTAGGTCTATTTTACACCAAGTCGAGTCAATTTGAGTTATTAACAGAATTGATAGTTTAAGTTGAACCTAGTCAAGTCAAGTTGTTTCTTGGTTTCTTTTCCATTGATGAAAATTATAAGTTGTTTAAGTTATGTTGTCGATGTAAACCGACTGAAAAATTGTTGATTATATATGTAAATTATATATATATATATGTGAGATAAATACTTATTGTTAGATTTAGGATAGACAACTCAGAGGGGGGGTGAATCAATTGTCTGAAACTTTCTTCCAATTAATCACTTAAATCCTTTTCTTAATTTAGCAGCATAATAATAAATCAATCATGGAAACATAATACAACAATTCAAGAGCAGAAACACATTAACACATAAGACACTAAGATTTTGATGTGGAAAACCTGGTTAAGGGAAAAACCACACAGTGACTAACCCAAGATTGTATTCTCTGTTAGAAGAATAGAAAGAACAAAATGGCACATGCCAATTAGGGCTCACTACCCGAGCACACTGCTCACAAGAGGCCCACTGCCTACAGGAGACACGTTGTCTATAGGATAATAAGTATTACATACTTGAAATGAAGAATAGTATCTTCACCATGCTTGAGTCAGTTCCATTTAAGCTCAATACTTCTGCTCTGCCTTTCGCTCTTCTCCTCTCTACCACACTCTCATCTCCACAAGATCTTTTTGAAATGACTTTAGAACTCCTTATTTATAGAAGACATCAACTTAGGGATAATCATCCAAGTTGGCATACATTACAGAACACATACATAAATACAATATGACTAATCACAAAAAGACTTCACATGGATCAACACACTGTCAGCCACATAGATCTGAGACTTCAATCTTCCTTTAGGAACATGCCATTCTCCATAGAATATCTTCAAGATCATCCACAGGATGTATAACTCATCCGGTCGACCACACTTAGGAAGAACATCATCATTCAAAAGTAATTCTTCAATTACGATCTCAATCTTCAATGCGGATCACCAACATCAATTGGACACAATCTAAAGACCTCCACAATCTTACCTGAATCACTAAGAATATCCACACTACTTCTTCTTATTGAAATCATTCTCTCCTTCATCTGGAACCTCAAGAACACAGTCTGTCATCACTGTCATATTGGAATAGAAGCTTGCAGACCTCCAGACCATGAACCAACTAAGTTGTCAATTCACATTGACTTCCTAAACACTCCACCAAAACTGTAGAACAAGATATTGCATTTCTAGATCTCACCAGACCTATCTCTGTCACTCTGTCACTTCTGAGTATCTACCAGAACTAGTTTTACTTAAGTAACCACAACTTCTTCAGATCTTCATGCGGACCTCTAAAATCTTTATTGGATCATCTTAGGACACATGTCTACAAATCCTTTGATGCACATCCTCTGATCTTCATCTTAATTGGGATCTTTTACCTCATTGTCTTCACTGTTCTTCTCTATTCCTAATAGGACTAATTTTCTCAATATTTTCAGCATACAACTCATCCAAATCTTATCATCAATGCAACAGGAGTATGTTGACATCAATGACAACACCAGTTAGTCCCATACTTGTGGTGCAGGAGCACCTTCTCTGTAGTACAGGGCCATACTTTCTTTTATTGTTTTGTAAGGCTCTTAAGCCATTTCATGTTGTAATAAGGGTCAATTTGGTCCCACTGATGTAATTGTGCAAGGAAAACATGTGGTTTTGCTTGTATGAAGGGTAAAGCCAACGGCTAACTGATTTGAATATCAATTTTCACGGTTGGAGGGAAATAACTGTTGTCTCTACATCTTTTCAAGAGGCAAGCTGTATGCAACACGGGGAGAGAAGTGTGTGTTGCAGCAGAGATTTTGATGAATGAATAAAGAGAGTTTCTGGGTTTGATATATGTTGGTTTTCCTGTGTGTTCTTTGTATTTGGTATCTCTATTAAGATTTTATACATTCATGCCCTAAATTAGATGCTAGTTGTTAGTTCCTAGTGTTCCTATAGTGTGTAGATGGTGGAATATTGTTATTTCTGCACAGACTGGTTTGTAATCTAGAAGTTAGGGTTTGATATATAAATGGCAGCCCTTTCCTCTATCCACTAAATTCATGTGCATTATCGGTGTGATGGAGGAAAGCTATCTAGGTTTCAGGTTTTCCATGTTCTCACCCAGGAATCCAGGTAACTCAATTGGGTTCGACTAGACATCTTCATGTGGCTAGTCAGGAAATCAATGTGCAGTGAATGGTGTTGATTTGGGACCAGATTGATATAAGTGGTCGAGGGTTTGATATAGGAGCTAGCTAATTTCTATTGTTCTATCGAAGGGTTTTTGGTATCGGGTCATCACAGAGTACCCTGGAGTCCATCGGCGTAACACAGAGCATCGGGGTAGTTTTTTGAAGGCCTTCCGATAGATGATTTCCATCTGATGAGTAGGCATTGGTGACAAATGGACCTTGTCTGGCCAAAGGTGTGGTCATTCTAATATAAACCATGTTGTATAGTGTTGGAGACACATACAACCTTGTCTGACCAAAAACTAAGGAAGGTGGACCCCACACATAGCCTAACGAAGTGCATGAGTATGTATCGGCATAATCAGAGACATCGGGTTGAAGAATTTGCATTGGGTCGATGGTATAAGGTTTCACTGATCGGGATGACTATCACGAAGTGTCATCGATGATGAGTTCATCGGTGTGAGACAGGGCGTCGGCTGGAGTTTGCAAGTGGTTGCCAATGGGGAGTGTGTTGCCGATAAAGACATCAGAGAGAAGTTTGAGAGTCCCACCGATGGAGGTGAGGTAGTTGATCGGTGTGAGTTGTGGCTTTGGTGAACGAGAAGAAAGCTACGCTGATAAGAAGTGTCTTGCCGATGGGTGAAGGCTCATCGGAATGAGATGAACCATCAGAACAAAGAATCAAAGTTTGACTGAAGTGGAGAGTCTGACCGACAGAATAGAGCCTAAGGTCATCGGAGTGAGGTGAGTTGTCGGAAGACAAGATCAGAGTCTTAGCGAAGAGAGAAGTTTCCCCAACGAAGGTGATTAACCGTAGAGGTTAAGTCATTGAATGCCATGGTTATCGGGAAGAGTAAGGTGATTAGAAGGAGAAAAGAAGAGAGAGACGATAGTGTTATGTTTGGCCGATAGAGGAGACATCGCCAAGACATAAACCGGGTCTGCCCGATCACTGTTGTTGACCCTTTCGTTGCACACTCTACATCAAATTGGTATCAAAGCCAATATTCTGAATCACAGCCGTGTATGTCAGACGAAGAGTTGGAGATAGAGACAGAGGCTAGCACAATGCATCCCAAGTCGATGAGCAAAGCAACCATCCAGAAGATGGTAGAAGAGATGCTCAAAGAGAGACTGAAGGAAGAAAGATCCAAAGAGAAGAATGGAAGCACTTCTAAGTCAGAGGAGGACGAAGAAGAAGAAGTAGGAGAAAATTCTCGAGAAGGTATGTCTGTTGATCAAAAGGTAGTCCTGAATGCACTCAAGGGTCATGGAGATAGTGGTGATCCAAAAATGGATGTTCCCACGTTCAATGGGAAACTGGATGGAGATACTCTTGTGGACTGGATTGAAGCCATAAGTAATTACTTTGACTGCAAAGAGTACAGTGACAGTAAGAAAGTGAAGTTTGCAAAAACCAGACTGAGAGGTTCTGCATTGGTTTGGTCGAACTACACCCAATGTGAAAGGGAGAAGGTTGGAAAGAGTCCAATCACCAAATGGAGTAGAATGGTGGCCATGCTGAGAACCAAATTTTTGCCATGTGACTATGATCTGTAGACCATCAGAAAGTTTAATCATCTTAGGTAGAAAGATATGGACGTGACTACGTACACTGAAGAATTCCACAGATTAAGTATGAGAGAAAATCACGGGGAGGAGGAGAAAGAGATGGTGGCCAGATATCTTGATGGTCTAAGATATAATATCCAAGATGAATTCAATATGGGGGTTCCCAAGACTGTAGATGAATGTTTTCAGTTAGCCTCTAGGGCTGAGGATAAGCTGAAAAGGAAAGGGGATCAAAACAACAGAGGAAGAGGTAGCAGGAACAATAGAGGAAGAGGTAATTTTGGTAGAGGACAGCCAAACAAAGGTGAAAGTTCAAGTCAGCAAGAATCACATTCTGATATAGAATAGAAAGGTAGTGGTTTCAGAGGTTGGAGGAGACCTAATGGTAGAGGCAGAGGTGGTGGTATAGGCAGAGGCTCTAGAGTCTTCACTGGAAGATGCTACAACTGCAATCAAGTAGGCCATACTGCAAATAAGTGCCCTGAGAAGGCATTTAGCTCTCATGATGGTGGGAGGAGGAACCAACTATTGAAAGATGATGATTGCCAAAGTGTAAATTCACCAATTGATAGTGCTACACCAGTGCTAGAAGGAGAGAGCATGATGATTAAGAGAACCCTAGTGAAGATACCATTGAAGCAGGAGCCTCCACAAAGGAAGAATCTCTTTAGAACCCAAGGAGTAGCATATGGTAAGTTCTATAAAATCATTGTTGATTCAGGTTCTACTAAAAATGTAGTGTCTGCTGAAATGGTAGAAAAATGTAAACTGAAAAGATTACCCCATATTAATCCTCATAAAATATCTTGGTTGAATAAGAATCAAAACTATATGGTGGAAGAACAAACTTGGGTAGAGTTTGAACTAGGTGATTATAGGGATAAGGTGCTATGTGAAATTATTCCTATGGATGCTTGTCACCTTCTTCTTGGATGACCTTGGCAGTATGATGTGAAGGCATAGCATGATGGTGAAAAGAACACATATATGATCACTAAAAATGGTAAGAAGTTTCAGATGGATCCCTTACCAGAGCAGGTTGGAGAGAAGAACAATGACAACAGTGTCATGTTAGTGAGTAGAAAAGAGTTCCTACAACTCATGAAGGAGGAGGATACCCAAGGGTATGCACTGATAATGAAGCCTGTAGATGTATCAAATCAGCAAAGCAAGAAGCAGAAGGAGATTCCATTGGAAGTGCAACAATTATTGGATAAGTATCAGGATCTTGTGGTAGAGGATACACCTAATTTTTTACCACCTATGAGGGACATAAGTCATCAGATTGACTTGATTCCTGGATCCGCATTACCCAACAAGGCTGCCTACAAGTTGACACCACAATAGAATGAAGAGGTAGGTAGACAGATTCAAGAACTCTTGGAGAAAGGTTTGATTAGGAAAAGTCTCAATCCATGTGCAGTCCCTAGTGTACTTGCTCCTAAGAAGGATGGAAAATGGAGATTATGTATAGATTCAAGGGCTATTAATAAGATCACCATAAGGTATAGATTTCCTATGCCAAGGATTGAGGATCTGTTGGACTATCATGGTGGTTCATGCTGCTATTTCAAGATTGATTTAAAATCTGGTTATCACCAAATCAGAATAAGGCAGGGAGATGAATGGAAGACTGCCTTCAAAACAAATGAAGGTCTCTATGAGTGGCTTGTCATGCCATTTGGACTTAGCAATGCTCCAAGCACATTCATGCAGTTGATGAATGAGGTACTTGTAGAATTTATTAGAAAATTTGTTATTGTTTATCTTGATGATATACTGATTTTCAGCAGGACCAAAGAAGAGCATGTGAAGCATCCTTGACAGGTGTTAAAGAAATTGCATGAGAGTAAGTTGATGATCAACCTAGACAAGTGTGAGTTCATGAAAATAGAACTTGTATACCTTGGATTTGTAATTTCAAATGGCTGTTTGAAGATGGATCCCTCTAAGGTTGAGGCTATTCTGAATTGGCCTACTCCTAAGTCAATTGGAGAAGTCAGAAGTTTCCATGGATTGGCAACTTTTTATAGGAAGTTTATCAGAGGTTTCAATCACATTAGTGTTCCCATCCTCAACACCATCAAGGGTGGAGTCAAATGTAGATTCCAATGGACAAAGGAAGCTGATGTTGGCTTTGAGTTGTTGAAAACAAAGGTAGCTGAGTTACCTACTTTAGTACTTCCTGATTTTGATAAGGTGTTTGTTGTTGAGTGTGATGCAAGCAAGCAAGCTATTGGTGTTGTCCTTAGCCAAGAAGGACATCTAGTTGCATTCTTCTCAGAGAAGCTGAATGAAGCCAAACAGAGGTATTCTACCTATGACCTAGACCTCTATGCAATGGTGCTAGCTTTGAAAAAATGGAGACATTATTTACTGCCAAAAGAATTCATTGTTTTCATTGACAACCATGCTCTTAGTTTCCTAAATAGTCAAGAAAAATTGAACCATAGACATGTTAAATGGGTGGAACAGTTACAAGTTTATACCTTCACAATTAAGCACAAAAAGGGTGTTTCTAATAAAGTGGTTGATGCTTTAAGTAGGAGGTTGCTTATTGTTCAGGAAATTCAATTAGAAAGCATGGGTATTGATTGTTTGAAGGAATTGTATAAAGAGGATTCAGATTTCAAAGAGGCTTATGATGTTTGTGTGAACTTGGCTAACACTTTCCATGGTGCATATTCAGATTTTGTATTACAGGAAGGACTTTTGTTTAAGGGCAATTTGTTGTGTATTCCTAAGTGTTCCATGAGGGACAATATCATTAAGGAAAAGCATAATGGTTCTTTGGGAGGACATTTTGGCTTAGACAAAACACTGGAACAAGTTACAAGGTTCTATTTATAGCCAAAGGTGCAATCTGATGTGAGAAGGTATGTCGCTAGTTGTGCAATTTGTCAAAGGGCCAAGGGTGTGTCGTCCAATGCAGGACTATACCAAACCCTTCCTATTCCCATCAGACCTTGGGAAAGTATAAATATGGATCTTGGGTTACCTAGAATAGTCAGAGGGGTGGATAGTGTGTTTGTTATTGTTGATAGGTTCAGCAAGATGGCTCATTTTGTGCCCTGTAAATGTACAAATGATGCATCTCATATTGCAAGTCTATTTTTCAGAGAGGTAGTAAGAATACATGGTTTACCATTATCAATTGTAATAGACAGGGATTCAAAGTTTGTAGGTCACTTCTGGAGGACCTTGTGGAGAAATTTGGGCACACAGTTGTCTTTTTCATCAGCCTACCATCCACAAACTGATGGTTAGACTGAAGTAGTTAATAGGTCCCTTGGAAACCTTCTACGATGCCTTACAAAATAGCATGGTTTGGCATGGGATTTAGTTATCAGTCAGGCTAAATATGCCTACAATGATTTAGTGAACATGAGTAGTGGTAAAAGTCCTTTTGCAGTAGTTTATGGTTTTCACCCAAGGGGGCCACTAGAACTGAAGGATCTCCAAGGCTGGGATAAAAGGAGTGCACTTGGTGAAGATTTTGCTACTTCCATGAAGACAGTCCATGATCAAGTCAAGTTGCAATTGGAAAAAATAGTAACAAAGTATAAAGAAAGGGTTGATCTGAAGAAAAGAGAGGTACAATTCAAAGTTGGATATTTAGTTATGGCATATCTAAGGAAAGAAAGGTTACCAAAAGGACAACCAACTAAACTCTTGATGAAGAAGATTGGACCATGCAAAATAGTGCATAAATTCGGTCCAAATGCATATGAGATTGAGTTACCATCTGGTCTTGCTATCTCTCCTATTTTTAATGTTTGTGATCTTTATCCTTTCAAACCTCCATTGAATGCTAAAGATGGATCAGATGCTATGATTGAAGATGAGGACTAGATCAGAGATTTACCTCCAAGTAAGCCTTTACAGTTGGAATGCATTTTGGATTCCAAAATTGTCAAGAAGACAAGAAAGGGTGTGTATAAAGACTACTTGGTCAAGTGGCAGGATCTTCCTAATTGAGAGGCAACCTGGATGAGTGAAGCAGATATTCTGAAGCATGGGATGACACTTCAGCAATTAGCAACTCAAGGGACTTGAGTTTTTCCTATTGGGGGAGAATGGTGCCAGAGCACCTTCTCTGTAGTGCAGGGCCATACTTTCTTTTATTGTTTCATAAGGCTCTTAAGCCATTTCATGTTGTAATAAGGGTCAATTTGGTCCCACTGATGTAATTGTGCAAGGCAAACATGTGGTTTTGCTTGTATGAAGGGTAAAGCCAACGGCTAACTGATTTGAATATCAGTTTGCACGGTTGGAGGGAAATAATTGTTGTCTCTACATCTTTTCAAGAGGCAAGCTATATGCAACACGAGGAGAGAAGTGTGTGTTGCAGCAGAGATTTTGATGAATGAATAAAGAGAGTTTCTGGGTGTGATATATGTTGGTTTTCCTATGTGTTCTTTATATTTGGTATCTCTGTTAAGATTTTATACATTCATGCCCTAAATTAGATGCTAGCTGTTAGTTCCTAGTGTTCATGTAGTGTGTAGATGGTGGAATATTGTTATTTCTGTAGAGACTGGTTTGTAATCTAGAAGTTAGGGTTTGATCAATAAATGGCAGTCCTTTCCTCTATCCACTGAAGTCATGTGCATTATCGGTGTGATGGAGGAAAGCTATCTAGGTTTCAGGTTTTCCACGTTCTCACCCAGGAATCCAAGTAACTCAGTCAGGTTCGACTAGACATCTTCATGTGGCTAGTCGGGAAATCAATGTGTAGTGAATGGTGTTGATTTGGGACCAAATTGATATAAGTGGTCAAGGGTTTGATACAGGAGCCGGCCAATTTCCATTGTTCTGTCGAAGGGTTTTTGGTATCGGGTCGTCACAGAGTACCTTGGAGTCCATCGGCGTAACACAGAGCATCGTGGTAGCTTTTTGAAGGCCTTCTGATAGACGATTTCCATCTGATGAGTAGGCATCGGTGACAAACGGACCTTGTCTGGCTGAAGGTGTGGTCATTCTAATATAAACCATGTTGTATAGTGTCAGAGACACATACAACCTTGTCTGACTGAAAACTAAGGAAGGTGGACCCCACACATAGCCTAACGAAGTGCATGAGTATGTATCGGCATGATCAGAGACATCAGGTTGAAGAATTTGCATTGGACCGATGGTATAAGGTTTCACCGATTGGGGTGACTATCGCGAAGTGTCACCGATGATGAGTTCATCAGCGTGAGATGGGGTGTCGGCTAGAGTTCGCAAGTGGTTGCCGATGGGGAGTGTGTTGCTAATAAAGACATCAGAGAGAAGTTTAAGAGTCCCACCAACGAAGGTGAGGTAGTTGATCGGCGTGAGTTGTAGCTTCAGCAAACAAGAAGAAAGCTACACCGATAAGAAGTGTCTCACCAACGGGTCAAGGCTCATTGAAATGAGATGAGCCATTGAAACAAAGAATCAAAGTCTGACCGAAGCGGAGAGTCTGACCGACGGAATAGAGCCTAAGGTCATCGGAGTGAGGTGAGTTGTCGAAAGACAAGATCAGAGTCTTAGCGAAGAGGGAAGTTTCCCCGACAAGGGTGATTAACTATAGAGGTTAAGTCATTGAAAGCCACAATTATCAGGAAGAGTAAGGTGATCGGAAGGAGAAAAGAAGAGAGAGCCGATACTATTATGTTTGGCTGATAGAGGAGACATCGCCAAGACATAAACCGGGTCTAGCTGATCACTGTTTTTGACCCTTTTACTACACACTCTGCATCAACTTGCAACAATCTCCCACTTTGTCATTGATGGCAACATATGATGTGAAAAACTATTTTAACCATCAAGACAAGAGCTTCTCCTCACTGACATAGCCCCCTATCAAGAACAACCATTCACATGTCTTCACTTTCTTTACTAATCCCCCTTTGATCAACAACTACTTGTTTTTCACATGTCTTCTCTCCCCCTTTGACATCAATGGCAAAGGGCACATACTTGCATCACTTCAGAATTGTACCAGCTGCTTCCCCTGAGTAGCATCTTCCCATCATCAATCCAGACCACAAGATATGACTATGAGATCTACCAGATTGATGCACATCAGTGCACCTTAATTCAGAACCGGAGGGGTAATGACCCCTAACTTCTCCTTGAGATACTCAAAAGAGTCCTTAGGTAGAGGTTTAGTAAAAATATCTGCAATCTAATCCTTGGAAGGCACAAACTCCAATCTGACTTCATTTTTGTTCACTTGCTCTCTCAAAAAGTGAAACTTGATGGATATATGTTTAGTCTTTGAATGCAACACTAGATTTTTAGATATGTTAATTGCACTTGAATTATCACAGAAGATTGTGATAGGTTTTTTATACTCCACTCTGATATCTCATAGTATTTGCTTCATCCACAATACTTGAGTGCAGCTACCTACTACTACAATATATTCTGCTTCTACAGTGGACAAAAATATTGCATCTTATTTCTTGCTTAGCCAAGAAACCAATCTCTTCCCCAAAAAGAATGCTCCACCACTGGTACTCTTCCGATCATCCACATCTCCCACCCAATCCGCATCTATATATTCATGAAGAGAAAAATCATGATCTCTGGGATACCACAATCCATACTCAACTGTTCCTTTTAGATACCTAAAAATCCTCTTGATTGCCATGACATGAGATTCTCTAGGATCAGCTTGAAATCTAGCAACAAGACCAACAACATTCATAATGTCAGGTCTAGTTTGAGTGAGATACAATAATCCTCCAATCATTGACTTGTACTTTTTCTGATTAGCCTTAGGAGAGTCATCATCTTTGCTTAATTTACATCTAGTTGCCATGGGAGTATTCATTGGTTTTGAGTCTTCCATCCCAAATTTATTCAACAATTCTTTCACATATTTTATCTGAGAAATGAAGATTCCTTTCTTTGTTTTAATGATTTGCAAACCCAAGAAGAAATTCATTTCGCCAAACATGAACATCTCAAATTCACTTTTCATTTGATTTGCAAAAGTTTTACACATACTATCTCTTCCTCCAAAAATAATATCATCAACAAACACTTCAACAATCAAGATATTTTCATGATCAATTTTGAAATACAAATTACTATCAGCAGTACCTTTGTTGAAACCAATCTTCAAAAGATGCTTATCCAATCTTTGATACCAAGCTCTTGGGGCTTGCTTGAGTCCATACAGTGCTTTCTTCAACTTGCAGACCATATCACCATGATCAGATAATTGAAATCCATCCGGTTGCTCAATGTAAACTTCTTCTTCCAAGTCACCATTCAGGAAGGCAGACTTGACATCCATTTGATATACTTTGAAATCTTTGAATGTAGCAAAGGCAAGAAATAATCTGATTGCTTCAATTCTTGCCACTGGAGCAAAAGTTTCTTCAAAATCAACTCCTTCTACTTGGGAGTAACCCTTGCAGACCAATCTAGCTTTGGTTCTGACTACTTCACCATCTTCATTCAGTCTGTTCCAGAAGACCCATTTGGTTGCAATCACATCCTTGTTTTTAGGTCTGGGAACAAGATCCCAAGTGTGGTTTTTCTCAATTTGCATCAGTTCTTCCTCCATTACTTTAGTCCAGTTTTCATCATTGCAGGCTTCATTCACTATCTTCGGTTCAATATTTGAAATTAGATAATACTCTTCTAAATCTTGAGCAATCTTTCTTCTTGTTTGAACACCTTTGCTTTTATCACCTATTATCCGATCTTCAGAGTGATTTAGTCTTACATACCTAGGAATTTTGGGAATTTCTTGCACTTCTAATTCTTGAACAGGTTCATTTAAACTTATCTCTTCTTCTTGATTCACCGGATTAGTCTAAATCTGAATTTTAGAAGGAGCTTGGACTTCTTGAACAAAAACATCATTCTGATCATCTTCATCATATTCGTAAAACCTTGAGGGTTTTTCAATACCTTCATCAACCTTCACATTTGTACTTTCTACAATCTTCCTCAATCTCTTGTTATAACGCTGGTATGCTTTGCTTTGAGTAGAATAACCCAAGAATATTCCTTCATCACTTCTAGCATCAAATTTTCCTAGATCTTCATCTCTTTTAATGTAACATTTGCTACCAAAGACTCTGAAATACCTCACAGTGGGAGTGATGCCAAACCAAAGTTCATAAGGAGTCTTACCGGTATTACTTCTGATTTGTACTCGATTGAAAGTATAGACTGCAGTGCTTACAACTTCTCTCCAATAGATCTGAGGAACATTTACTCCCATCATCATGGTTCTAGATGCTTCCTGGATGGTTCAGTTCTTTCTCTCCACTACTCCATTTTGCTGTGGAGTCCTTGGAGCAAACAATTGTCTCTTTATTCCATGTTTCTCATAGAATTCTATGAACTCACCGGATGTGAATTCTCCACCTCTGTCAAACCTCAGACATTTTATGTTCAAACCTATTTCATTCTCTACTATAGCCTTGACTATTTTGAATTTTTCAAGAGCTTCAGATTTCTCTTTCAGAAAAGTCACCCACATCATCTGGGAGTGGTCATCATTTAATAACATGAAGTATCTATCACCTTGTACACTCCTGATTCTTGTCGAACCACATAGATCAGTATGAACTAAGTCCAATAATCCGATAGAAGATTGTTCCTTGCTTTTGAATGAGACTCTGCTTTGTTTACCCAACTGACATTCTTTGCACAAACTATTAGTAGGTTTTACCAATCTTGGAAGATCTCTTACAGCCTGAGTGTTGCTTATCTTGATGATATTATCAAAATTCACATGACACATTCTCCTATGCCACAACCAGCTTTGATCAATTTGAACAAATAAACAACTTTTACCAGTACCAACCAAGTGGAAGATATTACCTTTTGTTTGAGTACCGGATGCAATCTCTGTTCTGGAACTTTCAAAGATCTTGCATTTTCCATTCTTGAATTCGAGATCATAGCCTTTGTCCACCAACTGTCCAACACTAAGAAGATTGTGCTTCAGACCTTCAACATATAGTACATTACTAGTTTTGTTATTTCCATCAAAAGAAATAGTTCCTCTACCTCTAATTCTGCCAACAGAATTATCACCAAATTTTACCACTCCTCCTTCATACCTTTCCAAATCCATGAACTTATTTTTCTCACCTATCATATGGTGAGAGCATCCACTATCAATGACCCAATCATCCTTTTCTTCAACTTGGGCAGCCAGAGCTCTTTCTACAATTTTATGATTGGTAAAATTAGAGGGCATTGGATCTTCTTCCTTAATGGAAATAAACACCCAGTCATTTCTGGATTGGTTTCCTGTCTCTGATTCATCATCTGTTACTCCTTCATCATCATCTTCATGAACATAGTAACATTTCTTTTGGAACCTTGATCTGTTAGGATTTGGCCTTGAAAATCTTTCCGGACACCTTGAGGCAAAATGACCAATCTTATTGCAGTTAAAACATTTAAAACGCAATTTCCCTTCATATTTACCAGATCCTCTTGGCAGTCTTTTTGCAATAAGGGCTTCAAGTTGAGTAGCTTCTGCTTCATCTTCTTCTAGATCTTTTCTTTCTTTTTCATACCATGATAGTTTCTTTGAAGAGTTTTCTCCCAGATCAAACATTTGTTTTCCTTTTACAGAGGCACTAGCTTTGAATATAGATTTAGTCTTGGGGGGGCATCTTCAAACTCAGTTAATTCAAATGCAGCCAATCTACCAACCAATTGATCTCTTGTGATACTTGAAAAGGATCTGAATTCTTCAATAGTAGCAACCTTGTATTTGTAAGAATCAGGAAGGGATCTAAGAACTTTGCCAACAATCTCATCTTCATCCAAGATTCCACTAGCACATCTAATGCCACAAACAAGATCATTTACTCTTGGCATAAATGTAGTGATATTTTCATCTTCTCTCATCTTCAGGTTTTCAAATTTTCCTTTCAGACTTTGTAGCTTGGCACATTTAACATACTTGTCTCCTTCATGCAGAAGTTCCAGGTTTTGCCAAATCTCATATGCAGTTTTTAGATCAATAACATTTGTCAGCTCTGAATCAGATAAGGCACTTAGAAGAGCTTCTTTAGTCCGTAGATTATTTTCAGCATCTCTGATTTCATCTACGGTATGCAGACCATTTTGTGGAGGATCATACTTCTTTGAGGCAATGATCTAATACTACATTCCCATACATTGCAAGTGGCATTCCATGTGACTTTTTCAAAGAGTGAAATTGGTTCCATCAAACCTTGGACTATCCTTTTTGTAGGACGACATCCTAGATCTCCTCAAGCGGTTAAGCTCCTTTTAGAGGAACTTGGCTCTAATACCAATTGTTAGATTTAGAACAGACAACTGAGAGGGGGGGTGAATTAGTTGTCTGAAACTTTCTTCCAATTAATCACTTAAATCCTTTTCTTAATTCAACAACATAATAATAAATCAATCATGGAAACATAATACAACAATTCAAGAGCAGAAACACATTAACACATAAGACACCAAGATTTTGACGTGGAAAACCCAGTTAAGGGAAAAACCACAGGGTGACTAACCCAAGATTGTATTCTCTATTAGAAGAATAGAAAGAACAAAATGGCACATGCCAATTAGGGCTCACTGCCTGAGCACACTGCTCACAAGAGGCCCACTGCCTACAGGAGACACATTGTCTACAAAATAATAAGTATTACATACTTGAACTAAAGAATAGCATCTTCACCATGCTTGAGTCAGTTCCATTTAAGCTCAATACTTTTGCTCTAGCTTTTGCTCTACTCCTCTCTACCACACTCTCATCTCCACAAGATCTTTTTGAAATGACTTTACAACTCCTTATTTATACAAGACATCAACTTAGGGATAATCATCCAAGTCAACATACATTACAGAACACATACACAAATACAATATGACTAATCACAAAAAGACTTCATGCGGATCAACACACTATCAGTCACACAGATCTGAGACTTCAATCTTCCTTTAGGAACATGCCATTCACCATAGAATATCTTCAAGATCATCCGCAGGATGTGTAACTCATCCGGTCGGCCAGACTTAGGAAGAACATCATCATCTGGAAGTAATTCTTCAATTACAAGCTCAATCTTCAATGTGGACCACTAACATGAACTGGACACAATCCAAAGACCTCCACAAGCTTGCCTGAATCACCAAGAACATCCACACTACTTCTTATTGAAATGATTCTCTCCTTCATCTGAAACCTCAAGAACACAGTCTGTCATCACTATCATATTGGAATAGAAGCTTGTGGACCTCCAGACCATGAACCAACTAAGTTGTCAATTCACATTAACTTCCTAAACACTCCACCAAAACCTCAAGACAAGATATTGCATTTCTGGATCTCACCAGACCTATCTATGTCACTTTGTCACTTCTGAGTATCTACCAGAACCGGTTTTACTTAAGTAGCCATAACTTCTTTAGATCTTCATATGGAGCTCTAAAATCTTTATTGGATCATCTTAAGACACATATCTACAAACCCTTTGATGCGTATTCTCTGATCTTCATCTTAGCTAGGATCTTTTATGTCACTGTCTTCACTGTTCTTCTTTGTTCCTGATAGGATTAATTTTCTTAATATCCTCAGCATACAGCTCATCCAATCCTTATCATCAATGCAACAGGAGTATGTTGACATCAATAACAACACCGGTTAGGCCCGTACTTGCAACACTTATATATATATATATATATATATATATTGAATTAAGAATAATAAAATATATATACATGTGTATATAAGATATGTATTATATATATATAATCATTCTTTGCTAATAAAACCTATATTAGAATTTGCACTTCATGGGAATTATGAGCTGCCATCGAAGACTAATTATAAGGTTATGTATGAATGATGGTAGCATCACCTTTTCCATATTATAGATGGCAGTTTTAGTAAATGCAAGTTAAAATCTCTTAAGTGCTCTATCGCTAACTTCTGGTGGCCATTGCATGAAAATTGTTTAAACTTCACTAAGGCCACAAAGTGCTAGCATCAGTTCCTATACTCATGCATTTCAAATTGACTTGTTGAATGCCTCATTATAACTTTTAATCATGGCAATTTAATTAAGCCATATAAAAGGCATTGTTCAGAATGGCATCAAAGGATAGTTCATGCCCTTTATCTAAGCTAAGTGGGTCGTGATTCCCTGAACTGTTTTGAAGCCACTAAGTGGAAAATTCCAATTGTTTTTTAATTGTGAATGGGAGAAGTGTTAATAGATTATGGTTATTACTCTTGAAAAGAAGATATTCGCTTGCACATTTGGGGGTGGGAGAGGGAAAATGATAGTAGAACAACGGGATCTAGAAGCTTGGATAGTAAGAGAAAAAGGGAATCAAACTCAGGAGAGGAAAGATTATGGAACAATCTCAAACGAGTTCTTTTCTTATTTATATTTTATCTCAATGCTCTGCATATGTTTGTGCTCTGCATATGTTTATCTTATGAGGTCAATAGCCTATTGAACAGTACTGTATATTATGAGCCATTGTATTTACATATACATAAAACTATTTGAATATGCTCAGAGGTTTTATATCCTCTACAATTGAATAAAATTGTTTTTATGTTTTATTTTGCTTATGAAAAGCTACTGCTATTATTAGTTTTCTACAGGAGTATCTGTAATCTCTTAGAATAGAGACATCATACTTATGCAATCAGCTTTGTGTTTTGAGAGGCCGGCGTGTTTATATAATCTTTGGGTTTTGTGAGGCCAGAAAGTATATAAACCATTTTGTATTATAAGGCAGAACCATGTTTTGAGAGGCCAATGTATATATAGATGTATAACCCTTGTGTTTGATGTGGCCAAAAAACTATATGATATTGAGGTTGAATTATTATAAGTTATGTGGCTAATAGAAGTACTATGTTCTCTGGCTAGAAAGCTTTGATATCATTATGATATAGCTGTAGTAGACTTGTTATCACTATGCCAACTTTGATATGATTATATTATCACTGTATAAGTTGTGTGTCCTTGTATAAGCTTTGAAACTTCTATATATAAGTAACATGTTATACAAGATATTATTTTATTGATGAACTTATTGGACATTTTTTCAATATTATTATTATGAGACAATGAGGGTCGAGTCAATGATGTTTTGTCGTCGTGTTTAACTAAAGTGCTTAAAAATAGGAGAGTACTTACTCTGGTGGTTAATAGAAAGGACTTGAACAAGTGGTAGTATCCAAGACCCAAGATGTTACTAGAATGTAACATGGGTGTTCAAAGTTAGAGAAACTAAACAACCCAGTCATTTATTGACTTAATGAGTCATCACTATACAAATAAGATCATTATGAAAAGTCAAACCATTCGGTCAAACACAAGTTTGAGTTAACCATAGGTCATTAAAGGTTTCCAAGTTGAGTTAGAGGTGGGTGAATGTATGACTCCACGTTTTAAAGATGTGGTTGAATTGTATTCAACTTTAGCCAAAGTAGGTACAAAAGTCTCTGCTTGCACTTCTTGGTTCATTGTGCTCCAGATTTGCATAACCAGCCAGTAGTGTCATACTTAGTCAGAGAAGTCTATAGTTGTATGACCGTGTTGGTTATGTAGGACACAACACTAGAAAATTAGATGGCATTACTAGGGGGCCCTTAGTCTATACTCTTCGTTGAAGGGTAGGGCCACTTCTAGTTGGAAGGTGTGTGGGGAACCGTCAGTCTGTGGTGGAGGTAAACCACTTGGGTGATGTTCTCCCTCTTGCAGACAAAACACTAAGGCTTGTGAATAGAATATTAATCTATATAAGGAAATCATGACTATGCAGTTATTTGTAAATTGTAAATCTATTTACTTGATTGTAAGTCATAAATGAAAATTGTAATTGAAAAGATGTATTTATTTTACAAGTTGAAATGAAATGTTATTTCATTATGAAATGTTTTATGTTTTCAATTATGCAAAGCACAAAAGATGATGTCAAAAAAAGAAAAATTTGATTTCCCTACTTTTTAAGGAATCGAATTATTTTCTTAATTTGAAAACCAAAGTGTTTACTATGTTGTATGGGTAGATATGTTACACTTACCAATTTACAATTATTCATAAATGAAGGATATGTTTAACATGTGTGTTATGGACACTTATAGGTTGAACAATTATGTATGATTGCACATTTCGAACAAGGTAGATTTAAGTAGGGAAAAGAAGCTTTGTATTTAAGGAATAAACCAATATGAAGTATAGACTTAAGTCACAATCTTATTCTCCCCTATATATGATATTGATTAGGCAATCTAAGTAGTTTACTAGTAAGTTCTAACCTATTAGCTTTAGACTCCACTTTTATGATAATGGTGATGATAAATGACTACTATATAGGCTTGGTGTTTATTTCCCCCTAATGTTGACTAGGATAATGATCTATCTCCTTATGTGTTGTGATTATTTTTCCCTTGGATTGATCATGGGTTAGTATGTGAACCTTAACATGTTAGTGTATGAGGCCCTTGCTTGCTCACACCTTGTGCATCTTGTTGGTATGAGTAGGTAGGATGGTAACTAGATAAGAAGACCCATTTGTCACTATATGTATCTTGTGATGCTTTACATGTTACATGGGGGTAACTCCATGTTACCACATTTATGTCTTGGATTTAAGTATTATATGGAGATGCTTTTGTGTATTATATTGTGAATTCACTCTATTCATGTTTAGAAAGGATGATGCTAATTGATGTGATAAAATTATTAGGTAATCTTGTGGCATTCAGACTATCTTATGTTAGATTAGAAATTAATAGAGAAATGGGAAGCATATTCCTATTAGCTATTAGATGGTAAATTAGATGCAACTTGATTTTCATATTTTATTTTATTCTCTTATCTACTTGACTATATAAGTCTTGTTAACGAGTTTAACATCATTATGAATGAATTGTTATCACGTACATGGAAGGGCTTTAGCTAAATTTCGTGATGCCTTAGATAGATTATAATTAAAATTCAATTGTTAATTGAGGTATGCTAAAATGAGTGCCATTGTAAATGGTTCTTGTAGACATTTTTGCAAGATAACTTGATGAATTTCAAACGACATAATTATATTATTTAGTAATTTAGAAATTGATTGTCTTGAAAGAATTTTGTTATGCCTCTTAGATCAAGTTAACATATCTATTGTGTCATTAAGGGCATGGTTTGGTGGTTAAGTTAGTCGGTTGTAGTGACAGCCACCAGGGTTCAAACCCCCGCTGGGCCAATGAGCTCGCAAGCTTTATGCCTTCGCTGGGCCAATGAGCTTGTGGGTTTGAACTTGTAGTGTTAATGCAAGTGTTCATGCTAGGGGATGAGGTCCCCTATGTTGTGGCCTCACTGGTTCATAGCTCTAAGCAAAAGCATTCCTGTGGAGCCAGAGGGCATTTCACACATCACTGGTCACGTTAAAAATTTTACTAGGGGCATAAAAAAAGTTAACATATGCATTATGACCTTTTGAATTTTTCTTTGAAATGAGTTCTAATTGCATAATAGGTTGTATGTTCCTACTCGTATGGTTGTAGGGAATCTAAAGGATAGATTGTATGTAAAATTTTGTTTCCAACATTAAGTAATGAACTAGAAAGGAATTATGTTTCTTGTACTATGTTATGAATGTGAGTAGCCACCTGAGTAATTATCCTAGATGATGTTGTGGTGTTGTATGTAATGTGCATATGTTATTTGACATGTGAATACTAGTAAATGTTGTGATCATACCTCAAGTATGTGATATAGGGTATCCAGCTTAGGGAGAAGGGTTTTGTGGACATGATGTGTGATCCACCTATGTATTCCCTTTGTGATAATTGTACATGTGTGTGAATAACTATGTTTGGCTAAGCATGGAAATGTTAAAAAAATGTGTTTTGATGTGTACCATTTGAAGAGAGATGTGTGAGTCACTCTCCATGTTCTTATGCGTTGTGATGTTTTGGTGTCACCCTAGCATCAACCCTCCCACTTAGATGAGAGAATGCTAGTGTAACTAGGGGTTGGGAGATATGGGACCTTCATTGGAAATGTAATTCTCCATGGACGTTAGTCCCCATTTGACTCCCCCACATATTAGAACCACACTAGTTGGTTCATAGTGAAAACTTATTCCTTGTTATTTGTTCCATGGTTAGAGGATGGACCCTAATGTGAGTTGATCCTACACTCATTTTAGTTACAGATGCTTGGTAGTTTTTTTGGCATGAGCATTAGAGACAACAATTAACTTTTGGGTATTTGATCTCATCATGGATTCCTAGTATTTGGAACATATTATCAATTATGGGATGCTAGTGCTACTTTTGGATATAGATAGTTATTAGAGCCCTTAATTATGGGAATCAGAGATTAGATTGTGTACTATTTGTATGGGTAACTTCTGGTATTGGCACATGATGTTTTATCAAAATTGTAGAGAGAAGATAGTCATGGCTAGAGTTAGTGGGGCATGGTGATTTTGTTAACAACTTGATATTGAGGATAGAGTGATAGTATATGTAGAATGAAACAATAGTTATGATGACACCTCATTACATGGATGACTTGACTTTTGATGCTGGTGCAGTCATAGTTAGGAGGGTCCATGGAGTGAATAGTCCAGACCGTGCAGCAAGAGTAAACACAATGGAAGCAACTCAAATGTAGGATGCACATGTAGATTTAGATGTTTATTATATTCATAGATTCAAAATACTAACATGCTGACAACATGCTGGCTTACAAATTAGGGCTCACATGCCTAATTACATAATAGAAGGATATGGCATTGAAGCACCTGACATCAAAAGAATTCAAACTATCTAACTCATCAATTATGCTAACTACTTTCCTATGCATCTATTGCATGATTATATATCATCTCCAGATCAAAACAATCCTCTGTGTGGGCCAAGATGATTACAAACTCCAGTGAAAGAGATGTAATGTGTGTACACGGATAGGTTGGCCTTAAGCAACTTGTATTCCTCCGCAAGTGAATGAAACAAGGTGCAAATCTCAAGAAAGGTCGGCCACATCCCAAAGTACCTTGAATGATGTGTCATTTAGCTCCGTAAGTTGTGGAAGTGCTCTGCAAGTCTTCTCCTTCAGCTAGCTGTCTGGGACTGTCTGAATGCTCTGTTATGAGAAAACAGTTGATCTTCTGATTGCGATATCTCTCCAGAAACTGATCCAAATGATCTGAATTTTGGATATGGTGTGCATGATGATGTCTAGATGCTAAGTCTAGCTCTGTAAGGTCTAAAATGAAATTGCGGTAGAATGCAGACCAATTTACTGAAACTGCTCTTGACTGACTAAATTGGAAAATGAAAGAAAAACAAAATGAATGCAAATATTTTTGGTTGATGCAAGATTTATCTTGAACCCTCCTGCATCAGATGTGGCCATTGGTGTATGCATGAGGGTGTATTATTCTCATATTGGGATAATTGTAGAAGACCTTAGATATATGAGACACTTTAGACACATGGCACATGGCATTTATTGTAGAGCATGCTCTGGGTTGTGTGGGACATGTGATGGTTCAGTATGGTATTTCATTCTATGATCCTTATGTGGTTTGTGACCACCATGATATTACATGCTAGTATTTTTTTCTATGGTTTGAGACCACCATGATATTTTATGCTAGTATTTTTTCTATGGTTTCAGACCACCATTTCCCTCCTCCCCTTAGGTGGCCTTGTTACAAGGTTCCATGGTGCTTGTAATGTCCAATTTTTTATGAGATTATTGGGTTATCTATGTATTTGTTAATGATTGTTCTTAAGTATTAAGCCAATATTGTTGAATTTTATCTCTTTAGGCTACTTAGCCATTTAATTTTGAGATGGTCCTTTTGCCTCAAGGACTTGTTCTTGGTTAAATCTGGGATGTTGCAATGGTTGTTACTTTTGATCTTCACTTCTTTTATGATTTATTTTATTTTAATTGAAGGATTAACTTCTAAACTTACTTTGTTAAACTTTTATTGAGGCGTTCTATTGTTGAAACTGTTGGTGTGTGTAGAATAATGTGACTTATGTAAACTTCCATATCTAGGACGAGTCCCTGGTAGGATGTATAAGGGAGTAGATGGCCTGGGGAATTTTATTTGTGAGGATTTGCAGCTGCAAATGGGACCAACATGGCATGGTCATAATCCATTTCCCCCTAGATCTATGTGTGTGATTATTGCATACGTTCCTCTTGGAGGATAAGCCCCTTAAAAAAATAAGAGAAAGGTACTAGGAAATGTATGGAAGGGTCCTTTAGGGGGGCCCTGAGACCATATTTCCTATTTGATTACTTAGCACTATGGTATGGTTGATACTGGTTCCTTTGGAGATGAGATTATATGGTACTATGGTTACTTCAATATTGGCACAGTGTTCTACATTACATGGTTATTCATTTATTAGATATATGGCTTTGTGGCCATATGGATTACTCAGTGGTATATTGGTGTTTTTCCTCCTCGTAATGCCCATTTTTTATCCTTGTGGTGTGAGTCATTTGTGATGTATGCAGTTGATGCATGTGAGTATGGTATACATCATGTGTGTTTACCTATGATTGGCATGTGATGTGAATGAACCTCTATTGTGGATGATGTGTGAAAATAAATTAAATTTATTAAATTTTAATAAGGTTATAGTAACGTGTGTTACCACATAGAGAAATTATTTCTTTTTTAAAATTTTAACTTTTGAAGTCAATAATAGAATAAGCTTGCTTGTATCTTAATGATATTGCATATAAGAGGTGTACTAGGTGGTTGGCATTAGTGTTGTTATATGGAGCCTAATCAGAATCGAAGGTCAAATTTTCCCCACTTTTGTCAGTGCGTTCCCCCCCCAAAAAAAAAATAATTAACGGGCGAATCAGAAGGGGGCAAAATTTGCCTATTATTTTATAAAAGCATCGACAGTTATTTTTCTATTGGCTGCCATAAAAAAACCCTATTTTTGTAATTGACATAAGTCTTGATAAAAAGGCTAAGGGTTAGGGTTTCCATTGATATTGTATCTGTAGCACATTGCAATGGATTTGGGTTGCATGAGATTGTTGGTTGTAATCGGTTCTATTTGTTGGATAACAACATTGGACTCTCTCTATTGGTGGATGTAGCCCGAGTTTGGGTGAACCACGTTAAAATTGTCTCTCATTGTTTTATTTTAGTGTATTTTTTCATTCCTCTGTTTAATCTTTATCTGTATTTAATTGATATCTTCGGCATGCTATTCCTAACAATTAGGATGTTTCATAATGAGGTTCTTTGAGATCTAATTAATCTATGGAAACTAACCTGTGGTGCCCATTGAAGTAGTTCTTGACTTCAAATTCCAAAATATTTTCTTCTCCACTCACAATGACTTCCATGAGGAAGTCAAATTTAAGAGGGAAGGGACGTAAGGCCCCAACCCTTTGTAACCCTATTCAAACTTCTTACACCGAATGATCTCATTAGTTTTGGTTAATCAAGTATAATGTGCAAGTGAACTAGCATTTTTACCTTTGAAATTGTACATTACACATTGATTTCCATGTATTATTATACTCCAAAAAGTGTGATGTAATTAGTTAGGTGGAATTTAAATTTGTGAACTATGAATTATTGAGTTAGTTTTGGTTGACATGATCTAACCAGTCACTGCATGATTAATTAGATATTTTATTATTCAATCTATTTATTAATTAATATAGATGGTAATTAGATATTTTATGATCTTAATTTTATTAAAGACTATTTCATTTATGTATATATATATACATATATATATGTATATCTATATATGTATATATATATACATATATATATGTATATCTATATATGTATATATATATATATATATATATATATATATGTATGTATATATATATAGATACATATATATAGATACATATATATATATATACATACATACATACATATATATATATATATAAAGAATTCTATTAAAATTATATAGTTTAGAATTCTATATATATTTCAATAATAACAAAATAAAGAAAGTGTTTAATTCACAAAAAAAAGGTTAGATAAAGAAATAAAGAATTTAATTTTCCTTCTATAAAAATCATGAGGATAAGTTTCTAAAAGAGAATCCTTATCTTATGTGAGTGGAAAGGATTTTAGAGTAGTTGTATAAATTATGTTTTCTTGGCAGTGAAAACGGGGCAATCTTTGCATTCCACAAGATGACACCTCTTTGAATATTTTTGGAAAATAGTTGACGTGCCTTGCTCTTGGAAGATAAAATGATGTTAGGGACAAACATAAGCTGGTGGAAGAAAGTTTTATAAAGGGGGTATTGCAAAGTCATGGGTGGTACATTTTAATCTCAATCCAGGGTGTAACTAAAAAGATGAGGAGAAGAAAATGATGGTCCTGGAAGGAACTGGAAGGAACTGGAAGGGAGATATCAATTTTGTTTTTCTACCAAGTTTACAAAGATTGCAATACTTGTAATCTATTTCCTTTGCACTTAAATATTGTTTTAAATTTGTCTAGAGTTCACAATGTTTATGGGTATGCAATAGAAGTGTTGTGCCTTTTCAATATCTTTTGTTAAAGTACTGGTGATCATTTCCTCTATTAATTCCACTAGGTTTTGCAATAGATAAATTCTCAAATGAGTTTGAACAGAAAACTATGATTATTAAATAGGAACATGTTAGATACCTGTGAAGGTTCTGTACAAACAGTATTTTCCAACCCTTGGTGTTATTTTTCTTATAAAAAATATTATGGTAATAGGCACATTGAACTAGTTGAAGTTTTGGAGGCATAAGTATTGGTTTTAAAATAGAAAAAGTTTACTTTCAATGGTGCACTATGTTCATAGAAATTGATATTAAACTAGGCTATTTTTCATTGAAACATGGTTGCACCATTCACCTCCTTGGGTGTGGACGTAGGCACTGGAAAGAGGAGTTTTGAATTAAAAACAATTTTTATTGTTCCTTGACAATTGATGTTTGGTTGCCAAACTTATTTGTTGCCACCATTGCAATACATGAGACAACATGTTGTTGAGGTATTGTGTCAAGCATTTACGTGCCTTCTATATGCCTCCACATTTACTATACATTTTAATTAGGGAATTTCCAACTACAAAATTTGATAAAAATCCACATTTCATTACCCTTTGATGAAAATTCAATACCCTGTTCCAAATCTCCCATTTTTTAGCACAGGCTGGGAGAACACTGGCAAAGGTTGAATAGTCTAGATTTACTCCTACCAATTTCATGTTCTTCAAAGTCTTCAAATCCATTTCAAATAGGAATTTTGTGCACATTCTACAATCATAGCAATCCATGACACAACATTTCATTGAGGCATTGTGTCAAACAACTTGTGTTCCCTCTGTATGATTCCACATTTGACATACATGTCAACCAGGACATTTCCAACTTCAACATTTGATGATAATCAACTTTTCTTTATGCTAGATGATGGATATTTTATTTCTTTTCCAAAACACCCATTTTGGTGTAGGCTGGGAGTATGCTTTTGTGAACTACTTGAGTTGAATATGTATCTGTTGCATTTTGTGAATAGTTTTGTGTTGTATATTTGCTTGAATGTTTGATATAAGCTTCATTAATTATTTAATTCTAAGATTCAACTTTGTAGATGGTTTTGTTTAAATTATCTTTGAAGATTAGAATTAGATATTAAAGATTAAAACTTAGTTTTTATTATTTTACAATCTTGATAAATATACTTAGAATCTATATGATAGATGGCATTTGTTATTATATTTCCATGTATTGCATGCAATTGTAATTAATATCTTTATGACCCTAGTCTAGTAGTTTCTTTTTATTAGTTATGCAAGAGAAAGTTGAAATGGAGTTATTTTAAGGTGCATAGAACAAAATTAGACCAATAGGGTACTAGAAGAATTCCATAATGGCCTTGTAGGTGGCCATTTTTCACTAAGAACAACTATTGTTAAAATTGTGAGGGTTGGTAATTACTGGCCAAAATTATTCAGAGCTACCCATAGATGGGTGAGGAGTTGCAAGGAGTGTGCTCTATTCATAGGTAAAAAAAGGTTTGCAACCCTCCCTCTTCATCCCATTTAGACTGATCACCCATTTGCCCAATAGGGTTTAGACTTCATTGGAATGAACAATCCACCATCCAATGTTAGCCACAAGTGGATTTTAATGACCACTAGTTCTACTTCACTAGATGGACCGAGGAAACTACTTTAAAGGATGCCATTGAGGCTATTGTTCTAGACTTCCTTGAAGGTATAGTTACAAGATTTGGTGTCCCATCCACTATCATTTTTTATAATGCTAAGGCCTTTGTAGGTAAAAAAATCAATGAATGGGAAGTAATATGGAATTTACTTGAAGACATCTTCCAACTACTACCCTCAAGGGAATGGCTTAGCTGAGTCTACCAATAAAAATCTGATCAGAATTATCAAAAGGACAGTGGAAGATAACTAAAGAACATGTCATTCCAAGCTAAGAACAACACTTTGGGCTGATAGGATCATGCCCAAGAGAGCCATTGGAAATTCACCCTTCATGCTTGTCTATGGAAGGGAGGCAAGGATTCCATTGTCATTGGAGCTTCCCTCACTTGAACTTGTACAATAGTTAGAACTACTATAAAATGATGCTATAATAATAAGGCTCGCTAAGCTAATGTAGCTAGAAAAGATGAGAAATGCTACCATGAAGACTCTTGAAGATCACCAAGCACAAGTAAAGAGAACCTTTGATAAAATATTAGTTGATAGAGTCTTCAAGGAGGGAGATTTAGTGTTAAAATGGGATGAAGATAGAGCTAAGGCTGGGAGGCACACCAAGCTTTATGCACTATGGAGTGACCCATACACCATCACTATTTGCAAGCAGGCCAATGCATTTCAACTATCCAAGATGAATGGTGAATCTCTCCCAATCCCAGTCAATGGGATTCATCTCAAACCTTTCTTTTAAGTATGGCTTTGAGATTTTCTAAATACATTAAGTGTGTTTCCCTTGAATAAGTGTTGTTGCACTCTGTTGCATCCTCATTAGGAGGATGTTTGCCTTGTTGTCCTATGTTTTTGTGTTTTCTTTTTACTGTTGGTGGAGGTAGTGTTTAGTTTTGTTTGGTCATGTTGTTAAAGTCCCCCTTGACTCTGTGCCCAATGGATTGTATAAGGCCATTGGATTCTTTTATTTAGTAGTCAAACACCCCTGCATAGTCTCCAAAATGTTATCCTATTTTGCCCTAGGCCAAAATAGCCCATCTTTAGACTTGCAAATATTGCTAAAATCCAAAGTATTTTGCCTTGTGAAAATCCTAAAAAATCATGAAATTTTCTAAGTCAAATTTGCCTTATGTTTTCCTTGAAAGTTATGCTCATCCCTCCAACTAGATATTCGTAACTAGAATTTTTTAACCAAACATCTAGACATCTGGTATTTCATGTCTAGATCCAGTTGCACTTCTTTGTATTTCAACCATACATCTTAATTGGATATCATGTTACCTTGTCGCATCTAGATCCTGTTGTCTTATCATGTCTAGATCTAGTTGCGTCACCTTTATATTACAACTGGATATTTATTAACTGGATAGCTTATTGAGTTTCAATATATGGATCCAGTTACCTTATTCATATTCGGTTGCATTGTCTTTCTTCAACCAGACATTTCATCTAGACATTTCCTAATCGAACATCCCATTGATTTGTTATATCTAGATCTTATTGATATTCATATTTGGATGCAGTTATGATACTTTATCATCCATCCAGATATCATGTTACACATACGGTTAGACTACTTGTCTTCAACTAAACATATTTCAAACTAGTTATCCTATTGCATTTCATTATTCAGATTTGGTTGTTGTTCCCATCTAATTGCAATGCTTCATTTCTAACCGGACATTTTTCTATTAGGATGTTCTATTGACATATCTAATTTTGGTTGCCTATTTCATCTCCCAACTAGGCATTTTTCCATATGGATGCCCTGTAGCATGTCCTGTTGCTCAATCACATCCAGTTAGCTTGTAGAATCATCTAGAAACTTCTAGAAGTGGGAAATATAGTTGTCAACCCATTTTGACCATTCCATAGCATCAATGTTGATCCAAAGAGCCAATAATATGATGCCATTTTATTAAGATACATAGAATGATTGAGGAGACGATCAAGTTGTAGAGTCATGTAACCTACAGATACTACATTTATGTTTTATGTTGTAACTTCTTCAAGAAGATCTGTAATATGTAGGATACTCTATGAGTTGTAGCAACTGAGCGTAATGCTGAGGCTGATGCATAATAGATTTTAACATCACTTTTTACTCCTACTGCTAATAAATGAGAGATTTTTCTTTCATTTTAGTGAGTTCGCAAACTGTCAAACTTATCGACCAGTTTGATAGTTCATGTTTTCCCTAATCAGATGACATAGAAACAAGGGAAGAAATTTCAAAATGAACAAGTTTTTAATGGGTCGCCGGGTTCATAAACCTATGAACTTGCCGACAAGGTTTCAAGGTTCCAAAGTTCGTTGATAGGGAGACCCGTCGACAAACAAAAGGAGACGAGGTGAAAGATAAAGTGCAAAGTGAATTGTTGGTAGTTTGTTAGGTTCATGAACTTGCAAACTCACTGACAAGGAAAGAAAAGTGGTTCATGGAGGTTGTGGATCATTGATTGAAAGATAAAGTAGAAGACAAAGGTATAGAAAGGAATGAAAAATTAGTTAAGGAGAGTAGTTTGTGAACCTGATGATTCACTGACTGAGGAGTTTGCTGATGGGCAAGTAGGCTAAAAAGGAGAAAGGAAAGTTCAAAGTGAAAGAAAGCCAAAGACAAAGTCATTGGTGAGCCTATTGGCTTGTAAACCTCTTGGTTCATTGATCCAAGAGTTCACCGATATAAAAACTCACTGACAAAAGGGAAAATATAAAGGGCACCAAAAGTAAAATAAAGAATAAACACTTTTAAAGTGTTGTAAAAGATTTTAAAGGGCATGATTTTTTGCGTGTCCTAAAGCATGCCTCCACAAGTGATGCCATCTTGTAGTCCAATATCAATTGCAGGTGGATGAAACAGTGCCCAAAAATTATTATTGCAGATCAATCAAATGTAGTTGCTAGAATAGTGCAAATCTTCAATGTGTAGGTACTAGGAAATGAATGCAGTGGATGGAGTGTATGGGTCTCTACAGGCCCAAGACAAATTAGTGTACCATAGGGCATGGGCACCTTGAGGTTTCTTGTTGACCATTTTTCCTAGTGTCCAAGGTTGCATATTGATTTATAAAAGATATATAAGATTGTTAAGATGTAGTTTTGGGGGGTTGGTTGGTCACTAGGTCCTTATATAGGCTGAAGCACTTGATGTTTGATCATGGCCTCATGATATTTCTAAGAACTGTATGAATTTGAAGGATTGTGTCCTCTCTTGGACCTCTCTTGTCTTTATTTCTAGTTCAACTATGAAGGGAAGGTTTTCATTTTGTGTCTTTTCTGATCTGTATTGAGCTATTCTTCCTTTGTAATGGCTTTTTAGCCTTCATGATCAATATAAACTACTGATATTTGCCTCTCTTTATTTTTGCACTATGTGTATTTGAAAGATGCACACTTATACTATAATGAATGGTCCCTCTTTAGTTGTAGTTTTCTATTTAAACCTCTGTTGGAGTTTCACGAGTATATGTGAGTTTCTTTTGTTTTGAGATCATTGTTGTGTTATATTAGGTCCAACCAAACTAACTAAATCTGGTGTATCACCTCTCTTTTACTACAGTTCTCCTTCTTCCCCTTTTCCTTGGTAACTGTTAGCATTAGGTTTAGTTGCAGAAATTCTCTAGACCTTAAGTCTAGAAAGAGGAACTAGCCTTTTTTGGAGGTCAGATCTTGGTTGCAAGGTCCCACACCTTGAGATCATTTTAATGTTTCACTGAATTTGTTGGAACTGCCAAAAGCTTCAACAATAGGGTGCAAATTTAGGCGACAATATGAACTACTAAATCTAGTACATGGTTCCCTCACGAAGATGAATAAGGGTGTGCATGAAATACAATCTACATTCTTATAAATAGAGTGCTAGGTAGAGAGACTTCAACTAATGGAGAAGAACATCCTCAGCCATATTGTTGATGCACATTGTGTAGGGGTTGATAAGGTTACAGATGCACACACCCATTAGCAACAAATGTTGGCTGAGAAGATTTTGACAGTTGCATTGAAGGTTTCTAGTCTTATCTCTCAAGGGTGTTGAGTTTGATTTTGATCAATATTTTTGTTTATTTTGTTAGTATATTTTGAGTGTTCTAAGGGTGGAACACAAAATTACACTAGCGACTATTGGTGACAATGTTGTAAGTAATTCATGTTTTTAATTTGCACCAAGTGTAGTTTGTATTTAGTTGCACCATAAATAAGTGACACACATTGATAGGATAGGGTAAATATAGAAGAATGTATCATCGAGCATAAATTTAATTATGGATTGCATTGATAAGATCTATAGATACCTTTTAGAAGAAGCACTTCAAATTCTTAGCTTGCATGCTTCTAGAAGAATTCCAAGATTCAGTTGCATGAAATAAAGATAGATTAAAGCTAGAATATAATTAAATATACTTTAGAGAAATCCAAGACTAGATTGATTTGGTGCTAGGTAAAAACCTCTAAAATCCATTATTATAGGCTTTTAAGATCACTGAATAAATATAACAAAGCTTTGAAAGTTTTGATATGTAATTATTTTCTATCTTGTGGGCATGTGCATGAAGATGGGGGACCAAAATGTGGCCACCCCACTTTTTGGTCATAGAAAACTAAAATGTGATCGCATTATAATGTAATCACATTTTTTACTGGTAAACATAAAAAAACATAGACCCACAACCTCCCATTTTTCATTTTCATTTTATAGGTTTGAAAACCTGATAGGTGTTATTCCAAAAACATGTTTTGGGGAGATTGAGGGAGAAAGCACACAAACACAATGTCACATCATCATTCCTATCATGCATAAGCTCAACAAAGATGGAAAACTCAAGAAGGTAGATTTTTCATCTTTTATCTACACTTGAAAATGAATTGAATTTGTTTTTCATTGTTTTGATTGAATTTGTATTTTCATTTGTCATCCAATCAATCACCCCAAAACCCAAATATAGGATATGAGATTCCAATTGAAGAGGAGGCTCAAAACCCTCTTCAAACTTCACCTTCACTTCATTTCCATCCACGTGACACACAAGAAAACTATTTAGGGCAGATCCAAGAAAATAAAAAAACAACTTGAAACCTTAATACAGAAATTAAAAAGTCCAAATGCAAGCAATGATCACAAGAGATCCCTTTCCAGTTCATTCGAGTCCATTATTTCTCACGTTGACTTAGTGACAAACTAAATCAACTAATGGGAAGACTATAGGGATATATTTCAGCAATTCTATGTGGACAAATTGTTGTACAAACAAGTTAAAGATAAGAAAATTTTGAAAGCCAATCTATGTGCACTTTTTATCGATCCTAGAATAAATCATCCATTACATGACAGTTGCAAATGATTCCCCATTCATCAGTGTGTGTGTGATGGAATATCCCAAAACTTTTGGGATAGATGGTATATGGTTTTTGACGGCCTACCATGTAATATAATGAGGTCTCGGAGTATTTATTGAGAAAACTCTATTGTGAGTTTAAACTCAATGAGATTCCAAACTACTTTGACATCTAGGATTTCTAGGGTAAAAGTAGTGGCTCTATTACAAGTATGTGCTAACTGGTGTTGTCATTCATGTCAACATGTCTATGTTGGCATTTGTGTCAACTATATCCTTTGGCATTGTTGTTTGTTGATTGATTGAGTTGTCTTGTTAAAAACACTGTCTGAGTATTTTGCTCCACATATTTTGTGTGTTGAAAACTGAAGTATGAGATTTGGATATGATTTAAAGAAGTGTTTGAAGATGCCAAATCTAGAATTTGGTGGTCCGGATTGTTGTGTAGAAAAATTTCTATTCACTAATAGTGGGTTACACTTTTGTGGACGAAGAAAAATTGAAGGTGTCAAAAAAACTATAGCGGGCACCTTCGTTTGAAGGTATTTTCTTTGCTCAAAGGTCCTGTCAGCCTTTTTAAATCTTAAAATAATGAGGCCTTCATTTGAAGGTGCTCTCCATTCGAAGGTCCTTGGGCACCAAATTAAAACAATAAAATCATACCTTCGATTGAAGACATTCATTATTTATAATGCAAGAAACCTTCATTCAAAGGTGTCCGCTATGGGGATATATGCTCCATCATTGGACCTTTGATCGAAGGTATTTAAACTTTGAATGAAGGACATCACCCACCTTCGTTCGCAGGTGTCTTCGAATGAAGACCCCCACTAGACACCTCTCCCTCCCTTCCCTTTTCATCTGCAAAATTTTGGCTTCCGAAGCCTAGTTGAAGGTCCAAATGGATTCACCTTTGCCAAACCAAATTGAAGGATCGCAGTGCTCGAAACAAGCTTTCCAATGAGTATAGTTTTGATATATTTTGATTTTATTATGATTATTTTTTTAGTTTTACTAAACATAGGTTTTTCACTGAACATCAAGTTCTTTGTTCTACACACATGGAAAATTAGTAAAACAGTGAAAAAAAACCTGAAAAATATGTGTGCCCTAGGTATTGATGTCCTTGTTTCAACCAAAAAAAAAATTGGATTTTGATACATACAGAAAAAGTTATGTTTTATGGAATACGCCTATGTCTAAATTATAATTGGTTTAACTTCAAAACTTAATTAAAAAAAAAAATCAACAAAACATTATGAAACCAAATGCATGCCCTTGATATCGGTGTTACCAATCTAAATTCAAAAGAATCAGAATTTTATCCTTTGTAGAAAAAAAATTATGTGTTATGGAGTACACATCACTTTAAAAAAATGTTGTTTGCTATTAAAAACTAGTTATCAAAGGAGACGCAAAATTTTTTACAATTTAACTCCAATTTTTTTAAAAAAAATATTTTTAGAATCTACAAACAAAATCTCACAAATCACTAGTTCGCATCATCTTCAAATTCCTAATAGTTTAGAGGCTATAGGTTTCAGAATGTGAAGATTTAGATCAAAATGTTGATTTCAATGTCAAGTTTGGCAAAAAAGTGTAACCCACTATTGTGGGATCGCCCCAGTTTGAAGATTGTCCCTGGCAATTTGTGCAGAGTGACAGGGAGAAAGTGTTTTGCTCCGCATTTCTCTACAGATTGGATTTTGCCCTTGTAGTTTTGGACTTAAGCTTATAAGGTCCTTAGTTATCTTCATTCCAAAGGATTTGTCATTTGGTGCTCTGGAAAGCAAGTTAGTGATTAGCAGGGTTTGACAGTGTCTATTGAGAAGCAATCTGAGATGTATTTTCAAGTGATATTTGTTGTCTTCAAGTGAGATTTGTTGTGGTTGGATTTGTCAGCTCTCAAGTGACTCTATGTTGTTTGTGGATGTCTCCATAATGTATTGAAGGCATGTGCTTGATCCGCAAGTTATATTTAAGTTCTTGGAAGCATGTTTCTCAGTGTTCTTGATGTATGCACAAGTTTTGGCCGACCTAGTTTGTCACACATGTTACGAAGGTGATTCGTGGATTGTGAAAGCATGTTGTAACATGTAAAGATGTATTTGAGTTATAGCTAAGCCATGAAGTTTTCCTCCTTCATTCTTTTACCCCACAAGTTTGTTTAGGTTTAATCCTAATTTAATTTTTGTATATATGCTGACCTTGGAGACAATTCCAATGGTTGTAGATTGTAATTCTGACCTTGGAGATAGTTCCTCTGGTTGTAGATTATAATGTCGACCCTGATGTACATTCGAAGGTTGATGATAGGTATAAATGTATGTAATAAATTTATGAATGAGGTGATAAGTTGTGAAGATGCAAAGATAAAGTGTGAGTTGTAAAAGTAGAGCAAAGCAGAGGTGTTATATTGCTCTTGAATGGAACTAAACTCAGGCATGGTGTAGATTCTACTATATCAGTTCAACCCTGGCAGTGAGCCAACCCCGATAGTGAGCTAACCCTCTGTAGTGAGCCACCCTTTGGCAATGAGCCATTCATTTCGGCAGTGAGCCCTGGACAGTGAGCCCTTTGGCAATGAGCCACTTTTGATATTCAGTATTGTTACTACATTATAGTGTGAGCTAACACTCACCATGTTTTTTCCCTATTTAGGGTTTTCCACATAAAAATTTTGTGTGTATGGTGTTGATGTGTTCATGTTTTGATTCTTCTATTCATGTTTAATGTTCATAACAAAATAAGGAGTTAGATTAAGTGAATGTGAAAGTGATATTGTCTAAAGAAGTTAAAGTTTTTCATACAACTGATTCACCCCCCCCTTAGTTGTCTTGTGGCTTTCAATAGGCTCTACACAGGATAGAGAGGGGGCAGATCATGCCCAGAACCATCCACCTAGACCCCCTATGAGGCCACACCATATCTCACTCCCTTTGACTTTGAAGGAGGGTGTTGAGGTGGAGACATTACACTCTATCAGTTCCCTCACCCAATCTTTAACACAGCATGGCAACAATCTTTCCTAGGATAGTGAGGGTGAGAGTAGTAGGTTCCATCAGTCCCCCATCTTTACTGATCATGTGCAGCTTTGTGTGATTATGGGACCGAGGATACTCCCCATGCATACATTAGAGATGATGTTATGAGTTTTAGGACTATGTGACATAGGGGCAACAACAGGCACAAGACACATCCATATTGGATGATATTGTACTGATAGATGACTTGTTGCATGATAAGTTTGGTATTGATTCCTAGGTAATTTTTTAGAAGGTTTTGGAATTTATTATATTTGTATTTGAAATCTCTAATTAATTATATTAATAGATATTATAAGTCAAAATTAATGTAGGTAATTGTATACACTATGAAATTCCTTGGTCAAAGTATTAATCCTGCGTCTATCAGTCATCCACTGCAAGGTTATGAGAGGAGATCGAATTGACAAGTATGTAATTTGTCACAAGATCGTAAATATAGTACATGTAAAATTTTTGTCATATATCAATGGTAATTTTATTTAGTGACAATTTGATGATGAACATGTGGATGTTGGAGCTTCACCATCAAGAGGATTTCCTTGGGTCAGTCGCAGAGGTAGTTTCAATGAGGTAAATTTTACCATTTCTAATCATTATGCATTTAAATAATGTTATGTATCTATTTTGGTCAAATAACCTTGAACTCTATTTTTACATGATGACAAATTTGGAGACTCCTCATCTTCATAAATCAATGGAGGTGGACATTGCTACAACCATTTTGTCTGCATTTCCTTTGACCAAGGTATGAGCCAGTAACATGTAAATGTCATTTTGTATTTCTTGATTTTGTTATGTATGAAAAGTGGGAAGATGGTGGATAGTGTTAAGATCTATCAAATCAAACCCTCCTTTCACAGTAACATACAAGGACAACAACCAAACCAAGTCACTACATATGAATGAGGGCTTAGATACAAGTTGGTGTACTCAGGAATGATATGGAAAGATTGATTAGATTGAGAGATTTGTAAAACCCTAATTATAATGAGATCAGGTATTATACGCTCAAAATCATGACTCGTAGCCTTGGGGGCAGTTGATTTGGCTTTAGGGTGCACACATACTCTCTCCTTTCCATGAGGTGAACTGACACATCACTCTCACTCTCATGGAAGTAGCCAGTTGAGAGGAGGTGAGACACGGGGGTGGTCTAGCTCGTTGGAGAGATGGATTTCATGGAGAGGGGTCAACTAGTCCTAGGGACTATGTTGTTGTGCATTTGTTTGGATGTGGTGTGCTGTGACCGTAGTTGTAAAGATAACTATATGACCCAAAGGGTCACTAGTCACCATTCTCCTATTGGGGTTTTGGATGTTCCAACATTGTGTGGGTAGGTTGTTTTTCTTGTTGATGTTCAACTATCATTATGAATGTTGTTGGATGAATGCTTGTTGTACCCGAAATTTTCTAAATGCTTCTCATTGTTGTTGAATGACTAATTGATCTTGTTGATGCCTAGGGTGGATCTCCTCTATCTCATCAAGGATTTCCCTCACCCACTCACCTCTAAGTCTAGGGCACATTCGTGGGCCGAGACAAGAGAGAGGTGGTTTAAGCTAACCTTGACTTGACCTAAGGTCTGAATATGTGTTGACTTTGTTTGACCTTGTGATGAAACCAAGGGTTTTAACCAATGTTTAACTAAGGTTGACCTTGAGTTGGGACCAACAGCTTGCAAAATCTCTATGTTGCTAATGTTTTTGTTCTTTTTTAGATTTTTTATGAATGCAAGACATTTTTTGTGCTTTTTTATGTTTTTGGAAATCAAAAGTGCTTTTTCTTAATCTAGGAATTAGAAAGTGTATGTAAGCTATGATTAAATTACCTAATGTAATGTAATCTATGTTTTTGTTTATTTTCTAAATATGTGGATCAATCTAATCTAAGAAAGGGAAATTGCTTTTAATATATGAACTTTGGAAAGGGAAACTAATTTAACAATGCAAATCTACTTAGCCTATCAAGGAAAAAACAAACATGTATTTTACTATTCCCAAGAGAAAAGTTTTGATTATCTAATTACTATGAAATGAAAAAAAGCATGAAGGAACCTGGAGACGCATGAGCCTCCACTACCCTCATAAATCCTTGTATTGGAAACCTTGAATCCTCTTATAGCAGTGGGGTGATCCTCTTGGTGATAAAAAGAATAGAGAAGCAAAAGAAGCTTTGAAGCTTTGAAAAGAGCTCAATGAGAGCTTGATGAGCATTGTGACTTGAGATGCGAGCATTGTATGGATGTGAATGAGCTTTTAGAAAAGCTAAATGAGATAACAAATGAAAGTAAAAGGCTCCTATGTCCTATATAAGCATGAGAATGCTTGATTTGGAGAGAAATAACCTATAAGAGCTATGTGGACAAATGAAATTGCCTCTCCAAAAGGGAGAGATTTGAAGCTATGCAACAATGAAATCTTTGAAGATTTGGAAAACTAAAGAAAGAAATGAAGAAAGAGGCTCAAAGGCTGTGAAGAAGCTTAAAAAATCTTGTGAAGAAGGGGAAAGCATTCTCTGACTTTCCAACTTGTCAAATAATGAAGAGGGGAGGGATATTTATAGTTTTGAAGAAGGGATGAGAGGTGAAGAAGGAGAGTTAACTCAATTTGATTGGAGAGTTAACTTAGAAGACTCAAGAGTGATTTGGGCTAAAATTGGAGTGATCTACCTAGTAAAAGCTTATCAATTAAGAAGTGAAGAAAAAGGAGTGCATGAGAATGCAAGGGAATGCATGAATTATTAACTAAAGATGAAATAGAGCTAATTATGCATGTGTGGGTGCATGAAATAGTTAGCTCTATATTAGGCATGAAAATCCATGCAAACAGGAAGAAAAATGAGTGAAAACGAAGCTATTTTGAGTTAGAAACTTGAGTTGTTCAGCGGCTGAAAATATGACACTAGGGTCACCCATGGGTCACCCCTTTCACCAGTTAGGGTCACCCAAGAGTGACCCATGGGCGACCCTCAGAGGAGGGCACTTGGGTGAAAGTCCATGGTGCGAGATGGTAGAGGAGATGAAAAGGAGGGGATCTACCGCCAAAAATAGGTCAGTCATGTGTGAATATCCAAATCTCCACTTGTAAAAGTAGGATCTCCTAGGAGAGATATGGAAATAATAGGGGAGATTTGGATTGATTGAGTGAAATTGAAAACTAAAAGTGGGAGAGAGGACTTGTAGAAGGCCTCTAAGGGTGGGAATGGATGAAAAATACCGGGGAAAGGTGAAAATACACCTACAAGATGCATACAAGGCTTAGGAATAGGGTTGCAAGCACAAGAAATGCAAATTGACAAGTGTCAAAAAGTGTCGAAAGTGAAGCGAGAGAGAAAACAACAAAGGGGAAACAATACAAGGAGGAAGAAAAGACACATCACCAAGAGAACTGCTACTGAGAGGATGTTATTTCATGCTTACATGTACATGACAAGGATTGTGACTCATCATATGGGTCCTCGTGGGTGATGTGTGTGATTTTGGTGCTTACATATTTGCCGCCTCAAGGATGGTAGTCTACATGAAAGGTAGGTACCATTTTATCAAACTAGGCCTTACCTATTATCAATTTCTTGCAATTGTACCTATAATAACTAATATTAGTCTAGCATCTAAATATATCAAAATGAGTAATAAAAATTGAAATGATGAACATACCATAGATTGTTTGAGCTCGACTAGTTGTTTGCCTTTGTTGGTGAGACCTATAGGAATGATTGCGCACAAAACAAATGCATGAGAGATGCACAAAAGAAATAGAACACATTCTAGGATAGAGAGGAGAACAAATTCTTATTTTATTGCAAATTTTGAAGAACATATTTGATTTTTAAGGATTTTTGATGTTTTACAATTTTTTTAGGTTTTTTTATTTTTCTAATTTTTATGGTTTTTTCTGGAGATTTTACAAAGTTTTGATTTGACACTCCTTGAGGTCTTTGGAAGACCTATATTTATTGAAGAGATTTTTACCCTTGCCCCCTTGCATGGGGAGACTTGTGTACTTGACTACACAGTTTTTCTCTTTTAACTTGTTGGAGGAGTGACTTATGCTCAAATATTGTTTTACACTTATTGTTACAAGGCATGATTTGATGAGATCCATGCATAGCTTTAGTCGACATCTTGTAGTTCACTTTCCCTCTTGTGCATATGGTTGGCTAGAGATTTTATTTTTCTTATGAGAATGCATTCTTAAGATGATCACATATGGATGATGTAATTTGTTTTTTTTATCTTTTTCTGATATGAACGATATGCAATGTGTTTAGATGTGATTGACAAATATGAAATGAAAAGTACTATGTTCTAAGTGCTATGAATGTCATGATGTTATGACATGTCTTATTGCTTTTGAACTCTTTTTCTGATTTTAGTATGAATGCATTGTGGAACAAAAAATATGACTGCTCTTTAATATGATTTTCAATCTAGGGGATTGTAGGTTATCCTAGTATTAGAGACCTAATCAAGTCTGTGAGATAGGGATTTAAAACTCAAGTGGGGAACATGAGTGAGATGGAGTGCTTTTGAATTTGGGCTTTGCTAAAGGCTAAACATTGATCCTTATCTAGATAATACAATCTGACAAGCCTTCAACTTAGACAAGTAACAAATTTGATTGATGTTCACTAGACTTAGATCATAGATGGCAAGCAAGATAGACCTAGGGTTAAAGGATATGTGGGAAAGAACTAGGGTCCCTAGATAGAAAATGATCCTAAAGATTACGAGACTCTTGGCTTTGCTTACCTAGTGCGTGTGTGTGCTTTGTACCTTTCTCTTTTATTTTCTCTGATAGAATACCACCCTTGAAGCTTTGAGCTTAGACTGGTCTCCACCCAAGAGTACGAACATTCAACAATCTTCTCTCTTTCACTCTTTTTTTGTATTTTCTAGAATGCCTCACTTGATTTTCTCATTTTTTGGATTTTTTATTTTTTATGAAAATGAATACTTTTTGGAACTTTGGATATGCAATAGTTTGATCTTTGAATTCTCACCTTTCTCAACACTCTTATTTTGATCACTCATTTTTTTATTCACTCGTATTTTAGATTGCTTCCTTCAGAGTTTTGATCCTCCTGACATTTTTGGCTAGGGAGGATAAGGGGTTGAGCACCATCAAAAGTTTTCATTGGACTTCTCTTCTACTAGGGAAGAATTGGGAAGGTCTACTTGCAATCTTCCTTTGAACATTGTAGCTTTGAATACTAACTTTTTGTAGACCTAACATCTTGGCTCATTGAGACTAGGATCAGTGTAAAGCTAAGAGCTAGGCTTTGATTAGAATCACCAGGAATGAAGGGGTAAAATGGTAATTGTGAAAATGGGGAATCTCAAAACTTAAAAGGATCACCTATCCCTAGGCAACCTTAGACTCCTTACTGAAATGAAAATAATATAAGAGTGACTCATTCACTACAATGCAAGATGAACAAAATGATACTGAAATGCAAGAAACAAAATTCTTTTTGACATTTTTGAGTTTGTAATATTTTTGTATTTTTAGAATATTTGAATTTTTTTGAATTTTATAGGTTTTTACAATGTTTTTGAGATGTTGAACTCTTCTCCTTCCATAATGCACAAGAGGTAGCATCAGTTCTGTCATCTTCCTTAACTATGTGTGGACCTATCCAATTTGGTCTGAACTTCGCTTGAAAGTCTTTGCAAGGACACTTGAAGACTTGGTGTAAAAATGTCCTTGTATTTAGTGAAGAGTTTTGTGTACTCACATGTTTCATTATCTGATGATTTGCTCCCTAGATTTACCATTTTCTGTTCTTGTATATTTTCATTGCTTTTTTAAAAATTTTGAGGGCCAATTGGAGTTAGTGTTGACTCTCTAAGATTTTGTGTGGATTTTGGTTCTTCTTCTTTAGTCATGATTTCAATCATATGAGTGTTTATGTCTGGCTTGATTGGAATGGCCACTAAGTTGAATGGATCATAGGACTTTGTTGAGTGGGAATCGAAGGGAAATTCTCTCGTTGCCCCCTTTCCTATACATTTTAAGGTCTTGGCTATGATTGCAACTTGTTTTGATGTCTCTCCTTTCTAAAAAGTGTTGATTTTTGGGTCACTAGTGGTTTCCATGGTTTTTCCCTTCTTTATGACTTATTCAACTCTATAAAGGGTGAAAGGATTAGGATCTCCTTTGATGACATGGGTTTGTCCCATATGCACAAAGAGTATTTCTTGAAATAGTGTGGATGGAATGACCCTCATCCTATGGATCCAAGGCCTTCCTATGATCATGTTGTAAGTGGTTTCTTCATTAATGACATAAAATTTAGTTGGGAGGGTTTTGGGACCCAATGTGATTTGAAGATTAACCTTACCCATGGTTTGAATGTTTGGGTTATCTGCATGAATTCTAAGGATGGAGGTTTCTTGTGTGATTTGAGTTTCGTCATAACCCTTTCTTTGAAGAAGAGAGAAAGAGACTATGTTGATTGTAGACCCGTCATCGATCATTACATGTTTAATGGAATAGTCTGGAACTTGGACTATTAGATGGAGGGGGAGATCACCCTATTTAGCTATGTCATTGTTTGAGGGTAACTTTTCAAAATCAAATGTCAAAGAACACTTTTCACTTAGAGTGTTTTAAATTAGATGGCCTAGATCTAACGCTTTGAGGAGAGCATTCTTGTGTGTAGAACTTTTGAGAAGTTATAATATGTGAGAAAAATTTGAATTGTTAGAGGTGTCATCTGGTCATTTTGGTCCTTGGGTGACACAAATTTCTTGATCTTGATCTAATTCCACAAGGCCTAAGGTGTTTTGATCAAAGGTGTTGGGACTAAGTTCTTCATCTTGTGAGAATGTGTCCATGAATGCTTTTTGTTGCAATTTGGGAGGTTTGATATGAAGTGATGGTATCCCTAACATGACTTGATCTCATGCCCCCTTCTCTTGTGAAATAAGAAATATTTATCATGATTGTGATCTTGAGGTTTATGATGTTTAATGTTGTATGACTGCTTGTTTATTCGTAGGGGATAGTTGTTGACATTTTGGTTCCCCAAATTTGTATTACTACCAGTCACAATTGTTGTTCCCCAATGGTGAAGTGTTTGTTGACCAATCTATGTTATGATTATTTGTCGAGGATTTGATATTTATGTCATTTTTTATTAACCTTCCATTAGCATCATACTCCATTATTATACTATCAATAGCGGCTTGGTCAATTCTAAGGGCACTTTCAAGTGCTTCTTCGTATGATTTGTAAGGGAGTTTTTGGACTTGTTCTCATATGTCATTGTTGAGAGCATGTAAGAAGAGATCACAAAATTCTGTATGATCCATGTTTGGTGTGCTAGTTGAAAAATAGAAAACTTTCCTCCATCGTGTTATAAAATGTGTAACCGACTCGTTGGCTTCTTGTTTGATTGTTAAAAATTATCATTTTCCTATGTTGACAAATTTGTTTATGTCAAAGGCAGCTAAAAATTGATCGATGAGTTGCCTAAAAGAGTGGATCGACACTTCTAGAAGTTGATAGTACCAATCTAGAGTGATACCCTCCAAAGTATTTGGAAAAATCTTTTCTACCACTCCATCCCAAGGAAGCAGTTCTCGCACTACCATGATGTAGGCCTTGATATGAGAGTTGGGATCACCCTCTCCTTTAAATTTTGGAATCTTAGGGAGAGGATGTGATAGTATGGCTTGACGAATGTTGTAGTCAAGAGGCTCCTTTAAGTACTCAAATTCCTAAAACAGAGTTATGTGTAGAGGGTTTTGTTCCTCCAAGCATTAACCCTTCAAGTGGAGCTTCTGGCTTGAAAGGGTATGCTGGATTGTTGATATCCCAAAAAAGTTAGATGACTAGATGGCGTCATGTTTATGTTTTGAAGATTGGGTGGGATTGTTTGTGGTTGATTTTGCATCATAGGAACCCCACCTATTTGATTGAGACTTTTCATGTTGGATGGTGAGGGCAATTGAGGCCTAACTTTTTCATGGAAGTTTAGATGAGGGGGAATTTGTGTTGTCCCCTAGTTTGATTCAATCTTATCAATGAGAGGATTTCCCTGTGCCCTAGGTTTTTCTTGAATTTCATTTTGACAAATATTTCTACCTTCAAGGGTCCTAATTCATTGGACTATGGTTTCTATAAGTTCTGTGAGTGAGGCTTCCTCCATTATTTGAGATTTAGAACCTTGAGATGGATTGCTTTGCATTGGAGTTTGAGTTACCCTAATTGTTCCTTTTGATGATACTTGAAATGTCACAGGTCTTTTATCTTGATGTGCCACAAGGAGGAGTTTTTGTGCCCCCCAAGCTTCTTGTAAGCTTTTCTTTTGATGGCTCACCTCATTGTCCATTTGGGTGGTCATTTTCGTATCGCTTGTTATGAGTTGGTCTTTTTGATGGATCTGAGACCAAACACTCACTTGGCATGTTTTAATTTGGTCAATGTTGTGGGGATCTTGTTGGATCCCCTTTCAGTCTTTCAAGTTTGATTGATTTGAGATTGAAGCTATTGGATCTGAACATCTACTATTTTCATTGGAGGGGCAATTCCCTTGAACCTTGTGTGATTTTGTCCTAGTTTTGGGGTGTAGGAAACACCATGAAATGATTGAAATAAATATGGACATGAAAGAAGCACATGAAAAATGCAAAAGATCCCATCAAGATTTGTTTGTTCTTCATGTCAGCTTCACCAAAATATGTGGTGAATCTGACGTCAGGTGTGACAATGATGATGAAAGTGGGATCTAAGCAATGGGAATGCAAAAAGCATAACCAAGAGGCTTTGTCCTTCATGTTGGGTTCACCAAAATATGTATCTCAAAATCATGACTCGGTAGCCTCAGGGGTGGTTGAGTCAGCTTTGGTACACACATGGACCCTCTCTCCTTGCCACGGGGTGAACCGCCATGTCATTTTTGTTCTCATGGAAGTAGCAAGTTGAGAGGAGGCGAGACACGATGGTGGTGTAGCTCGTTGGAGAGCTGGACTTCGTGAAGAGGGGTTGGCCAGTCTTGGGGCCTATCTTGTTGTACATTTGTTTGGATGCAATGTTCTGTGACCATAGATGTAAAGATAACTATATGACCCGAAGGGTCACTAGTCACTGTTCTCCCATTGGGGTTTCAGATGTTCCAACATTGTGTGGGTAGGCTATTGTTCTCATTGATGTTCAACTTTTGTTTGTGTTGTTGGATGAATTCTTGTTGTACCGGGAGTTGTCTAAATGATTCTCATTGTTGTTGAATGACTAATTGATCTTCTTGATGCCTAGGGTGGTGTTGGTACCTGAATATGTATATGCAGGCCCCTTCCCAAAAATCCAAAAAATTCCAACACTTTCGGCCTCTGTAGTTGTAAAAAATGCAAAAAATTAGCTAAGATGCAGGTGTCTTTGTATATACATGCAGGTAAAATGTGCATTGGCAGGTTAGAAAACTCTATTGCCCTTTGAAAAAATTAGTTAGATGCATTTTTGAATGCATATCGGGCTTAGAATGTGCATATGCAAAGGGGGAATCTTTTGCAGATTCCCAGGAATATTCCCACTTTGTATATCAGGTTGCATGCAAGCGAATATGCAAAGAAAAATGTACAAGGGTGAATGTATCTCTGATATATGAGTCAATATGCAAGCGGCACATATAAGAGGGAATATATTTCGCATATTCCAGGACAGATTCCCTGTTTGCATGAGAAGGTAAATATATATTCAGTGATATACATTGATAATGTACAAGGGCAAAGATGCATTTGATGGGGCCCGCCACTTGTATAAAGTGATTGCATGTTCGAACATACAATGAAGGTGCATTCCAAAGATGCAAGGCAGGCCTGAAATTGTTTTCAATTTGTTCTATAGCAGTGTGGGTTTCGCCTTGTATGATAAACAATTGTATGCATATGAGAAGGGGTTGATACGCAATGGCTGGGACCCACCATTTGTATATTTGCATTTGTATATGTAAATATACATTCGCAAAGTGCAAGCCGGATTCCAGGATGTTTCAAGTTTTCCTTATGATGTGGCAAGATCCATAGTTTACATGTATGTTGGGTTTGTATATACAACATACAACCCGATATACAAAGAGGTGACATACAACCCAAACGTGATGGAGGAATGAAATGCAGTGAATGAAATTTGAGATCCGACTTGTATACAAGGTGCTTGTATATGCTTTTGCATGTACAAAGTGATAAGTGCAAAATGGACATGCAAGCCAGACTCGATTAGAATTCCAATTTTCTCTATAACAGTTTGGGGTCCGCCTTTTATGATGAACAGTTGTATATGCATTTGAGCATGCATATACAAGGGTGAAAAAGGCAAAATTGAAGGGAGAAAGGCTAGCGATAGAAACATGAGGTGCCTACATGGCACAATTTCACTAGCTGATGACTTTTCAACATTTTTTAGGTGCCGTTGATCACAGCGACGGGAGGATGATTGACGGTCTTGTTTTGAACCTGCAGCGAAGGATTTTTTTTCCTGAGCATGTGTGGCTATTTTTGAGCAGGAAACTTCAAGAGGCACGCTGTTACTGCGTCTTCGAAGGCTGCAGGTAGCTGAGGCATTGATGGCAGAATTGTAGAGGCATGAGCGATGGAATGACATACCAACCACCATTTTCAATGGGAAAATCTCCGGTCGGTTGCACGAATCCCCATTTTACCTGCTCCTTCTCCTATCTCTCGCTGCTGCATTAATTGTTTTGAGCACTAATATGAAGATGCATTATATCTAGCAAATTTTTGATTTGCTGTGTCAATTTTGCTGGGTACACAGTTTTTCTATAAAAGGCAAACAGTGTTACTCATTTGTGGGTGTTGAAGACTTGGGCAATTTTGGGGGAAAAATAATGAAATACAGAGCATTTTCCTAGCTGTTGTATCGCTGTGGAGTTTATGTGTTGCATTTGAGTTGTATCTTGCACATATGTTCAGTTTCAATGTTAATGTTATATGAAAAATGCTTCTTGCATGTGTTTTGTTGTCTGTCTCCACTTGTTGTATGTATTTCTTCTTCTGAATTTGGTTGCTAAGGGTTTCTCAAATTCTAAAATACAGATTTATGTATTGCATGCCTAATCTCTAACTTCCATTCAAGGAGTGGATTAAATCATTTTAGGTTGAGTGTGGAGGAGATTGTCTGTCAGCTGGGATATCCATAAGCATAGATTGTTAAATACCCATTCTTGGGTGATGTTTGTAAGGCAAACATCAATCTAACCCCTTGAAACTTGAATGCCAGTTGCTAGCCACTCTCATGTATACATCTATGTGACTCCTTGCCCTGAGATAGGCACCAGTCTGCCCTTGTGAAGTAGTTATGATCCAAAACCCCTGTCTTGCATCCAAACCATCAAATTCAAACCATTTCATATTTTCAACCTATTAGTTGTAGGAGTAGGATTAGGAACCCCCTACATACTCTCATCCATAACCAGACACACATGTCCAAGAGTGTTGCTAAACTTGTGATTTGTCATTCAAATCTTGGTCCATACATGAGAGTATTCTACCTATTATCACAAAGCTAAATCTTCACGTCATTGGGTGAGTCAAAGTGTTAAATCTTTAGCTATAGGGATACCCCCCTTGGTGCGGCAGAACCAGAAGTGAAGGGGAGGCAGCTCACGCAACCTCCTGTATTCATTAGCTGAATCTGCCTGCGCATTGGAACTGGCAAACCCTCTACCGATTCGGGAAAAATTACCAACAGATGGCGACTCTACTGGGGAAGAAGGAGTCAAGTGATTTGAGGGCTGGAAAATTTAGTTCCCAATGAAGTTGTTGCAGCAAGATCCAAAGAAAAACCATATGGTGCTCTGCTGGTGTGGTGAATCAAGAATTACAAATGTGCCTTGTTGATTTTATGTCCTCTCTGTGAGATGTGGCAACTCTGTTGATTGAACCTATCAAAGTTGCAACATATTTCTAGGTATTCGGGTAAGTGCAAAAAGATGGGGGGCCAAAAAGTGGCCAAAAAATTTTCAAAAAAATTTAAGGCAAAACGCGAGCGCGTTATAATGCGCTCGCGTTATGGCTTGGCAATGACAAGCCTTAGGCTCGTCATTGCCGAGCCATAACGCGAGCGCGTTATAAACTGTTTCTTATAAAAAAAAACCCCCGCTGCCATTTCATTTCTATGAGCTTTTCCTCCGCCCGCGGCATAAAACCCTTGCAAAAACGTGCTCGCATTCTACAAAACACCGTTCAACACAAAAGATTTGTCGATTCATCGCCGAAATGCCGCCGCGACGTCGAGCACGCCAAAGGGGTGAGTTATCTTTATTTTTTTGTTTGAATTTCTTCCTAAATAGGTAGGTTTTTGTTGATTTTTGATGTATATTTTATTAATTGTAGGAAATGTTAATGCACCTCCTCCTCCTCCTCAAAATCCACAAAATCTTGAGGAAGAAATACATGCAGAACAACAACCTCCTCCATTCATTCCTCGACATGCCCCTGGAACACAAGATAATATAATGGGGGAAATTGAAAACAACAAAAAACAAATTAAAGATATAATTGCAAGGTTGAAAGATCCTTCCACTTCAACCTTGCATAGGTCCACGCTTGCCGAATCTCTTGAGTCTATGTTATCAAATGTAAATTCAATTAGCAAGCAAATAACTAGTTGGACCGATAAAAAGAGAGAGTTTAGAGATTACTATGCAGATAAATTATCATACCAAGATGTCAAAAAATTACAAATTACAAAAGTAGACTTGTGTTCAATTTTCACAAACCCACAAACAAATCAACCTCCACCCATTACATGCAAGAGGTTCCCTATCCATTGGTGCAACAACCAAGCGATAAGGGACAATTTCGGGCAGAGGTGGTGGATGGTTTTTGACCATCCTCCATGCAATAACAATGAGGTCCCGCAATACTTTTTGAGGAAACTCTACTCCGAGTTTGTTCTCAATAAAGTGCCAAACTATTTTGATATGCGGGACTTCCAAGGTAGAGGTGGGGGCTCAGCACAGGATAGACCAGGGGCACGTCTTGACCCACAGCAGGTAGTGAGACGAGTAATCAGCAGACCAGCCCACGAGCATGTTTCTATCCCTTCCATTGTGAAGGAGAGTGTTGAGGTCGATACACTGAGGTCGATTAGTGCCTTGACCCAGAGCATCATAGAGCATGCTGATCCTGCAACACAGAGTGGGTTGGGAGATAGTGCGAGGAGTAGGGTCCCACCGCATACTTGCCAGGCTTGCAGGTCAGCCTGTGGTTATGACCCCATGGATAGTCAGGACGCAGGTGCACAAGCTACATCTGCAGCTGAGCAGATGGTGATGACAGATACCCTCCTGAGTGAGACTTTCGGCCTTGATACTCAGGTAAATATTAGCAAGTTTATTGAATTTAATTTATTAAATTTTATTTTTGAAATACAAGATTAACTAATTTAAATTGATGATTTTAATGAAATTTCAGGGTCATAGCGTTGATGCAGTTTTCAGTGGTTCTCCACCTACATTTTTCACTAGATCATCTACTGTCGAGGTATGTAACTAGTAAACAATTATAAATATTACATGTGAATAGCATCGTTATATGAATGGTATTCTAATTTCTAATTTTGGATGTTGAATAGGTTAACACTGTAGATTTCATGGCAACACCTGCCAGCGGTGGTGGACTTCAAAGCTTTACGGAGGTAATAAAATAAATAGTTTAATGAATGAATTGTACTTACTAAATTTTTGTATGTGATTTGTGTGTTTTATTGTGTGTACTTCCATGTTTAGATGAGCGTGTGTGTATGTTAGGAGCCATGATTTGCATCACTATTATAGTTTTCGTAATTGAATAATGTTGTTTTATTTCCAGATGATGCAAGCTGCAGATACACCTCCCCATGTTCATAGGGCAATGGAGCAGGGTGTGGCCTCTGCGATTCATAGCTCTATGGCATTGACAGGGGTATGAGGCAGATTAGTAAATTTCAATTTACATTCATTGTTATAGTTGTCTATTTTTGAAAAATCAAAAGATTATTGATTTGAAGTTTAATTTCTATCTGGATGGTTTCTATAGGACATGACATCACCAGGGCCTTTTCCTGCTACTGAGGCAAGCGAGCAGACAGATTATATGTTAGCGGTAAGTGATTATTTTGTTAAATGTTTCATTTTTTTATAACATGTAATTTCTATATATTAATATCTATACTTTTTTTTGTAATAGGTAAAGGTGCAGGAAGAACTAAATAGGAGGAGTAGCCCTCGGGTTCGTAGTAGACCACCCACATGCATGTCTCCATCCCCTAGAAGATCAAAGGCTGCTCGTGATTTATTCTCTTCACCAGCTAGAGGGGAATGACTTTTTATTGCGTTCCTCTGTTGTATGCCTATATGGCATTTGTGGACATATATTTTGTATTGTACATAGTTGACATTGTATGCCTATATGGCATTCTTGTAAGCCTATATGGCTATTTTGTATATATGTTATACTTATATCAACAGATATTGATGTATGCGTATATGGATATTTGGTTAATACAAATCTTTTTTATTGATGGCATCCATACTTGCATTATAAATCCACTTTTGAATGGATATTTGTAGATGGCTACTTCAAATATTTAAAGTTTGATTGTATTACATAGGATGTTTGCATTTTCTTTGATAGGCTTGATAGGCCATGGATTACATGATGGTGTTTGATGGAAAAGTATGGTACTAGAAGACTCTAGTTCATTCTTAATAGGCTTGTGATTGATAATATCTTTGCATGATTGCACTTGATCTTGGATCATGGGCATGTTGTTAGGATTTTGATTGCATTGTGATGTTTGATGGATAGGCATGGTGTAAGTGTAAGATACCCAACTAGTTCTACGAAAAATTTTCCTTACTTAAACACTTTTACTTGCTAACAATTCATCAACTACTTCAATAACATAAAGATATACATCAAGATAACTATTTGAATGAAACAACATTAGAGTTGGGTACTTGTCTTGTTACTTGATTCAATCAACTTGCAATGTCTTATTACATGGAAAATGCTTTCAATAGCATGAAGTACAACTCATTCAATGGAAATACAAGGACAGGCCTTGAAGCCTTGATGTTACAATGTCTTCCTTACTTGAGCAACATTTGAAGATTTGGAATGTTCAACTCATCACCTCACAAGGTAGGCGCATATTTGAAGGATTTACAGGTTTTTCTGACTTGGGCGCCAAGTTGAGGTGACCTCCTCCTAAAGTTGCGCCTTGTCAACATTAGGCGCCAATTAGAGTTATGGATGCTCTGGATTGTTTCCAAGAGTAGGCACCAAAACATCATCATTATGAAAGTGTTTTAAATGCTAGGCGCCCAAATGAGCCCTCTGGAGTCTAGGCGCTCCTTTCATGCATTCTGTGTTCTAGGCACCAATTGAAAGGAGTGGAGAACAGGGCAAGCGCCTTCCAAACTAGGTGTTTCCTTGAGGTGACAAGGACTTAGAAAGTGCGCCTAAGGTGAGCGCCTTGAGTGAAAAGGTCTAACAAACATCTTTGAACCCCCTTTCAAGGTTAGGCGCATTCTAGAGGTGGAAACAAGTAGAAGGTGCGCCTTAGCTTCCTTTGTCAATTCTTGCAAGTCTTTGTTGATTAGGAAGGTGGAATGCTTCATTGTAGAATGAGCGCCTATCTTCTAATATCCAAACTACTTCTTCTGGCTCACTCTGTGGCTAGGCGCCAGAGCTAAATTGTTCACACAAGGGAGTGCGCCTAGACTCACTTGATGTTTTCTTACTACTTCAACCCCTGGAAGATGTTCCAAGGTGTTCCCTTTTACAAGCACCTGACCTCCCAAGTTTCTTCATGTGCTATTCCTTGAAGGCGCCAAAACTGAGCTCCAGTGCCATGGGATTGTGCCTAACATCTTTGAAGAGTTTCTAAGCCTTTTGCAAGTTGATATCCCAAACTCATCTTCTAGGCGCAACAGGAGCTTTCCAAAGGAGTTTCCAAGTTTTAGACGCCAAGCGAGGTCATGGGTGAATGGAACTGCGCCTTAGGAGATGACTGGATCCTAAGCATCAGTCTAGAGTTACAGTGGAATTGATATGCGCCTCAACTAGCTTAGGCGCCCATTTGAAGTGATTCCTTTAACACTTCTCTGTCAATCTCAACTGCAAGGATGATCTCCTAATCCAATTTTGATCCTCTGGAGATGCAAATAGCTTTACATTTCACTAGGCGCCATCAATGATGATCATCAACCAAAGCGCATTTCAAAGGTGAGATAGGCAAGTGAGGCACCAAACTAGTCCTTAAGACTTATCTCCTTCTATCAAGTCAATTTCAACTATGTGAGAGAGTTCTATTCTATTTGCACCTAGACTAGGAATTCACCTAAGAGACATCACATAGCTTTAAAACTTTCAATCTATAGCCATCTGGACTAGGCGCTCCAATGGAGGATCCTTGAACTCATGCATTGGTGCCTTCTAGTTCTAGGCACCCATTTTGGATGATTCATCCTGATACTAGTGCCTAAAATGACTAGACTCTCTTCATCATCCAATTCACTTAGAAGACTCAAGTTGGAGACTTAGTTGTCTATCCATGTTCTCCGGAAGATTCATTGTACCTCTATGCACTATCTCCTTCAAGGCGCTCCTTAAAAACATTGGAAGTGCTCAGGACTTACCTTAGTCCAAAGTGCCACAATCCATTCCTTAAAGCACAAAGAATTCTCAAAGGCGCCCCTATTTACCTCTAAGCACTCAAATATCATTTAGATTCAAGGCGCACATTTAGCTCCAAAACGCAAATTTCCATCATCAACCCATCAAGGTGCATCATCTTCCCTTTGTATCCCCTTCAAGGCGCAGACATTCACTTCTTCACACTCAAACTCACTCTCTGGCGCCAGAATAGGTGTATAACTTCAAATAAGGCGCTAATCTTAGGTTTCTAAGTACTTAGTTTGATCTTAAGGCTATCCTTCCTCTAATCACTCTCTTCAACTCCCTCACTGAAGGCCCTCTGTAAGTTTGGGCGCATTTCATCCCAAGGCGCAAATTCACTCTCCAATACAAGGTGCAAAAAACCCTATCCTAAGGCGCTCAAATCTTGCTTCTAGACCTAGGCGCACAAACATGAGATTAAGGATCATTCTGGCCACCATCACTTCCCTAAAGGCACAAAATTGGTGTAGATACATTCCATTTATTAAGGATCATTCTGGTGCCCAAATCTTGTCAAAGCAAAGGATCAATAGGTTCTCTCTAAGGCGCACTCCAGGGTTTAATCTTGCAAGACTTCTCACGTCAAAATTTTGACCAAGACACTCAAGGCACTAGTCTTTATCATCTAACCCTACAGTGCACTTACTCATTATGATATACTCAACTTTGTATTCAACCTTGCCCAAGGCGCATATTCACTATAAGGCATTCTCACTTTGTCAAGGCTCAGACAGCTTCAACTTGCTAAAGGGTAGAGGTCTAGGCGCATATCTGACTTGAAGCTCAAGGCGCTCCAACCCTCTTGCTCTGGAATTCCTTCTAGGCACTAAGTGACTTCTCCAATTCCTTGAAAACATTTGAAGTGTTTTACCTTCTCAAGGTGCTCCTTCGAACTTGACTCCAAGGTGTTATAATCTCAAAGGTACTGACATCATCTCAACCAAAGGCGCTCAATGATTCATCCCATATCTAGGCGCTAAAACACTTAATCAACCAAGTCATTCAAGGCACCATTCAGTAAACTCATCTTCCATGATATTCCTATCAAGGCGCATATCACTTCTCTCATGGGCTTTAGGCGCTCAGTTGAGTGTTTCAATACTACTTAGGTGCCAAATTCATTTTAATGCACCAAACACAAAGAGCTTTCAAACACTGGGCGCTCACAAAGAGTCTTCCAACCTTGGGCGCTAAATTAGGTCTTTGCAACTATCCAAGGCGCATATCTTCGTTTGAACAACTTATGGTGCCAAGACAACTTCTCATTAGGGCGCTCAAAACACTTGTGTTTACATTTGAAGTGCTTTACCTTCTTAAGGTGCTCCAGACTAACCTGACTCCAAGGCACTCCATCATCATCCTTAAGGCGCTAAAAACATCATCTCCACTCTAGGCAAAAACATCATCCAACTCCTTAAGGCACTTCACTGTCAAAGTCTGAAGGCGCTCTACCTAGACCTTTCCCCTAGGCGCCAGAACTCCTAAGTGCTCACCAGATAACTCTCTTCTTCAAGGTGCAAATCTTCCTATACTATGATTGCCTCTGAAATGCCGATTAACGTGATGTGAGGGTGCAAAGGCTACTCCAATCCTCAGTGAGCGCCTAGTTTAAACAAGGAGAAATAAAGCATTCAAAACTATCCAAACGATCATCCCCTTCCTAATGTCTTCACTGCTCTGAAAAACCTTGGCCAAAATGACACATAACAACTCCTATGAGCGCCCTTATGCCCTAGGATCATCTAGTTTGTGCGTCTTGTAATGAGGAGTTCATGTAAGTTTGGAATGAGCGCCTTGAATAAGTGTAAACTAGCCTAGAGAAGGGTATGTGCGCCTTGAGCGCCTTGAGCATTCCAGAGATAACTGTGCGCCTAGAACAATATGAGCGCTCATGATGATGATTAACGCCCTGATGAGACTATGAGCGCCTTGTTCAGGAGATACCTTGTTTGATCATAAAATGCGCCTTGAGTCTTGAAGGTTTTGAGCGCCTAGGTGATTTGGATGTTGGGATGTTGGTATGCGCCCAAGATTGAGGTAAGTGAGCGCTTGTAATGGAGGAGAGCAATGAGATGGAATGTCTTGTAGAGATTGGCGCCCAGAGACCCATTTTTGTGCCTTTGATGATGACCATTTTTGCATAAGAGTTTAGCGCCTTAGAGTTGTAAACTTTCTCTTTGGGCGCCCCTGAGTGAATGTTGGCACCTTGGACAACTAAATATGCCTTTGATGGAGTGGAGCCCAAAAGGGGAGTACGAGGAAACCCAATCTTCAAGATTCATCAAGCTTCAAAGTTTAGGTCAGAGGTTATCCACTTTATCCAAGGAAGGTGTTATCATCTACACTCCGAGAAGGTAATGTCAAAGGCCATCATGAAGGATCACTTCATCAACTTCAAGTCCTTCAAGTTCAAGTCCTTTCACCTAGCAAGTCCAAGAGAGATTTCTACTCTGATTCATGAAGTAAGCTTATATCATCCTTATCTACTTTGCAAGAAGAAGAAACATTACAAAGTCAATCAAATGAGTTACAAGTACCATACATCCAATTGCAAGGAGTGAACCACCTTAAGGAAAAATAGTTCTCTTGAAGTTACTTGAAATGTCAAAAGGTTTAGCGCCTCCAAGTAAGGTCAGAGGTGAGGTTAGAGGTGAAATGCGCCTTTGGACCATTCTGGCGCCTTGGATGAAGAACCTATATCTTGAGCCCAAGAGGTAAAATTTGCGCCTTAGTGGATTTGGAGAGTTACAGAGATTAGAGAAAAGTGCCTTGAAGACAGAGTTGTTCAAGGCGCATGTGTGATTTGGTCAAAAACAGGCACCCAGAGTGAATAGGCTTTCATCCTGACTTAATACACTGCCTCCTTCTGACGATTTTTGGGGCAGCAGAAAACCTTTCACCACGGGCAAATGCCTCAGAGCTATAAAAAATTGAGAGAGGTTATTGTAGAGGCACTCTACATGATCACGTTGCCTTAGACGGAATGTTTTTAAGTGACATGGTTTTCGAGTAACATCTCGTCAAAGATTACTGCCTTTTTGCACTTTGGACTCTTCAGGGATATCATCGGTACAATGTAGCTCTGACTGTTTCGACATGTTTGGGTGAAAAATAGGACCATGCCTAGCATAAATGTACCCATTCGGACGCGTTAGAATAGTCAGTTTGGTCGCATCAGGAGCAGGATGAAAGTTACACCCCTTTGCAAATTTACACTGCCTCCTTTTGACAATTTTTGGGGCAACAGAAAACCTTTCACCACGGGCAAATGCCTAAGAGCTATAAAAAACCAAGAGAGGTTATTGTAGAGGCACTCTACGTGATCCCGTTGTCTCAGACGGAATGTTTCTAAGTGACACGGTTTTCGAGTAACATCTCGTCAAAGATTGCTGCCTTTTTGCACTTTGGACTCTTCAGGGATATCGTCAGTACAATGTAGCTCCGACTGTTTCGACATGTTTGGGTGAGAAATAGGACCATGTGGTGCAGGAGCACCCACACATGATCAGGATATAGGTCCGCATGATGACATACATGATCAGGATGTAGGATAATTATCAGCATGATGACAGGATAGTCTATTTTTAGTATGTTTGACTTTATCATGTAATAAGGTCCATTGGACCGATGCTATGTATTAGTTCAGCCTAGGAGTATGTGTAGGCAGTTAGAGATCGGGATAAGGTAGTCTGAGTTGTCCTCTCTCCCAGCCGCTTGGAAGTTCCCAGCCGCTGGGAAATGAGTTGGTAGTACTCGAAGGATTTGTTATTTATACCTTCAATCTGTTAGGGTTTAGACAGATTGATTATTGAGATTGATATTGATGTTGCTAGATGTACTGGTGTTGTGTTGAGTTGAGATTCAGGAGAGCAGTTCAGACATTGTGAAGCTGTATTCAGGACATTGAATTTCAATTGAATAAGATCTCATCTTTTGCATTATCTGGTTGTATCTGTGTTGATTTCCTTTTCTGTTTGCAAGTTAATGGGCACTTTCAACCCTTCCACCGGTTGATCCTGCAAATCGGTGGAATGGTCCTGTATCATAGTTTAGTTTGCATTTGTGTTTTCTGTTTATGCATTGCATTGTTCAGGAGATCTGTTAGGAGCATGCTGTGAATTCAGCCTAGCATCCTCATGTGCTAGGTCTAGAAGATAAGTTGTTAGACTTTGGTTTGAAGGTGATCCGGCCCGGTCGTCACATTGTCTTTGTGAAATTATGCGGCTCTGAGTGTTTACATGCAGTGGATGGATACACAGGAGTCTGCATGTGCATTTCCAGCCAGAGCAAGCCGCATCGTCATTTACGAATGCATCGCCATCAGGATCGGGTCGTGAAGCTGTTGAAGTTTGCAAGTTGCAAGTGCATCATGATGTTTTGAGTTGGATATATACTCAGTGTATATATCGCAGTTAGGATCATCTCTCGGAGAAGGTCATCATCCGCGTATCGCTAGCAGATGCGGGTGTGAAAGTTCCATTTTTTTGGCTAAGTGTTGAAGAGTTCATCAGGAGATTGGGTGACGTCATCGTCATCAGGATATGACGTCATCGTCATCAGGATATTGAGATATCCCTCTATGCGAGTTTATCCTGTTGTCGCTAAGTGGTTAAGTATCGGCGAAGGCAGGAAGTTGTATTAGCATCATCAGGAGGTTTCGAGAGAACCGGATAAGTTAGATCATGATGCTGTTGCTTGTATCGTCGGGCAGTGGAGCATCGAAGGCAAGTTGTTGAAGTGCAACGTCATCAGGATATTTGGAGCAACCGGATATTTGGATATCCTGCTGACGAAGGTGATATCGAATATCATGATGATGCCGCTTGTATTTGGCACCCGATGAACAGTGCAACCGGAGGATGTTTGCGCCCGTCGATTATCATGATGATGATGATAGGCGACAAACGGAGGAGGTAAATAGTAGTCGACGGGAGGATATTTGCGATCATCCGAAATATGATGATGCTGTTGAAATGTGATGATGCTGTTGGTGTCTCTAGGAAATATGATGATGATGTTCAGCCGATAGAGAGTTTTATCATGCTGTTTGTATTGTTGGCTACTCCTTCCTGTTAGTTAGCCTCTGTTGCGTCCCACTCTGCATCACCATGCCTAGCATAAATGTACCCATTCAGACGCGTTGGAACAGTCAGTTTGGTCGCATCAGGAGCAGGACGAAAGTTACACCCCTTTGCAACTTTACACTGCCTCCTTCTGACGATTTTTGGGGCAACAGAAAACCTTTCACCACGGGCAAATGCCTAAGAGCTATAAAAAATAGAGAGAGGTTATTGTAGAGGCACTCTACGTGATCCCGTTGTCTGAGATGGAATGTTTCTAAGTGACACGGTTTTTGAGTAACATCTCGTCAAAGATTGCTGCCTTTTTGCACTTTGGACTCTTTAGGGATATCGTCGGTACAATGTAGCTCCGACTATTTCGACATGTTTGGGTGAGAAATAGGACCATGCCTAGCATAAATGTACCCATTCGGACGCGTTGGAACAGTCAGTTTGGTCGCATCAAGAGCAGGACGAAAGTTACACCCCTTTGCAACTTTACACTGCCTCCTTCTAACGATTTTTGGGGCAACAGAAAACCTTTCACCACGGGCAAATGACTCAGAGCTATAAAAAACTGAGAGAGGTTATTGTAGAGGCACTCTACATGATCCCGTTGCCTCAAACAGAATGTTTCTAAGTGACACAATTTTTGAGTAACATCTCGTCAAAGATTGCTGCCTTTTTGCACTTTGGACTGTTCAGGGATATCGTCGGTACAATGTAGCTCCGACTGTTTCGACATGTTTGGGTGAGAAATAGGACCATGCCTAGCATAAATGTACCCATTCAAACGCATTGGAACAGTCAGTTTGGTCGCATCAGGAGCAGGATGAAAGTTACACCCCTTTGCAACTTTACACTACCTCCTTCTGACGATTTTTGGGGCAACAGAAAACCTTTCACCACGGGCAAATGCCTAAGAGCTATAAAAAACTGAGAGAGGTTATTGTAGAGGCACTCTACGTGATCCCGTTGTCTCAGACGGAATGTTTCTAAGTGACACGGTTTTTGAGTAACATCTCGTCAAAGATTGCTGCCTTTTTGCACTTTGGACTCTTCAGGGATATCGTCGGTACAATGTAGCTCCGACTGTTTCGACATGTTTGGGTGAGAAATAGGACCATGCCTAGCATAAATGTACCCATTTGGATGCGTTGGAATAGTCAGTTTGGTTGCATCAGGAGCAGGACGAAAGTTACACCCCTTTGCAACTTTACACTGCCTCCTTCTGACGATTTTTGGGGCAACAGAAAACCTTTCACCACGGGCAAATGCCTCAGAGCTATAAAAAACTGAGAGAGGTTATTGTAGAGGCACTCTACATGATCCCGTTGCCTCAGACAGAATGTTTCTAAGTGACACGATTTTTGAGTAACATCTCGTCAAAGATTGCTGCCTTTTTACACTTTGGACTCTTCAGGGATATCGTCGGTACAATGTAGCTCCGACTGTTTCGACATGTTTGGGTGAGAAATAGGACCATGCCTAGCATAAATGTACCCATTCAGACGCGTTGGAATAGTCAGTTTGGTCGCATCAGGAGCAGGACGAAAGTTACACCCCTTTGCAACTTTACACTGCCTCCTTCTGACAATTTTTGGGGCAACAGAAAACCTTTCACCACGGGCAAATGCTTCAGAGCTATAAAAAACCGAGAGAGGTTATTGTAGAGGCACTCTACGTGATCCCGTTGTCTCAGACAGAATGTTTCTAAGTGACACGGTTTTCGAGTAACATCTCGTCAAAGATTGCTGCCTTTTTGCACTTTGGACTCTTCAGGGATATCGTCGGTACAATGTAGCTTCGACTGTTTTGACATGTTTGGGTGAGAAATAGGACCATGCCTAGCATAAATGTACCCATTCAGACGCGTTGGAATAGTCAGTTTGGTCGCATCAGGAGCAGGACAAAAGTTACACCCCTTTGCAACTTTACACTGCCTCCTTCTGACAATTTTTGGGGCAACAGAAAACCTTTCACCACGGGCAAATGCCTAAGAGCTATAAAAAACTGAGAGAGGTTATTGTAGAGGCACTCTACGTGATCCTGTTGTCTCAGACGGAATGTTTCTAAGTGACACGGTTTTTGAGTAACATCTCGTCAAAGATTGCTGCCTTTTTGCACTTTGGACTCTTCAGGGATATCGTCGATACAATGTAGCTCCGACTGTTTCGACATGTTTGGGTGAGAAATAGGACCATGCCTAGCATAAATGTACCCATTTGGACGTGTTGGAACAGTCAGTTTGGTCGCATCAGGAGCAGGACGAAAGTTACACCCCTTTGCAACTTTACACTGCCTCCTTCTGACGATTTTTGGGGCAACAGAAAACCTTTCACTACGGGCAAATGCCTCAGAGCTATAAAAAACTGAGAGAGGTTATTGTAGAGGCACTCTACGTGATCCCGTTGCCTCAGACGGAATGTTTCTAAGTGACATGATTTTCGAGTAACATCTCGTCAAAGATTGCTGCCTTTTTGCACTTTGGACTCTTCAGGGATATCGTCGGTACAATGTAGCTCCGACTGTTTCGACATGTTTGGGTGAGAAATAGGACCATGCCTAGCATAAATGTACCCATTCAGACGCGTTGGAATAGTCAGTTTGGTCGCATCAGGAGCAGGACGAAAGTTACACCCCTTTGCAACTTTACACTGCCTCCTTCTGACGATTTTTGGGGCAACAGAAAACCTTTCACCACGGGCAAATGCCTAAGAGCTATAAAAAACCGAGAGAGGTTATTGTAGAGGCACTCTACATGATCCCGTTGTCTTAGACAGAATGTTTCTAAGTGACACAATTTTTGAGTAACATCTCGTCAAAGATTGCTGCCTTTTTGCACTTTGGACTCTTCAGGGATATCGTCGGTACAATGTAGCTCCGACTGTTTCGACATGTTTGGGTGAGAAATAGGACCATGCCTAGCATAAATGTACCCATTCGGACGCGTTGGAATAGTCAGTTTGGTCGCATCAGGAGCAGGACGAAAGTTACACCCCTTTGCAACTTTACACTGCCTCCTTCTGACGATTTTTGGGGCAACAGAAAACCTTTCACCACGGGCAAATGCCTCAGAGCTATAAAAAACTGAGAGAGGTTATTGTAGAGGCACTCTACGTGATCCCGTTGCCTTAGACGGAATGTTTCTAAGTGACACAATTTTTGAGTAACATCTCGTCAAAGATTGCTATCTTTTTACACTTTGGACTCTTCAGGGATATCGTCGGTACAATGTAGCTCCGACTGTTTCGACATGTTTGGGTGAGAAATAGGACCATGCCTAGCATAAATGTACCCATTCGGACGCGTTGGAACAGTCAGTTTGGTCGCATCAGGAGCAGGACGAAAGTTACACCCCTTTGCAACTTTACACTGCCTCCTTCTGACGATTTTTGGGGCAACAGAAAACCTTTCACCACGGGCAAATGCCTCAGAGCTATAAAAAACTGAGAGGGGTTATTGTAGAGGCACTCTACGTGATCCCATTGCCTCAGACGGAATGTTTCTAAGTGACACGATTTTCGAGTAACATCTCGTCAAAGATTGCTGCCTTTTTGCACTTTGGACTCTTCAGGGATATCGTCGGTACAATGTAGCTCTGACTGTTTCGACATGTTTGGGTGAAAAATAGGACCATGCCTAACATAAATGTACCCATTCAGACGCGTTGGAACAGTCAGTTTGGTCGCATCAGGAGTAGGACACCAAAAATGCAAAAGTTGCTTTGTGCAACTTGACAACATTGACACTTTTTTGCAACATGACTCAAAGACTCAAACTGACCCCAAATGACTGAAAGTGACTTAAAATCACCTTGATTATAGAGGTCGAGGCACTCCTTATCATTCATTCATTATGAGCACCTTGGGAGAATGGTATATAGGTCATCATCATGATTGGGCGCCCTGGATCCAGAGTGTTGGAGAGATCATCAAATGGTGTCTAGTAGGGTGAGTTATGAGTTTGGTCGCATCAGCACTTTGGACACCAAAAATGCATAACATGATGATGTAAAAATGTGTACATATGTGTAAAAATGCAGGAGGAAATAAAAAAAGACAAACCTTACAAATTAATGTGCATACTTACAACTCAATGTAACATAACTTTACAAAATCAATGTGAATACTTACAAATTAATCCAATGAACCATCTGAATCTGCTCTACTCTTTATTGTGTCAAGTATTGCTTCATGGTCAGACTCACGCACCTTCCACAATATTTTGTTCAAAGGTCTACCCCGATACTTTATCAAATGAACATTGGATGCCACGACAAGGTTCGAGTAATGAAGAATCTTTCGATGCATGTCAAAGTCCTGAAATAGCCAAATATTAACACTCTTGTGTGGGTACCTTCTAAGCCATGTTCCAGTAATAACCACTGATCCTGTAGGGTATTCGATGTTTTCTCCATCTGTAACAGGGGCCTCCAATTTCTTTTTGGCCTCAACACAATGACATAAGTAATAATCTGTTCCCTCTTCATTATCTTCATCTGCAATAACTGCATATACGTGTCCTACATTGATATGTGTAGCAAATTAGATGAAATTAGTCAACATTACAAAAACACTACAAAGTAAGATGACATTACCTGGTTGAACTAGATGAAATTAGATGCATATATGTGCCCTATATTACCTGGTTGAACTAAATCTGATATGTGGTCAAAGTCAACTGACGATTCCATCTGTGTTAGTTCCAGTGCCGTCGGGGGTCGATACGTGTCAAGTGGGCTAAGATAACTTAACTGCCATTCATCAACCCACTCCTTTGACTCGCACTCATCCCAGACTTGAATTGTACAAGAAGAACAAAAGCATGACATCTTTCGTGTATGGATACTCCATGAACCTGCAATTGAGCTTCTGAAAGAGTGCATCTCATTTGATCCTATCAGTGTGCAACAATCCTCATATGGTGCAATGTTAGTATCATCTATCAACCAAAAAAATCTACGAACTAAAGACTTACCTTCATTACCTGGACCCATGGAAGCATTACACCACTCGACAATTGATTTTGCATCTGTCAACTTTGCATTGTCTTTATACTTTAACTCTTCTCGTGCTATGGCTCTTTTGATACATGCTCCTGCACCATCATGCTCCCCCTTTCCATGCCCGGCCTCACAAAAATTCCACATATGTTGAATACCTGTAAAATTATGCCTCCTACTCAGCCAATAGAAATTCTGCGAGTTCTTGAATTGTGATGCACAATTATCCGACCATATGATATGCTGACTGAACGATATGCCCCTTCTAGCCAAATCATTGTAGAACACCTGGAAGCAACCTTGCACGAACTCCGTAGAATGCGTGCGATCATCACTAATATAGAAATGATACTCCCTTATGATCTTTCTGTCATCCTTTGTACTATCATTCGCATGAATGAATGCAATGTGCACAAATATAGAAACCTGTGTGGAGTTGTAATATTGTGATTGCACCTCACGCTGTGGCTGTAGACTGTAGTTCTTTGCAAAGTTGATGACTGAAACAATACTACCAACCGGAAATGTGTCCTTGCATAACTTGAATTGCAAGTCCAACCATCGAGCTCTATGGGCATGTCTTGCATACTCATACACTATGCTGTCACGAAATATAGGCATAAACTGATACACTGGAATCTTTTCAATAACTAATTCACACCTCTTTGCTTCTTTACCATCTTTTGTATTGTATGCCACTGTTTTATACTTGCCAAACTCTACTAGTTCATTTCCAACCGCATGTGTTATTTCCATATGTTCACATATTGGCAAATGTTAGAAGCCACCGCAACGATGACATGTGCCATCCAAGCATAATTTCTTGTAGAATATTTGACCTTCCTCTCTTTCACATAAAATTCTTGATATGAAGTCTCTTGAAGATGTTGGTGGGGCACATATGGCACAACCCTGCAAATCATTGTTAGTATGCATATCTAAACATATAGACCTATAAGCATCAAAATGGTTAGAAAATTCAATATGTAATCTACAACAACAAGTAGTGCATGTGTGATTTATCTTAACATAGAAAGGTTTTAGCATTTCAAAATATCTTTGACAAATTTTAATTTGAGGATACTTCTCTAGAAATTTACCATAAAACTATGTTTGAGTCTCATCCAAAAAATGCTTTGGATGTGGCTCGCGGTTCTGACTACCAATTCTCCTTCTTACCACATCCCTTTGATTCGGAGATACCCTTGTGTAATTCTTCCAAAAGTCTTCAATTAGTGATCACAATGCTTCAACAATTGGTTTATCTTTTCGTGGTAGTCTCCCCGAGAATGCCCATAATTCATTGGCATTAGTGTCCTCAATTCTTTGGCGTCTTCCAACGGCTCTTGATAAAGTTTTCCTATTAATTCTCAATTTTTGACTTGTCTTTCTAATGAGATGAGCTTTCCTCGTTTGACTACTTACTATAGTCGATGTAATCACACGCCGTGTTGCATTACTATCTTTTGTGCATGAGGTGTTACCCACACTCTCATACGCACTCATTAGATTCTTGACAATAGATTTTTCACTTGAAGCCTCTAATGTTCTCAACCCAAGAATCTTCATGATAGACCTATACTTTATACTTCGCATCATTTCAACGAATAGTTGACATCTTGCAGTCTCATTTAACTTTTCAAAGAACAATCTCCAAATCTTATTAGCATATCTTCTACAAGTGCGTTTTGGAATCTTACCTTCCATTGGCTGTAAAATATTCTCATCAATATCAATCAAATACTTTGGCTTTCTATGCAAAATTCTAGGTGGTGTCAAGTTAGGTAAATTCATCTCAACATTAGGAATTTCATCAATATTTAAATGAGATGGGTTAGATGGCATACCTTCGATCGAAGATGGAATAGATGACATACCTTGAGGTTGAGGTGGGAACAATGGCGTACCTCCTTCATCACATGTGAGTGATGATGTACTCTCAACTTGAGATGTGGTAGATGGTGTCCCTACATGTTGTCTTGCGGTAAAGGATGTGTCTCCAACTATGGTATTCAAATCTCTCGTACCACGAAGTTTTTGCATTCGTTCTCTTTGTGCCGCCAATACCATATCTCTTTGTGATGGTTGTGGTTCCTCTTCAATTGGTATGTCTTCATTTATCGTGTCCAATTTCCTCTTCTCACGAAGTTCCCTCATAGCCATTGCTTTCTTTGCATTCTTAGCTTCTATCTCTTCCTGTGTTGGTTTAATTCTTGATCGTTTCCTCGGCATGATGGAGAATTTGTCTGTAGCATGATAAAGAGACCAATATTAGTTCCTAAGAAATGAATACATGATAATAGTGGGATTGTATTTTTTTTATGTTGTAAGGATTTATTCTTGTATAGTTTGACATCATGGTATGAACTAAGGTTTGTTTATTACACATAATTATTAAAGAGCCCAAGTGTAGAAAATATACATGGCATCATGTGAGATTGTAGGTTGCTTTCTTGATTGGGAATGTGTCTATTTTAAACATGTATGATAAAGCATGATAAAGTAATTCAATCCGAAATAAGGAAAATGTAAAGAACATGCATGTAAAGACTTGACATACCTAAAAAATGAAGATTTGAATGGAGAGAGTACCCAATTATGTAGTGTTTTTATCTTCTTGCATCAAAATCCTCAACAATTTGAGTTTTTCACCACTTGCTTCCTTTTCAATGTTAAATTCTTAAAATTGAATCAAAATTAACATTGCAATACTACAAAAATTGAAACTTGTATAGATATATATCAAATTTGGTTTGAAAACTATGTGATTTCCTCCTCAAGTTGGCAAAGTAGAAAAGGTGGTGGAAAGATCATGCAAAGGTGGTACAATGTGTCAAATGTGCATGTGAACTTCCCAATAGCATGAAAGCACTTCTTTTTTGTCGGAGCACGCGCAGAATCAGTAAGAAAACAGAGCATGTGGGCCTGGATCACGGGGGTAACCACTTTTTTACTGTTTCAGTAGAAATACAAAACGCGAGCGCGTTATAACGCGCTCGCATTTTGTCCTACTATAGATCCCTAATCCCTAAACCCTCAACTCTGATCCCTTGACCCTCAACCCTCAATGTCAAATCCTAATCCCTCAACCCTATCCCTAAACCCTCAACCCTCAATGTCAAATCCTAATCCCTCAACCCTCAACGTCAAATCCTAATCCCTCAATGTCAAATCCTAATCCGTCAACCCTCCAACCCTATCCCTAATCCTTACAACCCTCAACCCTTAACTCTGATCCATCAACCCTCAACACTATACCTTAAACCCTAATCCCTTCAACCTCAACCCTATCCCTAAACCCTTGACCCTCGAACCTCAGCCCTCAACGTCAAACCCTAATCCCTCAACCCTTAACTCTGATCCCTCATCTCTCAACCCTAACCCTAAACCCTCAACCCTCAACATCAAACCCTAATCCCTCAACCCTCAACCCTAATCTATCATCCGTCATCCCTCCACACTCTACTTTAACCCTAATTCCTCGACCCTCAACCCTATCCCTAAACCCTTGACCCTTGAACCTCAACCCTCAACCCTCAACATCAAACCCTAATCCCTCAACCCTTAACTCTAATCCCTCAACCTTCAACCCTGATCCTAAACCCTAAACCCTCAACGCCAAATTCTAATCCCTCAACCCTTCACTCTAATCCCTCAACCCTAAACCCTATCCCTAAACCCTCAACACTATACCTTAAACCCTAATCCCTCAACCCTAACCCTAAACCTTGTCCCTAAACCCTAATCCCTTCAACCTCAACCCTATCCCTAAACCCTTGACCCTCGAACCTCAGCCCTCGACGTCAAACCCTAATCCCTCAACCCTTAACTCTGATCCCTCATCTCTCAACCCTAACCCTAAACCCTCAACCCTTAACATCAAACCCTAATCCCTCAACCCTCAACCCTAATCTATCATCCGTCATCCCTCCACACTCTACTTTAACCCTAATTCCTCGACCCTCAACCCTATCCCTAAACCCTTGACCCTCGAACCTCAACCCTCAACCCTCAACATCAAACCCTAATCCCTCAACCCTTAACTCTAATCCCTCGACCTTCAACCCTGATCCTAAACCCTAAACCCTCAACGCCAAATTCTAATCCCTCAACCCTTCACTCTAATCCCTCAACCCTAAACCCTATCCCTAAACCCTCAACACTATACCTTAAACCCTAATCCCTCAACCCTAACCCTAAACCTTGTCCCTAAACCCTAATCCCTTCAACCTCAACCCTATCCCTAAACCCTTGACCCTCAAACCTTAGCCCTCGACGTCAAACCCTAATCCCTCAACCCTTAACTCTGATCCCTCATCTCTCAACCCTAACCCTAAACCCTCAACCCTCAACATCAAACCCTAATCCCTCAACCCTCAACCCTAATCTATCATCCGTCATCCCTCCACACTCTACTTTAACCCTAATTCCTTGACCCTCAACCCTATCCCTAAACCCTTGACCCTCGAACCTCAACCCTCAACCCTCAACATCAAACCCTAATCCCTCAACCCTTAACTCTAATCCCTCGACCTTCAACCCTGATCCTAAACCCTAAACCCTCAACGCCAAATTCTAATCCCTCAACCCTTCACTCTAATCCCTCAACCCTAAACCCTATCCCTAAACCCTCAACACTATACCTTAAACCCTAATCCCTCAACCCTAACCCTAAACCTTGTCCCTAAACCCTAATCCCTTCAACCTCAACCCTTTCCCTAAACCCTTAACCCTCGAACCTCAGCCCTCGACGTCAAACCCTAATCCCTCAACCCTTAACTCTGATCCCTCATCTCTCAACCCTAACCCTAAACCCTCAACCCTCAACATCAAACCCTAATCCCTCAACCCTCAACCCTAATCTATCATCCGTCATCCCTCCACACTCTACTTTAACCCTAATTCCTCGACCCTCAACCCTATCCCTAAACCCTTGACCCTCGAACCTCAACCCTCAACCCTCAACATCAAACCCTAATCCCTCAACCCTTAACTCTAATCCCTCGACCTTCAACCCTGATCCTAAACCCTAAACCCTCAACGCCAAATTCTAATCCCTCAACCCTTCACTCTAATCCCTCAACCCTAAACCCTATCCCTAAACCCTCAACACTATACCTTAAACCCTAATCCCTCAACCCTAACCCTAAACCTTGTCCCTAAACCCTAATCCCTTCAACCTCAACCCTATCCCTAAACCCTTGACCCTCGAACCTCAGCCCTCGATGTCAAACCCTAATCCCTCAACCCTTAACTCTGGTCCCTCATCTCTCAACCCTAACCCTAAACCCTCAACCCTCAACATCTAACCCTAATCCCTCAACCCTCAACCCTAATCTATCATCCGTCATCCCTCCACACTCTACTTTAACCCCAATTCCTCGACCCTCAACCCTATCCCTAAACCCTTGACCCTCGAACCTCAACCCTCAACCCTCAACATCAAACCCTAATCCCTCAACCCTTAACTCTTATCCCTTGACCTTCAACCCTGATCCTAAACCCTAAACCCTCAACGCCAAATTCTAATCCCTCAACCCTTCACTCTAATCCCTCAACCCTAAACCCTATCCCTAAACCCTCAACACTATACCTTAAACCCTTACCCTAAACCTTGTCCCTAAACCCTAATCCCTCAACCCTCAACCCTAATCTGTCATCCGCCATCCCTCAACTCTAATCCCTCATTCCTAAACCCTAAACGCTATCCCTATTCCTAGACCCTCAACAGGCTCGATACTATACCTTAAACCCTAATCCCTCTACCATCGACACTCTTATTTAACCCTAATCCCTTGACCATTAACCCTATCCCTCAACCTCAACCCTCAACCCTCAACCCTCAACTCTCAACATTAAACCCTAATTCATCAACCCTAAACCCTAATCCCTCAAACCTAAACCCTATCCCTAAACCATCAACCCTCAACACTATACCTTAAACCCTAATCCCTCAACCCTCAACCCTAAACCTTATCCCTAAACCCTAATCCCTCAACCCTCAACCCTCAACCCTAATCCCTCATCCCTCAACTCTAATCCCTCATCCCTAAACCCTAAATGCTATCCCTATTCCTAAACCCTCAACAGACTCGATACTATACCTTAAACTCTAATCCCTTATCCCTAAACCCTCCAACCCTATCCCTAATCCTTATACCCTCCACACTCTACTGTAACCCTAATTCCTCGACCCTCAACCCTATCCCTAAACCCTTGACCCTCAAACCTCAACCCTCAACCCTCAACATCAAACCCTAATCCCTCAACCCTTAACTCTGATCCCTCGACCCTCAACACTATACCTTAAACCCTAATCCATATCCCTCAACCCTTAACCCTTAAAACTTAAACCCTATCCCTACACCCTCAACACTTGACACTATATCTTAAGCCTTAAACCCTCATCCCTAAAGCCTCAACCCTCAATCCTTAAACCTTAAACCCTAAACCCTATCCCTAATCCCTCTACCCTCAACACTCTAACCCTAACCTTGACATTAAATGCTAATCCGTCAACCCTAAACCCTAATCCTAAACCCTCAACCCTCAACCCTCAACACTATACCTTAAACCCTAATCCCTCAACCCTCAACCCTAAACCTTATCCCTAAACCCTAATCCCTCAACCCTCAACCCTAATCCATCATCCCTCAACTATAATCCCTCATCCCTAATCCCTAAATGCTATCCCTATTCCTAAACTCTCAACAGACTTGATACTATACCTTAAACCCTAATCCCTTATCCCTAAACCCTCCAACCCTATCCCTAATCCTTACACCCTCCACACTCTACTTTAACCCTAATCCCTCGACCCTAAACCCTATCCCTAAACCCTTGACCCTTGAACCTCAACCCTCAACCCTTAATGTCAAACCCTAATCCCTCAACCCTTAACTTTGATCCCTCGACCCTCAACCGTAATCTGTCATCCCTTATCCCTAAACCTTAAACGCTATCCCTATTCCTAGACCCTCAACGGGCTCGATACTATACCTTAAACGCTAATCCCTTATCCGTAAACCTTCCAACTCTATCCCTTATGCCTTAACCCTCATGATGAATAGCCTTGAATGTAAAAAAATTTGAGTGGGACATAACGCGAGCGCGTTATAACGCGCTCGCGTTATGTCAAACATGGCAAAAGACAGACTTGCGGGAAAAAATGTAAGGCGAAACATAACGCGAGCGCGTTATAACGCGCTCGCGTTATTTCTTGCTTTGGGAATCCCAAGCCTTGGGCTTGGGATTTGCTTTGGATTTCCAACCCAAAGGCTTGGAGTGCCTTATGAACAGTCACAGACGTGTTTTTCTATATTCTTCAAAATTTCACATAATTTCGTTCGTGCTAACCCTCAAATTTGCACGTGTTTCAAGGTTGAACAAATTGAGCACATGGGTAATGTTAGGCTTTCTCTTAGCTATTTGACGATGTGATTTTTTTCACATTTTAACAATGTTAAGCCTTTCATCTTTAATTTCTTTTGTTTGTGTGTCCGTTTTTATGCAAAAACCACTGTTTGGTCTTTTTTTCATTGTAAAATAACTATTCATTCAAATTTTTAAAAAATTACATATTTAGAAACTAGACTCCATTCTACAAATATTAAAAAAATTAAAAAATGATTTTCAATTAGTTTTCAAAATTTATAGGGGTAGCACGACCAAAATTCTGTTTTTTAGGATGTGTTCACTTTAAAAATTAGTAAAAAATCAAATATTCATCAAAAAATTATCAGAAAAATCGGGCATAAACTACATGCTATTAGCTAATTTCTCACCAAAGCGATTTTAAAAATACCAAAAAAAAGTTGACCTTTTGAGGGAGCCACAAAACATGCTATGTTATGTTTTTTTGATAGAAACAACACCAATTTCTGTGGCTCCCTCTTTTGAACCCCTTAATCTATGCCATTTTCAAAACAAAATAGTAGTTTAGAAAGTAGACTCGGAGCACTACAAACATTGTTTTGGTTGCATCTCCAAATTTTGAGTGTAACTATGCTCAATTTCTCATCCAAGGCCAGTATTTCCTGATTTCAGAAAAAAAGTGGCCACTTAAGACCCCTTTTTGGCCCCCCATCTTCTTGCACTTACCCATTCTATCTTTTCAAAATGATGAGTTTAGAACAACAATCCTGGTTGTGTTCTCAAAGAAGACCATTTGTTATTGAGAGATATAAAGCCCTAAATTTTAAAGGATTATGTGGTTACCCAAATGCTATTCCAAATAAAATTAGAAAATGTTTGCCAAAATATAATGGATCAGATTCTGAATCGGCAAAAAAGCATCTGCAAAAATTTTATAATTTAATAGAAGATTATGAGGTAGAGGATGAAGATGTTGTAATGAGACTCTTTATTCAGTCATTAGAAGATGATGCTAGGGTTTGGTTTTTAGACCTGCCTATGTGTTCACTTTCTTCATGGGTAGATTTAGAAGTTGCATTCCTAGGGCAGTTTGGTGAAAGGTTTGATGTGGCCTCATTGATCATACATTTTATGAATATCCAAAAGGAAGATGAGGAACTAGTTCCATCCTTTAATCTAAGGTTTATTAAGTTGCTTAAGCAAATCCCTGAATATATGAGACCCAATAATGCATTGTGCTTAGCAATTTATTTGGTTGCATTTGATGAAGAAATGAGCTATCTATTGAGAGATAAAGAACCAGTCACACTTCACTAGGCTTTCCAATTTGCTATGGATATTGAAAACAATGAAAAATATGGAATGCCAGTAGGTTTCATAGCTGCAGGCCTTCAAAACAATTATCAAGATGAATGTATTTTTGTTGTTCCAATGTGCTTATTGAATGATGATTTTGTAGATAGAAATATATTTCAGAATAGTGTGTGCAGCCATGATGTGATGCATGAAGAAAATGTTGTAAAAAATGTAGGCACATCCTATAATGATGAAAACAAAGACTGTTGTCAGCCTCTAGAAGAGAATCCTACAGACACAAAATGTCCTTCAACTGATCAAATGAAAGATATACATGAGGCTATGTCTTGCAGCAGTATGCATATCTCAGTTATGCTTGATTATTTATGTGAAATGGATATGCAGAGCTTCACTTTGAATATAGAAGATGCTTCTTCAATGGATGACAGTGAATATGTTAGTGACTGTCAGCATTCAGATGCATATGTGAGCCTTTCAAATTATGAAATATATATGGATGCTAAATATCAATGTTTCCTTGAAGATTCTGACCACCTTCATAGTGCAGAGGTTGAGAAATTTGTTTTTGATTATCAGTGCATTAGTGAAGAAGAAGAACAAGGCCACTATTTAGAGGTGGATGGACAAGTTGCAGATGTGTGTGCTCACACAGTTGGGGATAGTGCTGGTTGCAAGGGTGACTATGAAGCTTTCAGTGTAGGGCTACATTCTGAATTACTTATGCCTTCTTTTGAGACATTCCAGGTAGACATTAATGGATTGCTGAGCATAATGATGATGAATATCTATATACTTATAAAGATAAATATGATTATGAGATGTTGCTTGTGCCTGAATATTGCATGTTTGATATAGAGGAGCTCTTATTTTCTGAAGAAGGGAAAAATTCTGATGTGGATTCATTTACTTCATGTGAGTCTGTTATTTTTCCAAGCAACACCAGTGACTCATATGATCATGATAGTCTACTGTTGAGAATGGTAGATGCTTATGAATTTTTCTGTAGACTTGTTGAAAGAGAAAAGAGCAGCAGCACAATCGATTGCGATGCTGGGTGCTGCAAATAGTTAAATGCTTTTAGGCTTCATTTGAAGAAATCAAAACAGAATCAAGTATTTGACAAAGGAAAATTTAGGTTTTTCCTTTTTGGTGGCCCTGGGCCGCCAAGTTTATTTTAATAATGTGTTTTGTGATGTAGGTTGGTAAGGTTTTGATTCTATGCCCAATGGATAAGGGACTGGTCTGCATCCTAGAGATCTTGATGAGAATTGTGGCTTGAGATGTGAGAATCGTATAGATGTGAACAAGCTCTTAGAAAAGATAAATGAGATAACAAATGAAAACAAAAGGCTCCTATGTCCTATATGAGCATGAGAATGCTTGATTTGGAGAGTAATAACCTACAAGAGCTGTGTTCACAAATGAAATTGCCTCTCCAAAAGGGAGAGATTTGAAGCTATGTAACAATGAAATCTTTGACACTTTGGAAAACTAAATAAAGAAATAAAGAAAGAGGCTCAAAGGCTTGTGAAGAAGCTTGAAAAAGCTTGTGAAGAAGGGAAAAGCATTCTCCAACTTTCTAACTTGTCAAATAATGAAGAGAGGAGGGATATTTATAGGTTTGAAGAAGGGATGAGACGTGAAGAAGAAGGAGAGTTAAATCAATTTGATTGGAGAGTTAACTTAAAAGACTCAAGAGTGATCTGGGCTAAAATTGGAGTGATCTACCCAGTAAAAGCTTATCAATCAAGAAGAAGTGAAGAAAAAGGAGAGCATGAGAATGCAAAGGAATGCATGAATTATTCACTAAAGATGAAATAGAGCTAGTTATGCATGTGTGGGTGCATGAAATAGTTAGCTCTATATTAGACACAAAAATCCATGCAAACAGGAAGTAAAATGGGCAAAAATAGAGCTATTTTGAGTTAGAAACTCAAGTTTTTTCACGGCTGAAAATACGACAGGGTCGCCCATGGGTCGCCCCTTTCACCAGTCAGTGTTGCTTAGGGATGACCCTCAGAGGAGGGCACCTAGGTGAAAGTCCATAGTGGGAGATGGTAGAGGAGATGAAAAGGAGGGGATATGCCTCTAGAAACAGGTCAGTCATGTGTGAAAATTCAAATCTCCACTTGTAAAAGTAGGATCTCCTGGGGGAGATCTAGAAATAATAGGGGGAGATTTAGATTGATTGAGTGAAATTGAGAACTAAAAGCGGGAGATGGCTAGGAAGGACCTCTAGAAGGCCTCTAGGGGTGGGAATGGAAAAACAATGGGGAAAGGTGAAAATATATGTACAAGATGCATACAAGGCTTAGGAACAAGGTCACAAGCATAGGAAATGCAAATCGACAAGTGTCAAAAAGTGTCGAAAGTGAAGCGAGAGAGAAAATGACAAAGGGGAAACAACATGAGGAAGAAAAGACATGTCACCAAGAGAACTACTACTGAGAGGATGTTGTTTCACACTTACATACCAGAAGTTAGATTTCTAAAATTGAAAACATTACAAACTACAGGGCAAGTGCCCAAGTATGATAGGGCAATATTTCTATAGATCCAGAGAAATGAGTAGTGTCAGATGATGTTCAACTCCTAAGTTTGGATAAATCTTGTCGAGAGGACTATGGGGTGGGCACCTTAGTCCAGTAGGGTAAAATATCAGCAAGTTTTCTCTAGATCCTGAATCTTTATCCTCTAAATTGCTTCTTTGCACATGCACTTTCCCAAATTCTACACCTATAACATGCAATCACAAAGACAGGGTTTGGGGGTTGTGGTGTTTAGGAGCTTGCCTCGGTCAAGCCTCAGAATGTCATTTAAGTCTTCCAACACTGTTGTTAGATAGAGTGCATGCCCATGGAGAGAAGAGACCAAATCCAATGATGAAATTAAATGATTGAAACACAAATAGATGTCACCTCAGAGGTGAAGCCCTCACAAAGATGAATATCCTTCAAACCATGAGGAGATGGATTGATGAAGCCAAATCTATAACAAACAAACACAATAATAACACAATTTTTCTTTGCAACACAATGAATGCCTTGAAATCTCTTAGTTCAATATCACAAGTTCGCATTATCCATCAAGGTGTAAAATGAAGAAATAAACTCACTTGTATATGCTTTCTTGCTAAGTTTTGTAATTTTAATTGAAAAGGTCAACAAAGGGAAACCTTTTTAAAGGTCCTATGATGACACATTAAAATTTAGATCCTGGCAAATCAGCCTAGACTCGGGCAGGGGCGTCCAAGTCCCAAGGCTAATTTTTGGTCTTGATTAAAGTTTAAGATGGCCCCCTAAGTCCCATTTGATATGGGTTTCAGGGGAAATTGCTCTAGGATAAGTATTAAGCTTGCATAATGTAAACATGGGGACCTAGGAGCTAAACTAGGAGGTAAAAAGACATGAGGATACTTTTTACTCAATAACATTTAGCCGACACTTTAATGTATGTATGATCTTATGGCTCCATACATGCATTAAAGGATAGTCGAAGCACATCAAACACATCAAACACACCAAGCACATAGAGCTAAGGCATACCTAGAGGTTGGGGGACTATTTCTAGCACCCAATCTTAGGTAAGCACTACAAAACACATGGAAGACATGCAAGACACAATAAAGAAAGTAGGAAGCACACAAGGCATGGAGAATACATTGGAAGCACGCAATATACGAAGAAGACATAAGAGCAGTCATGCAATAGACAAAGTATACATTGATTTAACAACTAAAATAAATCCTAAACTAGGGGGTGGAGGGAGCTCACCGCTACGCGCCTTTAGACCACCAAAAAATGCAAAACAAAACCCAAAGTGTGGAGGAAACTCATCGCTACACACCTTTAGACCACACCAAGGGAAAGAAATGCCAAACAAAAACTCAAATGTGGAGGGAGCTCATCACTACGTTCCTTTAGACCACACTTAGGGGAAGACACAACAAACACATAAGGAAGACACATGGAATACATGAGCACTACATAATATGCCATAGACACACTATATGTCTTATACATGGAAGACACAAGCAATGGGAAGGAACTTATTACTAAGCAGTGATAACTTTAAGAAACCCCTCCTAAAAAAAGATATAAAATCCTGGTGAATTTTTCATTTTTTTAGAAAAAAATATTAATTTCTATTGGCGAATCTTTCATTATTTTGAAAAAAATATTTAATTTTATTGACAAATTTTTTAAATCACTAGAGTTTTGTAGAAAATCCTAGCGAATCTTGACAAAAAATAGGAAAATGCATTAATTACCATGGTGAATCCTTCCTAAAAACAAATTAAATTCCTATGGAAAGGTAAAGGCCCAAAGGTGGCAATGATTGACTAGTTTAAGGTGTAGTGCTCGTGTCTATAATTCCTTAATTCCTTAAAATTTTAAATCAAACATGGAATATTTTAAATTGGCCCTAAATTATTTTTCACTACCATTGATTTTATTTATAATCTAATGGTTTGGGTTCTATTCTGCGGACAAAAATGTACCCGCGAAGCTCTAATGCCCATGGGGCTTAAAATTACATTTGAGATGTTGATCTTAATGGAGATCAACGACCCAAATGTAATTTTGGGCCTCATGGGCATTGGACCTTCGTGGATACATTTTGGCCCATGGAATTTAACCCTAGTTAGATTATAAATTGAGATCAATGGCCCAAATGCAATTTCAGGCTCGATGGGCACTGGAGCTCCATGGGTACATTTTAACCCATGGAATACAACCACAGTTGTTAGATTATAAATAAAATCAATGATGGTGATTAAAACTTGGTGATATGGCCCTAAAGTAACCAATAAATATATAATATTATTGGCAAATGAATTTCATTTTCTACTAAAACTTATAAAATTTAGGTGAATCTGATCTAATTAGGTATCGAATATTTTGGCAAATTTTTTAGTTTAAAATTTTAATAAAATAAATATTCTGGCGATTTAACTAGGACTAAAATAAAATTTTGTAAAGATGTGGCGATTCAAGTTATCTTATAGCTTGTACTATTAGCCAAATTTTGAATCCCCAATTTCAACTATAAGCCAATTGGCGAATATTAGCCACTTAAAAAATCACTATTACTAAGTCCCACCATCTAAAACATGCCAAACACACCTGACAGTTGAGCTACACTACCACAACTGCCAAAGACATGCTTAAGGGTGGATGACTCAAGATCTAGCTCCGCCTCTGTAGAGGACTTTGTATAAAAGGAGGTGCACTAGCTCAAGAGATACACCATCCCACCTTTATAGAAGGACTTTGTATAAAAGGATACACACTAGCTCAAGAGATACGTAATCCCACCTTGCAATGAGGGCTTTCATGCTTTCTTTTTAAAAGGATGTGTACTAGCTCAAGAGATACATCCCACCTTGTGATGAGGGCTTTCAAACACATTTTGTTAGTGAAAGATAATCAGGCAGATACCATTATATATGCCCCCACCTTAAGGTGGTTGATACCACTTTCTGGTATCAAGAACATTAAGGTAGAGTGAAAAAATGCAAGAGAACAAGAGCCTTCACAAAGCTCATGCCCCCAAAGGTGACATGTGCCATGATCACCGAATGTTCCCACAAACACATTGATATGAATTGCTAAGATAAACAACAAGAGATAAGGTTAGAGAATCTTACTCTAAGATAATAAACAAATCAAAGCTATGCATAAATCATATTACATCAAAGAACCAAGGCAACACTTGTGGGTTCGAAACTGAGTATAGCCGTTGGGATATACTGCAGATATCTCAGAACTAAGTGTAACAACAAGGTGAGATACAAAACCATCCAAAGAACATAGAAGTAGATTGAGAGTATTGCAAATGTTTGTTATGAAAGATATGACAACATGATAGATCGCACAGTAATTCTACTAGTCAAGTGTGAGATAAATATATCAACCCCATCTTCATATATGGACTGGGTCAATTTTTGCTTAATTGTTGAAGGGACACATGGTCCATATCAGTATTTATTTGTTTTCGTCATCTGCCAACTAGGTAGAATCACTGAAGAATGTAAACAATAAAAATGAGAGAGGAGAACCAAGTGCCTTAGGAACACCATGTAGGAGGATGCCCCCAAATCATCTTCTACAATGCTATGCCCCCAAGGCACAACACACAACAATAAAATAGAGGAGAGAAGAATAGAAGAATGTAGAAACAAATAGAAGAAAGGTCACAACAGGGGCAATCTCCTAGTATCCTTGACCTTACAAGAGTATCAAGGGTCACCCTAGGAGACCTAAACAACACATAGCACATCACAGTGGAACACAACACATGAGAGGAGGCCACGTAAGCAAGAAAAGATATGCTACAATAAAGGTGGCTAAAAGGGTTAGAAAATACTTACCTATTTACACAACCAAACTAGTGGTTGTCGTCAAGCAAATCATCTTCCTCCCAATCTCAAATTCAAGAGGAAAGAGGTACATAAGGTATAGTTGCCAACTTTTATCATTGTCCTTAGTCTATTCAATCTTAAGCTCTTCCTTGTTTGTTTCAATATCTGTTGTTGGAATGTTTTCTTGTTGAGGTGTATTTTGTTTAGCTAGGGCTTGTCTCCTCCTCCTTCTTTCTATTGCTTGCCTATTCCTTAGTGTTTTGTTGGTGATGTTTGCAAAAGTATTGTCATGATTTTCCACAGTTTTTGACATCTTAGAGGGGGAAGCTTGTGCTAAATTAACCTTTTGTGACGAAATAATTTATTCTTTATGGGCATCTCCCGATCCTTGTAAGGATGGCGGAGGAGGAACCTCAGTGAAGACTCCCTTACCTCTTTGTCTAGGGTTTCTTTCAATTCAGGTTGATCTTTACATATGATTTGTGCTATTGGAGGTCCAGCCAATTTGTTATCAATTTTTCTTTGTATCATTGGTATCCCAAGAATGTTTGATCCTGTCATGGTTCAGGAGGTTCAGTAGGTCATGGCCAAAAGTAATCAAGATTGAAGTTTTTCTGAGTAACCATGGGTTTCCATTGACTACGGTGAATAGTATACATGTGATGCAGAGAAAACAAGCCCTCTTGCTCACAAAACACACAACTTGAGACTCTCAAACAAGATTGCAACAAAATAGATTAACTAAAAATGGTATTAGACTTCTTCATTCAAACAAGAATACAAAACCCTATAAAATTAGTACATTTTGTCTTTAATTCATCATTTCTTTTCTCAGAGACTACACCCTTCTTTCTCTTGGCAGCGTACCCTTTCTTACTGTGAGTTTTCTTTCTTTGTTATTGGCAGTGAACCTTTCTTTTCCTTGGCCACTCCTCCCTTCCTATTATCCCCCCTCTACTCTAATTCTCTCCCTACTTATATCTACAAAGAAGAGAGTATCCTTTCAAATACCATGATGCTGAGTTTTAAACTTCTCCTTTTGTGGCATTTCTATTTTTGCCAGGCATAAAAAAAACTAATGGTGTCTATGATGCTTGTAGATGAAGTGGTTCAGTTTTCCACACCTCATTCTCCTTTTCCAATGGCTAGAGGGAAAATAACAAAGAGTCAAATAGGAATAATAGCCACTAAATGTGGCATCCCACATTCCTTCATCCTTTCTAGCCACATGATGGGTATAAGGAGTAAGGTATTAAATCTTCTCAAGTAAGTATACACCGCCCTAAATTTTCCTTTTGGCTGTGACTTCCATTGCACACACATTTTACGTGGTATTCAACTCTCATTGTGGCATACATATTCAATTCATATGCCTTTGATTCAGCCACCCTTGGTATCACTAGAGGAGATGTTTCATTTGCCAAGACTAATAGCAAGTATAATATGCCAAAACTAGTATTCCTTTTCATAGGCACCACCTATTTATTCTGTTTCAAATTATATTTAAGTTGCTCTGTATATGGCACATAAACACTCCATTATTGTGCTTATAGACCAAATCAACACTTAAAATTTTAAACATACAAATCTCTGTGATATGTTCAAGATACTCCGTAGTAGGTTTACATGATTCTTTAACGTGGGTCTTAGAGGACTTTGAAAAACAAAATACTATGGATCTAATCATACTACTATGTGAGGAAATAAAACATATCAGTGTCCAAATCTTCTTGCTAGATATTGTATGGCTTTGAAAGCACAAATTTCTATCTCTTTGTATATTTCAATGTAACTCATCACAGCAAAGGGTTTTGTTAAGCCATATTCTTCTTTCTGCAAAAGAATTTGTGTGACAGTCCATCAGAATCAAAGTAGCGAGCATGACAAAGGCAAAGACCCAACATTAGATTCCGTTTAAAAACTTAGTCTCTACATCACTAAGAAATATGTCCAACTATAGTTGCATATATGAGTAGCACATCTTTAACTTAAGAAGACTTGATATTTTCTCATTGAATGACGTATTTACCACTTTGAAAATTGTATCAATATTTGTCTGCATTATAGAGAACATTAACCAAAATTGAATCAATGAAACCAAACAAAGATGAAAATGTTTTTTGTGTGATGTTGATCGCGTGTGTGCCTGGGTGCTCCTACATGAGACACGCCAAGTAAAATGTTTGTGAGCATAGGCTCACAAAAGTGGAGTTGAGTAGTCAAACTACCCTTTCAGGTTGTAAACAACCTACAGCAAACTCCATCACTAGGATATGTGTGCATGATTAATTCTTCTTCCTCTTCTTCCAGCACCATGCCAGAACAACCGTCATCTTCCTCCCACAACTCCATTCACCACTCTTCTCCCTCTCATAGATTCACATCCACCATGTGTTTTCCTCCTCCACCAAATTATCTCTCCTCTCCTCTCCTTCGTGGAATCCAACCCACTAGTAACTGACCTCCTCCACCAAACTCTCATGTCACTCATATAACCTACTACATATAAATCTTCATCGAATACCTTATGGAAATTAAGGATTTTCATAGGTTCTTCTCCACACTCTTCAACCCTATCCACATTAAACGGAAGTACAAAAGCATCATCCAAATATGCAAGAAGATTTACCTCTTCATTTGCTGCTATGAATTTACCATCGGCTACATCATTATCTTTTACTCTCTTCACTGCAATGCTTGTCTTCTCATCCTCAATCATTGCAATCTTCTCCAACCACTCATTCTCCATTGCCAAAATCTACAACAATAAGTCATCGTATACCTCATATTTCATTGCAACCTCTTCATATTCCATCGCTGCATCTTCATGTTTCTCCTCTTCAACTACCTCTGTTGTAGGCTTTTTGCTATTCACTCCATCCTCATCCTCTTTTTGTTCACTCAGTTATGCATATAATTTCTCTAGCTTATCTAATCGCTTTCTTACATTTTTTATCATCTTCCATGTCTTGTTTTATTCATACCATCTCCATGATTCCCAAATCATGGGCTTCTTCCTTATGACTATACCCATATTGTTTGCTAATACAATCTTTCACAACTTTCACCTCATGCTATGCAATCTGTCACACATCACACTCTTAATTTTCAATTCTTCGTAGCTCTTCAGCTCCCAACTACTCAGGACTTCTCTCTCACACCTACAGCAGTTCTCCACCAAGCTCTTCACAACCACCTTCTCTCCTGCAGGTCCTAGTGGATCCTCTCCATGCTCAAGACCTCTGGCTCTGATACCCTTTGATGTAGAGAAAAAAACCCACTTTCTCACAAAACACATAACTCAAGACTCTCAAACAAGATTACAACAAAATAGATTATCTAAAAATGGTATTAGCCTTCTTCATTCAAACTAGAATACAAAAACCTCTAAAATCAATACATTTTGTCTTTAATTCATCACTTCTTTTATGAGAGACTACACCCTCCTTTCTCTTGGCAGCGTACCCTTTCTCACTGTGAGTTTTCTTTCTTTGTTATTGGTATTGAACCTTTCTTTTCCTTGGCTACTCCTCCCTTCCTATCAGCCCCCCTCTTCTCTAATTCTCTCCCTACTTATATCTACAAAGAAGAGAGTGTCCTTTAAAATACCATGATGCTGAGTTTCAAACTTCTTCTCCTTTTGTGGCATTTCTATTTCTGACAGGCATAAAAAAACTAATGGTGTCTATGACGTTTACAGATGAAGTGGTTCAGTTTTCCACACCTCATCCTCCTTTTCCAATAGTCAAAGGAAAAATAACAAAGAATTAAATAGGAACAATAGCCATTAAATGTGGCAACCCACATTCCTTCATCCTTTCCAGCCACACGATGGGTATAAGGAATAAGGTATTAAATCTTCTCAAGTATACACCGCCCTAAATTTTCCTTTTGGCTGCAACCTCCATTTGAACACACATTTTACATGGTATTCAACTCTCATTGTGGTGTACATATTCAATTCCTATGCCTTTGATTTGGCCACCCTTGGTATCACTGGAGGAGACGTTTCATTTGCCAATACTAATAGCAAGTATAATATGCCAAAACTAGTATTCCTTTTCATAGGCACCACCTATTTAATTTGTTTCAAATTATATTTAAGTTGCTCTATATATGGCACATAAACACACCATTATTGTGCTTACAGACCAAATCAACACTTAAAAGTTTAAACATACAACTCTCTGTGATATGTTCAAGATTCTCCTTAGCAAGTTTATATGATTATTTAACGTGGGTCTTAGAGAACTTTGAAAAATAAAATAGTGTGGATCTAATCATACTACTGTGTGAGGATATAAAACATATCAATGTTCAAATCTTCTTGTTGGATATTGTATGGCTTTGAAAGCACAAATTTTTGTCTCTTCATATATTTCAATGTAACTCATCACATCAAAGGGTTTTGTTAAGCCATATTCTTCTTTTTACAAAAGAATTTGTGTGACGGTCCATCGGAATCAAAGCAGTGAGCATGACAAAGGCAAAGACCCAAAATTAGATTCTGTTTAAAAACTAAGAGTCTCTACATCACTAAGAAATATGTCTAACAATAGTTGCATATACGAGTAGCACATCTTTAACTAAAGAAGACTTGATATTTTCTCATTGAATGTATTTGCCACATCCAAAATTGTATCAATGTTTGCCTACATTATAGAGAACATCAACCAAAACTAAATCAACGAAACCAAATAAAGATGAAAATATTTTTGTGTGATGCTAATCACGTGTGCGCCTGGGTGCTCTTGCATCAGCATGTTTCCTTGGTGGGAAAATTTTGGGCATTTATGAATTGTGGAAGGGACAAATTTCATAGCCTTGAGTCATGGATGGCCTAACTTTATACAGAAGAGGTTAGATTTAGGTATGATGTCGAAAGATTGTTCCAAATACTTTGATCAATAAAGTAATCTTCCCTATGGCCGAGAGGAAATCTCCAATATATGTGTCATATGATGTTCAACTCATAAGTTCAGGATAAATCATGTTGGGAGGACTACGAGGCAGGCACCCTAGTCCAATAGTGTAAAATATCAATAAGTTTTCTCCAGATCCTAAATCTTTATCCTTTGAATTGCTTCTCTACACATGCACTTTCCCAAATCTTGCACTTGTAACTTGCAATCACAAAGAGAGAGATTTAGGGGTTGTGGTGTTTAGGAGCTTGCCTTGGTCAAGCCCCGAAATGACATTCAAGTCTTCCAACACCATTGTTTGATAGAGTGCATGCCCAAGGAGGGTAGAGGCCAAATCTAATGATGAAATCAAATGATTGAAACACAAATAGATGTCACATTAGATGTGAAGCCCTCATGGAGATGAAGATCTTTCAAATCATAAGGAGATAGATTGATGAAGCCAAATCTGCAACAAACAAACACAATAACAACCCAATTCTATTCTACAACATAATTAATGCCTTGAAATCTCTTAGATCAATATCATAAGAACTTCACATTATGCATCTAAGTGTAAAATGAATACATAAACTCACTTATATATGCTTTCTTGATAACTTTCATAATTTAAATTGAAAAGGCCGACATAGGGAAACCTTTATAAAGGTCATATGCTGACACATTAAAATTTGGATACCAACAAAGCAGCCTAGACTTATGTGTGGGTGTCCAAGTCCCAAGGCCAATTTTTTGTCTTGATTAAAGTTTAATATAGGCCCCTAAGTCCTACTTGACATAGATTTCAGGGGAAATCACTTTGAGACAAGTATTAAGCTAGCATAATGTAAACTCAAGGACCTAGGAGCTAAACTAGGAGGTAAAAAAGGCATAGGGATACTTTTTACTCCATAACAGTTTTATCTCACATCATTTAATGTACATAAATGATATTCATGTTTACTCAAATTTTTTTCTCCATTTTTCTCACAGGACATCACAATTCCTACTCATCCAGCCACAGAAGAAGAGAGACAACAAATGATCAAGAGGGATCACCAGTTAGTGGTAAGTGATTGATTACTTATGTCATGTTATATATTTCATGTTCTCTATATTAATATGGATTTTTTTTATTGTATTAATAGGTGGAGCTTCAAAAATCACTATCAAGGAGGTCTAGTCAATGGACAAGAGAGGACGAGTCATTGACTGATTCTCCTAGGAAATTTAATTTTGGGACATTTTGTTGTATGCCTATATGGCTTTGTTCATATAGGCCTATATGGATTTATATATACACTATATGTGATTTTCATGATATTATGTATATGAGATTTTACATTATATATATGATAATCAATTATGGTTGCAAGATAGTTAATGTATCATGCGTAAAAGTTTTGATATTACATACATTTTCTTTAATATTTCCATGAAATGATATTACATTGAATTATGGTTCAATATATTTTCCAGAGTGTTTGATTAATTCAAATATTTTGACAACATCCTTGCAAAATACATTTTGTGCATATCCTGCAATCATGGCATTCCATGAGACTGGACTTCTTTGAGGCATCATGTCAAACAATTCACGTGCCTTGTCTATGCTTCCACATTTTTGCATACATGTCTCCCAGGGTAGTTCCAACTACAACATCTAACAAAATTCTCATATCCTTTATGCTCTGATGGATGTCCATACCCTGTTCCAAAGATCTCATTTTGGTACACATAGGGAGGATGTTGGAAAAGGTTATGGAATTTGGATTTACACCCGCCAATTGCATTTTCTTGAAAGTTTCTAAAGCCTTATCAAAAAAATCCATGTTGTGCATATCTTGCAATCATTGCATTCCATGAGACAACATTTATTTGAGACATCATGTCAAACAGTTCATGTGCCTTGTCTAAGCTTCCACACTTTGCATACATGTCTTGTAGGGCAGTTGCAACTACAACATCTGAAAAAATTCCCATATCCTTTATGCTTTAATGGATGACCATACCCTGTTCCAAAAATCCCATTTTGGTATCAGTAAGGAGGATGCTAGCTAAGTTTGTGGAATTTGTCTTTACTCCCACCAATTGCATTTTCTTGAAAGTTTCAAAAGCCTTATCAAAAAATCCATTTTGTGCATATCTTGCAATCATTGCATTCCATGAGACAACATTTCTTTGAGGCATCATGTGAAATAGTTCATGTGCCTTGTCTATGCTTACACACTTTGCCTACATGTCTCATAGGGCAGTTGCAACTACAACATTTGATGAAATTCCCATATCCTTTATGCTTTGATGGATGTCCATACCCTGTTCCGAAGATCCCATTTTGGCATAGGCAAGGAGGATGCTAGCAAAGGTTGTGGAATTTGGCTTTACACCCACCAATTGTATTTGCTTGAAAGTTTCTAAGCCTTATCAAAAATCCATTTTGTGCATATCTTGAAATCATTGCATTCCATGAGACAACATTTCTTTGAGGTATCATGTCAAATAGTTTATGTGCCTTGTCTATGCTTCCACACTTTGTATACATGTCTCCTAGGGTAGTTCCAACTACATCTGATGAAATTCCCATATCCTTTATGTTTTGATGGATGTCCATACCCTGTTCCGAAGATCCCATTTTGGCATAGGCAAGGAGGATGGTAGCAAAGGTTGTGGAATTTAGATTTACACCCACTAATTACATTTTCTTGAAAGTTTCTAAAGCCTTATCAAAAAATCCATTTTGTGCATATCTTGCAATCATTGCATTCCATGAGACAACAGTTCTTTGAGGCATCATGTCAGATAGTTCATGTGCCTTGTCTATGCTTCCACCCTTTGCATACATGTCTCCCAAGGAAGTTGCATGTTCTACAACATCCTGAAAAAATTCCCATATCCTTTATGCTTTGATGGATGAGCATACCATGTTCCAAAGATCCCATTTTTGCATAGGCAAGGAGGATGCTAGCTAAGGTTGTGGATTTACACCCTCCAATTGCATTCGCTTAACAATTTCTAAAGCCTTATCAAAAGATCCATTTTGTTCATATCTTGCAATCATTGCATTCCATGAGACAACATTTCTTTGAAGGCATCATGTCAAACAGTTCATGTGCCTTGTCTATGCTTCCACACTTTGCATACATGTCTCCCATGGCAGTTACAACTACAACATCTGATGAAATTACCATATCCTTTATGCTTTGATGGATGTCCATACCCTATTATGAAGATCCCATTTTAGCATAGGAAGGGAGGATACTGGGAAAGGTTGTGGAATTTGGCTTTACACCTACCAATTACATTTTCTTGAAAGTTTCTAAGCCTTATCAAAAATCCATTTTGTGCATATCTTGCAATCATTGCATTCCATGAGGTAGTATTTCTTTGAGGCATCATGTCAAATAGTTCATGTGCCTTGTCTATGCTTCCACACTTTGCATACATGTCTCCTAGGGCAGTTGCAACTACAACATATGATGAAATTCCCATATCCTTTATGCTTTGGTGGATGTCCATACCCTGTTTTGAAGATCCCATTTTGGCATAAGCAAGGAGGGATGTTGGCAAAGGTTGTGCAATTTGTCTTTACACCACCAATTGCATTTGCTTGAAATTTTCTAAAGCCTTATCAAAAAATCCATTCTTTGCATATCTTGCAATTATTGCATTCCATGAGACAACATTTCTTTGAGGCATCATGTCGAACAATTCATGTGCCTTGTCTATGCTTCCACACTTTTCATGTGCCTTTTCTTTGTTTGATTGCTCACAATATTTGATGTAATGACACGTCGTGTAGCACTACTATCTTTGGTGTGTGAGGTGGAACGAATGCTTTGATATGCATTGATTAGGTTTCTTACAATAGATTTTTCACTATTATCACTTGATGTTCTTAGGCCACGAATCTTCATGATTGGCCTAAACTTAAGATTTTTCATCATCTCAACAAACACTTGACATCTTCTGCTTTCACTTATGTTTTCAAAAAATAGGTTTCCATATCTTATTCACATTTCTTCTACAAGTATGCTTGGGAATCTTATCAACCATTGGTTTTAGAATATTCTCATCAATTTCAATCAAAAACTTAGGCTTTTTTACATAAAATTCTAGGAGGTGTTCTCAATGGAAAACTTGAATCACAAGATTTTTTGGTCACTTAACACTTGATCAATTGGTGTATCATCTATATTCACATTTGCAAATGCATCATCATTTTAAATTGGTGATTGAACATTTTATAAAATATCAATTTGAGATGGCAAAGATGGCATACCTTCAACTCCCACATTCGATTGCTTACTTGCATGAAGTTTTTTCATTTGTTCCCTTTATTTCTCCAAATCTTTCTCTCTTGGATGCTTCATCATCCAATTCAATGTGAAAATACAGTTGACCTTCATTTGTGGAGTTCAATTTCTTGTTGTCACAAAGTTGTTTCATTTGTTCTCTTTTCTTTGCATGCTCGACTTCACACTCCTTTGGTGTTAGAGTTTTTGGTCATTTCCTTAGCACTGTATTGAATTCTATATCAATATAAAATAATGGTCAAAAGAACAAAAAAATATCTAATAATTTATCAAGTTATAATAGAAAACATGCACAATTATAATGTTTTTTTGTCAATTTAAGACAATAAACTAGTTAATATGTTCAATCAAGTGTTGCAATCCCTCAAAACATGAAAACAATAATTTCTAATATCAATTTAAATTTAAAACATATAATTGGAATCTTGTATATTGAAACAAGAACAAAAAAGTGCACCAATTTTGTCAACCAATGATGGGAGAACCTCAAAAGCATCAAAAGTCACTTAAAATGTCAGGAAAAAGTGCATAATAGGGAATAAAATAGAGCACGTGCACCTAAAATCATGTGACATGCCTTTTTGTAGGGTGTTAGTCATCATTTTTGCTAGTTTAAATGTGAGTACATTTTAAACTAGCATCCTCTCTCTTCTACTCTTTCACAAAATCTCTTTCTCTCTTCTACTCTCTCCAAACTCTCTTTCTCTTTCCCCTTCAAAAGACTATGAAGGTTTTGTAGAGGAACTACTTCCTATGCTTCATGGGTTCTAGTGGTTCTTGGTAAGCATTAATAGATAGCATAGAACTACTTGTGTGATCCCAAGGGGCACATTAGCCTTTATGGACCAACTCATTGGCACATGCCAAGAAGTCATGATGAGGAAGCTTATATAGTATGGAGTGATGTTGGTCTTAGAATCCAATGAGATAGAAAGGGGCTCGATGAGGGACAAATTCAAAGATGGGGAAACTTAGATAAGGGAGTGGGGTTCTAATTTAGGGGTACTTACTGATTGAGGTACTCATAGCTCAATTATAGTTGCTACAAAAGCAACCCTTGTAAGGAAAGTTTTAGGCCATATGGGCACTTGCTTCTCATTACAACTCTAGAGATGATTGGTTGTGTTTTTGTTGGTGTTTCCTCTGGGTTTAGAGTCAAATGATGGTTCCTTGTATTTTTAAGGACCCAACCAAGAAGTCACTACACTTGAGCCTCAACGTCTTCGATTATGACTAGAATGAGTTGTTCCAAATTTTCTAAATAGAATAGAAGATGTGACCAAAGGGTTATAGATTAAATTATTGGTTGCATATCTCTCTC